>OW121775.1:19072613-20547613 GCA_933228765.1 Miltochrista miniata
CCGTCGTAGTAGCCGCAATTGACATCTGGGCATTTTATTTCTCTTGGCTTTTTTTTACCCATATTCACTGAGTACCTAGTCACTAATCACTATATTACACGATATTTATTTATTTATACACAATAACGTACTTATCCTAATATTTACAAATAAAAACAAAATAATATTTACAGATTTCTGCAACTACTTCTAATTAAAACGATCGATTCGTGCGAACGGATGACAAAGCGACACAGGTCCTACCCAGAACAGCCCTGTCAGGCGTATGAAGTGATTGAAGTGTACGCTAAATGCCTAATTGTTCTAGATTCTACACTTTTTATCATTGTTTTAAATCTGAGGTGTTTAAAAAATAAATAATAGCTTGAATATTGTTCATAAGATCAATATCTTTAATATAGACATGTGTTTATATAAAATAAACAAGTATATTTTGAGCAATAACAACATTCATCTTTAAAATTTTTGCACATTTCCAGTTTTTCGAGAACGATTTTTATCATATAAAGTTTTATTAATCGTGTTTTAAAAATTAAAGGAAGCAAGAGCATCTATTAAACTATAGTAATACATTTTATCAGATCAAATCAAAGAATATTTCCTAGTATAAAGATCGCTTCAAAATGGGTCGATTTTGGTCGATTTCGGAAATACTGGCCTTAATATAGCCGGGATTCAACGATTTCTATTCTTTTATGCAACTAGGTATATGAGTCAACTACATTTGAACCAAAGAAATTTAGTGTCTACAAATCTATACTAATGTTAAAAAGAGAAAAAATGTGCTGATTTGTGATCGAACACCTCCGAAACTACTGGACCAATTAAGGGGGGCGTCCGCAAAATGCACAAAAAGACTTTTTAATATTTTGGAAATATTCAAGAACTTACTTCATTAAATTACACTAAAATGGAACCTTAATTCCTTCTCGATAGATGAGACTACATTAACACCGTGCGCTTTTTCCAAAATAATTTACTTGCAAAAAAACCTCTGAAAACCGTCGAAATTTACCTTTGTCAATTTGATTATTTCTGCTATTTCGATGATTTTTAATAACTTTGAGAGGTGTTTTTTCTAATGTAAATAATTATTTTGTAAAAAGCGCACGGTGTTATTATAGTTTCATCTATTAAGAATTTAAGGTTCCATTTTAGTGTCATTTAATGAAGTGAGTTCTTGACATTTCCATAATCCTAAGTGCATTTTTTGCGGACTAGCCCCTTAACAGTTTTTTAGCAATTAGAAAGCCAAATAATTCTGAAGTAACATAGGCAATGTATCGTTATGCTTCTAATTTCTGGAGTTCCTCAATCAAATCATATAAGCCTATGGCAGTCCACTCCTGGACGTAGGCCTCTCCCAATTTACGCCGCTACACACGGTCCTGCGCCTTTCGCTTCCAGTCCTAGCCTGCGACCTTTTCCAGATCATCGGTCTGGAGTAGTTGGTAATAAAAAAAGTGTGTGCGTGTAACCTTTACGCGCGATTGAAGTACAACTTCTTTGCCATAGACGGCATCAAATGTTGTAAATATCTTTCATTCGAATATTGAATAGCGGAAATTACGTTTTGTACGGGACATCTGGTGGGGCCGTATGCTTGTCTTCCACTCTAGTGGTATAAAAAAAAACAAATAGTAAGCGTTTCTTCCGTCAAAAAAAAAATCTAAGCTACTCTCTAGTCTCGCCTAAAGAAGTTTTACCTACTTCAAAAATACAAATTTTGTACGGCAATTTTTTATTCATATTATTTTCTATACGAGAATGTATAAGTTAAATGGTACGTGGTCCAAAATTATGTCTCAAGCAAAGTAATAAGGGACAGCTAGTAGCTTATCAATGTCAAAAAGTCCGACACAAAAAACAAATAAAACCAGCTCAATTCATTAAAGGAATCCATTAAAACCTCTGAACGGACGAAATATTTCATTAAAAAAGCAACACGCTGTAGACAAGTTCCCTAGATACTTTTACCGTGATTGATACGTTCATCCTGCCATCGATTCCCTTGTTGAAGTTTTTAGGGTTCCGTAACCCAACCCAAAGGTAAAAACGGGAACCGTGGGAGATCATTCTAATTCATAAAATTCTAAGTTTTAGGACATAGTGTGGTTTTTGTCGGTAAGAGTCCGGCATAGTATCCAAGTAGGGCTTAAACACAACAGGTTACCAAATTATATTATAATGATGTCCCTAAATAAGTTCAAAAAAATTATAAAAGTAAATTTACTACAAGGGCTACTAGGTACATAATTAATGATTATTTGTTGGATAAAGAAGCCTTTTTTTTACTTGTGGGAAAATCCACATGGATGTTATGCCGGACTCCTACTGACTAAAAAACCTCACATAACGCCCAACAGCCCATGGTTGTGAGCCCCGGGTAAGCCCTCGAAAGGATGTACCAGGACATGACCTGCTCTGCTGAATTCTCAAAAAAAAAAAAAAAAAAATCTATACACATAGTTTACATAGTCTTTTTAATTGTTGTATACATAGAGAACTAAAAAGAATAACCCTTTTCTTACCAGTTATTCTCAGGTGGGTTGCGTTGTTAGCTGGTGGTAATTCCTTGGTTTATATTTCGAACGTTTTACAAAAGAATAAAAACGGGCTCCTATTACTGAGGCTCCATTGTCCGTCTGTCAGTCACCAGTTAAAATATTTACAGGTGGTGTATTTTTTCACAGCTATAACAACAAATACTTAATCAGAACAAATAATCTAGGAGAGTTCTCAACTAATGTAATTTATTTGTCTTTTTTGGTACGGAGCTCTCCGTATAGGAATCCGACTCGCACTTGGCAAGTTTTTTTTTTCTTATTAAATGTTCAGCCACTTGAATTACAAAGAGGAGATTAAATTCCGTAGGCGGACGACGGTTAAAGAATGTTATTATGGTATTGATTAAAAGTATTCCCTGAATACTAATTTTAAGGAATTTTAGACGTAGTTTGAAAGGAAGAGGTTTTTGTATCGGTGGTATTTTTGTTTATATTTATTGCAGTATAATTAGTTTTTCATTTGGTTTTATGAATAAACACAAATACTTGATCATTCATAATTCTTACATACGGCAAACAAGCATCAAATTCATTCCATCTTTTTTAATTTATAATTAACCCTCAAAAAATACATTAACCCTCAAAAAATCTATTTGTAGGCTGAGCTGCTGCGTTTTATAACGACAAAGCAATAAATTTAGAAAAATAAAAGTTACATAGATATTTCGATGTTATCAACTTGTTTTCTTTTTAACTGGTTCATATTTTCTGTTATCTCAAATCTTTTTGATTTGTTTTTGTTATGAAACACAGAGGCAGGAAAATCGTACGGTTTTTTTCATAGATCAACTCCGGAAAACACAGGGCAATTCGGATTACAAAATGGAATCTGGATTTGCAGAGCTCATTCATTTTCAGTCACAGGTAAAATAGCGAATTCCCGAAATTGTAAGACATAAAACTGGATGTAAGCGGGGCGATGGCGATAGCGACGAGAGCGCGTCCTACGAGTACAATAGAGTAGTCAACATAGAACTAATAATAAAAAACGCACCGAGCGTGGTTTGCTGATGGATGTGTAAGATTCTTATTCGTAGCGTAGCTGATGTGCGAGCGCAGTGCTGCCCTGATGCTGCGTTCTGTCTGCCGCGCTTTTCCTAGCAAAACAGCAGTGTTTCACTGCTCATGGTGTTATTCTTCCATTATAAAAAAAAAAAAAACAGTAAATGTTAAATTTTTTTTTTATTTGGTTCACGAAACTGGTTACAATCAAAAGAACATACATAATAACACAATGATTGATTACAAAGGTAATGATTGTACCCTACTAGGTGTGAACATAACATGCAAAATATGGTTACGTTTAGGTTATTCCCAATTAAATAAATAAATCAATACAAACAACAAGGTAAATTAAAGATTTAGTGTTTGTAGATTCCTTCTGATTGGGACTAAAGAATCTTTTAGCAAAAATATATCAAATTCATTCCGAATATTATTCAAGGTGGCACTCATGCGGTAAATCGGGACGTGTTGACCAAGTGTAGTTTTAACGTTTGGTAAATGGAATGTTCTCTGATTACACAGTCGGCTTCCAGAACGAGGAATGCACACCGATATGCGTTTAAGAATATCAGGAGCATCTATTAAACCATGGATAAGTTTATATAAGAATATTGCGTCAGCTATCTTGCGACGCTTAATGAGTGTGTCGATGCCATAGAAAACGAGGCGCTGCTGGCAAGACGGTAATTGACGACACATATTATTGTGATAGGCCAAGCTATATAGGAACCTTTTCTGTATTCTTTCCACTTTGTCGATGTGTACTTGGTAACCTGGACTCCAAACAGCGCTACAATACTCCAGAACGCCCCGAATGACGGTGTTATATTATAAGGATTGTGAGTCTGGGCTCTCCAAAAATTTTCATTTGACGGTTAACGAAGCCAGAGAGTCGGGATGTTCTGCTTGCAATATTATCGATGTGGTATCTAAAACTCATCTCACTGTCTATAACTCCCAAATCGCGAATAGTTGTCACTTCCTTTAAAGGGACATTATCAATATGATAAACTGTCTGAAACGGCTGATTCTTTTTCGTAAATTTAATATGAGAACATTTATCCAGGTTTAAAACCATGTAATTATCCAATCACCATTTATGGACTGCATCAATATCTGATTAAAGTATCTTCATATCATTTTCTTCTTTTAAAGTTCGGTAGATTTTCAAGTCATCGGCATACAATCGAAATTGTGACTGTATGACATGTTTAATATCGTCAATGTATACCAGGAAAAGAAGATGTCCGAGATGGGAACCCTGTGGAACTCCGGTTGGAACCGCAAACGTTGTAGATTTAAACCCACGGATGTGCACCAATTGAGAATGGTTACGCATATATGATTCACACCATCTGAGCAAAGATCCATGAATTCCCAACCGCGCGAGTTTGGCCAAGAGACGACAGTGGTCTACCAAATCGAAGGCTTTCCTAAAATCTGTATAAATGGAATGCACTTCACCACTCTTGTCCATGGCATCCACAATATTACATACGTACCCAGCTAGCTTAGTGCCAGTGGATCTTCGAGGTAGGAAACCATGTTGGTTAATGTCAATTAAGCCCCTAAAGTGGTATAAAAGCTTTTTGTTTACTAAAGTTTCTAATACTTTACCAAATCCTGACAGAATAGATATTGGACGATACTGGGTGACATCCTCCAGTCTGCCCCCTTTATGTATAGGAGTTAAATGTGCTAACTTCCATTGGGTGGGGAAGCAACCAGCCTGAAGTGACTTATTATAGATTATGGTTAGTGGCTTGCTGATGTTGTTAGCACAGTACTTTAAGAAGATAGGTGGTATTGAGTCTGGCCCAGGACCCTTGCCTATATTTAACGCCTTTAATTTTGCTCTTACCTCGTCTTCATCAACTTCGCAACTATTATACGGCGCATTGGTGTAAGCATAATTAAATTATAACGACCATGTTTATGTCCACTACCATAAAGGGGTGGATATAAATCCATTAAGTCAATTAATCGCCCCGTGTGGCGACGGGGTCCCGTGTTGCGACGGGTAAGAATACAAAATGTCGCCACCCCAATATATCCCAAAGGTTTTTAAAAAAATCATTGCCTAGAGAAGGCAAACTTCAATTGAAACCCAGTTGTCAGTGGAATAACAGTAGTTAAGCCAAGTTGAAAGCCTTATTTATGGGCGGCTTCAAAAATTTCAACTGTGGGTCGCAGCGACCTGCGCCTGTCCATTTCAACACGGCGCGATAGGCTCACCACTTATTACGTGAGACATAAAATTAGGAGGTGAGGTTTGGGCGTATACTATGCCTCTGCCTATCCCTTCGGGGATAAAGGCGTGACTATATGTCTATATGTATGCCAAATAATTATTTCTCTTTTTGATCATACTTTTAATTTTGAATCATACTTTTATTAACTTGTGAGTACAAGTGAATAAAAGTTGCTTTCTCGTCGTAATCGCTGCCGCCTCGCTCGTCGCTGTCATCCAGTTTGAGGCCTTAAAGATTTGGGTCCGCTATCGGGAATCGAGAGCAATTACTTCGGACAAGATGTTTCACAAGTTATCGCTTGGGTCGCCATCGGTTCCCAAAAAGTTTTAAATGTGAAAATGTAGCCTTTTATACCTACTTTCTTCTATGATTTAGATTTTTTAAACCTTCATTTTTTTTTGTTATTTTTATTGTTGTAATAGTACAATTTACATTTTTATTCCCGAATGGGTAGGCAGGGGCATGAGTTTATTGCAGCGAGTGTGTGCTCTGGTGTTGCAAGCGTTCACAGGCTGCGGTGACGGGGGGTGTGGGCCGCATACTTGTCTGACACCGTAGTGGTATAAAAAAAGATAAAACGAATAGGTGCAAGTTATGATGACCCAATGTTGAAATTTATTAAGTCACCCATGGCCTTCAACTTGAATTTTCTATTTGGAACTCAATAACTTGCTTTAGAATTATCGTTACAATATTTCTTTACATGATTAAAGATGTTCATATTTAGTCTAGTCATTACGTCGAAAAAATCGGGTTAGAAATGCAAATGAACCGAGAAAGCCAAATTTTGGATATTACGTGGGGAGGGGCTAGAAAAGCTTAAGTTCAAATTGTGGACCAAAATAACCTGATGGGTTTTCCGCCATCTTGAAAAAAGGGTTATATTCAGTTTTTTCATCATAATTCGGTTCCCCGTTGAGATACGAAAATTTTAATTATTAGTTTTTTGTTGCTCTTTGTACGATCTACAATAAAATTAAGGTCTACACACATTTTTCACGTATCGATCACCGTTATCGAAATATCGATCCAAAAAACCATAAATTTGGGGAGAAAAATCAAACACATGAAAATTATTGATCAAATAATTTTTATGCAGCAAAAAACAATAATTACAGGTGGTAATTTTTTTCACATGTTTTTCGCCGTTTCGATGGTCCTGGCTGTAGAAGTTCTTCCTCGGTAGACTCTTCGAGTAGTGAAAACTCTTGAATCTCAGTAAATGATGCTGGGACGGATGAAAAAACATAATCATCATCATCGTGATCGTCCTTGAATAAAATCTCGACTCTGGCGACATTGTTGCATGTCTGTCCACTACAGTGCAGGCAAATAACGCAGCAACTAATTCCTGTTTTCCTGCACCCACAAGCAGCCCCACACTTTCCTTTACATTTGCACGAAATGAGTTTTAAAAGTTCAGGTGTAGCGGGTGCGGCTGTGGTGCAAATTGGTTCAAGCCCGTAATTCGTCTTTCGCCAACCCCATTCCTGAGGATCTTTGAAAATTCCGAGCCACGTTTGTACCTGTAGATATGTCCGGAAAACGTGTTGGCGGACTGCGCTTTCCGTTGGTGGGAGTAGTGAAAGATAATTCGTCTTATTTGTCGTCATTGATTTTGCAAAGCGGTGGAATCGCAAACTATCCATCGTTGTATCCTCTTTACGACCACCATACAGAGCGATAAGGAATAGTTTTCCCGCACAAGACAACTAGTCTTCAGTCTTCTTGGGCTCCCATTTTCCGCACTTAGGTCCGCCAGTGGACCCATTGTACGTGAGTATTGGCTGTCACTCCAGCCAACCCAGCTCCGACCAGAAGCGCAGGATCCTCTTCGGGTCCTCACACGCTTCTCGGAGTGTTGTGGAGCTGCCAAGTATGTTGACTCTGTATGTAACCAGGCTCTCGCACTCCAAGATTGCGTGATTGTGCGATTCAAGAGTTTTCACGACTCGAAGAGTCTACCGAAATGAAATGAAATGAAATGAAATTTTATTGAATTATTAGAACTTACTTAACAAAGAAACTGTGTTGAGAGAAGGTCTCAACACAGTTTCTTTGTTAAGTATGTTCTAATAATTCAATAAAATGTTAGGTAATGACAATACCTGTAACAGAAGGCCTCACTCTTCCATAACCAGATTAAAATATACACTATTGAAAACTACTTAGACTAATTTACAAGATTTGCAATTATTTAGTTTGTGAGTACTAAACTAATACAATGGGTTTAGAAATGCATGTGTATTCATACACAAGTGGATGCTTGTCTGCTGTGTGTGTGTGTGTGTGTGTGTGTTGTGTGTGTGTGTGTGTGTGTGTGTGTGACTGTTTGTATGAGCGTGTCTGTGTATGTTATGAAGACGGACGTAAAGATATGTACAATATTTTGTTTATCCCTTTTTTAGGGTTCCGTACCCAAAGGGTAAAGAACGGGACCCTATTCATAAGACTTCGCTGTCCGTCTGTCTGTCTGTCTGTCTGTCCGTCACGAGGCTGTATCTCATGAACGGTGATAGCTAGAGAGTTGAAATTTTCACAGATTATGTGTTTTTGTTGCTGCTATAACAACAAATACTGAAAACAAAAACATAATAATATTTAAGGGGGGCTCCCATACAACAAACGTGTTTTTTAGCGATTTTGTCTTATATATTCGGTAATAAGGTATCCTTCTCAATTTAAATACGTTAGTTTATTTGAACATTTCATCAAGATCATTCATTCCCTTTACACCATGCAAATTAAATTAATACTTTAGGAGGTATAGCACAATCAAATGTTGCTCAATGAAATTAATTTCGTGTCGCCATGATTAAACATTATACGGGTCACATACTAACTTATTTTTCGACTTTCATCGTAAATATTTTTTCTTTATAAAGTGAACAACGCTTTCAGGAGATTACTTTAGGTAGGTGTAATATTTCAAAGATAGCTATTTCATAGAAAATAGTAAACAAATAGTCCATATTTTAGATTTTTCTCCAGTATAAACAATTTACGTACAAACACACAATTTATGTTGTAGACGGAAATAACGTGTTTATAATGGCATCATTCAAATGTCACCAATATTCTGAAAAAGAAATTAAACATAGAGTTTTTGAAATATATACTGTACCTACCGTAGAGGACACTGATCTGTATAATAATACAGATCAGTGGTAGAGGATCATGGAGCAAATATTAGAGGATCTATACAAGGATAATTAACACTATAGAGCAACGAGAACTGTTTAAATACGCGCATTGTATAACACCATAGAGCAACGCGAACTGTCTAAAGACGCGCGTTGTATAACACTATAGAGCAACGCGAACTGTCTAAAGACGCGCGTTGTATAACAGTATCGAGCAACGCGAACTGTCCAAGGCGCGCGTTGCTCTGTGTTAATAGGTAATGACGGCAACCAGTAGACGCTTGAAATACTCACAGAATATCGAGCAGTGTATTTTCATAAAAAAATAATAATTAAAATAAAATGGACCTTTACTCGGACATCCTTTCGAGAGCTTACCCGGGGCTCCCAACCGTAGGCTGTTGGCCGTTACGTGGGGTTTTTTAGTCGGTAGGAGTACGGCATATCATCCATTAAGGATTTTCCATCTCGTTAAATAAAAAGAAAAAAAGGGGGGCTCCCATGCAACAAATAGGTACGACTTTTTGTTGTTTTTTGGTACGGAACCCTCCGTGCGGGAGTCCGACTCGCACTTGGCCGGTTATCATTTGTTTGTTTTTGTTCTCTCAAACAATAATGGGTGAATTTTAGTATATGAAATAGGTAATATGTATGTAATACCAAGGATAATATAATAGTAATGGATATAATAAGGATAGGATAATGTAAGATTTGAAGCGCTCGTGGCCCCGCGGACTCAGTGTTCTGTAAACGATCACTGCAGTAAGCAACATTTACTATGGCCGGACATGGATGGGTGACCACCACGTGGACCACTTTGTGACATTTATTTACGAGCGTTTCCGTGCTTCGGAAGGCACGATAAGCCGTTGGTCCCGGTTGTCAGTAAAATGACAGTCGTTAAGCCAAGTTGAAGGCCTTACGGGCGGCTTGAAAAATTTCAACTGTGGGTCGTCACAACCTGCGCCCGGGTCGGCAGCGCGTGTGTAGCGCCTCTGGTGTTGCAAACGTCTATAGGCTACGGTTACCAACCTTCCGGTGGGCCGTAAGCTTGTCTGCCACCTAAGTAGTATAAAAAAAAAAAAGTATTACATAATTATACATGTAGATGTTTGCATTTTATGTATTAGGATATAGGAGTTTTTCTGTTTGTTCATAATTATTTGTTTTTAGCTAGGCTGATGTTTGTTTGCATTCAGAATACGTTTTTTGGTAAATAGATAATTGTTTGTTTAAAATGTTGTAGAGAAATGAAGTTTGGGCAATGTATTGGCGTCTCGCTGTCGATGAACGCATTCTTTTAGCATTTATTACAGCATATTTACGGCGTTTATTTTGTGTCGTCGGCGTAAATTTAACACTCTTGTGCAATTTTAGAGTTGATCTCAAAGTATACAGTTGCCGTACTGTCATCAACTCATTTTCCTTATATAATGCCACTGTAGAAAACCGATATGGCTTAAAGAACATAGTTTTTAACAGGGCTCGCTGTGATCTTTCCCATTGCTAAAAAATTTACTTTTGTCGCTCCCCCCCAAGCTGGTATGCAGTACGTTATAACAGATTCAGCAAGTATGACGTATATTCGTTTGAGGAGGTCGGTATGACAGACATGCCTTAATGTATTGAAGGTCCATATCATTTTTCTACAGCGGTCACTCATTAATTCGATGTGATCGTGCCAGGATAGTAGCTGATCTAAAATAATTCCAAGATATTTAGTTTTTTCTACCTTCTGAATAGTAGGACACGTGCAGTTAAGATCCTTACTACAATAATTTTCGTGAAGTTTTATTTTAAAATTATAATTTGGTTGAGACTTTTTTCTGAGCGAGAAACAGATAAAGTTAGTTTTATTAATATTTAACGTCAGTAGATTATTTCTTAGCCAGAAGGCTATTTTTGACATTCCGTCTTCTGTATGTCTTTGCACAAGGTCCCAGTTATCTCCCGTGAAGACAACTGCGGTGTCATCAGCATATGCGAATACCCGGGATCCACCGGTTTCCAATCTACATATATCATTTATGTAGATTAGAAACAGAGTGGGGCCGAGCACGCTGCCCTGTGGGACACCAAAGGTAACGTCGGCGTCGTCGCTAATTGTTTGACCTATTTTTACACTTTGAGTTCGAGATGTAACATAACTTTTAAGTAATGCAAGTGGTACTCCTCTGACTCCTGCGTGTTCTAATTTACGCAATAATATGGGTATTGAGACGGTGTCAAAGGCCTTTTTTAGGTCAAGAAAAACTGTAACACACTTCTTTCCTTTATTAAGTTGTTCCGTAATATGTGCAGTTATATCAGTTACTGCATCCTCGGTTGATAAGCCCTGTCGGAATCCATATTGTGATTTTGAAAGTATTTGTTGTTTGTCTAAGTAAGCTACTAGTCGCCTATTTATTTACTTCTCCAATATTTTTAGAGACCTGGTAGTATAGATATAGGTCTATAGTTACTAAGATCGTCCTTAGCGCCATTTTTATGAACTGGTGTGATAATTGATTTTTTAAATAGTGTAGGGAATATGCCAGTATCAAAACACAAGTTAGCTAGATGGACTATAATTGGAGTTATTTCCTTATAAGCTATCTTTATAAAGGTTGTTGGTAGGTATATTATCCCAACCTGGAGCACTATTCGATTTCAGGTTCATAATAATAGCATGTACTTCATCCATATATGTATCCAATTGCACAAAAGATGTTAATTGTGTGGAATAGTTATAGGAGTTACGATCAATGTCTGTTTTAGAGTTTAACTTAATCTCCTCTGCCAGTTGTTTGCCAATACCAACGAAGTAATCATTAACCAAATTTACTGTTGTGATTTTTTTATTTCCAATAATTTAGTATTATCCGTTTTAGATTGTCTAATATGTGTTATAATTTTAACGTTATTCCACAATTTTTTGCTATTATTATTTGAGTTTGTCAAAAGGTCTCTCTCGTATTTACGTTTTAGCTTTTTTATTAACTGATTATAGTAATTGCGATATCTTTTATAGCTTATTCTTAATATTGCATTATACGGATTTGCTTTTAGATTTTTTTGCATGCTATTTCTATTTTTAATACATCTTAGTATTCCAGGCGTTATCCAGGGTTTAATACATCGCTTGTTTTTAGGTATATTCACGGTTTTAGTATTACAATGTATTGCTTCTGATATTTTATTTATCAAGAGTTCGGTTATGGTATCTGGGTCATCACAGAGCATTAATTCGCTTAAATTGTTTTTGGTTAAGTCTTGTAATGCCATTTGAAATTTTGTTACTTTTTTTGTTTTTTCGGCCTTATGTTTATGCTTTATTTTAGTAACGTTTAAGAATAATAAGGAGTGATCCGTGGTAGATGTGTTTAGTATTGCGATTTGAGCGGAGATCTTTTCTTTATTTAGCTTTAACATGAAGTGATCCAGACAATTTTTTATTCTAGTTGGAAAAGTATGTCCAGTCATTAGCCCGTGCAAACTAAGCATAGACAAGTAATTTTGTCTGTTGTTACGTTCATGTGTTTCCTCAGTCGAACCCGGTCTGAGATTTATGTTGATATCCCCTGTCAGTGTTATACAATTGTGTGATTTTTTGGTTTCTAAATACGAGTTAAGAGAATCGATAAACAGATCTGCATTTTTATTAGACGGAGATCTATATACACCAATAATTATATTGTTATTAACTTTGATTTCCAGTGCAGAGGCATGCTTCAAAATTATTTCGTTGACGTTAGCTTTAATATTGTTTGCTATATATGCCACTACACCATCGTTTTTATTAATTTGAGATGTTGTATGGTGCATTGTGTAATTTACAATATTGGGAATTGGTTTATTTAGGTTAATATGACTTTCTGTGAGTATTAAAATATCAGGACCAAATTCTAAGCAAGATAATGTTACCTGTAGGTCATCAATGTTGTTGTACACGCTTCTTATATTTTGGCAGAATATCTTTAGATCTTCCTTCTTTGGCTGTATATGTTTGGTTAAGTCTTCTATACTACAGCAATAGGAGCGTGCAATGCTAGTATTGTCTATCTGTTCTATTTTATAAAGATGATTATCCATTTAATTTGATATTAACAGAGCTGTGGGTGGACCAGATGATATTCGTAGGTATGTAATAGTTAGATAGAATACATATTTGATTCAGTAAATAAATGGGCCTTGTGATATGGTTAAAAAACGCATTTGAATTCATTATAATACTTTCATAATTCCTGAAATAAATGGGAGAATCAGTATTAGTGCGATTTCCTACGTGTTTGGCAGTTAGCTTGTTTTTATGAGAGGTATTAAAATTCTTACAAGCCTTTAGAAAATCGGTCTTAATGATAGTGGAGGAAAGCTTCACCACTACAGGAGGGTTGCGTTCTTCTTTCTTGCTGCTCAGTCTGTAAACATCGTTAATATCTCTCTTTTCTATGTCACGGTTCACATTTTTCGAAAGAGTTACCACCATATCGATCAAATCTTCTTTCGTCTCTCCACTTGCTTTAGGCAGGTTTTTTATTTGTAGATTAGTCTTGCGGCTTGACATTTGTAAGTCCTCAATTTTAGTTTCCAAAATAGTTATGTAACCGCGATCCTTTGCAGTTTGTTTTTCCATTTCCTCAATTTTCTTTTTTAAATCCTCATTTTGAGCAGAGAGAAACGCTACAGAATTCTCAATGTTTGTGTTTGTTTGTTTTATGTCCGAAAGGACTGCACTGATCTTTTTTATTTCCTTCTGTTGTTCCAGCATAAGTGAGGATATAAAATCTTTAATATCAGAGGCTTCCTCGTCTTCCCTTCGCCTTTTGCTTCTGCTAAAGACTATCTGTTCTGGGGTTTTATATTGTTGCATATCGTTTAAGTCCGATTCAGATAGTGTTTTTTCCATTTTAGTTGATTTAATTTACAAATTTAAAGTAGTGTGGCACAGGTAATTTCCAATAAATTTCTCTGAAATTGTCTAGCAGTATAACCGTTGAATGCCGCATGAAACCCGAGTTGCCAATCTCCCGAACAGTCGATTGCTTTGGCAACCATGGCGGCCAACTTTTTTCGTTTGGTTCTCCTCGCACATTTTTCGATATCTATGGCTGTATGGTCGCGGGTCTAAGTCTTTCTGTATGAATTAATGTGTAGAATTGGTTATGGTACTGAATGAGATAGCTTGCCGAGTGAATGTAATGAAAAAAAAAGTCGAAATCACGATTTGATCGCTGTCATTAATTATTGTTTGTTTGGCGCCGTTCCTAGAAAGTATTGATACGATTATTTTTTGAATATTTTCGTTTATTCTGTTTCAAATATTGTTGTTTTGCATTTAAAAGTATCCTGACATGTTGTTTAATAGCTGTGATAAATATTTTCAGTGTAATTCGAAGTTAAATTTGTAAAATTTGATAAAATAACACGCGAAGGTCACCATTATTTTTTGTTGTTGTTTTTGTTGTGCAGTGCTCGTATTTAACCGATATTTGTTGAGATTTTCTCAATAGAAACTATAATCTTTTGTCAAAATACCATTTAACATTTAACATATGAATAATTTATGTGAAAATCAATAATAAATATGGGAGGGTTTTTTTTTTAATAATTTAAGATTACATAGCCTCGATATTCCCAAAATAAACAAAAAAATAAACAAATAAATAGGCAGTAATATTTTATTTTGTTTTCGGAGATTTTATATCCACAGATTATTTTTTTTTTGGTGAAAGTGAATTGTTGATGTGTATATTTTGTAAATAAAATAATTTATGTCAGAAAACTGCTTTTTATTTTGAATTACATGGTAAAATCTGAGAGTACTCCTTCATTTTTCCCATCCTAATTTTCGGCCAAATATCATAAATCCATTACACATGGGGTGTTCTCGGATTTAGTGTAGTTATTTTCGTCAGTTATCCAGCATGATGAAACAGTAAGTATTTATGTAGTACGACTCCTGTAAAATAAATAAGGATATATTGTGTGACGTCCGGCGTGCAGCCGCCGTTCCCGCCGGTGGCGTGGGCACCGCCTATGGATACGCCGGCGTGACCACGCCACCGGCGGGATTGAGCGGATAATATTAAACTAACTATTCTTATAGGTTGGTGTTGCAAGCGAAGCCAGGGCTCACAACTAGTCTTCTTCTTCAATATATCCTTTAAATATAGTTTTACATCCAAATTGAAAATATGACGTATATTTTTATAATTGATTTTCGACCAAATTGAAATCCAGGTATGACAACCCTAAAGTTATGCCAAAGTAACAGCGACAGCCCGTGACTGTTGTACAAATGTATTGAATTGACAGTTGACGTACCAATTTTGATGGTGCGGCGGGTAGATCCTTCGTGATTTGTTCAAGTTACCCGGTAGGCTCTTCTGAATTATGCGTTCCTGGTACTTCACACTTTTTTTATTAAGTTTTATTATATTGTTTTTTTTTTTATTATTTAAATAAAATTTGATAGCGGGCAAGCGTCTATTCGCTTTCGCGGTCCAGGGGGAAGAGGAAGAACTTCTACAGCCAGGACCATCGAAACGGCGAAAAACATGTGAAAAAAATTACCACCTGTTGTAGCATTTATTTTCTATAGATGCAGTATTCAGGATGTGAAAGCAGCTTAATCGAGTTATCTTTTTTTAATCGGTTGTCAGTGGTGACATTTCTGCTGTCAGAATGACAGGATGTCATAAGTTCGAGGACGAATCGATTTCGCATTTAAAGGAACAGGTTTTGTTAAGATTTTTCGTGAAAGACGGGACTTTGACCGAGACCTGCTTTGGGGTAGTTGGAGGTCCTTTGGCTTATGCTCTGAGACTGTGCCGCGAATCAGTTTTTCGCTCAAGCGCGATTATTTGTTGCCTTGCATGGTCTAGCGGGCTGTGATTGGGTTGCTGCATTGCATCTTACTACATTTTACCCAGAAAACTGGGTTTTTTACTACGGGGAAAAGCGGCCCGTCCGCGGTTAGCAAAAACCACACCCAATGACACGTGGACTACATGAGCGAGGTGTTTTGAGAGGGACCAGCCGCCTCCACGTGGCATTCTCGGGCTGTGCTGTTCTCATCTTAACTCAAGGCCAGTAATTGTCACCCTATTACAGTGTAGTTAGCTGCTTACCCGTGTTACCTGCTCACGCGGCAGTGGTCTATTTAGTAGCATAAGTACCTAAGCACTGACTATACTTCTGTGTACCTGTGATATTTGTGTCTATCAGTGAATAAGCTCTCTGTGTGTCTCTGTGTATCTCTGCGTTATATAAATATATGTGTGTACACCCTACCTGACTGTTTTCGTCAGAGCCCTGGCCTACCCTTGCACGCACACTGGAATCTCTGTAGTAAGGCGCCCTGGGAAAGAGTTCTCTGCATAGCTACCTCGCGCTAGTTGGTGAGTAACACTGATCATCACTGTGTTATACTGTAATTATTGTTTTTTGCTGCATAAAATTTATTTGATCAATAATTTTCATGTATTTGATTTATAATTTGGCTGGTTTATTAATTTATTTTGTATTGCAATAATTGCTTGAACAACCATTCATCCATTTTGACGTATGGATACAACCGTGCGAGCGGCTAAATCAAAACCGGGCACAGCCTTACTGACTTTGCGCCGCGCTGAAAATAAAAAATAAAAAAACTAATTTGTAGGTCTGAACACGCTCAACAATTTTCTTTATGGACATTTTTCGATATATTTCACGAGAAAGAAGAAAATAGCTAAAAACAATTTTTTTCTCCCCAAATTGCGGCTTTTTGGATCGATATTTCGATAACGGTGATCGATACGTGAAAAATAAGTAGGCCTTAATTGTAGATCGTACAAAGAGCAACAAAAAACTTTTTATAAAATTTTCGTACCTATCTCAACGGGGAACCGAATTATGATGAAAAACTTAAATATAACCCTTTTTTCAAGATGGCGGAAAACCCACTAGGTTATTTTGGTCGACAATTTGAACTTAAGCTTTTCTAGCCCCTCCACACGTAATATCCAAAATTTGGCTTTCTCGGTTCATTTGCATTTCCAAATGTATATAATGACTGGACTAATTGTATGAAATTTCACCTTAGTAACCGTAATCCCTGGCGGGACTGCCAAGGACGGTGAGGGGGCTGCTCACTGCCCTGACAGAAGCAGGCCCTAGGCCGTAGACGACAGCGTGAGTGAGGGATTCACGCACGCCTCCCCAAGAAGCGGGATAACACTCGAACAACCCCCCAAAGACATGGAATAGCACCCGCAGACTCATTGTTCTGTAAACGATCACTGTAGTAAGCAACATTTACTATAGCCCGTTACCAACTTTTTTTATTTGCGAGCGTTTCTGTACTTCGGAAGCCGCGTTAAGCCGGTGGTTCCGGTTGCCAGTAAATTGGCAGTCTCAACAGCGAGCAGTCACAACTGTACCGGTCCATATCAACATGCCAATACAGCTCACCACCTATTCGTGGGACAAAAATCTAAAAGATGAAATGTGATGGGCATGTAACATTCCTCTGCCTACCCCTTCGGAGATAAAAGGCGTGATCATTTGTATGTATATTAAATCACTAAAATCAACACACTATTAATCTTTAAAAATAAAAAATAATACAGAATTTAAAACGGTTTCATTACTAACCGACTTCATTTTAGTTATTCACTATTTTAATTAAATCACTGTTATTCTTTAATTAAGTTGAAGGCTCTATAGACTAATTAATAATGTAATATTCCGTGGGTAGTCAAATCATATTTATGAATAGATCGAAATTGCGTAGGTTTTTTGTTATTTATTCCATCTCAGAATTTATAATATCGTGACTGTCTAAGTTCAAAATATAATATAAGTAATTTTATTTAAAAGCTGAGATTATTACAACATAAGAACGAGTACACCGATTTTCATGGTTTTCAGTGTTTTATAAAGGACAAAAAACAACCCACCTTTTAAGGACTAAGACCTAATAAAATAAAATAAATGTTTTTGAAAATAAAGAAAAGCAAAAAAAATCTCGTGACCGGTTTGACATTTAGGTCAGGGAGAACCCGCCAAGTGTAACCAATTCGTTTTGTTTTAGACAGCAACCTGTCGATTCGATATCTGTAGTATCTGAACTAAAGCCGGTGAAACAGCTGAATTATTACCTACTGTTTAATGCGAGGTGCACATTGTATTAACCCTTAACCACCTAGCGTTGGTCACAGTGACTCCATTCGATATATTTTTTCAAATATTTCCGTTACTACGCGTGCCACAAGCCTGTGACTCTGTGTACTTTTTCCCCTCCATCTCTCATTAAAATTTGTTAAAATATTTGTAAGTCAACTTTTAATAACGATAGTAAAAAGTAAAAGTGTTAATTTGAAGAGTTTATTAAAACCATTTGAGTAAAAAAATTGAAAAATATAATGTAGTTTTGATTTACAGCAGTTTTTGAGCTTTTGCGAGGTTGTCGCAGGTTTCTTACCGACGGCGACGTTAGGTGGATGTGTTACTAGAATATACGTTAGGTGGCTAAGGGTTAAAGAAACATCTGATGAAAGATACAAGTTCGTACCTCCGTTGCTGTCTCAAATAAATATTTGTGGACATTCTCATATAAACATGTACTATGGGATCTAGACGACTGATAAACATACTTTTATGTTTCTAAATACATACATGTATACATACTGTATGGATAGGCACCCAGACACAGAACAAATCAAAGTGCTCATCACACAAAGCGACTGTGCTGGGTGGGAATCGAACTCACGACCTCCGAACAGAACAAATCAAAGTGCTCATCACACAAAGCGACTGTGCTGGGTGGGAATCGAACTCACGACCTCCGAATTCGTAGTCAGGCACACTAACCACTGGACCAAGAGTATAGTCAGCTATTTGATACCTGCATAAAAATAACTCGGTTCACTTAAAAGTCAGATAAACCCAACGAGGTCGTAGAATAATAACATTACATTATACAGGGTGGAATTTAAAGACGGTAGTTGGAGGTAAAGTACCCTTAATATTGATAATGGCAAGTTTTGCTAAAAGGAAACATTCCTTTATTTACAAAAGTAAGTAAAACTGCATTTAAAGATTTTTGAAAAATCACCTGCTTGAGGCCGGGAATCCAACCTAGGAGATGTGAAAAAAAAACATAACAAACAAACAAACAGAACAAGTTCTCGTCTTATCATAGTGTCTCGTCTTTAATTTCCACCTTGTATAGGTAGGTTTATTATTAGTATTGAATAATAAATAAAAAAAGGAGGTGCATAATAGTAAAATTAATTAACTAAATTTCAATGAGCCTTGTGATCCAAATTTGAGATTTTGAATGCCTATGGACATATAAGCTAAAAGTTGTTTACCTCTCCTTTTTAACTTCCATATAACTGTTACATAAAAACATGGAACGTTTGTCGAACTATAAAAACATGGAACGACCTGCCCGCACATGTGTTTCCCTCATCTTACAATCCCGGGTTCTTTAAGAGGAGCGTGAAGAGGCACATCACAAGGCCGCCAACTTGAGGACCACTGTCGGAAATGGCTCCCAATCGCTCGATGCGCCACGGCTTTCCATCAGGCTGGTGGCGACGTCAATTTGGCGAGCTAAATATAATTTAAAAAAAAACAGGAACGAGTTTGGTTTGAAGTTATGGTATACTTAACATACCATTTTTGTTACACAAATTACCGTTCAGATACCCATTGAATTTTATTATTCTGAACCTCTTCGATACATTATACACGCTCTCATTTCTATTACAAAGTAATTTACCTTTTATACAAACTATAACAAGTTTCTACATTGACCTTTTTACCTATTTGAGGAGGCGAAGGTACCTTTTGAGGGTTAAAGTTAGGGGTGGTGGTAAAACTCGCTTAATATTGAACGCAAGTGATAGATTATGCACCTGTGGTACTCCTCAACTGATTATAATGGATCGAGCCGGGTTAGGGTTAATTATAAAGGCCTATAGTTGGTTTCTGGGTTTAAGAAATTGAATTTAATATGCGTTTTACTTAGGCACATTTCTGTGCTGGTCGGACAAAAAGATAACCCAGTATCATTTAGTATTGCCTATACGCAATAAATATTATATCCTTGATTATGCGACAGCTCCAACCTCATATCGAAAGATGAATCGGTTTTAGAGGTAGATTATCATTAGACTATTAAATAATAGGAAGCTATTAGTACCTTTTCCCTGCATTTTTACGGAAATAGGCTCGTAGATATAACTGATTCTAGTTATATTTATAACTAGCGGGCGTCACGCGGTTTCACCTGCGTAGCTCCCGTTAATACGGGAATAAAATATGGCCTATGTTTACCGCAAAGAGTGTAGCTTCCCAACAGTGAAAGAATTTTTCAAATCGGTCTACCAGTTCCTATTCGTTACAAACAAACAAAAAAACAAATCTTTCCTATTTATAATATTAGTATAGACTAGCTTTTCCCTGCGACTTCGTTCGCGGGTTATTTTAGCTATCAACTAATCGACTTTGACCTGTCCAATGTATCTACTTTTAGTAAAACATAGGTCAAGCTGCAGTATCATTTCCGCTGAACCGATTTTGATAAAACATAGCAATATTTAAATTGAATTAATACCTACAAAATCCTGATAGTACATTTATGATCAAGCTGCTGAATTTTGCTCCAACCTCGAACAAATAAACAAACAAACAGACACGAAAAATTAAATCATAGATTTGAGCTCAGAAGCCCTAAATTAGTAGGTTACAGTTATTTAAATGTATCTTGACTGTACCGTCAAAGCCATTTTTTCAATTTTATAATAGTAGAGAGAGATTGCAGAACCAACGTTGCGCTGGCTTTCATCTAATATAAAATATCACAACACACATAGTTCACCGAATACTGGCCTTGATTTGTCCAGGTTGGGTATTAAACCCACAAACCCATGATTTCGCGGTCCTCTAACCACTAAACCAAGGTGCTCCTTGAAGAACAAATAAACTCCGCGAAGGTTCGTGATATAAGTAATAGTGTTCATTTGTCATGAGAAGAGTTCCTTCCGACACCTCAATAAATGGAAGGTTCTGTCTATAAATCTATGCGGAAGTTTAATACGGTAGATCTGAAGACACATCTCTCTTTGTTTCAATCTTGGATTCCAAGATTTTTTTTTTTTTTTTTTTTTTTTTGTGTAAAGTGTACGCTATCTTAGGTAGATAGATACACTTTAGACTATTACAATCTAGCTTATAGGCTAATAAGTAATTTTATGCTGACTTAAACTTCTATATAATACTTATTCTAAGAAAAGAATCCATTGATTAATCTTAGAGTCTGATAAATTAATACACTTTGTTCTTGTGTTCTTAAACAGTAAGCACTAAAGACACTTATTATTCTCACTAGGCACTACACTAACTCAAAGGGCTTAGTTCTTTTGAGTCTTCTTTTTAAGTCCGTCCAATCGAGGAGTTGAATTGCCTCCGGATTGTCATGGTGGAGCAGTCTCTTTTCATGAGCTTCTGCGAAACGTTGGATAATTTTGTCAACCGGCTGTACTTGAAGGTCCCGGTGAAGGTCATCATTTCGAACGTACCAAGGTGCATCAACTATGCCCCTTAGCACTTTCCAGGACAGGATTCCAAGATAAGATAAAAAAAATTAAACTTACATTCGCTTTGAAGACATTTTTTGTACTTTTTTATATAGAGAAACCAACTTACTTTATTAACATTTATGTCCAATTTTGGTTCAAATTGAAATAAGTAATTGAATTCTGACACAGTAACTGTCAATCGCAAACAACAAAACAACCGATTCGTAGTAACGCTAAACCCTGAACTAACTAAAGACATTGGTGTGACTATAGTTTATTTTTATTTATTCACAAACAGACTATAAGAACTATGATCTACTATTATTGATTATATTTATAGAAGAAACATTTTATTATAGTTATCATAAATTTTTACTGCAACTTTCCGTAGAACAAACTCAAAACAAATGAGAGTGTTAAGAGTCTTTTGATTGTGTTTTTACAACATAATCAAAATCAGCAACACACGCTCCTGCGCCTTCCACATTCTCATGACCCCAAGACATGTCCTTCTTCAGGTCGTCAGTCCATCTGGCATCACGTTCGTCCAACGTCACGTCTACTAAGTCGCGGTCTTTGCTCCAGAACCTGTTTGCTCCATCGGCCATCAGTTCTTCCACAGACGTGGCCAGCCCACTTGAAAACGCATATTCTACAAGATATGTAGACCACTCTGGTTCTCTGATGGAAAACATCGTTTCGAGTTTTATCCCTCAGAGACAACCCAAGCATAGCTCATTCCATTACTCGCTGTGCAACTATAACAAAAAGAAGAAAATAAAATTTTATATTTTTTCCAACAATTGATATAAGTATAATTGGAATAGAGGACGTTTAAGCCATCGACTGTCATTACTATAGATACCGACGACAAATCGAAAATCTAACCTAATCTCATTTTACCGAACCGTTCTCCAAAACACATTTTATCCAGCAAAAATTTACCGAAGAGGTAAAAAAGCGAATCTTTTTACAATCACATTAACGGACGACGCAGTTTTAACGCAATCGCTACGGATCTCCGGGCACAGATCAGCAGATCACCGGATCACCCGGGTCTCCAATGAATTAGGACTAGAGGGAGGGGACAGTCGTTCAATAATTGTAGGATTTCTGTTGAGGAATAGTGATGCTCGCGTATCCCGGGATTACAGAACAATAAATAAGTGTCTGGAGTTTTATTTATGGGTAAATAAAATTGTATAGTTTTGAATCGAAGTCGATTCTAAACAAAAATATTTTCAATTTACATTAAAGACGTTTCTATCTAAGTAAGAATTCAATATTCTGGTAGTAGAATCATAACTTTCGAAATTACAAATTCGTATTTTTTTCTTAGCGAATAATTTGTGGTCTAACTTAACAATACAAGGTGACCGATGCACTACTACGGAGGTAGTGTGACGGACGTAACTGCTAGTTATAAATAAAGTTAATTATGTTTCAATTCAAATCTAAACAATTTATTCCCTTTGTAGCCATTAAGCTACAACCTCATCAAAAACTAATTATCCAGCGCATCAAAATGGTCCGGAAATAGACCTGCGTACCTAATGTTAACATTTTGGGTTGGACCATAATCCTGGTCGAACCCAACTTTGGGTTGCACTTTAACCCTAAATAATTAATAACATAGGCAGACCCTTTCAACAAAAAGCAGTTTAGTACTGATAACACTGTAACCGTACAGGTTGGTGCCATAAAATTTATAGTTCGCCATTTAATTTTTGCTGAAGAGTATTTCTGTGGAATTTTGGGTAAAATAGTGAACTGGTAACACTGATAAGGCATTGTTGGTGTAGTTTTATTGTACATGTTATGTTTTAGGCAATTTATAATTGTAACTTCTCTTTGCCAACTTTACACATTCAACTTCTAAATATAAACAACTTGTTACCTCAATTTTATGTTGAAAATTGTTAGAAAATTGATATGATCGTTTTTCAAATGCTATATACCACCGTCTATTGACTAGCGATTTCCAGGCTGGTAGCCTTTTTTTTTTTTTTTTGTTTAACGTGAGGGAAAATCCTCATAGGATGTTATGCCGGACTCTTACCGACTAAAAAACCTCACGCCACGCCTAACAGCCTATGGTTGAGAGCCCCGGGTAAGCCCTCAGGAAGGATGTCCCGTGACTCCCAACAGACCTACGGCCGCCAATGCGGCCTCGCCCAGGGGGTGGTTCGGGTGCAATCCCGCGTCTATGGGGGATTTCGGGTGTGATCCCGCTTCTAAGGGGGGGGCGTGCATGAGTTGCTCACGTCACGCTGCCGTCATGGGCCTGCTTCTGTAAGGACGGTGAGCGGCCCTCTCACCGTCCTCAGACCCCCGGTCATGGAGGCCGATAGTCCTCGGCGAAGACACGTCGGCGGCGCCCAGGGCGCCGACTGCGGAACTCGGGTGGGAGAGTTCTCTCCCGCACCCGGCCCGCCGCCTCCTTCGCGAGCATGACCTGCTCGCAGAAAGAGGCGGCGCAGTCCCACTTACTCCCGCTGGAGAGCATGGCTCGCACCATGGCCTCGAGCGAGATAGTGTCCACGCCCAAGGCTGGTAGCCTTGGTCTGAGCTTTACCATAACCTCACCTGTTACGAATTATGGGTGCCAGTATTTTTATAAAACTTTAGTTCTTTTAAACGCAAGCTAGTCACAGTATCTCCTAGGAAAAGTTTTTCTTAAAAATTCAAACCTCCGTCAGACAGAGTAATCAAGCCAACCACTAAACGAAAATCCCGGAACTCCACAAATCAATGTCGTTAACGGAAATGAAAGCCGGGATTATTTCGATTCTGATCCCAGACTTCAACGGCTGGACACATTGCCGACATAGCTTTTTCCGACATCTTATCAATGTTTGCCAATTTGGCTAATTTTGATAGTCTCTGTGATAAATTTTAAATTGCTAGACAAATAGTAAATTTCGTTCATTTGATATAAATTTTATCAATGAATATTACACCTAATGAATAAACGAATTTAAGCTCAATTTGCTACTAATTTTCTGAAGGCTCATTAATATTCTATTCTATAAATATAACTCTTAGAAAATATAATGACTTGGCTCTCTGTAACATTATATCAGTATGAAATATTTGTCAAATAACTTATTATATTTTAAGCAAATGAAATTGGTATAGCGATCGGCTTCAGAGTTTTGGAGTGGAGACGGAGACTTGGTAAACATAAGTAAGGTCACGCCTCCCAGTCTAATGTATCACCGAGTTACAAAAGATGGCACAGAAGGACTGAAAGTTTTTGTTGATTACATTTATGAAATGAAGATGGTGGTAGAGGTAGCTGTCAATCTGACCAGTCACCAGGCTGTATGCCATGAAGCGTAATAGCTAGACAGTTGAAATTTTTACAGATACAGAACAAAATAAATAGTAAAAACTGAAAAAAAAACTGGCCGAGTGCGAATTGGACTCACCCATGAAGGGTGCCGTAACAGCAAATAACATAATATAAAAGTTCTTGTACTTCTTTGTAACTATCATTGATGTTTAACACGTTCGCAGTGGTAGTGATATTTCTAGGCGAAAATTGCGGTTTATGACGTACGAAAAACTACTAACTCGATCTCGTTGAAACCAATTTATGTTGGTAGATTTTATGGCAATGTACATCATATATTTTTTTTAGATTTATCATTCTCTTAATTTAGAAGTTAGAGGGGAGGAGGACACACATTTTCCACTTTGGAAGTGTCTCTTGCGCAAACTATTCACTTTAGAAAATAACTGGCCAATTGCGAGTTGGACTCGCCCATGAAGGGTTTCATAGCAGCAAGTAACATAATATAAAAGTTCTTATAGTTCGTTGTAGCTTTGATTGATGTTTTAACACGTTCGCAGTGGTATTGATTATTCTAACCGAAAATTGCGGTTTATGAAGTATTAAAAAAAAACTACCAGCTCTATCTCGTTCAAACCAATTTTCGTTGGTAGTTTTTATGGAAATGTACATCATATATTCTTTTTAGACTTATCATTCTCTTAGTTTAGAAGTTAGAGGGGGGGGGGGGGACATTCATTTTTCCACTTTGGAAGTGTCTCTTGCGCAAACTATTCATTTTAGAAAAAAATGATGTTATATACCTCAATAGCATTTTTAAAGACCTATCTATAGATACCCCACATGTATGGTTTTGATGAAAAAAAAAAATTTAGTTTCAGTTCTGAGTATGGGGACCCCCAAAATTTATTACTTTTTTCTAGTTTTATATAAAAATCTTAATGCGGTTTACAGAATACATCTAGTTACGAAGTTTCAATAGCATAGGCCTTATAGTTTTGGAGAAAAATGACTGTGACATACGGACGGACAGACAGACCGACAGACAGACATGACGAATCTATAAGGGTTCCGTTTTTGCCATTTGGCTACGAAACCCTAAAAATATCTTAGGAACCTCAATAGCATTTTTAAAGACCTATCTATAGATACCCCACATCCCACATGTATGGGTTTGATAAAACAAAATATTTTTGAGTGTCAGTTCAGAGTATGGGGACACCCAGAATTAACTGCTTTTTTTCTAGTTTTATATAAAAATGTTGATGCCGTTTACAGAATACATTTACTTACCAAGTTTCAACAGCATAGGCCTTATAGTTTTGGAGAAAAATGACTGTGACATACGGACGGACAGCAGATAGACAGACATGACGAAACTATAAGGGTTCCGTTTTTTTTGGCTACGGAACTCTAAAAATCGAGGAACCGATACATACAACAAACGTAATTTTTGCTTGTTTCGGTACGGACCCCTCAGTACACAAATCGACCCCTCCCCCCCCCCCTTGGTCGGTTTTTAATCACAACGTGGACTCAGATTTCCAAGTGTTCACTTTCAACGCTAAGATTCATAGAACATTTTATTTTTCACGTAGTTTTTGTGCGAGAACATATCCAACAAATATTACATGTCAGTGCTAATCTCAATCAGTGTCGACCTAAATCGAGTTTCTGTCTGTCGTTAGGCGTGAATTATACAGAAGCGGCATACGGCGATGGCAAGCGTGAACAATTCATTTTGTATTGAGCCTGCACTACGTCTGTCCCCCTATAGCAACACGAGTTCCATAAGGAGACGGCTTTTGAAGTAAAACTTCTTTAGGCGCAACTAGGGAGTAACTCAGATTTTTGTTCTGACGGGAGTAACGCTTACTATTTGAATTTTGAATAGCGAAAACGTAGTTTCCGGTATTCAAAATTCGAATTAATGATATTAATATAACATTTGATGCCGTCAATGGCAAAGAACTTTTACTTCAATCGCGCGTAAAGGTTACACGCACACACTTTTTCTTAACGTGAAGTAAATCCTGAATGAATGCTATGCCGAACTCCTACCGACTAAAAACCATACGTATCCTACCTACAGTCTACGGTTGGGAGCCCCGGGTAAGCCCTTGGAAGGATACTCCAGGATTACGATACATAATCTGACTGTCGTAAATATGTTGTGGGAAGAAATTGTATACATATACACCAAAACAAAAGCAACTGGCTGTCACTACGGAACTTACACAAAACAAATTGTTTATTACTGGCTTGGACTTGTGTATTCAAAGAATGGAACGTTACCGTATGTCGCCTCCCTTTCCCAAGTCGTAGATAGTGTTGTTCTATGCCCTGTCCCATTCCTAAAGCGTGAAATACATTAACCGTATGCCGCGTCTATGTAATTCATGCTTTAGAGAAGCTAGACGTTCAGAATCTCAGCACCGAGATCGTGATCTTTTATTGAAAAAGTAATTTCTTGAATAATTTATGGATTCAAGACTTGAAGTGATTCATTATTATGCATATTTTATTAAAATAGTAACGTAAGTTATTGTAGGTGAAGCGTATTTTTACTGCATATTTACGCGTTTATTTGCATGTATAATGAGCTATGGACCGACTATGCTTGGCAAGTCTTTGAGGGAAAATATCCGAAATGGGATTATTCGGCATAGATTTTGTGTGGCTGATAGGTATATATCGCAGAGAACTTACTTATAGCACATAGTGGAAACTTCAAAAATAATTATAAAAAAAAAATTCGTTTTCAATCCTGTCACTTATACTAAAAAACACGTTATGTTTGTACACACCTTGAATGTGTGTGTGTCCAATTAGGTTAAGCAAACGTTCCCTCAAAATACTCTCCAACTATATGACGGTTGTGGCGGGGGTGGGGAAGCTTGCTCAGTGGGGGCAGGGAGTTGCCTATCTGTGTGTAATACCTACTTTTATATTATCCTTGCTTTTAGTCACGCCTTTATCCCAGTAGTGGTAGGAAGAGGTATGCGTCAACTATTTTATTTTTAAGTTAAAAAAAAGAAAACTAGGTTCAGATGGGAGTTGAATCCAAGACCTTTGCTTAACCATGGAAACACTCTGTCACTGAGGTATACAACCGTAAAGATCAAAATCTGAAATTCTCTATTAAATTTACATTTCATATATACAGAAAACTTTACAAATATTTTCATAAACCTCGAATTTACATTATTTAAATATATAAAACGTAGTAGGTAAATGAGATTACAACTAGGTATCTTAAAATTATTTCTAGAATTATCAAAACGGCTTCATTACTGTAGACCATCTTCAAAGACATTGACGTTTACATTATTTTGGCTACTAATTAAGATATTGACATCTAATATATAAAATTCTCGTGTCACAGTTTTCGTGGCCATACTCCTCCGAAACGGCTTGACCGATTACATGAAATTTTGCGAGCATATTGAGTAGGTCTGAGAATCGGCCAACATCTATTTTTCATACCCCTAAGTGACCGGGAATAACATTCCACGCGGGCGGAGCCGCGGGCATCAGCTAGTAAGTTCTAATAATCTAGAGCTTCTGAAACATCTTGTCTAGATCGTTAAAATACTTAGTTTATACTAGACTAAATAATGCTCGCGGCTTCGCCCTCGTGGAATTCTATTTCCATTCCTCAATCCCATGGGAACTTGTTTCAGGAATAATATTTAGGCCAGATATGTTTTTGGAATAATATATACTTAGGTATTTTGATACAAGTAGTCACAAACACCCACGCATCCCGTACTACTATAAGGTATTCTGTGCACATACACTTACACTCACAAACTTTCACATGTATAAAATTATTAAGCAGAAGAATTATGTGTGATCCTCAAAAATTATTGTTACGAAATTTGGGTAGGTATATTGTGTGTACAATATGTACGTATGTATTGACAAGTGAAAAGACACTTGATAGGTTTACAACAGTTTTGCACTTTTTTTTCTCTATTTTTGTTTCTTTCTTTATATAATACATAGAATCTATTTGAAAAAAAAAGTTAAAAGTTTTTTATTTCTTATTCATTTATCTCGTTGTCTAAATCGCTTTACACAAGCTCATATTAAATTAGTTTGTGCTAGATGACGTTGTGTGACAATGCCTGCCGTGGATGCGGATGTTCCTATAGTCTCACCGATTTTTGCGAATTGATCTTAGTTGCGGTTCACCTGGCTAAATAGCGGGATAAACTACAATTTTCTTGGATACCTGGCTAAATTAAGAGTACGAATATAATTTTATTCAAAAACATTTGAAATTTGTGTATCCGTTATCAGTTGCCAAGGTAACAAACAGACAGGCAAATATTACCAACTTTAATCGATTACGATCTCCAACTTTATTAGTTTCTGCAATAAAAACGATATCGGCCACTGTTCATAAGCTTAGGCTACATTAACTTGATCTGAGATTAAAATAGAAATGCATAAATAATTTACAAGTCATAACAATGTTTCCTTCTTTTATTTTTATTACGTTCCTAGTGTGTACATAAATAAATAAAAATATTTACGGTTCAATCAGTTACAATATGGACATCAGAGAGTTTAAAGTCAAAAATTATATACCAAATACCCACTTTTAAGGGAAATCCTAAACCTTTTTTTAACGGTAGGAAAAATCCATCATGGATGATATGCCGGACTCCTACCGACTATAAAACCTCACGTAACGCCCAACAGTACGGTTGGGAGCCCCGGCACTGCGGCCTCGCCTAGGGGGTGGTTCGGGTGCTATCCCGCATCTTTGGGGGGTTTTCGGGTATCATCCCGCTTCTTAGGGGCGGCGTGCGTGAATCCTTCACGTCACGCTGCCGTCATGGGCCTGCTTCTGTAAGGACGGTGAGAATCCCTGTAAGGACGATGAGCAGCCCTGCCTTCACTACCTACACGAATTATTTATAAGTCAGGTGTTAGTGACCTGACTTATAAACAAAATCTAGGTACTATTTTTTTTATGGATAGCCCGAGGCTTTACCTACGTGGTAAAGTTTTCCAGTACCCATTTTTTATCTACATTATGAAGGAAAAAATTAATTATTATAAATTCAAACTCTTACGCTACATTGGGAAGGCAGTAAGAGTTAGAATCAATACTTTGTTGTAAAATCTTTCAGCATCGCAATCGTACCTCAAATCCATGTCAGTGTATCCTCACCCTAAGGCCGGGGCTGCTCTAGTAGAATTGGCAATTACCGGCCGGTGTGAAGACGCCGTTATTGGCACTGTTCTCACAATTATTGGAACAACTTCGGGTCGAAATGGACAGCTAGATAGATTCGTGCTATTGTTTTGGATTTATGGGCATTGGATTGGTGAGAGATGTGATATTTTAGTGAGGATTATAAATTATAAGAAGGAATTCGAGATGTGCAATAAAAAAAAATTGTATTCAATTACTAGTGCCCTATTAATGGTTCAGTGAGACGGGTTATATTTCAGAGGCTTGAGAAGGTTTTACTCTGGGGGTCAATAAGGGAGTTCAAAACTTTAAACTCCATTATTATGCTTTAATTTTTTTTTGTAAAATATATTAAATCAAGCTTTGAAAAAATACATTTGAGTACCTTTCAATCCTATTAATAAAAGTGTATACTCTATGAAAGTCTATGGACGTTTGCAACACCAGAGGCCACTGCTGACTATGTAGAAACCTTCTAAGAACCCTTTTGGGAAAACCGAAGTACGGAGCTCCTTTCACAGACTAGGTGAAAAGAAAGCCCTTAAGGTACCTTGCCTTACTCGAGCACTCCAAACGCAAAGTGTGCGGATGAACACCCTGTTCACGGCGAGCGGTACGATGATAGAGAGTGTTTTTGTGTGAATTGTAGGTACTTGCAGAAATCAACAACAACCACACATTAGCCATGACTAATTGCAGACAGTGTCTAACCAAAATCCAATTATCTGCACAAACATACAAACCATACAAACTCTCATGCATATAGGTAATTAACCGCCAGCCCTAATTGCACATGTGACAAGCATTGGCTCAAACATTTGTGTAAGCTGATGGAATTATTTTGACAGGTTGGCCTGAGTGTGACAGATCAAATAATTTTGCCGACTGAGCAGAGATTATCATTAATGTATAAGTAGATTGTAAGCTGTCGAGATATTGTGAGCCAAAAGATGAAAATGCCAAATGCCCCATCAAAACTAACCCGTTAACAAACATACATACATCCATATATGCACGTCTTTATCCTCGAAGGGGTAGGCAGTGGCATAGTATACACCCACATTTCACCTTATAGTTTTATGTCCCACGTAATAGGTGGTAAGCCTATTGCCGTGTTGAAATGGACAGGTGCAGGTCGTGACGACCCACAGTTGAATTTTTTTCAAGCCATAAGGCCTTCAACATGGCTGAACGATTGTCATTTTCCTAACAACCGAAAACTCATAATGAAACCTCATTTCGAGTTTTCCTTCTTTACGCAATAGATCGTTTTGCGAAAGTGTTCCGTTAGTCGCCTCTTACGGCTCGCTCAGGATGAATTGGGTCGGCGACATTTTGTACTCTTACCCATCTCCACACGGGACCCTATCGCCACACGGGGCAAAACTTTGACTTTTAGCGAACAAACAGAAAAACAGACAGATACAATTGGAGCAATATTTTATATTGTAAGTTTATACAGTTATTTTGTTATTTATCGTATGCAATCGACAGATACCTACATTATATTTCAATCTTATCTAGCTACCTTTTTTAACCTGAAGAAAATCCTACATGAATGCTTTGCCGGACTTCTATCGACTAAAATCTACACGTTTCCTATCTAATGCCAACGGTTGGAAGCCTGCCTGGCTGGCCTGGCTAAGCCCTCGGAAGTATGACACCAGAACTCCCAACAATCTTATAGGTACCTAAAATGTGTATTAGTCAAATATATTTTGTTCAATAATTTATTTATCAATGTTCAATAAGTACATTAAAATTCTAGGAATAGTACAAATCCTTATCACATAAACTGATTTCTACCTGGAAACCTTTAGGTAGAGAAATTCAATTATTACACAGCGGAGATAATGAGATCATTTCATAATCTGAGCAAAGTTCAACCCAGAAAATTGAACAGCACCTTTAGTATAGGTACAAAACTCATAACACGAAACAACAACAATGATAGCGAAATGGAAACAAGGGCTTTTTGAACTCATGTTCAAATTAATATTGATTTCTATTTGCATAGTGCGATTTGCATACTAATTTCTAATCAGGAGGAAATCTCGTTTCAGTGTTGCCAACATTCAAATTGTACAGTAGTAAGTGCGAGTAGGACTTGCGCACAGAGGATTCTGTACCAAAAAAACTAACGTTTGTTGTATAAAATCCCCTCTTACTCCCCCTTTTTTTCTGATTTTAATATTGATTGCTCTAGCGGCAATAGAAATACATAACCTAGAGACCTAAAATTTATTTTAACTAAAATAAATTTTAGCTCTCTATCTGTAATGGTTCCTGAGATAGAGCCTCGTGATGGCCAGACAGCGAATTTTCATTAGTAGGGTCCCGTTGTTACCCTTTGGGTAGGTACGGAACCCTAAAAATGTAACCCTATCACTGTGCTATCCGTCTGAATATCTGTCTGTTAAAATTTTCACAATTGATGTACCTATTTCTGTTGCCGCTATAATAACAAACACTAAAAATAGAAAAGACTTATGGGGAGCTTTGGGAGTCCTGGGGTATCCTACCGAGGGCTTACATGGGGCACCCAACCGTAGGCTGTTAGTATATATCATAGCATCCATGTAGGATTTTTTTCACGTTAAAAAAAACGGAGAGCTCATAGTTACAACAATTCTAAATATGTCGGCCGTTTTTGGTACGGATCCCTCCGTGTGCGAGTGTGACTCGCTCTTGCCCGGTTTTTATAAAATTGCCACTTTATTTTTGTAACCAAACAAAAATTATAGAACATTTTCTTTTTCAAGATAATCTTAAAAGGGCTTATTTTCTTACGTACCTAGTGCCTAGGGGAATATGGTTTCAAGTGCCTACGGGAATGATGAAGTAGAAATATGATTACCTACTTTATACTCGTACCTAATTATAGTAATTACTTATCTATAAAGAAGAAAATATAATAGAAAATGTTTTTGCAAAATATTTACGCAAAAATGGTTGTCTAATATTATTCGTAAGTAATTACAGTGACTACCTACGCACAAAGCCGTAAAAATGTATTGGATGAAAATTCGGCAATTTACTAAAATATTATGTATTAAATTAGGAACTAAGATCTCTTGGTTAGATCACGTGTGTCTGTTCTGTAAGCGAAGCGTGAAGAAGTAGGTAGGTACAGTCAACTACAATGATAAGTACTAGTTCAATCCTACAAAATGATGTATCCTTGTGCCATAATGAACTAACCAAACATGGTATCCACCAAACTTGACGGTAATATGTATGCATGTAAAGAGCAATTACCTACTTATTTTTTAGCTTTAAAATTAAAAATAAGTAGCATGCATAGCAATCAATAGTCATGTTACTGTCAAGTTCGGTGCATACTATGTTTGTCACATTGTTTGGTTAGAGGTCAAATTCAAATTCAAATTCATTTATTTACATGAAACATGGTTACAGAGATTTTCACAATAGCAATAGCAATAGCTCATTATGTCACTCGCAGGGATACATCATTTTGTAAGATTAAACTAATACATTTCACTGTAGTTGACTGTACAATCATCATCGAGCCGCCTAATTGCTACTAATATTAATAAACATTTTCTCGATTCATTGAAACTATAGATACGAGTAATTACTCCCGTTTTATTCCCGTTGCCGCTTCCCGTATTTTATCCCCTTGGGGGTAGAATTTATCAAAATCCTTTCTTAGCGGATGCCTACGTCGTAATATCTACCTACATTTGAAGGTTAGTGAAAGGATACCTTTCCATGGTGAGGGCTATGGTGTCCAGCAGGCGAAAGTCAGCCGCTGCTGCGTCTTTATGCTCGAGAAAAATGCAGCGAGGAGAGAGCGGGAGAGAAATCTCCCTCCCGAGTTCTTTAGGCGAGGCAGCGTTGGTTGCCAAAGTCTGTCGGGAACCCTGGGGCATCCTTTCTAAGGTTTTCCCGGGACTCCCGGCCATAGACTGGTAGTCGGTAGGAGTCCTTCCACACGAAAAAAAGGTGCTTTTCCATCAGAGATTTGCTATGCTGCGTTGCTATGGATGCGTTGAAAACCCACCAATCATATTCGTCGGTTCACGTCTAAGTACCACGGTCCAGTTTATATTATGCAACTGGCAACAGAACTATGATTGATGAATTTCGGGCAGAGATGCCACTCATACACAGTGGAGAGAATTTTCGGCAGAACTGAGCATTTCAAAAGATCGGTCCTCTGTCGAACTATAAAACCCTGGCACGACCTGCCCGCACATGTGTTTCTCACATCTTACAATCCCGGGTTCTTCAAGAGGAGCGTGAAGAGGCACATCACAGGGCCGCCAACTTGAGGACCACTGTCAAAAGTCTTACGGACTGTGAGACTGGCCCCCAATCGCTAGATGCGCCACGGCTTACTATCAGGCTGGTGGCGACGTCAATTTGGCGAGCTAAACAGGTTAAAAAAAAATTTAAACGCATCCTCAGCAACGTAGCAATAGCACATCTAAGGTCGAATTCTCTCTCTCTCTCTCTCAATTCATAAAATATTGTCAAAGCTTTATAAATATTTATAAAAAAACAAACGCTTCGAAAACTTTTCTAACTAATTTTAAAACATTCTTAACAATTTTCCAAATCTCCACAAATAGTTTATACAAAGGTGCCGATATCACTATAAGCAAACATTGCGAACTCACAAAGAGATTATTATCATTCACGTTCAGTATAATTATTAATTCAAACAAAATTATCATATTCAAATGCTAACCGCTCAAAATCCTCAAGTACTTTTAGTTCATTTAATATCAACAACTTCAAACTAATGATAGTATTAATTTACACTCTAATTTGAGTTTTACCCAAAGGGTTTAAACTAACAACGTGAACTGTATGTACCATAGAGCAACGCGACCAGTACCAGGAGAGTAGACATTGCATGTTTGCTCTATACATATTTCTGACTGTTACATTATTAATAAATAACAAATAAATAGTAAGCTAGGAATAACCTGCTTGTGTTATGGGTATTAGACCACGGATATTAATACTTATATACTTTTAAATACATACATATTATACATAGAAACACCCAGACTCTTAAGACAAACATTTATGGGGTCACACAAATATTTTTCTCCGGTGGGAATCGAACCCACGACCTCCAGCGCCGCTGGCGGTATCACTACCGACTGCGCCACAGAGGCAGTCAAAATATTATATGTTACGGGGGTAAAATTTAAATCGTATTCATATACACCAATTTAAAAGCAATAGGCTATCATTATGGAACTTATACCACAAGGCGGAAACTCCTTACAAATGATTCGTTTTCAATTCTTTCACCTACACTAAAAACGCGTTAAGTTTGTGCAGAGCTTGAATGTGTGTGTGACCACTAAGGCTAAGTAAACGATAACTCAAAATGCCCTTCAACTATAATGATAGCGGTAGCGGGGGTGAGGAAGCTTGCTCAGTGGGGGGCAGGGAGTTGTCTATCTGTATGTAATACCAGAAATACTATTATATGTTTATAATTTTCTTTGCTTACACAGAAGAAATTAAAACAATATACACATAATTTTATACATACACATAAGTATTTATTTCTTATACCATTTGAAGTACGCTTTGACAGAGTTAGAATTAAAATCATAGGTCGTGTAGCTCTATGGTATGTACAGTAAATGAATTTGACTAAACTAATGAATTCTATTTGCACATACGTCACGGGCGTGATGACAGGGTAATATGATTAACGACTCATTTGGAGGGATTTTAAACTTTATTGCTATAAAGATAGGGTAGTTTTGAGGGTATTGCATGTGAGGTGAATTATTATGTTTTCTATATTGAGTAGATTATTTGTGATCAAAGCGATGTTCCTGAAGTTTGACTAGGGCCGGCGCCCATTATCGGCATCGGCAAGGAAAAGGATCCTTCAGCATCCTACATGCAAGCGCACACTATCGGCAATTATGCTTTGGCATGATGCAAAGTTCTTAGGGATGACGAGGCGGCCTTAAGGATGCCGCACCGTCCTGTAGCTTGCCGAAGCGTCTCAATATCGTATTTCTCGTCATACTGTTATGACGAGAAATACGATATTGAGACGCGAGAGATTTCGAGAGACGGTATACCAGGGTAAGGTATGTACATTATTTTGTAATTAAAATGAAGTACTTTTTGTTTCGTGTATTTGTTTTAAAAAAATCTGAAAGGTGAACAGAATATTTAAGATAAATTTCACAAAATATATTTTTATAAATCGTATTTTTGTCTATTTTTCGCGTCTCAGAGTTGTTTCAAGCTAGTTGTCTGAATTGTATTTAATATGGTGGATTGGGATCTAGTGTTCATAGCAACTCTTGCTGAAGAAGAAGAGAAATCTAATCAATCAAGAAGATTTTGGGTGAACAACCTTTGATGCAAATGGCGGATGCCTCCCCTCGCCTCGGCGTACCGAACCGTACCGAAGGATGCCGAAGCATCCCGAAGCATTCTCAAGGCTGCCGATACAGCAGCCTCAAGCATACCGAAGCGGTATTTTTGTTATTACGACCACATATCACGGAAATTTTTACTTTATTGCCATTATATTATAGTATATTGCTATTTGCCACCAAAAAATCCTTTTCCTTGCCGATGCCGATAATGGGCGCCGGCCCTAAGGTTGTTAGGAAATAATTTTTACTACTGTCAAATAAACAATGGCTTTTAAAGAGATTAGAACTTATTATGGTCTAAGTGACTACCAGGAATATCAACTGACAACGTAATAAAGGCCTAGGGTAGGTTACTGTGTGGTATTATTCTATATTATCTTGAGTTATACTTAAGTGGCAGACAAGCATACGAATCACTTGATCGTAATAATACCATTGACGCTTTGGCTTCACTTGCTATGGCAACCCTGCAATAAGAATGCTTATAATAAACCCCATACTATAGGCAACGAGCAGTAACACCCAAGAAATCTTAAATATGGAAAAAGAATTGGTCTCGAGCAGGATTCGAACCTGCGACTTTTCGCATACCGTGCAAGACGCTTAACCACTTAGCCACCAAACCCTACTCGAAACCAACCAAATTTGCCACCTTATATACGTCTTGGGGCGACGTACGTATCTTCTAGCATGGTATGCGAGAAGACGCAGGTTCGAATTCAGCTCGAAATAAATTCTTTTTCTATCTTTAAAATGTATAATCAGTTAGCATACTAAGAGCTTTTCAAAAATAATCTTAACCCAAAAAATCGTTATTTTCAACTCTTTCACCTGCTAGATGATCTAAGCCTGCTACTAATAAACACGATGTGTCTGTACAGAACTTGAATGTGTGTGAAACCAGTTAAGTTCATTGCTGGCTCCCTGCCGCTTTTTGAATATTTTTCATTCAGTGAATGGCTTTACTGGGCCAAAAAGGCCAGACGAATTAGTGATATAATATGGTTTTGTTTTGAGTATTTCTTCGCTTCGCCATGACCTCTTCCTTTAGTCAGTTTGTGCACTACTTGCAGTCATGGCTGACCTGGGTCGCTATAAGATCACAGTAAACCCCCGTTACTTTTTATCCCAGGAATACGTCTCCATAGAATGCGTCATCAGCTAGTTTAGTTATACTAAAATTATTTAACTACAGTATGGGGCTCTTCCAAAGGGGTCTAAGAAGGTTTTTACAGGGTCGGCAGCGCGAGTCTAGCGCCTCCGGTGTTGCAAACGTCCGAAAGCTACAGTGAATATAGTACAACTACTGGTGGGCCGTATGCTTGTCTGCCAGAATAGTGGTATAAAAATATCTAAGAGAGCAGCGGAGTCGTGTGCATTATTATTATTGGATTAATTATGCACACTAGCAGCTCAGTGAGCTGATGCCTGTGTATCTAATCTTTAGATCTGTAAACTTTGCCCAAACGGTTTTTGAAGGCATTAACAATAGGGGCACCCACGACATGATCAGGCAACTTATTCCATTCCGTGACCACTCTATGAGCTTCATTTAATTACATATTAATACGTACACCACTACTGTGAATACCGGACAATTTATTAAAGGAATTAATTCCACGGGTATTTGTTTTCAACGCAGTATGACAGCTGACAGTTTTGTTTTGGCATTTTGGTATTTAGTTTATTGGAGAGCATCTACAACGAGCGGAGTGTTGCGGTGTACTCGCACGTATTAAATATATAGATTAATATGAACATCACTATCTCTCATTCAGTAATGTTATGTATACTTAGAGCATCCTTCGTGTGGCGACGGGGCCCTATGTGGCAAGGGAAGAGAGTTAAAAATTTTGCAACCCTCAATTCATCCCGAGGGTGTCATAAGAGGCGACTAAGGAAACACTTTCGCAAAAAGATCCATTGCGTAGAGAAGAAAAATTCGAAATGAAATGTCAGTAAAATGAAAATCTTTAAGCCAAGTTGAAGATCTCATGGGCGGCTTGAAAAACTTCAACTGCGGGTCGTCTCGACCTGCGCCTTTCCATTTCAACACGGCAATAGGCTCACTACTACGTAGGACATAAAACTATAGGGTGAAATGTGGGCGTATACTATGCCTATGCCTACCCAAAGTGCCCAAAGTCCTTAGGCAAGCTGCGTCATTTGTCCTGAGAACGGCGGGTCGGCTGTTCGCCTTTTTTACAGAAGCAGGCCAAGTCGGTGATGTGTCTCTTCACCCCTCATAAAAGTGAGATAGTACCCTTACCTCCCCCAAACATACATACATACATAACTTCACGCCTGTCTCCCAACGGGGTAGGCAGAGACTATGACTTTCCACTTGCTACGATCCTGGCAAACAACTTTCGCTTCTTCAACTTTCATAAGTGTCTTCATACATGCTCTTCGGTTAAGGGTACTCTTGACCTGGCTTTTTCTCAGAAAATTACCGATTTTATCGACTTGAGTATGCCGAGGTCGACCCCTACCAGTTTGCCCATTCACTCTCGCGTCATAAATCTGTTTCGTCAGCCTATTTCCCCTATAAAGAAGCAGGATAATACTGGGAATGAACCCAAACCCATAGGGAGAGGCCCTGGGGTTTTCCTTCTGAGAGCTTACCCGGGACTTCTGGCCTTTGATAGTCAGAGGAAGAAAAAAACATTTTTTCTGCTGCGTCAATTTGAAAAAAAGAAATACATGAATCACAATTGTAAACCATTTGTATGAGAATAGTCCGCATTAAGTCTCATGTCACGTTGGTTCTCGGATTCACGCTTTCGATGCGGAAGCGAGGAAATGAATTCTACTGAGTTTAACTCGAGTAGCGTCTACTTTACTGTTCCATTTTATTATTGACGCCATTATTTGCGAGCTGTATTGTTGAAATGATAGTTTATTATATTTTTGATATTTGAAACATCAAGTGTTGGAGAGAAATGGTCTGAAATTTTCAACTAACTAAGGTTGGAAATGCAGAGAGAAATCGAAGTATACTATGCATACAGATCTATAAATAGCCTCGTTTTTATCTCCCAAGGGGTAGGCAGAGGCATACTATACGTTCTCATTGTTTTGTGTAATAGATACTCGTAGTACTCCCATTGCCGTGTTGATAAGATTAATAGACAGGCGTAGGGTTTGTCTACCCGCAACCTTCAAGTTTACCTATCAACGTCCATGTTTTAGGCAACCGGGATACATCACTTCCGAAGTTTGGTCCCAAAACTGAGGGGAGCATCGGCCGCACTCGCGCGGCTGATGCCCAACATCAGGGGACCAAACGCTCCCTACAGGAGACTGTACCTGGGGATCGTGCGAAGCATGGCCTTGTACGGGGCTCCCGTATGGGCGGAGACCCTGACGGCCAGCAATGAGGCTAGACTGCTGAGCCCGCATAGAGTGATGGCCGTCAGGGTGATAAGAGGATACCGCACGATCTCCGGTGAGGCGGCATGTCTCCTAGCCGGGACCCCTCCATGGGACCTGGAAGCGAGAGCCCTTGCGTCACTGTTCAGATGGCGCAAGGAGGCGCTGGAGCCTGGCCAAAGGCCTGCGTCTCGAGAAATCGAGGCCCAGCGGACCCTGCTCCACCAGGAAACCATGGAGACATGGAAGGTGCAATTTGAGCAACCAAAGGGGGGATTCGCCACAATCGCGGCCGTCAGACCGGTCATGGACGAGTGGCTGGAGAGAAGACACGGTGCTCTCTCCTACCGGTTGACACAGATGCTTGCCGGGCACGGTAGCTTCGGTAGGTATCTGTGGCGAAAACACCGGGAAACCACGGCCGAGTGTCAGCACTGCGAGGACCGCAGCGATGACACGGCGCTCCACACGCTGGTGGAGTGCACGGCGTGGGCGCAACAGCGCCAGGTCCTTGTAGTGGGTCTGGGCGTAGACACTCTCTCGCTCGAGACCATGGTGCGAGCCATGCTCTCCAGCGGGAGTAAGTGGGACTGCGCCGCCTCTTTCTGCGAGCAGGTCATGCTCGTAAAGGAGGCGGCGGGCCGGGTGCGGGAGAGAACTCTCACACCCGAGTTCCGCAGTCGGCGCCCTGGGCGCCGCCGACGTGTCTTCGCCGAGGACTATCGGCCTCCATGACCGGGGGTCTGAGAACGGTGAGAGTGCCGCTTACCGTCCTTACAGAAGCAGGCCCATGACGGCAGCGTGACGTGAGCAACTCACGCACGCCCCCCCTTAGAAGTGGGGTCACACCCGAAACCCCCCCATAGACGCGGGATTGCACCCGAACCACTCCCTGGGCGAGGCCGCAGTGGCGGCCGTAGGTCTGTTGGGAGTCCTGGGACATCCTTCCTGAGGGCTTACCCGGGGCTCTCAACCATAGGCTGTTGGGCGTTACGTGAGGTTTTTTAGTCGGTAAGAGTCCGGCATAGCATCCTACGAGGATTTTCCCTCACGTTAAATAAAAAAAAAAGGCAACCGGGATCAACGGTTAGTGGCTAAACATACCATTCCGAAGCACAAAAATGCTGGTAATTAATTGGTTAATGGTTACTGCATATTTACTTAATTTCCTGAGTGGAGTATGATTGTTATTACCTTGTGGGATTAGCTGTCGAGTAGGGGTGAGTCGAAGCATGATGTGTAATAGCCAGGGGTTAGCTGTGCCGAGGTGAGACTGGGGAATACGGCCTGTTTTCCAGGAGACCTCGTCTTCTTTTAAATTGTTGGAGCCCAATGCCCACTTCTGTACAAGATTTACTGTTTAATTTCTAGAAAAGAAAAAAAAAATGAAATACATTTAATTCCTATTTAATTTTAAATAAGTAGTGAACACCGAACCAATTTGTGCGGAGGTATTTCTACAAGTACTTAAAATGTTTTTGCTTACCTATTTCACAGCGTCGCATGATTGTTTGTAATCGGCGACAGTGAAAATAGCCCCTTTGAGAATAGGGTCATGGTGTTTTGTGAGTAGAAATTGTGAATGATCCCAAAATTGTAGAAAAACTGGTAAAGATTAGCACAACATTGGACACATTTTACACTTTTAAACGAACATTAATTACTGGATGCAAATCGAAATCACATGCAGCTCCACATACAATGTCGGCATTGCTGTTTGTTTTGTTTTGTTATCTTCATCATTAAGTACTTGAATAACACGTTACCGTTGTCTGGTCTAACCGGTTCATTAAATCATTATGAGTGAAATGAAAATGAAAGTGTACATATTGAAATTGACATGACATTAATGGCGTCAAAGAAAAAAAAATATGGCGTGGTCGTGTGGTGGCGTCTCCGCGTCCGTCCGTCTCTCGGAGTCGGAGGCGGAAACGACTAGAAATGTTGCCATTCCTCTAAATTTAATTTTTACTCTTTGTCAAAAATATTAATATATATTTTATTTATTATTTGTTTGGGATTGGCGATGTTTGTTTATTTTTGTATTTTATTTTTTGCATTTTGGTGATGGCTTGCCTGTCTGTCATACAGTCGTCGCGTCGCGTCCGGCCGTCTCTGAAAACCAGCGCTGGCTGCATGTTTTACATGCAGACAGCATTAAGCTGAGAGGCGGCCGTTATTCCACATAATGTATGGCAATGGAATCGTGTATTAGTTTTTAAGGATGTATGTAGGTATTTTAGTATTTTATTGGTATTTTTTCTTGTGTGTGGAATAAACAATTTTTCTTTCTTTCTTTCTTTCTTTGGTAATCGACAACGGCACAAAGTGTCCCCCATCTGAAATCCAGCCACAGAGCGAGATCTTTCGCATTTACTTACAGAATTTACTTGGGATGCAACTTGTGTTGACATTCTGGCCCCGTCCTATCTTCCTCAAACAAAATTTTAAGCCAGCGCAGCAGCGGAAGCGGCTGAAAATATTAAAATTAATAAGTATAAGGGTCTCGACTCATCATATCGTTTTTGTTCAGTCGACGTCGAAACCCTACTCTACTAGTCCCCATGCGCAAAAAAATTAAGAATTTGAAAAAGCGCCTTGTCGTCATTGAAGTCAACTGGTGACCCAAGGGCTGGCAGTTTTCTCGCTCAGCGAATGGGTATTGCTATTCAAAGGGGGAAAGTTACAGAATGTAATAGGTAGGTACATAAATTATATTTTCTCTAAGGCACACGCCATATCCTGAGTTTTGTTTTCCTAATATAAACTAACAACGTAACATTAGGACCACGCCTTTATTTGATTAGTGTAAAAAAACATATTAGCACACATTCATTAGGAGGTCTGTCGGTAGAATAATATCCATTAGACGTCACGCTATAGGCTCTTTGTACCCAACTAATTGGACTCTTTTATTCCCCTATCTGGTAATAGGGATTTTGTAACCACGGGATGACGTAATGAAGTTATGACGTCATTTGTATACTGTACTGGGCTCATATTTGTTTGGGCTCTGTTTGTTAAGGATCAAAGACCCTTTGAAGTTTTGGGTATGAAAATTCTCATATACTTGTAGAATTTCTTCAGACTGTCTTTTTTTATTGCTTTCAAAAAGTCTAAGTTGATAGATGAAGATTTTTTTGTTTTATACCAACTTTGCATTGTATAGTCCAATCCTACCCGATCTGGCAATAGTGTAATTACATGTCATGTTTTGACAATCGTTGTCTAAGACAGATGAGTAGAAAAATATAGTATGACAAATCATTGAATTTTTTACTATCCTGAGTAGGAATTTTAAATGAAAATAAACTGTCATAAAGAAGTTATTTGGTGTCAAAATGATTGTAAGAACACTGTAATGACTCCTGGATACTGGAATATAATCAGGGTAATATTCAATTGCAAGTTACTATGGATATATCACATCAAATGTGTTTATTTATATTTTTGCGCAAAGCTATTGAAATACAGTATCATCAGAAACGAGAATAACACAAATACACGCGATTTTGTCTGCGTAAAAATATATTGTTTAATTTTTTGTTTTATAAAACTTTATGAATTGACATACCTACTTATAATTTAATAAAGGATAGTTTAAGGCCTAGGGAAAGGCATAAACTACTTTCGTTTCGCTAAAACATTTTATTTCTACAAGAAAATACCTATAATGTTTGAAGATAATATTGCCATTGCATCCTCCTGCACAATAATAAAAAGCAAATAAAATATATCTACCAATTCGTCTTATCAGCTTGGTGCTTTAAAACTAATCACCCACATCCAACGTCACTGATTTGATTGAATCAGCTCTTCATCACACCGAAAAATATCTGCATCAATCTTGTATACTGAAATATTTTATATAGACTTAATATAATATTCCTGAAGCTTGGATATTTGATTCAATACATTAAAGAGTAGGTGTGGTAGTTGTCTTACTGCGAGCGTATAGCGTGAAACAAGATAAATTAGGCTTTATTTACGAGTATGGGTAGCAGCCCGGTATGGCATCCTTGTGGATGTTATGTCCGTATAAAATATTTATTTATTTATTATACACTTTATTGTACACCATGTAAATATAAACAGAGCAAATACATTCCTTACAAGAGCAGGTACAATGGGCGGCCACGGCCGAGTGTCAGCACTGCGAGGACCGCAGCGATGACACGGCGCTCCACACGCTGGTGGAGTGCACGGCGTGGGCGCAACAGCGCCAGGTCCTTGTAGTGGGTCTGGGCGTAGACACTCTCTCGCTCGAGACCATGGTGCGAGCCATGCTCTCCAGCGGGAGTAAGTGGGACTGCGCCGCCTCTTTCTGCGAGCAGGTCATGCTCGTAAAGGAGGCGGCGGGCCGGGTGCGGGAGAGAACTCTCACACCCGAGTTCCGCAGTCGGCGCCCTGGGCGCCGCCGACGTGTCTTCGCCGAGGACTATCGGCCTCCATGACCGGGGGTCTGAGAACGGTGAGAGTGCCGCTTACCGTCCTTACAGAAGCAGGCCCATGACGGCAGCGTGACGTGAGCAACTCACGCACGCCCCCCCTTAGAAGTGGGGTCACACCCGAAACCCCCCCATAGACGCGGGATTGCACCCGAACCACTCCCTGGGCGAGGCCGCAGTGGCGGCCGTAGGTCTGTTGGGAGTCCTGGGACATCCTTCCTGAGGGCTTACCCGGGGCTCTCAACCATAGGCTGTTGGGCGTTACGTGAGGTTTTTTAGTCGGTAAGAGTCCGGCATAGCATCCTACGAGGATTTTCCCTCACGTTAAATAAAAAAAAAAGGCAACCGGGATCAACGGTTAGTGGCTAAACATACCATTCCGAAGCACAAAAATGCTGGTAATTAATTGGTTAATGGTTACTGCATATTTACTTAATTTCCTGAGTGGAGTATGATTGTTATTACCTTGTGGGATTAGCTGTCGAGTAGGGGTGAGTCGAAGCATGATGTGTAATAGCCAGGGGTTAGCTGTGCCGAGGTGAGACTGGGGAATACGGCCTGTTTTCCAGGAGACCTCGTCTTCTTTTAAATTGTTGGAGCCCAATGCCCACTTCTGTACAAGATTTACTGTTTAATTTCTAGAAAAGAAAAAAAAAATGAAATACATTTAATTCCTATTTAATTTTAAATAAGTAGTGAACACCGAACCAATTTGTGCGGAGGTATTTCTACAAGTACTTAAAATGTTTTTGCTTACCTATTTCACAGCGTCGCATGATTGTTTGTAATCGGCGACAGTGAAAATAGCCCCTTTGAGAATAGGGTCATGGTGTTTTGTGAGTAGAAATTGTGAATGATCCCAAAATTGTAGAAAAACTGGTAAAGATTAGCACAACATTGGACACATTTTACACTTTTAAACGAACATTAATTACTGGATGCAAATCGAAATCACATGCAGCTCCACATACAATGTCGGCATTGCTGTTTGTTTTGTTTTGTTATCTTCATCATTAAGTACTTGAATAACACGTTACCGTTGTCTGGTCTAACCGGTTCATTAAATCATTATGAGTGAAATGAAAATGAAAGTGTACATATTGAAATTGACATGACATTAATGGCGTCAAAGAAAAAAAAATATGGCGTGGTCGTGTGGTGGCGTCTCCGCGTCCGTCCGTCTCTCGGAGTCGGAGGCGGAAACGACTAGAAATGTTGCCATTCCTCTAAATTTAATTTTTACTCTTTGTCAAAAATATTAATATATATTTTATTTATTATTTGTTTGGGATTGGCGATGTTTGTTTATTTTTGTATTTTATTTTTTGCATTTTGGTGATGGCTTGCCTGTCTGTCATACAGTCGTCGCGTCGCGTCCGGCCGTCTCTGAAAACCAGCGCTGGCTGCATGTTTTACATGCAGACAGCATTAAGCTGAGAGGCGGCCGTTATTCCACATAATGTATGGCAATGGAATCGTGTATTAGTTTTTAAGGATGTATGTAGGTATTTTAGTATTTTATTGGTATTTTTTCTTGTGTGTGGAATAAACAATTTTTCTTTCTTTCTTTCTTTCTTTGGTAATCGACAACGGCACAAAGTGTCCCCCATCTGAAATCCAGCCACAGAGCGAGATCTTTCGCATTTACTTACAGAATTTACTTGGGATGCAACTTGTGTTGACATTCTGGCCCCGTCCTATCTTCCTCAAACAAAATTTTAAGCCAGCGCAGCAGCGGAAGCGGCTGAAAATATTAAAATTAATAAGTATAAGGGTCTCGACTCATCATATCGTTTTTGTTCAGTCGACGTCGAAACCCTACTCTACTAGTCCCCATGCGCAAAAAAATTAAGAATTTGAAAAAGCGCCTTGTCGTCATTGAAGTCAACTGGTGACCCAAGGGCTGGCAGTTTTCTCGCTCAGCGAATGGGTATTGCTATTCAAAGGGGGAAAGTTACAGAATGTAATAGGTAGGTACATAAATTATATTTTCTCTAAGGCACACGCCATATCCTGAGTTTTGTTTTCCTAATATAAACTAACAACGTAACATTAGGACCACGCCTTTATTTGATTAGTGTAAAAAAACATATTAGCACACATTCATTAGGAGGTCTGTCGGTAGAATAATATCCATTAGACGTCACGCTATAGGCTCTTTGTACCCAACTAATTGGACTCTTTTATTCCCCTATCTGGTAATAGGGATTTTGTAACCACGGGATGACGTAATGAAGTTATGACGTCATTTGTATACTGTACTGGGCTCATATTTGTTTGGGCTCTGTTTGTTAAGGATCAAAGACCCTTTGAAGTTTTGGGTATGAAAATTCTCATATACTTGTAGAATTTCTTCAGACTGTCTTTTTTTATTGCTTTCAAAAAGTCTAAGTTGATAGATGAAGATTTTTTTGTTTTATACCAACTTTGCATTGTATAGTCCAATCCTACCCGATCTGGCAATAGTGTAATTACATGTCATGTTTTGACAATCGTTGTCTAAGACAGATGAGTAGAAAAATATAGTATGACAAATCATTGAATTTTTTACTATCCTGAGTAGGAATTTTAAATGAAAATAAACTGTCATAAAGAAGTTATTTGGTGTCAAAATGATTGTAAGAACACTGTAATGACTCCTGGATACTGGAATATAATCAGGGTAATATTCAATTGCAAGTTACTATGGATATATCACATCAAATGTGTTTATTTATATTTTTGCGCAAAGCTATTGAAATACAGTATCATCAGAAACGAGAATAACACAAATACACGCGATTTTGTCTGCGTAAAAATATATTGTTTAATTTTTTGTTTTATAAAACTTTATGAATTGACATACCTACTTATAATTTAATAAAGGATAGTTTAAGGCCTAGGGAAAGGCATAAACTACTTTCGTTTCGCTAAAACATTTTATTTCTACAAGAAAATACCTATAATGTTTGAAGATAATATTGCCATTGCATCCTCCTGCACAATAATAAAAAGCAAATAAAATATATCTACCAATTCGTCTTATCAGCTTGGTGCTTTAAAACTAATCACCCACATCCAACGTCACTGATTTGATTGAATCAGCTCTTCATCACACCGAAAAATATCTGCATCAATCTTGTATACTGAAATATTTTATATAGACTTAATATAATATTCCTGAAGCTTGGATATTTGATTCAATATATTAAAGAGTAGGTGTGGTAGTTGTCTTACTGCGAGCGTATAGCGTGAAACAAGATAAATTAGGCTTTATTTACGAGTATGGGTAGCAGCCCGGTATGGCATCCTTGTGGATGTTATGTCCGTATAAAATATTTATTTATTTATTATACACTTTATTGTACACCATGTAAATATAAACAGAGCAAATACATTCCTTACAAGAGCAGGTACAATGGGCGGCCTTATCACTAAAAGCGATTTCTACCAGGCAACCTTTGGATGGAGAAAGTTGGTTTAAGGTGATGAGTGGTAGTTGTAAAATAAACGGTTGGACAGACTATAATACCACGTGGTGTCTTACAGCTGCATACAGCCAGGAGTCTCAGGTAAGGCCTTGGAATATAGTTCCAGAACAAATATATTTAGCTATATTGCGCTGCACAAACGTGGTATACGGCACCATACGTTTGCGATTCATCACACTTGGGATTTGAAGCTGTCGTGGACGTTGATAATGTTTATACTTATTTAAATGATTTTACAATGTTTTTAATATTTAACAAGTTAATTATATTTAAATACTTAATAACTTTATTTAATAGATACCTTATAATTAGTTGGTGTGGAGTAAGGCTGGTTGATAGAAAGAGGAATACAGATATCCGAGAATGCAGTGGCCTGAAAGAGGATGTTGTAACAATAATTGAAAAGAGTATGCTAAGGTGGTTTGGACATTTAGAACGAATGAGTACTGAGCGAATGACACATCAAGTATGAAAGGCACATGTAAGTGGACAGGCAAGCCGAGGTCGACCTCGCAGAACATACACCAAACAAATTAGTATGTATGTTACTATTTAATAATTTGATTTGACTATGTATGTGTATGCTCATATATATATTTACAAAATGAAAAATTTAAAATTACTTTTAGTCTACAGTTATATACAGAAAAAACAACAAAGAAAATAAACACCAAAAAACAGATGGGAGGGGAGTGACAAGACTATGTATGTTGACATACTGTTGTTTGTATATTCATTACTGCTAAAAATTTCAGGTCATTTTGTAAATTTCTATACATTTTGGTAACATTTGGTGGGATGTAAATTTCAGAGACTATAGGTACAATAAAGAAATTTTTATGTAAAATAGGATGACGTTAAAAATATTTACAGAAGAGTGACAGTAGCAAATCATATTAATAGTGCAATTTATGCCGTTGTGAGTGGCCCCAATGCCAATGTAAGTTTAAAAATAGCGTGCTCATCAGGGCATATCGTGTGGTGTAAAGGGACGTATGTGGCTGGGTTTTATTGGCAAGCTTTGTACTAAGAGAATAATATTATGTAGCTATTTTAACAAATACTCCACTAGCAAACACTCCTGGCTCTGCCCACGTAGATATTTGTTCCCGTTCCCATGGGGAATACTACTGGGATAAATGTACAACTATACAACTATATGTTATAGTATAATTAAAAAAAAAACAAATTCACTCAGATCGTTAGAGCGTGATTGAGTAACAAACATCTTCATAAACTTTCAAATTTATATAGCGGTAAGGTACAGTTACTATTTTTATTTATAGCCCAATCCGTTCAGCCATTATAGCGCAATTTAGCAACACATTCAAACATCTAAACCTCCAAACATCTTCACAAACTTTTACATTTATAATATTAGTAGGATTATATACACAAATACTTATTACATACATAAACAAGCGTTTTCTCTACTTGTAGTAAGAAAATTAAATAAATAAAAATACGCCTAGTAAAGACTGCATATCAAATGCCTTCTTTCCCGCTTGTAGTGAAACTCCACCTTATCAAGAAAAGCATGAGCGAATGAGACATATCGAACCATTACCAAGCTATCCAGTTATTAGCAGGAGGCACAGTCATTATCTCAATGTTCACTATACATCGATGTTCTCACAAACACTGCCTAACATTTATTACGTACATTAGGTTCAAGCGAATTCATGTTTTGAGGAGAGTAGTAGTAACATCGGGAGATTTTTTTTTTCAACGTGAGGAAAACCCTGCTATCCTGAACTCCTACAGACTAAAAAGCCTCACGTATCCTAACTAACAGCCTATGGTTGAGAGCCCGGAGGTTTAATTTCCTAGAAATTGCTTTGTAGTTTTTTGGAATAACGACGATTACAATGAAAGTTTTTCGGGTGTAACGCAGTTTCGATAAGAAGTTGATGTTTTGGAATAATTGAAAAGGTTGATTCATCTAAGTATTTGTTTGGTAAAATATATTTGCAATTTCTTTCTTGCGTGGGTTTTGTAATGTGACTAGACTTCTTTGAACGGGAAATTCAGGAATTGAAACTCGCAGTTGCAAGAAACTTGATCAAGTATGAGCTTAACAGACCATTTTTTATATGGCTAGTGCTCAGAAGAGGTCTTCAGAACACTCACCGTGATAGATTCAGTAGGATGCAGCCAACGACGCTATGGTCCTTCGCTGCGCCAACGGCTCCGAGACCTTCTGCACCTCAGGACAACGAATGATTCGGACTTCTCTGCATAGCGTCAAGCGCGTTTAATAAATAGCTTGCGGAGTTTTCCCATAGCTGAGAGCAGTATACGATCCAGGGATATTGGTGGGTGTGTTCTTAGGAAAGTTCTATGAAACCATAAAAACTTGGAACAATCTGCCCACACACGTGTTTGCCTCCTTTTACAACCAGGGGTCTTCAACCGGAGCGTGAAGCTCCGGCACATTATTGGGCTGCCAACCTTGAGCGCCAATGCCTGCCTTGAGAAATGAAATTGGCTCTCAGTACATTACATGTTGCGTAAATAAGAAAAAAACGGTTGGGGCTGTGTCGGGACACACGGCCGTTGGTTTTAACGTGAATACGTCTCGTAACTGCGTCTCGTAACTGCGTCTCGTAACTGCGTCTCGTCTGCGTAATTTCAACCGTACTAGCTGCAGATAAACTGGCACCGTCGTTGATCCGCTCGGCCGCATTCATTACTTTACGTTGCCGGCACTGTTTGACTCGATCATGTAGTGTTTTATTGGTACCATTCGATTGCTGTTGAGATGCCCTTTCCAACCGTATATGATCTCTGTAATTCGATTTGGCTTTTATTTAAACACCTTATTATATTCACAGTTACAATTTTACACTAATGTTATATATATAATCGATAGATTTTGACAAGAGCTGACGATTGAAACTTGAATGAACATCGTAGCTTCACCGAGTCGAAAGTTATACTAAATGGAAATCTCGAGACGCAGCAAAATGACCTTCAAAATGGCGGGGCTGTCCCCTCCCCCGCGCGCGATGTGTTACAGTCCTTACTTAGCGCAATAAATTCTTTGATTCTTTAGCTATCCAGTGGTGTAACTGAAATTTGGATGGAGATGATAGATATGTAGCTACAACACTGAACTGTATCCCCCGATTTTGTTATCATTCGTTTTTTTTGGATTGCGTCCCTATGGAAGTAATTTTAAAGACGTATTCACGTCAAAAACAATCAAGATATAATAACAAAAGGTTCGTTCAAATTTTCACTAGAGCGCAACCGCGGAACACAGCGAGTAATATACCTACTAAGAAGAACGAAGATACCTTCGCAAAAGCAGAACAAAAAATCTCCTACATTACATATTAAACCCCAAACGAATTTTATAACAACAGCGGTACACAAAATTCATGTACTCACTGTCAGGCTGAAACTCAGAGCATTTAAATGTTAAAAACTTTTGCACCCAGTTTGAATGTATAGGTAGGTATGGTAAATGGAGTCGCTATGTAAATTTCAGAGGATATTAACGTACTTCGTGATTTTGTTTGTGGTTGTACCGTCATTCGGGGATGGAAGTCAAGAATTGCTGTCTAAAAGTTTAATAGTCTTGAGTGGTATACGCTCTTTTATTTGTTTCAAGGGTATACGGATGAAGAGGTAGCATTTATTTATTTATAGAATAGCGTATTAATGGTACCATGGAGCGACTTCAGTACCTTAAAGGAAAAAACTAAATCCTTATAGAATCACTTTGTTGTCCACCCGTTCGTCCGTCTGTCGGTGTGTTAAGAGCGTTTATCTCGTAAACGCGTGAATTTATATACCATAATTATTAGTTTCCAGAATTTACACATAGAAATAGACAAAATTATTATCAAATAACTTCGTCCGCGATTAAGATAGTAATCCCTTTCCTCGAACGGAGGGCAGGGTGAGCTATATAAAGGGTGATATATCCTGACCGCAAATCTGCAGTGTTTTCTCAGCTGCGAACACACAGGGTCTAATGACTTCGGGATTATGCATGCCCACACTTAGATTGATTGTTCGTGAAATTACCTCGATTTAGGATGACAGTGGGACTTCTGTAGTGTCTTTGTTCTATGTCGTTTTAGGTAGTGTAACTTGCTGGTTAGATTAATAGTTATTTTAAGCCCTGTGTAATATTTGAAGGTACAGTGTGTGGACAAAAAAGTGTTACTTATGGAAATAAGTTGGATAAGCACACAAAAATTTCTTGTGTACTAATCCAACCATGTACCTATATAATTTGATCATGTAAAAGTTCTAGTCGAAGACTGTATGCGTTTACTTCAGAAAATTAAGCTATGAAATCAATACATATAATAAAATCGTAACAGGTCGCTGTTTATAATTAAAAAAGTTATATATCACTTTAAAGAATCATACATAGATATGAATCTAAAAATGGATAAATCTAAACTGGCGTGTTGGCTTAATCATAAAAGAGCTTAATCATTAAGCTCAACAGGGCAGTTTCATACGCTGCTTGATTAGTCTGATGAAGAAATACCTCTCCTTTCATACACCTTATGTGACGTAAACAAAGTTGCGGGGTCATTTAGTTTATGATATAGGTATATTAATATGGCAACCATAATTATCTTAAATTCAAAATTAGTTCATGCCCTGAAAGATACGCAGTAAGCGATGGAACGAGCATGCTTTGGTTGCCGTTGAGGGATAAAATCCGAAACGATGTAGTCCGTCAGATGACCAAAGTGGTCAACACAGCTCGCAGAGTATGCGTTTTGAAAAGGCAGTGGGCTGGCCACATCTGTAAAAGAACCGATGACCATATGGACCGACGACCTGAAAATGGTTGCAGGGAGTGACTGGATGCGAAAGGCGCAGGACCGTGTGTAGTAGCGTAATTTGGGAGATGCCTACGTCCATGGACCACCTGGCTGATTTAATGATTTTTTTATAATTCGAATAACCTAAAGCGCTCGTGGCCCCGCGGACTCAGTGTTCTGTAAACGATCACTGCAGTAAGCAACTTTCACTATGGCCGGTCCATGGATGGGTGACCATCCATGTGATCACTTTGTGACATTTATTTGAGCGTCTCCGTGCTTCGGAAGGCACGTTAAGCCGTTGGTCCCGGTTGCCAGTAAAATGGCAGTCGTTAAGCTAAGTTGAAGGCTTTATTTCAACACCAGGCAGTCACAACCTGCGCCTGTCTATTTAAACATGGCAATACGGCTTACCACCTATTACGTGGGACAAATTATACAAAGGTGAAATGTGGGCATATAATATGACTCTGCCTACCCCTTCGGGGATAAAGGCGTGACCATGTGTATGTATGTATGAATAACCTAAATAGTTCGAAACAAGGAGCAAGAAACTCACTTTTATCTCGGTGTAACATTACTTTAAACTTTTGAAGAGATGTGTCAGAATTTCCACTTTGAATTTATGTAATGAAAAGACCAAAACGTACTTACGTATGTTGCTTTACGAAGCACTTTACTACAAAACTATTAATACCGTGTAAGTTACTCAACCATAAACACACGTTAAGCTACATTATAATCTTAATTCTTACAAGAAAAGCCCTTCCTCACCACTACGTTACCTCGATAAATTAACCTAAATCCTACGTAATCGGACTATTACAACATCCATTGCTGCTCAAACAGTACATTTAGCATACAATTGTAGAACAATGCGTTCATTGTATCAATTGTGACGCGACACAGTTGGGTGTACAATGCGTTATCTGAGTCAAAGGGTACTGTGAAACAGGTGTGTCCGGGTGATTAGTGGCCACCCCTGACTCGACGATTAATAGGGTTGTCGCTAACGTAATGTCATTATTTCTTGGTCGTTATTTTGGTGTTAATTGTGTGTTTGATAATTTCTTTGTAAAAGGCTTTTACTATTATAAATTAAATTTGTGAGATTGAATGTTGAGATTAAAATCAGTTACTGCTTTGGCGATTTGAAAAAAAAGTATTGGATGGTCAAATTAGAACTATTTACTTTTACGTGTGGAAATCCTACATGGATGGTATGCCGAACTCCTTAGCCGGGACCCCTCCATGGGACCTGGAAGCGAGAGCCCTTGCGTCACTGTTCAGATGGCGCAAGGAGGCGCTGGAGCAGGGCCAAAGGCCTGCGTCTCGAGAAATCGAAGCCCAGCGGACCCTGCTCCACCAGGAAACCGTGGAGACATGGAAGGTGCGACTTGAGCAACCAAAGGGGGGATTCGCCACAATCGCGGCCGTCAGACTGGTCATGGACGAGTGGCTGGAGAGAAGACACGGTGCTCTCTCCTACCGGTTGACACAGATGCTTGCCGGGCACGGTAGCTTCGGTAGGTATCTGTGGCGAAAACACCGGGAAACCACGGCCGAGTGTCAGCACTGCGAGGACCGCAGCGACGACACGGCGCTCCACACGCTAGTGGAGTGCACGGCGTGGGCACAACAGCGCCAGGTCCTCGTAGTGGGTCTGGGCGTGGACACTCTCTCGCCCGAGGCCATGGTGCGAGCCATGCTCTCCAGCGGGAGTAAGTGGGACTGCGCCGCCTCTTTCTGCGAGCAGGTCATGCTCGCGAAGGAGGCGGCGGGCCGGGTGCGGGAGAGAACTCTCCCTCCCGAGTTCCGCAGTCGGCGCCCTGGGCGCCGCCGATGTGTCTTCGCCGAGGACTATCGGCCTCCATGACCGGGGGTCTGAGGACGGTGAGAGGGCCGCTCACCGTCCTTACAGAAGCAGGCCCATGACGGCAGCGTGACGTGAGCAACTCACGCACGCCCCCCCCCCCTTATAAGCGGGGTCACACCCGAAACCCCCCATAGACACGGGATTGCACCCGAACCCTCCCCTGGGCGAGGCCGCATTGGCGGCCGTAGGTCTGTTGGGAGTCACGGGACATCCTTCCTGAGGGCTTACCCGGGGCTCTCAACCATAGGCTGTTAGGCGCTGTTAGGCGTGGCGTGAGGTTTTTTAGTCGGTAAGAGTCCGGCATAACATCCTATGAGGATTTTTCCTCACGTTAAACAAAAAAAAAATGCCAAACTCCTACCGACTAAAACCACACGATTTCTTACAACTTTCTAAGGCCGAGAGTCCCGGGTAAGCCCCAAAGAGTATAGTAATATATAGGAGGTAAGCCTTCGGAAGGATGTTCTAGGGCAGAACTATTTACTTAGCGAATACGCAACACAAACTGCTTAGCAAAAATACGTAAGAACTGGATAAAATACGAGACACGGTATTGCTTAAGGCTCCCGGCACTCATCATGGGGATGAGTGCCTTGTAGCATGAATAACCTTTACTACAGTTTGGTTATCAGTTCAAGTTTATGATGTCATTCCAGCAGATTACGTCAGTAAATGTGTTAAGAAATGATCGGTAACCAAATATATTGTTATACATATATAAGTATACTATGTTTAAGTTTTACACACACCTGGAAAATGGGAAACATCAAAATGATTCAGTATAAGACCAATGTTCAAATTCGGCGAGACCACTCATCGCTGCTAGAATATTCAGTTTAGTTGTCGGTTTTGATGTGAAACATCTGTATTGTCCTCCAGGTTTCGAGGACGGCTTAAGCTCCAAAGATTCCAATTTAGTACGTGCTACAACTAAAACTCCAGAACTAAGATTCTGTTTTCATCCGCAGGTGGAGTATGGTCCCTCCGCAACCTCACCATCTCCGTACCACGAGCAGTCCTCTCCGGTGAGGGTCGATCGGCCGTCCTCAGGTGTTCCTACGACTTAGAAGGTGCTGCGCTGTACTCCATCAGATGGTATAAAGCGGAGACAGAGTTCTACAGATATGTGCCGAGGGAAATGCCCCCGACTATGGTGTTCCCTTTGCCTGGAGCGTCTGTTGATGTAAGTGAGCATTGTCTTAATCTTATAGACATAATTATATTCATAACTGAATTCAAATCCGGCATAGCATCCATAAGGAACTCCACCCGTTAAAGATAGTTGGGAATAAACTGTTCTAGAGACTGGCAGATTCTGTGACTCTTAAAATCCAATGAATCAAATCAACCTTTCGCAATCCACTGTTGGTCAAACATACTTCTCCCAAGACTTTGGAATTGTGATAGGCCGAAATTTGCCACGCTTACCTAGAAAGGTACCGGGTTTTGTTTTAAACATTTCTTTCTTTTTACAATGACCTGGTTCGATATTCAGCAGATGCACCGCTTAGAGGCTGGTTTGAGCCCTAAAGGTTTTGACAGTACCCCCTTGTACTTAGATTAAAAGCAAACTCAAAATAATCATGAGCATACTAACTTTTGAACTTTCGCGTTGCATGATATTAATAATTATATTAACGCGATCATGCATATCTTAAAATTGAGGCTTGACGTTTCGGCTAGGTTGCACCAGCCGTGGTCACAACAAGTCGGCTTGTGATATAATTATCAAAATCATGAGCATAGTCTTGGATACAACTAAACCAACGAACCAAAAATGGCTCATTGGGTTTCCTGCCTTTCATCCCTGGCATTCATACCTTTAGCCAAAAAATTTATACAAAAACTGATTATGATGTGTTTTCTTCACCAGCTAACTCAATCGGATCACCAGCAAGTTCGTATAGTGAACTTAAACCGTCGACTGAGCGGAGACTACCAGTGCGAGGTGTCAGCTGACGCACCCCTCTTCCACACTGATATTAGATCTGCTCCCCTTACGGTTGTTGGTAAGTCCTGAAAGAATATGTAACATACATATTTGTGGTAAGATATTTTTTCTATTCCCTGTTAGATTCTGCCTCTATGATCTTCATGTCTTCTTATAATTATGAGCCTGAAAACAACCTAGGTATATAGGTAGGACCATGTGATTCTAGTTGGTTCAAGTTCAGAATAATTTCCATTCCATAAGGTGGGTTTTCAGCAACAAACCATTATTTTCCACAAGCAAATACGGCCCAGCCCTGTGCCTACGGAGCTATTAATTTATTTAGAGGGCTTCTATGATGAATACTAAAAATAAATGTTAGGCAGGTATTTTTTACTTTTTATTTACAGAACTATCTTCAAATTTAATAAATCTAATAATGTTCGTCTACTAAGATGATTTATGTTAGAAATTGAAACGCATTTTCCAATATATCATCTTAATACACGAACATTGTTATGTTGAAAGCCATAGCATTATCGATAATGGAATATTAAAAAATATTGGACGAAAAACGCAGCACACTCCATTAGGGCCTATTGTTGTTAGTCTTATAGTTAAAGATATTGGCATGACCAGCATGATTCAAAAAAATAAGTGACATATTTGGCTTAAGGCTTTTTTTACGTTAAGTAATGTAGCACGTCACTGTGACATCGCGGGTCTGAAGGCAAGTCACGATTTAAAGAGTTCTGTAAACGAACGTTTGAAAACCGGCCAAATGCGACTCGGACTTGCGCTCGGAGGGTTCCGTACCAAAAAACTACAAAAAAATCACGATTCTTGTATGGGAGCCTCCCTTAATCCCCCCTTTTTGTGATTTTAGTATTTATTATCATAGGGGCTACAGAAATACATCATCTGCGTAAAATTTAGATTTCTAGCTATCACCGTTCCTGAGATACAACCTCATGACAGACAGACAGACTAGACGGAAGGCAAAGTCCCATTTATAGGGTCCTGTTTTTAACCCTTTAGATTCGGATCCCTTATAAAAATATCACCTACTCTACCAGATATTTTTTATATTTAATATCCAGTTTCAAAATGTAAAATGTGCTATAGTGCTCATAGCTCCACAGACTAAGTATCCACGGACATCCACGCTACAGCTGTATTGTGAGCGTTTCCGTGCCAACTGGGGCCAACGGCTTAGCGTGCCTTCTGTTGTGTCTTAAAAAGGCACATTAAGCCATTAGTCCCGGTTGTCAGTATCATGACGAGCGTCAAGCTGGTCAAGCCAAGTTGAAGTCAGTTACAATCTAGACCAGACTATTTCAACATGGCATTAAGGCTCACCAACAATTCGTTGATATGTGGACGAGTAGTATGCCTCTGCTTACTCTTTCAGGGATAAAGGCGTGATACTATGTATGTATAAAGTTAAGAGTCCATATGACGCCAAATAGACTATTACTTTGATCTAGATCTCAGGACTCGTGAGGTCTGCTGAATTAAAATTTCAACACAGACAACTTCAGTTCATGAACTAAAAACGCTCTAGGCTCGAAACACGATTACTGATAAAGTCCTCAATAGATTTTTGTGTTACAAATACCTCGATTTCGTGAAATTTTAAGCTAGATCTCGTATATTATAAGTTGCTTTTATAATGTAAAATTTTTATAAGAAAGACAATAGCAAAATCTTCATTTGCACTAGAGCATTTTTTTCAAATTGGTTATAGTTTTTTTATAATTAATTTAATTCGTTATAAGCGCAGAAAAACCGATCGCATCTCTTTCTTTCTTGCACGCTAAAATGTATATCTTCTATCTTCTTTTAACAATTTGGCGTCTGGTAGGCTCTTAAGCATAATCAATGATTCGATTATATGTTTGCATCGAATATACTCCGAAACTACAGAACTAATTAGAAAAGTTATTTCACTGATAGTAAGCTACACTATTCCTGGTGAACAAAGGCTATATTTTATTCCCGAATTCCCACGGGAATGAGAACTACGCTTGTGTGACCGCGTGATGTCCGCTACAATACTACAAGCATCGTAAATGTTTCAGACCCACCATTCCGAGCGCCAAGTCTCTCCCTATCCAGTACTACATACGCTCGTGGTGACGTGATACGAGCCAACTGTTCGGTGGATGAGGCGTACCCAGCTCCTAACATAACTTGGATGATTGATCACCACAAAGTAAGTAACCTACATAGTATTTTAAACCTATCAAGAAAGTGACAGGTGTAGCAGAAACGGGTTACTACCCGTTCGCTCTGAGTTTGCCGCTAGCGTAGAGGCGTATACCCGAATTTTTAATTAGACGAAGTAAATTGACAGTAGCTAATGTCACTTCGTCATAGAAAATAAGCAACATTGTATGACGAAGTGACATTAGTTGCTGTCAATTTACTTCGTCTAATTAAAAAATCGACTTTAGTATGGAGCCCAGCGGCAAACTTAGAGCGAACGAGCAGTAGGTTCGAAAGGACGTAATTGTAAAACGTCTGAGTTAGCTAAAAGTCGGGGTTGAAAAAAGTCTTAATTGCAAAACGTCATGTTGCCTGTTAATTATCAGAGAAAGTTTGACAAAGATTCAAAAGCGAAATTCAAAAATAATTTCTTTTTTATCAATTCCTTCTGAAAAAAATTGAGATTTCCATATTATTTCTTGCAAGATATCGAAACAAGTCAACAAAACAGCATCCTCTCTCACTAATGAATAACGGGATCCAATGTCTTAATGTTGTCAAAATAAAAAGCTACACCTTTCTAAAGTCCATTAAAAAAAAATCTTAAAAGTATCACAAACCTGATGGGTTTAAATTAATGACAATTTTGTAGAATCTGTTTCTTTTCTTTTCGCGATACATTCTTGAATAATGACATTTAGGTACAACTATGAGTCCTGGTTGCTTACCCGGGGCTCCCAACCGTAGGCTGTTAGGTAGGATACGTGTGGTTATTAGTCGGTAGGAGTCCGGCATAGCATCCATGTAGGAATGTCCTCACTTAAAAAAAAAGAAGGTACAACTGAGCTCTCGAGAACCTCCTTTAATATGTAATCAATGATATATAAAAAACTATAGATACGTTACCAACACTTAAAAATGGCAACAAAAAAGTCAGGCAATTGCCTTAATTTTCATACATGCTACCATAGAATTTCTATGAAATTATTTCATAGAAATTCTTTTTTTGAATATAAAAAATATTTGCCATTTTTGAAAGCCGTGATGTTCGTACATGACGTGTCTACATAATTATATTATAATTCGTCGTTGTATGTAATACGTATTATTCCATGTTTAGGTTATACCTAAATAATTCACAATCATATAAAATATCAAAATATTTTCCCGCTTAAATTATTCCGAGACATGAACAAAACCCTGAAATCACAATATTCATGCGAGAACACGAATATCGGTAAATCAACGGGCACAGATAAAATATTACATCTTGTACTAGGATTTATCACTTTGTTTCAACGGCTTCGAAAAAAAAAATACATATTCAGATATTACTAAAAGTCAGAATAATATCCAGACCTGTCTCGGATTAGACAGACGTTTTATTGTGACGTAAGATTATAATAAAGATTTATTTATGTTTTGATGAAATAAGTTTCATTTTCTTTGATAAAATAAGTATATTTTATTGAAAGTGGTAGATCTACGAGTACAAAAGGCTTTATGTATTCAATATGATTGTATATTATCATAAGTAATGAAAAATTCTATATTTATTTTTGAGTTATTGCGGTTTTTACACTCGTACTTTTGGAATTCGAAGCTACACGCCATATCTTTATATTAATGTACGTATGTATGTCACAGAACTCCTCCAATACGCTTGGACAGATTTGAATGATTTTTTTGTATGTGTTTGGGTTGCGCCATGGATGGTATAGATTCACAAATCAGCACGCAGATGGCGCTGCAGTCGGTATACAGAAATGTGGTGCTGTAACGAAGTTGCCAACTAGTGCTATTATGATAATATGGGAGTCTATATAAATCACGCGAATTATTTAGGTATAATTATTATCATCAACTTCTGTGAATTGAATCTGCATTCAAACTGCTTTTTAACCACTTTTATAACACACAAAAGTAGTCAATTCGATACAATTTTTAAAATGCTGTTGGTGGCGCTTTTAAATATAAAAGAAAATTTGAATATTTCAGTATTTATCATTTCTAATTTACTCTATGTTTGTCCACAGATAGCAGAAACCGTGTCTTGGAAGACCTCAGACCTTGACTTCCGAGAGCGAGGCGCCTTCAGCGAGATAGAAGTCACGATACTGGAAGTGGAACATTACAAGATGGGTCTCACGTACACCAGCGCGAGCCTGAACCGAGCTTACCATGAGAACTACTATGGAGTTGAACGGGAACAGAAAGACGATAAGGAAATTTTGAGGTTAGTTGTCTTAGACCACCTGTAATTGAATGGTTTGAATCCCGTGATTTTTTTTTATAGCTGTCTGCACTTTCTTGGTCAAAGCTAGGATCCCGCGGGAGTTGCAGCGTTAGGGAGACAGTTCTGTACGAGTAGAGAGTTGGGCGAATGTTCTGAAGAGCTCTTTAACCTAATTGTACGCTCTCATTTAGTATCCTAATAATGCGTTCCGGCCAGAAGTGCTACTCTCATAGACAGGGGATGGTACTGAACACTTAAAATGGTTTTTTTGTTGGTGTTTATTGTATATATTAAGCCAAATTGACGTCGTCAGCCTGATGTAAAGCCAAGGTAACATAATTATAGCAACTGGGGGCCACTGTCGCAGTTCGTAGGACTTCTGACACCGATCCGCACGTCTGGTGACCCAAAAAAAAACCTCTGTCTAAGCACAGAAACGCTCGCAAGGGTCGTCATGGTCCAAGTTGCTTACTGCAGTGATCGATTACAGTACATAATCGTCAGCAGGACTCAATCATCAAATTCTCCTCCAGGTATACGCTGATCCCTCCAACGAACGCGCACTTCACGCTGAGCTGCGTGGCGACCATATTCGACGTGTACAAGCGAATGAGCGAGCCCATGTTCGTTGCGGAGGCAGCTCCTCCCCGTCCTGCTTCCGTTACCAGGGAAGACTCGTCAGGTTGGTTTTGTTGTTATTATAGAAAAGATAATATATAATTCAAAATCTATAATTCAATTGGAATTGATTCATGACAATATGGTGTCCACAATATTTTTAGGAACTACATTAAAGATTTGTTTCAACAAAATTTTCTCTGTGGGAAAAAGTCTTAGGCATAATGCCGATGATCCTGGGACATCCTTTAGAGGGCTTAAGTGAGACTCACGGTCATAAGCAGTTGTAGAAGTAGAAAAAAGCCTTAGGTCTCGAACAAAGGTAAAATTAAAAATTAGTTAGCCTAAGCTTACTGAAGTATTAATGGAAGGAGAAGGTTAACCCGTCATGACAGAAATATCTTAAAACACCTACGAATATCAGCTTTAACTTTAGAAACAAACTTCTTTTAGGTACGTTTTATCTCATAATCTCGACTCAGTACCGAAGTAACTCCCTAGCTTCTAGTTCTTTTAGTATACTAATACGAGTTTCCTCAACAGGTTCGTCGACCACACACAGCGTGCTGCTAACGTCGGCGTGCGCGGGCGCACTGCTGCTGCTCGCGTTATGATCGCGCTCGCCGCCGCTCATGCACACACTCAATTAAACTCGCCGATTGTACTGCGCGCGACTGTACATTGTAGATTTGTAGGTGTTGCGATTGTGAAGTTTTTTGTGATGGAGTGTACGATTTTTTTTGTTTTAAACTCTACTAAATTGTAAATGCAAAAGTAATTTTGTCTGTCTGTCTTTACGTCTAAGCCGCTGAAGCGATTTAGATGAAATTTTGTTTAAAGATATTTTGGGTGCCTGGGAAGGATATAGACTACTTTTTAACCTACTGGACGAAAGGAGGGTAATGATATTACGCGAACAAAGTCGCGGGGTACAGCTAGTCGACAATAAGTAACAAGAGGACGACAATTCTCGATCATACGATTTGAAAGCGTAGACAAAAGTTAAAAGTTGACATTACCTTTTGTCTCATCTTTTGCCGGTTCTAAATGTGGGACAAATTAGTCTATTAGAATCAAAAACAGCAATGTCCAGTTCAGCTGTACTGGACATTGATACTTCACTTTCGTCTAAGTTTGCATATCTTACGATTGAGAATACCAACCCCAACTTTTGTTTCGATTGCAAATTGCCTCGGATATCTTGCAGGACTTGAAAACCACACGGCCCCTCCTTGGTAGGACATCCTATCAGTCTATCTTAATTATGGTCATACAAAGGTTAATAATAATAAATACTGGAAAGTAATAACGATGAATGTAATAAAAAATATAGGTAACAACAAAATAAGGAAAGAGAACTTTCTAAATTATTTATTATAACCCATTAGTTCCTTTCCTTACCCTGAAATCTAAAATACTATAATATACATAGTACTCGTAGATTATGAAGTAAATTTGACACAATATGCACCTATGCAAATGTCGAGAGGCGAAATCGGTCAGGTGTAACGCAAATAAATGTTGTGAAACAGCACAAGTAGTGTTATTCAATACGTGCAACAGGTTCCGCCAAGTGCCATCAACCAACAGTATAAAAATGAACTATGAAATTATAACACATATATTTGCCATCTATTACAATTTACGTTCTAATCTGCGAGTACTATAAGGCCTCAAACTGGATGTGAGCGACGAGAGGGGCGAGCGACTGCGGCAACGAGGAGAGCGCGGACCACGAGTACAGGAGAGTAATGAGCTGTGTAGACGATGCATGCCACCTTGGGCACCTGAAGTAATGGCACCTCCTAAATATATGGATAGGTGCCATATGTGAAATACCTCAGGTGCCCCAAAAACAGGTGCCTAAGGTGGCATACATCGCGGATACGATCAAGCGACTTGAGTAAAGTCTGTTGAAATGTGAATAAAAGTAGCTTCAGTGTGCGTGCTTTCTTTGCACGTGTATGAGCATCGACGTGTATGTACCACATGAGACTTGTCAAATCGGTTGATCATCTCCACAGCCCATAAGGCGGCGTGGCACTGTGCTCGCACACAAGCGGACCGCGCTCGGTGCGTTTGTACTTATTTGTTCGAAGTAGCCTACTCTCTGTACTATACTCGGGCCTACTCCCGCTGCTGTCGCCGTTCGCTCAGCTTATCATTGACATCCAGTTTAGGATACAAAAGAGTCCGTATGTTGTCCCCTTCACACTCAAGTGTAAATGTATGGAGTGAGAGCGAGAGAGCCACGCGCAGTGCAACTTTACGTAAGGAAACTGAATGTTGTGATAGATAATTAATAATAAAACTAATATTTGTACTAGTTGTTAAGAAATATTGTATATTATAGTTATTTCAATGTTGCGGAATTTAATTATATGTGAATATGTAAATAAATAAATTAGTTACTGATTTTTGTTGTTTTATTTAAATTGTAGGAGTGCAAAATGGAATTTATTTTGACAAAATGATGCCGCCTGCCTGATGAAACGCCATGACAACATCTAGCAACTGAGGACCACTCTCACAGTCCCCTAGACTTTTGGCAGATACAGTACAGACTGTTGTCCTTAAGCTTGCCTCCAATGATGTGTCCCTAAACACTCCGCTTGAAGAACCCGGGGTTGTAAGAAGAGATAAACGCTTCCGCTGACACAGCGTCGCGTCGCTTACCAAGGTCTCCTGCTTCGACAGGGAAACGATTTTTTCTGTTAAGTTTTTGTGGGCATAGGCGTGCCTGTGTCAGAATTCAAGTATACATCTGACGTCTGTCAGAATTTCCTTCTAAAAATTAAATTTACGAATTATACAAGAAATTCTGACAGATTTCATATGTATGTGTGTCTTTGAAACTACAAAGACAAGTCCCCTTAGACAAGTGGCACAAGCGTAAATCGCAAACGATAGGTATAATATATCAACCAATCACACCCAAGCTCGTGCTCCTGCCGCAGCGCGTGAGTCGTACGCTGACGACGAGTTTGGGTGTGCTTGGTCGATATATTTTCGTTTGCGATTTACGCTTGTGCAACATGTCTAAAGGGGCTGGTTTGTGTCAAGATTTAAATGTAAATCTATCCTCTTGACTTGACTAGAAGTCTACTCGCGCGTAGTAGTCAAATGCATACATCACACCCGTGAGAGCTTCTGGACGCAATTAATGTGACTCAAGTAACTCGGCTATGCGCATGTTTAGATACGCGCATAAAACGCTTTTGGACAGGGAAGTAAGAGCACGAAATAGGCAGTAGTACGAGTGCTCTATACAATGTCAAGTTCCCAGCTACTACTGTAGCATGCCTTACAGCCACACTGTGCCACTCGCACTGCTTCTAGCGTTGCCGCGAATTTGCCCTACCAGCCACACACTACCCTACTCGAAATAAACTTGACTTAATAAAATAAATAAATAAATATTCACGGAACTTTCACACAACGCTATCTGATCCCAAAGTAAGCTAGGAATAACCTGCTTGTGTTATGGGTATCAGACCACGGATATTAATACTTATATACTTTTAAATACATACATATTATACACTAGCTGAGCCCGCAACTGCCGCAACTTCGTTTACGTCACATAAGGTGTATGAAAGGAAAGGTATTTCAGCAGCGTCTGAAACTGCCCTGTTTGCTTAATCATAAAAGAGCTTAATGATTAAGTCTATTTTAAAACAATTCAGTCCACGCCTTCGGCGCGGACTGAATTGTTTAAAAATAGTCTTAATCATTAAGCTATTTTATGATTAAGCCAACACGCCAGTTTAGGTTCACTCACATTCAAAGAAACACCTACAATTAAAATTTTCAACATATCTGATTCTTAAATGTGTTATAACTCTTTTATTTCTAAACCGATTTACATAAAACAAACGCTAAATGTTAACTGGAGCAAACCTCAACACAATAAAAAAAACCGCATTGCAATCGGTTGAGCGGTTACTGAGATTAGCGTGCACAACCGTACAGACAAACAGATATACAGACATACAGACATACAGACATACAGACAAACAGACAAAAATTCGAAAAATCATTGTTTTGGGTTCTATTGCGTTCATAAAGCCCCCTATAATATTTTTTCTTATTTATCTTCCATGTACAGACAGCGACCTGTTACGATTTTATTATATGTATATTGATTGATGATTGATAGAATCGGACTAAAATCGGATCGCTGAGCAGTGCTCGCGGCAAAACGAGCAGCATGACTAGGTAGTACGCAATCACTTAAAACGTCTCAGCCCATTGCCTTTACTCGTCATCGAGTGTATTGCCGATCCATTTGAGTTTAAAAGTTGTCATAAAACGTAACCTCAATTCCAGAGCGTCAACAACTCTGAAATGTCGGTTAGAGAAATCTGTTCACCTCATAAAGCGCGATAGTTCAACAATCCGACACTAAAACGATATTTAATGTCACTAACGTCGCGTGCTCCCGACATATATGTCACTTTATGGCTGCTAGAATAGTGTCAGAGTGGAACTAAACATAAAACAAAGGGGCGAAGAGATTATAAAATAGTTTTCTGTTGACATCTAAACCACTTGTCTTGTTTTTTACTTGGTTATCCGTTGCCAGAGAACCTGAATCTGAAAAATATGTTTAGGTATATATTTTTCCATCTGATAACACAAATAGGTTTAGTCCACGTTCAAGACTACATTTAGGGGTTGGACATGGACGGGGGTCGAAACCTTGGGGGTTTACCTGGTATATTACATATATTATGGTGAACAAGTATGCTAAATAAATATTGTGGGAGATTCGCACACAACGTGATCTAGCCCTTACAAACCTAATATAAGCTGGTATCTGGACAGCTGATAAGCATACTTATTTCTAAATACATAATGGACATAAAAACACCTAAACTCCGAAAAGAACATTTTTGGATCACACAAATGTTTTGTCTGGATCGGGAAACTCGTCTCAGAACCCTGGATCTCAGCCTCAGCACGCCAGTTGGCTACACTACCACCTACGTCACCGAGGCAGTCAGTAAGTACTTCTCTACATATAATAAAATGATAGAAAAGTCAAAACTGTACATTGGATATATTAAAAAAAAATACTAGCCGGGTGCTCTACATAATATTAAGATACCGAAGCGGAAAATGTAGTTAGAATTTTTTTTGTCTGTTTGTCAGTTTGTGTGTTTGTCTGTTTGCTTTGCTTTGTCCGGAAGGATCTCAAAAAGTACTGAATAGATTTGGTTCAAATTTTGCACAAATATTCACTACAGGTAGGGTCTTCAAATAGGCTATATATTATCACGCTACATATCAAAGGGGCTAAGCAGAGAGCAATGAAACATGTAAGCAAGTAGATTGATTTAACTAAAACGTAGCAGAAATATAAGGTAAGAGATAGATTTTACACACAGGCTACATATTATTACGCTATTTTTTTAGGGGCTCGGCAGAGAACTATAAAAATTTGTGTGTATAATGTAGCAAAATACAGAAACTACTGAATAATTTGTATACTTGAAAAATATGTGAATCGCAATAGAAGTGGTGCAATACATAATAAACATATTATTACGCTACTTAGCCTAGAGGATTGGCAGAAAACAATTCAAATCCAAACCAAATTGGCAGTATAACAATTTTAACGCGTACGAAATCGCGGGCAACAGCTAGTATTAGATATAATAAAATTTCAGACCTAGTAGCCTTTATTTACTCATGTGCCAAATTGTGTAATTAGCCAGCGAACATTGAAATTTCCAAGCGTTTGAATTTTGTAATTATCGAACTATTAACGTCTAGATTCTTGGGGAGAAAAAGTTTTGTTAATAAAGAGGGTTTTTACAACTTGGCAAAAAAGTCTAGAAACGCATAGATTTAGAATTTTTCGCTTTGTATGTAGAAACGGAACTAATATTTTACAGGCTGGCTACATTGTCAAAAAGCTGCCAATAACGTCATATATGTCTATCAGTCAATGACGTTGTACAGTTTGATTACTGGATTTTATTGACGGTTGTTCACAACTGGATACTTTGGTGGTTCTTTTAACGGGTTGCCATATTATTATGAACAACACAGTGGCTCCTCCATTATTTTCTTCTCTTTTTTGCCAAGCTGTACATATGGTCACATTGGTCACTACAGACGATACAATACTTTATACAATACTTTGGAAACTGGTCACCATAATGCCATATGGAGAGCATCGCAGAGATTTTTTTTCAATTTTGTACTACTGTGAATAACAAAGGTTCTGTTGACACTGAGATTAAGTGTCGGAAGTTGATCTACCAAGAAAAGTATGAAAATATATTATGATACTATTAAAACATTTATGTAAATGACCAATGAAATTCTAAGGCTACTTTCGTACACTAATATTTTTAAAAAATAATGTTAGAGACACCTCAGAGAAATATGATTAATGACCTATTTAATTTCCGGACCTAAAATATTGTGACGTTCACAGTTCCAATATAATTGATCCAGACAGTTTGAGTAATGTTCTTTATTTACTATGTAATGTTTCAATCTAAATACCCATCATAGCTCACGCTCAAAACACCAGAATTTTCCTAGTTCTGGTGTCACCCTTGCTGTGGGAGATACCTATTATAACATTTTTTTTTTAAACTTGTGTCTACCCTTCCTTCTTGCCAGTACCAAAGTTTGATATACCCCAGATCACTTCTTGGGAGTGGGACATCCTTCCGAGGGCTTACCCGGGGCTCCCAACCATTGGCCGTGGGGCGTTATGTGGGGTTTTTTAGTCGGTAGGAGTCCAGCATAGCATCCATGATGAATTTTCCCTCATGTTAAAAAAAACCCCAGATCTACTGGTATCTATGCATCACCCTAAAATTCTATGACGAAAAGTGACTAAGGTATAAATTCAGACATTTTTCATTTTGAATTTTTAATTTTATGATGTTATCCGAGCCACGACTTTACAGTTAATACGCTAAGAGCACGAGGTACATAATAAGAAATACCATAATAAAAATCGTAGACATAAAAATAATAATCACAAAGTTTAAAAATATACCTGTCTGCAATTAATTTGCTGTCCTTTTAGCGACACCTCATAAAGACGAGAGTCTGAGAGGTCCCTAGAGACGAAAGCATTTAAAAGACAAAAATAGATACAAAAGAGACCCAGCTTTTAATAACATTAAGAGCAGACTTCCAAAACACCATAAAGCTAAGTATATTAAATGTACCGAAAAATTTTCACAAGCAACTTATCCTTGGATTTATAATAGCATACAGTTTTATCTTCTGAACGATCTCAATTTGTCACCAAAATGTGTACTCGATACTAAAATAGAACAATCCGAGATAACTCAAGTGAGATCCGATGGTATTCAATTTTAAATCCAACTCTTCACTCCAAACTTCTTTATTTCCATAATAATAAGATTCAAAATAGAACAATTCCACTGCATTAATAAGTTTGGCGAATCCATTTTCACCAACTTACAGAGTGAAATTTTTATGAGACTTTATGTCTAATGCAATAAAGTTCAAATTTATGTAACAGTTAGTGAGTGTAGGCTCTAAGTGAGGAGAGATCGTTATTCCTAGGCGGTGAGCACTGAAGGGCCCTAGATACACCCAGTTTGGACGCAAGCCAGTCTAGTTCTGGATGCTACTCTTGGAATTACGGCTCACTCTTGTTCAAGTATCGGAATGTTATTTGATGGTCATTCTGACAACAAATGGTTATCTTGTTGGTATTTTATTGGTTTTAAACCAATTTTGTGATGGAGAAAATGGTAATTCAAAAATATTTTTTTCCAAAGTGTCTTTTACAGCTAATAAAGAACTTACCGACATAGTGGTATAAAAAATAAAAGAGGTTACTCGTGGTTTATTAGAAGAATCCGTCAACTCATCGTTTTCTAAGTTAGTTCCAAGCCCTATCTGTCGTCTAATGTATAGTACCTATTTGTCAAAAGATGTCATAAAATATTTCTGCCGAGTTAAAAGAGGGAGTCCTGTGACTTTCATCAGATGGAAACCTACATACTAAATTGAGGCTATGCACACATAGACACCGCTTACTGAGTTCACAGACACGAGGTCAGGTGAGGTTGAGGCGAGTTTTTGATACTGATTTGTGCGCGAGTGTGCGTAGCAGAGGATATGTGCACAAATTAGAGATAATACAGATGGAAAACTCATGTATGTACTTTTTTTTCACACCTACCCTCTGCTACACACACTCGCGCACAAATCAGTATCGAAAAGTCGGTTGAGGAGCGCCTGACCTCGTGTCTGTGAATGAGTTGTCTATGTGTGTGTAGTGTCTGTGAATGAGTTATCTCTGTGTGTGTAGCCTCAGCGAATTTAGTATCTAGGTTTTCATCGTAGGTGTGAAAAAAATGTACTTACATACATGAGATTTCCGGATTACTAATGTTTGCCATAATTTCATATGCCATACTGGTATTTGCCATAATTTCATTAGACATAACGCTTCAGTTGCCATAATCGTGAAATGACATAAAATGACTTTCACTAATTCCATTGGTCATAATCGATCAAGTGTCATAATAATTTAAATCCATAAATGTATTTGCCATAATTTTCGTTTTCAACAATGCCATTTTCCATAACTTTTATTCACCATAATATAAATAAAGATAATTTATACGACACAGATAATTTATTCACAATTAAACCTAAAACTAAACCTCATATGGCGTCTACTAACTAAGCTCAACGGAGCCCCGCTTCGCGGGGCTCCTACTACAGGATGGTTTAAAAAAAAACCACAAAGACTTAAGGCGGGAGCTCCGCTTCGCTTCGCTCCCGCCTTAGTCTTCTAACCTAACCTATCCGAGTCGGATTGCACTGAGTCGGGGTGTTAACGATAATTAATTTCGACCTAACAATATTATGTGTTATTTTCATAATTATTTCAAATTTTAATTATGTCAAGAGTCGATTATGAGATGTGTTACTTATGGATACTAATTATTATGATATATGTTGTTATAGAAAGTCATTTTATGGCAAATAAATGTTATGACTGTTGAGTTGTTAAGGCAAACGTTATTAGTATAAATGATAATAGTGCAAATAAATATTATGATCGGGGATGATTATGGCAAACAATATTAGTGCAAATGAATTTATGGAAAACGAGAGAAGACCGGGATTTCCATCTATACTATCTCTAATTTGTGCTTTCATGTTGTAAACGTCCTTAGGCCTACTGTGACCAGTTTCGATCGGGTGGCAATACGCTTATTATCTACCAACGTTCTATAAAGGCAGAAAGGTATTGTTATTTTTAAACTATCGCGGTTTTTAACACTCATACTTATAGAATTCGGGACTTCACGCGAAATACTATTTACTTACATTCTACCGACGTTTCGAGCACGTTGCAGCGCCCGTGGTCGCGGTTGGACTGAGGCGAGGATCGACAAAAACCACGAAGTTATTTCTTGTCGAACTACCCTCCGCTGCGCGTTGTTATTACAACGAAGGATAAGGCCGGCGACACACTACACTCACTACGTCAGTTTTAATTGGCACAGTTTTACGTTCAAGTTTATTAATCACTGAATTCCACATCCCGGAGAGCTTGTATCCATCATCCCTATTGAAATTTTTGTGTTTTCTGATTTCAATGGCTTCACGCACCATACGTGGATAATAATGGCGATCAGTGGAGAGGACTTTCGGTTGGTGAAGTTCGATCCAGTGATTAATGCCCGAATCAAGGTGTTCTGCTATTGCCGATTTGTTCAACTGACGATTTTTTACAGCTGCAATATGTTCTTTGACCCTTTCCGCGATGGTCCGCTTGGTTTGGCCTATGTAGGAACTACCGCAGCTGCAATCTACTTTGTAGACACCTGGTGTTTGCAGAGGAATGATGTCCTTTGGTGTTCGCACGTACCTAGCCACTTTGGTTAATGGTTTAAAGATCGCCCGAATGGAGAACCGCCGTAAACACGACCCGATCTTGTCCGTTATTCCCTTTATATATGGCAGATAAGCTGGTTGGCGTTCCACCTCCGGTCTCACTCTCCTCGGTGCACGTCGTGCCTTTCTACTACTCGCTGCATACCCATTCATCTTCAGTATCTCCTGAACATAGTCTAACTCCTGCTGTAAATGCTCAGGGTCGCAGAGGTCATTGGCTCGCTTGATGAGCGTGGAGCTGACTGATTTCAAATGAAGTGGGTGATGATGCGAGGAGGCGTGCAGGTATCTGTTTGTGTGAGTGGGTTTGCGATACACAGTGTGGGCCAAAGAACCGTCTGTTCTCACCATCAATTTGACGTCAAGGAAAGGCAATGACCTGTTGTTCTCAATTTCATACGTAAACCGTGTTTTCACATGTAATGAGTTGAGATACTTTGCCTTTCCTTGACGTCAAATTGATAGTGAGAACAGATGGTTCCTTGGCCCACACTGTGTATCGCAAACCCACTCACACAAACAGATACCTGCACGCCTCCTCGCATCATCACCCACTTCATTTGAAATCAGTCAGCTCCACGCTCATCAAGCGAGCCAATGACCTCTGCGACCCTGAGCATTTACAGCAGGAGTTAGACTATGTTCAGGAGATACTGAAGATGAATGGGTATGCAGCGAGTAGTAGAAAGGCACGACGTGCACCGAGGAGAGTGAGACCGGAGGTGGAACGCCAACCAGCTTATCTGCCATATATAAAGGGAATAACGGACAAGATCGGGTCGTGTTTACGGCGGTTCTCCATTCGGGCGATCTTTAAACCATTAACCAAAGTGGCTAGGTACGTGCGAACACCAAAGGACATCATTCCTCTGCAAACACCAGGTGTCTACAAAGTAGATTGCAGCTGCGGTAGTTCCTACATAGGCCAAACCAAGCGGACCATCGCGGAAAGGGTCAAAGAACATATTGCAGCTGTAAAAAATCGTCAGTTGAACAAATCGGCAATAGCAGAACACCTTGATTCGGGCATTAATCACTGGATCGAACTTCACCAACCGAAAGTCCTCTCCACTGATCGCCATTATTATCCACGTATGGTGCGTGAAGCCATTGAAATCAGAAAACACAAAAATTTCAATAGGGATGATGGATACAAGCTCTCCGGGATGTGGAATTCAGTGATTAATAAACTTGAACGTAAAACTGTGCCAATTAAAACTGACGTAGTGAGTGAAGTGTGTCGCCGGCCTTATCCTTCGTTGTAATAACAACGCGCAGCGGAGGGTAGTTCGACAAGAAATAACTTCGTGGTTTTTGTCGATCCTCGCCTCAGTCCAACCACGACCACGGGCGCTGCAACGTGCTCGAAACGTCGGTAGAATGTAAGTAAATAGTATTTCGCGTGAAGTCCCGAATTCTATAAGTATGAAGAAAGGTATTTACTAAAAGTAAATACGATAGCTTAGTATTTTGCAGACTTATTCTCATGTGCTTCATTCTATTTTCGCTCAAATTCGTCAGACATTCAGCAGATATTCGCTGTCTAGATAAAAATAGTTTGACTTCGTACTCAAATATGCAATACGAGGATATGGAGCCTCGCGACAAACAATAAAGGAATTTTATGAAACAGAAAATATTTGATAACTGCAAATATTAGATAAGTACTAACAATAGAAATGACTGACTCTGTGAATCGCAAAGTTATACACGTACATTAAAGAATAGAGCTTTTTATTTTAGTTTTGATTATAAAAATAAATAAATAAAAATAAATAAATGTTTATTGCAAAACTACAGGACAGCATCTTTTCTTTTCTACATACAATTTCAGAAACAATAACACTCCCATGGAGTCAGTATTACAGAAACAGAAATTTGCAAACAATTTCAGTAACCATGCCACACTTAAGCCAAAAGATAACAATAAAAATAAACAATTAGGTACTCAATTATTACAACTCAAGCAGTCACAGCCACATCCGCCACCATACGACAAAGTCAGCGAAACACTGATCTGTATTAATAAATTACCACCAGCGAAAACATCAAGAACACAAGGACCAGAGCGGACGCGGCTTTAAAGTCACTGCAAAATAAAAACCCATTTTATTTCAGTCTCCGGACATGGTCAACAATAAAAAAAAACAATAATATTGAGCCAAATCTGATAAAATGTTAATTAATAAATTAATTTCAGTGCGTATTACACATTTATTGACGTTCAAGTATTGATAGTTATTTGACCGTGTCCGGAGCCAACACAAATTATTTATCTATTTTCTATTATATATAAATATATTTATCTAATATATATAAATATTACATTGAAAGACTGGGCGGGTACGAGTCTAGGTAGTGCCTTGTAAGCATGTATACGATACTAACTCCAGAGTGAGTTGTACCTGTAGGGTTCGGTATTGAGGTATTAAATAATAAACTACTTGTTAGCTAACAGTCACACGCGTACGACATCCGGAGATAGAATAGCGGCTAGCAGAGCTTTGCCATATCCCTACTCCCCCACGTCATAGTCATGTGCAATACAATATTTATTCCAATATGCTACAGTACCTATGAAGTGCCGACATTCAATGATCAAAATAAAACAGTATACTTCTATGTAGATAAATAGCTTCTCATTTCTTGTCCCAAATATTCTTCACTCATCGTTTGCACTCAGAGTCGTATTAAGTTGTCGTGGAGCAAGATACGCCAAACATCCGCTCCGGCAAACAATCACTACAGTTTGTTAGTACAAGTTAGCGAAACCTAGTAGCCAATCTACTAACTTGGGTACCACGGTCTGTCTTTTGTCGTTTTCGTAATTATTCAAGTGCAAGAAGCCTCTGAAAATGATAAAAAATGTAAAAAATTAGTAGTAGAATGAAACCTATTGCAAAAGGAAGAGAATGTGTCAAAAATAACAGGAAAAATAATTTACGAGCGATCTGAGGTCGGGAAGTGAAAAAATTAGAGGTTTTAAGGGGGGAAAGGGGATTTTCTCGATTTCCGACAAAACTACAAGTCTTATGGAAAAATGTGGCAAAGTTGTAGAAAATAAAAAAATCTACAACTTTTGGATTTACACTTTTTTGACATAATCTCAAAAACTATGTCAAAAACCACAGATTTTGAGTTTTTAATTTTTTTCTTTTACAAAAATGTTGGTTGTTTCATGAAATTAGGCAGAAACCTTTCTTTTAATGTTCCTAATGAACTGTATTTTTTTTTTTCAAAATATTTATTTTTTCTCCTTTTATTGACATAATATCGCCAAAGCATTTAAATTTTCAATCGAAGAATCACCCGTCACCCGTTTTTGAGGTTATGTCAAAAAGTGTAAATTCAAAGGTTGTAGTTTTTTTTATTTCCTACAACTTTGCCACTAAATTTTTTTCCATAAGACTTTTAGTTTTGTCGGAAATCGAGAAAACCCCTTTTCCCCACTTAAAATCCCCATTTTTTCACTTTCCGACCTCAGATCGCCTGTAAACTATTTCCCCTGGTATTTTTGACACATTCTCTTTCTTTTGCAATAGGTTTCATTCTACTACTATTTTTTATATTTTAAAAGCTATCTGCACTGGTCTATAGCAATGTAGGAATTTTAAATAGTTTTGACTTTAATTGGGTACGAGAATGAAATGTGTATTAAGTTTAATACCACCTGTCCTGGGACATTCTTCCGAGAGCCTACCCGGGGCTCACGCCCAACAGCCTACGGTTGGCCATAGGCTGTTGGGCGTTACGTGAGGTTTTCTAGTCGGTAGAAGTCAGGCATAGCATCCATGAAGAATTTTCCCTCACTTAAAAAAAATACTATTTAAAACTTTTCAAGTGCACACACGATGGGTTCCATGTCAAAAACGGCCCTTAAATAATAATGTTTTCTGTTTAAGGTAAGTACTTCGTCTTCGTTAGCTTCGTCCGCGTAGAAGTCGTTATCGTGTAAAATCATCTCCCTCCTTTTGCGAAGAAAGTTAAAAAGTAGTCCATGTCCTTCCCTTGAAATTAAACTATCTCTATACCAAATTTCATCAAAATCGGTTCAGAGCGGTTTAGACGTAAAAACGTAAAAGACAGGCAGACTGAGTTTCTTTCGCGTTTATAATATTAGTAGGGATAGTAGTGATTTTTGCTGTAGCAGCAGCAGAAATACATCATCCGTGAAAATTGAAAACTGCCCAAATACGGGGTTCATGAGATTCAACCTGGTTCCCGACACACGGACAGCAGAGTATCAGGGCTCCCGTTGTTCCTTTCATAAAAAGTTTTCTGAAATGGAAACGGAGGTTTGAGAACATTCTCACACGACATCATTTAGCCCAAATTAAGCTAATAAAAGCTTGTACTACGAGATCTAGACGACTGATAGACATACTTATATACTCGTATTCACACTTATATTCACACTTATATATTAATCACTCTGTGACATTTATTTGAGCGCTTCCGTGCTGTAGAAGGCACGTTAAACCGTTGGTCCCGGTTGTCAGTAAAATGACAGTCGTTAAGCCAAGTTGAAGGCCTTTTAAGGTGGCTTGAAAAATTTCACAACTTGCGCCTGTCCATCTCAACACGGCAATACGGCTCACCATTTATTACGTGGGGCAATTACTAAAATGGTGAAATGTGTGCATATAATATGCCTCTGCCTACACCTTCGTGGATAAATGCGTGACCATAAATGTATGTAAGAATTAACCAAGGTTCATGAAAATCGATTGCCATGACATGTAAAAGAGAAAAGCATATAGGTACAGTCACCTCCAATATTGCATGGGCCCCTTAAGACCTATAATCCCATGCACATTTTAGTCCAAATTCACAAAAACTCCACTAGATGGCGCAACTTTACTCGAATATACTATTGCATAGACACCTTAGAATCACGAAAAATGTACTAGATGGCATATTTACATTACTCAAAAGATTAATGTGTTGCTATTTTGACAATAATCGCGTTCCTGTGTGAGGTATTAAGAAATCGGAAACGATAGATACTTGACTTCCAATGTTATACGAGAGATGGCGTCAATTCTCTGTGCAAAGCAATTTCGTTTCGGATTGACAATGCATTCTCAAATTCGTCTGTACATACGCATAGAAAATTTTCTCAGTCACTACATTCGTTCGGTCAAAAGGCAAATATCACTCAAACGCACTGATCCGGGCTGAAGCTATGATCCCGCGTATAAGATCACTTCTGACAAATAACCTACGTATTTCGTATAGGGCCAATAAATAATCCTTCGGATAATCTCGTATATCTTATTGAGGGCAAGATATTCGAAGGCTGAGATAGGCAATCGCTTTAATGGTTTATCTTAGAAGTTAGATGGAAAATCTTGGGAGAAACTACCTATTTTTTTGGCTACGACTGCGTTATTAGTAAATCGTATCTCAACAATAACTAAAATCTTAAGTGTGGGTCTCAAAACAATAATATTGAGTATATTATTGTTTTGAGACCCACACTTAAGATATAAGATATATATATTATAATCCTACTAATATTATAAAGGTGAAAGTTTGTGAGTGTGGATGTTTGTTACTCTTTTACGCTTTAACCTCTAAACGGATCCGGCTCAAATTTGGTACAGGGATGGATTATGGTCTGTAATAACACATAGGTCATTATATCCCGGGAATAATTTTCCACGGGAAGCGGGAACGGGAACAAATTTTACACGGACGAAGCTGAGGGCATATATACCTATTCTTGATTGAATGAATTTTAGGCTCTCGATTTAAATTGGAGACAAGAAAATATCGTTCCTATTTTCTGTATCATCTATTTAAACTTACATTTTTTTTGGATCTAAAGCACAAACTCAAAAGAGTAACCATTTTGAGATAATATTTGTGAGACCGGAAACAGAATTACATGCAGACGAAGCCGCGGGCGCCATATAATATTAGTAAAGATTAAAATTAACTTCCCTACCCACCAAGCAAGCATCTTTTAAACATCTTTCAGCAAATTTAAAATTCATAAAGGCCTGAAGTAAACTCAATATAGTAAGTAAGCCGGGCCATTAGTCGCAAATTGAGAGGTTCTGCTGGCGACCTGCCAATGTACACCTTCGCAAGTTACCGCTAGTCAACTGTGGGTTCCGGTTCAAGCCAACAAATACAGTTGATAAAACTGCACGAATTTTTATTTCAGAACTAAAAGGTGCACTCTGCTCTGTCCATACATACATACATATGTTCACGCCTTTATCTCCGAAGGGGTAGGCAGAGGCATGTAGTATGCCCACATTTCATCTTTTTAGAATTGGTCCTACTTAATAGGTGGTGAGCCGTATTGCCGTGTTGAGATGGACAGGCGCAGGTTGTGATTTTGACTGCTTGCTGTTGAAATTTTTCAAGACCTTCAACTTGGTTTAATGACTGTCAGTTTACTGACAACCGGGACCAATGACTTGACGTGCCTTCCGAAGCACGGAAGTGCTCAAATAAATGTCACAAAGTGATCACATAGATGGTCACCCATCCAAGGACTGGCCATAGTATAAATTGCTTGCTGCAGTGATCGATTATAGAACACTGAGTCCGCGAGGCCACGAGCGCTTCTGCTCTGTCCATGTAGACACAAAATAGTAATATACAGAAGGAAATCTACATACAAAATGCGCTCGAGCTACTCCAATTTAGACACGGCTCACTGGATTTCAGGGATACGAGGTTAAAGGATTTTAATAGTAATTTCGATACTCGTTTGAGCGCGTGAGGGTAGGTTTGATAAAAAAAAGTATGTAGGTACATGAGATTGCGTTCTGTACCTTATTATTTTGTGGTATAGAATTCTGTTCCTATTGTTGGATTCCATGGGAACTAATTCCACGGATAATTCTTAACTATAATCTGTCCCTGTTCGAAATCTCAGCCGGATCCATTCAGCTATCAGGGTTTAATGAGGAAGAAACATCCAGACAAGTACATATTCACACATCAACACTCACAAACTTTCGGATTTTAATATTACTAGCGGACGTACCGCGGTTTTACCCGCGTAGTTCCCGTTCCTGTGGAACTACGGAGATAAAATATAGCCCTTTTCATTCCGGAATAGTGTAGCTTTCCAAAAAAAAATTCCAAATCGGTTCAGTAGTTTCGGAGCCTATTCTATGCAAACAAACAATCAAATCTTTCTGCTTTATAATACCTTTTTTTTTTTTTTTTACTTGAGGGAAAATCCTCCTGGATGTTATGCCGGACTCCTACCGACTAAAAAACCTCACGCAACGCCCAACAGCTTATGGTTGTGAGCCCCGGGTAAGCCCTCGGAAGGATGTCCCAGGACTCCCAACAGACCTACAGCCGCCTCTGCAGCCTCGCCCAGGGGGTGGTTCGGGTGCTAATCCGCGTCTTTGGGGGTGGGTTTCGGGTGTGACCCCGCTTCTGAGGGGGGTCGTGCGTGAGTTCCTCACGTCACGCTGCCGTCAAGGGCCTGCTTCTGTAAGGACGGTGAGCGACTCTCTCACCGTCCTCAGACTGCTTTATAATACCTACTAGTATACTCGTAGATAATCGTAAGATGGTACTGCTTACATCGTTTACGATCGGTATTAGGGTATTATGTGTTGGTCTGGTTATATCTATAAATGAACTTTCAAAAGCAATCCGAGAAGTTTTTGCAGGTTCGGCAGCGCGAGTGTAGCACCTTGGGAGTTGTAAACATCTATAGACTTCTTTGACCACTTTCAATCGTCGTATACTTAGTTACCACCATACTAGTAAAAAATATACTAAACACGAACCTATTATGAATATTTTTACAGTATATTAGTAGAGAACGTTTTTATTTATTTCTAACTGTAAGACTTACGTCAAAACAATAAGTTATAATTTCTGTCTCTCAAAACAATGGCAAAGAAAAAATTGCTTGAATTCTTTGAATACTTACCGAGAAAACTTTGATGAGTACAAGAAAAATTATTAAAAAGTAAATAAAAGTCTGTCGTTTATTTAAATGAAACTTCGGAGACAAAGACATGTCTTATTAAGGTGTAAATACAGTGAGTCATTTAAAAAACAAATAGCGTTTAAGTACTTCATTATCTTTAAGTTCTTTGGAGTCAATTATCTTGATTTGAGTTGAGAGATTGAAGGAACGTTCGTAGCTCTGCTTACTTAGTGCTCTGTGCGATTACTGCGTTAAGCAACTTTCGCTAGACTAGATCTCGGATGGGTGACGACACAGTAGTCAGCATCCAAATTGTAGGCATTTTTTGAACCACTAAGGTGGCAAACAAGCTTACGCCCCCACCTGAGCTGTGGTCATCGTAGCCTATGAACGTTTGCAACACCGGTGGCGCTACACTCGCGCTGCCGACCCTTGAAGAACCTTCTAAGACCCCTTTTGAAAAACCCCATACTGTATGCGTTATAAGCGGCTTGAAAAATTTTAACAGCGGGTAGTCAAAACCTTTGCCTTTTCATTTTGACACGTTACTAGGCCCATCACCTATTACGTGGAAATTCTATGGTGAAATGTGAACATGTAATATGTATCTGCCTAGCCCCTACCCTTTCGTGCATCAAGGTAAGGCGTGAAACATTTAAAATGGTTTTTTGCGTTTCATACTGCCTTGTTTTCGTGCTGCCTACGTAATTGATTAAATAAAGTAGGTAAACGTTTTTCGAGTATCCTGTATAATTTTAAATCATTAAGTCATTAACTTAAAAGCTGTTTTTTAAACTTTTTAAACGTAGAAAGGTTATGTCTTAAGCATATTCTTCATTTTCTAGCAACAAGAATATGTATGCACTTGGTACGTATTCGAAAAAAAACACATTTAAGAATAGAATTCATATAATTTTGTTGCGTAAAACATTCATAATACTATTTAAAACTCACTTTTATAATGAAACTTACAACGAAAAGGAAATAGTTTCACTCTCTCAAAATAAATCTTTTCACAAAACTAATCACTGTACTCGGGCTAGATCCATTGCCTTTCGGGAGCCGTACAATTCTTTTTTATAAAGAGGATGAAAGCAAAAACGTGACTACAGTACTAAGCGGGGGATCCCCGGCTCCGGTTGCAGATAGCGTAAGATACAAGGATTGAAATTAAATTAGTATTTTATGTGTGAAGTGAGACATTGTTTTCGTAAGGGTAAATATGGATTGTGGGGTAACGGAATAGTTATCGTGCGCTTAAGGGTTGCGCGTGTTTTATCAAAAGAAATGTCGTGGAAATAATCGTATTGGTTGTGATATTTTTGCTGCTAAGCCATTCTTTAGTTACATACCTATTACAAACAAACAAAAATGGAATACTTGATATTGTTATTATTGATACTGTTGATTGATGGTACTTGACGGAATTTGCTACACATATTGAAAAACTTCACTTGCTCCATAACATTTATTATTGTAATACCTAACCGGTTTCGCCTTTCGGAATTCTCAAAGGCTATTTATTTTACTTGTTTAGAAGTGTAATTATGATCTAAATAAGTAAATGAATAGCCTTTGAGAATGCCGAAAGGCGAAACTGGTTAGGTATTACAATGATAAATGTTGTGGAACAGTACAAGCACAGTATATATATATATTTAACGTCAGTGATACAAGTGAATTTTTTTCAATCGATATTATTATTGTCTACCTCGGTGACAAAAATATTGGTTTTGAAGTTTGGATGTTTTCTATGCACTTTATGTTTGTATTTAAATATATTTTTCAGCTGTTTTGATTTGTTGGTACAGGGTTTCATTTGGAGTTTTCTTTTTCTACATCATGACCTCGACCGTGCACCACTCGCAGGTGAAGCAGGCTTGGACCCTGGGGTTGTAGGTAGGGCCCCATCGCACCCAAAAAAAAGTTAAAAATTAAAGGAAACTAAAACTACAATGAAAAAAAATTTTTACGAAAACTACGAAACTAAGATGCCTCATAAAATTTCTCCACATCGCAGTTCTCATTATGGCAGCGTCCCCAGAAGACTGGAAGAATTGCCACGTTGAATGGCAATGCTTAATCTTTGTCCCAAATAGAAGCCAGCCTTTTGGCCACAAGTATAGTATCAAACAAACGCTTTTTTAATTCTCTAAAGAATATAATGAGCGCTTGGACCCCATGGCCCCAAGGTCTCGCCCCCATACAACTCAAACACATAATCTCCAGAAAGATTACTATATTTTTGCCGTTTAAGGGTCTCAGCAGAAGCGGCGGTGCACCGCCACAACCAGCAGTACCCGAAAGTACTACTCGTATTACAGGTATCACTCGTATCCCATGACGGCAGGGTGACGAGAGGGATCCACTTACGCCCCCCAAAAGAAGCGGAATGACACCCAAAAATCCCCAAAGACGCGGGATAGCACCCGAACCACCCCCTAGGCGAGGCCGCAGTGGTAGCCGTAGGTCTGTTAGGAGTCCTGGGACATCCTTCCGAGGGTTTACCCGGGCTCCCAGCCATAGGCTGTTGGGCGCTATGTGAAGTTTTTTAGTCGGTAGGAGTCCAGCATAGCTTTCATGAAGGATTTTCCCTCATGCTAAAAAAAAAGTAGTATTACTCGTATTAGCTTAATTTGAACTAGACGTCACTGTACAAAAGTGTCCCCGAATATTATCAATATTCCTAATTATTCTGTAAAACTAGACTGCGTCTAATAGGGCTGTAGAGAGTCTACATTGCGCCCGAAGAAATATTTTTACATAAATATTATTCCTCGTCCTTTGTTCAAAGCTAATAATGTTTGTAATACCAGTACTACGCGAAAACAACCTCCACAGATGTCAGTTAAATGTAAAGTAAATACGCACCTATTTACCTCAAAATTCCAAACTCATTTTCATAAATATATCATCAACAAAGGCTTTTGTTCGTTTCAAAGCTCGTATATTTCAGTTTTTGCGAAATCCTTTCACCGCAAGCAATGTCTACTTTTCGCCATTTAATAAAATTATGTAGATATTTTAATATTAATTGTACAAAGGCAAATATTTCGTTTGATTACAATTGTCATAAGCAAAAATAAAAAAAGCAAAATATTTGTTTACATAGCTTATTATAAAGGTAACTGTTTTTTGTAAATACGAAATTTTAAATAACAGGTACGGTAAAAGACAACCCGTAGGTACGTCATATTTTTGTTAAAAAATGAAAAAAAAACATCTATGAATTTTTGTATAAAGCTGCGCATTGTGGATTTTCCTGTGATATGTAGGTACTACAAAACCGTAGCACTAAACATAATACTTACAATAATATAAGGAAATGGTCACATTTTTGTCTTATTTCTCCGCTTTCTTACCGGACAGGTTTGAAAAATTCTTTTGTCTGTTAAGAAGCTACACTTGTAGCATTTATTTTCTATAGATGCAGTATTCAGGATGTGAAAGCAGCCTTATCTAGTTATCTTTTTTTAATCGGTTGTCAGTGGTGACATTTCTGCTGTCAGAATGACAGGATGTCATAAGGACGAGTGACGAATCGTTTTTGCATTGAATGAAAGCTGGTTTTAGATGAAAATTCGAGACGATTCCACGTGAGAGAGGGGATAAAGCCCTGATACAAGGTTCCGAGTCTCTTTTGACCATCGGCTAAGGACGAGGGATTGATATTACTCTGAGTGGCACGCCTCAATTTTTCTTTGGAGGTTGTTAGTTGCAACATGAGGACCTGTTAAGGAATTAGTCTGAGTTAACTTATTCTCTTCGGAAGGAGTTGGACTCTGTGTCAACCTACACCCGGGATACCGGTAAGCGTCATTTCTTGTTTGCTAAGCGGTTCGAATTTCGTCGGTCGCGATGTCAGTTATTTCATTTGTCGTTTACTTGTCATAACAGGGTTTTTTTACTACGGGGAAAAGCGGCCCGTCCACGGTTGGCAGAGCCACACCCAATGACACGTGGACTACATGAGCGAGGTGTTTTGAGAGGGACCAGCCGCCTCCACGTGGCATTCTCGGGCTGTGCTGCTCTCAGCTTACTCAAGGCCAGTAATTGTCACCCTATTACAGTGTAGTTAGCTGCTTACCCGTTCTACCTGCTCACGCGGCAGTGGTCTATTAAGTGGAATTAGACTTTATTTCTGTGTACCTGTGATATTTGTGTCTATCAGTGAATAAGCTCTCTGTGTGTCTCTGTGTATCTCTGTGTACTTAGTAAATATATGTGTGTACACCCTATTGTCTGTTTTCGTCAGAGCCCTAGCCTACCCTTGCACACAGACTGGAAACTCAGAAATAAGGCGCCCTGGGATAGAGTTCTCTGCATAGCTACCTCACGCTAGTTGGTGAGTAACACAGAACATCTTTGGGTTACAAATTGGCTCCCAACGTAGTGGCAAATCTCTGGGTCTACTCTGCGGTAGTCTCAGTCTGGTGTGTGTGCATAGGTGGTTATCTCTGGCGAAACCATCCTGTAATATCGTCCGAGACGCTCCAGGACGTTAATTGGTGGTGCTAGCAGCTAAGCACAAAACCTTCCCTTTCGTCTTCTTCCAGCTCCCTACATCTTTGGCTGGAAAAGACATAAAATTCTAAATTCAAAAATTTAAAATAGCTGTGATTTTGGAAAACCTTTTTGATTTTATTTGGCATACCCACTTCTTTTTCTTATTGTGTTTTTTTTCTTTTTTTATGGTGCACACATATATTTATTATATTATTAGTGTAGATTAATATATAATATGTATTATCCTATAGCTTCACCTTGTAAGGTAAACTTAGTGAATCTCTCTGTGTTAACTTAGTGAATTTCTCTGTGTAACTTAAAACTTTTTTATAAGGTGTGTACATACCTTGTAATTTTGAATGTTAACCTGAACTGTGTTATCAGAAAATTTAGAAACTTTTCTCTCTTAATATACCCTTAATCTTTGTTAAATTCTAAAAGTCAATTTGAAACATAATTACCTAACTTAGTACACTTTGTTGTAACTCAATTTACATTTTTACTTTGTAATTGATCCCTATCTGTGCCATTTTATCTTTATAATTGTTGTAAGTAAATTTTTACATAATGGCACAGATGAAAAAATATATTAATTATTTAAGAAAGGATGAACTTGCTAACGAGCTGTCCCACATGGGTATTTCAGTGGAACCGGAAACGACAGTGTCTGGCCTTCGGAGTGAGCTAAGAGCGGCACACCGACTCGTCCGTCGAGGTAGCATCAAAGCGAGTGCTCCGGTACCCGCTGATGCATCGGCTGAGCTCTCGATCTGCCTCCCGAAGGTGTCCGAGCTGGAGGAGGCTATTCAGTCAGGTGACATCTTCATTAATAAGGGTAGTCGTCTTAGGGTGTCCCTCAGGGCCAACTACTTATTGAGTAGGTTAGCTCGTTGTGGTCTGGATTGCCCCGACCTGGTGGATATTCGTGGTAGGCTAGTGAAGATCATCGCTAGAGCTGAACCCAGTAGTGATTCTGAATCCGAAGGTTCGGATGATGATGGTGATGATCCTTCGGGTCGTGACCAGGTGGAATATACTTCACCAGTAGTGAGAGAGGACCGCTCGGTGCGAGCTAGTTCAAGTAGGAATAGTTCTACATGTAACATAGTGTATAAAGAACGTCCCCTTAACTTATGTTCATTTAACTTAAAATATGATGGTTCTACTTGTGTACGTGTGTTTTTAGAGAGATTAGAGGAACTTAGATGTGCTCGGGAGGTTACTAAGCCTAGACTCCTTATGGCTTTCTCCGACCTGTTGGATGGACCGGCTTTGTCTTGGTTCCGTACAAACAAAGCTAACTTCATCTCATATGAGGATCTTATTAGTGAGCTTAGAGATACCTTCGATATTCCTGATTATGATTACCGCCTCAGGAACGAGATAAGACAGCGTACACAAGCCCGCTCTGAGTCCTTGGTTAACTATATATGTACAATGCAAGCCATGTTCTCAAGGTTGTCGTGTAAGATGCCCAGTGAGGAACAGCTGGACATTCTCATGCACAACATTAGACCTGACTACATGAAGGAACTGGCCTTGCATGATGTCAACTCTGTAGATGACTTGAGACGTTTGGGTAAGCGCTTGGAGCTTGCGCGTACTAGGGCAGACGCTTTCCATGAGCCTGCTCTTGACAAGTTTGAGATTACATCTGACTTACACCAGCTTAAGAACAAAGGTGTACAAAAGCCCGCTAAGCAGGTGTCTGCAGTGGAGACGCCGGTTACCCCCCACGATCGCAAATGCTTTCGTTGCGGCGGGGGCGGTCACACTGCATACAGCTGCACACAGTCAAGGGAGCTGGTGTGTTTCCGGTGTGGTCTCAAAGGAGTCAAGACCCCAGACTGCTCACACTGTACTAGCAAGTCAAAAAACGCGTAGGCCAGGGCCTTATTAGGAACTCTGTGCATTACTCTGTATCTGAGTCTATTTCTGATAAGGTCCTGTTTCCTAAACGGGATAGTGACATTAGACCGTATCTAGTTGTTAAGGTTTTAAATTTAAATGTCTTAGGCCTTCTAGATTCCGGTGCCTCCTGCTCTATACTAGGTAAGGGAGCGCACCGCATCTTCTTGGAACTGGGTTTTGATCTTGTGAGTATCAATCCTACTTTTCGTATTACAACTGCAGACAGCACTCACTTGCAATGTCTGGGTTGTATCTCTTTGCCAATTGAGTACAATTCGGTTATCCGAGTTGTCAAGTTCTATGTTGTCCCAGGTATAACCACCTCCATGATATTTAGAGTGGATTTCTGGCAACAATTTAAGTTAAGTGATAAGTTAATTTTACAAAATATTAGTCTTGATAGCTTTAGTGATAATAATCCTATCGAGTCTGTGTCCCTTAACGGTGGCCTCGAGGATTACGACAACTTGACAACCAAACAAAGGTGTGTAATCAACGAGGTCATTAAAAAATTCGACTCGTTGAACACTGATAAGGTGGGTTTAGGTCGGACCTCACTTGTGCACCATGTCATTGACACTGGTGACAGCAAGCCGATCAAGCAGCGTTATTATCCGCTCTCTCCCCTTAAGCAGAAGGCCCTGGAAGCCGAGCTGGACCGAATGCTGGAGATGGGAGTAGTGTCCCCGTCTCAGTCCGCCTGGAACTCTCCAGTGGTCATGGTGGAGAAGGCGAACGGCGACCTCAGATTGTGCTTGGACTCTCGCAAGCTGAACTCTGTGTCAAAGAGTGACGCCTACCCCTTACCCTATATCAATCAAATCTTGGACCACCTTAATAACGCTAAGTATTTAACTTCTGTAGATTTGAGTGCGGCTTACTGGCAGATTCCATTTGACTCACCCCAGTCTGCTGAGAAGACTGCTTTTACGGTTCCCCGGAGAGGATTATTCCACTACAATTCGATGTGCTTCGGTCTTGTCGGGGCCAGTGCCACGATGCAACGCCTCATGGACCGTCTGTTTGGTCCCGAGTTCGACAACAAGGTATTTGCGTTTCAGGATGACATAGTCTGTGTGTCCAGCACCTTTGAGGAGCATGTAGAGCTCTTACATAGAGTCTATCAGCAACTCAAGGATGCTGGCCTAACTATTAACATGAAAAAATCCCACTTTTGTCGGAGTGAACTCAAATACCTGGGGTATTATGTGGACAAACATGGCCTACGGACAGACCCGGGTAAAGTTGAGGTTATCCTCAACTATCCCACCCCTTCTAACCCTAAGGAGGTTAAGAGATTTCTGGGAATGGCCGGCTGGTATCGTCGCTTTGTTAACAACTTCTCGAAGATTAGTAAACCTCTGTGCAAACTGACTTCTACGAACCTTAAGTTCGAATGGACCCCTGAGGCTGAACAGTCCTTTAACCTGCTAAAGTCTGCCTTCGTTTCTGCCCCTATATTAAAAATGCCTAACTTTGAGATGCCCTTCCGCATTCTTAGTGACGCGTCAGCTTACTCAGTTGCTGCTGTACTGACACAAACTCACGATGGTGTTGAGCACTCTATCGCCTACTGTAGCCGTTCTCTTAACAAGAATGAGGTGAACTACAGCACAACTGAGCGAGAACTTCTGGCCGTGATTTTCGCTTTGGAACAATTTCGAGAGTACGTCGAAGGCCAAAAATGTACGGTCGTCACGGATCATTCATCTCTTCTGTGGTTCCATAAGCTAAAAAATCCCACGGGTCGTCTAGCACGTTGGAGCGTGAGGCTCAGTCAATTCGATTTTGACATAGAGCATCGAAAAGGTAAAGACCACGTTGTACCTGATGCTCTGTCTCGTATCAAAATTGATTCCCTCGATGCAGTACCCACTAAAGACCCGTGGTATGACCACACCATGAATAGTGTTCGGAAGAACCCTAGGAAGTCACCAAATTATGACATTCGTGACAACCTTCTATATAGGTTAACTAAAAATAAATATTCTTTGACTTCAGACTTTGACTGGAAGCTGGTGGTACCTCAGGAGGATCGCTTGCCCCTGCTCTCTAAGTACCACGATGACACACTTAGTGCCCATGGTGGCGTTTGGAAGACGCATAAAAGGTTAGCCCTAAATTATTACTGGCCCAAGATGTACGAGGACGTCAAAGAATATATTGGGAATTGCGAAACATGCAAGCAGTACAAACCCGTAAATACGTCTCGTCCCGGCCTAATGGGTAGCCCGAAGCGGGTTTCGAAGCCATTCGAAGCTATCTCTGTCGATCTGCTTGGTCCCTTTCCCACTTCGAGCAATAGAAACGTACACCTGATCGTGGTCTCCGACTACTTTAGCAAATACGTCATGTTGTGCCCTGTTCGGGTTGCCACAGGCGCTGTAGTCGCGAGGTTCATAGAGAAGAGTGTGTTTCTCGTGCACGGAGTCTGCAAGACTATTTACATGGATAATGGCCCTCAGTTTGTGAGTAAGCCATTTAAGGATCTGTTGGCTAAATACAATGTACCTAATATATATTATAACCCTAGGTATCATGCCCAAACTAATCAGGCGGAACGAGCTATTCGTAATGTTGTTCAAGCGATCTCATGCTATGTGAAGTCGCAACACAAGTCTTGGGATCAGTTCTTGGTTGAGATACAGTGTGCTTTAAACACTGCAGTTAACGAAGCAACTCGTTTCACCCCTTACTTTTTGGTACATGGTAGGGAATTTATTGGGGATGGAGTGTTATACAGGCAGACAGATATCGCGTGCCATCCTACTTCAGTCTCTGTAGACGATCCATCAGCCTTCGGTGCCTTCGGTGTCAAGCTGAGAGAAATACAACGCATTTACGACCAGGTGAGGAAACATTTGAACGTTGCCCACCAGCGTAATGAAAAGTATTACAACCTCAGAAAAAGGCATGTAGAGCTGAAAGTGGGACAGATAGTTTACAAACGCACGTTCTACCTGTCCAACAAGGCCAAGAATTTTACTTCTAAGCTAGCTCCTAAGTTCCTTAAATGTGTGGTGACTGCTAAACGATCCCCTTTAGTATATAGGCTGTCAGATCTGGACGGTAAGGATCTTGGGGAGTACCATATCAAGGACATCCTGAAGTATCAGGAGGAGCAGTCTCCAATACCTAACGTAACTACATAGCACTGTTTCTCTAGTTTATTAAACCAGTGCTATGTGATTATTATGTAAGACTATTTTAATCTTTTGTTTGTATTTCTATATGTGTACGTGACTTTAAATTGTCACGTTGTAGTTTCTTCTATGCACCGCACCGAGCGTTTTTCTCTCATTCGCTTCTTAGTACTCTACATTATCCTGAGAGCTTGGGTAGTGTTAGGGTATCGGCAGTGAGTAAAGGGAGCATTCGTTTTCTATGAAGGGCATTAGACTCTAGTTACTTAGCCTAACCGGTACACGAGTCAGTGTCTAGTTAGGTACATAGGAGGATCTTTCTTTGGTATTGTAATGGTCGTAGTCAGCTGGTGTTTGAAGGACCTAGCTGGTTGTCTTTGTTTATTAGTCAGTACTTTTCTGTTTTCTTTATTGTGTATTTCCAGCGTGTCATATCCGCAGGAAATACTATTAAAGGGGGGGTGGTTGTAGCATTTATTTTCTATAGATGCAGTATTCAGGATGTGAAAGCAGCCTTATCTAGTTATCTTTTTTTAATCGGTTGTCAGTGGTGACATTTCTGCTGTCAGAATGACAGGATGTCATAAGGACGAGTGACGAATCGTTTTTGCATTGAATGAAAGCTGGTTTTAGATGAAAATTCGAGACGATTCCACGTGAGAGAGGGGATAAAGCCCTGATACAAGGTTCCGAGTCTCTTTTGACCATCGGCTAAGGACGAGGGATTGATATTACTCTGAGTGGCACGCCTCAATTTTTCTTTGGAGGTTGTTAGTTGCAACATGAGGACCTGTTAAGGAATTAGTCTGAGTTAACTTATTCTCTTCGGAAGGAGTTGAACTCTGTGTCAACCTACACCCGGGATACCGGTAAGCGTCATTTCTTGTTTGCTAAGCGGTTCGAATTTCGTCGGTCGCGATGTCAGTTATTTCATTTGTCGGTTACTTGTCATAACAGGGTTTTTTTACTACGGGGAAAAGCGGCCCGTCCACGGTTGGCAGAGCCACACCCAATGACACGTGGACTACATGAGCGAGGTGTTTTGAGAGGGACCAGCCGCCTCCACGTGGCATTCTCGGGCTGTGCTGCTCTCAGCTTACTCAAGGCCAGTAATTGTCACCCTATTACAGTGTAGTTAGCTGCTTACCCGTTCTACCTGCTCACGCGGCAGTGGTCTATTAAGTGGAATTAGACTTTATTTCTGTGTACCTGTGATATTTGTGTCTATCAGTGAATAAGCTCTCTGTGTGTCTCTGTGTATCTCTGTGTACTTAGTAAATATATGTGTGTACACCCTATTGTCTGTTTTCGTCAGAGCCCTAGCCTACCCTTGCACACAGACTGGAAACTCAGAAATAAGGCGCCCTGGGATAGAGTTCTCTGCATAGCTACCTCACGCTAGTTGGTGAGTAACACAGAACATCTTTGGGTTACACACTTTTCCCGGTGAACATAGGCTATTTATTTTATTCCCGTTTTCTATTGGGAACGCGAGCTCTGCAGATGAAACCGCGCGACGTCCTAGTACATTATACTAAGTTACTTCAGGGTAGGGTAGTCCACTGGTTTAACGCAAATAATTTATTGTTAAATGAAACTAAAACAAAATGTATTAGATTCACCTTGCCAAATGTTAGGCTCGTTAACACCAGTATTAAGATTAGGGATGATCAAGTAGAATTGGTCGATGAAACTGTCTTTCTGGGCATAAAGTTAGACTCCAACTTGCAGTGGGGGCCTCATATCGAGAAAGTCTCGGGCAGACTGAGCTCTGCAGCCTATGCCGTTAAAAAGATCCGACAACTGACAGACATTAGAACAGCGCGTCTTGTCTACTTTAGCTATTTCCACAGTGTCATGACCTATGGCATACTATTATGGGGTAACGCTGCCGACATCGAATCTATCTTTGTGTTGCAGAAAAGGGCTGTCCGGGCTATCTATGGTATGGGGATTCGGGAGTCATTAAGAGAAAAGTTTAAGGATATCAACATACTTACTGTGTATTCACAGTACATATATGAAAACTTATTATATACTCATAAAAATAACAGTAAATTTATTAAAAATAGTGATATCCATAATCTAAACTTAAGAAATAAGAATAAATTGGCTGTACCTAGATTTAGGCTTAACCCTAAAAGCCTTATCTACGCCTCCGAGGCGTATACAGAATCGAAAATGGTCTATCTCTCTCTAACGGGTAAACCAAACGTATTGTGCCGCATAACCAACTCAGTGTTCAACGTTCGCCAGCTACTGGCACTTGTGTCGTTGAGGTAAGTACCCACATTTTTGAATTATAGCGATGTTGTACGTCTGTCAGACGTATGTTTAGGCTTTGTGTAAGTTTTAACTTCCTACTTTGTAATTTATTTTTATCGGTTTTTATTATATTTTGTTGTTGTTTTGGCATTGTTTCAGATTTAAATATGTCATCGTTTAATAGATTAAATAATGACGATATTTTATCAATTTTAAATGAAGAAGGCAGTGTTTCAATGGAGGAATCGGCTCCTGAAGACGAGGATAACCAGCTGGAGGACGACGTGCAAAGCGAAGACGAGTATAACTACGTTACGGAAGAGGTATTTTCAATACCAGCGCCTACTGAAGAAGCTATCTCAACTCCTGCAGAAGGTAACCCAGAATCGAATTTGCCGAGATATTGAGCTCCGTCAACTCACACCGAATATATCATATTCCTGGGAACACTGTTCGTGGTAAGAATGGGCATATCTGGACAACTAGTAAAGGTCAATCATCTGGTAGGACTTCTGCTATAGTTCAATCCTGCCCGATCTGGCAATAATGTAAACATGTCATGTTTTGACAACCGTTTTCTAAGACAGATGAGTAGAAAAATATAGTATGACAAATCATTGATTTTTTTACTATCCTGAGTAGGTATTTTAAATGAAAATAAACTATCATAAAGAAGTTATTGTAAGAACACTGTATGACTCCTGGATACTGGAATATAATCAGGATAAATATTCAATTGCAAGTAACTATGGATATATAGGATCAAACGTGTTTGTTTACATTTTTGCGCAAAGCTATTGAAATACAGTATATGAATATAGTCCGCACTTCTCGTGGACCAGCACGGATGTGTAGAAATATTTTTGAACCGGTACAAATCTTTGAACTTTTTATAACTGAACAGATCATATCTGAAATTGTTAAATGGAACAATATTGAAATGATTTCAAAACGTCAAAATCTTGGTAAAATTACAGCAACTCATAGATGTACTACAAATGTAGAAATTCGAGCATTTATTGGAATATTGACTTTAACAGCCGTAATGAAAGATAATCATCTTTCAACAGATAAACTATTTGATAGTAATTTTTCTGGTACGAGATATATTTCAGTTATGAGCAAAGATAGATTTGAGTTTTTAGTTAGATGCTTGAGAATGGATGACAAGACCTTAAGACCATCTCTTTGACCAAATGACTCATTTATACCTGCCAGAAATGTATGGGAACTGTTCATAAACCAATGTCGAATCAATTACGTCCCTGGATCTGAAGTGACTATTGATGAACAGTTGCTTGGATTTAGAGGTAGATGTCCCTTTAGGATCTACATTCCAAATAAGCCGAATAAATACGGCATCAAACTTCCTATGATGTGTGATGCGACTTCTAAATATATGATTGATGCTGATCCGTATACAGGTAGAACTACAAATACTGGAGGATTGCCTCTTGGAGAATTTTATGTGAAAAAGCTGTCGAAGACTGTACATGGGTCTTACAGAAATATAACCTGTGATAACTGGTTCACATCAGTACCACTGGCAAAAAAAATACTAGAACAGCCTTATAAACTAACTCTGGTTGGTAATGTTAGATCTAATAAACGGGAAATTCCCGAACAATTCAAAATTACGAGATCTCGACCTGTTGGTAGTTCTATCTTTGGCTTTGACGGCCCTCTAACTCTGGTATCTTACAAGCCAAAACCAGCAAAGATGGTTTATCTCTTATCGTCCTGTAATGAAAACGCAGTAATTAATGATTCTAGTGGTAAACCAGATATGATTCATTTTTATAATCAGACAAAAGGGGGAGTAGATTCATTCGATCAAATGTGTTCTGCTATGTCATGTAGTCGAAAAACGAATAGATGGCCTATGGCTGTATTTTACGGCATTTTAAATATGGCTTTTGTTAATTCGGCTGTCATTTATGGCCACAATATGGTAACGAATAATAAAAAGCCCTTGAATAGAAGAGAATTTATGAAAAAACTCAGCACAGACTTAGTTAAACCTTGGATGGAGACAAAACTGGAAGCACCAACTCTGAAGAGGCCATTGCGAGAAAATATATGTCAAATTCTGGGCAAACCGTCAGAATCAGTACATTCAACTAACGAATTAGAAGCAGAAGAACCTGAGCCCAAAAAAAGGAGATATTGTGCCTTTTATTCTTACAAAAAAAAGAGAATGTCTAATTTAGTGTGCTTCAAGTGCAAAAAATCTGTGTGTGGCGAACACAAAGTTGATCTCTGTTTTGATTGCATTTAAAGTATAGTTGTTAACTATGAGTCTGATTAATTTCAATTTACAATGTAAGAATATGTGATTAATGCATAGAAGTATTATATTTTTTCGAATAATTGATATGTTTCAGTTGATTTTTCAAGAGTTGATTTTTTTGTTTGGTAAAAAGTATAGTGACCTTATTTGTTAAAATAAATAAGTATAATTGTTATTTTCATTGATAAATTTATGTTTTATTATTTCTTTATACCCCAAATAAGATTTCCCTATGAAAAAGGAAACCTAAGTAGGCATATTTTACCCTACAGGTTGTCATTTACAAATGTACGCCTCTGAGACGTATGTTAAGGCTTTGTGTATCTCTGAAATAGATTAGCCTTCTAGGGTTAATAAAATAAGCAATTCTTTTGCGGGCAATTGTATTCGAATGTACAATACATTGCCGACAGCCATAACAGGTTTGTCAGTTAATAAATTTAAAAAACTAATAAAACTTAAATTGTGCCAGAAAGCTTATTATAGCATTAAAGACTTTCTAGAAGACAAGGCTGCCTGGCAGTGACACGAATTGCTCCTTTCTACCGAATTTTTTCTTTCTTCTTTATTTCCGAATATATTATATATATATATATATATATATATATATATATATATATATATAAAAGAAAGTCGTATTAGTTACACTATTTACTCATATGTGACGCAAACGAAGTTGCGCGGGTCAGCTAGTATTCTATAAGTACATAATATGAATCGTTTATATAATAACTACTAACAAAGCTTCAAACCAGGGACCTCAATCTTTGATCATCATTTCATTCAGTGTACCTATTTATGACACAATACAGGGATGAAGACCCTCTTATGTCAAGCTCGAGTTTTTCTTTGTAGTGGGGAGCCGTAGAAGGGATTTCGGGATTTACTAAAGCGCGACAGATTAATATACACGGGGATACCTTGTACCCGGTTAAGTACCTCCACAAAACATGAGGCCCATATATAAGGCCGCCCGTGAAGGATACAGGATCAGATTAGAAAAAAAAATGACCATCAGAAATTCTCGAGCGCGTCAGATTAAGGTAGGGTGAGTTAATTACATCCTAAAAAGTGTATATTCCACTAATCTGACAATTTGAGAGTGACGTAAAAAAAGGGGAGGGCAACAAAGTTGTAAAAAAAACGTCATCTCGACATTCTCGAGCGTAGCTAATTTTTTATTTATTTTGAAGGAAATAATTCGAGAATAATGAAAAATATATAATCTGACGATTTCCGCAAGCCGAAATAACAAAAATTCGTCGATAAAGTTACACTATGCGCCAAATATCTTTGCGTCTACGAACTTCGTTCGTACTACTACTACTACTTACTTTTAATAATAGTATAGAATTAATATTGACCTATTCAAAACATCTATGTCCTGGAAATTAAGCAACAGCATCGATAAAATGAATTTTTAGACTTAGTACTTTTGTTTGCGATTGTACCTGCGCAACCTTGATTTTTTAACCAACTTCATAGGCGCAAAGATATTTGGCGCGTAGTGTAAATGCGTGCAGTTGCGTGACGCCTACATTGCCTTCTCCGCGTTTCTATTCCTCTCTCACTCTTTCTCTATCTATTACTCTCTCACTCCGTCCCACTCTGGTTTCTGCTGCCATGACGCCATCTATTTTGAGCTCAAAAATGTCATAAATACAATTTTAAGAGCCCAGGAATGGAATTAGCGGGAAGTTGCAGGGATGCCTTTAAGGTGAACCGTTTTTCTAATTTTTTTGTCAGATCAGGCCAATCCCTCTAGATAATCGTCAGATTATGAGACAGTACGTTTAGAACATAAAGATGAACCATATATATCTTAATCTGACGCGCTTGAGTATTTCAAAATGGCGAATTTTTTTTGCACATTATGAAAATGGCCGCGAGTTTGCGTCCCATCGAAATCGTCAGATTAGTGAATGAGAGCTTTTTTTTGGTGCACTTAACACTCCCTTAGAAAATCTGACGCGCTCGATTATTTTATTTTTTTTTCATTTTCAACCCTTAAATACAACCACCCGCATCATGCTAACGATCAGATTAACATACGTACATTATTAAAAATACGTAGGGCATTGATGCTATCAATATCTGACGCGCTCGAGGATGTCCATGCAACAGTTTTTTTTACATATTTAAAAATCTATAGCCGCTTCCCCCACCGATGTAAAGGTATATATCATATATCATTTTTTTCTTCATATCATCTAAGCTTTGCATCCCAATAGGTCTCTACGACGCTCGAGTAAATCCCCATTTAGCCTCGTGGGCTCCCCTACTATTGGGGACCCTATGTCTTATCAGAGTCTTGTGTTAATCTTAGATAAGCTCCAGGGTTAATGAACTAAAGTAGAGCTTTACAGATGAATACAGCTGAGTCTTAGTTCTGCATTTCGAGTTTAGTTGTATATTACTCTTATACAATTTTATATGAGAAATAGGTAATTCACACATTTACCTCACAACACCTAGAAATTTGAACTAAGCCAAATTGGAGACATTGTGGTTAGCTTGAAGTATTTCAACAATGGGGTAGCCACAGACAAACATCTAAACATCCAAACATCTTCACAAACTTCCACATTTATAATATTAGTACGATTCACACCCAGCAAACAAACCTTCACATCACAAATCCCAAAAAAAAGTATATCGTTTAAAACAGACCCATTCTATGAAACAATATTAATATCTAATATTATTTCCGATAGAGAAATGGCCTGAGGTCACGGCACTTTCACCGGGAAACATTCAAAACGGATAAAAAACTCCTACGCTTTATGACACGCACCAGCTGTACCACAATGGACCGTTTTAAGTGCTTCACTTCATCATCTGGAAATCTCTCGCTACATGACGTCACATAAAAAAAAGTAGCCAAGTGCGAGTCGGACCCACGCACAGAAGGCTCCGTACCAAACAAAAATTTGAAGACGTTTTCACGCAGCATCATAAGCTTGTGCTATGCGATCTAGACGACTGATAGACATATTTATATATATTTCTAAACTAGCTGACAATCGCAACTTCGTTTACGTCACATAAGGTCTATGAAAAAGAGGTATTTCTTCATCAGACTCCTAAGAGCGTGTGAAACTGCCCTGTTTGCTTAATCAGAAAATTACTTAAAGATTCAGTCTATTCTAAAACTATTCAGTCCCCGCCTTCGGCGTGACAGACAGACAGACATGAAAAGTTTAAATTATATTTTCGGCTTTAGTATCGATTAGAGAACGCCCTACGATCAAAATTTTCAAAATATCTTCCATGTACAGACTCTCGACCCTCTACAGTTTTATTAGGTATAAGTATAGATAATATCACGTTCGAGGCCCCTCTGTGTCCCCCCTTTTTCATAATTTTAGTATTTGTTATAATAGCGGCAACAGATATACATCATCTATGAAATTTTCAGCTCTCTAGTTATCAAGGTTCCTGAGATACAGCCTCATGACGTACAGACAGAGAGAGAAGTCTTATTAATAGTGTCGCGTTTTTACCTTTTGGTTACGGAACCCTAAACAAGCTTCCAAACGCCAGTTCATCTCGCTTGCCCCTATTTAGGACCACAGAGCCTTCCATTATGTGGACATTAAAACATTCGAATGAATAATCTCGTACAATTCACAATGCCTGTTAAAATAACTGTTTGGGTGTGTGGTCCAAGTTATTGGAGAATGCTTAGATCATCTAACCACAGGATGCGCCTTACTTAAGCATTCCTCTCTGCCAAGCCAATAGACCATTTGGTCTATTGGCTTTATAAAAAGAACTACATCAGTACATCAGTTTATATGATTAAACTAGTACATTCCATTGTAGTTGACTGTACAATAAAAATTAACACACAACAGCCATTACGCGTTTGTCGATTAATACATTTTTAATATATATAATGAAATATATGTGTTTGTGTTTCGCCCTTCACCCGCTATGACTACCAGAATGTTTTTGTATGCGGTGGTTCACAAAAGGCTAGTCCCGTGATATATGGTCTAAGCTGAGAGTAAGATGTTACTTTTCAGCGGGCAGCGTTGTTACACGCACATTATAGAACCACCAACTTGATGACCAATGTCAGAAGTCTTACGGACTATCCATCAGACGTCAACTTGGCTAGATTTTTAAAAACAAACAATAATTTCAATCGTAACAGTGCCCGATTACTGTATGCCACGTTAGATACCGTCCTACCCCTAGTGAATCGGAGCGTTTACTGCATAGTAGCTGGCTGCTGATGGCTGCTGAGAAATGAGATTTTTACACTGACCTTAGTTGCAGTGTGTTGTTGACTAGACGCTAGTAAGAAGGTTGGATTTATTCCGTCTAGAAAAAACATAAATACGACCAGTAAAAATGCCACGGGATAATAAAAAGAAAATTTTTGCTGATAAGAATCAGCAAAAATTAAATTTTTGTAAAGAACACTTACGTGCTCATCACAGAGATGTGATGAGCACGTAAGTGTTCTTTTTGTGAGTGTTCTTTTTTTATCTTTATTTTTATACCACTGAGGTAGCAGACAAGCATACGCCCCACTAGACCGGTGGTCACCACAGCCTATGGACGTTTGCAACACAAGAGCCGCTACTCTCGCGCTGCCGACGACGCTGTGAAAACCTTCTAAGACCAGTCTTAAAGAACGCCATACTGTATGCGTTTGAGAAAACCGAGCCACAACCTAAGCGTGCGCGGTAGAAAGCCCCTATCGGATCTAACCGTGCTCGAGCGCTGCGGATGCAACGTGTGAGGATGAACACCTTGTCAGTGGCGAGCGGTGCGATGATAGAATGAAGCCGTAGGCATGTTTATTTTTATGTTGAGTACTCCTGTAACTTAGACCAAACATTAACCTTTAAAAAGCTTTCGTGATAATCGTTCTGTTATTTAACCCCGATGTTTTAATATCTCCCGGCTGTCCGGTAATCAGAGCTTGATCCGGACGTATACGGCTTCTGTCCGTCCGCCACTCTGGCCGGACATCACGTACAATTTTTATGACACGTGAATTGGGCTTTTATGGGTTATTCAAAGGGCCATTTTTTAATTTGAAATAATGGGTGCGTGGCTTACCTATGATGGATAGAGAGATTAAGTGCTGGTTTTTTTTTTAATGAGTAATCCTATTAAATGTTGGATCGAACCTCACGCGTCGGTTCGCTTTACATAATATTCTTTGAAATAATTTTCGATACACAAAAACTTCATAAATAAGAGCCAATATAATTTTAATACAATACATTATGAGCTTGCTAAAAAGCTATCTATTAACGAGTATGCGACTTATGACTTTCTAACAAGCTTTATAAGAGAAGCTTTATAACAAGCTTATTTCTGTATAATTATGCTAGATGTTGTTGTGTGCAAAATATCTCAGAATATTTATTAATTTAACACTTCAAAAATTGGTAAGGATTGATTCTGAGAGCCCATGGAGAGCTTCTCTCCTCCCGCCTTATATTTTTATTTTACTATTGAATTCCGCCATTTTGATAACTGTTATCTGATTCTGTATTGTTCCCTCACTAAAAGAAAACAGGATTACAGCGAATCTGTACATAATTTAAACGAAACAAAAAGATCACGCAGCATTACACGTAAACTGAATATTTTGCGAATAACTTTAATCTAAATATTCTCTTAGCAAAAAGAAACAGGTACTTCAAAAAAAGATGCTCTCATTAAAACGAGAAAAACGGCGATTAAGTATCTTAAACCCACCTGGTTCCCGGTAACTGTTGCTCATTTGTCCAACCTTCCCTCGTATCCCCCGAGAATAGTCTCGGCGATAATCGTTAGTATTCCATTGCAGTATTTGTTTTAGTTAATAAAAAATTGTAGACGTTTCTAGCAGATGTTACAGCGAAGATGCTTGAGAAGGTCATAATTGCTATCAAAAATATGAACAGATTGATAATAAGAAGTAAGTATTCTGAAGTAAATTTGTAAAATGTTCAGAATTTTATTTTGTTTAACAGGAAATTAACCCGTTAAGGCTGCAATGTTCGACCTTGACAAATCCTAGGGCAATTCGAACGATTGCAGCATACGCTTTTTCCGGATTTCATACGATTCTAATACATTATATTACTGTTATAAAATCTGAGGGGTTTTAAGAAAAAAACTAGCTGTAAAATATTGTTCTAAAGACCTATATCTATTTTATGACAAGTTTTTATGAGAATTAAACTCATTTATTTAGATAAAAAAAAGTACATTACTTGTTAAGACTTTTGCAATATTTCTCAGTTTTCGAGAGCGATTTCGATCGTACAAAGTATTCCTAATCGTGTTTTAATACGTTAAAAAAGCAAGAGTATCTAATAAATTACAATAATATAGTTTTATCAGATCAAATCGAAGAATATTTCCTTGTATAAAGTTCACCCCAAGATGAGTCTCTTTTGAACAACAAGCCTTAATGCCAAATGGGTATACAGTGGTTGTGGTATACTATGCATATGCCCACATTCCACCGTTTGTATGTTATCCCACGTAATAGGTGATGAACATACTGCTGCGTAGATATGGAGAGGTACAGGTTGGCCATCAATTTGGCTGTACTGGTTACTGATCTGGTGTTAGATACTGGCAACCGGGACTGACAACCGGTCAAACTCGAAAATAGACATACATACATATGGTCACGCCTTTATCACCGAAGGGTTAGGCCGAGGCATATTATATGCCCACATTTCACCTTTTTATAATTTTTCCCACATAATAGGCCGTATTGCCGCGTTGATATGGACAGGCGCACAGACTTGCCATAGTGAAAGTTGCTTACTGCAGTGATCGTTTACAGAACACTGAGACCGCGGGGCCACGAGCGCTTCGAAAATAGAAACGACATAACCGCAAAATGGTTACCCATCTCAAAAGATGCTGAATGCAGTGCAGTTATCGATAACAGAACAGTGAGTTCAGAACAGTATAGAGGTGAGAAAATTCGTACCTAACTATTACTTTCTAATTGGATTATTGCACTGCGAATGCTCGAACATATTCATAAACTGGAGGGAATATTACCATTGCAGAAAGAATATTATGTTTTTTTTTCTCTCATTATGAATTCTATAGTTGCACTGATTTTAGTACTGTTAATTTTATTTTTTTTACTTCATTTTATTTAAATTTAGTACCTACTGTAATTGATCGAGGAAAGACAATTTCACAACTTCAGAGAAGAATTGCAAGGATAAACTTTGGTTACTATATAGATACTAAGGTTACTTTTTAGGTTTCCGTACCCAAAGGGAGAGATGAGATTTCGCTGTCCGTCTGTCTGTACCCAAGCTGTATTTTTGGAGCCGTGAGACAACATGAGACAACACATGTTGCGTCCGGAGCGCTCGAGCACGGTGAGATCCGATAGAGGCTTTCTTCCGCGTACGCTTAGGTTATGGAATTATCTCCCTGCCTCGGTTTTCCTAAACGCCTGCATTATGGGGTTCTTCAAAATGGGGGCTTAAAAGGTGTTTAAGGAGTCCGCAGCGCGATTGTGGCGCCTCTGGTGTTGCAAACGTCCGTAGGCTGCGCTGACCACCGGTACATCTGGTGAGGCCGTATGCTTGCCTGCCACTTTAGTGGTATAAAAAAAACAACTGTGATTTTTTAAACTTTCTAGCTATAAAGAACTTTTCACAGATGATGTTTCTCTGTTGTCGCTTGTAAGAAAGGTGTATAAGATTTTCGTAATGCCCGACTTCACCCACAAAACCACTCTATCATTATTTGATTAATGGCTATTAATTAATAATGTATTTCAATTAAACCAAGTGAAGGTATTACATCTGGGTGGGTCCTCTGTTATAATTAATTAGTATGAGTAATTACATTAAATGTAACCTAAAATTAGCATATTTTTGTATACGCATTTTCTAACACTTTAATATTATAAAAGCCTTTGAGAAATATACACTCCTACAGAGTAGAAGTATAATCTATACATAATAATAAAAGAAAGAAAAGTAAAAACAATACTCGCTGGGTGTTCAACATAAGATACCGAAGCCGAAAATATAGTTATGATTTTTTTGTCTGTTTGTCGGTTTGTCTGTTTGCGTTGCTTTGTCCGGAAGGATCTCGAAAAGTACTCAATAGATTTGATTCAAATTTTGCACAAATATTAACTAGGGGTAGGGTCTTCAAATAGGCTATATATTAATATCACGCTACATATTCTAGGGGCGAAGCAGAGAGCAATAAATTTGGCATTATAAAATAATTTTCACGCTTACGAAGTCGCGGGCAGAGCTATCAAAGATAAAAGCGAGAATTTGGACGGAAGGTGTTCATCGTAGCTTAAGATCATTTAAAAGACCAGAGGCGCACACTCGCATCGCCAACCCAGCGATAAGTTTCTATGACCTCTTTTAAGGACCTCAATAATGTAGGCGTTTGGGAGAACCGAGGTAGGGAGATCAGTCAATTAATTCAACTATTTATTGCATTCACGTGTGTATACAGTTGTTGCTTATAGATAGTAGGTACTTACAACATGAAACCCTGTACGGGCACAGTAATGGTAGTTAGGTATATTAATTGTTACAGTCATTACAGTCCACTAGATAAGCAGGTATAAGCGTAGGCGGAGTTAAATGTAGGATTGTGAAATGTAGCCCCGTGTGGCGACAGGACAGAGTACAAAATGTCGTTGTCCCAATTCGCCAGAGGATGTCGTAAGAGGCGACTAAATGAACACTTTCGCAAAAGATCCATTGCGTAGAGAAATAAAACTCTGCAAAATGTTTCCTTAGTCGCCTCTTACGACAGCCTCGGGAAGAATTGGGTTGGCGACATTTTGTATACTGTCCCGTCTCCACACGAGGTATAATTTATGTGTAACACTACTTAACCCCGTTTAACAAAACTATTTCTGTCATATATTTACATGGTTTTATCAAGGACGTAACACTTGCACCATTACTCCAACTGAATTATTTTTGTCACGTACTGAAGCTGCGATGTGTAGTATACACGTCTGGATTCGTTTTAATATCCGCTTGTTGATCCCCGCGATTTCCTTACAAGTTGTACTAGAGGGAAATTAGACATTCACGTGTTTCCTGGATACCTGGGTACGTGTTTCGTGACAAAATATGTTGTAGAATGAAACTATAGAGGATTGCATCTTAATAGCTAATGTCCTCAACCCGCATTGTTAATTTGTCACATTTCCCACAGGAATAGGTACCTTAAAAAAAGGTGGTTAAAGTCATTGTGTAGTATAAAACAAAAATTTAACAGCTGAATGGTTGCAAAAACAGAACGATTTCAAAAAGATATAAAACCAAACCAGTCAGGTTTTAAAAAGGTAAAAAGTGTGAACTAACGTAGGTATATAAATGTGAAGTGTTTTGATCATAGAGCAATTACAAGAGGTTTTGATTCAAGATGCAGGATAATTTGTATGTAACAAGCATAGATTTAGAATCACTTTAGAATGTACAGCGAAAAATTCTAAATCTATGGTAACAAGAGCCCAGTCATCTCAGTCATAGATTTAGAATTTTTCGCTACTTTCTAAATCTATGATCTCAGTCATAGATTTAGAATTTTTCGATTCTATGATCTCAGTCAATAATAATTAGCAAAATCATGAGTAGTTTAGGCAAAGACCATAATATTGTCGAAGAAAACGATTGCTTAACCGATACAAATAGCTCATTTGCGAACATCTCAATCCTACTTCCTTCAATATTTATCAGGTATAAAACCTCGAATCATTCTACCCTCCAATCTTTTATTCATCAACAATACCAACCGATATCGGTCCAAAAGCATAGCCACCATGAAAATAATACATAGTATTGCAACTCTGTTGTGTCCTTGCAATAATACATTGGTATGAGTTTTCAAACCACATAGTTGAAAGTTGCAGCAGAAAGTTTTTAATATTTTATAGTAAGTTATTATTATAGTTTCCAAGGAAGCTCAACTAAGTTCTTTGGACTACATTTAGACCAAAAAGTAAACTGAAAATTTTATGAATGAAAAATTAGAACTTCTGTGTAAATGGGTCTCTAAGCAGCCACCGTTACAGTGTTCCCCTACCCTCTGTGCCGTGCTTGAACCTGACTCTGTGAACTCATGGAATGAAGAATTAGGTTTCTTTTTGCAATTAGCAGTCACTTTTTTTCAGATCTATTGAGTTATTGAGAGCGGCACTCAAGTTAGTGGTTGATTTGCTTTTTCATGCTCCGCTTGAAGAATTCGGAATTTAAAGAAGAGAGAAGTACGTGCGCTGCTTTAGTGTTTCAAGCTTTTATGGTTTGACAAAGAAACAATGTTTTATACATTATTGAAACACACACTTGTACTTACATTCCACAATTTAATTTGATTTAACACCTAACCGGTTTCGCTTTATAGCATTCTCAAAGGTATTATAATGTTGTATTTGTATTTTACGCGATAGGCACTTTACATTCGAGGAGCTATCAACGTTGTTTACTCAAGTTGAAGCTATCCTGAACTCCAGACCTCTGACTCCCCTTTCATCGGACCCTAATGACCTTGATCCTCTCACTCCTGCACATTTCTTGATTGGTAAACCACTCACTGCGCTGCCATCAAAAGATGTCACGAACGTGAATCCATATAGACTCGACCGGTACCAACTTTTAGAGAGTATGAGACAACATTTTTGGAATCGGTGGCAACGAGAGTATTTATGCGAGTTGCAGCAGAAATCCAAGTGGAAACTACAGCAGGAGGGATTCCAAGAAGGCGACCTGGTCATTATAAAAGAACCAAACACCCCACCTTTGAGATGGCGAATGGCACGAATTCAAAGAATTTACCCAGGTTCAGATGGAACAGCAAGAGTTGCAGACGTCTACACTTCCAAGGGCGTCCTCCGGAGAGCCGTTCACAACCTCTGTCCATTAGAAGAGCCAAACGCAGATCCTCGAAAATCCAAGGATTCCGAGGGGGGGGAGGATGTTTAGGCCGATAAGCCTAAAGCGCCTGGCAAATTTAGAACACTAAATTCGTCGGAGGAAGTATGTTGCGGTCATTAATAAAATCCAGTACGTCAAACGTGAGTGCGTTACGAGATACACTACCGGCAACATCGCGACATCAATAATCTGTTTTATTGTAACTTCCTGCAATAAATCTGTTGTGAAACCGAAAAGTGTACCTAATTCTCGACCAAGAAAACCTGCGCATTCAATGACTCCCGAAACCCCATACCATAGATAGCCCGGACAGCCCTTTTCTGCAACACAAAGATACATTCGATGTCGGCATCGTTACCCCATAATAGTATGCCATAGGTCATGACACTGTGGAAGTAGCTAAAGTAGACAAGACGCGCTGTTCTAATGTCCGTCAGTTGTCGGATCTTTTTAACGGCATAGGCTGCAGAGCTCAGTCTGCCCGAGACTTTCTCGATATGAGGCCCCCACTGCAAGTTGGAGTCTAACTTTATGCCCAGAAAGACAGTTTCATCGACCAATTCTACTTGATCATCCCTAATCTTAATACTGGTGTTAACGAGCCTAACATTTGGCAAGGTGAATCTAATACATTTTGTTTTAGTTTCGTTTAACAATAAATTATTGATGCTTCAGCATTTAAATGAATTGAAAAGTCCTAATATGATCTTGAATAAAAGGTCGAGTTTTGTTTGTCTTGGGCAAATATCAGTAGGTATCATCAAATCCTAAAGGGTTTGTTATCTATTTGTTTGCAAATCCTCGATAGCTTTCTCGTGTGCTCTCGCATAATTTCCAATGAAATTAGGCGTTACTGGTCAGGCTTGTGTGAATATTTGATTCTACGCGATTATGTAACTAAAAGAGGGTTTTCTGTTTTAGTGAGCTTGGTCGATTGTACCTAACTATAATATTACTACAGTAACAAGAGTAGAAATAAAATCAAAGTTTGGTCTTGGAGGCCTAAAAATTTAAAAAAATACTGCTGAAACATACCAACTAGCATCATCTTTTAACCCATAAGAATTTTAAAACTGTGAGGAGAACCGAAACCAAAACGAAGACAACCACATGCATCGGTTTGCAATAAATTTTTCGATTATTTGTATATTTGTTTACCGATTAGATCGCAGTGGAGACTGGTACCACTGTTTATATAATATACAGTAATTCAAGTTTAAAATTTAATTTTCACACATGAGATGAACACTCCAATGAAAGTTTATTCAGCTCAATGCATCCTTGCGACGTAACAAAAGGGTAAACATAGAATATCACTTACAAGAGTGCTGAATAATTGGTAGGTAATCAAATGAATTTACGCGCTAAGCGATACTCGATACAAAGAATCATTTAAAACATTGTTTTATTTATACTTTCGATTGTCGGCACTTGATGGAACTTGTTGTAATACATTATTGAAACACACACTTGTACTTACATTCCACAATTTAATTTGATTTAACACCTAACCGGTTTCGCTTTATAGCATTCTCAAAGGTATTATAATGTTCTTCCACTATTACTTCTAACATGTTAGGTATTATAATGTTCTTCCACTATTACTTCTAACATGTTAGAAGTAATAGTGGAAGAACATTTTTATTAGTACTTTTCAAATAATATAAATGTTGAAGCATCATTCATTTTTTTTAACGTGAGGGAAAATCCATCGTGGATGCTATGCCGGACTCCTACCGACTAATAAAACCACACGTAACGCCCAAAAGTCTATGGTTGGGATCCCCGGGCAAGTCCTCGGAAGGATGTAGGTACCAGGACTCCCAACAGACATACGGCTACCACTGCGGCCTCGCCAAGGGGGTGGTACGGGTGCTATCCCGCGTCCTTGGGGGGTTTCGGGTGTGATCCCGCTTCAAAGGGGGGGGGGAGGGTGAATCTCCCACGCCACGCTGCCGTCATGGGGAAAAAAAAATGGGTCTGCTTCTGTAAGGACGGTGAGCCGCCCTCTCACCGCCCTCAGGCCCTCGGTCATGGAGGCCGATAGTCTTCGGCGAAGACACGTCGGCCGCGCCCAAGCCGCTGACTGTGAAATTTGGGTGGGAGAGTTCTCTCCCGTTCTCGCCCTGCCGCCTCTTTTACGAGCATGACCTGCTCGCAGAAAGAGGCAGCGCGGTCCCACTTACTCCCGCTGGAGTTGAAGCTTCGTTCTATTAAATAATGAATACTTGTCAAAAAACAGTGTTCGTTGATGATAAGGTCAGTTTACGTAACCTCTGCTTGCATCAACTTACAAGTTCAGTATTATATTTCGTTTCTTTTGCCGTGTGAAACTCGCCACGAATCCCCACCGGTGAGAAATTCATATCAAACTCAAACCGGACCAAACCAGTAGGAGAACAGGGAACACTCTTGAAAGAATTAAAAAGTCCGACTTGATTATAAGTATAATCAAGTGGTGAGCGACTTGACCACTGTATAACAACATTAGGACAAACTTCAAGCATTTTGTTAACTGACAACTTGTGTTGTCGCTATCAAATGAGCGGAACAATTTACAGAGACGTCAACAAAAACTAGAAATAAATCAACAGTGAATAATAAAGCGTTTAACCCAACCTTTCTTGCGCCTCAAGAGCGAATTAAAACCAAATTTTTTATACGTAGTAAAAAATTCACACTCACTCTACCTAAGTACATCCCTGCGTTCTGCCTTGTACTAATGTAATTGGCCAATTTGAGGCGAGCGAGCATAGGGCTCATAAATAATGGGCCGCACTTGGACATACGCACATTGAAATAATCCGGAGAATATGGGGAATTGTGCCAAGTTCTGAGTTGGTGGTTTTGATTAAATTGTCTGGCATTTTTGTTCTGATAAATTGGTAGACAAATATTCGGTCCTAGGTCTAATCAAAATGGGTTATCGTAGACTATGAAATTCTGTAACACTAGGTTTGCTACACTCGAGCTGCCGACTTAATTTTTTATCGTAGCAATTATTTTGGGATTAAATACGAACAGACAAAGTCAATAAACATTTATTTCACATAATCCTAATACATAGGCACTTACGACACGGCACATAAAATACCTATCAATTAATTTTGCTTCAGTTTATTGTAAGTGATACTTTTTTATTATTCACGTAGCAAAAATTGTTTGAACTTTATTAAATACATGGTAGAAACGTTAAATCTAGTACTTGATGAATCCTAAATATTGAAAACCTAATTACTTGAAACTGAAATTACTTAATGAGTATTATAATTTGATATTAACAAGTATTTAAATTATATCATTAGTCGGCCGTAGTTCACCTTGATTAGGTTCCTCGGTAACCTTGTATAGCACCCAGATCGTCCCAAGTGGATCGATGTGACAGTAACTAACAGTGGGACACCTTCGTGGACCACGGGTCAAAAAGGGACTGAAATATTTATGTAACATAAGAGAATTTACACGCCTGCAGTAAGCTAAAGTACATAGGTACATACATAGATACACATATAGTCACGCCTTTATCCCCGAAGGGGTAGGCAAAGGCATAGTATACGCCCACATTTCACCTTATAGTTTTATGTCCCAAGTAATAGGTGGTGAGCCTATTGCCCTGTTGAGCAGGTCGCCGCAACCCGCAGTTAAAATTTTTCAAGCTGCCTTCAATTTGGCTTAACGATTGTCATTTTACTGACAACCAGGTTTCATTTCGAGTTTTCCTTCTCTACGCAATGAAACTTTTTGCGTAAGTGTTTCCTTAGTCGCCTCTTACGACACCCTCGGGATCTATTGGGGTGGCAACATTTTGTACAATTACCCGTCCCAATACGGGACCCCGGCGCCACACGGGGAGCTATAGTAGGATAATGAATAATTCCAGAATTTGATCATCCCTGTAACAAAGTTCAGTCAACTCAATTCAGCCGTTAGAGCATAAAAGATTAACAATCATATATATATTGTTTACTTCGATACGAGTATACCTGTTTACGAACCAAAATTAAGAAGTAAGCATTTCCAAGTTATTTTTAATGAAGTATTATAATAAGTAACATCTTGTCAAAATCCTCTCAAAGGAACAATATTTCTAAGTGTAAGCTAACACGGCTGCATAACGAACCCTCTCATTAAAACCTATAAATTACTTCAAGAAAATTAATACCTGGGCTTTTAATTTGTAACGTGATATTTCAGACGGGGATGAGATTTATAACTACGGGGATGAGACGGACTTTGGGGGAGATGGAGTATAAATTGGTTCAAGGTCAGAATTCGATTTTTAGATTTTTTTAAATTCTAAAAGCCTAGGTTTGACCACCTGCCTCTTTGGTCTAGAGGCTGCATAGTGCGACTTCGGATCACGATGAGGTTTGACTCCCGCCACGAGAAAATTATTAGGTGAGGTCGCAGTGGTAGGTAAGGTCTGTTGGGAATCCTGGGGCTTACCGGGGCTCCCAACCGTAGGCAATAGCTAGGGAACGTATCTGATACACATAACACAATCAGGTTCATAAACTGATAGCTTAATTATAATAGTTTAAAAAACTAAAAAACACGCTTGGATTTAGGTAACGTGATTATTTTTTTTGTATCCCATTCAGCAAACTCTTTCATTTAATACCCTTATCATGGGGGTGGATTTCAAACAGCCAGTCCGCCATTTTGGGGAGGCGCCATATTGGATTTGTAATGACGTTTTTTAGCTAGTCATGTATTGTCATCAGAACTCAGAGCGTGTGCAAAATTTCAGCCTGATCGAAGGACGGGAAGTGGGTCAAATTACCATTCCATGATTTTCTCGCATACATAGTTACAAGTGAAGTTAATAAAAGCGTGTTAAAAATACTTTCTACTATACTATCTTCACGCCAAATGTCTTGCGAGGTAGGCAGAAAGAACCGAGCACCACACGGCATGGTCCAAATACACCTCACTTGCTTCTTCAACTTTAATTTTTTTTATGCATGCACGTCGGTTCCTACGGCTCGTGACACCACTTTCTGCTAACACACAATTAATTTGGTCGTGGTAAGTGTGTCGTGGCCTTCCCTGACTCCTACGTCCATCCACTTTCGCGTTGTATAACTGTTTTGCCATTCTTTCATCTCCCATTCGCTCCACATGCCCGAACCATCATAGCATGCCCTTCCTAACTTAAAAATACTTGTCCGTGTAAATGAGAACTTAAAGATACCATAGGATTTCTAAAGAAAATAACTAAACCCACTCTTATATAGAGAAAAGAATCTTTGACAGAACTGAGCAATTCAAAATATCTCTGTCGAACCTTAGAAACTTAGAACGGCCTGCCAGCGCACGTGTTCTCCTCCTCTTATACTCGTAAGTCCGGATTCTTCATGCGGAGCGCAAAAAGGCACATCAATGGACAATCAACTTAAAGATCACTGTCAAAAACCTTGAGAATTGTTATACTGAACCTCAGTTTGATAAATATTGCCATGGTTTTCTATTAGGCAGGCGTCATATTGGCGAGCGAAGCATAAAATATTACATTATAGCTGTTCTCGCCTCCACTACACTACAGTACAGATGCCAAATAGAATAATGTATGTCAACATATCCATAAATATACTCTCTGCGGGCTATAAAATACGATATTCTGTAACTTTGTATAACATTTATGCCGAACAGTCTTTATTGTCTTGGATATAATATTTTAACAATTCTATTACGAATTAATTAATACAAAATGAGGAGTTACATCATCAAACACTGGCGAAATATTGACTGCTGGAAAGCCATGGCAGCATCTAGCATTTTGTTGGCCCTCAATCTCTAAGATAGAGTGAGCGTAACAATGTCTCGAGAAATCAAGGCCCAGCGGTCCCTGCTCCACCAGGAAACCGCGGAGACATGGAGGATGCGACTTGAGCAACCAAAGGGGGGATTCGCCACAATCGCGGCCGTCAGACCGGTCATGGAGGAGTGGCTAGAGAGGAGACACGGTGCTCTCTCCTACCGGTTGTCACAGATACTTACCGGGCACGGTAGCTTCGGTAGGTATCTGTGGCGAAGACACCGGGAAACCACGGCCGAGTGTCAACACTGTGAGGATCGCAGCGATGACACAGCGCTCCACACGCTGCGCTGGTGGAGTGCACGGCGTGGGCGTAACAGCGCCAGGTCCTCATAGTGGGTCTGGACGTGGACACTCTCTCACTTGAGACCATGGTGCGAGCCATGATCTCCATCGGGAATAAGTGGAACTGCGCCGCCTCTTTCTGCGAGTAGGTCATGCTCGTGAAAGAGGCGGCGGGGAGGGAACGGGAAAGAGCTCTCCCATCCGAGTTCCGCAGTCGGCGGTCTAGGCGCCAGCGACGTGTCTTCGCCGAGGACTATCGGCCTCCATAACCGGGGGTCTGAGGACGGTGAGAGGCTGCAGTGGTGGCCGTAGGTCTGTTGGGAGTCCTGGGACATCCTTCGGAGGGCTTACCTGGGGCTCCCAACCATAGACTGTTGGGCGTTAAGGTTTTTTAGTCGGTAAGAGTTTGGCATAGCATCCCTGACGTAAAAAAAAATCGAGTGTGACAAGTTGGCGCTATTCTGTGTCCGCTTGCTTGCCATGGAAACTTATCCCTGGGCTACAATTATTAATAATCGTTTTATTACATTAATAATCAGTAAAGTAAAATACTTACCTATTATTTATAAAGAATCGCATCAAGCTTATTTTCAACGGAACCATAGAGCAACGCGACCAGCAATGTTGTGTTGCTCTATGATCAGAACGATCACAAATATATCTTTCGAAAATGAGTACAAAACCCTTACACTCTAATAGGAAGAACAGCCCAATCCACACGTGGCTATAATCGCCTAATAAACATCCGACAAAGCAATAAAGAGCCTACTTTGCCACCTACTAAATCGTGACATAAAGTGGGCAAATCAACGATAAATTTCTTGCAGGAGGGTCCGCGGCTAAGCGAGATTTTATACAGCATTTCCAGAACAAAGGTCTCAATTATTTCCAATTCGCCAATATACAGAGAATTTCATTGGACACCTGATTACCATAAGTTTTGTGGAATCTATCTTCACTATCTTCAGGTATTTTGATCAAATTTTTTTCTTTCACATTTTTGGACAGCGTGTTGACTCTTGTTGTCTGTAAATGATTATTGCGTTAAGCATCATATGCAGCAGCTGTTCCTGAGATCAATGACCAAGTTTGCGATAAACTTACAAGCCAACCATAAAATCTGGAACGACATGCCAGCGCACGTGTTTCCCTCCTCTTACAATCCTGGGTTCTTCAAGCGGAGGGTGAAGAGGCACATCTTAGGACTGCCAACTTGAGGACCACTGTCTATAGTCTTACAGACTGGGACACTGGCCCCCAATCGCAAGATGTCGCTGTGACCTTCCATCGGACGGCGGCATCATTTTGGCGAGCTTAATATAAAACAAAAAAAAAGCGATTTCGTGCTTATGTAGGCACGATAAGCTGTTGGTTCAGGTTGTCAGTAATATTGCAGTCTGAAAAATTTCAACAGCAGGTAGTCATAACTCGTGTCTTACTATTTCAACAAGGCTACAAGATTACATTTTTTTTATACTACTTAGGTGGCAGACAAGCTTATGGCCCACCGGAAAGTTGGTAACCGTAGCCTATAGACGTTTGCAACACCAGAGGCGCTACACACGCGCTGCCGACCCGGCGCAGGTTGTGACGACCCACAGTTGAAATATTTCAAGCCGCCCGTAAGGCCTTCAACTTGGCTTAACGACTGTCATTTTACTGACAACTGGGACCAACGGCTTATCGTGCCTTCCGAAGCACGGAAACGCTCGTAAATAAATGTCACAAAGTGGTCCACGTGGTGGTCACCCATCCATATCCGGCCATAGTAAATGTTGCTTACTGCAGTGATCGTTTACAGAACACTGAGTCCGCGGGGCCACGAGCGCTTCAATACCACATGGAACCAAAACAAATGGTAGGCTTATACGTATGTAGTATACCGTCGACTACCCCTTCGGGGATAAAGGCGTAGACGTGACTATTATTTATGTCTCTCTCTCGTCGGAACAGTACAGCCACTCTAGGATGCACCGCAGCCTATGGACGTTTGCAACACCGGAAGCGCTAGACTCGCGCGGCCGACACTATTTATTTTTTAAATGTGAGGGATAATCCTTCATGGATGCTATGACAGACTCCTACGCCCAATAGCCTACCGTTAGGAGCCCCGGGTAAGCCCTCGGAAAGATGTCCCAGGACTTCCAACAGACCTACGACTACCACTGCTGTGCTGCCTCGCCTAGGGGGTTGTTCGGGTGCTATCCCGCGTCTTCGGGGGATTTACAGGTGTCATCTTGCTTCTTAAGGGGGGCGTGCGTGAATCCTTCTGACTTCACGTTGCCGTCATGGGCCTACTTCTGTAAGGACGGTGATCAGCCGCCTCACCGTCCTCAAGCTCCCGGCGTTGGAGGCCGATAGTCTTCCTCGAAGACACTTCGGCGGCGTCCAAGCCACCGACTGCGGAGGAGCGCTGCCGACCCTGTAAAAATCTTCTAAGTCCCCTCTTGAAGAGCCCCATACTGTAGGTTTTTCCTTTCAGCTTCCTTCCAGCCTTCTTTTTACTGAGAGGGCTGTACCTTGCTGGTCGCCAAGTTTCACTAATTGGAGAGGCACAGAAGAAGAAGATTAGGTAGGTATAAGCCCTGCTCGTTAATATTGCGCTTGGCGGCCATCTTGGTGACGTATGTCGTCAGAACAAAAAAAAATACCGAATGCAGCTTCGCGAGGCCAGCCCGCGCTCGCGATACGTCACGATGACGTCACTTAGCTGTCATCATGCCAAGGTTCCAGCTAAATACCAACTTGCGGGACTTATAATTATGTAAAAGTGTACTGTACTGAAATTCAATTTCATAGTAGTTTAAAATATTTCAAGTATTTTTATAACAAAACTAATATAGATTTTAATCCCTCTTTGAAATTGGATACTGTTGTAGAAATTTCAACGGCTTAAATATTCTCTTTTAGATAAATAACATTGTTCAATGAATTAATTAAGTGTACTCAACTTAATTTAACTATTTGAAGCACATCATTTTTTCATTATTATATTAATTAGGTACTAAAACTTCAAATTCATTTTATAAAAATAATACATACAGTAAATAAAAACTTAAAAATCATTCTCTGCGGCAGAGGTGCGTCCCTCTACGCGTACAGAATCTTATTCCAAAACGTCGTTTTTATAATTTCGAATTCTCTGCCAGCACACGTGTTTCCGTCCTCTTACGAGTACACCCCCGTGTCGTTCAAGCGGAGCGTAAAAAGAGCTTTCTAATGACCGTAATAGGGTCATTATCAGTAACCAAAATCGGGCAAGCAGGTTTGTTTTTTTTTTTGGTTTAAATTGGTTTCATACAAAATACCGGCCAAGTGCAAGTCAAATTCGCACGCGATGGGTTCTGTTCCAAAATAAACGACTAATATAAGTACCTAAGTTGGATTCTTTGGGAACTCCACTGCATTTTTTAAGAGTTTTTTGTTTTTGCAACAGAAATCCCTACTAATATTATAAATACGAAAGTAACTCTGCCTGTCTGTCTGTTACGCTTTCACACCTTAACGGCTGGAGCGATTGAGATGAAATTCGGTATAGGGATAGTTCGAGGCCCTGGAAAGGACGTGGGCTACTTTTTTACCGACTGCGGAAAAGGAGGGTTATTATTTTACGCGATCACGACTTCTACGCGGTCGAAGCCGCGGGGAACAGCTAGTGCACAATAAAGTAAAGGAAGGAACACCCTTACCTATATTTTTTCTGATGGTAATATCTGTTGTTTAAGTGGTAACAAAAATACATCATCTGTGAAAATTTCAACTATCTAACTTTCACTGTTTATGTGATACTGTCTGGTAACAGACAAGACAGATGGACAGCGGAGACTGAATAATAGGATGTCGTTTTTGCCCTTTGGATACGGAACCCAAAAAGCTAATAGCATTGTGGTTGGGGAGACAATGTCTATACTCTGTAAAATATAGCTTGATCTCTGTGACGGTTATTTTAACGCAAACAAAATTGACTTTATTTCAAAGGCTTAAAGTTGTTATTTACAGTTTGCACCTCTGTGTTCTCACTCTCTGCATTTCAACCACAAAAGCTTTATGCCATTGACATAAAGTCTATTCTTATTTACGTTTTTAGAACTGTCACAGAGATCAAGGTATAGTTTACCGAGTATAGTCAAAAATATAGACACAACCTGTACCCATCGACCAACGCAAACTGTATTGCACTTTGCTCTATGCCTGTACCATCGAGATTTACACATGACAATTCTCGGATTTAGTATCAAAGAGAATGATTAAGTCTGTAAACTATGGTTAAAAGAATTATTTTAAAGGAAATTTTACTATTTAGCATTTCCGCATAATGATAATAAAATTATTCCAATTCATCACTCATTAGTTCTACATCCTCGAGGCAATAGTTTTAAAATAACTTACTATAATTTCAGATTTGCAAAAATGTCAATAGCCAAACATATAATAGGTACCTGGGCACCTATCACTATTTTTTTTAAATTTCTTTGTTTACAAAATTCAAAAGAATATGTTTACAGACTTCTAGGCGATGCAGATAATTGAAAATGTTTCCTAACTGCTTTTGTGGTTATTGCAAACTCGTAATATTTACGAGTGGACAATAAATTGGAAGTGATATAAAATTATTGAAAGTAATTTCTCTTTGAAAATCAATTCATAATAATGGCTTATGTCACATCGATAATAACATGTCAAAGTTATTCAACAATTTTATAGAAATGGTGTTGATAATATCGTTTCAAGGAGCATGACAGACAAGAAAAGCCCCCGAAAATATTTCTTATGTGGAGCACTTGGCGGTATATTCAACGTAGGATTTGGTTATCCGATGGATACTATAAAAGTAAGATTACAAACGATGCCTTTACCAAGCCCAGGTGAACAACCTTTATACACAGGTACGGTGGATTGTATCAGAAAAACTATAAAAATGGATGGTTACTTAGGCTTGTTCCGTGGTGTTACTGCTCCTCTTGCAGTAGCAGGACCGGTTTATGCCATTAACTTCTTTGGTTTTGGTTTAGGAAAGAAACTAATTGAAAAAGATGCCGACCATATTCATACAATGCCTGAACTATTTGCTGCAGGGGCGTTTTCAGGACTTCTAGCATCAGTTTTCACAGGACCGTCAGAACATATCAAATGCCTTTTACAAATCCACGATGATAGCGGACCAAACCCAAAATATAAAGGGACAATAGACTGCTTTAAGAAATTATATGCTGAAGGAGGAATAAAACTTGTATATAAAGGTACTGTAGCAACTATATTAAGAGATATACCAGCAGCGGGTATGTACTTTATGTCCTACGAATCCATAAAGGAAGTACTAGAACCTAAAGATGCCAGTCCAATCAATAAAATACTAGTAACTATAGTCGCCGGCGGGTTTGCAGGAATATTTTTTTGGGTGGTTGGAATGCCAGCTGATGTTTTGAAAACAAGGATACAGTCAGCTCCACATAATAACAAGTATCGCAGTAATTTGAGAGACGTTTATAGACACTTAATGACTACAGAAGGACCAACTGGTTTATATTCAGGTATTGTGCCAGTTTTGCTCAGAGCTTTTCCAGCTAATGCTGCATGCTTTTTAGGCTTTGAAATAGCTTTGAAACTAGCTGAATGGATGATACCAGATCTTTGACATTTTCGTCTTCAAGAACTGGGATTTAGTGACGAATTATTAAGGTTACGAGGAGTAACGAGTACTGCTGAAGTGTAGGATCTGATTTCAACCAAGCAGGCTGCGTCCATCGTGATTGACATTAAAATTGACGGGTTAGTACCCAACGAATGTGATGTTTAAGTGTAAGTGTAAAAGTAATGAGTTGTTGATAATCTTGTGACCAAATCAATTAGATCTGTGATATAAATAGTTATATTTTACATCATGTGGAATTCATTCATACCTACTTAAAATTTGAGATACTTTTGCTTTGTTGTTGAGGCAGAAAATGTTACTAGACAGTTTCTGATCCAAGAACAACATCTTTTTAAATTTAGCCAAATTGAGGCCACTCGCCTGATGGAGAGCCTTGGCGACATCTAGAGATTGCGGGGCACTCTTACAGCACGTACGACTTCTGAGAGTGGTCCTCAAGTTGGCGGTCCTGTGACATGGTTTTTCACGCTTCGGCTTAAGGAACCCGAGACTGTAAGGTGAGGCCATTTCAAAAATTTAAAGTACGACAAAAAAACGATTTTTTTGTAACGCTAAGTTCTGGCGAAGAGTCTCCATTGTGTATGAGAGGCACCCCTACCAAACACGCGTTGTTTGGTATTGAAAAGGAAAGGGTGTTATCTAACTTCTTCGTTTCGTTCGTTTGGACTATAGCGATAGCTACTATCGGTTATATATTAAAATACCAGAAATCAAAATGCCTTTACTTAAAATGCATTAGACCGAAATACCCGAATTCGAAATACCTTAACATTCAAAATACCTTATTTCAGTACACCTTACCGTAAAATGTCTAAATTTAAAATACAAATAATTATTATATCAGAATTCAAAATACAAATTTTCAAATAGCCTTAAGATGGCTAACATATTTCGCGCCACATATTGCTCAGAAACCATACTTTTCATTGCATTTAAAGTCATTAAATATTTATCGTACAAACATGGTATTCACTTACATACTTAGTAAATTTAGCTCTCTAAACGTTTCATAAAACATATTTTACCTAACAACGGATTACATATGGTTAATATCAACGAAAGTGAAACAGGTTTTTCAAATCGTACGATTTGCATAGATTTCGATGCTTAAATTCATGTCAAATTGCTGATAAATTTAATAAACAAGGGATACGAAGGAATTGCAAAGGGCGTTAGCTATCTGTTTGTAGAATAACCTGTTATCAGGTAGGTACCTTTTTTTAGAGAAAAATGACTGTAAAGTTTACTCAAATACTGAGAAATTTCACCAAAATAAAGTAGTCTTTTCACCAGCTTCTGTAGTTTAAATCATTATGATAATTATGTAATATTATGTCAGAACTTCTCCTTTGACAATAAAAATATTTCTTTTTAAGTAACTAGATACAGATTTTTTTTTACAAAGTATTTTGTGTACCCCTATAAATGCAGATACGCGAACAAATACGATTTAGTACCGCCGAGAGGCTCTCAGAGAGTGGTCATGTCGCTCGATGTTCCATTTTTGAATACGAAAAAATGAACAAAAATAGTCTAATTCTAACGTGACCAAACAATCTTAGTACTTTGTGACGTATAATATAATATATATAAATATTTATGGTCGATATACAACGTGAACTTTTGTATAGTGCAAAGCTCAGACACCCCGACTAGAGTTTCGCTTCAAAATACTGTATAAAAAAATCTAAATGAAACTAACAAAAACTGACCAAGTTATAAGCTTTTACAGTTGCACTATTTTCTTCACGAACAGCGTAGGTGTAGGTATTATACGCAAGGCAGGTAGTCACTATTCGTGTGGTATTGATAATAACATATTAACACACCATTTTCATAAGTGGTAATTATGGAACACCTGTGAGGAACCAGACCGGTTTTGTGACGGCAATAAAGCCGCTAAAGCAAAATACAAGTAGCGACTGAGATTCAAAAGTACCAAGTAGAAACCTCTGATAGAGTCAGACTAATACTAGCCAAACAAGGGACAGAACTGTCCGTATCTATAAAGAAACCTGAAGGCGCGGCGGCCTGACCCACACATGAAAAGAGTTATTTATACTGTTGATTGATGGCACTTGGTGGAACCTTTCGGCATTTTCAAAGGCAAATTAAAATTATATAATGACCAAATCACTTAATTACTCGAAAACAATAAATTAATAACATATAAATTACCACTACATCATTCTACTAACGTTAACTATCATAAAAAGAAGCCGAGAGTATTTTGATACAAACGCACTTCCCAGAATGCCAATTGCTGCAGACACTCATGTGGCTGGTGGAAAACGTATCCACAGAAGAAGTCCAGTGGGGGCTCGCAAGACCTATTCTAATCTATTCTGTCAACTTACAAAAAACTGAATGGGTAATTAACAGCTTTAAGTCCCTCAAATCTCCAGGACAGGATGAAGTCTTCCCTGCAGTGATAAAATGGGGGAGGACACAAGTTGATATTGTCAATTACATAGTATCTATACGCCAGACAATGAATGGGACTGTGACCCAGACTGTGGAGAGAGGTCTAAGTGATCTTTATACCAAAACCCGGTAAAGGGATTATGTTTGTGATTCAGACCTCTGGTTATACAGACCGTTAAGCCCTTCGTCTTTCCTGCTAAAAACTCTGGAAAGATTGTGTGACAGAGACAATCGAGTGACGGCCCTTCAAAATAAGCCACTGCATTCCAACCAACGTGCATAATGCCCCCGGCAAGTCTACAGACTCAGCACTACATGCAGTGGTACACAAAATAGAAGAGGTCATCCAGAAACAATCAATCAATGTGCCTCGGCACTTTCATAAACATAGAGGGGGCTTTCGACAGAAGAAGCATAACCACGGCACTGGCAAAACACCGAGTATACACGGTAGTCAGTGAATGGATAGATAACATGCTAAACAAACTCATTTTAAAGCTACAGACAAGCAGAAACCAGAAAGAAAGAAAGAAAGAAAAATAGTTTATTCCACTAGCACTACATAAACAAAAATATCAAAAACAATAACTAAAATATACATCCTTAAATCTAAAAACACAATTTCATTACCGCACTCTGTGGAATAACGGCCGCCTCTACCAGTGTAACCAGTGCGCAGCCATGGCCAAAGGTTGTCCACAAGGGGGCGTGGTCTCACCACTGCTAAAGAACCTTGTTGTAGACGACCTAATAACCAATCAATCAATCAATTTAACCTAGAACAGTCCCTATATACATGGATGTGGAACAAGCCATAGCAGATGGTAAAATTAAATTATGGAGAAAAACGGATCTGTTTACAAAGCATGACTGGTATTTTAAAATCCAAGGCCAACTTCAAATCAAGTGAGAAGCTGCGTTTATTTTATCTTCTAGTGATATATAATAAATATTTTTAATGAATTGTATTAAAATTACTTTCAGTCAAGCCAAAATTTATCGATTTGCGGTGTAGACTGAACACTAATTTGCCCATAAGCACAGGAAATATTTTGAAAGACGACGAGTTCTGGACTACGAGGATGGAACCTAAATTGTTAAATTTTTACGACTAATGTCTGTTGCCCAAAATGATTGCGCCCAGAAAGAGCCGATAAAATAAAATAAAATAAAATTTATTCCCTTTGAACTTAAAAAAAAATAGGTTTGTCAACATTTTTGGGACTCTACTGGGGGTTCGGAAATGCTACAAACTGAGAAGAACACCCCAAGAAACTCAGTTCGGTCCCTCCCAAAATTCATCTTAGTAATAATCGATCAATGCTGATACGGAATAGCTTTTTCTTGGCGGTGTGCATTGTTATGCACATACCTCTGAATAAATATTTGGTTGTTGTTAATGAAAAACACCTACTATCAAAATTAAGATTAGATTTAGATCCAATAGCTCAAGCTTATAGCTTAGTTTGGGCTAGATGATGTTGTGTGAAAATATCCAACAATATTTATTGATTATTTATTAAAAATATTTTAATGTTCCTGCCAGCACTGAATCTGCAGTAGGCAGCAAAACATCGGACCATGCCAAGCGCCTGTGCATTGCTACGTTAATATTATTGTTTTTAACTATGTATGTGTATTGTCAAATTTAAATATTTATAGTGTAAAATAGAATATTGTCCATTACTTTCTACAATTTTCGTATATTTAGATACTTTAAAAATAAACTTATGGACCGTTTTCATGTATGTGTGTATTATATACTATACTATCTTCAGGCCAAATCCCTTGCGGGGTAGGCAGAAAGAACCGAGCGCCACACGGCACGCTCCATATACACCTCACTTGCTTGCTTCTTCAACTTTCATTTTTCTTTTCATGCATGCACGGTCGGTTCCTTCGGTTCAGTATTTCTAATTGCAATATAGATATTAGTTAGGTAAATAAATGTCAACTTTATTAATTTTATGATGTCAGTGTCTATCACCACTTAATATCAATCAATTTGCAATAAAATAATCAATAATTATTTACTAATATTACTAACATAAAAATTAAATTAAAAGATTGAACGCTTAGACTAAGAATATGACACCGGTAATACATCAAGGAAAACAAAAGTATCAAACGTGTTGGTAGCAACAATTGGCACTATACGGCTATGTGCGCCGCGCCGCGCTGATTTCACGATCGTAAAGAAATTTGAAAACCGAATTTACGCTCTTAATTTGAAATACCGAAAATAGAATACAATGTGTCACTGTCACTCACACGTTTTGTTATTTGGCTTTAACTTATTTACACCCCCCCCCCCCCGCCTAAGTGAAGCCGCAGTTGTAGCCGTAGGTCTGTTGGTCCTTGGGTATCATTCTGAGGGCTTAGCCGGGCTCCCAACTGTAGGCTGTTATGTAGGATACGTGTGGTTTTTAGTCGGTAGGAGTCCGGCATAGTGTCCATGTAGGATTTACCTCATGTTAAAACACTTTGATTCAGAGTTACAAAAGTACTACAGTGGGCTAACGAAAAATTAAAAAAAAAACCACGAAGGCTAAGGCGGGAGCTCCGCTTCGCTTCGCTCCCGCCTTAGTCTTCTAACCTAACCTATCCGAGTCGGGATACTCTGAGTCGGGGTGTTAACCATTAACAGTTAAATAGCATCCATGTAGGATTTAAATCATGTTAAAAGAAAGGTATTTTGTGTTTGAACATTTTAGGATAAGGTATTTGATCAATTTATTTTTTGGGTTTCGGTTATTCGACCGTAAGGCATTTTAAATTATTTATATTATAAATATTTGCCTTTTGAATATTGATATTTCGATTTCGGGTATTTTGGGCTCGGGCATTTTAAGTAAAGGCATTATGATTTCTGGTATTGTGACGGTATACCCTACTATCACTACTAAACTTACGCTCATGGAAGGTTGAGATCGTTTTGCAATCTCCAATACTCAGTGCATCTTCTGTAATATGGTAGATTACCTTTCCTCATAAATTAATTTCCTCTTGAATTCCATAATATAATATCTTGTTTAAGGGTATCGTCTCCTCACCAAAATAAAAACCGGTATTTTACACACCATTACCATGGGCGACTGCGCAATTAACTTAAAGCAAATGCACGACTTTTAATAACAATCAGCAAGTTTTCACTCTTAAGTAGGTATAACTAAGATCTTTCTTTCTGCAGATCCGGTGTTACAATTGTCCAATCCTAAGGGATTTGGATGCGCTCTGCGCTGTCGGCTGTGTCTTATTTTCTTTCAATTTATTTCTTGTCGTTTTACTGCTTTTACTGCGAAGTAAATTTACCACATTAAAAGACGTATTTCCTAATTTTATACTTTTTAGCAGTATTTAATAGGTGGCGAGCCCGTAGTCGCCATGAAAGGAACGTAGCAGGTGTCAGTAAGGTTACAACAAAACTCATGATCCTAATATTTAACTACATGGGTACAAAGAATTATAGCAAAAATACGCAGCCTTGAGCCATTGGTATAGCGTACAAATATAGCATCTTTGTTTGCACTCTATCGAATCTTATAAAAGGAGTGCTGTAAAACTTCAACTAAATCTTATTTACTTCTTTTTTGCGTAACGTACCCAAAGGACGAATACGGGCACTATTAATGAGACTTCTCTGTCCGTCTGTCTGTCTGTCTAACTGTCTATCTGTCCGTCACAAGGCTGTACCTATGGAACCGTGATAGCTAGTGAACTGCCTACACTTGCAACCCCGCGCTCTTTAAAGAGGGCATACCATTGGACCACCATCTTAAGCGCCACAGTCTTTAATCTTGAGGACTGTGTAAGTAAGCCTCACTTTGGCCTATCAAACCCATCTAAAATCCTTCAACCTTTAATTTGGATTATTTTTTGGGTATGCTACCCTTTTATAATTAGGAAACCATTAAGAACGGAAGCGCTCGTGGCCCCACGGACTTAACGTTCTCTGTGGCCGATCCTTGGATGAGTGACCACCCATGTGACCACTTTGTGACATTTATTGGAGCGTTTCCTTGCTTCGGAAGACACGTTAAGCCGTTGGTCCCTGTTGCCAGTAAAATGGCAGTCGTTATGCCAAGTTGAAGGCGATTATGGGGCGGCTTGAAAAAATTCAACAGCAGGCAGTCACAACCTGCGCTTGTCCATTTCAATACGGCAATACGGCTCACCACCTATTACGTGAGAAAAAACCTTAAAGGTGAAATTTGGGCATATAATATGCCTCTGCCTTTTGGGGATTAAGGCGTGCCTATGTGTGTGTAAGAACGGAATTTTCATATTTGCACCCAAAAGGGAGCAACATAAGATCACTAAATATTTCACGAGCAAATCACAGCTAGCTTTTCATAATTATGAAAATGAGCACCGACGAAATTGTCTCACAATAAATTTGAAATAAGCACCTAACTGTACAAATAGTCTATCCCAGCTCCGAGCGAGTTTTGTTGCAGACAATTATACACTGCATTAAAACTATGAGAAACAGTATGAAAGACGGTTGCTTGAGAGAATATATTTTATGAACTTGCTTTAAATTAAGTTGACTAGCTGTTTCCCACAGCTTTGCTTGTTACTTTGAACTCCACGCATTCTACAAATTTTGGAATATTGAATGGATGTCTCCCAGATTTGTTGACATGCATGATTACTGGTCTGCTCTCTTCAGCAGTAGCGTGATGATAAGTAGCCTAAGTTACATCTTATAACATTGGCTAACTTCGGTCCACCGTTTAATGAGATTACCCGGAACAAATACACCGAGAAATCTTTTAAAACCCGATCAAGTGCGAGTGGGACTCATCTATTGTGGGTAACACGTAAAACAGAAAAAAAACGCTGGAAAGCCTCCCTTTAATCCCTTTTTTGTTCTTATTTTAGTATTTGTTTAGAAATACACCAATCGGCGAAAATTTCAGCTCTCTAACTATCATGGTTCTTGAGATACAGCCTCGTGAAGGACAGATAGACAGACGGACAGACGGCGAAGTCTCATGAATAGGGTCCCGTTTTTTATCCTTTGGGTAAGGAACCCAAAAATGATGGATTTATATAAGTAACGTAAATATTTTTTAAATGTATTACAACCAAATTTTGATATTCAACAGGTGTCTAGTAAAATTTAATTATCTTCAAAGACGTGAAAAATTCAATCTCTCCGTTACATTTTATATTTCATCAGCAAGCGGTGCTCGAGTCAGAGACAATTATCCACTACATTAAAAACTATAGAGTCATACCCCAGAGAACGTCGCTACGTATCTACCATAGAGCAACACGACCTATGCCTTTGATCTGGAGGAGAGACGCCATACGAAGACTTTCTCCACTAGTATTACATACTCCAAATGGTATAAAAATATCCATAGGTGTGTCTGAAATTAAGAGTGTATTGTATTAATTGTTCCATAGTGACAGCCGATTGCTTTTATAGTGGTGTATATGAATATGATTTCCCCCCGTATCATTTGTCAGATTGATATATTATGTTTAGAGCAAACATGCTATGTCTACTCCCCTTGTACTGAACAAATATTTGCATTTATGCTAAATAAATATTTGCATGCCCCGTTTAGGCAGAACATGATGTACCTACCTATTTGATAGATATTAAGATTTACCGTAACATCTTCTTCACAATGTTCTAGTAAATAAAGATATTATTATTATTACTGGTCGCATTTTTTTTTTTTTTTTTTTATACCACTAGAGTGGCAGACAAGCATACGGCCCCCCCAGATGTACCGGTGGTCACCGCAGCCTATGGACGTTTGCAACACCAGAGGCGCCACAAGCGCGCTGCCGACTCTTTAAAAACCTTCTAAGTCCCCTTTTGAAGAACCCCATTCTGTAGGCGTCCGGGAAAACCGAAGCAGGGAGATCATTCCACAACCTAAGCGTACGCGGAAGAAAGCCTCTATTAGATCTCACCGTGCTCGAGCGCTCAGGGCGCAACGTGTGAGGATGAACACCCTGTCTATGGCGAGCGGTGCGATGATAGAATGTAGCCGTAGGCATCATATCAAACAATTCTTCAGAGCACAAACCGTTGTACAGGCGGTAGAACACACATAGAGAAGCAAAGTCTCTCCTGTCACTAAGAGGTTCCACACTACCTGCAAGTATGGGATCGTTGACAACTCTCATAGCTCGCCTTTGCACCGAGTCAAATGGACGAAGCTGGTATTCGGGTGCCCCCGCCCAGAGGTGACAGCAGTACTCCATATGCGGACGCACTTGCGACTTATAGAGAAGCAGTGCTTGCGCCGCAGTAAAGTACCGCCGCGCCCTTCTGAGCACTCCGAGCTTTCTGGACGCCAGCTTGGCCTTGCCCTCCAAGTGACAGCGGAACTGCACATCACTGGAGATGTCAACACCAAGGATACCTATACTTTCAGAGATGGTGAGAGATGTGCCCTGAAATTGTGGCGCCACAGTGAATGGGGTCTTTTTTGCGGTGAAAACACAAACTTGTGTCTTGGTAGGGTTGAATTGGACAAGATTTTGTCGATCCCAATCGGACACTCTAGTGAGAGTAGCCTCGACTTCAGACACAAGTTGTTAACGACTTTCTTCCACTGCATCCCGAGAGATACCGGGACGGCCCGTGTAATAAGTGTCGCCATTGCTCTATGCTATGTCGCTTCAGAGTGCAGTGCTCCTATTTGCTTCAATTTGTAGTCGTATCTAGTTTCTTGTAGTCATTGTTATCGGTTTAAATTGGAATATATTGTATCCATTGATATTAATTTAATGCAACTTAGATTTACCAACATCATTATTACATTTTAAACTAGCTATTTGAAAGTTTAATTTCTCAACATCGTGTTACATTCCATTTACAATCACAACTAAAATTAATCAAATTGCTCGCCCCTCATCGTATCCGATTTAGTAAAAAAAATTTTGAAGATTTTGAAAGGGTTCTGAGAAGGTTTCTCCCTTGTCGGCAGTGCGAGCGTAGCACCTCTGGTGTTTTAAATATCTATAGGCTAATGTGGGCACTTTCCATCAGATACTACCAGAATAATATGTGGACACCTTAGCCTACAGGTATTTGAAATGCCTCCTCCACCTCTTTTGAAGAACCCCATACTGTAGGCGTTTGGGAAAACCGAGGCAGGAAGATCATTCCACAACCTAAGCATGAGCTTGCGGGCGCTCGAACGCTCTAGATGCAAGGTGTGTAGATGAACACCCTGTCTATACTGTTATTTTTCACTATTCCATGTAACTTTAATAATTATAATCACACTAGTAGAGAAAGTTTTTAGAATTCTCCTTAAAACGGGTAGTATTATTGGCTAAGCTCAAAACAGGTGAAGGAAATATCCTTAGTTGTTATATCGCAAAGTCACCATGTTCGTGTGAGAGGTGTTTTCAAAATATTATATTAAAATTACTGTCTCGTTGTGCAATTTGAATCGCTGTGTGTGGTCAAAATGAATATTTATGAAATAAAGCAACGGTAAAGAAAGATAGATATTATGCGTTATGTAAAAATTATAGGAGACTCTATTTACAAAGTAATGTTTATATCTCCAAATATGATAAAAAAACTACTAAGTAATTCATCAATAATGACTGCTAAGATCTGAAATAGATTATTCAAGAAAGTTAGTTAAATACTTTTCTAACTTTTATTAAAAAGCCGAACAACTTACAATGTATTTCTTCTTACAAGCTATAAAATAATAAATACACAAGTAAAACCATAGCACACAGCAAGTATCATATAAGTTCTTGGACTGTAAATGTAGAAAGTTTGAACGAGCCCACTTCGGGAGCCTCTTAATCCCCGTGGCAAAAGGTCTAAGAGAAAAACTTTCTGTGAGAAAAGAGTTTGTCACAAATCGAGAGAATTTATTTCCTTTGTTCAAGTTTCTTGATACGAATATACAGGGGGAGTTGGTGTCGTTGGAATTCATTACAACTTGGGTACCAATGAGCCAATATACATGCATAAAGATATAATATACTTTGACTGGTTATACAATGCTGTGACGGACGTTGAGGGAATGTGCGTTCGTTGATTGTTTGAGTTGATAAAATGCAATAGTGCAACTTATTGCTAAAAGAAGTTCATAAACTTTTTGTTTACATTTATGTTTATGTATTCAATTCAAATTCATTCATGTTTGTGTAAGTCTTCCATATTTTTTAAATCTATACTAATATTATAAAGAGGAAAGATTTGTTTTTTTGATTGTTTGTTTGTAACGAATAGGCTCCAGAACTACTAGACCGATTTGAATAATTCTTTCACTGTTAGAAAGCTACGTTCTTTGCGGTGAACATAGGCTATATTTTATTCCCCTTATTCCCACGGGAACGGGAACTACGTGGGTCAAACTGTTTGAAGTCCGCTAGTAAATAAATAAAGATAGCATCAGGCAACGGCGTGAGTTTGGCGAGCTTTTTGATGTGATGATTTTTAATAATTGTACACGGTGAAATGTGGGCCGGTATAGGCCTCTGCCTACCCCTTCGGGGATAAAGGCGTGAGTATATGTATGTATGTATGTATGTATTTTTAATAATCTCTTCGTATATGCGCGTATTTTTCATTCCCTTTTTAGGGTTCCATACCCAAAGGGTAAAAACAGTACCCTATTACTGAGACTTCACTGTCCGTATGTTTTTCACAAGACTGTTTCTCAGGCACCATGATAGTAAGAGAGCTAAAATTTTTACAGACGATGTATATATCGCCTCTTTGCTTCAATAACGTGGTATATCCGAAAAGTCGATATTTTTTTTATTTGATTATTAAAAGCGCCGTGTTTGATTTTATTTTCTCAAAAAACGTGGTGTATTTTACGCGTAACATACCTAATCTGTGAGTGAAAGAGATAGCGCCACTGTGTCAGATCGCAATATCACGTCGTCTCTTTATGCAGAGAGTTTTGTTGCGAAAACGAAACATAACAGTAGCCACTACGCAATTGCAGAGGAATGTGCTCTCGAATTTCTGCAAAAACGTGACATAACGATGATACCAAGCTTTGATTGCAAAGGTAAGGTTCAATTTAATTATACTTTTTAGTTTTACAATGTGATCTATAATTTTGACACACTGATGTTGAAAAATATGCGGAATTTGATTGTTATTATTATGCATATGTCACACTCCTGTCGAAAGAATGTGAGTTTTGTTTTGTGTTAACTTAAGATGTAACATTGTAGGTGATGAAATTTTTTCTAATACAAAATTTAAGCTGTAGATATTTGTTAATGTCCCGTTTTTGAACGAACAGAAATGTATTTATTTTGTAATATTCCCAAATGATACGTTGTACATACTAAAACTAATAATAAATGATCGCGAACTACCTCACAGTAAACAGCTGTTATTTTCTGTCCTCAAACGATTATTCAGTTTATGTGTTCAAAGTTACCGTTCAACGTTTACTTCGTGATATTTTAATACTCAGAGTGTTTTGTCATCGAACAGTGCAATGGATAATTAATGAAAAAGTGATTAACATTGATTATTTTAACAAATTCGAACATTGCTTTATACGCCGACACCTACATCACGTAAAAACATTAACAACTTGTTAAAACGCGTAAGTGACGCGTCCTGCACGGCGCTTACGACGTTTGTCTCGCGAACTCGAGCGGTGAAGTGTTCGCCGTTGCGGCATACTCCGGCTGATTTGAATGCAATCTTGTCTTGTTTACATTTTTGTGTGAGACAAATTTTACTAACGCATTCAAAATAATTTACAATAAACTAATAAATAGCATTGTTAAGTGGTGATAATGTCATCGGATTCGCATCGATGGGGATGTTGCACTGACGGTGATCCTAGTGATGGTCACATTGAATGCACTATTTGCGATTTGTCGTACCACTTTCTTTGCTTATCAGTAAAAGTTATTTCCAAGGATACTGAGGCTTATCGCCGTTGGCAGTGCCCGAATTGTAAGAGTGCGATGCCAAAGGCAGCCAAAAAGGACAACACCCCCATTCGCAATGTCTCAAACGTACGAGGAAGTAAGAGGCCGGCCCTTCATTCACCTCCTGGGTCTTCTGCTGTAACTGCTGACGACGTGCGCACTATAGTCCAGGAGGTCATTAAGACTGAGCTTGCCGCAATGATCCAGCATATGAGTACCACCATCATTGACACCATAAATAGGGAGTTAAAGCCTATTAAAGATGATATACAGGAGCTGAAGGACTCACTGACATTTCACACACAGGAATTTGATAAATTACAATCGAAACAAACTGCCACTGGCTCCGCATTGATGAGATTAAGTGATGAGAACGATCGTTTAAAAAATACAGTTACAACCCTAACGCAGCGATTGAACCACCTGGAACAGCACTCGCGCTCTAGCAACTTGGAAATTCAGTGTTTACCTGATAACAAAAATGAAAACTTGTTTACTCATATCAAACAGCTCTGCTCAGTGGTCGAGTGTGAGGTGAAGGACAGTGATATTGTTGGCTCCACGCGTGTCGCCAAGCTACACAGCGACAGTCGACGCCCGAGATCCGTTGTGGTTCAGTTCACCTCCCCAAGGATACGCGATCAGGTACTTGCTGCTGTCATCAAATATAATAAAAAAAACTCGGATAACAAGCTAAACACTGCGGATTTGGGGCTGGCGGGGGCTCGATCGCCTGTTTATGTCGTTGAGCATCTGTCACCTGCTAACAAGGAGATTCACGCCATGGCCAGGCTGAGGGCACGAGAGAAGGGTTACAAGTTTATCTGGGTACGTAATGGCAGAATCTTTGTTAAAAAGTCGGATGATGCTGATGTTATTGTTATTAATAGTCGTGATAGTGTGAATAAAATAGCATAGCTATGTGTTTTTTCTTGTATGCTATTATGTATTACTAACTTAAAAATTCAATTACTTAAAAATTTATTACCAAAATTGTGGAGGTTTACGTACAAAAACTGATACTTTTTATTGTAATGTTTGCTGTAACAACTATGATATAATTATTATTACTGAGTCTTGGCTGAATAGTTCAGTACTTACTAGTGAGTTGTTTGACGACCGTTACATTGTATACAGGAGGGATAGGGATACGGCTAGTACACAATCTAATAAAAAAGATGGTGGGGGAGTCTTGTTTGCTGTCAAGAAGAACATTAGGTCTAAGCGCATAGTTAATTGGGAGAGTGAGAATGAGGATATTTGGATTGTTATTGATGTACCCGGGTCGAGAAATAATAAGGTTCGCAAAATAGTTTTTTGTGCTGTGTACTTGCCTCCCCCCATACGACCGTCCATATTGGAGGATTATTTGGATAACTGTAATTCTGTTTTTGAACAAATCACAAACTGTGAATTCTGTATAGTCGGTGACTTCAATCGACGTGATATAGATTGGCAACCTACGTCACACTTGCATAAAAAACCAGGTCTGTCTGGCACAAGTGAAATGCTTCTTGATTTCATAACGGTTAACAAACTGAAACAGTTTAATTTTATCAGGAATTTCGAAAACCGCATCCTTGATCTCGTGATATCGTCTATACCGTCATGTGAAGTCACTTCTAGTCTAAGTTGCTTGAGTAAAATCCACCGCCTTCATCCTCCTTTAGACTTTGCTATTAACTTGCATACAGAGAATGGATTAGTGTATAACAATGCAATTGAAAGAACCAATTTCCGTAGGGGTGACTACGTTTCAATAAATAATTATCTTAAAGAGGTGAACTGGGATGTTTTGTTTTCTGCTAGTAGTGATGTGAATGGAATGGTTCAGGCCTTTTATAATATTCTCAATGGTGTAATAAACAAATTCATACCAAAGTATATACCGAAAAATAATAAGTATCCTCCCTGGTTTAGTCGCAACTTAATTAAACAGCTGAATTACAAAAACAAAATAAGGATTCGTTATAAAAAATACAAAAACCCGCTTGATGGTATTGAATTAGGGAGTATTAGCAAGACTTGCGAACGCATGTCAAATGAGTGTTACAAAAATTATATTAAGCTTACAGAAGACGAAATAAAAAACAACCCTAAAATTTTCTGGACTTTCGTGAAGGCTAAGAGAGGAGGTTCTAGTGTGTACCCTAATTCGATGACGGATGGTTCGAGAGTGGCTTCAGAGGGTATGGAAATTTGCCGTTTATTCGCAGATCACTTTTCTGCGGTATACAACTCGGACCAAGACACAGACGACAGATATCTAACGAGGTATTTACGGTCGTTGCAGAATCATAGCGAGTCCTTAAGTAGTCCCTCTATAACACACGATACCCTTATTAAAATTCTGAAAAACTTAGATACTACTAAAGGAGCCGGTCCTGATGGAATCTCGCCCGTTTTCATCGTAGCATGCGCCGGTGAGTTGGTCAGCCCACTTTTGACTATCTATCGCACGTCTTTGCAAAGTGGTGTATTCCCCTCTGATTGGAAGGTGGCAAAAGTGGTGCCTGTACATAAGTCTAGTAACATTGACTTAATTTCTAATTACCGACCCATTTCCATTTTGTCATCTTTCGCTAAGATATTCGAAACTCTGCTATGCCCATATATTCGGAATCATCTAAAGTTATATTTGAGTATCAATCAGCATGGATTTGTTGAAAAACGATCCTCAAATACGAACTTGGTGCCATTCGTTGAGACCATGATCAATGCGATCGACTCAGGCCATCAGGTTGACGTCATTTACACTGACTTCAGCAAAGCATTCGATAAAGTTCCTCATCAAATATTGATTGCTAAATTAAAAGCTTATGGTATATGCGGATCTCTGCTGGGTTGGCTGACATCATACTTGTCTGACAGAGAATTTTTTGTAGTGGTTAATGGCTATCAATCAAATTTTAAACATATCACGTCTGGGGTTCCGCAAGGGTCCCATTTAGGGCCAATTTTGTTTAATTTCTTTATTAATGATGTGCCTAAATGTTTTCAGTACTCCCAAGCCTTTTTGTATGCCGACGATCTAAAATTTTTAAGGACTGTTAAATCACTTGATGATGCTATAAACCTTCAAACTGATCTAGATAGACTCGTTGAATGGTGTGAATCTAACAAAATGCAATTGAACACCGATAAATGTAAGCACATAAAATACACAAGAAACCACCACTCCATTAACTTTGAATATCATATAAAAACAACTAAAATCGATGAACTAGATACTATCAGAGACCTCGGAGTGATATTTGACACAAAATTAACATTCACGTCACATTTGGATCACATTATAAATAGGGCTTCCAGGATGCTTGGGTTTGTTCTAAGAACGTGCAAAAGCTTTCACAGAAACTCGACCAAAATTTTACTGTACAACACACTTATTAGAAGCATCCTGGAATACTGCAGTGTAGTTTGGCGGCCACACTATGCGACCCATTCCTTAAGATTGGAACGGGTACAAAAGCGTTTTCTTTATCACCTAGCGTTTTCCAATGGCGTGGCAAAGAAATTCCGCTCTTATTCCAACAGATTAAAGCATTTCAACATTAAACCTCTTTCTGATAGATTAAAATGCAATGATGCGGTGTTTGTATCTAAGGTTCTCAATAACAAAATTGACTGTCCCCCATTACTAGGTCTCATCAAGTTTCGCGTACCCTCAAGGATTCCACGCAAACCAATCACTCCACTGTGTCCACCATTAAGAAGAACGGTTCTCGGTGCCAATTCTCCATGTGCAAGGTTGTGCAGGGTGATAAATAGTTGCAGTCACCTTGTTGATATCCACTTCCACTCACATCTCAAACAAAAATTAGTTTATGGCTCTCTGCCAGAACAGGCTTAATTTTCTTTTGTTACAAAATTTTTTTTTATTTTTTTTTCCTATAGACGCAAAGATGATGTTAATTTAACTTTCTGTGAGTATTGTGATGTTCACACTTGGAACACCTCTTTATTGAATATTGTAAGTACCTAACTCTGTTACTGTGAAGGTTGTAAGCTGTGTGTATAATGTTACATTTTTGCATGTTGTGTCTACCTATAAGTAACTGTTGCATTAAGACATGTTATCTGGATCACTGTATTAAACTAGTATCAATGTAAATGGTTGTTGGAGGACCTAAATAAATAAATAAATAAATAAATAATAGCCATTTTTACCAAATTTTGCAGATGAACTCTAGATATAATATAAAAAACTTGACAAACTTGCAATAGCGACAGATAATGCGAATATTCTTGAATCAGATACAAGTGCGGGTAAATATTTGAGTGTACCTATTACCATATTATACATACATACATACGGTTTATTACCATACGGTGTACCTATTACCATATTATACATACATATTACGGGTCACGCCTTTATCCCCGAAGGGGTAGGCAGAGGCATTTTATATGCCCACATCTCACTTTTGTATAATTTGTCCCACGTAATAGGTGGTGAGCCGTATTGCCGTGTTTTAATGGACAGGCGCAGGTTGTGACTGCCTGCTGTTGAAAAAAAGCCTTCAACTTAGCTTAACGACTGCCATTTTACTGGCAACCGGGACCAACGGCTTAACGTGCCTTCCGAAGCACGGAAACGCTCAAATAAATGTCACAAAGTGATCACATGGATGGTCACCCATTCATGGACCAGCCATAGTGAAAGTTGCTTACTGCAGTGATCGTTTACAGAACACTGAGTCCGCGGGGCCATGAGCGCTTCTTTTCTTACCATATTGTCTTAGTTATAAAACTAGAGGATCTAGTTTTGCTAAGAAATACCGCGCGTCTAGCTTAAATATTAGTTCTATCTTACAGTCTATAAATAATGCACAAAAATGTAGGGAATAAGTTTGGATATCAGTTCATTTGTAACACTGTTAAATTTAGGATTATAATTTTGACCCTACTCAATAATTTTACTTGCATTTAATACAGGTACTTAAATTCGACGTATTCCATTAATTTGTCTTTAGTCAATTGAGCGGTATCATTGGAAGACGCTTGACTACGATAAGTGGGCGGAACTCATCTATGTGCTACGGTAATTTATGAGATATTCTTGATGTAAACATAGTGAGCTGTCAAAATTATCATCCTAAATGTAATAGAGTGTTTATTTAATTTAATTTTTATCCGATTCCCAAGAAAGGGGATTGGTCCAATCCTGCCAACTATCGTCTCATAGCGCCGTCACCACAATTGTCTGTAAAATATTTGCGCTGATAATCAACAAAAAACTCATGTGTTACCTCGAGAATCATTCGTTACTCTATGATCCACAATACCGCTTTAGGCCAAAACGGTCTACGGGTGACGTCCTGGCGTACGTGACGCATTTTTAGGGTGAGGCTATGGAGAGGCACGGCGAGTCGTTGGCAATAGTTCTCGATATCGCAAAAGTCTTCGGTGGACTATGGCATGCGCGGCCACTTTCGAAGCTTCCTGAATAGGACTCGCGCATCTGGATGGACTGCTTTCTGCACGTACGACAGATACGGGTCCTCTGTGACGGCTAGGCTTTCTGTTTTATGCAGGTTAATGTCGGGGTACCATAGGGATCTATATTGACCCCAACCCTCTTTCTTCTGGTCGATTTTTTCAGAAGGATACATTACTATGCAGACGATAGCACCCTGCACGGAAGTTACTCGACCCGTCCAGCGGCCGGGAGAACCAACGTTGAGGAGAAGAGATGGCAACTTGTGGCTGATCTCGACGGGGACCTGGACCGCATTTCCCTATGGGGATCATGGCGGGAAACACAGGCGTGTGCGTTACAGCTCAAAATCCTCCTTTCTACCTTTACTCTCATCAGAATACGACAATTTCTCTTGCGGATAATCTGGGCATCCTTGGCATAAACGTCTGGCACGAGCTCAATCACAAGAGTTATATTGAAAGAATTTTCACTTGAACTGAGCGGAATAGCGGTTTCAAAAAAAATATGCTAAGTAGACTGATTTATTAATATCTACGTCAAACAATACCAAGACTGTTTATGTTTGTTTTTAAGATAATAATAAATATATGTCAAATTGTGAGTCTATTATAAAGCACAGTGATGTTACCACTAATTAACTTTATAGTTGATTTATTTTGATTTGATTAGTTATTTTGTATCCTTGTTTTTACTACTTAAGTCTTGCTGATAATAATGTTTCATTAAGTATATTTTTTTACTATTGTGTTTTGTTTGGAAATACCAATACTTAAGTGTTATTGGTGTCTGTCAAATATTTTAAACACTATTGAATAGTCATGCCTATTGCCTGCCTATTAATTTACTGTTATGTGATGAGAATAATTAAAATAATAATGCTGCACAATTATTGTCAAAGTCTGATTGTTTTTTTTTTATATTTGGTCGTCATGTTGACTACACCCTGCCTGATGGATATTATATTAAAAGGATACCTGTTTTATATCTTGTGATTCTCTTTAAGTGAACTATACAAATTGAGGTTATTTGCAGTATTCAATTTATTTTTGCCATAGAAATTATAATAAGTGCGGTTGCAGTTCCTCTTTTCCTAATAAAAAATATTTTTAAATCTTAAAGTTTTCGTTTAAACAATGTTTATTTATGACATAACTCAGTGTCATTACACCTGTAATATTATCTACAACGGGACAACTTAGGTTGTAACGCTTATATTACAGATTATTTTCAAGAATAACGTGATACATATTACCCTTTTTTCAAATTGAAGCCAATTTCTGTTGTAATGTTCAAATTGACAAGGTTTTTAAAACTTTTCAGACAGTTTATTAGTTATGTCAAATAATAAAACAAGGATCGACGGTAAAAAAATTCTTAGTTTCTCGAAAATTTTATTTTTTAAGTAAAAAATCGCTCTCCTGTAAAATTACAGTTTAAACGATAACGCATTATAGAAGCAAAGAGGCGATATATATATATATATATATATATATATATATATATGTTGCCACTATAATTACCAATATCAGAAAAAAATCGTATATACGTATTTTGGTACGGAACCCTCCGTGCGTGAGTCTGACTCGCACTTGGCCAGCAAATCATGAACGTCAAACTGACCATAGCATTCCAGACGAAAGTTCATAAATGTGTTTTGCACTCCCAACTTCATAACATCAAGTCTATTAATTTCTAACTAGTATGAGCAAAATTAAACTATTTAAACTAAGATGCATTGTCGTAGCCTCGTAGCTGTACTTGCTACGTTCGTAGCCGTAGCATCAACGTCTACGACGCTTGCTACGAAGCTAGATAATTACATTATCTTAGCAATAGCGCCACAGTTTACAAAATTATGTAAGAAATGACAGTGCTATTATAACATTGCTTTACTTAGGCACGAAAGGCTTGGCAAAGTATTCTTTCTTTGTCTAGTTTATAAATCTAATCATAATCTTCCAGAATAAAATAAGTTCTACAAATAGTAAAAATTCTTACTTCGTTTTCAACAGAGTATTTAAATAGTTCCAACTTTTAACACTTAACTTCAGGCTACGATGAAAAAAATAGACAATTCAAAATAAAGTTGAAAGACAAATGAAATTGCGGTGCTGATACCTACGCTAACGTATGGAAGCGAGAGCTGGGTATGGCAGGAAACGCATGAAAGTAGAATAAACGCGGTCGAGATGCGCGCGCTACGCAAAATCTGCGGAGTAACGCTCGCAGATCGCGTTCGGAATGAAGATGTAAGAAAGAGAGTTGGTCTGAAAGAGAGTGTCGGTGTTAAAGTAAGGAAGGGCATGCTACGATGGTTCGGGCATGTGGAACGAATGGGAGATGAAAGAATGACAAAACAGATATACAACGTGAAAGTGGATGGACGTAGGAGTCGGGGAAGGCCACGACACACCTACCACGACCAAATTAATCATGTGTTAGTGGAGGGTGGTGTCAAGAGCCGTAGGAACCGACGTGCATGCATGAAAAGAAAAATGAAAGTTGAAGAGGCGAGTGAGGTGTGTATGGACCGTGCCGTGTGGCGCTCTGTTCTTTCTGCCTACCCCGCAAGGGATTTGGCGTGAAGATAGTATAGTACAAATGAAATTTCAATATTACGATTTTTCACTGAAAACAAAGAACGCTTAAAACCAACGTGACGACTTTCAATCAGTTGAACTAAATCTTTACCACTCTACTACTAGTATTATTCACTACTAGCTGATGCCCGCAGCTTCGCCCGCGTAAAATTGGTTCCCTTTCCCGCTTCCAGTAGGAACTTAACCCCGGTAGAAAAGTAGTCTATGTGTTATTCCAGACTATAATGTATCCCTGCCTGTACCAAATTTCAGCCATATCCAGTGAAAGAGTAACAAACATTCACACATCCACTCTCACAAACTTTCCCATATATAATATTAGTAAGATATCCCTGATAACATGTAATTCCGGTTATCCACCCCATGGGGTGGATTTTTTGGGGTGGATTAACGGAATAATCCGATGTGAAGCAAACTCCAATCAAAAAATCTAACTAAAACCAAAACTGTCCTACTGATATCCCTACACTGTGTCCCCTCCACCATTACAGTGTAATTCAATGTGTTTTAGTCTGTCGTGTCTCATAACTATGACATCGTGAGTAATATTGTTAAACTGCGGGCACATCGGCATCGGGCGAAGGCTCTATGTCACTTTGTAGTGAGACTGTTGTAAAGTCAGACGACATCCTAATAACTTCATACTGTCTTACATACTAGGGTATTATAGATTTGAGAATGGGTTAGTTTTAGGAAGGAGTTATATTTGATGTTTGTAATAAAATTGTTGCATTTTTTTCATGTATGACCAAGGTTAAGCAGTTGATTGATGTACTTTGTTTAATGTGCTATACAATTTTATTGAAAAGCACCACTTGTAATCATCCATAATATCCCTACTAATATTTTTAAATGCGAAAGAAATCTGTCTGTCTTTCTGTCTGTCTGTCTGTTACGTTTTCCCGCCTAATCCGTTGAATCGATTTTGATAAAATTTGGAAAAAAGATAGTTTGATAATTTTGTACAAAACTGGATTTCGCGTGGCACTATTCTGTTATCATTAATAAAAGGTCTCGCTACCTTTACTTTCCTCGACGTTTCGACAGGGTTACACCTATCATGGTCCCGAGGCGACTAATGCATGTAGGCTGGTGATTTTCTTTTAGTAATATTTGTTAAACTGCGGGCACATCGGCATCGGGCGAAGGCTCTATATCACTTTGTAGTGAGACTGTTGTAAAGTCAGACGACATCCTAATAACTTCATACTGTGTTACATACTAGGGTATTATAGATTTGAGAATGGGTTAGTTTTAGGAAGGAGTTATATTTGATGTTTGTAGTCTTTAGTAGATTTGATATTATGGACTATATTGTCCCTAGACTTTTAAATGATCTACCCTCAGAGTTTCATACTGGTATTACAAAGCTTAACTATCAGCGAAAACTTAAGCAATACTTTTTCTCCAAATGTTTATGATCATTACCATGCATGACGTGATGATTTTTCTAGATGTTGTTTTATTGTTTTGTTTATTTTTAACTGGTTTTGTATGTAGTAGATAAGTAGATATTTTTAATTGCTACATTATTGCACTGTTAGACAAATGATAGCACACATTAAACCTTTGTGGTTTTTCGTGCTATTTATTAATTAAATTATTGTATATCGTCTTAAATAGTAAATAAATTAAAATAAAAAAAAAATAGTCAAATATTGGCATTTTTCTCATATAAGGCCAAGATTAAGCAACTTGATTTATGGCACTTTTTGTAATCTGCTATACAATCTTACATACATACGTATGGTCACGCCTTTATCCCCGAAGGGGTATGCAGAGGCATATGCCCACATTTCACCTTTTTTTTATAATTTGTCCCACGTAATAGGTGATGAGCCGTATTGCCGTGTTTAAATGTACAGGCGCAGGTTGTGACTGCCTGCTGTTGAAATAAAGTCTTCAACTTGACTTAACGACTGCCATTTTACTGGCAACCGGGACCAATGGCTTAACGTGCCTTCCGAAGCACGGAAACGATCAAATAAATGTCACAAAGGGATCACATGAATGGTCACCCATCCATGGACCGGCCATAGTGAAAGTTGCTTACTGCAGTAATCGTTTACAGAACACTGAGTCCGCGGGGCCAAGAGCGCTTCTGTATATATTCGCTTCTGTAAATACAAGTTTATTGAAAAGTAACGATGAGTAATGTTCCATTTGGTTCCATTATATCCCTACTAATATTTATTAATGCGAAAGTAACTCTGTCTGTTTGTCTGTCTATCTGTCCGTCTATCTGTATATCGGTCTGTCCGTCTATCTGTCTGTTACATTTTCACGCCTCAACCGCTGAACCGATTTTAATGAAATTTGGTATAAAGATAGTTTGAGTAAAGAGAGTTGATAGATTACGACTTCGACACGGATGAAGCCGAGGGGAATAGCTAGTTAATTTATAAACCTTTCTAGTTTTGCCTTACGGTATTCTCAAACCCTTTTGGGTCAATCTAATGGTAGCAGATAAGCATACGACGTCCCTGATCAAAAGTGGTAACCATAGTTATTGGGATTTCGCAACAGAAAAATACTTGCATGCCGCAAAATGCGTTTTTGTTTTTTTTTATAAAATTGACCTTGCGGCTGGCGAGGTCAATTCCAATCAATTTATACCCTCATTGTTATTTTGAAAGTTTTCGAAAGGAATCAATTAATCAAACCTCAATTATTTTGTTCAAATATACTTTTTAAATCTTATTCATTTTGGTGGACCTACTCCAAGGAATACGTCTTAACCCTTAATGACATTACGAATTGTCATATTTTTCATCTGCCGTAGTTTTCATTACAAAAACCGATTTCCTCAAATTAGAACAAGCTGTGACGGGTTGGTTAAATTATGGCATAAAATGCCATTTGAGACACTCAAACATTCTTATATAGAAATGCCACAATCGGTGACCCATCTGGTACTTACCGTATCGTGCATCCATCGTGTGATAAAAGATATACTTTTAGATTAAATCTACATACAATATCAGTAAAACTTGTGCGAGGCGGATAGGTATATTAGTTCTACTGTACTCAAAAGTGTATTAAAAATACAACATTATATGAAAGGCAATATTTCATACACCGTTTCTGTAATATTTAGCTCGGAACGCGGTTTTATACGACACGATATTTTTACGAAAAAAAAATTACCTAAAAGTGATTTTAAGCTAGACATACAAATAATCTGCAACATTTTAATAGAACCATTACATTTTATTTTGTGACTTAACCCTTCTTCCTTCGACCCTTCCTTGGATGGGTGAACATCCATGTGACCACTTTGTGGCGTTTATTTGAGCGTTTCCGTGCTTTGGAAGGCACGTTAAGCCGTTGGTACCGGTTGCCAGTAAAATGGCGGTCGTCAAGCCATGTTGAAGGCCTTTTTAGGCGGCTTGAAAATTTTCAACAGAAGGCAGTTACGACCTGCGCCTGTCCATCCCAACGCGGCAACGCGACTACAATGCCTAGTCGTTGTGTACAGACGTGTTTATAGTTATTATAATTAAATAATTAGCTGAATCGTGACCTCGTTCTTACCAATATCGGAAAGTGGAACAAATGAGTACATGTTACTTATTTATAGTAAATTTAAAATAATGTGTACGTAATTGAGCAGAAAAGACTTCAAAACGATGGACGGAAGTCCATTCGGAAGAAGAAGCAGTACCTGTCGTACTCCACTTTCGGCGTCAAAGTCTACGCCGCGTCCAAACGAGCCCAGACGAGAGGAGGAAAGGATGGAGGGCGTCTCAACGCACGAATTGTAGAACTGGATGTCCGCGATTGAACAAGCCCTAAAAGAGGTATGTAGTATAGCTGCAGAATGAAAGCTTAATTCTGACCAGAAGTTAAGAATTAATGGACTATGCCGTAATATTAGCCATGGAACTTCCCAACTAGTTGTACAATACCAGTTCTTGAAGTCATAAATCATAAATCATAAATCATTTTATTGTGGATCATAGGTACAAAAGATGTTACAATTCCAATTCTCCGGCTATGTCCCGCCATATAGACATACAAAACAATTATTACATACATTAATAACTTAATAACTTACAAAAATATGGAAAGCATGAATATCTATTATCACATAAAATAAAATGAAAAAACATAAACAATTAAATATATGTCAAAACAAAAATCATTTAGGAGTCAATATTAAAATTGATAATGTCAAAACAAATAATTCAGTCTAAATTGTACAGAAAAAATGTCGAACCAGTGATAATATGTCAAATGCATTAATTACTTAAATCCAAAGGTAATTGAAAGAAATTCACACAAACTCCAATTATAATGATTTGTCATCTAAAAAGTCTTGCAGTGAGTAATAACAGTTATGAATTAGCAGTGCTTGCAAGTTCTTTTTAAAAACATCTATTTCTGTTAGCTTTCTAACTGTAAATGGAATTTTATTATATATCTTTGGGCCCAAACAGAACACACTGCTGTGCATCAGCTTAGCCTTACTTGACACCATACACAACTTATCCTTGTGCCGAGGTCTATCCCGGAATTGAAATAAATCCAGGTGTATTTTAACAAATAAAGCAACCTCGTAGATATATAGAGCCGGTAAAGTTAAAATTCTTAATGACTTAAAGTGGGGTCTACATGAGTCAGTCTTTTGTAGATTACACATACTCCTGATACAATGCTTTTGAGCAACAAATGCACGGTGTTTTTCTGTGGAGTTACCCCAAAAAATTACTCCATATCGGAGAGTAGATGCAACATAACCATGATAAGCCGTTAAGACTGTAGGTTGGTTGGCAATTTTACTTAATCTATACAGTGCATATGAGTATTTATTTAATTTTAAGCAGACTTGTTCTATGTGAGATTTCCAATTAAGCTGACCATCAATGTAGAGACCCAAAAATTTAGCAGCATCAATTTGTTCAATATTTGAACTTAAATACGATACATTAATATTGGTTTCCAATCTGTCACGTTGTTTAAAGAGCATAAGTTTAGTTTTTTGTATATTAATACTCAATTCATTTTCTTCAAGCCATTCTATTATTTTCGTCAAGCTTACATTCATTTCGTCTTCTAGTACACGCAAATTATGTCCAGTATAAAGTATAGTACTGTCGTCAGCAAATAGAGTCATTTTATAAGAGGTAATTTGAGGCATGTCATTAATATAAATCTCGACATCAGATGCATAAGGTCGGATCTACAAAAGTCCAACTTTTCAGGGGAGTAAAAATAATATTGACGAACTCATCTGTTCATATTTTATTAAACGATAAGTATTTAAATAAGTTTTATTATGTTTTATATGGCAGACAATTGCAACTTTCATTTTTAATGACAAGCATCGCTATATCTATTAATGTAAATTAATAAAAAAGGTTTTTTTGTTAAATTGTTGTCTTGCGACCTTATGCCTGCAATATTATGAATTTATAATGGAAACTGCATGCATATGTCTAGATCCAAACTTATGCTTGCAATTTCAGGTGTTAATTGTAAGCTTTATATTGACATATAGTTTTATGATCTTAAATTTATAACAATTAACCGAAATCTTATCTGTGAATATAATTACTCATTTCGTTTTAAGCAAAAGGTCGGAAGCCGTTGTGTAATTAATATTTTGCGACAAAACATAAGTTTTAAGATAACATTATTAACATCCTTGCGATAATCCCGGTTGCATCCGAAGCTTTCACTTCGGAGCCCGGGGTTCGCATTTTCCAATCCAACTGCGTTGCGGCTGAGCTTCGATATATTCCGTGTAGCGATTATCATGTGACCTCCACAGCCAATTGGGTATATAGAAGTAGTTAGACCAGTAGAGCTGTATATATCTGTCAGATGTTAAACAGCCCTATCCCTTAGTCGCCTTGTATGACACCGCAAGGGAAAAGAAGGGGTAGTCCTATTCTACACCGCCGGGACCCACACGGTAGACAGGTTTTAAGATAACATAAAGTTTAATTTGCCGCTACATTATTACAAAGATAAAGGGTTAGAAGATCAATAACTGCGACTGCCTCTGTGGCGCAGTCGGTAGTGAAACCGCCTGCGGCGCTGGAGGTCGTGGGTTCGATTCCCACCGGAGACAAATATTTGTGTGACCCATAAATGTTTGTCTCAAGAGTCTGGGTGTTTCTATGTATAATATGTATGTATTTAGAAGTATATAAGTATTAATATCCGTGGTCTGATACCCATAACACAAGCAAGTTATTCCTAGCTTACTTTGGGATCAGATAGCGTTGTGTGAAATGTCCGTGAATATTTATTTATTTAATAATAACTAAAAAAAAGTTTTGTAGACACACTGTAATATTTTTAATCGGAACTCAAATAATCTTCAAATAGTCTCAGGAAATTCAGGCTGATTAGAATCATGTTTCAGATTCCTGTAAAAATCGTGGAATTCTGCGGGTACCCATTAAAAAAGGCTAATTAAGTCGTTATATTTTGCAGAAGAGATCGGTTTGGCTTCTTCTCGCACATTGGGTAAGTCTTTGGGAAGCCTTTAGAAAAATTGCGTACTAATGATATTTCAGAAAAGTCTGCTGAAAAACTGGTTTTGTAAAACAGCATCCCCGGCTGATCCTGCCTTAGTTGAAACCAAACACATTCTGAGATTTTGAACTCCTCGCCATTTTTGTTCTTTTTTCGTGCCACTAATGGCACATTTTTTTTATATAAAGTGGTGAAATCTTTAAAATGCTGCAGCTCCATATCAAATACGTCAATTTTTTTTCCACCACATGTACATATAAATTGGGACCAATCCCTGGGATCACAATCTGCTTTGTCTTCAACTGTTTTTTCTTCTTTTCTATTTGCGAATGAATTTGGTCAACTTCCATATGAGTGTGGCCTTTTAGCATAATTTTGTGATTTACGACCTTTAGGTTAGGAAATTCGTGCAGCAGCCAAATATATGCCATCACTATCATCAAATTTCTATTTTGGCCTGCGCAATTATCTGACCAAAATATCAATTCATCAACACTTTCAAGATTTGTTTGGTTTTCCTTGGCCCAACGAATGAGACAAGATGCTATTTCATTGACTCCTCTCCCGCCTATGTTTTCGGACCAAATCACGTTTGTAGCAACATTACACGTTGCGTCATTATATCGTTAAGTTCAATGTCCAAAGTTTTCGCAAGTAGAATGATTTGGTATTGGTTAAATTTGGTGTTGCCAAACACTTTTGTAAATCAAACATCAACACTCTTTTCTTTCCCAAACAGTTTAGTGCCTCTTCTTTATCAACTTTTTTCAACTTATACCTTTCATCAGCAGCATCTTGGTGTAATTTCTGTTACATTTCAATTTCATTTTTTTCTGTTTCTTCTACAGCGTCTTTTAATTTTCTTTTATAAGCATCGCAATCATGCCCCGTCCCGTGTCGATTTGTTATGAAAATATTGTTATTGTGACCGGCCAGTCGCTAGTCGGTGCAAGCGGCCGGCACGTGCTTCACTACCGGTCTCTGTCACTCTAGCGGTGAGGAGCAATAATGCTGTCACACGCCATTTGCCGACGCGCTGCGTGTGTCAATCACGACAACGAAGCGGTACGGGAATGTCCGAACTATCTCAACTACCAACCAAGCACGACAAAGTTTTTTAACTTTAATTTTGGAGGCATAAGGTTAGATGTCCATAAATTTATCCTAAATCTTATAAAAATTGTTGTTATTACAGCAAGACAGTCTCATATTGACATGCGACTTTATGCCTTAACAGTGTTAGATAAGATTTTTTCAAGCATAATGCTATTTGTGACGATACCTATCCTTATTTGATTAAAAAATTTTAGATGCATAAATGCGTATCTGCTGAAAAGCCTACCGTGAGAGGTCTAACAGTTTCGAGGCATAATAGTTTAAGTTAAAATACAGCTATTTAACGAAAATATAATTCGGTGCATAAAAGTGTAAGTAAAGATAAAAGTTTATACCTCCCAGGCAATTCAAAAAGTCCGTATATCCGACTTTATGCACGCGTGTAACTCGGCAATGAAAAGAGATAGGAATAACAAGGTTAGTTTGGTAGAAAGAGAAACAAAAACGTATTATCGCTATAATAAAATGTCATTTTGGTCGGATCTAATGATCAGACCTAATGCCTCTGATGTCGAGAAATAAGGAACAAAAGAGGACCCAAAATACTCCCCTGTGGTATTCCTAAGTGGTTATATTTTAAGTCAGATCTATGTATTTCCTCAATTTTGCCAGTAACAGATACCCTTCTTATTTCTGTATACTTTTTTCTATTGTTTAGGTACGATTTAATAATTTTATGAACATTGCCTCTTACACCGTAGTCGTATAACTTGTCCAAAAGAATTTTGTGATTGACCCGGTCAAATGCTTTTGACATATCCATAAAGAGTGCCAACGCTGGTGACCGCCTATCCATATTTGTCATAAGTGTAAAGCTATTCAGGCCAGTACTGCTCGCCAGACCTTACAAGACCAAGTGGACCTAACTAGCACTCTCTCAGACCATAAGCACACAATAGAAGAGACTTCTAAACATACAGCTACAATTTCTTTTGCCGATACTGTCAAGGGGACTAACAGTTACCTACCCAAGACTAGCGTAAGCTCTTTGGCCATTTATCCCAATGAAAAGGGAAAATCTAGTGAGGAGACCAAGACCTTAGTCCAAAAAATTATCAGCCCTGAGGAAATGAAGCTGCATGTAAGGGGAGTACGAAAAACAAAGAACGGTGGCGTAATCATCAGCACAGATAGTCAAGGTGATATTGAGAAGTTGAAACAGTAAACTAAACTTATCAACTCGGGCCTTATAGTAGATGACCAGCACAAAAGGAAACCACGAGTGATAGTTATTGGAGTACCGAGTTCCATGCAGGAAAAAGATGTATATACGTGTATATACAACCAAAACCTGGTGGATAGAATACAGGACAGCCTTGACACTTTCCTGACCTCTGTAAAATTAAGCCACAAATCAGGTAAGAAGGATGCTGAGACCTGTAATTACGTTATCGAAGTGCCTGCACCTATACGAAAAGCCCTAATAACTAAAGATCGGGTATTTGTTAACTGGTCTTCTTGCTCTTTCAGAGACTTTACAGTAATCACACGATGCTTTAAATGCCAGCAGTATGGCCATGCAGCTAAAACGTGCCGGGACATATCACATACCTGCGGACATTGTGGAGATCAGGGGCACTCTATTATGATGTACGGATTGAGTATTGGAATAAAACACTAGCTTGGTTGAAACAAGACTGCTTCATTGCATGAATTGCATTCGGTTTTATAGATACATTGGTTACATATTAAATATAGGAGTAGCTAAAATAACACATATATCCGTTATACTTTCGATTGTTGACACTTGATGGAACTTGTTATAATACATTATGAAAATTCACTTGTACTATTCCACTTTTATTTTAATTTAAAAATACCTGACCGGTTTCGCTTTTAAAGCATTATCAAAGGTTCTTACACTAATTTTGACATAACGTAATGACGTAATGACGTAATGACGACAAATGTTTGTAAAACGTCATTACGTTATGTCAAAATTAGTGTAAGAACCTTTGATAATGCTTTAAAAGCGAAACCGGTCAGGTATTTTTAAATTAAAATAAAAGTGGAATAGTACAAGTGAATTTTCATAATGTAAAATAACACATCACACCTCCCTTTTAAAAAAAAATAAAAAATAAAATGAGTATACAATTTATTTTATTTTCATAGATAATGTTATGATGAGTAACTGCATAATTGATAATAAAACTATTAGATATAGATACCTACTCTAAATGATATAATCTGATACATGTGACATTAAGAAATAATATCGAACTGCAATGTTTGCCTGAAAATAGAGGGGAGAACCTGTACACCATTGTCAAAAAGCTGGGCCAAGTGGTAGGATGTGTACTAAAAGATAGTGACATTCTACATTCTACACGTATCGCCAAACTGAATACAGGTAACACCCGCCCACGATCTATAGTTGTTCAGCTAGCTTCTCCCAGGATTCGTGATCAGCTTCTCGCCGCGACGGTAAAGTATAACAAAGTCAATGGCGAGAATAAGCTGAACAGCACTCATTTTGAACTCTCTGGCAGCAAAAAACCCGTATATGTTGTCGAGCATTTATCCCCGGCCTATAAGGCACTCCATGCAGCCGCAAGACTCAAGATTAGAGAGAAGGGCTACAAGTATATTTGGGTGAGAGGTGGTAGGATCTTTGTAAAAAAAAGCGATGACTCAGAGCCTATTCTCATAAGGAACCAAGAAAGTCTGAATAAGATACAGTAATTTCTTTTAGTTTTTTTTTTTAAATTTTAAGTTTTGTTGTTTTGTTTTTTTTTTAAATACTTTGCATGATTTTTTTTTTTTATTGTTACCAAAATTCAATAGTTTAGAAATTTACTATCAAAATTGTGGTGGATTAAAAACAAAAACTCATTCAGTCTATCGTAGCATCTGTTGTAACAATTATGACGTCATAATTCTAACAGAGACTTGGCTCAATTATTCTGTACTAAGTAGTGAGTTATTCGATGACCGATATGCGGTTTACAGGCGGGATAGAGAGACTTCTAGTCAACAGTGCCATAAGGAGGATGGCGGCGGTGTATTGTTAGCTGTTAAGAAAAACTTGCAATCTAAGCGTATGCATAAATGGGAAAGTGACTGTGAAGATGTGTGGGTGGTTATAGATTTACCGAGTAGATGTTCCACAAATAAAATTGTTTTCTGTGCAGTATATTTGCCCCCTCCAGTGCCCCGCCAATATCTTAAGCATTACATTGACAATTGTAATGCAGTTTTTGAACAAACTGTCGATTCCCAAATATGTATCTTAGGTGATTTTAATTTAAGAGATATTGATTGGCAATCATTGGGGATCATATCTGGTAGCCGCGGCCCCTTCTGCAATATTGAAGCTTTATTAGACTTTACTTGTGTCAATAAAATGCGTCAGTTTAACTTGGTATATAACTCAGATGGTCGCTTATTGGATCTTGTTCTATCAACTGTCACTATGTGTAATGTAAATGAGTGTATAAATGGTCTTTTAAGCAACGTTGTGCCCCGCCACCCACCCTTAGAGGTTAGTATAGTATTAGACAGGGAAATAATGCTACCCTTCAACGATAATTCAAGGCCTAATTTCTATAAGGGTGACTACAACTCTATTAATGCTTGTTTAAAACAAATCGATTGGGAGGCATTATTTAAGGGACAGAGTGGTGTGAATGGAATGGTGGAAATATTTTATGAAACACTTAACGAGCTCATACAGCAATTTATACCAATTCGTGTAGCAAAAACTAGTAAGTATCCCCCGTGGTTTAATCGTAACTTGATCAAGATGTTGAACAAAAAGAATAAGCTCAGAAACCGATTCAAGAAATATAAAAACCCTATAGATGCAATAGAGCTAGAGGAAATCAGCAAGCATTGCCATAGACTTGCCAAGCAGTGTTATAAGAGTTACAATAATTTCATAGAAGACGAAATTGGCAAAAATCCCAAATTACTTTGGACTTATGTGAAGGCAAAGCGAGGAGGAGCTGGTACGTACCCTTTAACTATGACTAGTGAAACAAAAACATCGTCTAATGGCACTGAGATTTGCAACATGTTTGCTGATTACTTTTGCTCTGTGTATAATACAGAACAATATAGCAATAACAATCTTGGTTCAGAATACCTTCAATCTTTAGAGCACTATAGCTTATCTCTTAACAGCCCTCTAGTTGATCACTCAGATATACTTAAGAAACTGAAAACTATTGACAAAAGAAAAGGTTCAGGCTCGGACGGAATACCACCATTCTTTATTGCTGCTTGTGCTTCTGAGTTAGCGCTTCCACTTAAACTAATTTTCAATAAATCACTTTTAACGGGCACATTTCCCTCTAAATGGAAAATAGCAAAGGTTGTACCGATTCATAAATCAGATGACATAGAAAAAATTTCAAACTATAGGCCCATCTCAATTTTATCTTCCTTTGCAAAAGTCTTTGAGTCAATAGTCTGTCCATATATTCAAAATCACTTGAAACTTTACCTAAGCGTTCATCAAAATGGATTTGTCGCACGTCGCTCCACAAACACCAACTTGGTCACATTTACGGAGTTGCTGGCTAGTGACATAGACTCGGGTCATCAAGCTGATGTAATTTACACGGATTTTAGTAAGGCCTTTGACAAAGTCCCCCATAAAATTTTAATTGACAAATTGAGTGCCTATGGAATTACCGGTTCCTTGCTTCAGTGGTTGACTTCATATTTGCGAGATAGGTTGTTTTTTGTGGTAATTAATGGTTATGATTCAAACTTACAAAGTATTTCTTCTGGCGTTCCACAGGGGTCGCACTTGGGACCAATTTTGTTTAACTATTTCATTAACGACATCGGGGACTGCTTCCAATTCTCTAATATTTTTATGTATGCTGACGATTTGAAATTTTTTAGAACAATCAATTCTGATATGGACACTGATTACCTACAGAGTGACATAAACAGACTAATAAAATGGTGCAAAGAAAATAAAATGGCTTTAAACTATAAGAAGTGTTACCACGTAAAGTTTACACGTAAGGTAAATTTCATCAAAAGTAGTTATTTCATTGATCATAATAGGGTTAGTGAACAGAATACTATCAGGGATCTTGGAGTGTTTTTCGATAATAAACTGACTTTTACCCCACATATAGACAACATAACAAAGAAAGCTTCGAAAATGCTCGGATTTGTCCTAAGAAACTGTAAAACATTTCAAAATAATAAGACTAAAGTATTAGTTTACAATAGTTTGGTGCGTAGTGTATTAGAATATTGCAGTGTGGTATGGCGTCCACATTATGCTACCCACTCATTACGTCTAGAGCGGGTGCAAAAACGGTTCCTGTGGCATCTCGCGTTCAGCAGTGGAATCGCAAAAAAAATACGCTCGTATAAAGGTAGATTAATGCACTTCAACATGAAGTCCTTAGCCGTCCGTAGAAGCTTTCTAGACGTAATATTTGCATGTAAGATACTACAACATAAAATTGACAGTCCGCCGTTACTCTCGCTTTTTAAATTACGTGTCCCCTCCAGAGTTCCACGCCACCCAGTCACACCACTGTGTCCACCCCTAAGAAGGACTGTCCTCGGAGCTAACTCTCCTTACGCAAGAATATGTAAGTCGGTGAATGGTTGCAGCGACCTGATAGATTGTCATTTGGATTCTGTACCTAAGGTGAAAGCCGCACTGAACTCCATATCGGATTCTGAACATCACTTTTTACGTATTGTTTGATTATTTCTTTTCTGTCCATTATAATTATTTTCCTACTTATCCTGCTTCATTAACATTGATGTTGCTAACTAAAAGACACTGATGTGATGATATAATAGTAAAAATAAATTCTGATAATATCATCTTATTATTAACTGTGGTTGGTTTTGTTAAACATAGAACAAGCGGTGTTTACTTTTAAGTAATTGTTACATTGCTTTGTGCTGGCTTCTAAGTTAATGTATTTTTATAGGATATAAGTATAAATGTAAACAGTTGTAAGTAAACCTTATTAAATAAATAAATAAAAATAAATAAGATAAGCGACGCACCGTAGTAATGGTGTACAGTTTCATAACAAGTCATATAATTATAATCAAGCATTTAAGGCTACTTACAATGATTTCATTACAAACATATCGCCCCTATATCCTCGATGGGATAGGTAGAGGTGCATTGCACACACACTTTATATGTATAAGTACGGTACATTACAATTAGACAAAGGCATTGAAGTGAAGGTATAAAATTCATCCGTTAGGTATAAACAATTTTGTACGGTTTTTATGTACAATGTCTATTTTACCGTCTTTTAATATTTCGACATTTGGTGAATTATCTTTTGTAACTATAAAAGGTCCTGAATATATGCTTGATAATTTATTACCATTTTCATTACGGATCAAAATATAATCACCTGTTTGGTACAGAATAGGCTTACAAGTTTTATCATATCTTTCTTTACGTGCTAATTTTGAAGAAATTAAATTTTCTCGGGCTTCGTTTAAAGCGGCTTGTAAACGATATTTTAGTTCTAAAGGATAGCTGTCGTGATTGTAAAGAGGTTCAACTGTTTTAGTTAGATTACTGGGTAAATTACATTTTTTGCCAAAGACCAGTTCGAAAGGTGTAAATTTGGTTTCGGTGTGAATTGTTGTATTATAGCTAAAAGACCAGTAAGGTAGCCAAGTGCTCCAAGATTCAGAATGGTTATCTGTATATATACGTAGAAAGGCACCCAAATTTTTATGTGAATTTTCGAGTGCACCTATGCTCTCGTGATGATAGGCAGTAGAATTTATTTTGTTTATATTAAGGAGTTTACTTACCTCTTGCATTGTTGCTGACATGAACTCAGCTCCTCGGTCGGTGGCTATTTCTCTGGGTATTCCATAACGTAATATAAAGTTACTTACAAAACTACTGGCTATTTCAGGACTACTTTTGGTAATTAATGGGTAGCATTCTACATATTTGGTTAATTCACATTGTAGCGTCAGAATGTACGAAAAATTATGATTATCCTTATCTAAAGGCCCTACAACATCTAAATATAGTTTTTCAAAGGCAGAATTAGCTGTACTTGTAATTATCATTGGTTCTTTAATATGCACTGAGTGTTTTTGTTTTTGACACTTTTCACATCTATTAACAAATTTAATGACGTCGCGTTCAAGGCCTGCCCAGAAATAATATTTTTTAATGTTATTGACCATTCTTCTGATACCGGCATGACCGCTTGTAGGTAACAGATGGAAGTCATTGAGGATAACTCTTTGTTCATCTTTATCATCTATTCTTTCCACATCTTTTAAAATACACAACCGCGGTCCGGTCCAACACGACAAGTTCTTTATATTTTGTGCTAGTGTGTCAATAAAAGTACCGTTTATATTATTCTTGATAAAATATATTTCATTTATATGTAACTTCTTACAAAACGTTGCCAGCTCTCTCGCAAATGCGTCTGGGGCTATATGCGATCGAGTAGAGGGCTTAATGTATATTACCATATCGCTCGGTACGTAAAATAATGATTCACTACTATTCTCAACCTTATATTTGTTTCTAATTTTATTTATTTGTTTGTTGTTACTTAACCTTAGTTCTATGGACATCTTTGGCTTGCTATGAGTTTCAACGACCGTCGGCTGATCGGACAGACTCGGGTCGGAATCGTCGTTAGAAGCTACAACATCCGAAGTGTCCTGTTTACCTTCTAATATTCTTTTTTGGGCACGCGTCATTACATTCATCGTATTTTCATGCATGTCTTTCAAGTCCTTACATGTTAGGATAATCCGAGAAAGTGCGTCTGCAGCTGCATTGTCCGGGCCTTTAATATATTCCACCCGAAAATCGTATTCCTCTAATAACATTCTAAATTTTAATAACCTACTTGAAGGCTCCCTTATATTAAATAAGTAAACTAGTGGCTTATGGTCGGTCAATATTTTAAATTTGCGACCATAAAGGTAAGGCCTGAAATGTTTTACAGCCCAGACAATGGCTAGTAATTCTTTTTCAATTGTCGGATAGTGTACTTCCGCTTTATTTAAGACTCTACTAGCATAAGCTACTGGTTTGCAATTTTGGTTAGCTAAAATAGCTCCTATTGCTAAACCTGATGCGTCTGTTTGAAGAACGAACTCATTGTCGTTTGAAAAATTAGGATAGTCTAGTATAGGTGGAGAAATTAATTTTTCTTTCAACAAATCAAATGATTTTTGGCAGTTTTCAGACCATATAAATTCAATATTTTTCCTGGACAAATAGTTTAAAGGTTGCGCAATGGCAGCAAAATTCCTAATAAATTTACGGTAATAATTGGCGAAGGCTACAAAGCGCTTTACCTCATCGGAATTACGTGGAGTGGGATAATTTTTTACCACGTCTAACTTTTGTGGGTCGGGTAAAACACCCTCTGATGATATCACATGGCCTAAATATAGAATCTCTTTCTTCAAAAAATCACATTTAATAGGATTGAGTTTTAGTTTAGTTTTACGCAATCGTTCAAATACGTCTAGCAAATTTTTCACGGCTGAATTTAAATTTTTGCCGTATACAATTAAATCATCTAGATAAATTAAGCATTTATCGTAAGTTAATCCAGCCATAGCCATATTCATCATCCTGGAGAAGGAATTCGGGCTTGACTTGAGTCCTTGGGGCATCCTGGTCATACGAAATTGCCCGGATGCAAAGGCTGTATACTTCCGGCTTTCTTGTTCTAAATTAACATTGTAAAACCCTTGATAAAGGTCAAGGTGCGTGAAGTATATACACCCTGAAAGTGAGTCTAGGATTTCCGTTATGTTTGGCAGTGGAAACCTGTCGTCCTTAATTTGGTTATTTAATTTTCTATAATCTATAACTAGACGCCACCTTTTATTTCCTGAAAGATCAGCCTTTTTAGGTACTAGGAGCACTGGACTTGACCATTCACTGGCACATGGTTCAATGATTCCCTGCGACAACATATTTTTTATCTGTCTATCTACTTCCGATTTTTGTGAATGACGGAGTCTATATGGTTTAACATATACTGTATCCGCATTTTCTCTTAATTTTATTTTATGATTATATATAGGGGTGGTTGTTAAAGTGTCGCCTGGTAAAAAAAAGATGTCTGAATATTTAGCGCAGATATTCCGAATAGCACTTCGCTCTATAATAGACCTTTTACTCGATCGGCGTTATGTAAACAACTATTAAATGCGCATATATATTATAATCATTCAACCTTTGTATAGTGGGTTTGATATCGTTTACAATAACTGAATTTTCAGTTGTGTTCAATATTCTAACTGGAATTTTTCCATTAACAGGTAGTCCTATACTACTGGCCATAAAGATACCTTCACGCAACTCTGATGCGCAAACCACGCACTCTTCTGTCACACTAGTATCTATATAGTGTATTGACTCTGACCTCGCTGGTATATTATAAAATTTTGACTGTTGTTTACATAAATTTAAATATATTTTATCATTTGTCAAAGTGCATATAGTCATTTGTTTACATTCTAAATCGATACATGATTTAAACTTGTTTAAAAAGTCGTAACCTATTATGCCATCCGCCTTACAAGGCAAAGAATTAAAAACATAAAACTTATGATTGAAATAATATCCCTGAGTCTCTAACACTAAATAAACATATCCTATTGCATTGACTCTGCCTCCAATGCCATTTATAGTGGTACTCCATTTGTGTATTGGAATGTTATGTTCTAGAATCTTACTATGTGGAATTGCTGAAATTGAAGCTCCAGTGTCAATTAACCATAAATATTTTTTGTTGTTTATGGACAAGGTAGCTAATAATGAATGATCGTAAGAAAAAACACTTTTAGTCACGAAAAAACTCTTCAACATTTTCTTCTACTGTAATATCGGTATTATTACTCGTATTATGGTCATTATCTGTCATCACTTGTACATTTTGGCTTTTCGGGGAACCTCTACTGTTAGAATAATAGCGATTATACTGACCTCGAAAGCCTTGTCCCGAACGGTTTCCTCGGGAGGTCTGTCTTCAATTTTGTGTTACTCCGCGTTGGTGATTGTAACTGTTAGAAAAATAGTTACCTCTTGGAGTCGAATAAAATCCCCTATAGTTACCTCTGAATTGTCCAAAATTTCGCGCATTAGACCTTCTCATTGACAAAATATTTGTCGAAGCATTTCCTGTCGAAGAAGTTTCTTCATCCACTGCAGCTTGTATAGCGTCGTTTAATGTGTTGAAATTCCTAGCAGCTATAATTGTGCTCAATCTACGATTTCGCAACCCATCTGAAAACCGTTTGATAGCTAGCTTTTCATTTACACATTTTAAAATATTATAAGATTCAGGATTTCCTTCGGCCTGCGAAATAGTAAGATCGACAAACAAACTTGACAATTCCTGACCGAAGTCTGAAATGGACTTTTCACTTTGCATAATATTCTGTAATTTACTCTGTAAAGCTGTAGATGACTTTTTAGGCAATAAGTGCAATTTCATGTCCTTTTTATTAAATCTTTTAATTTTTATTAATTCATCGCATAACTCTGTAATAAATTCTGCCATTAATTCATATTATTGTATTAAAATCAGACCCATTACAATAAAAAATCTAATCACAGGTATAATTAGTGCATGTAACGTTAAACGGTTTTAATACATATCAATAATGCATACATACCAATTTCTTCCGATTTACGACACTGTCACTATGGTAGGTACTTAAAGTCTCAAGTAGCAGTTCGATATCATGACGATGGCGATGCCGACCGTGACGGATTTACGAGTTACGATTTTACACTAAACTTTTTTTTTTTTTTTTTTTTTTTTGCACTTTAACACTCACAGGAGACTTGTATGTTTACACATTACCGCCGACGCCTTTACTTAAATATAATTCGCCATTAAATATTAACGGAAATTACGCGATATCATCTTGCACTTGTTTACGTTGCTGGTCGCGAAGAACACTAGCGTATCTTCTGAGTACTAGATCGTTGACATGATTCTCTACAATTCTGTGGTGGCACTTTTTATATACTTTGTATGCGATAAAGATACCTCCTATCCCCAACAATAAAACAATTACCAGCAGAATAATGTTACTAGTAGTCGCGTGGTGCAGAAGCTGTTCTGTCTGCGACGTATTTTGGCCAGTACCCGTTGCGGCTTGAGAAATGAGCACTTGTTCTTTTAAGTTATTCGAAGGGTTACACATTTTTGAAATATTTGGTCACAAAGCGAATTATATGTTCGTATTGGAACGACAGTCCTCGATGATCTCTTTTGTAATACATTGTTATTGTTCATGCATCATTTGGAGTCAACACTGTCTTAATATGGTACTATATTGAATTACACGCGCGAGGTTGGTTCTACTGGCAGGGTCGCCATATGATGTACGGATTGAGTATTGGAATAAAACACTAGCTTGGTTGAAACAAGACTGCTTTATTGCATGAATTGCATTCGGTTTTATAGATACATTGGTTACATATTAAATATAGGAGTAGCTAAAATAACACATCACACTATAATCGAATGCACAAAGAAGGCGGAAGCACCAAAATGCGCAACTTGCTTGCGTTTCAAAAAGCCCTACAACCATGGAACAGGAGCGCCGGATTGTCCAGCAAAAATAGTGGCAGAGAAACGGTACATTAATTCCGTTGATTATGGAGGCGCCTGAGAGAGCGTCAATGATTGTAGACACTTCCTCTTCTCTTTTCCCCTTTTTATTTTTTACTTTGCTTATTATGTACCTAGATTTAATACTTATCTCAAGTAAATTACAATGACTCATAACCTGACACTTTAGACATCGGCATAGCGATATCATACGCGAGCGACACTGTCCTCATTTTTTCCGCTGAATCTGCGTTAGAAGCATATCACTAATTGCACAATATTGCACGTGGAGTAAACGTACTATAAACTGACTCTGATATGCGTTTTATTAAAAATTATTGTCCTAGATTTGTATTAAAAATGCTTTGCGTTAATGTCCCTAATTACGAGTATTAATTAATTTTACTTTCCTGTAGGTTTGAAATTAAAAGTAGATAATTATATACCTATTACTATGATAACATTCGATGTAAATTACAAAATAAATAGTTAATTGTACCTAATAATTAAAACAAATAAGATTATTCTAGACTAAGTATAATTGCCTAAAAGCCTGAAACACAGGAATACCTAGTTCAGGCGCCAATTATATATTTAGAGGTCCAGTATGTGAATACCATTACGTAAATTTGAACTAGTGTCGTCTTATGTGTAATTAGATTATATAATTAAATAAGCATCCGTTGTCTGGTACCCATAACACAAGCAGGTTGTCCTAGCTTACTTTGGGATCAGATGACGCGGTGTCCTATAAATACAGATAAATTGTATCTAGTTTAGGCACCAATCTCAAATTATAATGTTTACTGTGAATTCAATGTAAATACTTAATTTAAGACGCATTATGAATTAAGATGGTTGTATGTTTTTTGAGAAAATAAAGATTTTATTAAAGAAAAAAATAAAAATACGGCTCACCACCTATTACGTGGCACAAATTATAAAAAGGTGAAATGTAAGCATATAATATGCCTCTTCCTATCCCTTCGGGGATAAAGGCGTGACCAATAAATAAATAAATAAATATTCACTGACATTTCACGCAACGCTATCCGATCCCAAAGTAAGCTAGGAATAACCTGCTTGTGTTATGGGTATCAGACCATAGATATTAATACATATATACTTTTAAATACATACTTATCATACATAGAAACACCCAGACTCTTGAGACAAACATTTATGGGTCACACAAATTTTTGTCTTCGGTGGGAATCGAACCCACGACCCCGAGATCCGCAGTCGCACATTTCGACCTCTAGACCAACGAGGTAGGCACCAATATGTTAACCCTTCTAATTCAAACAACATTTTACTACTATACAACATTTTACCTTATAGTTTTATGTCCCACGTAATAAGGCGGTGAGCCTATTGCCGTGTTGAAATGGACAGGTGCAAGTCGTGACGACCCACAGTAGAAATTTTTCAAGCCGCCCTGGTCTTCCATTTGGCTTAACATTTATCATTTTACCTGTCACCTGTCAGAGCAAATCAGGCCGTAACTGAATGTCAGCGGCTCGCGGGGCGACGGCGAATGCAGAGTACAAGAGATTAGGTAACTTCGAACAATGTGATAACAAACTCACCGACCGCGGTTTTCTTGTGAGCGCACACAATGCTGTCTCACTCTCTTTTACTCGTGGAACGCGTTCTTGCCGCAATCGCTGTAGCCCCGCTCGTCACTGACATCCAATTTGCGGCATGACAAATTTCCATACGTCATCATTGTTAAAAACTTCATCATCGTGGTATGTCGTATCGCTCCAATGTCGTACGATATAAACGTCCCTTTACTAAAGAAGCCGTGGCGCGTCGGAAGCGCGTGTGTCGCGACGTCACATCCGCTAGATATTTATCATTCGCCGCGTTTGCGCCCGCGACTCCGCTCATAAATATGCAATTTGTTGCAATATGCCCGCTGTGAATCTTTATCTTTTATACAAGAAATGTTTCTTTGCGAATCGCAAAAAATTCTTTTTTAATATCTGACAGGTTTGTGTCTTGGGTAGATTCCGAAGGATATGAATTTTTTGCATTGAATATGAAGAGCGCTACACAATCAAAGTTAAATAGGGGTAAAAGGACGACCAATTAGGATCTTCCAAATTGGTCGTCTTTTCACATTTGAAGTACAATGATATCCATGTGAAGTGTAACTATTTGATATTTAGAGTATTCGTACCAAAAGTTCTGAAACGCGACCCTATACATGAGACTTCACAGTCTGTCTGTCTGTCCGTCACGAGGCTGTATCGCAGGATCTCACGTTTTCTATGAAATAGCGTCTTGCAAAGTCTTCAGGAACAATGATGTCACACAGCGCCCCATAGCCTGCTCTCACCTTATCTTGTTCTGTGTACACTGAGAAATGATGACGATGAAAATTTTAGTCAAAACCATTCATTTACTTCAACCTAAAAAGGGCAAATAAATTCAAACACTATTTAAGCGAGATAAGTGCACAGCTGCAGAGTGCGGGCGTATTTCAGTAACACCGCACAGTCTCGACAAAGGCACTAATTGTACAAGAGATAAGACCTGACATACTCCGGGCGACAGCGATGTACTCGACACCGTGTTCTGTGTTCTAATTGACACAGAAAGATGTGGTGTTTAAATGGTGAGTTAGTGTGAGATTGTGCATTCCTGGGAGGATTGAATTAATATTTGTGTTTTAAAGTTCTAGTTTATTGTAATTTGAGTTTTAAAGTCATTAAAGGAGAGAATTGAAATAAGTGAGATCCAACAGTGAGTAGATATCTACTTATATTTATGAATATTAAAATTTACAAACACTTTTGTCCTTGCTCTTACCAAGGTTATGCGAGACTTGACCTGGTTAATTCTAACACTCACTACAAAAAGCATTTAAAATAAATTTGTCAAAACAATTTATGTACTTCAACACATTATAAAAAGGGCAAATAAATTCAAGCACTATTTAAGCGAGATAAGTGCACAGCTGCACAGTGCGGGCGTATTTCAGTAACACCGTACAGTCTCGACAAAGGCACTAATTGTACAAGAGATAAGACCTGACATACTTCGGGCTACAGCGATGTACTCGACACCGTGTTCTGTGTTCTAATTGACACAGAAAGATGTGGTGTTTAAATGGTGAGTTAGTGTGAGATTGTGCATTCCTGGGAGGATTGAATTAATATTTGTGTTTTAAAGTTCTAGTTTATTGTAATTTGAGTTTTAAAGTCATTAAAGGAGAGAATTGAAATAAGTGAGATCCAACAGTGAGTAGATATCTACTTATATTTATGAATATTAAAATTTACAAACACTTTTGTCCTTGCTCTTACCAAGGTTATGCGAGACTTGACCTGGTTAATTCTAACACTCACTACAAAAAGCATTTAAAATAAATTTGTCAAAACAATATATGTACTTCAACATATTATAAAAAGGGCAAATAAATTCAAGCACTATTTAAGCGAGATAAGTGCACAGCTGTAGAGTGCGGGCGTATTTCAGTAACACCGCACAGTCTCGACAAAGGCACTAATTGTACAAGAGATAAGAGCTGACATACTCCGGGCTACAGCGATGTACTCGACACCGTGTTCTGTGTTCTAATTGACACAGAAAGATGTGGTGTTTAAATGGTGGGTTAATGTGAGATTGTGCATTCCTGGGAGGGTTGAATTAATTTTAGTGTCGTCAAGGTTAAAACTTAAGGTACTTTTTATCAGTTGAAGATATTTTTGTTAAGTAAAGTTTTTTATAACGACAATTTACGGCCAAAAAAAAGAAGCGGATGGCACAAAATCGTATCTTGTGGCGTATATCCGGAGAGGACTAAGTCTACCAGTGGAGTGCCGTTGACTGCTTTGATCGAATGAAAGAGAATTTACAACTTTTAATATCTCTGTTAAATATCATAGCTTGATTTTTAGTCCGTATCCAACTGGACTTTTGAAACATTACTTTAAAAGCAAAGACAACCGTTTAGCAACATCACGAACATTATGGCTCAGTATTTATACTGGTCTCTCCTTTAATATACTATAAGTCATCCCTATCTCCCGTACGCCATTCGCTACTAATGGAATTCCACTTCTTCGAGTATAGTAGTAGTTCAGTCATACCTATAATTTTATATATTTAGTCTCGCCGTTAACCCCAACAATGCTACCCCATTGTACAAAAACATACCGACTACTCTACTGATGCCCACAAAATATTGTCATAATTACATTTTGTGATACGTAAATCGTGGTGTGCTTATTTTTTTTAATTTTTTTTTTATAAATATTGTTGGACATTCTCACACAACATCATCTAGCCCAAACTAAGCTATAAAGCTTGTGCTATGGGATCTAGACGACTGATATACATACTTATATATTTCTAAATAAATACATATTATACATAGAAAACACCCAAACTTCGAAACAAACATTTGTGGATCACACAAATATTTGGACCGACCCAGGAATCGAACCCAGGACCTCCAGCGCCGCAGGCGGTATCACTACCGACTACGCCACAGAGGCAGTCGACATTACATACATACACACATTAATTTATTTATTTTTTACATACATGTAGTCACCCCCGAAGGGATAGGCAGAGGCATGGCATACGCTCACATTTTATCTAATAGTTTTATGTCCCACGTCATAGGCGGTGAGATGATTGCCGTGTTTCATGCGTGTTACATGAAGAGACGAATGACCCGCTGTTGAAATATTTCAAGCAGCCCAAAGATTTTCTTATTGGCTTAACAACCGTTTCTTGCAACAGACTGGGCTGTTGTGAACACAGAAACGCAAATTGAATAATCCCAAATTGGTCACCCATCCGAGGACTAGTCATAACAAAGTTGTTACAGATATTGTTTACAGAATACTGAGTCTTCAGGCTATGAGCGTTTCAATGTCATTTTAATATAACAAAAACCGGCCAAGTGCGAGTTGGTCTCGCCCATGAAGGGTTTCGTAGCAGAAAGTAACATAATATAAAAGTTCTTATAGTTCGTTGTAACTTTGATTGATGTCGTAACACGTTCGCAGTGGTAGTGGTAGTTTCAGTTCTGAGTATGGGGACCCCCAAAATTTACTGCTTTTTTTCTAGTTTTATATAAGAATCTTAATGCGGTTCACAGAATACATCTAGTTACCAAGTTTCAATAGCATAGGCCTTATAGTTTCAGAGAAAAGGGGCTGTGACACACAGACGGACAGACAGACAGACAGACATGACGGATCTATAAGGTTCCGTTTTTGCCATTTGGCTACGAAACCCTAAAAAGTAAAAAAATAAACAGTTTAAAACAAAATGAATATTAGACGAGTTAACACAGCTGATGTCTCCGTTATGAACTAGCGTATCCCCCGGGCGCGCCTGAATAATTACGGAGTGAATTGTAAAACAGTCTGTACGAGACTCGAACTGCCGGCTTTACTGTTTAATTATGCAGTAACCCACTCGCTATGCACCTTCAGAATTGTGCGATGTTTTAACGTGGTTTGTGAAGGACTGGGGTGTTTTATGACTTGTAATTTCATCTGGATACATTGGATGACATGATATTCTTACTCTTCATTATTTATAAGATTATACGATAGTCGCTTTTTTTTTAAGTGAAAGTGTTCAAATTTAGCGTAAAGCACTACGATACGATAGTGCACGCCGCTTTGCTCCGTGAAGATTTTTTTTCCCAGCATCTCATTAGAACTTTTTCGGTGTTCAAAAAGAAGCTAATATGTTCCAGTTGATAGGGGTATAGTCTGGATTAACATAATTGCCTAAAAGGATCTGGCTGAAATTTGATACAATGGTCTAACCCTGTATCAAATGGGATGCGGGTCCCACTAATATCTTAAGGAACCCAATGGTTCGGTCCTCATCGTGGTGCATCCTGGGCAACGGAGTAGTAAACACTTCACAACGGACTTCCTCTGTCTGGGAGTGGTGCTACTCCGGCTAATCCCGGCCGAGGCGAGAGCGGCCCACCTGTGGATTGCTCGATAGTGTGTGTTGCTACCGACCGTGAGTAGTGACACGGCCGGCAGTAGCAGTGCTAGGCCGCTGTCGCCTCGTCAGTTGACGAGGTGATGGCGGCAAAGAGGGAGGCGCAACGCGCGGGGCGAGCGGGAGTAACGGATAATTCTCCCGCTTCTGCAGTTCGGAAGCGCCGCAGTCTGGAGTTCACAGCGTGCCCCTGATTGTTTCTTGACCGTGGGCGTAAGGTCAGGGGACCGCGTCCACCAACGGTCACATGGCGATGGGCGTACTTCCGGAGGGTGCCCATTAGAGCACGCCCGCGCCGGCCGCTCTTTATCTCCTCTGCTTACAGAGGGGGCACCCGAGAGCGGTGGAGGTGCAGGGGTGGTTGTTAGCTTCATAAGGAGCTCTGGGAAGCTACCCATCTTGCTCCCCCAAGGTGAGCCCCGAATAAACGCGGCGCCCATAGCCGGGTCGACGTGAATAATCTTCTTGATATCCCTCGGCCCGGCCATAGGGTAAGGAGGAACAACGCGGGGTTTTTCCCTTTCCGGACCGGGCCGGGAGTCTCACACACCGTTTCAGCTGCCCCGCGTTTGGGATGAGGCCGCGTAAATGCGTTCCCAGCGTAAAAAAAATATGTATCAAATTTCAGCCCGAATCTTTCAACCGTTAAAGTATGAAAAAGTAACAATAAATTTTAATAAAATAGCAGCTAATTTATTTAGGTACCATTTGTACAGATAAATCTCAATTGATCTACCTATAATGACCTTGAAAAATCTCAACAAAAGAATTATAAGAATATAATGAAAAATGTATAAGAAACTTTGAACCCTATTAGATTTTAAATTTAATTTTATTCCACATTATGAAAATTCACTTGTACTATTCCACTTTTATTTTAATTTAAAAATACCTGACCGGTTTCGCTTTTAAAGCATTATCAAAAGTCCACCATACTTTTGATAATGCTTTAAAAGCGAAACCGGTCAGGTATTTTTAAATTAAAATAAAAGTGGAATAGTACAAGTGAATTTTCATAATGTATTATAACAAGTTCCATCAAGTGCCAACAATCGAAAGTATAACGGATTTAATTTTATTCTATTTTCAGTTAATTGGCAGACCGTTAGAAATGAACTGTAATGAAAATATTTCACATAATTTGCGATATTTCTTTCACAAAGAGTTCACAGCTGAAGTTAACATAAATTTATTCATTTGCTACAAAATCATTCAATTCGTTCATTCATACCAAGTTCGTTAACATTCTAGTCTTTGAGCATCGGGGACTCCATTTTTTATGAAATTGTTTTTACTAAAAATGTAATATATTTCAAGTGCAATATCTTTTGATAAATTCTTGTGTAAAGATGTAAAAATAATGTTAAAAAAGTTTGTGTAGTCCTTACTATCTTACTAATATTATAAATGCGAAAGTTTGTGAGTGTGGATGTTTGTTACTCTTTCACGCTTGAACGGCTGAAATTTGGTACGGGATACATTATAGTCTGGAATGACACATAGGCTACATTTTATCCCGGGAATGTGTTCCTACGGGAAGCAGGAACGGGAAAAAAATTTACGCGGGCGAACCTGCGGGCATCAGCTAGTGTTTAATAATGCCAAAACGGGGTAGAAAGTAAGTACCATCTGTCAATAAAGTGGAGTCATTTTAAAAGGTAACATTTGACAATTTAATTTCACAATCATTTGACAATCAAATTATGTATTATACCTACTTGTCTTAATTTGCTCCTTATATTTATGAACGAAAAAATAATGAACTCTAAATCTATAAAAGAACTTTTTATCTTTTCATCAAACTATCAAAGAAAAAAAACTCTAAATCTACCAAAGAAATTTTCGTGAGGCTTTGGGTACCGTAAAAAAAATCTGACCACGTGCGAGGCGGACCCCGCACAGAGGTTTCAGTACCAAAAAATGGCCATAAACCACATTTGTTGTATCGGAGCTTCCAGTAATCCCCCTCTTTTTTTCTGATTTTAGTATCTGCTGTAATGGCGGCAACAGAAATACATCACCTGTGAAAATTTTAGCTTTTAAGCTATCACGGTTTTCGCGATACGGTCTCGTGACGGAACAGACAGACAGTCGGACAGCGAAGTCCCGTTTTTATATAGGTAAGTTCAAAATTTGATATACTTAAGTGAATCACGGGCAAAGCCGCTATTCTTTTTTTTTTTTTTATATTCAGCTCGCCAAATTGACGTCGCCACCAGCCTGATGGTAAGAAAGCAGTGGTGCATCTAGCAATTGGGGGCCACTTCTTACAGTGGTCCTCAAGTTGGCAGCCCTGTGATGTGCCTCTTCACGCTCCTCTTGAAGAACCCGGGATTGTAAGATGAGGGAAAGACGTGTGCGGGCAGGTCGTTCCATATTTTTATAGTTCGACAGAGGAAAGATCTTTTGAAACGCTCGGTTCTGGCGAAGATTCTCTCCACTGTGTATGAGTGGCATCTCTGCCCGGCACGCGTTGTTCGGGATCGGAAAGGAGATGGTGGGATCAGGTTGAAGAGCTCTTCAGAACATTCGCCGTGATACATTTGATAGAAGGCAGCCAAGGACGCTATGGTTCTTCGCTGCGACAAAGGTTCGAGGCCTCCCGTCACCTCAGGACAACCAATTCTTCGGATAGCACGTCTCTGCATAGCGTCAAGCGCGTCTAACAAGTACCTCGCGGAGTCATCCCAAAGGTGAGAACAGTACTCGACGCAGGGACGAATCTGCGTCTTGTACAGTAAACATCTCTGATGTGGCGTGAAATACCGTCTCACCTTATTCAGGATTCCCAGTTTCCGCGAGGCCAGACCAATACAGCTCTCTATGTAGTTTTTGTGATTGAGCTCACGCCGGACGTCTATACCGAGGATCTCCAGGTTGTCCTTTAGTGGAATTGTAATGCTCTGAAGAGAGGGCAGGGGTAGGAATGGGGACTTCTTAGCTGTAAACGCACACGCCTGTGTTTTTCTGGCATTGAACTCGACCAGGTTGTCTGAACCCCATTGGGCAATGCGGCCCAGGTCCAGATCGAGATCCGCCACGAGTTGTCGTCTCTTCTCATCCACGTCGCCTCGCCCTGCCGCTGGACGGCCAGAATAGCTCCCATTAAGAGTACTGTCATCCGCATAACAATGAATGCACCCAAGGGACAGCATGTCATTGATATGCAGAAGAAAGAGAGTTGGGGACAATACCGATCCCTGTGGTACTCCGGCATTTACCTGAAAAAAACAGGAAGCCTGACCATCACAGAGGACCCGAATCCGTCGCCCGTTCAGGAAGCTGGCCAACCAGCGGCACAACTGATGCGATAAACCATATGACGGCAGCTTGGAAAGAAGCGACGCATGCCATACCCTATCAAAGGCTTTTGCGATGTCTAGGCCAATAGCCAGAGATTCGCCGTGCCTCTCCATAGCCTCACCCCAGGTGTGCGTTATGTACGCTAGGAGGTCACCCGTTGATCGTTTCGGCCTAAAGCCATATTGGCGATCGTTAATTAACGAGTGATCCTCCAGATAGCGCATGAGCTGTTTGTTGATGATTAGCTCGAACACCTTGCAGATGACGGTGGTTACGGCTATGGGGCGATAGTTGGCTGGATCCGATCGATCCCCTTTCTTGGGGATCGGTTGGACATTCGCCTAAGCATTCTCAAAATTTCTTAGACAATTGAGCCATGGCTCGACAATGAACTCCCAAAAAATCGCAACATAGTCATACCTAATATATTATTACTTAGAAAAAGTTAAATATTAACTTTGATACCGAGGGAGATGGGTCGGGACCTGGTGTGGGATGCAACTTGTGTTGACACTCTAGCCCCGTCCCATCTTCCTAAAACAAAATTACAAGCCAGTGCAGCAGCGGAAGCGGCTGAAAATATTAAAATTAATAAATATAAGGGTCTCGACTCATCGTATCGTTTTTGTCCAGTCGGTGTCGAGACCATGGGGTCCCAATGCGCAAAAATTTTTCAAGAATTTGAAAAAGCGCCTTGTGGAGTCAACTGGTGACCCAAGGGCTGGCAGTTTTCTCGCTCAACGAATAGGCATTGCTATTCAAAGGGGGAATGCTGCTAGTCTTTTGGGCACAATGCCACGGGGGCCTTATTTAGGTTTAGTTTAGATAGTAATAATGTAAATATAGATATGTAATAATTATGTTTCTCTGTAATTTTTAACAATAAATGTAAATTTCAATATTATTCTGTAGTGAATAAAACTCATAATCTTAAGGAAGCTCTCAACAATTCTATTATCCAAAAAGCGGGCCATGATGTATTTATGTGAGAACACTCCCATAAGTCTCGGCATACTTTCGCCCCTTTTAAAAGATTCACGTCGCCCTTTACACTTTATATATAATAATATATTTTTGGGCTCTTTCACGGATTAGTTTAAAAGGGGATATAATGCGGAGTATCTAAATAAGTTCCTTATAGACTTTCGTATTGGTTTGATTAGATACTTTCTTTCTTTTTATTCACAAGGTACAATGGTTTTAATATAAAAAAATACCTGCCAGAGAGCCGACCTGCTAGGTCGCAATATAGCATGTAGGAGAAGAAATTAGTGTAGGTATACGTTAAGAATGCTATTTTACGCTTAATTTTAATATTAGAACCAGCTACGTTTGCATGAAAGAGAGAAAGTGAGAGTTGTATTAATATTTGAATAACAGACATCACGTTTCCTGTCGCCAATATTGAATCATTTTGGAATATGAGTCACACTTAAAAATAGACTTTGTTCTTATACGACGTGACAGCATATTGAAAGCTGCCACGGAAGCGTTAAATTTCACAACTTTTCAAAAAAACCGATTTCAAAATTATAAGAATCCTACGTAACGTTTAACCAGAAGCAGAACTTGTAACATAGCACCTCTTAAATTTTCTGCTTCAAAAATAACGTACCTATAAACCTCAGTCACCAAAAACAATAAGGCACAAACATTACTGTCACGTAAGCGGCTCACACACACAATAAAACAATTTCATAACACTCCCCATACACAAGCAAGAAACAACACCCCCTCCCTATTGGGGAACATTTTATATAGTTTTTCGGACCCTTGAGTTTTATTGTTATTGTAATAACTGTTACACGGATAGATTGTATACTGTATGTATACCATAAGTTTTTTTTAAAAGAGGTAGAGGAATGAAAACAGTGCAGTTAAGAGTGCGACCTAGTCCAAAATTACTGTCAATAGTAAAATAGAGTCGCGAACTAGTTTTCTATACTAATATTATAAAGAAGAAAGATTTGATTGTTTGTTTGCTTGTTTGCATCGAATAGACTCCGGAACTACTGGACCGATTTGGAAAATTCTTTAACTGTTGGAAAGCTACACTCTTTGCGGTGAAAATAGGCTATATTTCATTCCCCCGGGAACAGGATCTACGCGGGTGAAACCGCGTGACATTCGCTAGTTGACTTACATTTTAAGGTCTTAAGCCCTGATATGACCAGTCGTAAGATATTTTTCCGTACTTTGGAAGGAACATGTTAATGGTTATCAAATTAAAAAGTAGTAGTTTAACATGGTTACAGCTTTTTGGGTGGTTAGAAAGTTTGAAAATATACTTAGTAAAAAGTGGGCGTATTATGCTTCTGCCTATATCGTTAGGATAAAAAACGTGATAATGGTCATTTCCTACTATTATATTACAGTTTTAAAGGAAATTGCCGTGTCTTATATTAGTAAGTTTTTGAGACTTAAGTCATCAATCTCGGTCCAATGTTTTTACTTGCGTAGAATAATATCACAGTACTCTACTACTAGTTACCATCAGGCTGGTGGCGACGTCAATTTGGCGAGCTACATATAAAAAATAAAAAAACTCTTATATAGAAGTTAGTACTTTAGTTCAACAAAATGAAATGGTAATATTTTTGGCAGTACGAGTATAACTTTATTTTTGGATAAAAACGTATGCCTAACGGTTTTTATCCAAAAATAAAGTTATACTTATTATTATATTTCCACATGTCACAAAAACCTCGTGGCCCCGCGGACTCAGTGTTCTATAAACGATCACTGTAGTAAGCAACATTTACTGTGGCCGGTCATGGATGGGTGACCATCACATGACCACTTTGGGAAATTTTTATTTTCGAGCGTTTCCGTGCTTTGAAAGGCACGTTATGCAGTTGGTCCCGGTTGCCAGAAAAATGGCAGTCGTTAAGCCAAGTTGAAGGCGTTTATGGGCGACTTGAAAATTTTCGACAACAGACAGTCACAACCTGCGCCTGTCTATATCAACACGGCAATACACCACCTATTACGTGGGACAATTTCTAAAAGGTGAAATCTGGGCATATAATATGCCTCTGCCTACCCCTTCAAGGGATCATATGTATGTATTATGTCGAGCACACCATTTTACGCTAGATGAAGCATTATGAAAGCATTTACTGTGATATCTGCATCAAAGGGAAAATGCAGTAAGCGTGCTTTGGGTAAAAATATAATGAAATCATAAAAAGAACATATTTAACTAAACTTGTCTAAACTTACTCGACAAGTCCCTTCATAGCACGCAAGAATGACCTTTAAAACAAGCCGAATAAAGACGTTCATAGAAAAAATCATAAAACAGAATGTGAAAAAAATCCCAATTCCATTTCTACTATAATACCATGAAAGAATCATGTCTGGATGATACAGACCCCGCGTCAGCAACGAAATGAAATTAATATAATCCCTTTTCTTATAAAGGAAATTTTCCAACTTATAATAAAGTACCCTCAAAGGAAAATTTACTATAATTATGAGGAGTTAGAGTTGAATTTTGCTGCTTGATGGATGAAAAGGCAGTATTGTTAGACCGAATAAATCTGAGAATAATTTGAATAACAAAAGTATGGGGAATGCTCTTTGATTCTTGACTACGTAGTGATGTTGAACATTTTGCTCCATTGTTCGACTGTGGCTAAGGAAAGTTTTTACATAATAAAAAGTTTGAATATGACGTCATTTTCGTGAAGTTCTTTTCGAGATGTGAGAGAAATTATTGCTGTAGTAGAACAGTTTCTTTCAAGGTTACATTTCAGTAATTTTGCCTTTCATTGTACAGAATTAGGGTGGAACGTAATCATTTGTACTGAGTAAATTTTTGTAATAACAATGGCAAGCATTGTATTATTAAAAAAAAAGTTTAAAAAGAACGCTATTAGGTATAATGCAGAGGTGAGACCACAGTGGTAGCCGTAGGTCTGGTAGGTCTGTTGGGAGTTCTGGGGACGTTCTTCCGAAGACCCACCTAGGCTAGGCTAGGCTGTTAGGTAGGATACGTGAGGTTTTAGTCGGTAGGAGTCCGACATAGCATTCTTGTAGGATTTTCCTCACGTTAAAAAGAAAAGCGAAGGTATAATGCAGATTTTGGAAGGCAAGTTGAGCTGTTGGTTCCGGTTGTCAGCAATGATACGGTCAGTATAATATGGGCGTATACTATGCCTTTGCCCACCCTGTATGGGATAAAGTCATGGCTATAAATATGTATTTAGCCATAAAATCTCTCTCGTAGTCTATAGGTACTTGTATTAGCAGGCGATCTGAAGATATAATGATTGGAAGAGGAAGACATGAGCACTGGTAGTGCCATGGGAAATAAAGGAGAACATAACCTAATTGAATTTGAATTACATTGCAGAAATTAAATCTAGGTTTGCAAGTCATTTTTTGATGCGTTTTAATTTCAATTTTTATTTTTGTAACCCGTTAAAGTACAATTCAAAAAAAAGCCCTACAAATGTTTTCAATTGGTCACAACTACGATAACTAAGAATTTTTTTTTGCATATACATATTTATTTGTTCTAGAGGAAAACGACATTGAAAGACAGACAGAGGAACATTAAAGTGATTCTCCAAGGGATCTGTTTTTCCCTTATTGTTTGCCAAATCCCAAAAAATATGTTTTCATTACAAAAACATTTATTCTTGAATATTTGTGGAATGTCCGACCTCCATGTTAACAGCTACGGTTGATAGGGCAATGTCTACACAATTCTCCATTCCCCACACAAAATCTATCCAAATGTCTCATAAGGCTTGTACAAGCACTTTGTCTACATTGACACAGGTCCGTAATATGTGCACCACAGACAGACAGGGGTCAAATAACACAAGTATCTACAGGTCACTTTGTACCCTCGTCAGGCCGCCCACATTGGCCGTCTTGTCCACGTTATTGACAACTTTATTGCCCGCGTGAAGGATTGAAGTGGCTTTGTGTTACTAATCTTGTTGAGATTATCAATAATGTGGACATGACCTCGAGTAAGCGTTGATGTTGTAGTATCTATGTAGTAGACAATTTAGAGTGCAGTGATTTATATCAGTAATTCCTGATGTTTCTCAAGCTTGAAAAAACAGTGGGTCATCACAACCTGCGCTGGTCCATTTCAACACGATAATAGGCATTACGCGGGACAAAAAAAAGGTGATATGTGGACGTACACTATGCCTCTGCCTACCCCTTCGGCGATAAAGTATACTTACATTACATTACATTGCATATGGTCACGCCTTTATCTCCGAAGGGGTAGGCAGAGGCATATTATATGCCCACATTTCACCTTTGTATAATTTGTCCCACGAAAAGGTATACTTATATTGTAAAAAAATTAAGGGAGTTTACACAATGGAAACAAATCCGTATGACCTAGATACCTCGAGTGAGGAGCGCGCAACTCAGATCCACAATAACATAATGCCCCAGATCCGTATAAAAAATACCACAAAATTACGTTAAGTGATTTGGCCATAAATTCGGGTAAGTTGAGTCACCATACAGTAACAAAGACGAATAATAGCAAGATTTACGTGAGTAGGGTCACCCATCGCTGCTTACTGACGGGAATAAAGACTACAGGATAACAAATAACTTTGCATTGTAACTGTGGTTTTAATGTAGGTATAGTATCTAAGTATGAATACTGAAAATAAATATATTTTTGTAAAAAAAATCACACAGCGTTATCTAGCCTAATTTAGGCTACTAAATAACTTGTGCTATGTGTCTAGAAAACTGATAAAAATAAATGGTTTAAAAACCCTAGAAAAACACGCTTTTATAAATGCACGTGAAAACCAAAAATAAATTATGGATCGTTCAAGTTGCCTGTATTTCTTCTGGGCTGAAGTGTTAACTATGTGCTTTTAATTATAATATTTGTTTGTAAAAGCGTGGGGCACTGGAACAGGAAAGACTTTCCTGGCGGAAGCTGCATGATTTCTTGTCAGATTAAGGATATGGTCACATTTATAAAAGCGTGTTTTTCTCCTGTTTTTAAACTATTAATTTACACTGTCACGCTTTTCTATATCTATTGTGGCTTTTACTATTATTCATATCATTTTAAATTTCGGAAATGTATTAACGATGATAGACTTTAATTGAAATGCATAACATACTTGAAAAGTAAAGTAGTTAATCACACCTAAGCATTTTCAACACCCACTTTTGCCAGTTTTTCGTGACGCCCTACTGTGAATCGTGTAGAAGAAGCTAGCTAGACAAAAACGACCATTGAATTCCTAGTAGTCATTAGTTATTATCAACTCCTAAGGCCCATACATTAAGAGATACAACTATATTTTTTCGGAACTACCCACATTTGGGTCACAATTAGGGTAAGTATGTGACACATTGATAATTCGAAGTGCATTTGTTTACATTTTTACTCCTTACTTCATTAAATTGTTTAAGTTAGTTACCGAGGTTTTTGCTAGTGTTTTTGTCATGGATTGTGAACATAAAAGCACGTACTTTATTTTGAGTTAATATTTGTGACTGCAGATGCATTCTATAATTTTATAAAATTAGTTGTTTCGAAATTGGTGATGTTTTTTTCTGCTTTTACAATTTTAGTAGTCTTATACTTACATGTCCATCCATGTCCACTCTCTAAAATCTATTGTATATAATGCTTAAAAGTGTGTAGTAATAAATGAAAGAAAAAACCGTTGCGAATTATTTGCACAACAATTTTTTTTTTTTTACTATTACAGTCTTCTCCATTTCAAAAAAGGGTCTTCTTCGAAGAATGGTTGAAACACCCGAAAGAAACGCGAAATGAGGAACTTTTTCGGTTTATATCTTTGAGATATCAATTAGATGGTGTGACAGAGTCATCTTTGAGAGACATTAAAACCCTAATCTCAAGATATTCAGCAAAACGGGCTGAAAAGTGGAACGCCTGTGGAAGAAACCAAGAGCGGTTTTTAAACAAGAATTGTGCATGGCTGGAGGGTGTCGACATATGTTTTGAAGTATATATTTACGTATCCATTCCAAGTACATCTACGAAGCTCCAACCAGGACCTGGCAGACCTAGCAAAGAGTTCGAAGACTCGAGTGACAAAACAAAAAAACGACGTGTGGATGACCTCTTACAAACAAGAAGCCCTAGTGAATTGGCATATGTTGCGGAAGTGTCTGCACGATTGTCAGGTCAAAGACGCGTAGCACGTCACATTAAGGATGTAACTAGCGCCAGTTCACAATGCCAAGCAATAAAAAAGGCCTCTGAAATAAATGTTCCTCGGTGTTTGGCAAATGAAGAAGCTTTGGCGTATTACGTTGATAGTAAATCAAGCAGCCATAGTTATAAACAGACTCGAAAGTGGAGCATCAGAGCAGGACATGAACTATTTCCGTCATTATATAACGTTAAAAAGGCTAAAGTAGCCTGCTATCCTCCAGTTCAACATGTTTTCGTAAACGAAACACGTGCGGAAATCAAAGTTCAGGCAGTTTTAGACAAAACTGCAGAACGTTTAGTTTCAGCACAACAAGAAGTTGTCAGTACTCTATTGCCTTGTACGCCAGTGACTCTATTGCCAGTGATGATTTTTTGTTTGTATTTTCATTTGTCCCTCTTCAATTACGAGATGAAAAAGACAATATTGTGTGGCAGAATCCTCGACCATCCTCTACGATGTATTGTCCCCAAATAAAATTTATTTTTTCTAAAGAAACTAAGGACTTGACAATCGCCGAAACCGATAAGGTTGTGGAAGAAATAAATGGCCTATTGCCGACAAAGTGCAAGGTTAATGAAAATGAGATATCTGTCACACATGTAATGCTTCTCACAATGATTGACGGTAAAATTTGCAACACGGTAACTGAAACTTCCTCTTCACAGAAATGTTATATTTGTGGAGCAACACCATCGATGATGAATGATTTGACAAGAAAGTTTCAGATAAATAAAAATAATCTTAGTTTTGGTTTGTCTACATTGCACGCTTGGATTAGGTGTTTTGAATGTTTACTTCATATAAGCTATAGACTTGACGTAAAAAAATGGCAACTTAGAGCAAACGAAGACAAAGCTAGTGTGAAACAACGCTCAGAGAACATCAAAAAACGTTTCAAAAGTGAAATGGGTTTAATTGTAGACAATCCAAACCCAGGGTTCGGTAACACGAATGACGGGAATACCGCGCGAAGATTTTTCGAAAATCCCGAGACCAGTGCTGATATCACGGGGTAAGTTGTATCTCTTATAAAAAAAAATTAGCACAATATTGCGAACTTTATCATCAGGATATGACATAAATATTGAAAAATTTGAAACATTAACTCAAGAAACTCGACAACTATACGTGAATCTTTATTCGTGGTACTACATGCCCGCCAGTGTTCACAAAATACTTCTGCATAGTGCAGAGGTAATCAAATCTTCGCTTCTGCCTATAGGCCAGCTGTCTGAGGAAGCACAGGAGGCTCGGAATAAGGACTGTAGACGATTTCGTGAACATAATACACAAAAGCGATCGCAAGTAGCCACAAATAAAGATTTGCTGAATATGTTATTGATAACTTCTGACCCTGTAATAAACGGCTTAAGAGAAGTACCCCGAAAAAAAATTGGTGCACTCCCTTCCGAAGTTCTAGATTTAATTATTGAACCTAGTTGTAAGGAAGAACGTATAAATACTGTTTCCAGTTTTCATAGTTCTGTCACTCACGATCATTCTATGGTCGATTCATCGGATGATAGTGATGATGATGAGTGACAGATATAATTATTTTTAAGTGCTTTGATTTATTTTATTAGTTACTTTATGTTAAGATTTTGATATAAGACAGATATTTATAATTATTAAAAAATATATAATGTTAAGTAAGCAGTTATTGATGATTTTTTAACAATACTCATTTTAACTAGAAAAAAGTACTGAGATGTATAAATCTATGCATATTAATCTACCTTAGATATAAAAATCATTAGAAATAATTTTGTCTAGCTAGTTTGTTCTACACGATTTACAGTGCGCCCGCCTAAAAGGAGCAAACTCATTACCGTTACGGATCTCTATTAGATAATTAATGGGTAGCTCCTTAATGTTTCGGCATTCTGAGATATTTAGTACAATATGTAGTAATCATGTAATAAGAATACAAACGCTTATATCCCCAAGCTGGTTATCAATGGTAACCAAAGATATCTCATTCTCGAACAAGAACTCTACATTTTGCCACTGTTAACGTATTCCCCTCGTGTATCAACTTAGTTGCCTGAAAGAAGAGGCGTTTCCTTTGGCAGCATTAACGTTATGCTCTTGTGCGACCTCATGCAGCTTCCGCCAGGATTTTTATTATATCAATATTAGAATTAATAGGAATTTGCTTACAAAAAAGTCTTTCTTGTTCCATCGCCCCACGCTTTTACAAACAAATATTATAATTAAAAGCACATAGTTTACACTTCAGCCCAGAAATAGAGGCAACTTGAATGATTCATAATTTATTTTTGGTTTTTACGTGCATTTATAAAAGCGTGTTTTTCTAGGGTTTTTTAAACCATTTATTTATTTTATACTTTTTAGTCACAACATTTCTACCTTTACTAGCTGTTCCCTGCGGCTTCATCCGCGTAGAAGTCGTTATCGCGTAAAATCATTGCCCTCCTTTTGCACAGTCAGTTAAAAAGTAGCCTATGTTCTTTCCTTGGACTCAAACTATCTGGAAGCGCACTTACCTGGTACTCTCATCGGCTAGGCGCGGCTCCCAGCTTTGCGTTTGTGTTCTTCATGCACAATCACGAAATGTTCACACAGGAGCTAAATCCGTAGCTGATGTGACTGTGGCTGATGGTAAGCGGTACCGCGAGTTCGGATGGGTAAAATCACTGCGCGGTTAGCGGGCGGCGTGCGGTTCGCGAGCTTCGCGTTGAGAGTTTTTTGCGCGGTGTCATATATTCCCACAGTACTAGTAATATAATTTTATAACTCAAGAACGGGCTCACCTATCCAAACCAAATGGTTAGGCTTTGTTCGGACTATTTAGTAGATGGTTTATGTGAAGTTCGCACAAAATCGGTAGAGCGGTTCTTCATTTATCACGCAATCGAAGTTGCGCGGGTCAGCTAGTTAAGATATAAATTGTAATGAAAATGGAATGAATTATATAGGTACAATAAATTAAAATGAATGTCTTGGAAATAAATATTTTGTAATGTAGTAAATTCATGTTCATGAGTGTGCATGTGTAAATATAATTATAGAATTTAACGATGTATAAATTTAGTAGGTACTGAAGACTATTTACGCTAGATTAATATTGTACAGCTACTTGTTAAATTAAGGGAGCAGCTCCCTTAATTTCTGCCAACAAACTGCAATACAGTTTGGCAGAGGTAAGGTTTAGAAGCTGTAAATTTTTTTTATGTGAATATACGCTTTTATTATTTTTATTATTTACTAGCTGAACCCGCAACTTCGTTTACGTCACATAAGGTATATGAAAGGAGAGGTATTTCTTCATCAGACTCATCAAGCAGCGTGTGAAGCTGCCCTGTTTGCTTAATCATAAAAGAGCTTAAAGATTAAGTCCATTCTTCGGCGCGGACTGAATTATTAAGCCTTAATCATTAAGCTCTCTTATGATTAAGCCAACACGCCAGTTTAGAGTTAACCATTCTTAAATTCATATCTCAATGTATGATTCTTTAAAGTGATATAACTTTTTTATTCATAAACCGATTGACATGAAATAAACACTAAATGTTAAGTGGAGTAAACTTCAACACAATAAAGAAAACCGCATTGCAGTCGGTTGAGCGGTTACTGAGATTAGCGTGCACAACCGTACAGACAAACAGATATACAGACATACAGACAAAAATTCTAAAAATCAATGTTTTGTGTTCTATTGCGTTGATAAAGACCCCCTATAATATTTTTTCTTATTTATCTTCCATGTACAGACAGCGACCTGTTACGATTTTATTATATGTATTGATTGATGATATTGATATTGATTGATGATTATCTTAAACTTCATTTTAGATTGAGCGATAAATTATTTTCATTTTGTCATAACGCACGCAAAAACAGTTACCATCTCCCAAATAACGTAGAATAATTATTGTAAGTTGTTACAAACATTTAACAAAAACATACCGTCGCCGACTTGAAGATCTACTTAGAATTGCTAAATTTGGGTAAAATGTTCTACTAATCTACTGTTCTAGTTTTGTTGACGTAATTCGATTTAAGTGGAAACGGGGGCATACATTCAGAAAAACAGTCGATATTACCGCGAAGGGAAACAAAACGAAATAGTTCCTACGTTCCTACTTTCCGACCAATTTACGTAACGCTGTACGAGCAAAAGTATTTGCACAGCTGGCAGCAACTAACTACAGAAGTTCAACTCTGCTTTGTATTATTATTACAAAGCAGAGTTGCACAGAAATGAAAAACTCACAGGGACATAATTATGTTCCTGTGAATTTTTGAATCCTGGTTTTTTATATCTCGCTCATGGCTCGCTGACTCAGTGATCTGTAAAATTAACTGCATTAAGCAATATTTGCTATGACCGGTCCTTGGATGGGTGGCATTGTTCTGATTACATAATTTAGAAGACCTGATGACCGAAGGAACAAACAAGTTCTGGAGTGGAGTCCGTAACTTGGTAAACGTGGGTTGGAAAGAAATGATGGACCGACGACGGTCTGAAAATGGTTGCAGGCAGTGTCTGGATGCGCAGGACCGTGTAGTTTGGTGTAATTTGAGAAAAATTGACGTCCAGCAGTAAACTGCTGTAAGCTGGTTTGATTGATTTATTATTTGCAAGTGTTTCTGTGCTTTATAAGGTACGCGAAGTCTTGGTACGCTCTCAGAAAAATAACCCCAGAGTCCCGACGCGACAGACACAATTCTACAAAATACAATATACAATACATACGAAATAAATTTTCTTGATTTTCTGCACTAGCACTTTTATATGTCCTCCCTTATACTCCACCCCTCCCCAGCCTCTAACTGTTATTACCATAAAGACTGATAAATTTCCACATACATTCTAAGATCTGTCGAAGTTCTTGACACTAACGCTATCCATCGACGCTCGCAGTCTACTCAATAAATCAAATTGCTTAGTACAGTCCGCATTGGATGTTGAAATTTATCGTTATGATTATATACCATTAATATACTTCCACCTTGTTTGTGTAATATTAATATTTTGGGTTGATATGTTTTTGGAATGTTGTAACTGAGCTGTTCTGGATTCCGGGAGTTATTGGAATTTGCAAGATTGCATTTAACAACGAACCCGTTTATTGGGCCAAGTTGAAGATTTCTTAGACTTCAACAGCAGGTAGTAACAATCCTATCCAATTAGGTGTTAAAACCATCCATTGGTTACGTTTACTGTTTTCAAATAAATAGGCCGTATGCCATAATTGTATTGATTTTGACTACTGAAAATGGGCATTTTCAGTATAGTCAGGCTAGACTGTACTGAGACGTCTCCAATTAATAATTAAGAGATGTCTTTAGGCAATAAATTTCCACTGAGATACAGTTAGGTGGAAAACAAAGCCACCGCCAGCCGAAGATCCACTACCAGATCTAGAGTCAAGATGACAACATTACAAATATCAAAAGAATATAAATACCAACAAACACCAACAGCTTTTCGTCACGAGATTTGAAATTCAACTCCATATTCTGTTTGCGATGATACAATCATGTCGGAATCCTAATGAGCACAACACATTGGCACACAGACGTGTATCTCGTGTGAAATGTAAATCACGTTTGTCAATAACCGGCGAAGGAGCGGCGTGCTGTAATTCATGCCTTTTGATGTATGAGGTAGTTTTGTCAATGTTGTGAAGATACTGCAGTATCGTATAAACAAAGGTGTTGAGGCGTTATCGCTTTGTTGGTTGTTTTATATCTTTGTTAGATGTATTTTTGGAAGAATATTCACAGTTTCTGACGACTGGAGGGATAGGTACTCTGAAAATGTTGAGTTATAGTTACTAATCTATCAATTTTGTTCCGCCGAGCCCCATACAAAAGATTGACCTTGGCACAATTGTAATAAAAAATCCATCTTTCTTTTATTCCACTAAGTTGGCAGACAAGCTTACGGCCCACCAGAAGAACTCGCGGTCACCGCAGTCTATGAACGTTTGCAACGCCAGAGACCCCACACTTACGCTACCGACCCTGTTAAAACTTTCTTAGATCCCTTTTGAAGAACCCCATACTATAGGCGTTTGGGAAAACCGAGGCAGGGAGATCATTCCACAACCTAAGCGTGCGCGGAAGAAAGCCCCTATCGAATTAGCTGTACTCGAACGCTCCGGACGTAGAGTGTGAGGATAAACTCCCAGTCTGTGGCGAGCGGTGCGATCTATAATATCAAATAGCGGCACAATAAATGTTAGCAACAACAGAATTTCAGCTCAAAACGATATTCAGGTCCGAGCAATGGTGCACATACCTATTTTTGGGGTGGTTAATAATAACCAATGCTATTTCTAGCACTTAAAAAATTAAACTTCATTCTCAAAAAGGTTTTTGAAGCTTTCGAGGATTGGCAAGCAACTGAAAATATTAAGATTATACTTTTTTGAGATACATTTTATTTCGAGTTGAAAATTTCATGGGCCTATTACCGGTCTCAAACCGACTAAAACAAGATTTAGAGCAGGGTGCTGCGAAAGAAGATTATTATTTATTTAATTTAGTATTAATCTTCTATATAGAAGCGTTTAATTTTTAAAATATCCAGTTATTTCCACGTACCTATGTTATTCTATTTTCCTCTACAATACTCTACACAGTAACAAAACATTCTTAAATAACCCCACACAGAGGGAAGTTAACAGAAATGACCCCATTTCTGTGCATCACGCGTTACAGCTCGAGTATTTGTACTTCCAGTTTTCTAGAAATGTCACGCTGGGGGTCTAGAAGCTATTTGCTCGGTACACAGACAGTACAATCTAATAGACAACGCTTTAGGGTTACGCACCCACCGAACTTTAAGGGTTGAGGCTACCATACCGGATGTCTCGCTTGTTCTGTTTTGCACTGTCATCGTATCAGGCGTAATATTAACAACATTTGACTGTCAGGGCATGACCTTGAAGGAGCCAACTGCCAATAGTAACAAACGCGCTACCGAACTGGGCGCAGGTAACGGTCCACTGTTAAAATTTTTTTCAAGACGCACATAATAAAGCCTTCAACTTGGCTTAGCGACTGTCATATTGTTACTGACAACCGGGACAAACAGCTAAAAATGTCTTTTAAAGCACGTAAACGCTCTCAAATAAACGTCACAAAGTAGTATGTGGTGGTCAGTGGTCTCCCATCCAAGGACCGGTCATAGTGAAAGTTGCTTATTGCAGTGATCTACAGAAGTCCGTGGCGCCATGAGCGCTTCACAACAACTAATTCAGGGATTACGTTCCCACAGTTCACGAAAGCGTTGTCTTTTAGGTTATATTGTCTGTGGCTCGGGACACAGTGTCCCTCCTCAGTGCACGGTGCCGACGCTTCACACCCTCACACGCCCGCCCTGTTAGTGGTGCGACGTCGCTTGAATCAGAATTCCTTTTGCTGATATTGGGTGCGTGTCCATTGATTACCTATTACGTTTGAAAATTGATTACAAAAAAGGTACCTTGGTTTTATATTGTTCTTTTATACAATCCCTACTAATATTATAAATGCGAAAGTAACTGTGTCCGTCTGTCTTTCTGTCTGTCTGTCTGTTACGCTTTCATGCCTAAACGGCTGAAGATTTGAGATGAAATTTGGTATAGGGATAGTTCGAGGCCCTGGGAAGGACATAGGCTACTTTTTAACCAACTGTGCAAAAGGAGGGTTATGATTTTACGATATAATGACTCTTAAGCGATAACGACTTCTACGCGGTCGAAGCCGCCGGGAACAGCTAGTATAATATAATTATGTATAGTACTCGATAGAATGATAAGATTTGTACATAAAAATGTAGAAAGGGACAGCATTTGAGAGAGTGTCATTTTTGTAACGTTAGTCGTAATCATTTTTAACCCGAAATAAAAATTTACTGCAGATGAATTTGTCTTACCAATTTCAATTTAACTTTATAGTGAATAACAGTTTAAATTAATTTACTGTTTTTCATGGTCATAGATGTTATGGGCACTTTCTGTCTGTCTGTCTGTTTATTATAATCAAATAGAGTACATACAGTCGTAGGGCAATAGTAAACTGATAACAATGGAAACGCGCATAAAAATAAAATCCCAACTGAACTGCAACAGAGTTGCGTTTGATCTGTTTTTACTCAGTGGTCATAAAGAATTGGGATATATTTAAATGCACATCTGTTTATTTTTTCTGCAAACTAGGTAACTCCACTAATTTACTGAATGCAAACCAGAAAATTAAATGCTGTGCAAAAAAAACCAATTCATTAACTAATCATGTCCTACTTAAAAGTTTTAAATATTACTTAGAATGAGATGACCTTTTTAATCGAATTCACACCAAAAATGTGGTTCGTACATCGAATATATGATTTGTAAAACAGAAATACGAATTGTACATCCAAAATACTAACTTGCACTCTAAATTGTACAATCGTATAACGGAATAGGTTGGGTTAGGTTAGACTTTTTTTTTTATCAATATAATTTAATTTTGTAGAGGTGACTGATTAAATTGGGGTTTTACTAAGAATAAACGATGTTCCTAAAAGTAAATTAGGCGATGGTTTTCTTTAAAACAGTTTTAATATTTTTGTTGAACTAAGGAATTGTTAGATATACTATTTGGATAATAGTTATTCGTTTAGTAAAACAGTTCTGCAAATACCATTAAACAGTATATTGAATTCGATTTATTTAGTGTGCATAATTAGTGTGCAAGTCAGTATTTTTGGTTTAAATATTCACATCACATTACCTTAAAAATATTTAGTTCAGAAAAAGGGAATATACAGCTATCGATTTAAATACATGCCAAAAGAATTTACAACAGAGAAAAATTTTGTTTTTTTATTAGTTTCATTATTTTCCTAGAAACTCTAAAAGGAGGGAGATTAAAATATTGAAGGATAAATTGGCATGTTAAATGAATGTAGAACGTTGAATCATGAACTCACTGCTGTAATGAACTATGGAAATACGCTTAATTTTCATTATGTCTTTTTTGAACATAGAGCAATGCGACCAAACCAAGACATTGTCGTGTCATAGCAATAGAATATTTCAGTATTTTAAAATAAATTACATATACATTTCTAGAATTCAACTTGTATCAATAAAACTTAAAATTTCGAGTCATGATATAAGTGAAATAAGTCATGACTTGGCTTTTATAGCATCACGTAATGCTCTCCACTCACTTCACTCACTCACTCTTGGCAATCAAGCCATGATATAAGTCATGATAGTTAATAAGTATTATTACTAAGTATGGATTATGAGTATAAAATTTTGTAAGAGAATTTTCTTAAAACAAGTTGGGAATTTTTGATATGGGAAAGACAACAAAAGCCTCGGCAACATCACCATTATCGACACCTCAGTGTATATTCTTCAAGTTCATACACACTTCTGTCGTTATCCCCAAAGTGCAGGGTTGCATTTTCACTTCAGAAGCCTTGAACTACTTCTAATAAGATTTGGTATAGAGATGAGAGCTTGGGTAAGGCCATAGGGTACTTTTAAGGTTGAGTATTTGAAAATCCTGTTGGACCCCTTAGTGGAACTTAGCAGTGGAACCAACAGTCCGAAAGGTTTTTTTTTTCAGGAGCCAATTTATGTAGGAACTGTGTGCACAATATACCCCATGCACACAGTCATTATAAATGAAAAAGCCTGTGAGTGAAGATTTGCCTGTGAGTGAAGATTTTAGAGTGGAATTAAACTTTGGCTACTTTTTATCCCAGGAATATGTTCCCATGGGAAGCAGGAACAGGAACAAAATACTATGCGGACAAAGCTGCGGACATCAGCTAGTAATCTATAAATGTCAATGTCATGGCTTCAATAACAGGATTATGCATTTTATTCGGAAAATTTTACATTCGTAGTTGAATTGAATTCAAATATTCACATACTCTGTTACCGACGGAAGCGAATTTGATATTTGGATGTAGATAAGATAGCTTATATAGAAAACGGCTACCATACTCTATGTTACTCGTATACCGTCATATTATCTTATCTAACTATAATAGAAATGAGAAAGTTCGTGAGTATGTGTTGATGTGTAGAAATTTTACGCGACACACTTCTAAGACACTTTTTTTTACGTGTGTGCAAATCCTGTGCTATGCCGGACTCCTACCAATTAAAAAACCTCACATATCCTGCCTGACATCCTACGATTGGAAGCCCCGGGTAAACCCTCGGAAAGATACAACAGGACTCCCAACAAACCTACGGCTACCACTGCGGCCTTAGGGGGGTTTCGGGTGCTATCCCGAGTCTTTGGGGGGTTTTCGTGTGTTATTCCGCTTATAAGGGGGTGGAGGGGGAGACGTGCGTGAATCCCTCACGTTACGCTGTCGTCTAGGACCTGCTTCTTAAAGACGGTGAGCAGCTTCCTCACCGTTCTCAGGCCCATTCTTAGACACCTTTTTAAAAATCACTAACAATATTCGTTTGATGAAGCCGAATCAGGAAAATCATTCCACAATCAAAACTTACAATATATTTACTCTTGATATACCACCTGTAAACTTCTATAGAATACATTTAAAAAGGTACTATCCCTAATCGCTATAAACCAATTTCCACATTTCCAAAATAAGTTGAACTTTAAAAAAAACATTCAATTAACGATCGTGTTGGGTTTAACTGCGAACAGTTAAATGCATTGAATAGTTCTGGTTATGGGCCAACAACAATGAAATACTTTGCCAAGTAATTACTTTTCAATTTAACCGCGGCAATGCAATGCTAGCCTTAAAAGTGCTATAAACTCTACTTACAAAGGGAACTCGCTAAGCAAAATGGAATTTGTGCGAACCATGCGAAGCGAACAGACTGTTTCTGGATTTAAAAAGAGTATTTTTTGTGTTTTTCTTTTCCTTTTTTTTTTCAATTTACTTGGCAATGCGTGGCTTGTAATACTATTTTTATCCTTCATTTCATAGGAACATTATCCATCAAACAACTGAATTAATGAATACATAAATAAACACATAGTCACGCTTTTATCCCAAAGAGAATGGCAGAGGCATAGCCCACATTTCACCCTATAGATTTTTGTTTAAAAAAATGAAACTGTTGAACGCTGAAAATGAGAACGGCGAAATGAACGCTGTTGAAAATTCGGCACTAAGGCGTTCAACTGCCTTTTGCTGACAGCCGGGACAAACTGTTTAACATTTCTGCCAAAGGACAGAGAGGAAATTTATATTAAATTTGCCACATTGACGTCGCCCGCCTGACGTAAAGTCATGATGATGTATAGCGATTGGGGACCACTCTCACAGTCCATACGACTTCTAACAGTATTTCTCAGGTTGGTGGCCTCATGAAGTGCCTCCTCGCACTCCCAAATGTTACAAAGTGGTCACGTAGTGGTGAGTAACCACTACCTGACCACTTTGTCAAGGACCAGTCATGGTGAAATCTGTTGCGATCACAGAGCAACGCGCGCCCGTTCGCGTTGCTCTATGGTTGCGATAGTTCAAATAAACTCTTTTTCTCCCTTATGGCGATACTGTTTTCCGCCAAAGAAAATCAACTCTACTATACCTATCATACAAACTACTTTTATAGCAAGTGACATAACGTCATTAGTTCACATTTGTACAAAAACCTTTTAATTTTATGCTTTTAATTTTATGTCCGAGCGGAGTTAAAAGCTTTGTTTGTATTTTATTGTTTTGTTATTATTACGAGTTTGTCGCAATAAAGTGGAACAGAGGGTGGCAGCCATCTTCGTTAGGTTTAAAATAAAAATTATATAAATGGCACGTTAATTCGTGATGCTACTTGTGTAGGATTTTTTGATGACGTATAAAACTGTAAAAGTATAGAAATCAAATAGTATAGGTACCTACTTATTTATATTATTTGATTTCTATACTTACAGTGTAATCAATACTTAGGTACTTATAATAAAACTGTGAGAAATCTATACATCGAAGATGCTTTGAAAATTTATTTTACAGGGCATTCTACAATAGATTCGAAACTGAAGTCGAATTTGTAATAAAAAAAAATTCACTGTAGGGTAAACCACCCAATTATTGGCACTTTTAGAATGAATTATTGGTTAAGAGTATATTTCGAAAAATAAGGGAAACCTAGTTTATTTCAGTTCGGTGTTGCCCATTATGTAGTTGTAGGTATTAAATAAGTTAAATAGCATTCTTTTTCTGTTAGAAATGGGCAAAATTACCTAAAGTGCCAATAATTGGAGGAGTGCCAACGATTGGGTGGTTTACCCTATATCTTTATTTTTATACGCCTGTCTGTATTGTATTCTAAATAAGCATCACGCCAAAACTAGGTACTGAATCAATTTAAAAAATATACTTGGAGCTTCAAGCTTATAGTTCGAGGAAGGCTTTCTTTGGATACTTTTGAGACATATATTCTATTGCTTTTTTTTTTATTTTTATTAGGGGACTTTGAGGGATCGAGCATTAAAGGCAAAATGTTTTTTCTATCGTAATTTCTCAACGCATAGTCCCAATCTTTCTTCAGCACTAGTGGGGTCACAAATTATTTTAACAAAATAAAATTGATACTACAAATTAGCATTACATACCTAAAATAAAATGATAATAAAATTTTATTTCAGTGAAATTGCGAGCACCCAATAGAAGACAATAAAACTTAATGAAATCTAAATCTCAGTAATACAATCCGAATCCATACAGATGCAAGAAATAAGGTTGGAAAATACGTATAGGATCAGATATAGGGAATACCTAAGTAGTGATAGAAAATTAAGACATAAAGATAAATAGGTTCTTAGGTTAGATATTCAGTAACAAACACGCCGAGACTCACAAACACTCACCATTTTTAAATTTGTAGGATTTATTCAGCTGCCTCAGTGGCGCAGTGGTAGCGAACGCGAATGGCGGGTTCGATTCCAGGCTCGGAACAATATTTGCAATTGCAAAAATGTTTGTTTTGTAGTTTTGATTCTAGGTGGCGTGTACCTATAACTGTCACCTGTTTAAAAAGACCTCCGTCTTCATTTGACACTAGCTGATTTTACTCTGTTTCATCAACGTAGTTCCCGTTCCCGTGCGAATACGGAAACAAAATATAGCCGAAATCACCCATGGATAATGCAGCTTCCCAACAGTGAAAGAATTTTTCAAATTGGTTCAGTAGTTTGCCTAGAGTCTATTAAATGGAAACATACAATCAAATCTTTCCTCTACAAAATATTATAAGTAATACAAAGTTTAGATATAAACGGATTTAATATGTAAGTACATTTGTGTACCTCCCAAAACTGTGTCAGGTGAAATGCATCTACAGATTAGATAATGCGAGTACACCGGGTTTACCACTGTTGACCGAAATTCATTCGATCATTTGACGTGTGACCGAAAAAACATTAGGCCATTCTACTACTGATCGAATGAACAATTGACCAAAAGCGTTTTTATCGAACAAACATTTGGTACTTTTACTACTGATCGAATGAACGTTTGACCGAAAAACAGTTGACTAAAGAATATTTTAACAAACAAAAGCGAAATAAGTAGAATTCGGTACTGGCACTCGCCGGCCGCTGCCGCGGCACGCTCGCTTCGCTCGCTCGGCTCGTGCGTTGTGGTCGCAGTTCTAACCTAACCTAACCTAGCCATTTTGATTCAGCCCCTGTTAAAATATTCTTTAGCCAACTGTTTTTCGGCCAAACGTTCATTCGATCAGTATTAAAAATACCAAATGTTTGTTCGATAAAAACTCTTTTGGTCAATTGTTCATTCGATCAGTAGTAGAATGGCCTAATGTTTTTTCGGTCACACGTCAAATGATCAAATGAATTTCGGTCAACAGTGGTAAACCGGAGTACACCACCTAAGTTTGAAACTTACAAAACTTGCTCTAACTACCCTCTGTAAGCCACAACTATGACGCATAAAAGTACAAACTTGTAAAAATTTTATCTCATAACTTGGTTGCCCCGGAACTTGTGCTATAAAATTTATTACAAACCAGATTTCACATGATTACTTACATATTCTGGTGCACATAGTCTACAAAACTGTAAACGCTATATTTTACTAAAAAAATAAAACTTGCAAACACACTCTTTACTTTTAGAGAAAGCTCTTGTTGATTTGGCTAATCGTAAAGCAACATAATACATAGCAAAATAATGACTTATCCTGACTTTGTCCCAAGTAATAGGCGGTGAGCCTCCCCCTCAGTAGAGGCCGCAGCGGTAGCCGCAGGTCTGTTGGGAGTCTTGGGGTATCCTGCCGAGGGTTTGCTTTTACGTTTTAGTGGTTTTTAGTTTTACTATGTAGGAGTCCGGCAGAGCATCCCTAAACGATTTTTCTCACATTAAAATAATAAAGGCGGTGAATCTATTGAGACTTGTTCTGTATAGTGGCAGGTTGCAGTTTAAAGCCACACATCAGGCCTTTAACTAGGCTTAACGACTGACATTTTACAAACAATCGGGTTTCATTTCGAGTTACCTTTCTCTAATCTTGAATTTTTTATTTAATTATTATTAAATAGATGATGCTCACGGCTTACCCGCGTGAAATTGTTACCCGTTCCCGCTACCCGTGGAAACATATTCCCGGGATGAATGCCTATGTGTTATTCCGGACTATAAGGTATCTCTGTACCAAATTTCAGCCCAATCCCTTCAGCTGTTAGAGCGTGATTGAGTAACAAACATCCAAACATCCAAGCATCTAAACATCCTAACATCCAAACATCTTTACATACTTTCACATTTATAATATTAGTAGGATTAGTAGGATTAAAAAAAGCATGACACGATCAAATCTATGGTCGCAACGAGTCCTATAATACATACATACATATAATCACGCTTGTCTCCCATCGGGGCAAGCAGAGACTATGGCTTTCCACTTGCTACGATCCTGACATACAACTTTCGCTTCTTCTACTTTCATAACTGTTTTCATACACGCTCGCCGGTTAAGGGTACTCTTGACCTTGCCTTTTTCCAGAACGTCTCTGATTTGATCGGCATGCGTACGCCGAGGTTTACCCCTACCAGTTTGCCCATTCATTCTCGCCTCATAAATCTGCTTTGTCAGTCTATTCTCATCCATTCTTTCCACGTGTCCAAACCATCTAAGCATCCCTTTTTCGATCTTAGTCACTACATCTTCTGTTATACCACATTTTTCCTTATCACGCTATTTCTTTTTTTGTCCATTAATTAAAGTCACTCCAGCTATACTTCGCAGACTTCTCATTTCCACTGCATTAATTTTGCTTTCATGCTTCTTGTGCCATACCCAACTTTCACTACCATACATAAGTGTAGGGATGAGCACTCCCCTATGTACAGCCAACCTGGCCTTCTCAGACACATTTTGACTGCTCATAAAGGTGTACATAGCCCCATTCACTTGATTTCCTGCCAAAACTCTTCGCTCAATATCCTGGTCACACTTTCCATCCCTTACAAATTTGGAACCCAAGTATACAAATTCTTTCACCTGTTCCACTCTTTGCCGTTCAATGAAGATTGAGCAATTCGTCATACTTTCTTCTCTTTCAAAAACCATAACTTTCGTCTTGTTTACATTAACTTTCATTCCTCTACTTTTTAGACCCTCATTCATACTATTAACCATCAGCTGCAATTCCTCCGCTGATGATGCTAATATCACCTGATCATCAGCGTATAGGAGGCATTTGACGGTCAGTTCATTCATTTTTAAACCATACATACTCTCTTGCAGTTCTTTCAGACAACTATCTATGTATAGATTAAACAGCCACGGAGACGCTACACAGCCCTGTCTCACATCCTTTTCAATGTGAAAGAAGTCCGTGCAGGCCCCGTTGATCCTGACACAAGCACTAGAACCCTCATAGAGAGACCTCAGTGCCCGTATCAAGTTGCTGTTCACTCCATACATGGACAATATTGACCACAGTTCATTCCTCACCACTCTGTCATAGGCCTTTTCCAAGTCCACGAATATGCAATAGACCTTTTGACTTTTAGCCAAAACTTTCTCAGCTACGCATCGTAAGGAAAAGACCTGATCCGTACATCCCCTTCCTTTCATAAATCCTGCTTGCACATCCCACATTTTTCCTTCAGTTTCATTCATCACTCTTTTTATCAACACTTTTGCATACAATTTGCCAACGATGCTGAGCAAGCTTATGCCGCGGTAGTTTTTGCACTCTTGCTGCGACCCTTTTCCTTTGTAAAGCGGCACAATGACAGCTTTACACCATTCTGGCACTTCGCCAACAAAAGTTAAAAAGGCGGTACAGCTGGCAAGCTACCACGCCACGTCCAGCTTTCAGCATTTCGACAGAAATCCGATCTATTCCAGCAGCCTTTCCTACTTTCATACAATTCAACGCTTCCACTATTTCTTCCATACTTAACTCGCTTTCATCGCCAAATTCGTTCAGTTCTAAAACACGCGTATCGCCTTGTATATCTTCTTTTTCGAATAAACTCTCAAAATATTCCTTCCATCTCTTTAGCACACATTCTTCTCCTCTTACAAAACTTCCATCCTGGTTTCTGATGTGATTGAGCGGCGACATTGTTTGCTGACTCCTCACTGTTCTTATGGACTTTCAAAAAAATTTAATATTCCGTTGGAAGTCTTCAGATAACCTTTTATAAAAATTTTCTCTATCATTCTCTTTCTTTCTCATCATCGTCTCTTTTGCAACACGTTTATACTTTTTATATTCATCCTTTGCCATTTTTACATCCTCATCCGTTGCCTTTTGCATTCTTTGATTGGCCTTTGTAGCCAACCAGTCCAACCATGCTTTCTTCTTGCCAGTCAACGCATTCAGAACTTCCGCACTCATTCCCTTTGCCATACATCCTTGTCGTCTTTTGCTAACCCCACACACTTCAATCGCAACTTCCACAAGTCCTTCCTTAAACGGCTTCCATAATTCTTCAATCTCACATATTTCATCTAGGTTTTCAAATTTTTCACTCAGTTTACTCACAAATGCCTCTTTTATGCCTAACTCTTGTAATTGTGGCGTAAATCATAGATTTGCTGTAATTAGTTTATTAGGCGCTATTAAGCGTAGGTATAATGGTTATACTTAGGTCGGTATAAGGGGTGTGTCCTTAATAGTGTCATAGTAGGGATATTTGATGGAAGGAGATATGGTGGGATGTAAGCTATATATAGGCGTGCGCATTAGTAGAATAAAAAAAAATCAGGAACTAACTAAATTTTTTATTTTACTTCATACTGTCGAAGAAAATTTACATCAAAGTAAATTATTCTGTAAAATATATTTCCACTGAAATAATCAGTGAGTGGCTTAATAGCCCAAGTATTTAACTAAATTTTTATATTTGTGAAAACGGAAGCTCTGGTAAGCATCAATCATCAATTTTATTAAGTAAATTAATTGTGGGTAATTTTTATGTAAAAAAGTATATTTTAAGTAAATTTATTTTATCAGGCAGGCGTTTGTGAAATTTAGAAAAGGGGGTAATGTTCTTTGTATATTAAATGTTTTAAAATGGGGTTAAAAATAATGTAAGGGAAAGTTTAGGGAAATCTATGGTTGAAGAGGGTGTATATAAAATATATTGTTTGTTCTTTTCAGAATGAGCTTCCAAGTTAAGATTTTAAAAAAAACCCTGCCTATACCTACCCTTAAGCAGCTAGTTATTGAAGATATAGGCGTATAGCCGTATTTTACATATCCTGGATAAAGGAAGTGCCAACCCAGAATCCGGATGAGTACATAGATTTTTAAGTTAGATATAAGTTTATTACTGGTGAATTGTAATAAAAATATTATTACCTACTCTGAATTCTTGCATTTATTGACTCCAGGACAAATTACCTTACCTAAACTACTGAACCGCCTGGGAACTCTTGGGATCACTCTGGACTTCCCAGAAGTGTGTCATGGCGCCCGAACTTAATTAATTGTCCTGGTAGTTGATAGCTTGTGTGCGGTATTACAGATTTGCTGGGTCTAGTGACTCCTAGGTAATTAAAAATTTTTTGTTGTAAGGTGTTTCCCGCTAGCAGGTAGCCTCCCCCGAAATTCGTGCTACTTCAAGGATTAGACGCCCTTGGCCTATGCTAGTCTGGATGCCCGAAATTTGATCATTTTATTTTGCATTTACATAATTTTTTTTGGCTAAACGGGTATTCCGAAATTTGAAAATTTGCTAACATCATTTTTATTAACGTAGCTTGTCCCCAAATTTAATTACAGTTTTTTTATTTTATTTCAAACTGTAATAGTAGAATATCTTTTATTATATAATTGTTGGCTTATAGTCATATTCATATTTTGTATTGTTCATCGTAAGGAAAAAATTTTTTTACATAAAAATTACCCACAATTAATTTACTTAATAAAATTGATGATTGATGCTTACCAGAGCTTCCGTTTTCACAAATATAAAAATTTAGTTAAATACTTGGGCTATTAAGCCACTCACTGATTATTTCAGTGGAAATATATTTTACAGAATAATTTACTTTGATGTAAATTTTCTTCGACAGTATGAAGTAAAATAAAAAATTTAGTTAGTTCCTGATTTTTTTTTATTCTACTAATGCGCACGCCTATATATAGCTTACATCCCACCATATCTCCTTCCATCAAATATCCCTACTATGACACTATTAAGGACACACCCCTTATACCGACCTAAGTATAACCATTATACCTACGCTTAATAGCGCCTAATAAACTAATTACAGCAAATCTATGATTTACGCCACAATATCCCTTTTTTTTTTTTTTTTTTTTTTTTTTTTTTTTTTTTTTTTCAGAGTATGGGTAGTTGTGAATATCATGTGAATATCGTTAGGGTTCTTACAGACTGCATTTCATCACATAATTCCACAAGTGTAAGGACAGGATACGGTTTTAATGAATAATGTTGAGATTTAGTGTAAAATTTAAGCTAAATTCTCTTGTATATAAGAATTGCGTCATCATGTGATTGTATTGATGACACAAGTGTGCATGAGTATTTTATGAGCGTGATGTATGAAAGGCACATTAGTCAAGGAATGGGTGAGTCCGATGAATTATGAAAGTTGAAATAGTCAGTAGGTAACTTTGCATACAAATAAACTGCATCGCTAAAAAAAAAAAAAAAAAAAATTTTTTTTCCCCTATTCTGAAACAAAATTTAACGTCATTTTGTTTTTAAGTTTTATCAAGTTAAATTAAAGTAAGTAAGACAAGAATAACAATGTCAGGTCAGTTATTTGAAAATGAACGTTAAATTACTTTAGGATGTTGTCGCGGACAGTCAAACATACACGAGAAATTTAAGTCAGTGTGTAAGAGACCTTATGAATAATTGTGAAAATTTATGAGGGTACCTCGAAATATTGTTAAGCTTGAGGTCACATTGTGAATTCATTGTCATGTTATGTGAAAGTTGTGTACGTGCCGTGAGTTTATAAAATTACAAAGTATTAAGAATTACAAAGTTATGAAAGTTTTATGCACATGCATTATGTTAATAGTGATGCATACGTTTTGAAAACGTTATTACATATTGGATTTGGATTTCAGTGAAATGTTAAGGTTGGTAAATGTGATTTTTTTTTCTGGGTTGTTTGTATATTTTTGGTTAGAATTCTGGTAGGATGATTCTGTAGGTGTATTCAGTGCTATATTTCTGTTTCTTGGTTTTTTTGTAGTAAATACTGCCACTCGGAAGCGGTAAGCTTGCCCTCGCAGATTTACGTGGTACTATAGGAAGCTCTTAAAGGCTTGCTTATCATATGCAAATATATTGCATTCAGTTATATAGACATATACAATGTTATTACATCGTTGTATATGTTGTTATATAAATTTTCTTCTCTGAGACGGTTATAGAAATCTCAGTCTTCAATTTAAGCCATATTCTATATTACATTCAGGCGGTTCGTATTACCTGGATTTCTTAATATTAAGCCTTAAATACGTCTTTTCTTCTATCTATCTTGTGAACACCATCAGAGTTACATCTATTGGAATATTTAAATTATTTATTTTTGGGAGACATTATCTAAGTAATACAGTTGTTATAGATTGATTGTTATATACTAATTCAATTTTTTTAAATTGAATTAGTATTCTTAAATTTTGTCTATAGGGACAAAATTTTCTCTTGGGGAGGGGATATTGTGGCGTAAATCATAGATTTGCTGTAATTAGTTTATTAGGCGCTATTAAGCGTAGGTATAATGGTTATACTTAGGTCGGTATAAGGGGTGTGTCCTTAATAGTGTCATAGTAGGGATATTTGATGGAAGGAGATATGGTGGGATGTAAGCTATATATAGGCGTGCGCATTAGTAGAATAAAAAAAAATCAGGAACTAACTAAATTTTTTATTTTACTTCATACTGTCGAAGAAAATTTACATCAAAGTAAATTATTCTGTAAAATATATTTCCACTGAAATAATCAGTGAGTGGCTTAATAGCCCAAGTATTTAACTAAATTTTTATATTTGTGAAAACGGAAGCTCTGGTAAGCATCAATCATCAATTTTATTAAGTAAATTAATTGTGGGTAATTTTTATGTAAAAAAGTATATTTTAAGTAAATTTATTTTATCAGGCAGGCGTTTGTGAAATTTAGAAAAGGGGGTAATGTTCTTTGTATATTAAATGTTTTAAAATGGGGTTAAAAATAATGTAAGGGAAAGTTTAGGGAAATCTATGGTTGAAGAGGGTGTATATAAAATATATTGTTTGTTCTTTTCAGAATGAGCTTCCAAGTTAAGATTTTAAAAAAAACCCTGCCTATACCTACCCTTAAGCAGCTAGTTATTGAAGATATAGGCGTATAGCCGTATTTTACATATCCTGGATAAAGGAAGTGCCAACCCAGAATCCGGATGAGTACATAGATTTTTAAGTTAGATATAAGTTTATTACTGGTGAATTGTAATAAAAATATTATTACCTACTCTGAATTCTTGCATTTATTGACTCCAGGACAAATTACCTTACCTAAACTACTGAACCGCCTGGGAACTCTTGGGATCACTCTGGACTTCCCAGAAGTGTGTCAAATTCTCAACTTTTATTCGCTCTAGTACACTAACGGGTTCATGCACACGATGTCGCCACCGCTGAAACAGACCCCTTACCCGGCTAATTACCAAGAAGTGATCTGTGTCGATCCCGGTGCCACGGTACGCCCGAGTGTCTAGCACTTTCTTTCTCAGTCTTGCGTCTACTATCACAAAGTCAATCATGCTTCTCTGATCTCTCTCCTCTCTTGTATACAAGTGGATATCCTTGTGGTTGAATATGGTATTAGTTACCACAAGATTCCTTTCCAAACATACTTCTAGCAAGCTTTCTCCATTTACATTCACTCGTTCATCACCAAACTTTCCTAATACACTTTCGTATCCATCGCGCTTCACTCCCACCCAACCATTAAAATCACCTAACATCACTATTCTCTCGTTTCGTTTACATTTATCCAGAATATCACTCATACTCTCCCAAAATGCCTGCCTCTCGCTTTGGTCTTTTGAAGACCGGTGCCACCGCACATCCTGCGGAGCATACACTCCCAAAACAAAGATGCGGGTAAGTCCAACCTTCAGTCTTAGCCAAAGGAGTCTTGGGCTCACACATTCATACTCTGTCACACACTCATTCATTCTCGCGGAAAGTAGTACACCAACCCCCTGGCATGCTGTGCTGGTTGTGGCTACACCTGACCAATAGGCCGTATAGGCTCCGTGTGTCGTGGTGTCACATCCTTTCCGCTTTGTCTCATTCACACACAAAATATCAAGATGCCTCTCTTGCATCATCTTACATACCTCCTCAATTTTATCTTTCATTCCTCCTCTCACATTTAATGTAGCAAAGTGGCTAACCCTAGTCCACTTTTCGCCTCGATGGGAAACGAGACGTGATGGGTGGCGAACCACATCGCCGCCGTTTTTGGTTTTAAATTTCACTACCATAGCGTTCCCACGAGAAGCCAGGGAATTAATTTGGTCCACCTGAACAGAGCCCCGCTTGTCCAGGTAAGGCTAGCCTTGTTCTGGGTTCGCCCGGGCCCAGGGCAATTAGGCACGCTTAAGACTACGCTCGCCCGTAGCCACGCAGCTCATCGGCACGGTGACCTTGGCTTGGCGGATAGTGGAGCGGATCAGGATGGGGTAGGAAGGGATTCACGGACAAGGAAATGGATAAGGTAGGATAGGACGGGGTTAGAAAGGATCCAAAACCATCTGTAATTCAAACCAAAAAAAATTCCAACAGCCAGGACAGATCTTACATACAAAATACAATCTCTGCAGTCCGAGCGTCCTATAATATATTTCAAAAATTTAGAGTTTAAAATAAGTTTCCACTTCTATAAATTCTGACCAATTAAATGGATTTTGTATGTTTGTTTCTAACTTTTCAGTCAGAAACAATGTCAATAGTCGTTATTATTATTCGCTTGAAATGATTTTTGAAATAATTGTGTTCAAGTTCATTATAATTTATTCAATCTGTTGAACCGAATAGTTTATTTAAGGAAAGTAGGTTAGCGTAGCGTTGTCTTTTGATGAGTCAATGTGATATTAATTGGTCTGAGTCTAGACTAGCGGAGGTCGACGTTGAAATAACAAATGGACAGGTACGTTATTTATTGAGTTTCATTAAAGTTGTTCTGAAGTGCTCGTGGCCCCGCGGACTCAGTGTTCTGTAAACGATCAATGCAGTAAGCAACTTTCACTATGGCCATTCCTTGGATGGGAGACCATCCATGTGACCACTTGGTGACATTTATTTGAGCGTTTCGGTGCTTCGAAAGGCACGTTAAGCCGTTGATCCTGGTTGCCAGTAAACTGTCAGTCATTAAGCCAAGTTAAATGCCTTTATAGGCGGTTTGAAAATTTTCAACAGCAGCCAGTCACAACCTACGTTTATCCGCCACCCAAGCGTGCAGGTTTTGACGACGAACAGTTCAAATTTTCAAGCCTCTTCTTTTTTTATATTATACCACTACAGTGGCAGACAAGCATACGTCCCCACCAGATGTACCGGTGGTCACCGCAGCCTGTGGACGTTTGCAAATCGCGCTGCCGACCCTGTGAAACCCTGTGTGACCCTGTTAACTTAACTTCACGAGTGTCATGTTACTGACAACCGGGATCAACGGCTAGTATAATGATAATAGGTACGTCGAAGTGGAAATTGGCATGAAGAGCCTAGCCACTAGCCACAATACATGTAATGCGATGCCTGCGCTAACGTAGTTTACAGAAAATAACGGGTCAATAAAAAAAAACGTGCCTTTGCAACGTTCGTAAATAAATGTCACAAAGTGGTCACGTAGCGGTCACCCATCCAAGGACCCGCCACAGTGAAAGTTGTTTATTGCAGTAATCGTTAACAGAACATCGAGTCCATGGGGCAGCCAGTGCTTCAAATGTAGACAGAATCAAAAATAGTCACATAAACCTAAATTTTCCACTTTACTTTTTCAGTGATTCTGCCTGCAACATGCTTCTGACATTTTTATCACAGTTCTGTCGAGCGGTTATTAGAAACTTGCTCGCTCAACAGACAATGTTCCAAGTTTTAACTACCACATACTTGCAGTTCCGTTTTATTGTCCACACTCGTTTGACGGCGAATTAAAAAGTTTTAACAGGTAAAGTCTTTTTTTTTTAAACTTGATTAAAACTAGGTTTTACAAATAGCTTATGTACTATTTTAGATGGTGTTTGTTACTATTTTAGATCACGTATAAAATTATAGATTTTGTGATTTCTGTTTTATACTTTACCTAATTCTTTAAAGAGAAAAGATGTTATTTGTAATGCATAATCTCTGCTGAAATCTGTGTTTATATCAAACGTAGAATAGTCTAGATTAAACATTATAAACTTAATTAGCTAAGTTTTGTCTGGCCAGTGCTGTGTAAACATGACCTACAGTATTTATTTTGTTTATCTACATCTATCAATATTTAGCGAATAAATTTATATTTTTGCGTGTATGTTTGTAATGAATAAACTCAAAAACTACTGTGCTGATTTCAAAAATTCTTAGACCTTTGGAAACCTACATTTACTTTCTTTTTTTTTTACGTAAGGTAAAATCCTCAGAGGATGTTATGCCGGACTCTTACCGACTAAAAAACCTCATGAATGCCCAACAGCCTGTGGTTGGGAGCCCCGGGTAAGCCCTCGGAAGGATGTCACGGGACGAACCTACATTTACTCAGAAAAACATTGTTTATATTTTATTCCCGTACTTTCACGAAAACGGGAGCTACGCGGGTGACACCGTGTGACGTCCGCTAGACTATAAATACTCGTAAATCCATTTCTTTCGTAAAACAACAAATTCGTACATAAAAAGCTTAAAACCTCGCACAAAAGCTATATCACTATGTAATAAATAGCGTTGTGATGTCACTCGGCTTGCTATACATTGCGCGTTATTTACGATCTGCGTCCGCATGACCCAGCTGCGAGGCGTAATGTACTGCTGTTTTTAGATTACGACTGACGTGTAATGTATTGTAAGTGGTTGGTGAACGATTTGTGAGAGTAATAAATGTGTTATTATTATAATAGATTATACTTGTGGCTCTGTCCGCGTGGAAACACTATAATCTATATCTACAGCCGTTAAAGCGTTTGGGAGTCCTGGGACATCCTTCCAAGGGCTTACCCGGGGCTCCCAACCGTAGGCTGTTTGGCGTTACGTGAGGTTTTTTAGTCGGTAGGAGTCCGGCACAGCTTCCATGAAGGATTTTCCCTCACGTTTCAAGAAACCCGTTACAGCCTGAAAGAGTAAGAGACATCTGCAAGTTCATAGTCACAAACCTTCGCATTATCGTAACTTCAGGACGAAAACGACACAATTAAAAATTACTTAAAAAAAAAAATTAAAATAGAACCGACTTCAAACAAATCCTGAAAAATGACTGAATTGATTTAAAATAGTCTTAATCTTTAAGCTCTTTTATGATTAAGCAAACAGGGCAGTTTCACACGCTGCTTGATGAGTCTGATGAAGTAATACCTCTCCTTATATACACCTTATGTGACGTAAACGAAGTTGCGGGGTCAACTAGTATTGAATAAAATCTGATAAATCAAAATACATATTACTTTGTGCGAAGTAAAATTTATTTTCAGGATTTGTTTGAAGTCAGTTCTATTTTTATTAATTTTTTTTTTCAATATTTTCAAAGTGACGTGTGGAGCGAAAAATATATCTATCTAGGTGTAAGGTTCTCCTTAATACAAATCAATCAAGCCCAAACTCAAGGTAACTGCTGTTAATCTTTAAGGAATTCCGTCGACTGTCTTTCGGTTCCATCATCAGATCTACTCCAGACTTTTAATAAATTAAAGCACTTGATTAAAAAATTAACAAACACACTGGTTGTCCCTACAATTTTCGGTGGTTGCCCTCGATTTCTCCTGGATCCCATCATCAGTTCCTGCCCTGGTGAAAATGGGACCACCTCAGAAGTAAACCCTAATGAACGAAAGAAAAAAAATTGAAATCCGTCCATAATTGACGGAAATATCGGTTAACATACATAAAAAAACATACAGACGAATTGAGAACCTCCTCCTTTTTTTGAAGTCGGTAAATGACTTAAAAGTCATTTCTCCACGTCACGTTCAAACATAGCCATACTCGGGCGGGACCAGAACTAACTTGTTATAAGACGCATCGGACGTTCTCTGTCATTTGTGAATACTGATCTGAAAAAAAAAAGGTAAGTATTTATACTTTAGATTTTTAATAATGAAAACAACCAATTGGGTTTTACGATTGTTTTTGTTCGATTTATACTCGTATGTAACGTATTATATTAGTAAGATTATGTGAAATTAGGTTTATGCTAATTATGCCTATGCTCTGCCTACCTAATGGAGATACAGGGGTTATTTTTATCTATGTGTCTGTGTGTATGTTATAATGTTAGACTACAAATAATTTGTATTTTGAAATTTGTTACACTACATTTTGTAGAACTCAAAATCTCTTTAGTACATAAACTACAATATGTACTCGTAACTTGAACAAATACACATTTAAATAATTCTCGCCAGTGTACTAGACTCAGAGACAAAAATACATTATTCAATAACTTCTTAGTATTCTAAACTCATGCAAGCTTTTGGCATGCACTTTTATCAAAGCACTACTTAAATATTGATATCAAAATCTTTTGAATCAATGTGAATGTACCTGTATACAATAAATGAAAGACTGGAAAATACAAAATAAAAAAAGAAGCGGTCAAGTGCAAATTGAACTCGCGTACGAAGGGTTCCGTACAAAAAAAGCGGTGAAATATCTGGTTAGGCAGAGGAGGGACCCGCCCTCCCTTGGTGAGGCCGCAGTGGTAGTCGAAAGTCTGTTCCTGGGATATCCGTCCGAGGGTTTACCCGGGGCTCCCAACCGTAGACTGTTAGGCAGGATAGTAAGGTAGTTTTTATTTCGGCGGAGGAGGGAGCATTTTGAACAGTAGAAGGTGAGCGCTGACGCGTCTTAAGGTGGCCACCCTAAACCTACTCAAATGGGTCGCAAGTCCCAGACAGTCCCAGTTCCCTCTGTACCACGCTATGGGCCCCGCGCCCAAAGCAAACGGTCTCTGGAAGTCCACTTTAAATATTATTTTTTAATTTTAGTTTTTGTCGTTATAACGGCTAAAAAAAAATTTGATTTGATTGATTATTGTATTTAGGCTTCGATCAACAATATTGTTGATCCAAGCGAAGTTGATTAGTAAGCTGTGGTGAACGCTGTTGGTGGTAAATTTAGCCATACTATTGTAAAAAATCTGTGTAATTGTAACAGTTAATTTATCACTATTTGTTTACCCAGATAAAGAGAAAAAAAAATACATTATCGGTCAAAATTTCAGCTCTCCAGCTATCACGATTCCTGAGATACAGCCTCGTGACAGACACAGATAGACGGACAGCGAATTCTCAGTAATTAGGGTTCTCAGTAACAGTGTCCTTTTTTACCATATGGTTACGGAACCCTAAAAAGATATGCATCTGATAGAGCTTCCTGCACTGCAGTTGAATAGAGATCATTTTATGCAGAGAGCTACTTTATAAATTAAAACGTATCAGTGCTTCCTGTGCCGTCAAAGGAAGACATTGAATGGAAGGTTATGCGGTGTGGGTATTTAGAGGTATTAATGTGCATTGATGTTTATTTTTCCATTGAAAGTATTTGCAATAAAAATCGCATATATTTTTCTTTAATAGAGAATGTTTTCTGTGGCGAGACTTACTCCTGGTCTATCATATTATAAACAGTGAGGGGTAGGAAAGGAAGTTTTGCGTTTTAACATACATTTTCTACAAATTACCCAACTCTAATAATACGTAATAATTTTTATCCAAAAAGGGGTAGGCAGAGACATCTTATTTGCTCACATTTCACCCTGGGTGGTAAGCGTATTATCCAGTTGAAATGGAGATGAGAATGGAGACGACGACGTTTAAAATTTTTAACCCGTCCCCAAAACCTTCAACTTTGCATAACGACTGCCATGTTAGTGGAAACCGGGACCAACGGCTTAACGTGCTTCGCAAAACACGTAAACGTTCGTAAATGGACATGCCACAAAATGGTTACCCATCCGAGGACACGCCACAGCGAATAATTTCATCAGCAGTAATCGTTTATAGAAAACTGAGTCAGCGTGACTACGAGAGCTTCCGACTTTATACGTTCTAATTTTGAGATACTCATGACTATTTATACTAATATTCTAAAGAGGAAAGATTTCATTGTTTGTTTGCATCGAATAGGCTCCGAAACGACTGAACCGATTAAAAAAATATTTCAATGTTGGGAAGCTACACTATCCCTGGTGAACATATGCTATATTTTATTTCCGTATTCCCACGGGAACGGGAGCTACGCGGGTGAAACCGTGTGCCGTCCGCTAGTGAGTCAGTAAATTCCTTAACTTAATACCCGCATACCTATTGGCAAGTTAGCAGGAATGTGCCAGAAGTTACATAATATATATCTCAAAGTGAACATGTCAATAATAACTGAGACGAAGTTTGAAAGCTTGTAGCCGGCCTTATTCAGTTAGTTTGAGTTCAAGTTATCGATTGTGAATATTGTTTTCATAGTAATCCAGTTATAGGATAAGCATGGATTGTAATAGAATTATTTTAATATATGATTTTAGGTTAGTACCTAAATTATAGCTAGATTTTAATGATCAAGGTCTTTCTTGGTTGTCTATCCCGATGCAGGTGGACATTCTACCCTACGTTCAACGAGTCACAGTCTCTACTCTAGAATTAGCTTGCTTCATCGCATCGGCCGGCATCGGATACCTATGTCCAGCGCACTGTCACTTTAATGTGAATATTCTGCGAGCCATGTAGACCACTCTAGTTCTCTGCCGGATAACCTTATTTGGAGTTTATCCCTCAAAGATACTACGAGCATAGCCCGTTCCATAGCCCACTGCGCAACTTTGAGGGCATGGACTAACTAACCCCGCCGTAAGTGTCCACGTCTCGGCACCGTAAGTCATAACTGGTAGACTCTTAGACTTGCCGCCGACGTGTCTTCGCCGAAGACAATCGGCCTTCATGACCGGGGGCCTGAGGACGGTGAGAGGGCTGTTCGCTGTCCTTACAGAGGCAGGCCCATTACGGCAGCGTGACGTGAGGGATTCACGCACGCCCCCTCTTAGAAGCGGGATCACACCCGAAACCCTCCAAAGACGCAACGGATAGCACCCAAACCGCCGTAGCCGTAGGTCTGTCGGAAGTCCTGGGAATCCTTCCGAGGGCTTACCCAGAGCTCCCAACCATAGGCTGTTGGGCGTTACGTGAGGTTTATTAGTCGGTAGGAGTCCGGCATAGCATCCATGATGGATTTTCACTCACGTTAAAAAAAAGACTCTTAGACTTTGGTTTATTTACACGTTTAGATCCCGAAAATCTTGGTAGGGCCCCATGGCTGCCAGTAAATCTATTTTTATGTCAGTAACAACAATTATTATCTAAGTTTAAAACTATGCGATCTTCTGTATATACAGGGTGGAATTTAAAGACGGTAGTCAAAATCAAAATCAAAATCAAAAATATATTTATTTCACATAGGCATTATACAGATGCGCTTGCAAAACGTCCAGAATACAAAACAAAAACTCTACCACCAGTTCACAACGCGACCCACCTGAGAAGAACTGGCAAGAAACTCAGCGGGTTGTTCTTTTTTTTGCTCTATTTACAATTTTAAAGAATCTAAAAACTAGGCATTTTAACAATTTTTTTGAGAATCCAGCAGAGCAGGTCATTTCCAGGCTTCCCCATCCAACAAATAATCATTGACTGCATAGTAGCCCCTGCAGTTCAATTTACTTTTAACAGATCTTTTAAACTTATTAAGGGACATACTTTTAATTTCGTCTGGAAGCCTGTTGTAAAAGCGTATACAGTTACCCATGAAAGAATTGCTGGTTTTGTGCAATCTGCTATGAAAAACAGCAAGGTTATTTTTATTTCTAGTGTTGACATTGTGTCTATCACTTAACTTAGCGAAACTATGTAGATTTCTTTGTACATACATAAGGTTTTCAAAAATATATTGTGATGCTACAGTAAGAATATTAACCTCTTTGAATTTTTCGCGCAGAGAGACCCTTGGACCTAGTCTATATATAGCTCTTATGGCCCGCTTTTGTAAAATAAAAATTTTATTTATATCTGCAGCATTGCCCCACAGTAGAATACCATAAGACATTATACTGTGAAAGTAACTGAAATAAACTATTCTAGCCGTATCTACATCAGTCAAGTGCCTTATTTTTTGTACAGCAAATGCTGCTGAACTTAATCTACTAGCTAGTTTTACAATATGTGGACCCCATTGTAAACCAGCATCAACCGTTAACCCTAGGAATGTGGTTTGTTCCACAAGTTCCAACTCTCGACCATTAAGTTGAACATTGGTTTCTGACTGTGCTACATTAGGCAAGGTAAATTTAATACATTTAGTTTTATTATCATTTAGTTTAAGATTGTTAGTGTTAAACCAATGAACCACTTTCAAGATTGCGTTGTTGACATCGTCATAGTTATCTATTTGTCTTTTAACTTTGAAAATCAAAGAAGTATCATCTGCAAACAAAACAATCCTGTGGTTGTCCCCCACGTAAAAGGGTAGGTCATTAAAATATATAAGGAATAAAAATGGTCCGAGTATTGAACCCTGCGGGACGCCCATAGTAACTACAGATCCCTCTGAGCGTGTACCATTAACATCGACCCGCTGAATTCTATTGTTCAAATATGAAGTCAGAAGGTCGAGAGCCTTGCTTCTTATGCCATAATGGTGTAATTTCCTGATTAATGTTTTATGTTGGACGCAATCAAATGCCTTAGACAGATCACAAAACACACCAATTGCATCTTGTTTGTCCTCCCAGGCGTCATAAATACATTTCAATAACTCTACACCAGCATCGGTAGTCGAACGTCCTTTAGTGAAGCCAAATTGTTTCTCATGAAATAATTTGTGAATGTTAAAATAGAGATCAGCATCTGCTCTAGTATCAATTTTTCAAATATCTTGCTCAAGGTCGGCAACACCGAGATAGGTCTGAAATTACCCGGATCTGAAGCGGTGCCAGCCTTGAATAGTGGTATAACTTTACTGTGTTTCATCAAATCAGGAAATACACCACTAGAGACGCAATCGTTAAACACAGTTGCCAAGTGGGGGGCAATGACATCTATAATACTTGATATGAATTTTACTGATAACCCCCAAAGGTCAGCGGTTTTTTTAACATTAATAGATCTAAAAGCTTTTATGATGTCGTTGCAGTTGACAACGGTGAATTCGAACGCGCCTTCACAGGCAGCTACAGATTCTGCTAATAATAGCTCGGCGGAGGTGGAAGACGACTGGAGAGTGTCAGTTATCTCTATTGGAACATTACTGAAAAATTTTTCAAACTCGGTCGCCACTTCCAAATCCCCTGATACGTGGCGATTGTTTATATTTAAATGAAACTTTCTTTCATTCGTTGTACACCTACCACATTCCGCATTGATAATGTTCCAAGTAGTTTTAATTACATTCGCAGAATCATAAATTTTATTTCTAATGAAATTAGACTTGGCTATGGTACAGGCTTGCTTAAATATCTTTGAGTATTTCTTAACATATTCCTGAAACTCTGGGTTGAAATTATATGATTTTTCAGAATACAGTTCATATAGTTTATGGCGACTTTTATAAATTCCGGGTGTAGCCCAGTCACTGAAAGCAGAACTGCCTCCGATTGATAATGTTTTCGGGGTAAAGATTTTCCCAAACACAGTATGTATCAAATTAAATAAATCAGAGTAGGATTCTTCTACGCTAATGTAATCAGGCAATTCTGTTATTTTCTTGACTAAGTTTCTTCTAAAGGTTTCCAAGCGATGTGTGTTAACTGGGACAAAACTAATAATCTTCTTAGTTTCCCTACTATTTCTCAGATAAGAAACAGACTGGCCACGATGATCTGATTTTACAGGGTCCACTATACATTTTTTAATGGGATTTATATTAGTAAAAATATTATCAATACAAGTAGCACTAGTTGCAGTTATACGAGTAGGTTCCAAAAATATATTATACAAACCAAATGACTTGAACAAATTTAACATTTTCTCTCTCTGTAAAGGTTCCCGTGCAGTTTCTAAAATGTCTACATTGAAGTCCCCACAAAATAGGACGGTTTTTTTTGTACTTTGACATTTAAACAATGCTTCTTCAAGTTTCTCTTCGAACTGTGCATATGGAGCATCCGGGGGACTGTATACGCTTAGTACAATGAACCGCTCAAACTCTATACTGGCTATCTCAATAACTCGTTCAACAGAGAGGTCTACTATGTCTTTACGTTCTTTACACTTTATTGACTTATTAATAATAATTAAAGAGCCTCCCCGTTTATATTTTATTCTACAGAACGAGCTAGCAACCCGGTGATTTTTGAAATTGAACATGACTTGATAAGGCCTTAACCAATGTTCTGTTACACAAAAAATATCAATGCCATTCAAGTCCATGTACAATTCCAATTCCAATTCTTTTCCACCAATCAGGCCTTCAACATTTTGGTGCACCAGGTTTAAAGTATTATATTTAAGATTAATAGATTCAACGGCCTGAGAGCAATCAGATATAAAATTTTGATGTGGCTGTTGTAGAACTAAATGGCTAGATTTAACATTCCTTGATTTATACATTGTGTCAAGTTCAGTGCAAGAACGTTGCTCTTTTGTCTTATATACTAATTTAAATTACTTGGATATAAACAGCTATCCAGGGTTCTAATATCAATGTCAATTTTTTGCTCAAAAGGAGCAGGTATAGCCAGATTTTTGGCTAACATATCTATAAAATAATGTAGCGACATTGCTACCTGTCTTTTTAAATAATCCAGAAGCTTATGCTTTCCTTTAGTTAAATAAAAATAATATTTTTTTCTAACAATAGTGTTAGTGTCAATTATATGAAACTTTATATTATGACATGTTATTGTGTCCAATGACAAATTTAAATGGTATCTAATCCTATTTTCTGCAGCTGGCATAAGCTTACAGTAAGGCAGTGTGTAAATAATAATATTATTTAAATCTAAGGAGTTTAATTTATTATAATATTTAATAAGTTTTTGTTTGGTTATACCTATCCTGTTTCCTATGAAAATGACCAGATTGTCTTTCTGTTGAAATTTATAACTACATATGGACTTCATTATTTGTGTATAGGATGAAGAAGGCATGCAGTGATTTATAAAGGACTGCCCCTTTGTACAAAAATTTAATTTTGACCCCATGTCTCTTCCAATTTCATCACTGAACATGATCCATCGAATATTTTCGCTGTTATGTTTTATAAGACCTTGATTGACCTGTTTTTGTTTCCTATGCATCTGGTGACCAGACAGGGTAAGTGGCCGGCTCGGGCTCGGCCCTGGTTCGGGTTGGCTGCAGTTACATTCTGTTTTATCTGCTAAAGAGCTAAAACGGTCAGCATAATGAGATGTTGAGTTTAAACGTTTATCCATAGCCAAAGAATATTCTTTTATAATCAGCTGAGATTTATCATACATTGTCTTAACAGACTCCAAGGAATCTTGAAGCTGTTGTAATTTATAACTAAATTCCTGTGTATCTGCAGCATGCTGTTTCTGACTACTTTCTAACTTTTTAGTGCATAAATTTAGTTCATGTAATATATCTAATCTGTTTCTGCAATTTTTAATATTTTTGGTGAAATTTTTATTATTATTAAGCAAACTTAGATTTTTTCTTATCAACTTATTTATTTTTATATAATGTTTTAACTTTTTGTTACTACAATGACCTAAACCTATTTTAGCCGATACTGCAGTGTGATTGGGAGTATCATTTGTAAGGTCTATAATGTCTGTCTGTTTGGGTTTTGCAGCGGTAACTAACTGTGGGGACCTATCTATTAGTTCGTCAAACAAGGTTTGGTTTTGTTGGGTACTGACTTGCAAAGAGATCTCTTCTAGCTGGGTTATTTGTTGGTGGGAGTCCCTAAGCTCATGTTCCAGATCAGCTATGCGGTTCAAGGCGCGTTCATACTCTGCACTGCACTTATCAAAATTATTAACTATTCTTAGCAGTTCATCCCGTTCCCTAGTCACTTCATCTAACCGCACACTTAGCAAGGACAACTGTTGTTTTAGGTTGCCATTGTGTTTTACAACAGAGATAAGCTCTGTTTCATTGTCCTCACGTTCATTACTGAGCTGGACAACCTGCTCCTTGGCAGATTTCAGTTCTTCTAAAGCCAGTTGGAGTTTAGTCTGTTCCTGACGGGCCAGACCTCTTCGAGTCATCATTTTGTAATTTTATACAAGACAGCTACTTTATATTAAAAGCAAGGAGCAGCCTGCGAAGCTATGGATGGATAGAAGTAGGATTTCAATATATTAATGCAAGATAGTACTCGTATGAGTGTGATATCTGTAAGTTTTCAACATAGAATATACTATTAGGTATATTACAAGTGAACAACAGGTGCACACACCTACTGTACCAATTACTTTCAAAGCGAAGGTGGGATTCGATTGATCTACCTGTTTAGTATCAGCATTTAATATATTATGACATATATACAAGTGAACAACAAGTAAACAAACTCACCGGCACACCTATCCACTGAATAACTTTTGACACTCCTTTTGTGAATCTATACTTGTTATTTATTTAATTATTTGAAGTAAAATTGTCTGTAACCAGCTGAACTAACTAAATACTTACTAGTTAAATAACTTTTAATGTGTTAAATGTCAATATCAATAATAAATTGTTGCAGGTTTTTATGTTACGTACTTACAAGTAGACTACAGGTTATGTTTCGGGCAATAATTTTATTTTTAAGTACTAAGACAAGTATATTATCGTTAGATAAAGTTGATTTAACACTATATCACATAAATTAATTCCACACCGAGGAAATAGGCAATAAATTTTGAATAATACGTCAAAATCACTTCACAGTTGGAGGGAAAGTACCCTTAATAATTGATAATGGCAAATTTGCTGAAAGGAAACCTTCCTTTATTTTCAAAAGTAAGTAAAACTGCATTTAAAGATTTTTGAAAAATCACCTGCTTGAGCCGGGAATCGAACCTGGGAGATGTGAAAAAAAAACAACCGCAACAGTCTTTAATAAGGATCTATTTCTTTTAAACAACATACTATCTTAAAATAAAGGAAGATCAAGTAAAATATGTTTTTATTGTAAAGCTTACTCACTATCTGAAGCAGAAAAAAAAAACAGTCCAATTGAGAAACTCCTATTTTTTTTAAGGTGGTTGGTTAAGTGACAAGAACAAATATTCCCATTCACAGAAACTAGAACATTTTTTTTAACCAACTTAAAAAAAATTGGAGAAGAATCTCAAAAAAATAATATTTTTTTTTACTTCAGACAGTGAGTAAGCTTTACAATAATAACATATTTTACGAGGTCTGCCTTTAATTTAAGATACTATGTTGTTTTAAAGAAATTGTTCCTTATTCAAGACTTTTTCGGTTGGTATCATAAAATACAGGATGTTTTTTTTTTCACATCTTCTAGATTCGATTCCCGGCTCAAGCAGGTGATTTTTCAAAAATCTTTAAATGCAGATTTACTTACTTTTAAAAATAAAGGAATGTTTCCTTTCAGCAAAACTTGCCATTATCAATATTAAGGGTACTTTCCCTCCAACTACCGTCTTTAAATTCCACCCTGTATATCATCTGATTTTGTGTGAGGTAGGATGACCAGCGATTCGTGCATTCAGAATTGATTCTACAATGTGAAGTGAGAACAATGTCAAGAAACTGTTGTTGAAAGAAACAAAAGTGTTGGTCATTACGTGACAGCAGAGCTTTTTAGGGTTTCGTAGCCAAATGGCAAAAACGGAACCCTTATAGATTCGCCATGTCTGTCTGTCTGTCTGTCTGTCTGTCCGTCCGTGTGTCACAGCCCCTTTTCTCCGAAACTATAAGGCCTATGCTATTGAAACTCGGTAATTAGATGTATTCTCTGAACCGCATTAAGATTCTTATATAAAACTAGAAAAAAAGCAGTAAATTTTGGGGGTCCGGGATACTCAGAACTGAAACTCAAATTTTTTTTTTCATCAAACCCGTACATGTTGGGTATCTATAGATAGGTCTTCAAAAATGCTATTGAGGTTTCTAACATTATTTTTGTCTAAAGTAAATAGTTATCGCAAGAGACACTTCCAAAGTGGAAAAATGTGTGCCCCCCCCCCCCCCCCTCTAACTTCTAAACTAAGAAAATGATAAATCTAAAAAGAATATATAATGTACATTGCCATAAAAACTACCAACGAAAATTGGTTCGAACGAGATGGAGCTGTTAGTTTTTTTTCAATACGTCATAAACCTCAATTTTCGGTTAGAAAAATCACTACCACTGCGAACGTGTTAAAACATCAATCAAAGTTACAACGAACCATAAGAACTTTTATAGTATGTTACTTGCTGCTACGAAACCCTTCATGGGCGAGTCCAACTCGCACTTGGCCGGTTTATTTTTCATAATTCACGTATAGCTGGAGTATAGCTGGAGTATAGTATAGCTGGAGTGACTTTAATGGACAAAAAAAGAAATAGCGTGATAAGGGAAAAATGTGGTATAACAGAAGATGTAGTGACTAAGATCGAAAAAGGGATGCTTAGATGGTTTGGACACGTGGAAAGAATGGATGAGAATAGACTGACAAAGCAGATTTATGAGGCGAGAATGAATGGGCAAACTGGTAGGGGTAAACCTCGGCGTACGCATGCCGATCAAATCAGAGACGTTCTGGAAAAAGGCAAGGTCAAGAGTACCCTTAACCGGCGAGCGTGTATGAAAACAGTTATGAAAGTAGAAGAAGCGAAAGTTGTATGTCAGGATCGTAGCAAGTGGAAAGCCATAGTCTCTGCTTACCCCGATGGGAGACAAGCGTGATTATATGTATGTATGTATGTATGTAATTCACGTAAATAATGGGAAAAAGACACGATCGGCAACGGAATACACTAAAGAACTTTTTTTTTAAATACCTTTTTTTATATTCAGCTCGCCAAATTGACGTCGCCACCAGCCTGATGGAAAGCCGTGGCGCATCTAGCGATTGGGGGCCACTTCTGACAGTGGTCTTCAATAATGATGTAAAGAACTTTTACAGAAAAAATGTAAAGCTTTGAATTGAAAACTTTATTGATTGATATTTTGTGTGTTTTATGTGTGAATATTGTGTGATAAGTGAGATCTCTCCGTACCCGTTTTGAGCAGGAACTTATTGCTGGGGTAAAAAAAAATCTTAAATTCTAGTTTATCTCTGCACCAAATTTCATCACAATCAGTTCAGAACTTCAGCTGTAAAAGCTTAATAGACAGACAGAGTTACATGCTTCATACAAGTATATAATAATATATACAATTAGGGTAAACCACCCAATTATTGGCACTTTTAGAATGAATTATTGGCACTTTAGTTAAGAGTATATTTCGAAAAATAAGGGAAACCTAGTTTATTACAGTTCGGTGTTGCCCATTATGTAGTTGTAGGTATGCATTAAAAAGTAAAATAGCATTCTTTTTCTGTTAGAAATGGGCAAAATTACCTAAAGTGCCAATAATTGGAGGAGTGCCAACGATTGGATGGTTTACCCTATATTACTAAATATTATTATAGTATTACGTATATTAGTAGGAATTCGTCTAGATCATCATCAGACGCTGTCCACTAAGCTAGACCGTCCTCCCTTTATAATATCACAAACATAAAGTTGCCGCAGTTTCGAAAATTACTTCACAACATTTCTTCGCAATTAGTCCTGTCAATTTCTATAACATGGTAACCCTAACTAAACTCAATAAATAGTCAATGTTACGTCGATAACTAATTAGAAGCTGAGCTCTCAGCGAGTTATTACATAATACTTGACTTGAACATAGGTACATACATAAGTAACGCAGTTTTCCCCGAAAAGATTGTTAGAGGCGGAGTCAAGGTCACGAATAGTATTTTTGTCCGATGTATGCCTGTGTTGAAAGGGACAGGTACCTGCTGTTAAAATTCTCCAAAAACAAATAGGTACGTAGTGGGGAGAAACAGCATAATCTCTGCATTCTAATTATGATTTTGATGCCGTGTTTATACCGTCACGGCTTATTTCCCTTTTTTTTTTTTATTTTATAATATTCCCACTTTTCACACACTTTCCAAATTTCACACAACGCTATCTGATCACAAAGTAAGCCAGGAATAACCTGCTTGTGTTATGGGTATCAGACCACGGATATTAATACTTATGCACTTTTAAACACATATTATCATACATAGATATGTCATACTATAATATTATTGGCCAGCAGAATTTACAAAAGAAAAGTAATAATTATATTTTTGAGATACTCAATTTGAAAAAGTGTGTGATCCTCCACCCCTATGTTGGTGATTACTCATCTTATTTACGACCTTAGAATCATTATCTTCAGAGCTGTTCCTTTATAACAAGGATGGTAGTAAGGAAAACGCATTTTTCTTGCTTCTTCAAAACTTGTGTAAATATCATTTTAACTTTTTCGATAACAATGAAGATTCTTTCTGTATTCAAAGGAAGTACTTGAGTAGTTAGAGTAAATGGTTCTATCATACAAAAATTGCTACGATAGATTACCAAACAGTGTTACCAAATTGCATAAAAATAAGTCTGTGTGATTACCTGCAATGTTCCAAAATTTTCTGTCAAAAAAAAACTCTGCTGTACGTATTACACGATCCTTTGCCCACAGGTTTGTGTAAAAATAATCAGCGAAGTTCGAATCAGACCCGCACACGGAGGGTTCCGTATAGAACAACGCAAACATCACATTATTTTTACAAGCTTTTATTTAACTGACTATGAATGTATGTAATGAAATTTGTTTTGTGCTTTTTCGGGAAAAATGTGTTATCTCATCTTATTTACGACTTTAGAATCATTATCTTCTGAACGGGAAAATCCAAAAACTACGAAAAATGTTTTTCCGAATTTCAAAATTCCGACGTTCAAAATTCCGAAGATTATAAAATAATCGGTCAAGTTCTAGTCGAATTCGCGCACGGAAGGTTCCGTACAGAAAAATTCAAACATTGTGCATTGCATTATGTAATGAAATTTATTTTGTACTTTTTACTGTTTATGTTTATTTTTTACTCTTTTATTTAATGAATACCTGTTTTTTTTTAATATTTTTCTAGTTTAATATTTGGTTTTATAGTGACAATAAAAATTACACACATCAAGTACAAAAAAATTTGCTATTTAGCTATCACGATTTCATCGATCAGCGTAGAGACTGACAGACGGACATCGGAGTCACAATAATAGGGTCCCGTTTTTATGATTTGAATACGGAACCCTAAAAACCTTCCCACGTCTACACTTAACGTATTAACCACCATTTGTCTGCGTCTATGTCACTTTTTCTACTAATTAGATGAACCGTAGGTATTATGTTGTTTTTCTTTGCCAAAAAAACTTTCAGGCTGGTTAGACTAATTTTGTTGCGTGCGGCCATTCGTAGGTAAGTGTGTTCTTGGTTAATTTACCACAAACAAAATGGTTTCTTGGAACGAAAAATTTACGAGTATATTTTTTACTAGTTGAGAGAACATAATGGTTTCTTTTGACGTTCGATGTAACATAAGTGTTTGAACTCGAAGGGCAAATAGGTATGGTAGAGGCCATCTTTTACTTTACAGAGGCTCTCATAAAAAAATAAAAAGTCTATATTCGTGGGGGTGTAGCCTAAGGTGAAATATACACCCACAATTTGCTTGTAGTTTTGTTCGTTGTACGTAAAAAATTAAAATCCAACAAAGAAAGTTGGTAATCATTTTGTAATCTGAACAAAAATTAGAATATTCAGGACAGCTTTTGCCAAGAACAGCAATTTAAAATGTTACTATGTTCTTAAAGGTAGACGCTGACCTCTTTTTTTTTTTAAATCTCCGCAGTTTACAAATTAAAAGGAACAGATAAACATAATATTTAATATACTTACCAAAACTAAAATATATATTAAATGAACAGATAAACATTCATACACAAAGATTATTTCATCATTAATTGAGCAAAGTACCTTTATATATTGAAAAACTTCACTTGTACTGTTCCACAACATTTATTATTGTAATACTTAACCGATTTCGCCTTTCGGCATTCTCAAAGGCTATCTACTTATTTAGATCATAATTAAACTCCGAAAGCCGCCTTTGAAAATGCCGTAAGGCGAAACCGGTTGGGTATTACAATAATAAATGTTGTGGAACAGTACAAGTGAAGTTTTTCAATATGTGTAGCAAGTTCCATCAAGTGCCATCAATCAACAGTATCAATAATCCAAAGTTATATAATGTTTTAACGAAACAAAAGGTTGGTTAACAGATTTGCATAATAAGTATGTATAATTGACAAAATTTTGAAAATGAAGGTATACCTTTGATTTTAAAAAACTTGTCATACCATAAATTCCTTACGACATAAATGATGGACTAACAAACAAACACACTGTCCCATTTTTAATATTAAATATGGATATACTAAGGTCCACAGAAATGAGTTAACATTTAATGACCCTCATTACTCATAAGTTACATGTGTGTGTAACTCATTAATTTTACACCGTGACATTCAATAACAAAGCGCAGATGTGTACTACCAGTGATATATTATACATACGTAATTTAAATGTCGTTCAATATTTTATGAGTGACGTATCAACTAGTTTACGAGTGATCCCTATGTCGCCGCAAATCACTGCGCGCTGGTTATAACGTTAGTGGGGTGGGGGCACAGTTTCAGCGATAAACGACATATTAGGGAAAATTTTATTTGACAGCGAGAGCGTGATCTTCTGAACAGTGAGTGTAACTATTAACCCAAGTTCGATAGGTGAGGCCGCAGTGGTAGCCAAGGTCTGTTGGGAATCCTGGGGATATCCTGCCGATGGCTTACCCGGGGCTCCCAACCGTAGGCAGTAGGTAGGGAACGTGTTGGTTTTTAGTCGGTAAGAGTCCGCCATAACACCCATGACAGATTTTGCACGCGAAAAAGAATACAGAACTTCGATATCGCCAATTGGTTATGGAGGTCAGATAGCAGTCGATTCACGGAAAACATCTGAGTGAGCTCAGTCGCTTCGCAGTTAGACTCGAAGGTTGGGAAAGGGCTCAGTGCATGATGAGAACGAGTTTTTTGAAACGTGAGCATATTAAGACAATTCTAATATAGAATAGTGCATGACGCGAATTAGAGCGAAAACTATAGGACATCCTATAGTTTCATAGTTTCCGCTCTAATTTGCTTGAATTATAAAATATTTTGTGACCAAGCGACACTCTGTTTTCTATTCGCTCTAAAATCGTAAATGTAGTACTTTGTAGATTTGTATGGTACCTACTAAATATGCATCAATTGTAGTCTCAGTATTTTTTTTTTAAATTGTTGTTGGTTAAACGGTTACAAAACTTTTTTTTTGTTATAGCACGAGTCTCGGTTGGCACCAATCCCGAGACATTGGTTGGGCTCATGGTGCTAGACCTTTACTAGATAATTTATAACAGACTTTAGCGGGGCAAATTCAGCACGACTTCTTTATGAATTTTCAAGCGCTAGAAAAGCCCTATATTCTCAGTAAAATTTTGTACATGGTTAAGCGACTCTTTCCCAACTCGCTGTCCATGTCACTCCACCCTATGCTACCGTATAGAGCAGCTAGTTTCCGCGCTGTCATAGTGTATTCATGGATTTAGAAATGTTGTATTATACACCCACACATGGGCCTATTGTGCTTATATTTTATATGACAACAAAAACGCTCCTTTGAGACCCAGCGCAATATTAGTTTGATAAGAAATTCGTTTTTCTTTGGCATACATAGGTGTATATTTAATGAGAATTCGAAGAAATATCAACTTGACGGTATAAGTTTCTGGAAAACTTTTACTTGACAAAGAAAGCTAATGATTTTTTTAAAGCAATCACGTACCTTTCAATGTGGGTATAATCGTTGAATAAAAAAATGAGCATTTTTCGAGCAAAGACATGGTGAAACACAGAGATTGAGTGACATTTTAACCATTTTTCCAAAGCAGTGGCCTTCAAATTTAAAAGCCTAATACATGTCTAAGCGGAGTATGGAAAACCATTTTCACTCCCAGCTTGAGGATTTTCTAGTGCGTCGGTACACTTTATTTATGGAATAAGCTCATGACTTACTCATGCCTCGATTTTCCCGAACAACTACTCTATAAAATTCCCCTATAGATAAAGGTAGTCAGGTGATACAAAAAACCAATTACATATCCAAATTCATCCCAACAAACAACACAATTTGATCCTCATCCGTAAATGGGATGAATACACCCAAACGACCTTAGTACAAAAGTTAACCAAAAACAAATTTCAATAACGGGGTCTTCTGTGGAGAATTAAGCGAAGCAACTATAGGGGTTGAATAGAACCCAGGGGGGAGTTCGGGGGTGAAATTACGAAAGCCGGCCATATGGGACTCGGACATTGCATATTGTATGTAAATACTCTGTTCGCTGTGTAGGCTCTATAGCGATATTGTGTCCTCGCTAAAGGGTTTAGGATTATATTACAATATGTAAAGGTTTGTTTGCTATTATCCTGTATTAAAATGTTAGATGAAGGAACTTTATATTTTTATTTGACGGTGTGATAAAAATGTTACATTGTACACCTTTAATGCCTGCAAAGAGAAGTGCGATTTCCTTATTGATATTTCAACTGAATTTTGAAGTAAAGTGACAATGCATATTATATGTCCTAACGCTTTTACTGTTAGCCATTCTATTTCAAAGCCATGGAGATGTTTATGGCCGGAAAAAGGGAGCAGGAATAATTGAGAGATATCTACACCAAATTGTTTCTAATACTATATACATAAACAATCACTGCTGTGCTGTATCTTTCGCTTTTTTCTAACGTGAGGAAAATCCTTCATGGATGCTATGCCTGATACTCTTACTGACTAAAAACCACACGTATCCTACCTAACAGCCTACGGTTGGGAGCCCCTCGGAAGGATACCCCAGAACTCCAGGGTCTTACGCTATGGCTGGTCCTGAGATACATGACCGTTATGTAGAATCTATTTCAACTCGGCAATAGAAAATGCACGGGCAGTAGAAAAGCTGAAGTTTTGGTACCTCTGGCTATATTCTCGGCGATAGAAACGTGAATGTATGTATGATCATTTACTGATATGGCTTATAGAGGTCTATTACTTTTACTACTTCTCTGATTAGAGAGTATTCACTTTGGTATGTTAAACGATTGTGACATTACTGCGGCGCTTCACTCGAACAATAAAAATGTAGTGCCATGCATAATGCATCGAGCGCGGTGCGTCGGTTTAACGTGTACGTGCCTCACACCGTAATGTAATATTGATGACAAATTCTATTTTCTACTATATAATGTTGTTGAGTCTCGTAGTCGTTGAAGGAGAGCAGTGAAAGATGGTGTATGAAGCTAGATTATATTTGAACCAGAACTAATGCGACCTACTCACAGTCCGACAATCCCGAGACTCGCGAGTCGTAGTTAATATGTGCAATACACAATCCTTATAAGGCTGTGTTCATACTTAAGGTATAAAGCTGTGTCCCCACAATGTTATATCGCCTCTGGTGTAGCAAAGGTCCATAGGCGACGGTTTTCAACCTTCCGATGGGCCGTATACTTGTCTGCCACCTAAGTAGTATAAAAAGAATACGAAAATAGCTCTCGGTGTCTCTTACTTTTGTTTGGTAGTTCTATCGCACCTTAACTAGAAAAAAAAAAGAAATTTGAAGAGAAAGTTTGAGCCCATGGGAAGGGCATAGGTTACTTTTTAACCGACTGCGCCAAAGGAGTGTAATAATATTACTCAATAATGGTTTCTACGTGGACGAAGCCGCGGAGGATTTGAATATCTGAGTACATAACTGGTGATCGGATCTACCGCTTTTTTTTATTTCTATGAAGTATCTAATAACAAACTGCTTTTTGAGTGTTGAGAACTTCGATGAGATCTTATGATTAAAGTGTTTTGATGATGAAGAAGAAGTAGGTATCTAAGAAACCAATCCATAACGGAGTCAAACAAAGAACTAATCCTCTGCACTGAATGTAATAAATTCATTCGATAGAAGCATTCCACTTCGGTGTGATTGCGGCGAAGCTGGTCTAATGAAATTGTTCATAAATCTTGAATATTGGACTGGCGACATGCCTAACTATAGTGTTTTCCTCCACCCCTGGAACTGTGGACTCCAAAACGTTCCACTTTACTACGATATATGCCCAGATAATACATAAATGTTGTTTTCTAGCCTCTGTCATAATATACGGATATGTGAAGAGCTTTTCTGTGCATGTGTGTGTGCTAGAGAGTGAGAATTATATTAGCGTACCCACACATACTTATATACAGAAGACACACGGTTTTATTGCTTGGGTTGATCTATGTAAATTTGTTGACTTACATGTATGTATTGTGTTAATGTAAGGAAAATATTATTATTTGTTATCCAATGAATAAAATAAGTTGGATATAAGCATTGTAAGTTATCAAAAGCTATTCAAAGAAATTAGTTAAGCTTTCTCATTTACATTTTTGGCCATGCAATCACGCCTATATCACCAACACAGTACCTTAAGCAGTAGTGCTTTCGAGACCATCCATCACATGGTCTTTGGTGGTATTATCCATCCACATGGTCTCGAAAGCACACACTGATTGAAGTTTGCAAGCCTTTTGACGTCACTAGATATTGCAAACCAAAAACTAAAAAGACAGATGTTACATACCTACATATACCACAAATATATTATTGTCAAGCCTTTATCCCCGAAGGCGTAGGCAGTATAGTAAACGCCCACATTTCACTTTATAGTTTTATATCCCACGTAATAGGTGGTGAGCCTATTGCCATGTTGAAATGGACAGGCGCAGGTCGTGACGACTAACAATTGATTTTTTGAAGCCGCCCATGTGGCCTTCAACTTGGCTTAACGATTATCATTTTACTGATAACCGGGTTTCATGTTTCATCAACAAATCCTACATATTATAAAGTAATAATATGTGAAAGTTTGTGAAGATGTCTGAATGCTTGTTACTCAATCTTACTCTTACGGCTGAATGGATCGAGCTGAAATTGCATAAAGGGATAAATTATAGCCTGAAATAACGTAGGCTACTTATTATTCCAGGAATATATTCCCATGAGAAGCAAGAACGAGGACAAAATTTCACGCGGGTGAAGCCGCGAGCATCATCTAGTCAGTATACTAACAGTAACGACAGAGGTAACGAGGTATCTCATGTCACAATAGAAACAATAGGAAACTTGCCAACAAAGCAGCACTATTAGCCATTTCTAATAAGTTCTAGCCAAGTATTGCTAAACGCCTTCACACACGTCGTGTAAAACTTCCAATTCACTTAAGTCAGAGGCAGCGGACCAGTCGTATCCAATCATAGGAACCAATGAACCGGCGTGTAAGCGTCGCCGGAATTTCATACTATACCTGTTTGTTACAATGTTGCAGTGTCTAGGAGTTAAGAAATAGAGGATATGACGTCCAGGTGTGACTTTTAGCCCGCTTTGGGTATTTTTTTTCATTCAAACGTTCAATTTACTAACCCTAGCTGGGTGATAGCATTTCACAACATAATCCTGGGCCCACAACTACCAGTATTAAAGTTGCATTGTTGTGAAGGCGCTTGTTTGCTGACAGATTTTTGTAAGATGTTATAATTGTTGGAAGTGCAGAGATTGCATTTTTTGAATATTTAACACGTGTTGAATTCTAATCGAAAGTCATGGCAAACTCCAGCGATTGGGGGCCACAATTACTAACAGTCCAGAATGACAGCGATCCTCAAGTTGGTGGTCTTATAATTGTGCCTCTACACGTTCTGTTTAAAGCACCCGGGGTAATAAGAGAAGAAAAATACGTGCGCTGGCAGCGCGTTATAAATTTTTATGGTTCGACTGAGAAACGACCTTTTGAATAGTTCAGTTCTGGCGAAGATTTTCTTCACAGTATGGAGTGGCACCACCGCCCGGCACGCGTGGTTCATTTGTTTTTTCTATTAAAAAAAAAATACACGTTGTTTGGGTTCCTAGGTAGACTTTCAAACAATTGCCAACCACCACCTCCATCTCTTCCCACATCTTATGCCACTCGTTCAGCTTGCAGCTGTCAATGTGTCTCCTTCGCTGTCCTGCCGGTCCGCGTCCTCTCCTCGTTACTGTCTGAACCGACGTATACCTACCAGCTTATTGCGACGCTCCGAAATATCTATTTTGAGGTGCTTTTACTTTGTGATAAGAGTTTAAAGTGTTTGTAAGAGGCGTTTGCTGGCTAATGGGTTTTGTAAGATTTTATAAAAGCTCGAAGTGCAGAGATTGTATTTGTGGATGGTAATACAAAGGTGACGCGTATGATTCACGTCTCCTACATTCTTAGGGCGATATTGTATGTAAATGTGGTTTAAAAAATATTATTTAGGTATTGAATTTATAATAGTCATTGCTCATTATACAATATTAAAATTGTATATAGGTAAATAGGTATTCGAACACCGAAACTAAAAAAATATCACAAATATTTTGTTCCAAAGATATGAGGTTGAAACCTCAGCAACAACAGTTCCACCGCGACCGGGGCAATTGTAGAATTATATACAGAATTTCATAAATGTTTTAGTAAGTTTCCAATCTTTCACAAAAATTAAAATTCAACATCACAACCGGGTAACTACCAAACAAAAAAGAAAATGACATAGACCCAAGAGACGGAGAGAGACACAAACTTAGAACAACATCATTTTCCTCTACACAAAAATAACAAAAATCACCTCCGTAGTTATAGTTTCTTGAAACATTTTTCGCTAACGATGCTCTGTTGAAACTTTCCTGTATTGCAAGCAATATAACAAACCTGTTTTGCCCTATCTTACCCCACCGGTATAACACTTATTTACCTTACCAAATACTTCTTCGAATCTTTTTTTTTTCAATACCTCGAAACTAAGATATCGGTGGCGTAGCCGCGTAGTTCCGCCAATCAAGTGCCTTATGAATTATGTACAAACTACCCCCGTTCTCCCCCAGAACACCCCTTGAGGAAATACGGTAGCTTTGTTTTTTACTACATACTAAAAATATATTTATATGGACGAGATATAAGTGTGCGTTTGTTGGCTCATGAATGAAATGAATATCTTATCTCATAATTAACTTTTATGCAGTAAAAGTGTGTTGTCTGTTTTTGTGTAATTGTGTATGTTAAAGGGATGGAGCATAGATCACACAGCCGAATAATAGCCGCCCAGCGTCAGAATAGTGAAGATTTTTTTCTAATTGTCAACCAATTTGTCTTTCCGGAACTTATTTGATACAAAATCATTTTTTTTCTTCCAAGGGTTCCGTTCCCAAAGGCTAAAAACGGAACTCTTTTCATGAGACTTCGCTGTCTGTCTGTCTCTCCGTCATGAAACTGTGTCTCATAAACCGTGATAGCTAGAGAGCTGAAATTTTCACAGATGATGTGTTTCTGTTGTCGCAATAATAACAAGTTACGAAAATCAGAAAAAATAAAAGTGTGCTGGCCGTATACTTATCGTGCGTAGATCTGTAGTACTCCGCTATGTTCACTAGTGCAGCCAGCATCAGATAGTAGGCAAAGGGAAAAAGTAAAACGCGGATACGAAATAATTAATTTATTCGCACACACATGTGGCGCGATCCCGATTCCCGAGACGACTAACTTACCGCGGGACGGGGCAAGGGTTAGTCGCCTTCGCCTATCATATTACATATATGTCGATGTCGCTACACTACTCCCCCTCTTACAAAAATTATATAAAACAAAACAAACAAAACACAAAAATTACAAAAATTCAACTCTGCCTACCGTTGTAAGGTTCGTCACGGGGGAATGTATGTAGGTATGCATTTATTACAAATTTATATAAAATATGCTAGAAAAGTAAACACAACACTCACGTTAATATTACCGTTTCTAGGTTAACAGGAAAGTACTCACAGTGTCACATTATATCATTTGCTACCTTTATTTTGCGTATCCATTACTTCCTAAACGACATGCGCGGGGTTTAACTGTTGCGATGCCAATGGTTGGCTGCATCTGGGTCCTCGCAACTACGGACCCGTTAATGGCGTTGCAAGCCATTTCATTCCGGAGCCAACTCTTCGCCTTGCCTTTGCATTGTTTCCAAACAGCAAAGGCTATGACAATCACCAATAAACAGGTAATTACAGCCATAAAAACACCTTGATTGGATATGTGAGTTTCCAACTGGCTCCCATTTTGCGCTACTACAACCTGCTCTTTACTATATGCTTTACCCATTTTTAGAGTTTGGAACTATTAGGGTTGAAAATCAAATAGATAATGAATGCTAAAACTATTCAATTATTCACTAATTCGGCTATATTATGCCAGCTGCAGAAAATAGGATTAGATACCATTTAAATTTGTTATTGGACACAATAACATGTCATAATATAAAGTTTCATATAATTGACACTAACACTATTGTTAGAAAAAATTATTATTTTTATTTGACTAAAGGAAAGCATAAGCTTCTGGATTATTTTAAAAGACAGGTAGCAATGTCGCTACATTATTTTATAGATATGTTAGCCAAAAATCTGGCTATACCTGCTCCTTTTGAGCAAAAAATTGACATTGATATTAGAACCCTGGATAGCTGTTTATATCCAAGTAATTTAAATTAGTATATAAGACAAAAGAGCAACGTTCTTGCACTAAACTTGACACAATGTATAATAAATCAAGGAATGTTAAATCTAGCCATTTAGTTCTACAACAGCCACATCAAAATTTTATATCTGATTGCTCTCAGGCCGTTGAATCTATTAATCTTAAATATAATACTTTAAACCTGGTGCACCAAAATGTTGAAGGCCTGATTGGTGGAAAAGAATTGGAATTGGAATTGTACATGGACTTGAATGGCATTGATATTTTTTGTGTAACAGAACATTGGTTAAGGCCTTATCAAGTCATGTTCAATTTCAAAAATCACCGGGTTGCTAGCTCGTTCTGTAGAATAAAATATAAACGGGGAGGCTCTTTAATTATTATTAATAAGTCAATAAAGTGTAAAGAACGTAAAGACATAGTAGACCTCTCTGTTGAACGAGTTATTGAGATAGCCAGTATAGAGTTTGAGCGGTTCATTGTACTAAGCGTATACAGTCCCCCGGATGCTCCATATGCACAGTTCGAAGAGAAACTTGAAGAAGCATTGTTTAAATGCCAAAGTACAAAAAAAACCGTCCTATTTTGTGGGGACTTCAATGTAGACATTTTAGAAACTGCACGGGAACCTTTACAGAGAGAGAAAATGTTAAATTTGTTCAAGTCATTTGGTTTGTATAATATATTTTTGGAACCTACTCGTATAACTGCAACTAGTGCTACTTGTATTGATAATATTTTTACTAATATAAATCCCATTAAAAAATGTATAGTGGACCCTGTAAAATCAGATCATCGTGGCCAGTCTGTTTCTTATCTGAGAAATAGTAGGGAAACTAAGAAGATTATTAGTTTTGTCCCAGTTAACACACATCGCTTGGAAACCTTTAGAAGAAACTTAGTCAAGAAAATAACAGAATTGCCTGATTACATTAGCGTAGAAGAATCCTACTCTGATTTATTTAATTTGATACATACTGTGTTTGGGAAAATCTTTACCCCGAAAACATTATCAATCGGAGGCAGTTCTGCTTTCAGTGACTGGGCTACACCCGGAATTTATAAAAGTCGCCATAAACTATATGAACTGTATTCTGAAAAATCATATAATTTCAACCCAGAGTTTCAGCAATATGTTAAGAAATACTCAAAGATATTTAAGCAAGCCTGTACCTTAGCCAAGTCTAATTTCATTAGAAATAAAATTTATGATTCTGCGAATGTAATTAAAACTACTTGGAACATTATCAATGCGGAATGTGGTAGGTGTACAACGAATGAAAGAAAGTTTCATTTAAATATAAACAATCGCCACGTATCGGGGGATTTGGAAGTGGCGACCGAGTTTGAAAAATTTTTCAGTAATGTTCCAATAGAGATAACTGACACTCTCCAGTCGTCTTCCACCTCCGCCGAGCTATTATTAGCAGAATCTGTAGCTGCCTGTGAAGGCGCGTTCGAATTCACCGTTGTCAACTGCAACGACATCATAAAAGCTTTTAGATCTATTAATGTTAAAAAAACCGCTGACCTTTGGGGGTTATCAGTAAAATCCATATCAAGTATTATAGATGTCATTGCCCCCCACTTGGCAACTGTGTTTAACGATTGCGTCTCTAGTGGTGTATTTCCTGATTTGATGAAACACAGTAAAGTTATACCACTATTCAAGGCTGTCACCGCTTCAGATCCGGGTAATTTCAGACCTATCTCGGTGTTGCCGACCTTGAGCAAGATATTTGAAAAATTGATACTAGAGCAGATGCTGATCTTTTTTAACAGTCACAAATTATTTCATGAGAAACAATTTGGCTTCACTAAAGGACGTTCTACTACCGATGCTGGTGTAGAGTTATTGAAATGTATTTATGACGCCTGGGAGGATAAACAAGATGCAATTGGTGTGTTTTGTGATCTGTCTAAGGCATTTGATTGCGTCCAACATAAAACATTAATCAGGAAATTACACCATTATGGCATAAGAAACAAGGCTCTCGACCTTCTGACTTCATATTTGAACAATAGAATTCAGCGGGTCGATGTTAATGGTGCACGCTCAGAGGGATCTGTAGTTACTATGGGCGTCCCGCAGGGTTCAATACTCGGACCATTTTTATTCCTTATATATTTTAATGACTTACCCTTTTACGTGGGGGACAACAACAGGATTGTTTTGTTTGCAGATGATACTTCTTTGATTTTCAAAGTAAAAAGACAAATAGATAACTATGACGATGTCAACAACGCAATCTTGAAAGTGGTTCATTGGTTTAACACTAACAATCTTAAACTAAATGATAATAAAACTAAATGTATTAAATTTACCTTGCCTAATGTAGCACAGTCAGAAACCAATGTTCAACTTAATGGTCGAGAGTTGGAACTTGTGGAACAAACCACATTCCTAGGGTTAACGGTTGATGCTGGTTTACAATGGGGTCCACATATTGTAAAACTAGCTAGTAGATTAAGTTCAGCAGCATTTGCTGTACAAAAAATAAGGCACTTGACTGATGTAGATACGGCTAGAATAGTTTATTTCAGTTACTTTCACAGTATAATGTCTTATGGTATTCTACTGTGGGGCAATGCTGCAGATATAAATAAAATTTTTATTTTACAAAAGCGGGCCATAAGAGCTATATATAGACTAGGTCCAAGGGTCTCTCTGCGCGAAAAATTCAAAGAGGTTAATATTCTTACTGTAGCATCACAATATATTTTTGAAAACCTTATGTATGTACAAAGAAATCTACATAGTTTCGCTAAGTTAAGTGATAGACACAATGTCAACACTAGAAATAAAAATAACCTTGCTGTTTTTCATAGCAGATTGCACAAAACCAGCAATTCTTTCATGGGTAACTGTATACGCTTTTACAACAGGCTTCCAGACGAAATTAAAAGTATGTCCCTTAATAAGTTTAAAAGATCTGTTAAAAGTAAATTGAACTGCAGGGGCTACTATACAATCAATGATTATTTGTTGGATAAGGAAGCCTGGAAATGACCTGCTCTGCTGGATTCTCAAAAAAATTGTTAAAATGCCTAGTTTTTAGATTCTTTAAAATTGTAAATAGAGCAAAAAAAGAACAACCCGCTGAGTTTCTTGCCAGTTCTTCTCAGGTGGGTCGCGTTGTGAACTGGTGGTAGAGTTTTTGTTTTGTATTCTGGACGTTTTGCAAGCGCATCTGTATAATGCCTATGTGAAATAAATATATTTTTGATTTTGATTTTTGATTTTATACCGTTTCGCAATCGCGAATGTGACACCGTGTCTGCTTACCTGACGACAAAAGTCATAGTTGCAAAAAGTATGTTACTATGTAAACATATGAATACAACTATTATAACGCTTTATAATTTATAAAAGTTATAAAATAAGATACCTCTCTGTTGTACTTGAGTTATACTTATACATAAACATCCTGAATGTAAGTTGGTTAAGTATTTCACCCTAGGTATATAAGTACATAAGTATATTTACAATAAGTACATTAATGTAAACAGGTAAAAAAATGAATACACAAGAATTATAAACCTAAAAATAATATGTAAATAAAGGTATAGTACTTAAACGAAAAAAAATTTTTTTTTTTACTACTACTGTTACAAACCAGTAACCTATGATATGTAACGTGTTGGCTTCGTTACCGCCCGACCGAATCTCGTACGTTTTACGTTCGTACCAACTGTACAGTGGTTCTGTAGCCCAGGGCTCTTTGGGACTGATAGTGGGCCGGGGTTGGGGTTAGTCGCCTTCACCTATCATATTACATAATATATATGTCGATGTCGCCACAATAGTAAGTACGAGATACAACAAACGTGACAATTCGGCGTTTTTTGGTACGGAACTCTCTGTGCGCGAATGTGACGCACACTAGTTCAGGAGAAATTGGAGTCCTTTATTATTATCTAAGTACCTATTATTATCGAAACGATGCATTCGGCCAATGAACTGATCACATGGAGACACGCGCCGCGGCGTAGTAGGTACCTATGGGTTTCGGAGTTTCATTCATTGAAAAGTTCAATGAATAATCGAAGCGCTACTAATGTTTCAACTCGAACGAGTGATAAAGATTACATAGAAGTCATTTTTTTATTATAACCTGCACAGCTGTTTTGACACTCCGAAATGGTTCCATTATTGATTCCGAGTAACCCCCTCTCGGGTCCAGAACGACTATAAATTCAACCAGTACTTATATGTACTAGCAGATCTCAACGACTTCGCATGTGACAGACTTCAAACTCTCGAACTGCCTTTAGTGATGGAATTTTCAAGAACCAATTCTTAGTTTAGTAAAGATAGGCGTTATAAGGCTGGCTTTTCTGAGATAAAGTCAACTATTGTGTATGCAGCCTAGTAATGGGAAGTTTAACATTGTTTCTAGTCTAACACTGTCTGAGGACTGCAAGGCATTATGTGTATTTGTCAAGGCTTGTATGAAAGGGAGAAAGAAAGGGTGGAGGAGACTGGTGTGGTCATATAAACTGACCGAAGCCTCGGCAAAAATTAGATTTAAAAAATGACTTACCATATGCATTTAAGTTTCTATGTGTGAGGGCTTTAGCTCGATGTTGATAGATAAGAATTTCGCCCTGTAATTTTATAAAGATAGAGTAGAAGATGGTCGTCTAAAATATTAAAGCTAAGGCTGGTATTGATATTAACCACATACTATAGAATTATCAAAGCCATAAGATGCCAGTTTTTGCATCCCATAATAAAATAAACACCTAACCATAAAATAACGAAAACACGCACATAAAACGTACGGGGTTATGTTTCATGCAGACGTACGGACATAAAATCTGTCATATCTGTGAAATTTTTAGTATGTATAAAGTAGTAAATTTTCGGGTGAGTTACGTATGACCGCGAGTCGACCGGATTAGACAAATAGACATTCCTCCCCCACACCCCAATGCATCATCTGATATCAAATCTGACCACTACTATGGTTGTGTGAAAAGTTAAAATGTCGATTTTAAAAGATCTCACATCTGCATCTCAAAAAGAAATAAATATAATATGAAAATATTAGGTAGAAGCTTAAAATGTAGGTTTAGTCGGTAGGCATTAGGCCGGTTTTTTTATAATGTAGGTTACATTAAAAAAGCGTAAAAGTATTTGTGTTATAGCGGCAACAAAAATGCAATATAATCTGTGAAATTTTAACTTTCTAGCTATCACGGTTCCCGCATTCAGACAGACAGACAGACGGACCGCGAAGTCTTATGAATAAGGTCCCGTTTCAGACCTTTGGGGTACGGAATCCTAAAAATGAATTCTATCTCTTGTGTATCAAACGTATTATACGTTTCAATGACATTGAACCGCAAGGGAAAGAGGTCGTCTTTAGGTCAAGTTTCATGGAAACACTAATATTCTATGTTCATCTATTTCAGAGATAGCCTGGTGAAATGTGTGTACTAGGCTGAATACCTAAGATACTTAGATACGGTTGAGCGATACCAATAAGAGTTGTGTGTGACGTCTCCTTTGTCTTATAGCTAAGCCTTGATGTAATCATAGGTATCTGAGCCTCATGAAATAATGAACTCGAACGAAAAGATTTGAACTCGAGCCTAACTCACCTAAACCCATAGTAAGTTCCTATCGCCACCCATACGGGGTGTTCTTCGAACTGGCAATGTCCCAATATCTTCACGGTGGATTGGAGTGGCGAGATGAGATGTCTACACAGATGCCCGAAATTAAGATATTCTGCCGTACGTGGAACCGAAGCTGGGTTCCATTCGTAAGGTATGAGATTTGAGGTACCTACCCAAATTTAAATCTGTTGCAATATAGGAAAACTTGTAGCAATATATTGTCTTATAGAATGATATCAGATATCACTGTGCTGATAGAAAAATAAATTGAGAAAAGTCTTTCAAAATATAGAATAGTACGAGTACCTTTTATGAATATATTCACGCCACCGTAGTTCATAGCACTATTAAATAAATTTTATTTGAAAATTATTTCCTTTTTCTCCAAAGGGGTTGATCCCTGTCAGGGATCTGGTTGAGGGCTTACCCGGAGCTGCAGGCTGCAGGCATAGTATACATGAGGTATTACTACGCGTAATAAACAGGGCTTCATCAATGTAACAAGGGTAGGTCGAGGTATACAGTACGACCACCTTTTACTAGTTCTTTCGTCTTTCATTAATGTGGTGAACCTGTTGCCATGTTGAAACGGGCAGGGTAAGGGTATGTCTGGTACATTTGGCTATCGCTGTTGAATATTTGAAGATACGGTCAGTAAGGTGATCAATTTGGTTCATCGGCTATCCCAGTTCAATTTCAGACGCCGCCCGACCACTTCTAATTCTCATTTTTGGAGAAGAAGTTCAATGTCAGACGCTGACCACTCCTCTGACCACTTCTAATTCTCATTTTTGAAGAAGAATTGACGCTTGATTTAGTTCATTTTGTTTTAGTTCTCTTCACCATAACTTCTTCTATTAACCCATTTAAATACTCGTAAATAATCGGTGTTCGGGCAAAGAAGACCCCTTATTTACAAGTCGAATCTGTCTGTCTTAACAGAGATCCTGAAAGGTAACCATTCACTCAAAGCAAGTCCAGTTATTTCATATCATAACTAACTAAGCCTAATAAAGAATAGTAAAAACATTTATTGTTAAAAATTAAAGTGAAACATAATTATTGACAACATAATTATTGACAACATAATAATTTAAACATTACATGTATATTTACATTATTACTATCTAAACTAAACCTAAAGAAGGCCCCCGTAGCATTGTGCCCAAAAGACTAGCAGCATTCCCCCTTTGAATAGCAATACCTATTCGTTGAGCGAGAAAACTGCCAACCCTTGGGGCACCAGTCGACTCTAAAAGGCGCAAATTAAGAAATGAAATAATTTTTAATATTTATATAATGATATAAAATCAATTCTCAACACACGACCTTACTCAAGCCTTCATAATGAGCACATCCCCCAACACAATCACACCATCACAAGCCCAAAGTAACTCGACCAAATGGTATTAGTTCGAAAAAATATTATTTATGTATCCTGCCTACCCCTGGCTGGCGTGACGCCAACCAGAAAAGCGCGATAAATATGTATGTAGTATGATATTTATATACGTATGGATGATTTTATTAGCATCAGTTATATTTCCCGGCTCGGAGAATCGGGGGCAGTCTGGGAATGTATTAGAGTTATAATCCAAGATATATTATGATTATGACTTACAGCAGAGTTTTGCTAGTTAGATCACATTTGTAGCGGACAGCTTTCAAGATAAAAAGTTTGCATTGAGAAAATAGTCGTACAATGACATGGTAGTAAAACTTCCTTAATTGTATTAATATATAAGAACTGTAAGTATTATAAAAGCAAAATTTCCGTTAAATATTTAACAACTAAAAAGTCCTTCTATAGTGAATCGGGAATCAAACCCACCAAGCTTACTTTGCGTTTTGTAAAGTATGAAGTTGACCTACTGCGGTATAATTTGCCCAAAATTGAACATTTGGGTTTAGAAAGTTTCCAGCCATATTGATAACGTTATTCATCACAACCACGTGTATCATAACTTGGGAAGTCGTAACGACTTAAAGCTTAACATATTTTCCTTAACGAAATTTATTTATAGCACAGTAAAGGCTGTGTGTACACAAGCGATTAATCGCTACGATTCATTTATTTGTACCTTTCTCCTGAAAAGGAGTACTGCTTTAGAGAAAAAAAAATAAGCGCCATTATGTCACCACACAACCAACCAACTTTTTAAGAAGGTAGCAACAGTTTTGTCAAAATTCTGAATGGGACTGCAGTGCCGACTTTCGAATCCCAGCTACGACTAAAATATTTGTGTGACCGACTAATGTTTGTTTATGATACTTAGTTACATTATTTAGAAATAGGTACTTAAGTAGGTATATCTTATTAGTCGTCTATTTTAACTTCATTTGGGCTTGTTCGCACTATGTGAAAGAAAATGTCACAAAATATTCTATGATTCTGCTTAATTAAATTCAAGTAAGGAAAACCATTGAATGGTATCAAGCAAGAACATTAATTTTAATGATTACAGATTTATTATGTTGTCAAATTACAAACTCACAAACGTTACAATTAAAATAAAACGAAACCTAACATAAATTTTTTGCCTAATATAACCCAACCTGGGTCTCAAAACGCTCGCCGCATTTCCGCGCTGGATGGCAATAGCTAACCTTTGCACCAGGCACGAACCGGAGTAAAAGTTTTCTCCTCTATTTTTCGTCTTATGTCTGCGACTAATTGCTTGACCTCCATGCTCCAACTGCACATCGTTTCAAACGCTACTGGTACAACGATGTAGCGCGACGTCAAGTCAGCATACTTTACGTGCTTACTGCTAGCCGCGTCTTCTGCTGCAGCTGCAGGGGCCAGTGCTGTTCTGCCCAGATGACTCGCAGCCACAGTGCTAACGTCTTAGAAGGTTTGTACAGGGTCGGCAGCGCGAGTGTGGCGCCTCTGGTGTTGCAAACGTTCATAGGCTGCGGTGACCACCGGTCCTTCTGGTGGGCCGTATGCTTGTCTGCCACCTTAGTGGTATAAAAAAAAAAAAAAAAAAGTCGCGTCCCATACCAGGCACCTACCCCGCTTCCACGGTATGAGAGTCAGCCCATCCGGTCTCCTGCCGTCCGATCTCAATAGGCCAGGGGGTTCGAGAGTCAATGATTATAGAAATAATATCTAATACATATATCTAATAATTATTACTCAAACGAATAAGAGATGTTACCCCAAAGGAGTAGGTAGGTACTGCAACAGCCCAAAGACAAGACAATTACAATATTTTATTTCACATTTCAGCCCCAGGGGTGATTTCAAATTCAGACAACGCTCCGAATCTCTCGGGTTATTACATTTTTAGTACCTCTAAGTTCACTTTATATCCTCAGTTGGATTCGGAATGATAAGGCCTACACATAATAATAAGGTTTGATAATCATATTGATATTTTTATTTACATTTTTGATGAACATTACAGACAAAAACGAGTATGAAAGGACCTAGCCTCGCTGCATTGCGGCGGTAACCGATATGTAGAAAGCCTACAAAATGTCGTCGATGAAAATATGATATCATTATGCGTCTTGTACGATTTAAGGTTTGCGCCAAAATCATAGCTACTTTACTAACTTAGACTGACTAACTTCCCCTAGTATCAGTAGTCCGATTAAATAGTCCGATGATCGAACTACTGAGACTTTTCCGGCTCAGTAGTCCGATGATGCAGATGATTATAAATCATCGGACTACTGAGTCTTTTAGTCCGATTCGACATTCCGAAATAAGAAATGAATCCAGTAGTATTAACATTCGTTTTGCGTATTTATTTTTTCAGTAAAAATATGCAAAAGAAATGTTAATACCCTAGTATTAACATTTCTTTTGCATATTTTTTTTAACATGCTATGTTTTTGTATAAAATTGCTTAATATTTATATTTAGCCTGTGGGAAAAAATAAATACGCAAAACGAATGTTAATACTACTGGATTCATTTCTTATTTCGGAATGTCGAATCGGACTAAAAGACTCAGTAGTCCGATGATTTATAATCATCTGCATCATCGGACTACTGAGCCGGAAAAGTCTCAGTAGTTCATCCATCGGAATATTTAATCGGACTACTGATACTGTCCCGCATACGCTTAGATTGTGAAATGAGTTCTCTGCCTCGGTTTTCCAAAACGCCTACAGTATGGGATTCTTCAAAAGGGGTATTGACAGGGTCGCCAGCGCGAGTGCAGCGCCTCTGGTGTTGCAATCATCCATAGGCTACAGTGACCACCAGTGGGCCGTATACTTGTCTGCCACCAAAGTGGTATAAAAAAAACATTCCTTTTCTACATAGAAATTGTTGGTCAAGTATGTAGTACAGTTCTGTATTTAATTAACCCTGTAACGTATTGTGCACTACAAGGAACTTGGGTTATTTCTGGTCACATGCCGCCTATAACTGGTATCAGACGTATGCCACTCGTGTATTTTAACCGTTTGTGCGTTGCCGACTGTAGTTTATTAAAGCCTAGTGTTATATTTCAATATTTCAGGAATTTAGGTCAGATAAAGAACGAGTTACGAACCAAAATACCTACGAATTGTTTGGGACATTTTCTCCCTTCTTTGTAAACCAAAAAGTTGGTAAACAAACACACAGACTAGGTGCCCATCGGAGCCATTAATGAACCTCTCAACTTAATTATATACTTTTTAGACCCTATAATATACCTAGTACCGCATAGCTTGCCCTAAATCATACACTAGCGGACATCACGCGGCTTCACCCGCGGAGTTCCCGTTCCCGTGGGAATATGGTAATAGAATATAGCCTATGTTCACCGCAAAGAGTGTAGCTTCCCAACAGTGAAAGAATTTTTCAAATCGGTCCAGTAGTTCCGGAGCCTATTCGTTACAAACAAACAAACAAAAAAACAAAGAAACAAAAACAAATCTTTACTCTTTATATCATTAGTATAGATTACAGAAGCAAGCCACGACGGCGTGAAGTAAAATTGTCAAGCACGCATCACGCCAATGGCAGCGGGATAACACCCGAAGAACCCTCTAAGACGCGGGATAGCATCCGAACCCCCTAGGTGAGACCGCATTGGTAGCTTATGGGTTCCCAACCAGCAGTAGGAAACGTGTGGTTTTTAGTCGGTCGGTTTTTAGTCGGCATCCAGAGATTTTCCAGAAATTCAAAAAAATCGAAGAAGCGCTCGTGGCCCAGCGTAAGCAACTTTCACTATGGCCGGTCCATGGATGGATGACCATCCATGTGATCACTTTGTGACATTTATTTGAGCGTTTCCGTGCTTCGGCAGGCACGTTAAGCCGTTGGTCCCGGTTGCCAGTAAAATGGCAGTCGTTAAGCCAAGTTGAAGGCTTTATTTCAACAGCAGGCAGTCACAACCTGCGCCTGTCCATTTAAACACGGCAATACGGCTCACAACGTATTACGTGGGACAAATTATAAAAAGGTGAAATGTGGGTATATAATATGCCTCTGCCTACCCCTTCGGGGATAAAGGCGTGATGATGATGAACAAAAAAATCCTTTATCATACATAGCTGCCCCGTATGTTAACAACAAACAAACTAAAATTAACCATATGAATGAATGTCTGTGGCATGAGAGTGTTTTAAAAAACTATCGCTCACACACAACACATTTTTGCAACAGTTTCTAATTTCACACAACTAAATTCATTTAACAAAGGTTTTCAAAAACAAAATCCTTTACAAGGGTTGTGACAGTCCAATAAATCACTTGGTTGTGTGGTGCCACCTGGTGCAGACTCTTCAGACAGTGGACACTGGATGCCATTCAAAAATAATAACTCAACCAGAACAATTAATAACTTTTGGTGTTGGGCCACTAAATGCGAAGAAGATAACTTTACTAGTAAATTACAATAATAGTTTAAATTTTGGGTGGAAGCGGGCAATTTTTTAGTCTACAAAGTACTTATTTATTATTTTGTGTTATTCCCGGTAAGTCAATTTATTTGATTTTCAGAACGGATTTCCTGAAAAGTGACATTGAAAAGTAACATATAAAACTGTCTCTCTCTCTCTCTCTCTGTAATGATCTAGTATTGCAAATTTCTAGGCTATGATCATCATTATCCGACACTTATACTTGTTTATGTAACCATAATATGAGGTTTTATGGGTCGTGTAACTTACTCCTAGTGAAATACGGTTGATCCACTTGCAGGTTAAGGAGGAACCGTATGTTTGTGATTTCAAATCTGTTTAACTCATAATTTTTTTGATTACAAATCAAATCAGCAGATGTTTACTTTAATGTTCTAGTTTTTACCTCACTGAAATATATAAATCAAAGCAACGGTGAAATCGGTGGAAAATAAATAGGTATAAAGGTCCTAGTTCTTTTTATAGTTTCAGTACCAGCCTTCCTTCAGTCGCTGTCGAGACTATAGGTCCAAGAGTTTACAATGATGCACTAAAGATTTTAAAAAGCGCTTATTTGAGTCGACTGCCGAGCCAAGGTCTGATCGTTATTTCTCTCAGCGAGTATTTATAGTTGATCTAAGAATCTTAAGATTAGATTGGTTAAGAGTTCCCGCAAGATAAACTGGTGATTTCTTCAAGGTCATTGGAAACAGTTGCATGATATTTTTGAGAGACCTCAGTTCAAACATGAATAAATCTATTCAAAGTACATACTCTAAAAAATACGTACGCCATTTTCATGGCCCCACTGTAACGCCAGCCCATCCATTAATCGGGCGTGACATGTCGTGACATGTGCGCGTGCGAGTGACGTCACCGACATGTCACAGTCATCATACATCGCTCTATTGTTCGTCAGTTTGTCTCTTGTTGTCACTAAACTGAGTTGGTGAAACATTGACTTTGTGGTAGCGAGGGATAATATTGAAATACAAATTTAATCTATTGCAAAACTTTACTTTTTACTGATCTTAATAATAAGGTAAAGACGTCTAATTCCGTGGGGTTCAGAAATTGGCGCCTAATTCCGTGGTACTCAGAAAAACAGCTTTAATAAAAAAGCAATCAATAAAAAAAAGTTTTTTTTTTTTTGTACTACTTAGATGGCAGACAAGCTTACGGCCCACCGGAAGGTTGGTAACCGTAGCCTATAGACGTTTGCAACACCAGAGGCTCTACACACGCGCTGCTGACCCGGGCGCAGGTTGTGACGACCCACAGTTGAAATTTTTCAAGCCGCCCGTAAGGCCTTCAACTTGGCTTAACGACTGTCATTTTACTGACAACCGGGACCAACGGCTTATCGTGCCTTCCGAAGCACGGAAACGCTCGTAAATAAATGTCACAAAGTGGTCCACGTGGTGGTCACCCATCCATATCCGGCCATAGTAAATGTTGCTTACTGCAGTGATCGTTTACAGAACACTGAGTCCGCGGGGCCACGAGCGCTTCAAACACAATGAATTGTACAACATATTTTACAACATAGCTACGTTAAAACCACTGATAAAATCTCTCCGTGTGTCACCATCTTTACTTAAACGACTATACTTTTAAAATCGACCACCAATAAATCATATAAATAGGCTATTGAAAGTGGCTGTACTTGTGTTCAAAAGTGGGACGACTGCCACTCGTGTTCTCAATTGAAGGCTACTGAAATGAGGGCATTTCGCGGCCTGCATTGAATATAAAGTCCCGAAGTAGGTATTAAAATAAAATAAAATAAAATAAAATTTATTCCCTTTGAAATTTTTAAAAAATTATTTAGGTTTGTCAAAATTTTTGTGACTCTACCGGGGGTTCGGAAATGCTACAGACTGAGAAGAACACCCCAAGAAACTCAGTCCGGTCCCTCTTATTCATCTTAGTATCTAATACAGTTTTGTTTTTTAAATGTAGAAAGGAGCAATTCGTGTCACTGCCAGGCAGTCTTGTCTTCTAGAAAGTCTTTAATGCTATAATAAGCTTTCTGGTACAATTTAAGTTTTACTAGTTTTTTAAATTTATTAACTGACAAACCTGTTATGGCTGTCGGCAATGTATTGTACATTCGAATACAATTGCCCGCAAAAGAATTGCTTATTTTATTAAGCCTAAATCTAGGTACAGCCAATTTATTCTTATTTCTTAAGTTTAGGTTATGGATATCACTATTTTTAATAAATTTACTGTTATTTTTATGAGTATATAATAAGTTTTCATATATGTACTGTGAATACACAGTAAGGATGTTGATATCCTTAAACTTTTCTCTTAATGACTCCCGAAACCCCATACCATAGATAGCCCGGACAGCCCTTTTCTGCAACACAAAGATACATTCGATGTCGGCAGCGTTACCCCATAATAGTATGCCATAGGTCATGACACTGTGGAAGTAGCTAAAGTAGACAAGACGCGCTGTTCTAATGTCTGTCAGTTGTCGGATCTTTTTAACGGCATAGGCTGCAGAGCTCAGTCTGCCCGAGACTCTCCCGATATGAGGCCCCCACTGCAAGTTGGAGTCTAACTTTATGCCCAGAAAGACAGTTTCATCGACCAATTCTACTTGATCATCCCTAATCTTAATACTGGTGTTAACGAGCCTAACATTTGGCAAGGTGAATCTAATACATTTTGTTTTAGTTTCGTTTAACAATAAATTATTAGCGTTAAACCAGTGGACTACCCTAGAGAGGGCATTGTTTACTTCGTCAAGATCGCGTTGTCCACGTTCAACTTTAAATATTAAAGATGTGTCATCAGCAAACAAAACTACCTCGTGATCGTCTCTTATAAGGTGAGGGAGATCATTTATGTACACTAAAAATAGAAAAGGTCCCAGAATTGAACCCTGAGGCACCCCCATTGTTACAGCAGAACCATTTGACTGTTTACCATTTATAACTACTCTCTGTACTCTATCTCTAAGGTAAGAACTAATTAAATCCAAGGCCGTCCCCCGGATTCCATAATGATCAAGTTTTTGAATTAAAGTCTGATGCTGGACGCAATCGAAGGCCTTAGATAAGTCGCAGAATACACCATAAGCATCATACGACTCCTCCCAGGCCTCATATATACACTCTAACAATTTGATTCCAGCATCCGTGATAGACCGACCGCGCGTGAAACCGAATTGTTTAGTATGGAATAGTTTATTTGTATTAAAATGATTTTGCATTTGATTAAGCATTACCTTTTCAAAGATTTTACTAAACGTGGGTAGTACAGAAATAGGACGAAAATTGGACGGATCTGAGGTGCTACCCGATATATTTATAGGGTAAGGGCATAATTTACTGACGTTTTCATTCAGTAGTTAAATAAATAAAATAAATAAATGTTTATTGCAAAACTACAGGACAGCATCTTTTCTTTTCTACATACAATTTCAGAAACAATAACACTCCCATGGAGTCAGTATTACAGCATCCGAAATTCGCAAACAATTTCAGTAACCATGCGTGTAGCAAGGTTACTGAAATTGTTTGCGAATTTCGGATTCTCTTAAGCCAAAAGATAATAAAAAATAGTAAGTAAAGAAAATAATAAATAGTTAACATGATCAAAGCAAAAGCACTCACTACAATGACGGAACCGCCTCATCCATCCATTTCGAAAAACAGCGCTTAACCTCAAACCTCAATCTCTCGTTTCACTAATTACAATCAATCCCATTTGTCTCTCAACACACAGCCCAGATAACGAATTCTAAACTCATCAATTCTGCAAATTTCCAATTTCAAAGCGGTGTTGATTGAAATCTCCCCTTTTTCCCCTAGGGAGGTGTTCTAATAGATTCACTAAGAAACTGTCTCCGAGAATCTGAGACTGGGAACTAGTCTTTTTGCTCAAGCAATTAGACTTTGTGGATCTTTAATGGGCGTGTTTGAATTCGGAACGACTTTGTAATGGCGGATGTGATTTAGCCGTTGGCGTTTTGGTACGCAAATTCGGCTTTGGAATACTCCGAATATCAAATCTAGTTGGGGTAAGTACTGGGAAATGTAAATGCATTAATGTGGGGCACAGAACAATCCTTGATGAAATCAATGCCAACTATTTGGTTCGCGTTGTATTAATTTGGTGTCCTTTGTGTAGGATATTACCTGGAATTATTTTCCAACTGAAATGTAAATTATGTTCCGGCTGTAATTTCACCGAAATTTAATTTCAGTGAGATGGAGTAGACCCCGATGAGTTATTAATTCCAAATAATATGAATAATCAGCAACTTCTGATTAACATTGACGATAATTCCAAAATATATTTATTTTACTGGGATAAAGGCTATCTGCTTCCCTACTTAATGTTATAAATGCGATAGTAACTCTGTCTGTCTGTCTGTTACGCTTTCACGACTAAACGGCTGGAGCGATTAAGATGTAATTTGGTATGGCGATAGTCCGAGGCCCTGGGAAGGCCATAGGCTACTTTTTAACCGACTGCGCAAAAGGGGAGTTATGATTTTACGCGATAACGACTTCTACACGGTCGAAGCCGCGGGGAACAGCTAGTTATGTATAAGACTGTCAACCTGTAACCACGATCAGTGCAACCTGGTGGAAACGTCAGTCAACAAAAAGGTATAAATATGAAAATTAAATAAAAATGAAGGATAGAACCGCGTTTAAAGTAATGTACTAGCACGTGTTATGTAAATCCGACATTTCAGTAGATACTGTTGCAAACGCCATGATCACGGAGGAACTGAAGTACTGGCGGTGAAAGCGCAAGTCTTATGAGCACAAAATATTGATCTATCCTTCTATCACTCTGTTCTCGAAACTCCTACATAATATAATATTATGGTACAGTCAGCCTCATAAGTAGATAAACACTATTCAAATTTACGAAATAGATTCATGATTGAAAACTTACTCGTAGTACTTGTGTGTAACAGTTTTTCTATAAGTATACACTCTATTTATAACAGTATTGTTCCAAACAAGTACTGAGTGTAATTCTTAATTCATGAATCTAGATAATAAAGGACACCGGCAGCTTTGTATGGAACTTTGGCCTAGATGCGGACATTTCTTTACGGCGGTAAAAATACTGCTATTAGGTAGCTGAAACAATGTAGAAACCCATGATATGGTTTGCTGAGCAGCCAGACAGTTTAAAAAAAAATAAAAAAGTATGAAATCGGATATTTTATTCACAATTTTATGTTCAGCTGTCGTCATTATCACCTTCGTATGTTATTAACAACTTGTTTAGAACTGAACTGAAGGAGTATTTTAGAACAAAACCTTGCTAACTTAATTACCAATTATACAGAATTCGGGAGTATTAACATGAGCACAACAACCCATAGTCCAACACTCAATGCAAAAATAATCTTTATTGGCTAGCTAGGTTGCCAATATCCTTTATTATCACATATTATGCACACACAAATTAAGTCCTTTTGATTAGGTATACATATAGCTACTACTTTGTATTTTCACTTTTAATAATGTGCAGTTGTCGGGTGAAAGCAAAGTAAGTAAAATGTTGTTGACTGTGACTGTACACACTTCAACAGTATCATTGCAAATCATATTATGATCCTCTTTCTTTTATCTGGTATGTGACAAGACCAGTTTAACATAATAGTATAGCTCTCATTTGAATTTTACAATAAAAATATTGTATGTTCACCGTGGAAATACTACATGTTCTATTCTTCACATGAGTGTTCATAAATTGTATCCGGCTTCTGTTCAAATTATTTTCAAAGACTTATTCGGTTAATGTTTTATGTCAGTATATCAGGGAAAAAGCAATGTGATTGGTAATCAGCAGCTCTCTTTAAAGCGGCAAATGAGAGGTTACCTCTGGATTATATTCATCACTATTATAATGACTTCACATAGCAAATAATTTACCTACCAGCCACAACAAAAAGGCATTGAAGAATAGTTAGAATACTGTTACTTTGTTACTGGTAAATGTTGTAGGAAGGACCAAAATTATCTACATCCAACCTAACCAGCTAGTACCGCAGATACTGACTAACTCATGTAACCTATATTAATTATTCTTTCACTTTTAAAAAACTTTGTTATACAGAAGATTATGTAAGTTATCATCATGCTGTAACTAACTTTTGACTCAGTAAGTTACACCATGATGAAGTCAAGGAATCAGGCGGAGTCCTAATTGTTATTTTAAGGGTTAATGCTGTAAGGCACGGCTTATCTATTTGTGTTTTTATATTTTACGTGTCTGGTCAAGCATACTGGCTGTAGTATGGTTGCTTGCCACTCCGGTAAAAAGTATACAATAAAACAAAGTTTTTTATGACATATCAAATGGTAACTTTGTGTACAAAAAAAAACTTACCTCGAGTGGTTTAATCCATGGTACGATTAAAGTTTTTATTTGGCTCACCCGTTCAGAATCTGTGCTAAGGTCATGAGATCTAATTCTCACAAGGGAAGTTCTGCATCAAAACTTATTATCCTAAAGGTAATAACCTTCAGGCGCTACAGATATCCGACGAAAAAGCTTTATGAGGAATGTGAGGTTTTAACAGTGAGACAATTGTACGTCCTGAGTCTCATTTTGAAACAGCATCGGATTACCCCGGTTAAAAAAAAGCAATAAACGCACCATCACCAATGTCTGCATACCTGTAAGCTGCAGAACAAAATCGGCTGCGCGGCAGTGTGGTTACTTATCTGTATATCTTTACAATAGAGTTAACAAGATCCTAAATATAAATTGCCATACAACATATAATACCAAGCAGAAAACTAAAATATGGCTGCATACACTCGACTACACACAAACAGAAAATATTTTAAAACCACTACAATAAATAAAATACACCTTGTGGTACGTACCATTTAGGTACTAATAATAAACATACACACAAGCAAACACAAACACACACACACATCACACACACATAAACACACACACACACACACACTAAACAAAAATGAAACATTCTGCATGAAATTTTAATGTATTTTTAGAATTGTATTATTTTTAATTATATTTAATTGTAAGTATTATAACTGTAAGCATGGGAGGACACTGACTCTTGTAATACAGGTTTTTTACTTAGCACAGGAGTCAGGGTTTCAAATGTGGATATCGGAATATATAAAATGTTGCCTATTTATAAAAGAATCCACGTTTTTGTAATGAATTTGTTAATGATGCAATAAACGTTATTATTATTATTATTATTATTTTTTTGTAATGTAGTGATGACCTGAATCGAAACTTGTAGCGACTATTCATGCTCAATTGGCGCCGGATTTCTCGTGTAATGGGTTCAACATTCAAAGAAATGCCAGGGATAATGTTTGAAGGGTGTACAGGGTCCAAAAGCAAGCCATGGTCACAGTATATTGCGAACGTAAACAATTACAAAACAATGCACTCAATTGACTTAAAATAATTCAATATTTTGACAGCTTGACAGTTTTAGTGTTGCTAGAATATGAAAACATAAATACCCAATACGTTTCATCTTTTATTAAAACGTATTTGGTAATTTAAAAATATACTGATTATTTATGTTATACTGGTATGCTAAGTTAACAATTAACTAATCACTTATATTATTTTTCATTTTATCAATTCAAAAATTAATCAGTATTGACCGGTTTTGACTTATTTCTCCCCGATTTTTAAGGTGGCTTTTTTATTATACAATACAAAGTGTCAATTAAAGGATTATTTTGATTGTTGGCAGTAAACCAATACAAATATTTTCAAATTATGTTTTTAATATAAAATAGCTGGCTGCAACCAAATTGTCATCAATATTTATTACATAATAAAAGACAATAATTGCTTGTTTTATTTACTATCTAAACTGCTGTCCGCACTCAGGCCAGGAATGGTCGGAGTTCTTTCAAAAGTGTTAACCTACTTATGAGGCTGACTGTACATAATATAGTATTAATTCTAAAGTAAGTTTAAAATATTTATAAATTATACTCATAAAGTACACTTAAAGCAATAGTTCTAAAATATAATACAGCTTAACCGTTGTGTGCTCGCTTGATAATAACTAAGTGCACCAAGAAATGAGTTTTTAATCCTTGTATAAGTTCCATAAGTTTCACAAACTTAAGCTGGACATCTTAGTTTTGTAGGAAGAGTTTTAACAGTGCCGCAAGGAAGTTCCTTTTCTAGTTAATCGTTTCAAGATTGTATAATTGGAATGATGAACTTGAAGATGTGATAGTATAGATCTGTGATGAAGGGAAAATTTTATTTTTTTACTTTTCACTTAATTTGTACGATGCTTTTCTATGAATATGATTGCCGTGCTGACTTTCTAATACCAGCTCAGACTAAAATATTTGTGTGACCGACTAATGTATGTTTATGATACTTACTTATATTGTTTAGAAATACTTAAAAACTAAGTATAATAATAATAAATAAATATTCTTTATTCTACTCCATAAAAAGATTACATTTTAAAAAGAAATTTATAACATCGAATGTACAACAGGCGGCCTTATCGCTAAAAGCGATTTCTTCCAGGAAACCTTTGCATGGATAGAAATCGTTGAATAAATAAAGGCAGTGCACAATAAATCTAAAATACACATAATAATTGTACTAACAATAAAAAAACCCTACCTATACTATAAAAAAAAAAAGTGGGTAGTCTAGAGAGAAACATACAAATTTTTTTGCTCCTCTATTTTAAATTAATATTTATTATTATAATCAGTATTTACTATATATATGTGCTACAATTGTGATTAATACTCACTAGTGCTTGCTGTCCAGTGATATTTTTTAGTCTCTGTCACATATCCAGACCGTGAGAACTTAAAATGGATTTCAAACTAGCCAATGGTCTTGAAGAACTGGCAAAGCTGTTCAATTCCAAGATGACAGAGTATGATGAGAAACTCTTGAAGGCGACATCTGGATCTAGTCCTGTTTCAACCACTGTATCAAGTTTGGCCAAGGACTTCAGAGAGTTCAAAACATTTGCTTGGCGGGCTTTATCCTGTATTAAGTCTCAGGTTGAGCTTCTCACCCTGGGATTGGACCGGCACGAGACAGCAATGAGACGAAAGGTTTTGCTGTTTCATGGTGTTCCTGAGAGCCCTAATGAGAACTTGCATGAAGCTATACACCATATTATTTCGGTTGACATGAAGCTCCCTGAAGTTGGTCTTCAACACCTCAATGTTTGTCATAGACTAGGTGGTGCGAGAGGGAAGGTCCGCCCAGTTCTCGTCAGATTCCACGGATTGCAGCAGCGTCACTTAGTGTGGGACAGTAAAACTTCCCTTAAAGGTACGAAAATCACTATTTCGGAATTCCTGACCAAGGCCCGGCATCATGTCTTCACAGCCGCGAGACAGCACTTTGGAGTGAGGAGTTGTTGGTCGGCTGAAGGCAAGATAGTTATCTTGACTCCAGATAAAACCCGTCGAAAATTAGAATCGATGGCTGAGCTTGACACCGTCATCCGTCAATACCCCTGCCCTGTTGCAGCGACCGACAGGTCTTCGCAGCCTGTTGCTGAAGCGTCTTCGGGGGCTGGCGAGGCCTCCAAACCACTTAAAGCAGGCAAGTCAAGCCGTCGCCGCGTGTAAGATTTCACTTCGGTCTTAGAGACAATCGTCACATTTTGCCCCACGCATCCTATCAGTCTGTATAAGTCACTTGTTTTGTATTCTAGCTATTCGTGCTTTGTTTACTTTTACTTAACTTTCACTTTTTAGGGACACCATACTGTTAGAAAGAAACTTTATATGTAATACCTACTTTTGTAATTTAAAGTAAAAATATGTTTATGTTTTGATTATAAATTGTACTTGACGGATCGATCATACGTAATTGACATTGACACACTGACATTTGAAGATAATGCCGTCTCCACACTTTCGTCGTACTTTTAATTAGGTAGGTGCCATGTCAACTCTTTGTAGTCAGGATGCGTGAGGGATATAATTATATGCTTATTTTTTTTTGTTTTTTTTTACACTCAGCTCTTTTTATGCCTCCTTTGCTGTGTTATGGAGTTTTTTTTTTTTTTTTTTTATGAATTCTCTTTACCTGTGACGATGTCTTGTGAAAATTTCTGCCACTATATCAGCGAGTGAGTGAGCAAGACATTGTTTTTTATTCTTCAACGGTATATACATATTGTTTAGTATTATTTAATATATATTTATTAATATTTATTTTATTTCTGAATAATGGATAATACGGATGACCTCTGCGACCTAAATAGTAGTTTTTTCTCATGCTCTTCTGCCTCTGATAGTTTTCACAGTGTGGATGTTGATCCCTCTGCTTCTCTGACCCTGCATGATCATCTTTCCTCTTTATCTTCAAACTATCCTAAGAACCTTAATCTAGCGCATATTAATGCGCAGAGTGTTAAAGGCCATTATTCCGATCTTCTGGCGTCTTTTAGTAACTCCTCTCTTGATGCTATCCTTATTTCTGAAACTTTCCTTAAGCCATCCATTCCATCTACACTGGTATCGCTTCCAGGTTATGTTTTAATACGAAACGATAGAACGGGTGTGCGCTGTGGCGGTGTAGGAATCTATTTACGTGCTAACATTCCACATAAGATTATTAGCGCATCTCCTAATGCCTACACTGAATCAGCTGAACACCTGTTTCTGGAAATTTCGTTACTTCACACAAAACTTCTTCTTGGAGTTTTCTATAGCCCTGATATGCACATAGACTATTTCAACTCTTTTGATAACCTCCTACATGACCTTACCCCATCCTATAGTCACGTAGTCATAATGGGTGACTTCAATACTTGTTTGGTAAAAAATGACTGCCGCTCTCGTAAATTATTATCTCTATTGTCTGCCTATAATCTACATGTTCTACCGCTCTCTACAACTCATCATGCCCGCGATTGTAAACCCTCACTACTTGACCTCATCCTAGTTTCCTCTCCTGACGATGTGGGCACACATGGTCAGTTGCCTGCTCCGTTTTCCTTACATGACTTACTTTTCCTCTCTTATCGCGTTCGCCCCCCTAAACGTAAACCACAAATCTGTTTTCTTCGTAATTTCAGGGGTTTGAATCTGGAGGCATTGCAAAGAGATGCTGGCTCTGCTGACTGGTCGTTGGTGTTCAACTCCGATAACGTCAATGATAAGGTCAACATCTTTAATGCTACGGTTATTGGGTTATTCGACCGGCATGCCCCAGTTAAAAGTGTTCGAATCAAACATTATCCGGCACCCTGGTTAAATGATTCGATAAAGAACCTAATGGCTCGCAGAGATAGAGCCAAAAAGCGTTTTAGAAATAGCCCTTCAGAAGAAAATTTTGTAGCTTTTAAGTCTCTGCGAAATCGCTGCAGTCGGATGTGTAGGGATGCAAGGAGACGCCACTTCTACGATTCTCTTAACGGTCGGAACACTGCTGATACCTGGAGATTTCTTCGGTCCGTGGGCATAGGCAAATCTCCTGTTTCTGACGCCAAGGACATCGATATAGCGGCTCTAAATAAGCACTTCTCACAACCACCGGTTTCCTTGGATCCAGATGTAAAGACTGCTACCTTACTTAGACTTATGGGCGAGCCTGCGCCCCGGACCTCTCCTTTTCAATTTGCCTCTGTCTCCGAGTCCGACGTTAGGAGATCTCTTCTGTCTATTACTTCTTCAGCTTCGGGCTGCGATAGCATTTGCTCAAGGATGATCCTCCCTATTCTTCCTGTCATACTTCCGGTCATTACTCATATCTTTAATTCTTCGTTATTCTCTGGCTCCTTTCCTGAGGTGTGGAAGTCAGCGTACGTTGTGCCTCTGCCTAAAAGAACAAACCCCTGCTTGCTGACTGATTATCGACCTATCTCTATACTTCCGTTTCTCTCCAAAGTCCTTGAGCATATTGTTCATCGGCAGCTCACAGTCTTTTTATCGTCTTCTAACTCCCTCAGCCCCTTTCAGTCAGGATTTCGCGCTGGACATAGCACCGTCACTGCACTTATTAAGGTGACAGATGACATCCGATGGGCTATGGAGCGAAAAGAATTAACACTCTTAGTTCTTCTTGACTTCAGTAGTGCCTTCAATTCTGTCGACTTTGACATATTGCTTGGTATACTGAGGTCTATAAATGTGTCCTCCACCGCTATATCCTGGTTTGACTCATACCTTCGGGGTCGCTCTCAGCGTGTTCGTATCGGTCAGATATCCTCTGATTGGTGCGGACTATCTGCGGGCGTTCCTCAGGGTGGCGTTCTATCTCCTCTTCTCTTTTCTATCTTCATCAACTCTGCCACGAGTCACATTTCCAGTAACTTCCATCTCTATGCTGATGACTTGCAGTTGTATCGCCATTTTACGACTTATGACGCAATTTCTGGAATTTCATCGATAAACCGGGATTTGGAAAGACTAAGTGACTGGGCCAGGTCGGTCGGATTACTCATTAACCCATCTAAGTCCCAAGCTATCGTCATTGGTAGTAGATACCAATGCGACAGACTACCGGTGTCGGAACTGAGTCCGGTGCTATTGGCTGGTGTTCACATTCCATATGCAAACTCCGTGAAGAACCTGGGTGTGATTATGGATACCACGCTATCTTGGAGTACTCACATTAACGATGTCAGCAAGAAGGTTCATTTCTCCTTTCACTCTTTGCGATGCCTCCAGAGCCTCTTGCCCCTGAGGACGAAAATAAATCTTGCTCAAACTCTCCTACAACCTATTATTGACTACGCTGACGCTTGCTATTTAGACGCCACCGAGGAGCTTCTAGATAAACTTGAGAGGTTGCAAAATTTATGTATACGCTTCATATTCAATCTCAGAAAGTATGATCACGTTTCCCATTTTCGCAAAGAACTCAAGTGGCTCCCTATCCGTCTTCGCCGGAACACTCGAATTCTCAATCTCCTTTTCAATATCCTTTACAATCCATCTTCACCCTCCTATCTGCGGGAGCGGTTCTCATTTGCACGCTCTCCCGATGCTCCCTGCAGGACTAACCTCCGCCTTCTTCTCAAACTTCCTAGACACAAAACCGATTTCTATTCTTATTCCTTTACTGTGCATGCGGTCAGATTGTGGAACTCACTACCACCTAACATCAGAGACAGTAAAACTATCACTTCCTTTAGAAGAAAAGTCCGTGAATATTATATATCTACACTATAAACCTGTTTATGTATTTATTTAGTTTATGTAAGTATATATTATGTTATCTATACCGTATTTATATTATTACATATTTATATATTTGTACCTATCAATGACATATTGAGATTTATATTGTTTTTCTTTTATTAATTTGTATGTATAATAATTTAGTTCTAACCTATTCCTTTATTTACACACTTTTCAACGTTCTTTTTCCTTCTTGTTCTCCTTTCGCCGGTCTGCTGGTAGATATTTCTTATAGAAATAAGCAGTACCATTGTACCTATATCTCTGTATATTGTTTTTTGTTTTTATTTCTTGTGTGTACATAAATAAATAAATAAATAAATAAACTATAGACAATCTTATTAGTTGTCTATATTAACTTCATTTGGGCTTGTTAGCATGTAAATCAAAGAAAATGTCTCAAATTATTTTATGATTCTGCTAGATTTAATTCGAGTAAGGAAAACCATTGAAAAGTATCATGCAAGGACAATAATTTTAATGATTACAGAAATAATAATATATCTATATATTACTCAAACGAACAAGACAATTTACCCCAATGGAGCACTGCAACAGCCCAAAGACAAGACAATTACAATATTTTATTTCACATTTCAGCCCCAGGGGTGATTTCAAATTCAGACAACGCTCCAAATCTCACGGGTTATTACATTTTTAGTACCTCTAAGTTCACTTTATATCCTCAGTTGGATTCAGACTGATAAGGCCTACACATAATAATAAGGTTTGATAATCATTTTGATATTTTTATTTACATTTTTGATGAAAATTACAGACAAAGACGAGTATGAAAGGACCTAGCCTCGCTGCATTGCGACTGTAACCGATATGTAGAAAGCCTACAAAATGTCGTCGATGAAAATATGATATCATTATGCGTCTTGTACGATTTAAGGTTTGCGCCAAAATCATGGCTACTATCAACTTTTACTAACTAAGACTGACTAACTTGATGTCCCGCATACGCTTAGATTGTGGAATGAGCTCTCTGCCTCGGTTTTCCAAAACGCCTACAGTATGGGATTCTTCAAAAGGGGTATTCACAGGGTCGGCAGAGCGAGTGCAGCGCCTCTGGTGTTGCAATCATCCATAGGCTACAGTGACCACCAGTGGGCCGTATACTTGTCTGCCACCATAGTGGTATAAAAAAAACATTCCTTTTCTACATAGAAATTGTTAGTCAAGTATGTAGTACAGTTCTGTATTCAATTAACCCTGTAACGTATTGTGCACTACAATGAACTGGGGCTATTTCTGGTCACATGCCGCCTATAACTGGTATCAGACGTATGCCACTCGTGTATTTTAACCGTTTGTGCGTTGCCGTCTGTAGTTTATTAAAGCCTAGTATTCTATTCCAATATTTCAGGAATTTAGGCCAGATAAAGTACGAGTTACGAACCAAAATACCTACGAAACAAAAATACCTACGAAAGAATTGTTTGGGACATTTTCTGCCTTCGTTGTAAACCACTAAGTTGGTAAACAAACACACAGACGGGGTGCCCATCGGAGCTTTTAATGAACCTCTCAACTTAATTATATACTTTTTAGACCCCATAATATACCTAGTAACACATAGCTTGCCCTATATCATACATTACAGAAGCAAGCCACGACGGCGTGAAGTAAAATTGTCAAGCACGCATCACGCCAATGGCAGCGGGATAACACCCGAAGAACCCTCTAAGACGCGGGATAGCACCCGAACCCCCTCGGTGAGACCGCATTGGTAGCTTACACGGGTTCACAACCAGCAGTAGGAAACGTGTGGTTTTTAGTCGGTAACAATCCAGCGTAGCATCCGGAGATTTTCCACAAAAAAAAGAATTCAAAAAAAGCCTTTATCATACATAGCTGCCCCGTATGTTACCAACAGACAAACAAAAAATAAACCATAGGATGAATGCACTGTCTGTGGCATGAGTGTGTTTTTAAAAAACTATCGCTCACACACAACACATTTTTGCATCAGTTTCTAATTTCACCCAACTAAATTCACTTAACAAAGGTTTTCACAAACAAAATCCTTTTCAAGGGTTGTGACAGTTCAATAAATCACGGGTTTGTGTGGTGCCACCTGGTGCAGACTCTTCAGACAGTGGACACTGGATGCCATTCAAAAATAATAACTCAACCAGAACAATTAATAACTTTAGAGTCGGGCCACTAAATGCGAAGAAGACAATTTTACTAGTAAATTACAATAATAGTTAAAATTTTGGGTGGAAGCGGGCAATTTTTTAGTCTACAAAGTACTTATTTATTATTTTGTGTTATTCCCGGTAAGTCAATTTATTTTATTTTCAGAACGGATTTCCCGAAAAGTGACATTGAAAAGTAACATATAAAACTGTCTCTCTCTCTCTCAGTAATGATCTGGTATTGCAAATTTCTAGAGGCTATGATCTAGTATTGCAAATTTCTAGAGGCTATGATCATCATTATCCGACACTGATACTTGTTTATGTAACCATAATATGAGGTTTTATGGGTCGTGTAACTTACTCCAAGAGAAATACGGTCGATCCACTTGCAGGTTAAGGAGGAACCGTACGTTTGTGATTTCCAATCTGTTTAACTCTTAAATTTATTGATTACAAATCAAATCAGCAGATGTTTGCTCTAATGTTCTAGTTTTTACCTCACTGAAATATTTAAATCAAAGCAACTGTGAAATCGGTGGAAAATAAATAGGTATAAAGGTCCCAGTTCTTTCTATACTTTCAGTATCAGCCTTCTTTCAGTCGCTGTCGAGACTATAGGTCCAAGAGGTTACAATGATGCACTAAAGATTTTAAAAAGTGCTTATTTTAGTCGACTGCCGAGCCAAGGTCTGATTGTTATTTCTCTCAGCGAGTATTTATAGTTGATCTAACAATCTTAAGATTAGATTGGGTAAGAGTTCCCGCAATATAAACTGCTAAATTTCTTCAAGGTCGTTGGAAACAGTTGCATGATATTTTTGAGAGACCTAAGTTCAAACATGGATAATTAATATATATTCAAAGTACATACTGTAAAAAATACGTACGCCATTTTCATGGCCCCGCTGTAACGTCAGCCCATCCATTAATCGGGCTTGACATGTCGTGACATGTGCGCGTGCGAGTGACGTCACCGACATGTCACAGTCATCATACATCGCTCTATTGTTCGTCAGTTTGTCTCTTGTTGTCACTAAACTGAGTTGGTGAAACATTGACTTTGTGGCAGCGAGGGAAAATATTGAAATACAAATTTAACTCTATTGCAAAACTTTAAAGTTATCGGTCTAAAGCAGGCTTTGAAATTCTGTTGGGAGTCCTGGGACATCCTTCCGATGGCTTGGGATGCGGGGTCCTACTAACATCTTAAGGACCCCAATGGGTCGGATCCTCCTCGTGGTGCATCCTGGGCAACGGAGTAGCGACCACTCCCCTTCCTCTGTGGGGGAGTTGTGCTACTCTGGCTAATTCCGGCCGAGGCGGGAGTAACCCACCTGTGGGTTGCTCGGTGGTGTGTGTTGCTGCCGGCCGGCAGCAGCAATGATGGGTCGTCGTCGCTTCGCCTCCTTTGCTGGCGAGACGATGGCGGCAAAGTGGGACAGGCACTGCGTGGGGGCGGGAGTTTGGGTAGATGCCCTGCCATGCAGTTCGGGCTGCCGGCCGTGAATAACGGCGCGACCGGCGGCCACAGTGCTGGGCCGCTGTCACCTCGCCAGTTGACGAGATGATGGCGGCAAAGCGGGAGGTGCACTGTGCGGGGGAGCGGGAGTAACCGATAATGCTCCCGCTCTGCCGTGCAGTTCGGGGGCGCCGCGGTGAGGAGTCACTGCGCGCCCCCGAATGTTTCTTGACCGTGGGCGTAAGGTCGGGGGACCCCGCCCACCAACGGTCACATGGCGGTGGGCACCTTTTCCGTGTTCCGGGGGTGCCCATTAGCGCACGCCTGCGCCAGCCGCTCTCTGTCTCCTCTATTACAGAGGGGCGCTCGAGAGCGGTGCAGGCGTGGACTTCAGCTCCTTAGGGAGCTTTGGGGAGCCGCCCATCTGGCTCCCCCGAGGAGAGCCCCAAATAAACGGGGCGCCCCTAGCCGGGTCGACGTGAATAATCTTTTGATATCCCTCGGCCCGGCTAAAGGGTGAGGAGGAACACCGCGGGGTTTAGTGGGTAGGACGGTCCATTCCGGACCGGGCCGGGAGTCCCACACACCATCCCAGCTGCCCCCGCAGTTGGGATGAAGGCGCGTAAAGGCGTTCCCCGCGTCCACAAAAAAAAAAAAAATCCTTCCGATGGCTTACCCGGGACTCCCAACCGTAGGCTGTTGGGCGTAACGTGAGAATTTTTAGTCGATAGCACTCATGAGGATTTTCCATCACGTTAAAAAAGTTTTGAAATTGCGTCTTCTCGTGCAAGACTCTCTGTGGTTCAGCCACCGACATTCTACTCGTAACCATTTTTGTCTCATGTTTAAGCTAAAAAAATTAGTTATTTTTTAGGGTTCCGTAGCCAAATGGCAAACAACGGAACCCTTATAGATTCGTCATGTCTGTCTGTCTGTCCGTCCGTATGTCACAGCCATTTTTCTCCGAAACTATAAGACCTATGCCATTGAAACTTGGTAATTAGATGTATTCTGTGAACCGCATTAATATTTTTAAACAAAACTAGAAAAAAACAATAAATTTTGGGGGTCCCCATACATAGAAATGAAACTAAAAAAAAATGTTTTTTATCAAACCCACGTGTGGGGTATCCATAGATAGGTCTTTAAAAATGCTATTGATGTTTCTAACATAATTTCTCTCTAAACTGAATAGTTTGCGTAAGAGACACTTCCAAAGTGGAAAAATATGGAGCCCCCCCCCCCCCTCTAACTTCTAAACTAAGAGGATAATAAATCTAAAAAAAAATATATAATGTACATTGCTATAAAAACTACCAACGAAAATTGGTTTGAACGAGATCAAGAAAGTAGTTTTTTTTAAGTACGTCATAAATCGCAATTTTCGCATAGAAAAATCACTACTACAGCGAAGGTGTTAAAACATCAATCAAAGTTACAACGAACTATAGGAACCTTTATGCTATGGTACTTGCTGCTACGGAACCCTTCATGGGCGAGTCCGACTCGCACTTGGCCGGTTTTTGTAATTGATAAACTCTGAAACAAATGAAACATATTTAAAAAAAATCTGTGTAAGAAAGTGTTTATAACTTTATGTTACCTATGGGTAACTTACCCATAGGTAACATAAAGTTATAAATTATCACGTTATCCATTAAAGCGGAAAAGTACCAAATAATAATAACTACTAAATAAGAACAAAATGTGTGTTTTTGGTAATAAATTGGTATTACAGTCAACAAAATGTGAAATAAACCAAAATGTCACCCAAAATAAATTTATATTTAAACTTGAACTAAATTTCAAACCTTCATTGCCCTCATAGCTAACACAACACGGATTTAAAAAAGATATTAAAGTAAAAGAAATACCTACCTTCGACTGGAGTCGTCATTACGAAGGAAAAGTTTTAATTTAGAGCTTAACTCCCTAGGGAAATATCTTCGCTAACAATATTGAATGGTCTTAATGCCATGGGTTTTCTCTCGAATGATGAAAATTATTGTTTTTTTTTATTCAATACCTGCGTTTTTTGGTATTCAGAATGATTTGGAATGGTTATTTTCATTAGAAGCGCTCGTGGCTCCGCGGAGTCAGTGTTCTGTAAACGATCACTGTAGTAAGTAACATTTACAGAGGTCGGTTTTGGATGGGTGACCACCACGTGACCACTTTGTGTCATTTATTTGCGAGCGTTACCGTGCTTCTAAAGGCACGCTAAGCTCTTGGTCCCGGTTGCCAGTATAATGGCAGTCGTTAGGCCAGTTGAAGGCCTTTTTAGGTGGCTTGAAAATATTAACAGCAGGCAGCCACCACCTGCGCCTGTCCATATCAATACGGCAATACGGCTCACCACCTATTACGTGGGACCAAATCTAAAAAGGTGAAATGTGGGCATACCTATAATAATATGCCTCTGCCTACCCCTTCGGGGATAATGGCGTGACCAAGTGCATGTATGTATAGTTATTTTTATTTAACGTGACTTGAATTTAGTTAGATACCAGACCATTTAACTGCTTTTCTTTTTTCTTTTTTTCAGCCGCCGCGAGCTCCGAGTAAGCCCTCGGAAGGATGTCCCTGGACTCCCTACCATTTAACTACTAGCTACTACATTTCAATGTAGCATAGAGTAAGTAATTGTATTTTATTACCCGACTGCCGAAGAAACGAGGGTAATGTTTTTTTTGTTATAACTTTTAAAAATATTAGCCCCTCTTTATAAAATAGATTGCAAAGGGGCTTATGGTGAGACGTGTGTCTGCAGTCTGCTACATCATTCAAATACCGTTATTTTTGGTAAGCTACAAGCCAGTGAGTTTACAAGCAGTTTGTAAACTCGCTCCATAAATCGAGGCTTACTGACTAGGGGATTGGAAGATAGATTTTCCAGCTGTAATAGTGGCCCCTCATTGACCCTTTACTAGGTGGGAGGAATTTAAAAATTTCAAACTATAGTTCTATAATCGCAGTTCCAATCAAAAAATATCTTTGCGTCACTCTTAATCAAAACAAGAAGCCGTGAGACGGTCTCACCCTACTACCCCTCTAACGATTATTGTGAAAGTGAAAGTTCAAAGCGATTGGCGTTGTAATTTTTGTTTTATTTTAAACTTTGAACAGCTGATCCACGTGACCTAGTGACGTAATTTAATGCAACAGAGTCACAGACTGCAGACACACGTCTCACCATAAGCCCCTTTGCAATCTATTTTATAAAGAGGGGCTAATATTTTTAAAAGTTATAACAAAAAAAACATTACCCTCGTTTCTTCGGCAGTCGGGTAATAAAATACAATTACTTACTCTATGCTACATTGAAATGTAGTAGCTAGTAGTTAAATGGTAGGGAGTCCTGGGACATCCTTCCGAGGGCTTACTCGGAGCTCCCAACCGTAGGCGGCTGAAAAAAAGAAAAAAGAAAAGCAGTTAAATGGTCTGGTATCTAACTAAATTCAAGTCACGTTAAATAAAAATAACTATACATACATGCACTTGGTCACGCCATTATCCCCGAAGGGGTAGGCAGAGGCATATTATTATGTCATGTCCATTGTACAAGTACATGTTAATTTTATAGTTTACATATGTGTTTAAATGATGTAGTGGTCATTATATATATTACTAGCGGACGTCACGCGGTTTCACCCGCGTATTTTCCGTTCCCGTGGAAATACGGGAAAAAAATATAACCTTTGTTGACCGCAAAGAGTGTAGCTTCCCAACAGTGAAAGAATTTTTCAAATCGGTTCATTAGTTCCGGAGCCTATTCGTTACAAACAAACAAACAAAAATACAAAAAACAAAAAAACGTGAAGCAAATCTTTTATCTTTATAATATTAGTATAGATATAGATGTTGATTTTGCCTTTGAAAATGCCGAAAGGCGAAACAGGTCAGGTGTAGAATAAATAAATGTTGTGAAACAGTACAAGTGCCGTTTTTCTATATGTGCAGCAGGTTTTACCAAGTGCCATAGAACAGTCTAAATGATTACTTTTTCTTATGTAACCCAGGGTGCTGGTCTGCTGGTGGTACAATCTAATAGAAAGATACACTATATAAGGACGAGGGCACCCAATCTCGACCATGCAAATTGACAGCATGAGCGATCCAGTGATGAAATAATTGTAATGTAAAACGTATAACTTCATTTTCTTGTAAAAAACAGCAATAGAATTACACCAAGAACCTAGAAATATCTTTATTTCAAGAAACGATACCTGTATTTCAAAAATACCCGCGTCATATATCTCTTTTGTCAAATCAGGGCCTACGACGAACATAAATAAGAAAAACAAGACGTCACGTGTACAGCATCCTTCAGTAAATAAATCATGGTCACATTCGTGCGAAGAGCGCGGGAAAACGGTTGGAAAACACTCGTGGGTACGGTGACTGAATGCAGATAAGATGACGGACATACGGGAGGCTATTTTGGGAGGAGCCGCCTACAACCACAGGGCGGAAACTCCATACAAATGATTCGTTTTCAATTCTGTTATCGCACAGAGCTTGAATCTATGCGTGTGAACGATAAGGCTAAGAAAATGTTCCCTCACGACACCCGCCAATTATAATGACAGCTGTGGCGGGAGTGGCGGGGGTGGGGAAGCTTGGTCAGTAAGGGCAGGGAGTTGCCTATCTGTATGTAATACTAATAATATTATCTTTGCTACAACATAACTTAATTTTGATATTGTTCGCGACGGTTGGAATAGTTTTTTTAGACTAGTTGCAATGTTGCCAACTGCCTAATGGGAAGTCATGGCCACGTCTAGTGAGTTAAGGACCATTTTCACAGTCGTCAAGTGTTTTAATGACAGCGACTTCCGAATTCAAATGACATGCCTCTTCATGCTCCGTGGCTGTAAGTGAAAGGAAATGCGTGTGCTGGCAGGTACCAACATTTTGCCAAGTTTACAATGCTTATTCGATCATGAAAGTTTATAGTTTTGAGTCCTTTGAGGGTTGCAAACGTCTAAAAGGCTACAGTGTCCATCAGGTGGGCCTTAAGTTGTCTGTTACATATTAGTTTAAAAAAACTGAAGGAAAAGATCCAACACACGTCCTTGATTCTTTAATTCTAGCTAAGCTGCCGACCATGTAATACTATATTCGATTAATATCCCAAACAGTAGTTATTATATATATATATTTACATGTTCAGAATTGGAATGACCGTAAGAGAAAAAATAATTATTTCCAAAGAATGCGCTGTATGTTTTCAACAAAACTATTCTCCTAGGAACGCCAACTCGACTGCTGAATATGTGAATGTGTGATGTAATGTGAAAAATCAACTCGTGATCGTTGTTTGGCAACCGAGTGGCCACCAAATTGACTTTACCCACCGTTTGGCAAATGTTTTCATATATCTGCGCTGGATGGATTTCCAATATTGTTTCAATATTGATGAATACTTGGGAAGGACTGATCAGTTGATTTAAATATATTTATGTATATACTTATACATATAAAAGCACAGATTATAGAACTTAAGGCAAATGACGCATACCGAACAAGAAAGTTAGGTCTAGAAAGCAAATACCAAATCCAAAAGCGAGTATTGTGTTGACTCTCTAGAAGCCTTTAGTTTCATAATCTGTGTTTAAAACCTAATAAAAAAAGAATTTCAAAGGGTACACAGAGTAGATTTTAGAGACGTGTAAGTTATACAACAACTAAGTATACAACCCTCATGCATAAAACAATAAAAACGTCTCAAAAATACTTCGAAGCATCGGAAAGGAAAAGTGGTTACTCGCACGTTTCTCCAGGCGCAGATCTTTTGCGCTTTTTCCAGGTTTACATACAGCTACTGAAGTAACTTGAAATATAGATAGACCAACAGTATTTAGAAATTCGCAATAAAAAATCTTTAATTGCTCTCTCGCGCGCTGTAAACTTCTATCGAATCTCGTAACCGACAGACTGTGTGCGCCAGATGGCTGCACTAGTCGCATACGTCATAATGTTACGGATTTTTTTTATAAATAAGTACGATTAAGTAGGATAAAGATACATGCGAACACCTACTAAAATTATAATGTGGAAACTTGTAAAGACGTTTAGAGTTTTTATTACTCAGTCACATCCTAAACCCTGACCCAAATTGGCTGAAATTTCGTCTTCAATCCGTACTATGGAGTTTGCAATTACCTATATAAGCAGTCAGTTCACCACGAGAGAGGCCTAGATATCGACACGAAAAGTCCCAGCAGTGACAATGATGCTAAATGTAGGTACGTGTGTCTATATAAAACAATACCATTTCGTATTAAGGTTCTATTTACAAAACTGTGCTGAAACCTCAAACTAAAGGCTTTTTCGTTCAGTTTCAGTACGTCTGCTACAAGATTGATGGCTGAGCTTTTTCACATGTACACAAATACCACGGGATGCCACACGTCAATCCCACAATGTGGAAAAACTTGACAGGAACAAAGCTTAGCGCTAATAGCTTTGTTTCTTTTACTTTGTTTGTCATTATGCTTAGACTGTCTGTCTCCCATGGCTCTTCCTGTGACTATAAAAATATTAATACAAGCTACTTCAAAATATTTAACAAAGGGATATAATAAACCTAGCCTGAAAAAAAAAATGGTAACGGAATGAAGCGGCATGAAGAATTTTAAATTTGTCCTGCTTATTTATTATTTATTCTGAAATGATCCTGAATCAATAAATTATTATCACCTAATTTATTGATTCAGCCACAGATTTTACATTGTTTTACCATTTAATATTTTGCAGCTTAAAACTGCAGATGATATTAGTTGTTCTAACTTACCGTGTAAATTGAACACATCATTATTCTTTTTCGTGGAAATAACCACTGCAAGGCCTGGCATGAATGCACGAGACGACAGCCACCGGCCACTTGCACCAATCAATCCGCTATTTAATATTACAGAAGACGCTTACCGAACAAGAAAGTGAGGCCAAGAAAGCAAATACAAATCCCCAAAAGTGAGTAAATTGGAGACTCTCTAGAAGTGTATATAGATATGTGGATAATGTGTCAATGTCACTTGTTGTTTGGAGCTAATATTCTGAAGTGTGCCGTCAAATAAAAAACACACCAGTAACTAAAATAACAGATTTATTCAAAACATTACTCAAAGAGGTAGACCTGTGACGGCGCGAATCCAGCCCCTGGCTAGTGGAACATTAGTGTAGACTCCTGGCTGGTCCCTCATTGCACACCCCACGCCGAACGAGACGAGGCCTACTAGCTGGCCATTCAATACTGCCGGGCCTCCTGAATCACCCTACAAAGAACAACATAGTTAATTCATGAGAATATTGTAAAAACGAGTCGTATGATACTTTATAGTGTACCTATTCTATGACTCGTCTAAGGTCTTCTATAGCTTCCAGCACCAGATTTTTCAGAAATTGATTGAAAATCTTAATTAATATAGAATCCGGGGGACTGCCTTCAATTTCCTCACTTTTTAACTAAGTGATGAAGTACAAAGAGTAGTTATAAATTGTAAACCGTCACATGGTTCTGCTGTAACAGTTGGGGTGCCGCAGGGTTCAATTTTAGGCCCTTTATTTTATTTATCACAAATAGATTTTATTTACCTAACTTGATCTAACAGCTATACAGGCGGGATGCCAAGAATGGCTTCCTTCACGTTCGCGGGTACGGTTGCCTATCGCTTTGGGCTCGGGGTGACTCTGAAAGGACTTTGCTGGTGCACTCTGAAACATCGGCTATTGGGTGCGGCGTGCTTCCCTCGTTAGTCGAGGTACCGATATCCTGCCAAGCTCGCCCCATAACGAGGAGGTTGCAGTTGACCTGCTAGGCCCATTTTTTTAGTTTCCGGCTTAAAAAGTAGGTTATCTCTTTTCCCAAACTTTATTAGACGAGTATATCTGTTTAGGCTTGAAAACTTGACAGAGAAACTGAGATACTTTCTCATCCAATAAATCGTAGTTACAAGGATTATTACCTGACAAGAGTCTTTAGTTCCATTGATAAAGCCAGCACAGAACATCCTATCTGTGACATTTCTGTAATTTTCCAGCGGCAGAGACCTGCACAAGGCTAAGGACATGACTGGTATCCGGACGCGGCGTACTATGTCTTGCATGGCCCGTTGCTGGAAATTGAATGAAAAATCATCATGTCATAGCTTACAAAGCAAAAGATGTGACTAGACTGTAAAATCATGATGACAGTTAACGATTGGGCGCCACTTTCACAGCCCATACTACTTTTCAGTGGTCCTGAAGTTAGCGGCCATGTGATATGCCTCATTTCATTTCAAAGGTGAGAGCAGTATTTGATGCAGGAATAAATCTGCATCGTGTACAACAAACACCACTGTTGTGGCGTAAAGAATCGCCACACCCTTATGTAGTCTTATCTAATAGGTTCTGAGTAATTACCACTTCAGACTCGTGGACACACCATTTTGCCACAATTCACTACCACGTTAAAATAGGCAGGGGCAGGTTGTGGCTGTTGAATTTTTTTGGTCACTCGTAAATTTTCAACTTGGCTTAACGTCTTGGCTCAACAATATTCAGATATGACCAAACTAAGAAATATGGTTTACTAATGTTTGCCATAATTTAAAATGCCATAATTCCATGTGCCATACTGGTATCTGCCATAATTTCATCAGACATAACGCTTCAGTTGCCATAATCGTAAAATTACATAAAATGACTTTCACTAATTCCATTGGTCATAATCGATCAAGTGTAATAATAATTTAAATCCATAAATGTATTTGCCATAATTTTCGTTTTCAATAATTCCATTTTCCATAACTTTTAATTACCATAATACAAATAAAGATAATTAATACGACACAGTTTTATTATTCACAATTAAACCTAAAACTAAACCTCATATGGCGTCTACTGACTAAGCTCGACGGAGCCCCGCTTTGCGGAGCTTCTACTTCTGGGTGATTTAAACAAAAAAACCACGAAGACTAAGGCGGGACCTCCACTTCGCTTCGCTCCCGTCTTCTTCTAACGATTCGGATTGCACTGAGTCGGGGTGTTAACGATAAATAATTTCGACCTAACAATATTATGTATTATTTTCATAATTATATCAAATTTTGATTATGTCAAGAGTCGATTATGAGATGTGTTACTTATGGAAACTAATTATTATGAAATATGTTGTTATAGAAAGTCATTTTATGGCAAATAAAAGCTATGACTGTTGAGTTGTTATGGCAAACGTTATTAGTATAAATGATAGTAGTGCAAGTAAATATTATGATCGGGGATGATTATGGGAAACAATATTAGTGCAAATGAGAAACGCTTGAAGAGGAGGGAGATGTTATAGTGTAGTTAAATAGCGTAGTACAATGAATAGCAAATAATAGCCTCGATTGAGGATGCATTCGACCTGACAACATGAGCTCACAGCATATCTGCTTATAGGTAGTAGTTTACTGATTGCAGATGAACAAACACAAAAAAAAAGAAATATACCAATTGCGTGCTTGCCTTTAAAAATACTTAGTTTGAAACATTTTAGAGCACCTATAAACATAATTACTAGATAGTGTCCGCTTTAGTTCCCGTTTCCATATTCCGGGACTAAAAATAAACTATAATAGTTTCTTTCTATCCTGGTACGAAATTACATACAGCTACAAACGTTTCATGCATCATTTCAGAAGTTTCATGCACGTTTCATGCATCATTTCAGAAGTTTCATGCACGTTTCATACATCTTGAATTGTTGTAGGCTACTTATTGAAAGTTTAGAAAGAGTGATCTTAGCATATTAAATAGCCTATAAAACTTGTAATATAATGAAACCAATCACCTTATATTTCGTATGCCCCCATCCGCTGACAGCCACCACCGCACCCTCCTGAACTTCCTGAACTAAGCCGATGGCTATCGGCCGGGAGCTAGGCGTCACTGGTATGGGGATCTCCAGCAGCACCAGTTGGTAATCATAGTCGTGACTGTGGAACTTCGTCGTGCCCCACAACGGGTGTATGAAGTGGGCACATATTGGATACTTGGTTGTTTGACTTCGTTGCGTTGAGCCTGCTAGCACGAATTTTTCTTTGTCTCTAGAATATAGCAGTAAAAATATCATGATAGCGTGATGTAATTACACAGCATGAAGCACCTTGTGTAATAGAAATAATATTATTAACGGGACATTTACCATGTATTATTGTTTCATCGAGTCTTCGACATTTCGGTACTGTTGCAAGCGCCATGATCACGTATGATCCATGACCGTTAATAATAATAATTTCTATAGCAATGACTATGTCATTTTATAAACCTTACGCTATGACTGGTTACGATATAGTATTGAAATACTTACTTGCAATGTGCAGCAGTCAAAACCCACTCGGGGGCTATTATACTGCCACCACAGTACAGCCCGTACAGGACCTGGTAGGGTACGTCATGTATAGATACCTGGCTCCCCCCTACTATCCTAAATTGTAACTGAAAGTAAAGAAAATTAACTTTTTTATCTAGGTATATGTATTTACATTGTAAAGAGGGATAATTTGTTTGTAATCAATAATCTATAAAACTACGGAACCGATTTTAGAATACATATTGCCATTTGAGAGCGAAATTGTTTTGTAATATCTACCCAGAGGTAGAGTGAGAGCAATAATAATAATTGACATATCATTATGATATTATACTTTTGTGAATACGGACATGAACGGCGACGCTGTATGCACAAAAGATACTCGTAGTTTTTTGTTTTTTTTGACGCGGGAAACGCCTTTGGGTGCTGTCGTCCCGTCCGCGGGGGCAGCTGGGACTCCCGGCCCGGTCCGTATAGGAACCGTCCTACCCACTAAACCACGCGGTGTTCCTCCTCACCCTATAGCCGGGTCGAAGGATATGTAGAAGAATATTCACGTCGACCCGGCTAGAAGCGCCCGTTAATTCGGGGCTCTCCTTGGAGGAGCCAGATGGGCCAATCCCCAGAGCTCCTTGTGGAACTAAACTAAACTACTACGTCCGCACCTCCACCTCTGTAAGCAGAGGGGCGCCCCTCTGTAAGCAGAGGGGCGCCCGAGAGCGGTGGAGGTGTAGAAAGGGACTGGCGACGTGCTATAATGGGCACCCCCCGGAAAATAGGGAAGGCGCCTGCCGCCATTGTGACCGTTGATGGACGGGGTCCCCTGACCTTATGCCCACGGTCAAGAAACCCCCGGCGTCCCCGAACTGCACGGCAGGGTGGAAGCATTTACCCAAAATCAGTGCCTCTCCCATTTTGCTGCCATTGCCTCGCCAGCAATTTTGGCGAAGCAACGGCGGCCAAGCACTGCTGTGTGTTGCGGCCGTGCCGTTATTTACGGCCGGCAGCAACACACTCCACCGAACAACCCAAAGGTGGGTTTCTCCCGTCTCGACTGGAATTGCCCAGAGTAGCACAACTCCCCCACAGAAGAAGGGTAGTGGTACTTCGTTGCACAGGATTCACCAAATGGAGGATCCGACAAAGATGTTCGTAGGACTTCGCATCTCACTCAAAGTACTGAAGGGCAGTAGCAGCTAGTAATTATTAATTTGCTCATAGCCACTGCGAGGACCGCAGCAATGACACGACGCTCCACTCGCTGGTGGAGTGCACGGCGTGGGCGCAACAGCGCCAGGTCCTCGTAGTGGGTCTGGACGTGGACACTCTCTCGCTCGAGACCATGGTGCTCCAGCGGGAGTAAGTGGGACTGCGCCGCCTCTTTCTGATAGCAGGTCATGCTCGTGAAGGAGGGGCGGGGCGGGTGCGGGAGAGAGCTCTCCCTCCCAAATTCCGCAGTCGGCGGCCTGGGCGCTGACGACGTGTCTTCGATGAGGACTATCGGCCTCCATGACCGGGGGTCTGAGGACGGGTCGCTCACCGTCCTTACAGAAGGAGGCTCATGATGGCAGCGTGACGTGAGCAACTCACGCACGCCCCCCCTTAGAAGCGGGATCACACCCGAAACCCCCCAAAGACGCGGAATAGCACCCGAACCACCCCCTGGGCGAGGCCGCAGTGGCGGCCGTAGGTCTGTTGTGAGTCCCGGGACATCCTTCCGAGGGTTTACCCGGGGCTCCCAACCACAGGCTGTTGGGCGTTAAAAAAATTTGCTCACAGTAAACTTATAAAAATTATACCGGATAGGTAAGCACCTTTTTATCGAAATATTTTTTAGTATCACAAATATTAAAGTAGTGAAGAGTTATGTTTATAAAGAGGGAGTCCTACTGAGTTATTTGGATGTCTCTTTCACTAGTTGATACGTCAAACACAGCGTAAAATGACGCTTTAAAGCCAGTTTTATGCTTTAACTGAACTTTTGATTCTTTATAAATGATGCGTCTTAGATCAAAAAGTAGTAGTATTAGAGCAAAAAGATACCACTACTTAGGTACTCAAAATGTTCTTATCATTGACGGAACTCGGAAAGTCGAAATCAAAATTAGTTCGCAGAGTAAAGTAAAGAGGTCGCACAGGCCACAAGCCACAGGTTCATTTTATTTGATCAAAGCAGGATTGTTTATTTGCATATTGCCTCACATAACCCTATATTCCGAACCTGACCCGAAAATCTAACCCGGTTGCGGGTTAGGTTAGGAACTTGAAAAAAAATATTTAATATTTGTTTCGAACGTAGCCCTCTTCTTCCTAACCTGACCCGACGTCTCGTTCCTATCATAATCCGAATTGCGCAGATTGGTTATTCTCTGTAATCTTTCTCAAAATAAAAAGTACATATTATGTGTCAAATCAGTATATAATATTAACTATTTTGTGATAATTAACAGAACGATTAATTCAACCATAATAAGTGAATGGTTAACACCCCGACTCGGATGGAATAGGTTAGAACCTGACCCGAAAACCTGACCCGGTCGCGGGTTAGGTTAGGAACTTGAATAAAAATGTAATATTTGTTCCGAACGTAACCCTCTTCCTAACCTGACCCGACGTCTCGTTCTTATCATAACCCGAATTGCGCAGATTGGTCATTCTCTGTAATTGAAAAATGTTAAAATCGTAAATGTAAATAAATCGAAATAATGTAAAATAAGAACTCGTCGATAAAACAAAAAAAATAACCACGAAGGCTAAGGCGGGAGCGAAGCGGAGCGGAGCTCCCGCCTTAGCCTTCGTGGTTATTTTTTTTGTTCGAAAGTTTTTGTTCGAAAGTTTTTTTGTTCGAGTTTAAATAAATCGAAATAATGTAAAATAAGAACTCGTCGATAAAACAAAAAAAAATTTATCGACGAGTTCTTATTTTACATTATTTCGATTTATTTACATTTACGATTTTAACACTTTTCAATTACAGAGAATGACCAATCTGCGCAATTCGGGTTATGATAAGAACGAGACGTCGGGTCAGGTTAGGAAGAGGGTTACGTTCGGAACAAATATTACATTTTTATTCAAGTTCCTAACCTAACCCGCGACCGGGTCAGGTTTTCGGGTCAGGTTCGGAATAATCGCACATAACCTACAACCCCAAGACTGTCTTAGGCATGCTTGTTTGAGGCGAGACACATACGCACAATTGGCGGATTAGAAACCAACCAATTTGTATGTCTTCCGTCACTAATAAAATATAATGTAAAGAATTTGTACTGAATATTTACTCACATCTACTGGGTTATCTTCCCTGAGATCGTCGTCGACCCGGTCATGGGCCAGCGTCTCGTGGTAGTAGTGGTAGGTCCTAGGCGGGACCGCCCGGGTCACGAAGATGCGGTAGTAGTGCTGGATACACTCGGTCGTAAGCAGGCCGGAGTATGTGCCTGAGTAGAAAAGGAATTACCTATACCAGTGGTCGGCAACCTTTAGAGACGGAAGACCCAAAATAATTCATGTTCTATAAATTTTTAAGGCAATAAATAGGTTTTTCTTGGTCACAATATGTAATAGGTACGTCGTAATCGTAACATGCGGATGAGACGCCCATTATTTCTATTACAAAATTTCTTGATCTCGGTAGCTAACAGGGGTAATAGGAATAAAATATTTTGATTTGACCGTTCGAAATAGTTTGACGATGTGGTTGGTAAAAATCTGTTAGTTTAAAGTGTAGCTAAATAGGCAGTTCAAGCGACAGGTAATCGTGAACCAAGTATAAAATTGCTTCTCTTAAAATAATAAAAAATAGTCCACAATATAGCATAAATAAGTTATTCACCTTATAATAATTGGTTTACTCACAATAGAAATAAAATTTTCCGCAAGTAAAACATTAAAAGCGACGGGAAAGTAATAGTTACGGTAAACTGTCATTCACATTGCATAATCAGTAACATTATAATTAAAGTCAAATAAGCATGCAGTCAATTAAAAACCATCATAATTATATTCTTTCACAGTGTAATAAATCTAGTCAGTTGGAAAATCGTTTAATAGGCTCAGGTGATGGTCAAAAACCATTGATAACTTGACGTCAATAAATGTACCTATACATACACGTCAATGCACACACACATGTGCAAAGACAGCACTCACCAACACGCACATAGGCCAACAGACTTGATTCAGTAGCTTAATGTGAAGAGACTGTATGGATGTCGTCTCTTTGGTATCACAACCTATGGTTTGGTTGCTATAGTGACTCAGAACTGTGATTTATAGACTGTCAATATATTTCGATAACTGCTTATTCATATTTCTTAAAACTATAATAAAACAATGTTTTATTTGCTTTAACCAAGCTGTTTATTATTCTTATCTTCTTAGAAATTTTCCACATTACAAAAGTTCATATGGTAGCAGAGCGAAATGTTCATAGTGAAAAGTTGTCACGACGTAATACAGCGAAAATTTTTACGTAAGTTTATTTTTTTTGCTATAAACATGCCAAAAGCAACGTATCACATTGATCCACTTGATAAGGATAACTATGACACTTGGGCAATACAAGCCGAAGCTGTATTGGTAAAAAGCAAGCTATGGAAGTATGTCTCAACTCTGCTTGACGTAAAAGCAGATCCTACTGAGATCGAAGCTGATAAACAGGCCAAGGCAGAACTAATTTTAATCATTGCTCCTTCCCAACTAAAAGAGGTTAAGAAATGTAACACTGCGAAAGATTTGTGGGATAAATTGAAACAAATACATGCGAGCAAAGGCCCTGCTCGTAAAGCCACATTGTTGAAGCAACTTATTCTGACCAAACTAGAAGGCAGTGATGTTCGTACACACCTAAACAAGTTTATGGACACCATCGATAAGCTCGCTGATATGGATGTCACCATAAATGAGGATTTGCTAACTATCATGATGCTCTACAGCCTTTCCTCAGAGTACGAAAACTTTCGCGTAGCTATAGAGTCTCGCGACATATTGCCAAAGCCGGAAGAATTAAAAATAAAAAATTTCGAAGAAAGCGACGCGTTTCATCACAATGACAATTACGAACCTGGCCAACAACAACAAGAAGAAAACGCACTTTTAGCTTCTTGCAAAATCTGTAAGAGAACGGGAAGCAGAATCTTTCAGAAAAAGACGCACAGAGTTTGCTCTAACTGTTGGAAGGAAAACAAAGACAAACAGAAGTCTAACATTAGCAAAAACGCCGATTCCCTATACGCTGAAGAATGTTTTCTTAGTTCAACACGGAACAACCAGGATGACTGGGTACTTGACAGTGGTTGTACCTCACATATGACCCATCACCACGAGCACTTCAAAAACATGAAGACTGTGTCAAGAAAACTCAACTTTGCTTCGGAAAATCACTCCACAGAAATTTTGGGTGAAGGAAGAATTACATTTTCTGATGAAAAACGAGGTCGACAAGTACATCTGGAAAACGCCCTTTATGTACCTTCCCTTTCTACCAATTTACTATCGGTATCTAAAATGACTTCACATGGAGCCACAGTCTCGTTCGACAACAACCGTGCTTTAGTTCGCAACAAGTCAGGTGAACTTGTACTGTCTGCAAAGAAGTCGATCAATGGTCTTTACTATGTAAGCAAACCAAACATTGAAAAAAGCTTTGCAGCAACACCGGCAACTGGTTCGACAAACACCAAACAAGGTACCATACAAGACTGGCACAGAAAACTTGGGCACATGAATTACAAAGATCTCCAACTGGCTGTCAACAACGAGACAGTGACTGGCATGAACTTTAATAAAAATGAGATTTTGTCATTGCCAGACTGTGAAATTTGCATTCAAGCAAAAATGACTCGACTACCGAGTCCTCCACAACGAACTACTCCTCGAACCACTGAACGTCTAGAAATCGTCCACAGCGACGTGTGCGGCCCAATCAGAACACCTACCCACGCCAAAAACTGATACTTCGTTACTTTTATTGACGATTACAGTAGGTATGGACGGGTCTACTTCCTCAAAAATAAATCTGAAATATTAGACAAGTTCAAAGAGTACAAACAAGAAATGGAAAAATTTACGGGCAATAAAATTAAACATTTGCAAACGGATAATGGATCAGAGTACGTCAATGCCAAATTCCAAGCCTATTTAAAACAACACGGGATTGCACGACGCTTATCTGCACCCTATACCCCACACCAGAATGGTATCGCTGAACGCAAGAATCGGACACTTGTGGAGAAGGCTAGAGCTATGCTTATTGATGCTAAAGCGCCAATGCACCTATGGGCAGAAGCAGTGAACACTGCTAATTACCTAGCAAACAGAAGTGTGAACAGTGCTGTAGAAAATAAAACACCATTTGAGAAATGGGTGTTAAGAAAGCCCTGCCTTAATCACCTCCACCCTTTCGGCTCAAAAGCTTTTACTTTATAATAATAACTTTATAATAACTTTTATAATAACTTTATTGGTATCTTATAGAATTACAAAACAGTGTTTTTGATTGGGAGCTCCTTTTAAGTGCATATGCACTTGTGTTAGGAGATCCCGCTCTTCCATAACAATAGACAAATTTTTAACTTATATGATGATATCCCGCAAAATCGTACACAATCACAAATTGCAATAAAATACCTAACTAAAAATTACATACGTAAGTACTCAGTTTAATTATTATAAGATATGCCTGAGTAGTGTACGCGCATGTGTGTTTGTGTGTGAGTGTGTGTGTGTGTGTGTGTGTGTGTGTGTGTGTGTGTGTGTGTGTGTGTGTGTGTGTGTGTCTCTTTTATTCTGAAGAAAGGACCAAGAGGTCATAAATTTGCTCCAAAAGCAATACCGGGGATGTTTGTTGGATATTCTGACACCAGCAAAGCATACAGGGTTTACGTTCCGAACAAAACTTTTATATCCGCAGATGTGAAAGTAGTCAAGGCTGATTACTACAAAAGCCCAGCTAGTGTTAACAACTTTAAATACAATAAAAACACTAACTGTGATTCGGTTTCAGAAACAATGAAAACTCAAATAGAAATCGATGATGCTGACGACAGTCGGCAAGATCTTTCTATTGACAACATTGAAACGCAAGAAAATGATAGTATTACTGAAAACGTCGCAGCAGATTCTACTCTACAATATGAAAGTGTTGATGAAAATGTTGATGATGAACAAGATTCTTTTTACGAAACTTCTATTCTAGAAAGTCTTAGTCATGAACATGTTGACACGGAGTCTGAACCGAATAGCTACAGTCTACGAGACAGATCAGCAATACAAAAACCACAACGGTATGATGACTTTGTACTAGCTACTGTTGCTGAGGTTCAAAATTTACCTAGAGATCCTGTGACTTACAAACAAGCATTGGAATCTCCTAATAAAGAACAATGGATTTAAGCCATGATGAGCGAGATAAACTCTCTAAATGAAAACAAAACATGGGACTTAGTCAGTTTGCCTGATGGAAGAAAAGCACTACCATGCAAATGGATATTCAAATTAAAGACAAATCCAGATGGCTCAATCGATAAATACAAAGCTAGACTAGTTTTAAAAGGTTATTCACAGCAAAAAGGAATCGATTATGACAAAACGTTTAGTCCTGTGGCTCGACTCAGTACTATACGAGCTATTATCGCAATTGCTGCTAAAGAAAATTTAAACCTACGCCAATTCGATGTAGCTACGGCCTTTCTCAATGGCTCAGTTGAGGAAGAAATTTTCATGAAACAACCTGAAGGTTTCCAAGATGGGACAAAGCAGGTATGCAAACTTAATCGCAGCCTCTATGGTCTGAAGCAAGCACCGCGATGCTGGAACTCATGCATTGCCGAATTTTTAAAAATTACAGGCTTTCAACAAAGTGAAGCTGATCCTTGTCTGTACGTTAGAACCAGAGGAAAGTCAAAAGTTTTGATTGGTCTCTACGTTGACGACCGACTTGTGGCGTCGAATACGCCAACTGCCGGAGACGAGTTTATCAAGGAATTAAAAACAAGATTCAAGATAACTACCCGACCTGTTTCCTACTTTTTGGGTATGGAAATCAAAGCTGAAAAAGGCAAAATAACATTATGCCAACAAGCCTACATTAAGAAGGTTCTTGAAAAGTATGGTATGACTAGTTGCAAACCAACACCGACGCCAATAATCAAAGAAAGTATCAACGATACAGAACCTGATGTTGGTACCATTTTTCCATATAGACAAGCCGTTGGAGCCCTTACGTACTTAGCCGTAGGTACAAGGCCCGACATAGCATACGCTGTGAGCGTTGCATCGAGAAACCTGGAGAAACCTAGCACGAAAGATATCATGCTAGTGAAACGGATTCTCCGTTACTTAAAAGGAACGACGGATAAAGGTCTTGTATATAAGCAATCAAAAGAGTCAGACCAAAGGCTTTTATGTTACTCTGACTCAGACCTTGCTGGAGATCAAGCAACAGGCAGATCAACAACTGGAATGGTATTATTATTCTCAGGAGCTGCAATCAGCTGGAAAAGTCATCGACAAACAGTTGTTTCTATTTCATCCACTGAAGCAGAAATCATTGCTGCTAGTGAAACAGCACAAGAAATTATATGGCTGAACAGCCTTATGAAAGGTTTGGTGGATTTGAAGAAACCAATACTGTATTTGGATAACGAGCCTGCTATAAAGCTATCGCACAATCCGAAGCACGAATACCACAAACGTACAAAACATATCAAACTTAAGCATCTATTTGTGCGTGAATGTGTTATCAATGGTGAACTTGAAGTTAAGCAAGTACTGTCCGTGCGACAGCTGGCTGATATGCTTACCAAGCCGCTCTTTGGTCCAAGATTGGAAGTTTTAAGCGGACAGATTGGTTTGAAGAGAATTTAAAAATTCTTAAAAGTTCCGAGGGTGTGAAGAGACTGTATGGATGTCGTCTCTTTGGTATCACAACCTATGGTTTGGTTGCTATAGTGACTCAGAACTGTGATTTAGAGACTGTCAATATATTTCGATAACTGCTTATTCATATTTCTTAAAACTATAATAAAACAACGTTTTATTAGCTTTAACCAAGCTGTTTATTATTCTTATCTTCTTAGAACTTTTCCACATTACAAAAGTTCATACTTAACCATCTCCAAAGTCCATTACATTCGCTTAGTAGGGTACTTAGTATAGTAACAAGCTGTCAATATCGTTCAAAAAAAATGCAATAATAGCGACGAGTATTTTCAATAATTATAAAGAGAAAATATTTGATTGTTTGTCCCTATTAGTTTTAGTTTTAATTCTTTATTGCACACAGAAACAAAATACATTGACATTAATAACAAGGAACAATGATGTACAAAGGCGAGCTTAACTCAACACTAAGTTTTCTCCCAACAAACCTTTTTGTGAAAGGAAAAGCAGTGTGAAAGGAGAAGTCAAGATAAAAGTTAATAAGTTTTGTAATATTACATACATATACATTATACATAAGTACATGTCATACACACAATACCAATATACTGAACACACATAAATGGATAGGAACTTAATAGTAGTAAGTATAAACATAATATTTGATATGAAGCTCTGCATTAGCATATCGTAAAACATGAAGAAATACACTAAATATATACTGTTCTTACATCATCACTACATAGTATAAAACAAAGTCGCTTTTTCTGTCCCTATGTCCCTTTGTATGCTTAAATCTTCAAAACTACGCAACGGATTTGGATGCGGTTTTTTTTAATGGATAGAGTGATTAAAGAGGAAGGTTTATATGTATAATAACATCCATTAAATAGTGGAGAAATACTGTTATTTTTGAGGTTTCTAATGTGATGTCGTAAATAATTACATTTTTTCCACTTACATTGCAAACGTAGGCTGCATACTAAGTATTGTACACATTGTAAAGGTCTACAGAAAACTATAATGTGGTCCATTTCAACACGGCGATGGGCTCACCACCTGTTACGTGGGACCGAATTGTACACGGTGAAATGTGGGCCGGTATAGGCCTCTGCCTACCCCTTCGGGGATAAAGGCGTGAGTATATGTATGTATGTATGTATGTACAGAAAACTCCGCGATGGCATATCTCTATCTCTTATGGATATCCCACAATAACATTTTTAAGTCATTTACTTTTTACGACAAATAATGGCTTATTTTCGAAGCGGTTTTAACCAATACATCATTAATCCTTATCCAATTAAATACCTCAAATACATTGTTTATTTAATATAGATCTATATGGCCCTCTACAGCATATGATTTAAATGAATATTTTCTAAGATATTACAGATATAAAATTGCGGGACGTAGCGTTTGCGGCCGTACCGGCCGGCCGCAAACTGGTCCGGTTTTTAAAATAGTTGGACATACGATCTAAGATGTCAAATTTGTTTTGGATAGAAAATATAGTGCTAATTAACATTTAGTACTACAACTTTCCCATAAAATGACTCATTCATGCCTAAAAAAATAATGAAAATGAAAAATGTATGGGAGAAAATTTATTTGGTTCAATTTCTCAGTTCAGTATCAAAGTATAAAGGTCTCACCTTTTATTTTGATAAGCAACTATGGTCTTTAATACGACAACATAAAAAATTTCCGCGTATCCCTGCTGGTTTGGGATCCACAATGCTATAAAGTTCACAGTTTTTCTGTACTTAGTGTATTTAGTATCAGCATTGCACCCGAGCGAAGCCGGGGCGGGTCGCTAGTACTTATATATTTGAAGAAAGAAATAGTTCTTTAACTCTATCCTTGAGTACACCCAAAGAGGTACTTTCCCGCGCAGAATGTGGCAATAAGTTCCACAACCGTACTGCGCGAATAGTAATGGAACTAACATAACAATGCGAAGAGTGAGAAGGCATACAAAGAAGAAGTGAAGAAGATAAGGTACGACAAGGTTTACCATAGGGACAAGAAACTGAAAGCGTTTACGTAAATAAGAAGGTGAATGTACATTATAAAGAATAGCATATAGAAGGAAGAGAATATGGGAATCTCGACGCTGCCAAACCGGTAACCACCCCAATCTTGTAAGGAATTCTGATACATGATCATACTTTTGAAAGGTTCACTATTCCTGGTGAACATAGGGTATATTTTATTCCCGTATTCCCACGGGAATGGGAACTACGCGAGTGAAACCGCGTGGCGTCCACTAGTATTTCAATAAAAGTATCCCTCTCTCCTATGTGGCGTACATGAAGTTGTGTAGGTCAGGTATCATATAATATTTGTGTGATCCACAGATGTTTGTTTTAGGTGTTATGTATGCAATTTGTATGTATTTAGAAATACATAAGTATGTCTATATTAACAGACTTGTTTTTTTTAGAATCTGAAATCATCCCAGAAGAATGGACTAAATCGACAATCACAATGCTACATAAAAAACAAGATAAGGGTAAAATAGGAAACTACAGGCCAATCAGTTTAAGGTCCAATATTTGAAAAATATTTTCAACCAACACATTAGAAGAAAATCAACCAAATTAACAAGCTGGTTTCCGAAGCAATTTCTCAACTATATATCATATCCACACTCTAGTACAAATCCTATAAAAATATGGAGGATATAATAAAATATATTACTTAGGGCTCGTGGACTTTAACAAAGCCTTCGATACATTAGAACTTGAATGGGACGCCCATAAAAAGCAAGGGCCAACAAATTATGTATAAAAATAATAAAAATGTATACACAAAGAGCATAGCACGAGTCAAACTTGAATCATCTGGTGATGAATTTCCTATCAAACGAGGTGTACGTCAAGGATATCCAATATCCCTTAAATTATTTTCAGCAACGCTAGAGATGGTCTTTAGAAATATAAATTGGACCAAAAATGTTCTCAACCTATACGGCAAAAACTTTTACCATCTACGCTTCGCTGATGATTTGATTCTGTTATCTGAAGATGCAAGAACTCTGGGACTAATGTTACAGTAATTATCCGATGATAGTGCTAAATCAGCCTTACAATGAACCTAACTAAAACCAAAATTATGAAAAATTTCCAACAAACAAAAACCTAGAGAATAAACAACGAAAAAATGTAATATGTTTAGAAATAAATATATCTAGGCCAACTTTTATCAACAGAAGATTGCATGATTAAAAAAATAAAACAAAGAGTAAACAATATCGGAAAATGCACACATAACAGAATGGTGATGTGGTACCTAAGAGATAGCAAAAGACGTAAAGGAAATCAAGTCAAAAGATGGGAAAGTGACATGAAGAAAATAGCTGGTCCTGTATGAACCCGTATAGCAAAGGATAGAGAGATGTGGAAATCTTTCAAGGAGGCCTCTGTCGAAAGATAAACTGCTTCTAAATAAGTGCCCGGTTGCCGAAATTAGTTAAAATTAGTTTAGTTACATATACAGCATAAATTCAAAATTGTAATGTTTTCTATGAATTAAATGTATAAAGTACCTTTTTAGGACACTATGAATTAAGATTTTTGTATGTACTTTTTGAGAAATAAAGAATTATAAATTGTTCATTGAAATACAGTATACCTACCTGAACACCCCGGGAACCTGGCACCGTCGAGCCCTCAGAAGGATACCCCAGTCAGTGGCGCGCCCCGGCTGACGACTGCAGAACTCGGGTGGGAGAGTTCTTTTCCGCACCTTCCCCGCTGACTCCTCCACGAGCATGATCTGCTCGCAGAAAGAGGCAGCGCAGTCCCACTTACTCACGTTGGAGGTCATGGGTCACACCATGGCCTCCAGCGAGAGAGTGTCCACGTCCAGACCTGCCACGAGGACCTGGCGGTATTGCGCCCAAGCCGTGCACTCCACTAATGTATGGAGCGCTGTGTCCTCGCTGCGCTGCGCTCCCCACAGTGCTGGCACTCGACTGTGGTTTCTCGGTGTATTCGCCACAGATACTTACCGAAGCTCCCGTGCCCGGTAAGTATCTGAGACAACCGGTAGGAGAGAGCACCGTGTCTCCTGTCCAGCCACTCATCCATGACAGGTCTGACCACCGCAATTGTGGCTAATCCCTCCTTTGGATCAAGTCACACCTTCCATGTCTCCACGGTTTTCTGGTGGACCTGGCACCGTCGAGCCTCGATTTCTCGAAACGGAAGGCCTGTGGCCCCGCTCCAGCGCCTCTTTGCGCCATTAAAACAGTGATGCAAGGGCTCTCGCTTCCAGGTCTCATAGAGGGCACCCGGCTAGGAGACACGCCGCCTCACCTTAGATCGTACCTTATCCCCATATCGCCCTGACTGACGGCACTCTCTGCGGGCTAAGCTCTTAGACAGTTCGGCATGACAACACGTTTAAAATAATGTGTCCTAATTGTAATAAATTAAATAATATCTCGTTATTTTTATATTTTTAAAATTTACCTGTGGGCGTTTCATTTATTATATTTCTCTGAAGCCGTTTATTTACATAAAATTGGTAGGGTTTTATGTAAGTAATTAATAACAGAGTTAAACAAGGATTCTTTTTTTCCTGTATAGCAAGATAAAAACGTTCTAGAACAATAAAGACGGTTAATTTGCTCCTGCATTTATTTTATCAAAGAACTTAGGAACAGAAGATTGCATAAAGCGCCCGCGGGTTCCGTGGATTGAACTCTTTGTGAACTACAACACGGAAAAACTACAAAGAACACAAGCCTTCGGGAATATTCTACAGTTGTACTCCGGTTCCGATCGCCGCCTTTAATTGTTGAAACGCGTTGTGAAAGCTCATCAGTCCATAAACGTGTGTTTAAAACTTGCTTCAAGTTTTCAAATAATGCCTACCTTTTAAAAACCCTTGGATTGTAATACCTTGCGAGATAATAAACTGTCGAGATCTTATAATCTAAACAACGAAATGAAATATTACAATAAAGATACTAATAGGGCATTTAGGCTAGGCGGCCGCTGCCCTGGGCCCGTGGTCAACTAGCTTCGTTCTTTGCCAGCGAGCGTTAATGGTCACTGTTTCAACCTAATTAAGAATAGGTACCCACCATCTTTTGCGGTTGACGTTGACTCTTGCGCAGAAAACGGGAGTCTAGAATTATCTAAGTTGTTGGCTAATTTACTAAGATTGATAAATATTTCACCAAGGCCCTGGTGCTTCTATCGGCCAAAAAGCTCGATACCCATTCGCAGAACCCCTTAGACAGTCCTAAGGGCGAATTGTGTAAGAAAACCACGGTGCAAGACCCGGTCGAAGGCTTTAGAGATGTCGATTAAGCTAATTATAAAAAAAAAAAAAAGTATCACCACGCTTCATAACCTTTGATAAATGGGAGGTGATGCCCATGATGGGCCTGTGATTGGCGGGGTCTGTCCTGTCACCCTTCTTGGGCACAGGATGCACACCACTTTTCTTTCATCGCATCGGGATCTTTTGGTGTGAAGATTACTCACAGATCATTTAGATCAAAAAGTTTGGAATATTCAATAGGGCGCAAGAGTACTACTAGTTGCAAGTGCTTCCAACCATAGAGCACTACTGTCACCCTAAAGCTTGGGCATCTGACCATTAGTTAAGCCTATGGGATTTCGTCCAACGCTGAGCTATGAGAATTATCAACGATCAGAGTGAAAATCTTTATGGGGGCTACCGTTTATATTGACGAATAAATGGATAAGGAATTGATGTAATATTTTAAAGCTCGAAGATTATGAAAGGTAAAAAAATTAAAACACCAAGCCCGGTTATAAATAACTTCTTAAAATTCTTATACCTCTAAAATCTTCATACCACTGTGAAATAAAAAGGTACCCACCATTAGAACCATATGATACACTAATTAATGAGAACGCACAGATAACACTGAACACACGGCAAACGTCACACATCATACCGCTCAACGGATAATTAAATTTAAAAAATAAAAACTATTTTTTTCTTAAAGACTAAATGACATAGCAGCACAGGCAATGGCATAGATTTAACTAACCTAATGATGTTTTACAGTGTAGGGGGCTGTGACTGATTCCGAATTCATGCTACTTAAGCAAGCTAGATTAGTAGAGGCGATATTAATAAAACCTTGCGGGTTTCAGATGTAGTGACGTCACAAATGTCTGTGTTAGTGTTTACAACGTGAAGGCACAGTTTAACAAATGTTTATTGCGGTATAACTAATGTTAATGCGGTTAAATAATGTCGAGATTAACATTTGCGAGGTGACGCAGAGTTAGTCATTACTTTCATACTAAAATTATACAAACGGTTTTGAATGACGGATTTTTTTTAAAACCTTTCATTTTATTTTTGTTTAAGTGAAAAACGAATACCCTGCATGGGGTTAGTTCTTGATGATAGGATATTAAATGTAACCTGAATTTTGTAGGTAGTAAAACTTAACAAGATCATCATGCGTGATCTCGTAAACTTCCCGAATTTATGTTTTTTCTCATACCACTAAGGTAGCACACAATCATACGGCCCACCAGGCGTACTGGTAGCACCGCAGCCTATGGACGTTTGCAACACCGGAGGCGCCACACTCGTGCGGCCAATATTGTACCCTGTAAAAACCTACTAAGACCCCTTTTGAAGAACGCCATTACGTATAGGCGTTTAGAAAACCGAGAGTATTTTATTATGTCTTTAAGCAAAATTTCTTTAAAAATGTTATATTACTTTTCATAATTTAATTTATAACCTGTATCAATTAATTATGAATGCACCAAGTTCAATCTAATTAACAATGAATGAAGTCAGCTAAGAATTACAGTAAATGATTAAATTTTACTGGTATTCTCGTTATGGTTTTATAAAATTATTAATAATTTAGAATTAAAATTAATTAAGATAATGATGATTCCGATTGAAAATGGTACATCTGTAATAGGATAGATGTTGTGTGCATGCGCAAAGGATTAAGGCGAAGTGAGTCTCAAAAATACACATTTTGACGTTTTTCGAATCAAATTTTTAAAGGCTTAAACAAAAATTTTTATGTATTTTTTGTGTATAATGGTTATTGACTATATTAACTAGGGACGTGAGTTTTCCAAAACACGATTATGTAAATTTGGCTCGATGGAAAAACTTCTCAAAGTTAGCTCGTTTTCCTGTGACCGCCTATTTTTTCCGCAGATTTTATTCCTTAGTTATAAAACGTACTAACGTGATATTTTCATTACGTGTTCCTAATAAGTACCTTCAAGGCCCTATGCTCTTATTTTTTTTTAATATAGACATATTTTCAATATACGAACACGTTTTGTTTAGCAGGAGTGCATTTTCCCGCGATCAGCCACACCACAGCACAATTAGCGCATCGCTCAGTCAGCGGATAGGCGTCGTAGAGGACACCCGTGTATAACTTTGTCGCGTCCGCTGGCGTTATTTGCTTACGTAAATGGTGAATAAAAAAAATAATCAAAGAAGTATTCATTGCAGAAACTCAAGGAATTACGATTGTAGAATCTTTTCGGGTGATTTCTTTGGAGTTTATTTGAAAAAGTAACTATAAACTTATCGAAATATATAGTTTCTTTTCATACGTTTGCCAATGCTTAGACCGGCTGATGCCACATGATAAATAAGTTCAGAAGATTTATTCTTACCCGTCTCAAAATTAAGTTTGTCTTTCTGGTTTATATTTTAGCATTTTCCCATTTCCATGTCTCTGTACTCATTTATCAAATACCTAGGTGTATGGTGATGGGTGATGGGAATCCCAAACTGAATTTCGACAAATCCTTCTACGACAAGATTTTACTTCGACGACATGAAACTCCGATACGACTCAATTTCGACAATATTTTAGATCGAAACAACTTAATCCCGACACTACTGTACTCCGACAAAGCGTTTATTCCTTTGTCGGAGTACAGTTGTGTCAACGTCTCCAGTCTAGATCTATGATCACGGATGTCACGCGTTTTCACTCGCATAGCTTCCGTTTCCGTGGGAATACAGGAATAAAATATAGCCTAGGTAATCCGGGAATAGCATGATGATAGTGTAGTAAAGTTTCCCACCAGTGAAAGAATTTTTCAAATCGGTTCGGTAGTTTCGGAGCATATTCGATGCAAACGAATAATCAAATATTTCTTCTGGACAATATTCGTATAGATAGCATAAAAAAAAATCCAATAGGGCGTAGGCGCGAGCATCAGCTAGTAGGTAATAAATAAATAGCGTTGTACTTCTAATATATTTTATTGTATTCTTCTTCTGAAAAATTATTTCAAATCATTACATGATAGTAATGAAAATTATATCAGAATCAATTACATAGCAGCTTACGAGTGGAAGATCTAAACGGTTTATCCCTACTGGATTGAATACGAGATAGTTTGACATAATGGATATGGTAAACTTGAACTTCTGTTAATTATTTCGTTGTATAAATTGTCTAGTTTGAACGGGTGAGCGCGCGGTAACATCTCGAACGCGAGTGCCCCTTACATCGTGCGTCTGCTTCACCCCCTCGGAATCTATCGAGACACACTCCCACTTCACCTTAAGCAATAAACGGAGAATTTTAACATCCTACGGTTTGCCGACGACATCGTCATAGTAGCGGAAGCGTGGAACAGTTGTTCCAGGTTTTAATAAGGCTTCGTATATGCCCTCTAAGTAATACCAGGTAGGTACAATGAGCTATCCGAAGAGTGACTGTATCCAAGAGAAAACCATACTCTCAGTACCAAAGAGCTCGAAGGTAAGCGGGTTAAGGCGTCAGGGTGGCTTCATCTGTAGAAGACTACATAGCCGATGGGACATAATGAGTGGAGACCGGGAGTCAGCGAAGATACCTAACATAGGCCCCCCTAAACGTAGTGCTTTATATTTTCTTTGGATCCCCCCCCCCCCGAGCAAATGAATAGAGGACCTGGATAAGGTCGCGTGAAGGGATAAATGTAGTGTAATGTGCCTACGTTTATAAGGTGGTCTGCCATTGGCAGATTGATTGATGGACGATGTTTATACCTTGAAAAATCCATTTATTTTAATATAAATCAAACACACCGAGCATTAATACGTTTGATATCTTTTAATCATAATAATAAAACGTAAATATCCGTATCCTTGCTTTAACGACTGCACGTGAATTTAAAACCAATAAAATAAATGCTTTAGATTCACGAGACTTTTTTTATTGTAATACTTAGGCGGCATACAACGGCTCACGGGTTGGTTATCGTAAAATATGGACGTTTGTAACATCAGAGGCTACGCAGTGATCTCCTATCCAAGATCTGGCCATAGTAAGTTACGTACTAATCGTTTACAGAACACTAAGTTCGCGGGACCACAGTGTGCTTCAAAAAGACTCTAATTTGACCACCTCGGTGGCGCATTCGGTAGTGTAACGGGCTGGTGCGCTGATGTCCCTGGGTTCGATTTCCGGATCGGTTCGAATATTTGTGTGATCCATAAATGATTGTTTTGGAGTTTGGGTGTTTCTATCCTACTAATATTTGAAAAGTGAAAGTTTGTGAAGATGTTTGTTACTTAATGACGATATATTACGGTTTAAAAGCGAGCGTATCGGTACTTCAGCCATATTTGAAACCAAGTTTTGAAACCAGTAGTGAAACAAGAATAATATTTCTTCTTTCGAAACTGGTTTCGAAAAGAGAATAAAAATTCTACTTTCGATACTGGTTTCGATAAAAGAATATTATTTCTTCTTTCAAACCCTGACTCTGCAGACGAGGTAGGCGGCGCATTTGGACATCGCATTGTTGTATATACAGGGTGAATTTTTGAAAAGGGCTTGGATGGCCAAATCCTAAACTATAAGGAATAGCTAAAAATGCTCAAAGGAGTCACGAGCCCGATTTTGATAAAACTTAAAACTTAAAACAGATTTTTGAAAAACCAATAATCCTAGTTGGGAATCGAACCTATTGATTTTGAAAAAAAAAACACACCCTTTATATTACACCATATGATAGTGTCGCTGATAAGGATCAAATTCTGCGAAGTAATGATATACGGCAAATTTAAGGAAAGTTTCGAATTTTGATGGAATTCATATTTCTTGTACCTAAATTTTGTATCATAATTTATTTCGTTCGAATTTCCAGAATAGTTCGTAACTATTCCGTGTTTTAAATCATGCTCAGAATGATTCTTTGAGGAATATTCTAAACGGAATCAATAATATTGAATGCAGTATGATCGTTGAGGTCTCGAATCCAGCTATGTATTAAAAACAATGGTCTACATTTTGAACAATTCATCAGATAACGTTAGAAAAATACGAAAGATGAGCACTTTCCCTTAGTTTGCCGTATGTAATTACTTCCCAGAATATGATCCTTAATAGCAGCACTATCGAATGGTGTAATAATATAGGGTGCGTATTTTTTTTCAAAATCAATGGGTTCAATTCCCAGCTAGGATTATTGGTTTTTCAAAAATGTAATGATGAGGTTTTAAGTTTCATCAAAATCGGGCTCGTGACTCCTTTGAGCATTTTTCGCTATTCCTTATAGTTTCGGATTTGGCCATCCAATCCCTTTTGAAAAATTCACCCTGTATACACTTATATTTATAACAATGAAATCGCTAATATTATTAAAATTCAGATAGTGAAACGATAAAATATTATATAGTGCCAACTGAGGTTTACTTTTATTTATAACGGTTGGATTGATAATTTTATTTCTTCGTCAATTTCCATGTAGTTTTTGTTTGCTTTCGTATAAGTGAACAGTAAATTGTTTTATATTCATCAACTTCGTTTACGTCACATGAGGTTTGCGAAAGGAGAGCTACTTCTTCATCAGACTCATCAAGCAGCGTGTGAAACGGCCCTGTTTGCTTAATGATAAAAGAGTTTAACGATTAAGGCTATTCTAAAACAATTCAGTCCACGCCATCGGCGCAGACTGAATTATTTTACAATAGCCTTAATCACTAAGCTCTTTTATGATTAAGCCAACACGCCCGTTTAGATTTACCCTCACATTGAAAAGAACCCTTGAATTCTAGGTTTACTGAAAGTTGAGATGCCCCTAATTTCTGAACTACATAACCCTGAATATTGAAAATTGTGTGGAATAATGCTTAAAGTACCTTTAAGACACTAAAGCAATATTTGAAATCGGACCACGCAGTGAGAAATCAAAGCTAAAAACTATTTTGCCTTTCATCCCCTCTCCTGAAGGAACCGCGCAAAATATCGGGATTAAAAGTATCCTAGAACCTTTCTCGGATCATAAGCTCAGATTGTGCTAAGTATCATTCAATTCTATTTTGTAGTTTCGGAGTGATACTTATTCGGGATACAGACAGACAGACAGAAAGACAGACAGACAGACAGACATGAAAAATTTAAATTACATTTTCATTTCGGCTTCAGTATCGATTATAGAAGGCCCTACGATTAAAATTTTCAAAATATCTTCCATGTACAGATTCTCGACCCTCAACAGTTTTATTATAAGTATAGACTAGCTGACCCTCGCAACTTCGTTTACGTCACATAATGTGCACGAAAGGAGAGGCAATTCTTCATCAGACTCGTCAGGCACCGTGTGAAACGGCCCTGGCCTTCGGCGCGGACTGAATTATTTTAAAATAGCCTTAATCATTAAGCTCTTTTATGATTGGGCCAACACGCCCGTTTAGACTCACTTTCAAAAGAAACGTTGATTTCTAGATTTGCCGAAAGTTGAGGTGCCCCTAATTTCTGAACTACATAATCCTCAATATTGAAAATTGTGTGGAATAATGCTTAAAGTACTCCCTTTCAGACACGAAAAAAATATTTGAAATCGAACCACGCTGTGAGAAATTATAGCTAAAAACCTATTTTGCCTTTCATCCCCTTTTCTGAAAGAACCGCGCAAAATATCGGGATCAAAAGTATCTAAGAACCTTCCTCGGACTATAAGCTTAGATCGTACAAAGTACCATTCAAATCGGTTCAGTAGTTTCGGCGTGATACTTATTCGGGATACAGACAGACAGACAGACATGAAAATTTTAAATTACATTTTCGGCTTCAGTATCGATTAGAGAACGCCCTACAATTAAAATTTTCAAAATATCTTCCATGTACAGACTTCCGACCCTCTACAGTTTTATTATAAGTATAGACTAGCTGATGCCCGCAGCTTCGCCCGCGTGAAATTTGTTCCCGTTCCCGCTTCCCGTGGGAACTTATTCCCGGGATAAAAGTGGCCTAAGTTACTCCCTATTACATAAGCTATCTGCCAGTGAAAGTCCCGTCCAAATCGGTCGAGCCGTTCCAGAGATTAGCTGGAACAAACAGACAGACAGACAGACAAAAATTTTAAAAAGAGACCGTATTCTTAGCATTCCATGGATTCTCCGTGCGGGCGCCGGGTCCATAGCGTGGCACAGGGGGGAACACCCCGACGGCGTCTGGGACTTGCGACCCATTCGAGTAGGTTTAGGGTGGCCACCTTACTATGCGCATAAACGATCACCTTCCACCGTCAACAATGTTCCCCCCCCCCTGCCCAACCAGATTTGGTAAGATCCTATCAATGCCGCTTTGGATACTCGTTTTAGTAAAGAGCTTACTGAAGCTCTTGGCAATCCAAGGTCCTTAAATAAATTATACAGGGATTTAGCTGGAATTCCCCTTGCTCCTACTTCTACGGCATAGAGTTTAACCACATAGCCATTTTTGGTTAACTCATTGGTCAAGTCAAAGTATTTATTTGTTTTCATGGCGTGGTCCTTCGGTATGTTGGTCTCCCACGGCACCGTCAGCTCCACGAGCACCGCACGCCTGTGTATTCTCGAAAACAGGAATATGTCGGGTCTGGATGACGAGGCACATACATCGTCCGGGATTTTGTAGTGTTTTTCATACGTATCTGAGAGTATAGTCCAATCGGCGGCAGCCATCAAAATTGAGTATGGCTTTTGAGGTACTTTCTTTGAACAGCCTTCCTTTACAAACGCAATGTCATTTCTTTTGTTTGTGGTTAATCCCTTTTTCGCTCTCGCTACCGCCAAACTGACAGCCTCACGTATGATTTCCAATACCCTATCGTGTCGGCGTGAGTAATGACCCCGGTCTAGTAACGTCCTACAACCTACCAGCAGGTGCCTAGCAGTTCCAATCGCTTCTCTACATGCATTACATGTTTTATCTGTGGCTTTCCCCCACCTGACCAGATTACTTGGGTCGGGGAGGGTCAATTGAAACGCGTTCAGGTAGAACTTAAGCAAAGCCGGCGACCAGTCGTACAATAAGGTACGCCACTGCAAGGCCATGGGAATACAAAATTCGCCCAGAGTAAGCCATTCATTCTGCATCTCCAGGTTCATCGCGTGCACCTTATAGGCATCGCTCTCATCCTGCTCCAGAAAAGATTTTGTAATGTCTTTATCTGTTTGTCTCCGGATACTACCCAACCCCGCTCGACCAGTCTGCGAACCCACCATGAATTTCTTGTGGAATTGGAGGCGTGACTCAAGTTCTGCTTTATTTTTATCCTTTGGAAGAGTTTGAACGATTTTGTCTCTTGAATTTGCCAAGACGTACATTTTAGTAACTCTTAAATGTTTAAAGAGATTATTATTTTGGTATGTGTACCGTATATACATTCATATGCATTTAGTAGAAAGCGGTTATTTTAATATTACAAACAGACACTCCAATTTTATTTATTTGTATGTATAGATAGTCCAATCCTGCCCGATCTGGCAATAATGTAAACATGTCACGTTTTGACAATCTATACTTATAATAAAACTGTAGAGGGTCGAGAGTCTGTACATGGAAGATATTTTGAAAATTTTCATTGTAGGGCGTTCTCTAATCGATACTGAAGCCGAAAATGTAATTTAAACTTTTCATGTCTGTCTGTAAGTATCACGCCGAAACTACTAAATCGATTTGAATGAAACTTGGTACAATCAGAGCTTATAACCCGAGGAAGGTTCTAGGATACTTTTAATCCCGATATTTTTCCCGGTTCCTTTGGGAGAGGGGATAAAAGATAAAATGGTTTTTTTAGTTGTAACTCCTTAATGCGTAGTTCGATTCCAATTTTTTTTCAGTGTTATAAAGAGAGTACTTTAAGGATTGTTTTACACAAGCTTCAATGATGAGGGTTTTGTAGTTCAGGAATTAGAGGCATCTTAACTTTCGCAAAACTTAGAATTCAAGGGTTCCTTTGAATCTCCACACTCTGGTGGAGTGCACGGCGTGGGCACAACAGCGCCAGGTCCTCGTAGTGGGTCTGGGCGTGGACACTCTGTCCCTCGAGGCCATGGTGCGAGCCATGCTCTCTAGCGGGAGTAAGTGGGACTGCGCCGCCTCTTTCTGCGAGCAGGTCATGCTCGCGAAGGAGGCGGCGGGCCGGGTGCGGGAGAGAACTCTCCCACTCGAGTTCCGCAGTCGGCGCCCTAGGCGCCGCCGACGTGTCTTCGCCGAGGACTATCGGCCTCCATGACCGGGGGTCTGAGGACGGTGAGAGGGCCGCTCACTGTCCTTACAGAAGCAGGCCATGACGGCAGCGTGACGTGAGCAACTCACGCACGCCCCCCCCTTAGAAGCGGGTCACACCCGAAACCCCCCATAGACGCGGGATTGCACCCGAACCACCCCCTGGGCGAGGCCGCATTGGCGGCCGTAGGTCTGTTGGGAGTCACGGGACATCCTTCCTGAGGGCTTACCCGGGGCTCTCAACCATAGGCGGTTTTTTTAGTCGGTAAGAGTCCGGCATAACATCGAAAAGGCACGCTTCATCTAGTGAAGTGCCATACGGCTCTTTTCCATAAAAGTGTTTTCGCAATGGCTCCGAAAGTATACAATAAGCTACCTAAGAAATTGAGAAATGCCGAAAGTATAAACGTGTTTAAAAGAGATTTGTTTGATTATCTGGTTAATAAGACTTACTATACAATTGAAGAGTACCTGAATGATAAAAATAATACATGCAGCTAACATACTTAATTATTAATAATGAAAACTATGACATTTAGGATAAGTGTGACTCAATTTTTGTTTGTGTATTATAATTTATCTATATTTCCTGTATCATTTATATTTATGACATTAATGTACACTATAAATTTTGTTTAACATTTTTTGACATTTGAAATTTTTAATTTAATTTATTATAAATTTTATTGTGCATCGGTATTCCCAAATTGCAGTGGTTGCCGTTCTTGTATTGCATGCCTCAATCGGCGGAACATGGTTTGCACATTGTTATCATCTAACACCTTAGATATAAGTTTACTCTGTACCTGTGTTCAGCAATGAATAAATGAATTATGAATTATGAATTATGAACATCCTATGAGGATTTTCCCTCACGTTAAACAAAAAAAAAAAGGGTTCCTTTGAATGTAAGGGTAAATCTAAACTGGCGTGTTGGCTTAATCATAAAAGAGCTTAATGATTAAGGGTATTGTAAAACGATTCAGTCCACGCTGGAGGCGTGGGCTGAATTGTTTTAGAATAGACTTAATCGTTAAGCTCTTTTATGATTAAGCAAACAGGGCAGTTTTATACGCTCCTAGGAGTCTGATGAAGAAATACCTCTCCCTGCATAGACCTCATGTGACGTAAACGAAGTTGCGAGGGTCAGCTAGTCGTTGTCTAAGACAGATTAGTAGAAAAATATAGTATGACAAAGCATTGATTTTTTTACCATCCTAAGTAGGTATTTTAAATGAAAATAAACTATCATAAAGAAGTTATTTGGTGTTGAAATGATTGTAAGAACACTGTATGACTCCTGGATACTGGAATATAATCAGGGTTAATACTCAATTGCAAGTAACTATGGATATACAGGATCAAATGGGTTTGTTTACATTTTTTCGCAAAGCTATTGAAATACAGTATAGTTTTGAAAGTAGGAACATACGCATTCTTTTATCGAAACCAGTTTCGACAGAAGAATTATTATTCTCTGTTCAAAACCAGTTTTGAAAGAAGAAATGTTATTCTTTTCTCGCAACGGGTTTCGAAACTTGGTTTCGAATGTGGAGAACTGCCGTAAACACGATCCGTAAGTAAAAAGTATTTTGCGTGAATTCCCAAATTCTATAAGTATCAGTCAAAATCTATTAGGTCGCTGCAATCATTAACCGACTTGTATATCCTTACGCACGGAGTTTTAGCTCGGAGGACAGTTCTTCTTAGGGGTGGTGTCCACCCCGAATACTAAGATCTAGACAATGAGGTCTTGCCCAAAAAATAAAAATTTATGACTATAATCACGTTATGCTTCTATTAATTGTTAGTAAATGGGAAATCTCTTTACTCTTAGAACAAGTAGAAGTTATTTCATCCGATTTGGTCCATTCACCCTTAGCAGTTTCTCGGTTAGGTTCGGCAATGAATCGTTTTGCTAAAAGGCTTCCATAGTCACCACTCACGACAACCTCGAGATTAATTGGGGTGGTGACATTTTGTGTAGTTTTATTTCATTTAATTTAATTAATTAAATTCAATAATTCTATGTGATATAGATGCATTTTATGCTATTTATGCTATTTGAACCAACTTGTTCTCTGACATGATAATGTAATAATGTATATATTTATATTCTATTTAACGTAATGTAAAGAATTTATATTTCATAATTTTGATTTTATAGTGTCATTCTACATTATGATATTATTTATTAATTGTGCTTTTGACCTATAAATTATGTTTATATGCGTAATACACCTAATTATTTTAATCTTCAATACAATATTTTAGATAATTTGTTCTTGTAATGATATGGGTGAATGAATAAGTACCTGAAATAAATGAATTTTATTTTATTTTTTATTTTTTTTAGTTGTACGCTTTCTCGTCGCCACTAGGAACATAAAATAGACTACTTAGTTAGGAAATCAATAAAATACACCAATAAGTAAGACAAGATTTATTTTAAACATTCTTCAAAGGGGTAGTCCCGTGACGGCGCCAATCCACCCCCTCACGAGAGGAACATTACTGTAGGCCCCAGGCTGGTGCCTCATCGCACATTCCAAGCCAAATGAGACGACGCCTACTAGTTTGCCATTTAATACTGCTGGACCTCCCGAATCACCCTACAAAGAAAAACAAATGTTTAATTCTTAACGGGCAAGCAACCACACAGGCCTTCCGAGGCTATGAGATCACGTAGTTACTCCAAGTGTATCTCACGCGTGTAACTCTCACGTCACGCCGTCGACTTGGGCCTGATACTGTAAGGACGGCGAGCAGCCCTCCCGTCATCCCTAGGCCCCGGTCATTGACGCCTGTGGCCAAGTCTGGGGCGACCTCGACGCAGACTGGGGTACTCGGGTCAGAGAATTCTCTCGCGCTCCCTCTCCGCCGAGTCTTTCACGAGACCTGCTCGGGTGACTCCCCCCCCCCCCCCCAATAAAGTAACATAGATATTAATTTTATTTATTTGTTCTGAACGTTTTACCAACATCCCAACACTAGTGTCTCTAACGACTGGATCGTAGGTGCCTTATGGAAACCTACATCCTAAAAATTCGCTGAGGCTACGCGCACAGAGACAACTCATTCACAGAGGCTACGCACACATAGACAGCTCATTCACAGACACGAGGTCGGGCAGTCTCAACTGAATTTTCGTTACTGATTTGTGCGCGAGTGTGTGTAGCAGAGGGTAGATGTGAAAAAAAATGACATAAACTAAATAATTTACATTGTTCCAGTAATAGCACCTGCGAAGAAACAATGGTAGGTGCCATATGTGCAATAATTCGACTGCCTCTGTGGGGCAGTCGGTAGTGATACCGCCTGCGGCGCTGGAGGTCGTGGGTTCGATTCCCACCGGAGACAAATATTTGTGTGACCCATAAATGTTTGTCTCAGGAGTCTGGATGTTTCTATGTTTAAATTGTATGTATTTTAAAAAAAATATAATTATTAATATCCGTAGTCTGATACCCATAACACAAGCAGGTTATTCCTAGCTTACTTTGATCAGATAGCGTTGTGTGAAATGTCCATGAGTATGTATTTATTTATTTATTCAGTTGCCCTAAAAATGGGTGCCCAGGGTGGCATGCATCAGAAAACGTTAAAGAGAGCGTAACTTTCGCATTTTCGCGTTGTTCCCGTTCTCATGGGAATTCGGGAATAAAATTTTGCTTAATTATGACACCCGGGAATAAGTGTAGGCAGCTTCCCAACAGTGAAAGGGTTTTTTTTAAATTGGTTCAGTAGTTGCGGAGTCTATTCAATGTAAACAAAGAAACAAACAATCAAATCTTTCCTCTCTTATAATGAACGTATGGATATGGATTATTACCTGACAAGCGTCCTTCCCTCCATTAATAAAGCCAGCACAGAACATCCTATCCGTGGTAGTCCTGTAGACGTCCCGCGGCATGGACCGGCACTGGGCTAGGGACATGATGGGTACCCGGACTCGACGTAGAATTTCTTGCATCTCGGGTATCTGCAATTCGAAAAAGAAACTTACTTTAGAACTTATTTAAGACACCGACTTTTAAATTCGGTTTATAAGTTTTAGACTTATTGACTACAAGCGAACAAACAATTTCTAAATTTTAAATAATTATGGAAAAAGAAATTGGTTTTGAGCAGGATTCGAACCTGCGTCTTCTCATGTATTTCAAAGTTTATTTTTTCCATATTAAAAATGTATGATCAGTTAGCATACTAATGGCTTTTCATATGTTCGGGCAGGTTTCATCATAAATCGAATGAATGTAGATGCAATTCTATACATTCGTGCCGTGTAACTTTCTAATAAGTGCCAGTAGATGGTGCCTACGTCGCCCCAAGACGTAAATTTGGTTGGTTCCGAGTTGGTTTCAAACCCTAAAATCATGACCCTCCTTTTGCGCAGTCGGTTAAATGTAACCTATGTCCTTCCCAGGGCCTCAAACTATCTGTGGTATTTCTTGTTCAGACATTAGAGGAGCGAGTGAAATTACCCTGTTTGCTTTAAATAAAAGAGCATTCAGCATAACATTCGTAAAAATTCAGCCCACGCCTCTGGCGGATACAGGAGCATTTTACAATACCAATCAAATCAAATCAAAATTATATTTATTCCACTTAGGCATTACACAGATGAGCTTGTAAAACGTCCAGAATATAAATCGAAAACTCTACCACCAGTTCACAACGCGACCCACCTGAGAAGAACTGGCAAGAAACTCAGCGGGTTATTTTTTTTTTGCGCTGTTTACAATTTTAAAGAATCTAAAAACTATGCATTTTATCAATTTTTTTGAGAATCTTTATGATTAAACAAACACGCCAGTTTGTATGCCCCTTACATTTAAAGGACTGAACTACAAAACCTTCAATATTGAAACTTGTGTGGAACAATCCTTAAAGTTTACTCTCTTTTTAAAGCTAAAAGAATTTTTGAAATCGGTCTAAGTCTGCGTTGAGAAATGACAACTGAAAAACCATTTTACCTTTCATAAGGAAAGGAATCGCGCAAAATATCGGGATCCAAAGAACTCATTTGGTTCCTGATATTTTTTTATCTCGGATCATGAGCTCAAATTGTGCCAAGTATCATTCAAATTGATTCAGTAGTTTCAGCGTGTTACTTATTTGGGAGAGTTACCGAGAGACTGCAAACATTTTATTAAGAGTGCAATGTTTGACCTTGACAAATCCTGAGGCAATTCGAACGATTGCAGCGTACGTTTTTGCCGGATTTCATTCGATTCTTATACATTATATTACTGTTATAAAATCTGAGGGGTTTTAAGAAAAAAATTATACGTAAAATATTGTTCTAAAGATCTATTTTATGACAAGTTTTTATGAGAATTAAACTCATTTATTTAGATAAAAAAAATACATGGCTGGTCTTGACCAGCCATGTATTTTTGCAATATTTCTCAATTTTAGAAAGCGATTTCGATCGAACAAAGTATTCCTAATCGTGTTTTGATACGTTAAAAAAGCAAGAGTATCTAATAAATTACAATCACATCGAAGAATATTTCCTAGTATAAAGTTCACCCCAAGATGAGTCTTTTTCGAACATACAACCCTTAAATATATTTTACAGCTTCAGTATCTATTGGAGAAATTAAAATGTTCATAATAACTTTCATGTACTTACACATTCTCGGCCCTCTTCAGTTTGGGCTCTTCTACATGGACAGAAGTGTGGGCTACCATGACTTCGAGCTCAATCACAGAAACGAGGAATAGCCTTTAAAAGGACTTTGGTATTAAGACTTATTAACTGCAGAAACGAGAACACTGAAACAAGACACCCCTGAGTCTCGCAACGACGAGCCACTGGCGCTGTGCCGCCGTTTGCTCCGAACACGTCTTGCGTCGATTGCTTGCGCCGATCGAAAAGGATTTTGAAAAGTCAAAGGGATAACGTAGAAAATAAAATTTTGAATAGTCCTCAATCATCAATTCAGTTGATACCCTAAATATGACTGATGGACGTAGGCCTCTCCCAATTTATGCCACGACACACGGTCTTGCGCATTCCGCATTCAGTCGCAGCCTGCGACCTTTTCTAGGTGAATTCCTTTTTTAGGAATTTCAAATTATTAGCACTAAACCAGTGGACTGTCTTAGAGAAGACATTGTTTCCACGTTTAAATTTAAATTTTAATAAATACATACATAATAATCCATATGCCCCCATCCACTGACAGTTAGCATTGCACCCTCCTGAATATCCTGAACCGAGCCGATGGCTATTGGCCGGGAGCTTGGCGTCACTGGTATGGGGATCTCAAGCAGCACCAGTTGGTAATCATAGTCAAACTCGTGGAGGTTAGTTTTGTTCCACAATGGGTGTATGAAATGGGCACATATTGGATACAAGGTGGCTTGACTTCGTTGTGTTGAGCCTGCTAGCACGAATTGTTTTTCGTCCCTAGAAAAGGAGTAAAAACAATATAATTTAAAATTCATGAAAAGAATAATTTTATATTATCTACTGTACTTACATAAAATATAGATGGATCGATATTATGTACACATGAAAGATATTTATAAACTTTTAATTGTAGTGCAATATCTTATCATTACCATAAATGTAATTTAAAAAAATTGTCGGTCTGCATCCCGAATAAGTACCACGCCAAAACCACACAATCATGTTGAATTATACTTGGCACAATGTGAGCTTATCCCAATATTTGACTGTCTCATTGGGAGAGGGGATGAAAGACCAAATGTTCTCTTGTTGTGTAGTCAGATTTCAAATATTTTTCGATGTCAAAAAGGGAGTTATTATCTTTAATTACTCCCTTTCTGACATCCAATTGTTCTGCACAAGTTTCTAGATTGAAGATTTAATAGTTCAGAAATCAGAGTCATTCTAAGCTAACGTACAAGAATTATTAAAATATCAATAGACTAACTTTTTCTTGAAGCCATCTTGCAAGCTTGAAGTTCATTATGAAATAAGGTCAGATTCGCACACGCTCCCTTAAGCCTGACAAATAAATATACTTTTCTCTCTCTCTCTCTCTCTCTCTCTGTGTGTGTGTGTGTGTGTGTGTGTGTGTGTGTGTGTGTGTGTGCGTGTGTCTTTTTTACAAGTACATAAATATTAATTTAATGTGCTGTAAACGATCACTGCATCAAGCGACTTACGTTAAGGCTGGTCACGTCATAAGTGATTATTTTGTGGCATTTCTAGTTAACTATGATAAATGTGAGGACGTTGCCTTTGGCACATTTTTGAGAAAAGTGCAGCAGGTCTTTAAAACCTCATTATGCCTTATACGTAGGTACGCGTATGAAACATTATGAAAGTACGAAATCCTGAAGAACACAACCTGCTCATTGGTTGGCAGTATGGTTTCCGTCGACACTCGACTGGCGATCTTCTAGTGTACCTCACACACCGCTCAGCTCCTATAGACTGCTGAAGGGACTTGCGGAAGGATGTCTATCTTCTTAACCGGTAGAAGCATCAGAGCCGTCTTTGAATTTGCTTTTAAGCGTACATGTTGAGACTGATACCCAACACAAGAGGTAACTTCAGCATTTACTGCTACTACAGCGTTAGTACCAGAGATCACAGCGCTACAAACAATGATTTTAAATGAAAAGTGTTTTTAAACTTACTCGCAATGCGCAGCAGTCAAAACCCACTCGGGGGATATTATACTGCCACCACAGTACGGCCCATACAGGACCTGGTAGGGTACGTCATGTATAGATACCTGGCTCCCCCCTACTATTCTAAATTGTACCTGAAATTTAAGAAAAAAATATTTTGTAAGGCAAAATTGTTTTTCAAATTTTACACTCTCAAAATGACTTGTTTATAAAGCTTGTGAAAATAAGTCGAAAACAAATTGCCAAAATTTCACCACCCAAACATTACGTTGGCAACCTTCTTTTATACCAACGCAATGTTAGGTTATAATTTTAGTACGCAAATTTTAGAACCCTCTTCTTTTGGATCCCGCACAACGCGTGCCGAGTAACGGGGAGAATCTTCACTAGAACTGAGATATTGATACTGTTGATTGATGGTACTTGATGGAACTTGCTACACATATTGAAAAACTTCACTTGTACTGTTCCTCAACATTTATTATTGTAATACCTAACCGGTTTCGCCTTTCGGCATTCTCAAAGGCTATTTACTTATTTAGATCATAATTACACTCCGAACGCATTAACAATGACAATTGTTTCCATGTAGGTATACCAACAGACAATGTTGTCAGTTTTCAAATTTTCCCCAAAAATTAGGGAGAATGCAAAGTATTAAAATACTTGCAAATCAAATCATTTCCAATCATATTACAATATTTAACTAATTTTAAGGGTTGCCAGTTTACAATTTGTCCAGAAAAAAATTTTTGAGTTCTGAAATTAAATAATTACAATTCAAATTTAAAAATTATTAGTATTGTTGAAGTGTCAATAGTGTAAATTAATATATTAAATGTGAATAACTCAAAATGTCCAAACGATTAAATGTCATACACTGCACCAATTTGATTTGTCATATCGAACCATGTCAAGTAAAACTAATAGGTACAAATAAATTAAATGTCAAAATATCTAGGTACTCAATTAAATGTCAAATTAACTAATCAAATTAATGTCAGAATATCCTATTAATTAAATGTCAAAATATTCAATCTTATACATATGTAGATGTCATTATCATATCACTGTTTATAATAATGCAGCAAAGGTGAACGGTTCAGGTCTAATTGTTGGTTTAGGATAATGTTCGGGTCAGTATATGATCTAAATAAGTAAATAGCCTTTGAGAATGCCGAAAGGCGAAACCGGTTAGGTATTACAATAATAAATGTTGTGGAACAGTACAAGTGAAGTTTTTCAATATGAGAACTGAGATATTCAATAACTAAATCGTTTTCAAGCAAGGCGTGAAGAGGTGCATCACAGAGTCTTTACTGCGAACATTTTTTTCTTGGAATCCAACGAGATTTCAAGCTAAGATCAAAAAGTGATGTCTGTGGCTTTTCCCTTATACGTTACATGCACAACTTTAAATGCCTTTACTCACATCTACTGAGCTGTTTTCCCTGAAATCTTCTTCGACGTGGTCGGGGGCCAGCGTTTCGTGGTAGTACTGGTAGGTCCTAGGTGACTCCGCCCGGCTCTTGAAGTTGCGGCAGTAATGTTGAAGACACTCAGATGTGCGCGGGTTGGAGTAGGTGCCTAAGGTGAAAAGGAATTTATTTTTAAAGTTTGAGCTCCGTCTGGCGACGGTTCCCGTGTTGCGACGGATAAGAGTACAAAATGTCGCCACCCCAATATATCCCGTGGGTGTCTTAAGAGGCGACTAAGGGAACACTTTCGCAAAAAGATCCATTGCGTAGAGAAGGAAAACTCGAAATGAAACCCGGTTGTCAGTTAGATGACAATCGTTAAGCCAAGTTAAAGACCTTATGGGCGGCTTGAAAAATTTTAACAGCAGTTCGCGGCGACCTGCGCCGGTCCATTTCAACACGGCAATGCAACTCACCGCCTATTACGTGGGACAAACCTTTAAGGTGAAATGTGGGTATAAAGACGTGATTATGTGTGTGTGTTTTTGATGTAGGTACATTACAGTTACACAGTACGAAACAAGAGAATCAGACGCTACCAGAATAGTTGCTTAATGATGATGATATGAAGATATTAATAGCTACAGAATGTATTTTTCTCGAGTCTATCTACAAATATTTTCCTTTTACCGATAAGCAATTGTAATTGTTATATAAATTTCCTAATAAACTGAAAGCATATAAGCATGGCTCGCTTTTATGTTTAAAAAATTAACTAAGTTTTTTTTATATCTTAATATATAAAACAAAGACGGGTTTGTTACAACATTTATAACTCAAGAACGGCCGTACCGATTTGGCTGAAAATTGGTAGGGAAGTAGCTTAGAACCAGGAGACCGACATAGGATACTTTTTATCCCGTTTGACCTCGCTTTTTTTTTCGCTTTTTTTGGTCGATTCACTATTCTGCTGGCGACGTACTTACACCGGTAGTCGTCCTATGCATGAATATGCGCAATTTCTACAATAATGCGACGGGAAACATCTATCGTAAACGAAATTATTCTGACGGGAGTAAATGCGACGGGAACGGGTGATTTACTCTCTTATGTGACGCATACGAAGTTGCGCGGGTCAGCTAGTTAATAATAAATATTCACGGACATCTTACACAACGCTATCTGATCCCAAAGTAAGCTAGGAATAACCTGCTTGTGTTATGGGTATCAGACCACGGATATTAATATGTACTTATATACTTTAAATACATACAAATTATACATAGAAACACCCAGACTCTTGAGACAAACATTTATGGGTCACACAAATATTTGTCTCCGGTGGGAATCGAACCCACGACCTCCAGCGCCGCAGGCGGTATCACTACCGACTGCGCCACAGAGGCAGTCGAATATAATATATTAAGCTCGTTAAAATAGACTGGTCTCATGGTCCAGTGGTTAGTGTGCCTAACTACGAATCCGGAGATCGAGGGTTCGATTCCCACCCAGGACACTTTGTGTGATGAGCACATTGATTTTTTCTGGGTCTAGGTGTAATTTATCTACAATTTGTATGTATTTCGAAATATTTATGTATGTTTATCGGTCGTCTAGATCCCATAGCTGCCCTGATAATTGCACTTGCAGTAATCGACATTTTTGAGATTTTCGCTTTTTTGCAGAAATGGCATCCTAAGGACATAATCTATACGTAAAAAATATATCTGTAACTTTTTCTCTATTACAAACGTGTTTTTTAGGTACTATGAAACGCAGTACTTGCACCTAAATGTAAAATAAAAAATAAAATAAAATAAAATTTATTCCCTTTGAAATTTTTAAAAAATTATTTAGGTTTGTCAAAATTTTTGTGACTCTACCGGGGGTTCGGAAATGCTACAGACTGAGAAGAACACCCCAAGAAACTCAGTCCGGTCCCTATTAATTCATCTTAGTATCTAATACAGTTTTTTTTTTAATGTAGAAAGGAGCAATTCGTGTCACTGCCAGGCAGCCTTGTCTTCTAGAAAGTCTTTAATGCTATAATAAGCTTTCTGGCACAATTTAAGTTTTATTAGTTTTTTAAATTTATTAACTGACAAACCTGTTACGGCTGTCGGCAATGTATTGTACATTCGAATACAATTGCCCGCAAAAGAATTGCTTATTTTATTAAGCCTAAATCTAGGTACAGCCAATTTATTCTTATTTCTTAAGTTTAGGTTATGGATATCACTATTTTTAATAAATTTACTATTATTTTTATGAGTATATAATAAGTTTTCATATATGTACTGTGAATACACAGTAAGGATGTTGATATCCTTAAACTTTTCTCTTAATGACTCCCGAAACCCCATACCATAGATAGCCCGGACAGCCCTTTTCTGCAACACAAAGATACATTCGATGTCGGCAGCGTTACCCCATAATAGTATGCCATATGTCATGACACTGTGGAAATAGCTAAAGTAGACAAGACGCGCTGTTCTAATGTCTGTCAGTTGTCGGATCTTTTTAACGGCATAGGCTGCAGAGCTCAGTCTGCCCGAGACTTTCTCGATATGAGGCCCCCACTGCAAGTTGGAGTCTAACTTTATGCCCAGAAAGACAGTTTCGTCGACCAATTCTACTTGATCATCCCTAATCCTAATACTGGTGTTAACGAGCCTAACATTTGGCAAGGTGAATCTAATACATTTTGTTTTAGTTTCATTTAACAATAAATTATTTGCGTTAAACCAGTGGACTACCCTAGAGAGGGCATTGTTTACTTCGTCAAGATCGCGTTGTCCACGTTCAACTTTAAATATTAAAGATGTGTCATCAGCAAACAAAACTACCTCGTGATCGTCTCTTATAAGGTGAGGGAGATCATTTATGTACACTAAAAATAGAAAAGGTCCCAGAATTGAACCCTGAGGCACCCCCATTGTTACAGCAGACCCATGTGACTGTTTACCATTTATAACTACTCTCTGTACTCTATCTCTTAGGTAAGAACTAATTAAATCCAAGGCCGTCCCCTGGATCCCATAATGATCAAGCTTTTGAATTAAAGTCTGATGCTGGACGCAATCAAAGGCCTTAGATAAGTCGCAGAATACACCATAAGCATCATACGACTCCTCCCAGGCCTCATATATACACTCTAATAATTTAATTCCAGCATCCGTGGTAGACCGACCGCGCGTGAAACCGAATTGTTTAGTATGGAATAGTTTATTTGTATTAAAATGATTTTGCATTTGATTAAGCATTACCTTTTCAAAGATTTTACTAAACGTGGGTAGTACAGAAATAGGACGAAAATTGGACGGATCCGAGGTGCTACCCGATTTAAACAGAGGAGTTATTTTACTAAACTTCATTAAGTCAGGAAACACACCACTATCAACACAATTATTAAATATTATTGATAATTCAGGGGCAACCATTTCAATTAACGAATTAACTAAATGTACTGAAATTCCCCAGAGGTCAGCCGTTTTCTTAATATTTAAAGATTTAAAAGTTTTTATGATAGTGTGTATACTAATTTTACTGAATTTGAATATTTCATTACAGCAAGGAACATTTGCTTTTAACAAGGATTCTGCTATTGGGGTAGAAGAACCTAGGCCTCTGGTCAAATCTACTGGTATTCGAGAGAAAAAATGTTCAAATTCGTTAGCGACTTCGGCATCTGTTGTAATGATGTTACCATTTACTTTAAGTTTAAAATTATTATCATTTGATTTTGCTTGGCCTCTTTCTGCGTTAATTATTTTCCAAGTAGATTTAACTTTGTCTACACTATTGATAATTTTATTACTTATATACTTTCTTTTGGCCGCTAAGCAGTCTGCTTTAAACTTTTTTGAATAAGTTTTAACATAATTTAGAAATTCATCTGTTCTATTAAGCTGTCTTTCTGAGTATAGTTCATACAGTTTTTGTCTACTTTTATGTATATCCTCAGTGGCCCATTCACTGAAGGCTGGCCTGTCTCCGATTGTGACTTCCTTAGATTTGAATATGGAGTTGAACTCATTGTAAAAGGAATCAAAAAATAACTTATACATTACATTTGAATCTAAGCCAGTGTCTAAAAATGGAAGTTTATTGCAAAGTCCAACTCGCATACGTTCCAAGCGGTCACTAGTTACTGGTCTACATAATATTTTACGTCTTTTAACTTTTTCTCTTGTGATCTTGAAAGATGCTATTTGCCCAGTATGATCTGATTTTATCTTATTTATAATACTCTTACTTTCTGGCAACATATCACTGTATATATTGTCCAGACAAGTAGCTGTTGTATCACAATATCTAGTAGGCTCTAAAAATAAGTTAGTGAGATTGTGTGATTTAAATAAATTTAAGATATCATTGGTCTGACGTGTATTTATAAGTATATTAACATTAAAATCACCGCACACTATTAGGTGTTTATTAGTTTTTCCAAGTTTAAATAGCACTTTATCCATTACTTCCTCAAACTCACAAAAGGGTGAGACTCCAGGTTTATATACGCATACTACTATGAATTGCTCCAATTCTACGCACGATATTTCAACTGTACACTCTACAGAGAGGGACACAACATCTTTCCGTTCCTTATACTTTAACTTCTTATTTAATAAAATCAACGAACCCCCCCGTGTTGTGTTGACCCTGCAGAACGCACTACCAACCCGGTGACTACTGAAGCTGAACTTGTGCTACAAAAATTTGAAGTATTAAGCATATGCTATAAGTTTATGCAGTACTTGCTACGATTACTGCGTAAGCTTGTAGCATATTTTTTTCTGAAATGAATGTTTACTTAGCCAATCGTAGTATTCTACAATCCTGCGTTTACGAGAAGCGAGAGTGACAGGGAGCTATGTGTGTACGAATGCCGCACGGTATAGTGCAGTGTTTCATTTTAGCAAATCAGTGCGTCGACGTCACTCGCTGACGTGACAGTGTGCTCCGCGTGATTGGTGGTCAAACATTCCAGTATTACGGTAAGTATACCGTAACTCAAACCAACCATTTCATAGTCAAAACCGGAGTAGTTTTGACTATGACAACGATGCATGCTAACATGTGCTAATACGTTTGAACTCGTCAAACGTATTAACACAAATTAGTTAAATAAAAATGAAGATGTCACAAATAATTCACTTGAAAAAAGCGCCGAAGAACTAATACAGCACCTTAGTAGCAAAATGTGTTACACATAATCCTTACTGAAGATCTACAGACTCATTTCACTCCTGAGCTGAGCCATGTCTACAAGTTGTTCTGGAGAGTAGTCATAAACCGCCTCGCTGGGAAACTCGACAAGTTCCAGACAAAGAAGTAAGCCGGGTTTCGAAAAGGCTTTAGTACAGTGGACTACATCCATTCTGTTCGGCAAATTGTATGAAGTCCAACTAGCACAATCAGCCGTTGTGTATGGATTTCGTAGACTACGAGAAAGCCTTCGACTCTGTCGAAACCTGGGCAGTTCTAGAAGCTCTGCAGCGGTGTCATCTTGATTGGCGGTATATTGAGGTGTTGAGGGGCTTATATGATACCGTTACCATGACCGTCCAGTTGGAGGATAAGAAGACCAATCCGATAGCGCTGCGCAGAGGTGTGAGACAGGGAGATGTCGTGTCACCTAAGCTCCTCACTAATACGCTTGGGACGTCTTAAAATCGTTGGCCTGGGATGGAAGGGGCGTGAATATTAGCCAATGACATCGTCATAGTAGCAGAAAAGCTGAAACCTTTTAGCGGGGTGCTGCACAGTTTAAGTGAAGAGTCTCGACGTGTTGGCCTCGGTATAAACTTGAACAAAACCAAGGTCATGTTCAATGAGCATGTCATGCCGGGACCAATAGCTGTCCAAGACTACACTTACCTTGGGCAGGACATTTGAAACGAGTAACCTGGATAAGGACATAGCGAGAAGGATTTGCTTGGGCTGGGCAGCATTCAGCGAACTGCATCGGGTTTTCTATTCGCCGATACCGCAATGCCTGAAGATGATAGTCTTCAGCCAGAGCATTCTACCAGTTATGACCTACGCCGCCGAGACGTGGACACTCACAATAGGGCTAGTCCACAGTAGGGGTGTCTCTGAGGGATAAGATCCGAAACGATGTTATCCGCCAGAAAACAAGAGTGGTCGACATAGCTTGCAGAGTATACGTTTCGAAGTGGCTGGCCACATTTGTAGAATAACTGATGCTCGATGGAGCAAGCGTATTCTGGAGTGGAGACCGCGACTTGGTAAATGTCGGGTAGGACGACCCCCTGCCAGAAGGAGCGACGATCTAAAGAAGGTTGCAGGGATTGACTGGATGCGAAAAGCGCAGGACCGTGTGTTGTGGCGAAATTTGGAAGACGCCTATGTTCAGCAGTGGACTGCTATATGCTAGATTGATTGATTGACTTTTGAAGTGCCTTTGATTTCGGAAGATTAACTTTTTTTTAGTAATTATGAACATGAAAACGAAAGATGAAAACTTAACATTATATTTAACCTTTTGTTTTACGGTACACCTGTAGTCAGACCAATTTCAGGTAACTTATAAATAACCGAGTTTTGTATAACTCCCCCAAAAGGACTTATCACAGCTAACTCTTATATCTTAACATACGGGGCGTCGCGTATTAGGTAATGTATGGTAGGCTTGTCATGCCTATCTCTGTTATTGAGTTTATTATAGTAAATATAGCTACAATAAAAAAAAATGCTACTTCCCGATATCCGTCACATTAAAATATGTTACATTATTAAAAAATCTCATACTTGTTTGCATTAAATTTCTTTAAAAACGCAAATATCTGAAAAAAATCTTTAGGATGCAATATCTCAAAACTATGATTTTTAAGATAACGTAGATAGGTCTGACACGGCAGTACAGTCTGTTTAACTAATACCAGAGGTATGTAATATATTCAATGATTAATAATTACAAACGCAGTACTAAGCACGTGCTAGGTGAGTTTGCAGTAATAAGCACTATTACTGCATGTGATCTTAGTGATACTGTAATGCTCGCAAGCCCAGAAAGTTAATGAAAACGCAGTACTAAGCATTTTATCTAAATAAGATAATAAAATAAGGAAAAAAATATATCAATAGAAAGATCGATTTTTTTACTATTTTTAAGTTACATTTTAAAAGTTATAGCACCGATATTTCTTCCTTAGATATGACGAAATATGTTTTTCGCGCTTATCTCGAAACCGCTATTTTGCAAGTACTGCGTTTGCAATAACGAGGGCAGATAGCACAAGCTTATATTAGCTTAATCTAGGCTAGATGATGTTGCGTGAGAATGTCCACAAATATTTATTTAATTATAAAAAAATTTACGTCGTCAGCCTGATGGAAAGCCTTGGCGCATCTAGCGATTGGGAGCCACTCTCACAGTCTCTACTGCCTCTGTCAGTGGCCCTTAAGTTGGCGGCCTCATGATGTGCCTCTCCACGCTCCGCTTGTAGAACCCGGGGTTGTAAGAGGAGGGAAACACGTGCGCGGGCAGGTTGTTCCAAGCTTTTATAGTACGAAAGAGTAACAATCTTTTGAATCGCCAGAGATTCTTTCCACTGTGTAGGAGTGGCACCTCTGGCCAGCACGCGTTTTTCGGGATCGAAAAGGAGAAGGCGAGATAGGATCGCCAGTACTGTACTGGCAACACTAGACAGAATGCCGTTTTTAGACAACATATCATTGATATGCAGCAAAAACAGAGTGAGGGACAACACTGAGCCTTGTGGTACTCCAGCGTTTATGGCCAAGTAGTCAGAATAGCGGCCGTCGATGACAACCCTGATGCTTCTAACTGCCAAAAAGCTGTACACCCATCCGCATAAATTCTCGGGCAGTCCATAGGAAGGCAATTACGCAAGAAAACCACGCTGCCAGACCCGGTCAAAGGCCTTAGAGATGTCAAGGCTCACTGCTAGAGCCTCGCTCTTACTTTCGATAACCGCCGCTGCGGTGTGCGAGGTATACGAGGAGATCGCTCGTCGAGCGACCGTCGACGTCGATGGAAACCGTAGTGCCGGTCACTGAGCAGGTCGTGTTCCTCAAGGTGCCTCAGGAGCTGTGTATTGATTACACGCTCCATCACCTTGAACAACACCTTTGATCTTCAGAACTCTCGCCGTGTTATATTCGGTAGAATACAGCATTTATTTATAGCAATGATATTGGTATCTGCCTATAAAGGCCTACAAACTATAGGTACTAGGCCTACATTATGCACTTTTTGCTACAACACTTGTACTTTTTTCCACAACTATAATAACTAATTAATATAATATTATGAAGGGTTTCACCTTACAGCATTTTTGAAGGTTACTTAACGGCTCGTAACAGACACACTGACATCAAAGTCTCACTAATTCCAGACTTTACCCTAAAAAGATACCCACCATTATAACAATATGAAACACCGAACAATGAAAGCGCACAGATAACACTGAACACCCGGCTAAGGTCACACATCATACCGCTAAACAGGTTATAAATTTAGAAAATCATTTTTTTTTCTTATTTATACATGGCAGCATAGGCCATTGCATAGATTTAACTGAACGAATGATGTTTTACAGTGTAGGGTCTGTGACTGATTCCGAGTTCATGCACACTCAAGCAAGGTAGATTGAATAGAGGTGATATAAAACCTTGCGGGTTTCAGATGCTGTGACGTCACAGATATTGTACGTGTTTACAACGTGAAGGCGCAGATTCACAAATGTTGGTTACGGTATAACTGATGCCGTTGACTAACAATTTGAGAAACTTGCAATTATTACAAAAAGTCCCAAAGTTTGTCCCAGAAATTCACTTATCTTAAGGTTTTGAGTAACGGAAATCTTTATTTGGACCTTTATTAGGTATTTTTTTTCAAATTCCTTAAGATTTTGAAAATTCTTTAAGAGTATGATAGTTGCTGGGCTTGCGAAACTCAGAAAATAAATAAAATACACCAATATCTAAGGCAAGATTTATTTCAAACATATTTTAAAGAGTTAGCCCCGTGACGGCACGAATCCACTCCCTCGCAAGAGGAACATTACTGTAAACTCCTGGCTGGAACCTCATCGCACACCCCACGCCATGCGAGACGAGGCCTATTAGCTTGCCATTCAATACTGCTGGACCTCCCGAATCACCCTACAGAGAACAAAATGGTTAATTCGTGAGAATATTCTCTAATACTACGAAGCGCTTGATGCTGTACTTATTTAGTAAATGATCACCGAGTTAAGCATCTTACACTACGGACGGTCCTGAGATGGTGACTGTTGCATCTCCCTTATCCCAATATATCCGAGGAGCAAGCAAGACTACCTGCTAGCTAGGCACCTGCGGACCAACGGACGAGGCGACGACGCAGGTTTACGAGGCTATGCGATCACGCTGTTGCTCCAAGTGATTCATAGGAAATCCCTCATGGATACTATGTCGGACCCTTATCAACTAAAATCACACGATGGCCTACTACTGCCTACGATTGGGTCCCGGGTAAGTCCTCCAAAGAATGTCACAGAACTCTCGACCGACTTTGGCTTCCACCACAGCCTCACCTTAGGGTTCGGGTACTATCCCGCGTCATTGAGGGGTCGGTTTGGGTGTTATCCTGCTTCTTGGGGCTTAACGAGTGCCTGATACTCTCACGTCCCGCCGTCGACGTGTGCCTGCTTCTGTAAGGACGACAAGCAGCCCTTCCACCGTTCTCAGGACCCCTCCGGAGCAGAATGTACAAAACGCAAAATGAGCACCACACGCAAAATGTACAAATCGCAAATTGTCATGGCTGCTGATAGTCTTAGGCAAAGACAGGATTGAAGTACTTGGGTGGGAGAGTTATCTCCCGCTCCCTCCCCGCCGTCTCTATCACAAGCACAACCTGCTCCCAGAAAGACACGTGGAGTCTTCGTTGCGTTCTTCGCAGTATTGGCACATGATTGTGGTCTCCTGGTGTAATTAGCCACAGATACTTCCCGAAGCAGACCTGTCCGGAAATCATCTGTAATAACCAGTAGGAGAGGTTGCCGTGGCTCCTCTCCAGCATGACCGGTCTGATGGCTCCGATTGTGTTGTTTCCCCAGCTGGGTTGTTCAAATCGCACCTTCCAAGTCTAAACTCGCATGGTGAGATTTTCTTCAAACAGTTTCTCACAGATATTTGTTCCCACGATAGCAAGATACAAGTAAGTAGCCTATGTCGTTTCCCAAGCTTTATTCTACGAGTATTTCTGTACCAAATTTCTTCCAAAATGGTTCAGTGGCTTATGCCAGTAAACGTTACAAAGAAACTGAGTTACTTCCGCATTTTTTATATTGTTGACTAGCGGACGTCATGGTTTCACCCGCGTAATTCCCGTTCCTGTAGGAATACGGAAATAATATAGCCTATATTCACCGCGAAGAGTGTAGCTTTCTAACAGTAATTTTTTTTTTCAAATCGGTAAAGTAGTTTCGGAGCCTATTCGATGCAAACAAACAATTAAATCTTTCCTCTTTATAATATTACAGACGCATGCTTTCCATTAGTTGGACCCAGAAAGTTACTAACGACAGCGTTTTGCAACAAATGGGCCAGGAGCGCAGTCTCATGCTAACTGTGAAAAAACGCAAGATCTCGTATCTGGGCCATGTTCTCCGACACCAACGTTACGAGCTCTTGCAACTTATAGTGATGGGTAAAGTTGCTGGAAAAAGAAGGGTGGGGGTAGAAAAAAGTCATGGTTGCGAAACATCCGAGAGTGGACCGGAATATCTGAAGCGGCTGAACTGTTCCGACGAGCGAGAGACCGAAAGGACTGCACCATGCTGGTCGCCAACCTTCACTAGTTGGAGAGGCACTCTAAGAAGAAGAAGATAATATTAGTATAGATAACTCATTACCATACAAGAGTCCTTGTCTCCATTGATAAAGCCAGCACAGAACATCCTATCTGTGACATTCCTGTAGCTACCCAGCGGCAAAGAGCGGCACTGGGCCAGGGACATGATGGGTACGCGGACACGACGCAGAATGTCATGCATACCGGGTAGCTGCAATATAAACGGAATAGAAATAGAAACTTATGAACTGACTTTAAAAATCGATGTCTTGAATAAAATCTATTTAATTGTGAGTTATTTAAGATATCGACCTTTAAATTCGGTTCAAACTTCAGAGTGAGTTCAAACTTTAGAGACGAAGATTACAAACGAACATTTTAATTTATAATATTGGTATAAACACTTCTAAAACCCAAGTAAGTACATATTCTATCCACTATCCAGTGAAGTAACAACAGTGTGGCAAGGGTGGTAGAATGCCACGGGTCCCCAACCTGGAGGGGCCCCGACCCGAGAGCATAATATTTTTAAAAATTGATCCTCGTCCTCAAGTACAAAATCTAGGGGCCCAAGCGCTACACCTGCTTACTAACGGACGTGCGATGCTATGACATGTTTAGGTACCTACGTGGTTGGTGCTATTTCGGGGAGGGGAGGAAAATTCTTTTTTTTAACGTGTGGGAAAATCCATCTTGAATGCTATGCCGGACTCTTATCGACTAAAAAACCTCACGTAACGCCCAACAGCCTATAGTTGGGAGCCCGGGTAAGCCCTCGGAAGGATGTCCCAGGACTCCCAACAGACCCACGGCCGCAACTGCAGCCTCGCCAGGGGGTGGTTCAGGTGCCATCCCGCGTGTGATCCCGGATCTAAGGGCGGGCGTGCGTGAATTTCTCACGTCACGCTGCTGTAAGGACGGTGAGCAGCCTTCACACCGTCCTCAGGCCCCCGGTCATGGAGGTCGATAGTCCTCAGTAAAGACACGTCGGCGGCACCCAAGCCGCTGACTGTGGAACTCGGGTGGGAGAGTTCTCTGCCGTTCCCGTCCCGCTTCCCGTTCTCCCTGCGTCCCGTTCACGAGCATGACCTGCTCGCAGAAAGAGGCAGCGCAGTCCCGCTTACTCCCGCTGGAGATCATGGCTCGCACCATGGTCTCGAGTCCACGTCCAGACTCACCACGAGGACGTGGCGCTGTTGCGCCCACGATGTGCACTCCACCAGCGTGTGGAGCGCTGTGTCATCGATGCGGTCCTCGCAGTGCTGACACTCGGCCGTGGTTTCCGGGTGTCTTCGCCACAGATATCTACCGAAACTACCGTGCCCGGTAAGTATCTGTGACAACCGGTAGGGGGAACCGGGGATCCCGTATAGGGCCGTTCTTTGCACTATTCCCAGGTACAGTCTCCTGTAGGGAGCGTTGGGTCCTTTGATGCCCCCCTCAGTTTTGGGACCAAACTTCGGAAGTGCTGTCCGAAGTTCCACCGGCCATAGAGTATGAGCCCCAGATCCTTCATCGAGGGCTCGATGCCGATGCTGACGCCCCCTACCCGCAGGCTGGAACCAGCAGGTGGCCCTTTCCAAGGTCCGTGGAAGCACAGAGCCTCGGTTTTGTGTACGGTGACCTCGAAACCCAGCCGCCGTATCTGACCCTTAGTACTGAGTCTCGGTGCGTTGCTCCCCACGCCGTAACGAGGGTGTCGTCGGCGTAACACGTTACGCCGACCCCTCTGAGCAACGGACCACGCAGCAAACGGACCACGCAACCGGGGAGGGGAGGGTACCGCCGTGCAGCTGTGTAAAGTTCTACAAGTAACGCAGTCCGGGTTGGTTAACGTTCGGGCTTTAACAACTATACAGCCTGGCCTGCGCCCTCTCAACTCGCTTTTGCTTCTGCATTCAGTTTCATTGGAAGTGTAAACACAACACTCCACTAATATGTGGAGCGCTGTGTCCTCGCTGCGTTCCTCGCAGTCTTTGCACTCGGCTGTAGTCTCCCGGTACATACGCTAAAGTTACTTACTGAAGCACCCGTGCCCAGTAATTATCTGTGACAACCGTTAGAAGAGATTGTCGTGTTTCCTTTCCAGCCTTCAGCTCGGCCATGACCGGTCTTACTACTCCGATTGTTGCGCTTCCCCACCTCAGTTGCTCAAGACGTACCTTCCATGAGTTCATAGCGAAGCTGGTACTGCTGAACTTTGGTTTCTCGGGGCTCAGCCCTATATCCCAGCTCCAACACCTTCTTGCGCCATTTGAACAATAAAACTAGAGCCCTTGCTTCCCGGTACCAGGTAAGGGTCCCACTAAAGAAGCATCCTACTTCAACGGAGATCTTGTGGTATCCTCTTATAACCCTACCGGCCATCGCCTTCTGCGGGTTATGTAATCTAGCCTCATTGTCAGGGTCTCCGCCCATATGGGTGCCCCGTATAGGACCATGCTCCGCACAATTAGCCGTCCACTCCTGGACGTAGACTTCTCCCAATTTACGCCACAACACACGGTCCTCCGCCTTCCGCATTTAGTACCAGCCTGCGACCATTTTTAGGTAGATTCCTTTTTAAGGGGTTTTCAAGGTGAATCTAACACATTTATTATAGCACATAATTATTAGCATTAAACTAGTGGACTATCTTAGAGACGGCATTGTTTACTTCAGAAAGTTCGCGTCGTCCACGTTTAACTTTAAATTTTAAAATGATAATAAATGGAGGGGAAGGGGAAGGGGTTCCTCTTCCCCTCACACACACAGCTATTTAAATTTTAATATACGTACGTTAAAATCCGTTTGCCCCCATCCAGTGACAGTCATAATCGCACCTTCCTGAATATCCTGAACCGAACCGATAGCTATCGGCCGGGAGGTCGGCGTCACTGGTATGGGGATCTCCAGCAGCACCAGTTGGTAATCATAGTCAAAGTAGTTTAGGTGCGATTTGCCCCAGAATGGGTGTGTGAAGTGGGCACATATTGGATACTTGGTGGTTTGAGTTCGTCGCGTTGAGCCTGCTAGCACGAATTGTTTGTCTTCACTGGAATAGCAGTAAAATTACATAAATATAAATATATGAAAAAAAGAATTTTACATATCTACTACACTTATATCTCTGCTATTATAAAATTGGAAAAATAGCTATGACTTCAAGATAAATTAAAAAAATAACTGTGATCGACTAATTTAGGGCTTCTGAAATCTATTCTTTTTCTTCGTGTCTGTTTGTTTGTTTGTTTATTTGTTCGGGGTGGAAGCAAAATTAGTAAAGTATTTCTTTATTTAATTTATACATATATCGACGGTTAAAAGGATATAGGGCATAAGCGACATTTTGGTCGAAAATGAGTTATGGATGCCACCGGACTTAAAATTTTTCGCTCTTTCGAATGCGCTTACTCTCATGGCTCTATCGCAACATTTTTGTCGTTTATGCCCTTGAAAAAAATTGCGTTTTCTAAGTGTCATTTTGGTGTAACGGTCCAAATTTTGGGCGTCTTGTATACAAGGGTGCTTGAACCTCGGTAAAAATGGCATAACTATTTGTTTTTAGTCGGTAATGAATTATTACTTTTTAACGGCGTGGAGATACGGAGCGTTTACCACTATCTACCTTTAACACCTGTTTTGAGTGCTGGAGCTTGTGAATCTTTACCTTCGTCTTCATAAATATTAAGTGTTATTAGTGCCATGTTACCATTGGCACGTTTACTATGCAGTTGTAGCTTGTACGCAATTACTCATATCTAATATTAAAGTATTCTGTCTGTTATACCCTACTACCATTAACAAGTTTAAAATACTAATGTTGCTTAGATACAATTACTAAAATCAAATTTGATGTTGCAAGGGCGGTTATACCCTACTACCATTTAAAGATTTAATACAACTTTGTAGCTTATGCCCTATTAATTAACATAGATTATTCACTACATTGGCGCTTATGTCGATTTGTATCAGTTGCTTGTACTCAAGTAGCTCTGCCAGCGGGTCACTTATTCCAAAATCAGTCGGCCGCGTACAGCGACGTGAAGAGCATGTGCGTTCGCGCTTACATTTTTACGGAAATTCTTGCCCAGTCCTGCTTCGAACTTCCTTTCAAAGGTATGTTATATTATAATATACTTATTATTTCTTATATTATAATTATATTTCTCCTGTGTAATACTAAAAATTACTCTGGAATGATGACTGATAAGTCTCACTATTTATTTATTCTACGTACCTATTGTTTTAGATTAAAATGGAAAGAAAGGGACGAAAACGAGATATTTTGGAAATGGCGTTAAAAACATCGGGCATACGAAACCAGAAAAAGTGTCGAAAGAATCTTCTCGCAGAATTTGATAAGGTAAATAATTATACTGTTTTGTTGCGTGAGCACTTTGTGACATTACATTTGCGAACGTTTTCGTGCCCTAGGAGGCACGTTAAGCCGTTAGTCCCGGTTGTTAGTAACATGGCAGTCGTTAAGCCAAGGTATCGGCATTTATGGCGGCTTATAACATTTCAACAGCGGGTCGTCATAGCCTGCGCTTCTCCATTTCACCACTGTAATAGGCTCACAAAATACCTCGTGGGACGAAAAACAAAGAAGGTGAATCGTGGACATATACCTACTATTTTATCTGCCTACCCCTTTGGCAATCAAGGTGTGACTACACGTATATATGACGTATGTGTGCGTAGCATCCTGTGCGTTCAATGAGTGATATACCTACTCATTTCCTATAAATCTGACATAGCAGAAGTAGGTAAGCACATTCTGAATTAAACTATAATAACCTACCAACCTATACAAGTAATTACTTAAGTGTTGTGGTATTGTGGTTTACGGTCCTTTTGGTACAAACTTCATTATTTTTTATGAATGAAAATTATTTTATATCGTAGGTATGTAAATGTTACAAAATATAGGTATAGCAAGTGACTTTTTAGGGTTTCTTACCTAAAGTATGAAAATGTGACTCTAAGACTAAGATTCCACTGTTTATTACAAACGTGATAGGCTCTGACAGCCTGTAGACAGGGCACTATCATGGCACTTCTGGGTTTGGGTGCTATCCGGCGGCTTGGGGGTTAGGTGTTACATCGCTTCTATCATTGGGAGGCACGCGTGGATGGCGAATGTCAATACATCATCATACTTCTGTATTTTTACACTCGTATGCGTAAAGGTTTGCAATTTAAATTCTATTAATGTTTTCGTAGGTACCTGCTAATCCTAAAAACAAAAAGCTAGCCAGTGGTGAGAATGTCACGTTAAATGACAAAGAGAATGTCCAGGAACTACAAAATTGTGAGGAAAATCATAAAAACGACAAGGTAAGCTCGCTATTTTCAAAAACATAATTTAAGAACTACGCTAAACACATAATACATGCAATCCAACGCAAACCTATAATTACATTACATTTTATTTACCTACTTACACTTTTTCCAGAAGTCTAATATCACAACCTCAGAGTTGGTTGTTGCATCTGTCATAACCAAGAGCTCCGTGACGGACGCTGCGTCTAACGCTGCGACGGCCATTCAAACGAACCCCGTATCAGATTCTACATGTGCTGTCCATACAAACTTTGCACCAGACGTATCTGCTAATTCAGGAACCTCTGCACCGGTCACTGCGCGTGATACCCTTATAAGTGCTACTCCAACATCAATCGAAAAAACTATCTGTAGGATCTCCACGCCACTAATCTCTGAGTCAAATCTCGTGGGCATCGTGCTACAAGATATTCCCAGCACATCTTTTGAACCTGAGCTCAACAATTATGAGTTATCAACAAAAGAATTGGCCGAAAAAGTATTAATAAGTATTCCAAACACCGACTCCATCGTAAATAGATCTCTATCAAAACAACCTTTAGAAGTTCTTCCAAGTACTTCTTCGGAAACCAATACTAACAATACTCAATCCTCACGACATAAAATCACCCGTCCAAAAGATAAAGTCCCGTATTTAGATTATATGTCAGATGACGAAATAGCTTTGCTAAACGCCTTTGGCGATGCAGGAAGCTCAGATGATTGGGAGCCGGAGAGAAATAAAAAGAAAAGGAAAGAGATTTCTGGGGTTGAAGACGAGCTTGTAGGTAACAGAACGGCGAAAAAGACTCCCAGAAATAAGAGAAAAGAAGCTGCTCAAAAACGGCTTTCTGGTCAGGGTTACATTAAAACAAACGGGCAGGTTGTTGAACAAAAGAAAGTTCAACCAAATCCATGCGTGGGTAAAAAGTGTGGCCACAATTGCGCTGATATAACTGAAGAAAGGCGGTTAAACATTTTCAATCATTTTGGAGCCTATCAGAACAGAGAAGAAAGGATTGGATCATCAACCTAACACAGAAGACTAATATAAAAAGAAAGAGGAGCAAAGACTCTGAAAAACGCACAACAACGTACAAGTACAACATCACGGAAGGTGAAGATCATCGACAAATATGTCTGCAATTCTTGTCCAAAACTATTGATGTGTCGCACAAATATATTTACTATACGGTTTCTACTGCTGATGAATTTGGGACTGCTAAAGTATCTGAAAGGGGTAAAGGTATACCTCCCAACAAAACCAGCACCACTGAAATCATAGATGTTGAAAAGTATATAAAATGCTTACCTGCAGTTCCTTCTCATTATTGCAGAAAGGACAGTACTCGTATATACCTTCCGGTAGAATACAGAAACTTAGCTAATTTATATAGAAAATATAAAGAATTTCGTAGTTTTCAAGGCTTGACGTTTGTTTCGGAAAGCATTTTTCGAAAAGTTTTTAACGATAAATTTAATATAGCATTCCATATACCTAAAAAGGATAAATGCCAAAAATGTTGTCGGTTCGAAAATAAATCTGATCTGACACCAGAAGAACGACGACTTCATGAAGCACATCTCATTGAGAAAGACCACACGTACAACCGGTACAAAATTCATAAAACAATTCAGATGAGAGACTCTGCATCCATGTGCGTAAGTTTCGACCTTCAAAAGGTTTTAAACACTCCATACGGTGATAGCATGCTACTATTTTACACACGAAAACTTGCTGTTTACAATGCAGTTATTTATGAAAACGGTACACGCAATGTTTTTTGCTATTATTGGGACGAAAGTCAGGGTAACCGCGGTGCTAATGAAATAGCAACCATTTTAAACAAATATATAACACAGCTTGATGAACGCAAAACTGTAAAAAGACTTCTACTCTATTGTGACTGCTGTCCCGGCCAAAACCGAAACAAAATTGTTCTTGCAATGCTCAATGAAAGCTTACAAAATTGCAAAACACTGGAATCAATTCAAATAAATTTTTTGCTCACTGGTCACAGTTATATGACAGTTGATTCAGCACATGCGACAATTGAAAATCAAGTAAAAAATAACACAATCTGGGCTCCTTCCCAGTGGTTCACGGTTTTTCAAATGGCCAGGCAAAACCCAAGGCCGTTCGATGTATACAAATTAAATCACCAAGATTTTAAAAAATGGGACCTACTCGCAGACAAGTATTTCGTAGGCAATCTAATAGGTAAAATTAGCAAAATACGAGTGGCAACGTTTAAAAAGAACCGTACATCAGTGGCAGTTAAATACTCTATGGATCCAGAGACCCCTGTATCACATATTGAAGTCGCATCCAAAACAAAATTTGTTAATTTACCAGACTGCTATCCCACAGCTTTGTCAATTTCTGAGAACAAACACAAAGATCTATTAAAACTTTGCTCAGACAACGTTATACCTGAACAATTTCAACCAGAATATTTACAATTAACCTGTAACAAAAAGGTGAAAGACGTTTTACCAGATACTGACATTGAAGATAGTGTTGACTAAGTTAAAGGTAACATTATTTTCAATGTCAATAACTGGCTTTCACCTTAAAGACGAACTTAAAGACTGATTAAGAAATGTAATTATTTTAATAATTTTTTATTGATCTCTGCCCGACTGCTAAGAAGGGTTATGTTCCTTATCGCATTTTTAAGATGATTATTTAATAAATATAGGAGATTATAATTACCGTTGCCTCGAAGACTGTTGATATTTTAAATCAAGTAAATACAGGACAAACATTGCCAAAAAAAATTGGGACCGTAGTCTCAAATTTCTTTTGGCAATTTGTCCTGAATTAGTATTATGAAAAATTATGAAAGTATAATTTTTTTAGAATACTGATGCTGGACTAGTACTTACTTAATTAGGTAGTTTTAAGAGATTTATGTTACCGTTACCTTGAAGGTTGTTGATTTCGAAAATGTTTTAATTAAGTATACGGAATTTAAGAACTATTTATGTTTTGCGTGCCTTTTATTATTTTGATGAGGTGATGAGGATTCGTACCAATTTTGCACCTATGTTTACATTGTGTTATTTAAGAGGGAACAAGAGCAGTACTTTACTGTCGTAATTAAAGGGCAACCAGACAAATTCAAAAGCTTTTAACTTCCAAAGGCAATAGAAACCTTGAGATACTCATTCGTAAAAATACGGTTCATACCTAAATATTTAAATTGATTTATACTTCAAATACCTATTTTGAAAAGATTTTACAGCCCATGTCCCCTCTTAAATCTTACACCTTTATCTATCGATTTAAAGTGGTTTCTGGCTACATAATAATACCTATACTACGAAACGCATTATTATATTTCGTAATAAATGATGAAAATATTTCATTTTTGTTTTTGTTACACATTATAACTAAGAATGGTGAAATGATAATTTTACCACCGTTACGTAAGTAGCAAATTTAGCATCTCAATTCTAATTCCTTAGTAATATTATCAATTTAGTCTATACTAAGTATATAATAATATACTAATTTGATAAAGAGGTAAGATTTGATGGTTTGTTTGCATTGAATAGGCTCTGAAACTACTAGACGGATTTAAAACTTTCTTTCACTGTTGGGAAGACACACTCCCCGGTGAACGTAGGCAATATTTTATTCCCGTATTCCCACGGGAACAGGAGCTACGCGGGTGAAACCGCGTGACGTCCTCTAGTTATAAATAATTTGAAGGATGAAAGGTGAAGGCGATAACTTAGGCCTTATTTTAAAGGTGAAGCATGTTGGTTGTAAAAGCTTAATTTTAAGATACTGACATTTATTCTACACTCGAGAGCAATGAATCCGGGTCACTTAAAGAATGTTAAAAATCTCGGAAACTAAAAATGATAGGTTAATGCAATAAATTGTATTTAATAGACAATGTAATACTCCTTAAATGAAAGTAAAAAAAATATGAGTCACCATACATTTTATTAACACAAAATTACATAAAGAAAAAACTGCTGATCTCTCCTTAAAACAAAAATAGGAAACATGAAATTTTTGAACTTTATTACGATTTTCTTGAATTTTAATACTTCGTATTGCCTCCTCGTGCTTCCATTACTGCGTTTACGCGGTTTGGCATGCTGTACACCAAGTTCCTTATACGATTTTGGGGAATATTCTCCCATTCCTCTGTGAGAGCAATTTTGAGCTCACGAAGCGTGATTGGGGGAGGGTTTCGTTGTTTTACGCATCTGCCTAGCTCGTCCCAAGCATGCTCGATCGGGTTGATATCCGGGCTGCGCGCTGGCCACTCCATACGAGTAATGTTCATCTCTTGAAGGTAGTCATTCACAATCCTACCTGTATGAGGTCGGGCATTGTCATGCATAAATATAGCATCCTCACCTAAATTGACCATAAATGGACCAACGTGATCATTGAGGATTTCTTCCACATATCTTACGCTAGTTAAAGAGCCGTTTTCTATGATCACCAGCTCTGTGCGACTTTCAGAAGAAATTCCGGCCCACACAAGTACAGACCCACCACCGTAGGCTACTTTTTCTTCGATGCATGCTTGCTTGAATCTTTCCCCTGGTCTTCGATACACTCTGTGTCTTCCATCGTGCTTGTAGAGCATAAATTTTGATTCGTCGGAGAACATAACTTTTGACCAATCTTCAATACTCCAATTTACGTGGCTCTGGGCATACCTTAGTCTCGAAATACGATGCCCACGCTCCAGTTTAGGGCCGTTTGCAGGTCTAAGGGGTTTTAAGTTAGATTCAGCAAGCCGACGTCTTACTGTCCATGCACTTGGGTTACTTCCTCCGAGGCGTCGAAACTGATTGGTGAGTTCAGTTCCTGTGAGAAAGCGATTTCGAAGCATGGTGTTCACCAAGTATCGGTCTTCTCGTGCTGTGGTACACCTGGTTCTGCCCGTTCCTGGTCTGCGTAGGTTAGAACCAGTTTCTTCGTAACGTCGGAGAACTCTTTGTACTGTTGACAGCGACACACCGACAGTCCTGGCTGTATCGCGCTGACTCCGGCCGGTTTCCAGCATTGTAAGTATTCTGGTGCATTCTTCAGGCGTAAGCGACATAATTTCAGCTTGATTAATGAATATAGAGCACTATCAACATGGTTTATGTACCCACATAAATGACAGATTACAAACAAAAGCAACACCAAATGCTGTAATTTCATAGTTCCATCTTCGAAAGTGGCCCTTTTTCAAATTTGATTTTTTTATGATATAACTTTACAATAACTAAGAAGTTTTAATACCTTCATTTAAGGAGTATTACATTGTCTATTAAATACAATTTATTGCATTAACCTAGCATTTTTAGTTTCCGAGATTTTTAGGATTCTTTAAGTGACCCGGATTCATTGCTCTCGAGTGTACATTACCGTTTACCGTTGAAATGCCATATGTACGGTAGATTCGATTTTCTCTTGGCATAGAAATGTTGATATGTGGAAATACCATACTACCTTTTTTCAACCCACTTACACAGTGTCGCTAATGTTTTACATCCTCACGAAATAATTCCAAAGCGCTGTTACATACACTGGTTTACCTATTGCAATTATGTTATTTAAGCGTTATTTGTCCTTTTCTTACTCATTCAAGATTTTCTACTGTCATGACTTATTCCCTATTACTTTATTGTAAGAGAATATCACAATATAGCAAAATTCTCTCTACTCTTTGTTTCCTTCTGTGTAAACGTAACTTATCCTATATTACCACTTATGGGAAAAGATCTAATTTCTCCAAGCGACATAAAAACTCATAAAAGAACACCGAATGATAATTAAAAAAATACATTTCACGCTCTTCAAATTCTTGATTCTAAAACTATTTCCACTTTTAGCCCCTTTTCACACGTACCGGTTGCCGGGTATCCGGCAGGCGGCAAAGTGTATGGCCATGTACTATAGCTTTCACACGTACCGGCGTGATTTCTCCGGTAACCGCTTGCATTCGCCGCCGGGTACCCGGCACCCGCTACCCGGCAACCGGTACGTGTGAAAAGGGGCTTTCGCTATGACAATAAACAAAAAAGTTATGTCCATATTTCAGCAATTAAAAACTTTAAACTGCTCTCCTGAACATTCAAGTTTTTGTCGCTTATACCCTATAGCCTTTTAACCGTCGATATACAACTTATTTTACTATACACTTTTATACGCCAGCGTTTTGGGCACGGTTCTGGTCAACAGCGATGTGGAAGAATTTTTCGATGCCTAAATCGGGTATTTCTTTTTTTTTTGTTTTGTTGGAAATTTACGTAGCTACCTATTTTTAGAGCAAAATTCAGTAGCTTGATAATAATTGTATTATTAGGATTGTAGGTATTTTTTTAACTTAAATAACGCTGTATGTTTCATAAAAATCGGTTCAACGGAAATGATAATACAGCTTGATCTATGTTTTAATAGAAGACCTATGCATTGTACACTTGTACAGGCCAAAGCAGGTTAAACGGTAAAATCACCTCGCGAACGAAGTCGCGGCACAGATTACTAAATAGTTACTACGTAACAGATACATCACTCCCATACAAAAGCGCCAATACCTACGCTATATTAGCCTACAAAATTTTAATAATAATACCTGCTGCTCAGAACGATAAGAATTGCACCTTAAACACGCGCTCATAGCGTCGAGACTGTGTTGCCCGCTGTGCGAGTGACGTCATCGTAAGAATGCAGTAGGGTTGAACCTATAATGATTGTTGTAATAAAACAAATGTTACGAATCAACCATGTTTTAATACGCTTTTATTACGTCGACGTGTATGTAACTAACAATGTAATTGAATGTAAGGAAAAAAATTATGAATGGTTTAAAAAACCCTAAAAGAACACGCTTTTATAAATGCACGTAAAAACCAAAAATAAATTATGAATCACAGTAGGTAGGTATACCTATATATTTATATTGTTTATCTTATTCCTACCAAGAACTAAAATATCAAAGAAATCTAAAATTAACTGACATTACCTTTAGCGTAAGTACCGGCTATTCACCTATCCCACCCGGCCATCCTACCTTACTATGTTACACACACATACATATGGTCACGCGTTGATCTCCTAAGGGGAAGGCAGAGGCATATTAGATGCCCACATTTCATTTTTTATAGTTTGTCCGAAGTAATAGGTGGTGAGCAGACAGGTTGTGACCGTCTGCTGTTTAAATTTTTCAAACCGCCTAAAAAGACCTCTAACTTGGCTGACTGCTATTTTATTGGCAACCGGGACCAACGGCTTAACGTGCCTTCCGAAGCACGGAAACGTTGAAATAAAGGTTACAAAGTGGTCGCATGAATGGTCACCCATCCAAGAACTGGCCATAGTGAAAGTTGCTTACTACAGTGAACGATTACCCTACACTGAGTCCGTGGGGCCACGAGCGCTTCGACTACCTATAAAATCTATTTTCCTATAAATTCAATAAAACATTGAATTGCCTATAAAAAACAACACTTTTATAATACCTGACTCAAATAACTTCTTAATTTACGATTTACATACTTATCATCTACCTACTTATGTTCAAACAAATAAATGGTGAAAACATTCATATTGTAAGAACTCTGTAACTTGAAACTTGAAACTTGTAAGAAATATAACTCAGCTTTCTTCGTCTCTCGGCAATTTAAAAAAACCGGCCAAGTGCGAGTTGGACTCGCCCATGAAGGGTTTCGTAGCAGCAAGTAACATAATGTAAAAGTTCTTAAAGTACGTTGTACCTAACTTTGATTGATGTTTTAACACGTTCGCAGTGGTAGTGATTTATCTAACCGAAAATTGCGGTTTATGACGTAGATATTAAAAAAAACTACCCGCTCTATCTCGTTCAAACCAATTTTCGTTTGTAGTTTTTATGGCAATGTACATCATATATTTCTTTCAGATTTATCATTCTCTTAGTTTAGAAGTTAGAGGGGGAGGGACACACATTTTTCCACTTTGGAAGTGGCTCTTGCGCAAACTATTCACTTTAGAAAAAATAGTTTTAGGAATTTCAATAGCATTTTTGAAGACCTATCCATAAATACCCCACACGTATGGGTTTGATGAAAAAAAAAATTGAGTTTCAGTTCTGAGTATGGGGACCCCCAAAATTTACTGCTTTTTTTCTAGTTTTATATAAGAATCTTAATGCGGTTTACATAATACATCTAGTTACCAAGTTTCAATAGCATAGGCCTTATAGTTTCGGAGAAAAGTGGCTGTGACACACGGACGGACAGACAGACAGATAGACATGACGAATCTATAAGGGTTCCGTTTTTGCCATTTGGCTACGAAACCCTAAAAACGACAAATTTTCTGTTGTTTTTGTACTATTACACCCATCCACTGCACAATAATTACGTGGTTTCGGCATTTCGAAGCGTAAGCGCGGGAAACGTGCGGTGTGGTGCGATGCGAGCGCTCAGTCGGGCGTTCGGCAGCCCTCTGCCAGTTGTATCCCCAGGGAGATGTCGAGCGGTAGGTACATAGCGCGCGGTTTTGAGCGAGTGACGGAGGCCTGGTCGCGGGCAGAAGCTAGTAGGTATTTAATAAAACTTTAGATGGGTCAATATAATCCGCACATGTATACTAATATTATAAAGAGGGAAGTTACGATTGTTTGTATGTTAGTTTATTTGCATCGAATAGAAAAAAACTCTTAACTGTTGGGAAGCTACACTATCCCCTCGTGCGAAGCATGGCCCTGTACGGGGCTCCCGTATGGGCGGAGACCCTGACGGCCAGCAATGAGGCTCGACTACTGAGCCCGCAGAGAGTGATGGCCGTCAGGGTGATAAGAGGATACCGCACGATCTCCGGTGAGGCGGCATGTCTCCTAGCCGGGACCCCTCCATGGGACCTGGAAGCGAGAGCCCTTGCGTCACTGTTCAGATGGCGCAAGGAGGCGCTGGAGCGGGGCCAAAGGCCTGCGTCTCGAGAAATCGAGGCCCAGCGGACCCTGCTCCACCAGGAAACCGTGGAGACATGGAAGGCGCGACTTGAGCAACCAAAGGGGGATTCGCCACAATCGCGGCCGTCAGACCGGTCATGGACGAGTGGCTGGAGAGAAGACACGGTGCTCTCTCCTACCGGTTGACACAGATGCTTGCCGGGCACGGTAGCTTCGGTAGGTATCTGTGGCGAAAACACCGGGAAACCACGGCCGAGTGTCAGCACTGCGAGGACCGCAGCGATGACACGGCGCTCCACACGCTGGTGGAGTGCACGGCGTGGGCACAACAGCGACAGGTCCTCGTAGTGGGTCTGGGCGTGGACACTCTCTCGCTCGAGGCCATGGTGCGAGCCATGCTCTCCAGCGGGAGTAAGTGGGACTGCGCCGCCTCTTTCTGCGAGCAGGTCATGCTCGCGAAGGAGGCGGCGGGCCGGGTGCGGGAGAGAACTCTCCCACCCGAGCTCCGCAGTCGGCGCCGACGTGTCTTCGCCGAGGACCTATCGGCCTCCATGACCGGGGGTCTGTGGACGGTGAGAGGGCTGCTCACCGTCCTTACAGAAGCAGGCCCATGACGGCAGCGTGACGTGAGCAACTCACACACGCCCCCCCTTAGAAGCGGGGTCACACCCGAAACCCCCCATAGACGCGGGATTGCACCCGAACCACCCCCCTGGGCGAGGCCGCAACGGCGGCCGTAGGTCTGTTGGGAGTCACGGGACATCCTTCCTGAGGGCTTACCCGGGGCTCTCAATCATAGGCTGTTGGGCGTTACGTGAGGTTTTTTTAGTCGGTAAGAGTCCGGCATAACATCCTACGAGGATTTTCCTCACGTTAAAAAAAAAAAAAAAAAAAAGCTACACTATACCCGGTGAACATGGGCTATATTTTATTACAACGCGGGTGAAACCGTGTGATGTCCGCTACTTGAAGAGATTTCCCTTTTTAATACTGAATTTTTATTTTACGTGTGGAATATCCCTCATGTAGGTATGCTATACCGGACTTTTTACGACTAAAAACCAACACGTTCCCTACCTTCTGTCTACGGTTGGGAGCCCCGGGTAAGTCTTCGGTAACATATCCCCAGGATTCCCAACAGACCTTGGCTACCACTGCGGCCTCACCGGGGGGGTTCAGGTATCATGCCGCGTCTTTGGGGGGGTTGTGTGGGTGTTATCCCGCTTCTGATCGCGTGTGCCCTTAAATAAGTTAAAAAGTGTATAAAAAGTAAATTGTACCACAGGGCTACTATTCAATTGACGATTATTTGCTTGACAAGGAAGCCTGGAAATGATCTGCTTGCTCTACTGCATTCTCAAGCAATAGTTTGTGATTTTTAGTTTAAATTTTGTAAATAGAGCACAAAAAGAAAAGCCTGTCGAGTTTTTTGCCAGTTCTTCTCAAGCGGGCCGCGTTCCGAACTGGTGGTACTATTTGCATTGTATTCATTGACGTGTCGCAAGTGCCTATGTATTAGGATTATGCGAAATAAATGTTTTTTTGAGTTTGAGTTTGAGTTTGAGTTTGATGTACTTGAAACTACCACGTCACGCTGTCGTCTTGAGCGCGCTTCTGTAAGGACTGTGAGCAGCCCCCCAACGTCCTCAATTTGAGGGTCTGTAACTCTGTATTCAGAATAAGTATCACGCCAAAACTACTGAATCAATTTGAATAACACTTGGCACAATTTGAGCTTATTATAGCCGACTAACTCAGGAAATTTCTGGAGTAAGAACACATTTTCTTGACGAACTGCATGGTTTTCTGACTACCTCGGTGGCGCATTCGATAGTGATGCCACCTGCCGCGCTGAGTTCCCAGGTTCGATTCCCGGGTCGGTCCAAATATATGTGTGATCCACAAATGTTTGTTTCGGAGTTTGGGTGTTTTCTATGTATATTATGTATGTATTTAGTAGTGTATAAGTAGCTGTCTTCGAAGATAACGCTTGTAACGCCCCAACTGTCACCCACCCCAAGGGCTACTTTAGCATGTGCTCCGTCTGCAATAAGGGATAGACACTCAGCATACACTGAGTTGGGTATCAACCACCGCAGTACTTAATTTCAGTGCCACCTCTGAGTGACGCTTTACCTCTTTAGGCAATATCGTTTTTGACGTGACAATGTCTTATAATTCGATGGAGCCGGCTGCACGAACGAAAAAAGATGACGCAATTCATCGTTACCTCCCTCGCGTTCCCTCGCTCTGCCTCGCTCTGAGGCGTTCCATTTATTTTAGTAATGTTTTCAACAGATGGCGCTATAATCAATTGATGTGTTTTTTATATTTGTTTTTATTTTTATTTTTTTATTTTTATTTATATTTCTATTTTTTTTTTTTTTTTTTTTTTCTTATGATGTTGGCACGTTCAACCATCGTCAGTTAACCGACTTTACATGCAACCGATTTTGGCAAGAATATGTTATCAACACGCCAAAGTGTTCAGTTATTTTTAAAACGACACAGGTACAAGCAAAGAATCTAGCAATAAACACAAGTTTTAAACAAAACTAAACACTATCGTTGTGTATTTTTTTACATAACACTTCCACAATTTAGTCCACCATTACTCCTATCACAGCATCAGCACGTCTACAACCAGTTCGTCTCAGATAAACTGAAGATCCCCAAGCACATGTAGGCATTGCAGAGCTACAAGGGCTACAAGTGATAATTTTAAACCTATAAAAAGTGTTTAAATACTTACTTGCAATGGGCAGCAGTTAAAACCCACTCGGGGGCTATTATAGTGCCACCACAGGTCCTACCGTACAGGACCTGGTAGGGTGATTCATGTATTGACACGTGGCTCCCCCCTACTATCCTAAATTGTACCTGAAATTAAGAAAATTACTTTCGAAAGTTGTTTTTAAAATTTCATACTGTATAAATTACTTATTTATGTTCCGAGTAAAAAACTTGTGAAATAAGTACTTCGAACCCTATACCTATATCATACGTGTAAAGACTATGCCCAGTGACTATGACTAGTGTATGCCTATATCCTTCTCATAAATAATAATAATTATTATTACATTAATATTATTATATTTATAATTGGGAGCCTGCCGTTTTGTCCAAAAGTTTTTGCTAAAATTTCACTACCCAAACAAATTTTTGAAATATTTTATTACCAATGCAATGTATAATAGTACCTACGCAATTTTTCTCACGTTCTCCTTTTCGATCCCGAACAACGCTTGTCGGACAGTGGGAGAATCTTTGCCAGAACTAAGCGATTCATAGGATCGTTTTCATGAAAAGCGTTAAGAGGAAAATCACAGGGCACGCACGCACTGTCCCACATCAGGCGGGTGGCGTCAATCCGGCGAGCTTTTCAATAAAAACAACACGCTTCATAAGAAAACCCAACTAAACAATTAATTACTTTTAAGATAAAATAATTCTGTACACAAAAAAAAAGTTTACAATAATATGTAATCTATACATATAATAAACACAGACTTACAATAAGTAGCAGACAAAGCATTAGAGATTGAAAAGTACGCCAAAACTAACACATATAAAAACCACACACACTAACGCAACTACAGGGAAGGAGTTAGCCGCCTAGTTCAATAAGATTTATTTTAATGAAATAAGAGTATACTAAAATACCTCTTCTAAGGTTCCGTAGCCAAATGGCAAAAAACGGAACCCTTATAGATTCGTCATGTCTGTCTGTCTGTCTGTCCGAATGACACAACCACTTTTCTCCGAAACTATAAGACCTATGCACTTGAAACTTGGTAAGTAGATGTATTCTGTGAACCGCATTAAGATTTTTAAATATAACTAGAAAAAAGCAGTAAATTTTGGGGGTCCCCATACTCAGAACTGAAACGAAAAGATTTTTTTTCATCAAACCCATACGTGTGGGGTCTTAGATCATTATATGGTCTAAGGGTTACAGCAGTGAGGCAGGTGATCCGAGCATTGCAATGCGCGCCTTGTAATGATACAATGTGTAACGTTTTGATCCAACTCGTAACATCAATGCGCTTTTTGAAGTGAAACTTCTTTATCGGCGTTGGAAAAAAATTTGCGTCACGTCACGTCACGTCACGATTTTTGGTTACGCGCCATCTTTGTTCTGTTCCCCACCACGGTGGATTCGAATTAAGAGTACTTTATCCAGGGATAGCATGTCATTTAAGGGTTTTTGAACTCTGGGACTTTGGGACTTTGGTACTTTGGGTCTTTGGGACTTTGGAACTTTGGGACTTTGGGACTTTGGGACTTTGGGACTTTGGGACTTTTGGACTTTTGGCCTTTGGGACTTTGGGACTTTGGGACTTTGGGACTTTGGGACTTTGGGGCTTTGGGACTTTGGGACTTTGGGACCTTGAGACCTTGGGACTTTGGGACTTTGGGACTTTTGACTTTGGACTTTTGGACTTTTGGACTTTTGGACTTTTGGACTTTTGGACTTTTGGACTTTTGGACTTTTGGACTTTTGGACTTTTGGACTTTTGGACTTTTGGACTTTTGTACTTTTGTACTTTTTGACTTAATTTAAGGTGAGGTGAAAATTAAGTTTATGAAGAAGTTTCACTTCTTACGTGTGTACACTAAGTACACGCATTTTTTTTTGTTGCGGCTGGCCGGCCGCACACTGGTCCGGATTATAAATAGGTGGACATACGATCTAAGATGTCAAACGCTTTTGGGAAAAAAATTTGTAGTACGAGTACGAATTTCAGGTTAATTTTGCAATCCAATATGGCCGCCGCGCCACCATTGTAAAATTTCATGTTGGATATCGTTTATGGGGTTTTTTGGTATGCTGAGTACGAATTTCAGGTTAATTTTGCAATCCAATATGGCCACCGCGCCACCGTTGTAAAATTTCATGTTGCATATCATTTAGGGGGTTTTTTGGTATGCTGAGTACGAATTTTGGGTTAATTTTGCAATCCAATATGGCCGCCGCGCCGAATTCACAAAATTTCATAATGGGTATCATTTAAGGAGGATTTTGGTACGCTGAGTACGAATCTCATGATAATTTTGCAATCCAATATGGCCGCCGCGCCGAAATCACAAAATTTCATGATGGGTATCGTCTAAGAGGTATTTTGGTATGCTGAGTACGAATCACATGATAATTTTGCAATCCAATATGGCCGCCGCGCCGAAATCACAAAATTTCATGATGGGTATCGTCTAAGGGGTTTTTTGGTATGCTGAGTACGAATCTCATGATAATTTGGCAATCCAATATGGCGGCCGCGCCGAAATCACAAAATTTCATGATGGGTATCGTCTAAGGGGTTTTTTTTGTATGCTGAGTACGAATCACATGATAGTTTTGAAATCCAATATGGCCGCCACGCCGAAATCACAAAATTTCATGATGGATATCGTATAAGGGGTTTTTTGGTATGCCGAGTACGAACTTTGGGTTAATTTAGCAATCCAAGATGGCTGTCGCGCCAGCGTTGCAAAATTTCATGTTGCATATCGTAGAAGGGGTTTTTTGGTATGCCGAATACGAATTTTAGGTCAATTTTGCAATCCAAGATGGCCGCCGAACCACTGTTGTAAAATTTCATTTTGGATATCGTGAAAGGGGTTTTTTGGTATCTCAGCATACTGACAGAAATCTCGCAACAGTGACGCGGTGGCCATATTGGATTGCAAAATTATCATGAGATTCGTACTCAGCGTACCAAAATCCCCCTTAAACAATACCCATCATGAAATTTTGTGATTTCGGCGCAGCGGCCATAATTGATTACAAAATTATCATGTGATTCGTACTCAGCATACTAAAAAAACCCCTTAGACGATACCCATCATGAAATTTTGTGATTTCGGCGCGGCGGCCAAATCGGATTGCAAAATTATCATGTGTATCGTACTCAGCATACCAAAAAACCCCTTAAACGATACCCATCATGAAATTTTGTGATTTCGGCGTGGCGGCCATATTGGATTGCAAAATTATCATGTGATTCGATCTCAGCATACAAAAAAACCCCTTAGACGATACCCATCATGAAATTTTGTGATTTCGGCGCGGCCGCCATATTGGATTGCAAAATTATCATGTGATTCGTACTCACCATACCAAAAAACCCCTTAAACGATACCCATCACGAAAATTTTGTGATTTCGGCGCGGCGCCCATATTGGATTGCAAAATTATCGAGTGATTCGTACTCAGCATACCAAGAAACCCCTTAAGCAATAGGTACCCATCATGAAATTTTGTGATTTCGGCGTGGCGGCCATATTATATTGCAAAATTATCATGAGATTCGTATTCGGCGTGGCGGCCATATTGGATTGCAAAATTATCATGAGATTCGTACTCAGCGTACCAAAATCCCCCTTAAACAATACCCATCATGAAATTTTGTGATTTCAGCGCGGCGGCCATATTTGATTGCAAAATTATCATGTGATTCGTACTCAGCATTCCAAAAACCCCCTTTAACGATACCCATCATGAAATTTTGTGATTTCAGCGCGGCGGCCAAATTGGATTGCAAAATTATCATCTGATTCGTACTCAGCGTACCAAAATCCCCCTTAAACGATACCCATCATGAAATTTTGTGATTTCAACGCGGCGGCCATATTGGATTGCAAAATTATCTCTTAGTCTTTCTGTTCCCGGTTTCCATTTCGGAGTTTCCAGTTCTATGATCTGATTCAAAATTGCTATAAAAACCATTTCTGCTAATAGTTTTGCACCAATTTTTTTAAAACCTTCTCCTGACAGAAACAAACACAACAAAAAAGAATTAGCGAAATCGGTCCAGCATTTCACGCGTGATGCCGTGACCACGGAAATCGGGCTTCATTTTTATATATTACATACATACATACATATACTCACGCCTTTATCCCCGAAGGGGTAGGCAGAGGCCTATACCGGCCCACATTTCACCGTGTACAATTCGGTCCCACGTAACAGGTGGTGAGCCCATCGCCGTGTTGAAATGGACCGCCGCCGTCAGAGCCTCGTCCGTTGTTCAGCAGGTGCACGAGCTTGCACGTGAGGTTGACTTGGGCCCCGAAGGTGTTGGTAGGGCCCCACTACACCCTTTATATATTGTATACTCAATATCATCGAAGATTACAGGCATTATATAAAAATGCAATGCTGAACTAATTAAATGCTGAATCACAGTTTGCCACACTTATTTTTATGTTAGCATTAAATTTAATCTTGAAAAGAAGTGCCTGAGTTTGGCCCCTACATTAATGAGAGGTATCTAATACGTCAAACTGCAGCATCGGCAGCTTAAACCTTTCAAAAACCAGGCGTACGTCATTTTTTTTAACATGTCATGTATAGTGTTGCTATACGTGTAGAAACGAGATAGCAGCATTCACTAACCCCTTAGAGCGAGCGGAATGGAAAGACCAACGCACACAAACATAATTAATGTTTCGTCTGCTACTTATTGTACGTCTGTCATAATAAAATACATTTATTGTTAAAAATTACGAGAAACATAATTATTACATATCTATATTTACATTATTACTATCTAAACTAAACCTAAATAAGGCCCCCGTGGCATTGTGCCCAAAAGACTAGCAGCATTCCCCCTTTGAATAGCAATGCCTATTCGTTGGGCGAGAAAACTGCCAGCCCTTGGGTCACCAGTTGACTCCACAAGGCGCTTTTTCAAATTCTTGAAAAATTTTTGCGCATTGGGACCTCATGGACCTAGGGTCTCGACACCGACTGGACAAAAACGATACGATGAGTCGAGACCCTTATATTTATTAATTTTAATATTTTCAGCCGCTTCCGCTGCTGCACTGGCTTTTAATTTTGTTTTAGGAAGATGCGATAAAATAAAATGATGTAATAAAATGATAGAAAAGTCAAAGCTGTACATTGGACCTTCCCGGGACATCCTTCCGAGGACTTACCCGGGACTCCCAACCACAGGCTGTTAGGCGTTACGTGAGGTTTTTTAGTCGGTACATCCTCTGAGGATTTTCCCTCACGTAAAAAAAAAAAGAAAAAAAAAACTGTACATTGGAAATAATTAAAAAAATACTTGCTGTGTGTTCAACAGAACATACTTCGGCTTCGGTATCTTAAAAAATGTTGTCTGTTTGTCTGTTTGCTTTGCTTTGTCCGGAAGGATCTCGAAAAGTATACTCAATAGTCTTGATTCAAACTTTGCACAAATATTACGTAGGGGTAGGGTCTTCAAATAGGCTATATATTATCACGCTACATATCCTAGGGGCTAAGCAGAGAGCAATCAAATTGGTATTAGAACACAATTTTCACGCGTACCAAGTCGCGGGCAACAGCTAGTACTCTGTACCGAATTCGAATGCAACGAGATTTTAGTTAAGGCTAGTATTTCCGAAATCGACCAAAATCGACCCATTTTGAAGCGATCTTTATACTAGGAAATATTCTTTGATTTGATCTGATAAAAATGTATTATTATAGTTTAATAGATGCTCTTGCTTCCTTTAATTTTTACAACACGATTAATAAAACTTTATATGATAAAAATCGTTCTCGAAAAACTGGAAATGTGCAAAAATTTTAAAGATGAATGTTGTTATTGCTCAAAATATACTTGTTTATTTTATACAAACACATGTCTATATTAAAGATATTGATCTTATGAACAATATTCATGCTATTATTTATTTTTTAAACACCTCAGATTTTAAAACAATGATAAAAAGTGTAGAATCTAGAACAATTAGGCATTTAGCGTACACTTCAATCACTTCATACGCCGGACAGGGCTGTTCTGGGTAGGACCTGTGTCGCTCTGTCATCCGTGCGTGACCCGCTACGTTCGTTCGCGCGAATCGATCGTTTTAATTAGAAGTAGTTGCAGAAATCTGTAAATATTATTTTGTTTTTATTTGTAAATATTAGGATAAGTACGTTATTGTGTATAAATAAATAAATATCGTGTAATATAGTGATTAGTGACTAGGTACTCAGTGAATATGGGTAAAAAAAAGCCAAGAGAAATAAAATGCCTAGATGTCAATTGCGGCTACTACGACGGCAAGTATGGTAAGTTCCTACAAGTATTGTTTTATCTTTATTATATTTATAAAAATACACAACCAAATAATTCACTGACGGGCATGATGAAATTATAAGGTTGATGCTGAGCGAAGCGACTGAAGCCAACAGCTACCATTATTTTGCTACCTGATGAAGAGGCAGTACAGTAGCTAAACGTACTCATATAGGCTTAGAGATCTCCCATTCCAGTCCTCTTCTACGTAGGTACTGGTAGGTGTCATTTAGCAAAGGCCCAGTAAGTTAGATCACGGCTGTTTTTGGTAATGAATGACTATGAGAAATGAACTCGATGCCCCAAAGTTGCTTGGAACCTTACGATAAGAAGAGGGATAGTATTTACCTAAACCACAGTAACTACTAGGTATAAAATATTCTCTTTTTACTATGCCTGAACAATCAACGTATTGCCCGTTCGCTCTAAGTTTGCCTTTCGCCTCCCATACTACGCCTGTACACCATCCTGTCCACCAGCGGCAACCTTAGCGCGAACGGGTAGTAAATAATATAATGTTTGACGCTTAGAGTATAATAGTAGGTTCACGTTTTTATTGCTACACTGTATAAATTATAACAGTAGTACCTACCCACTACCGACATAAAAGAATAAACGTGTAGTTTATTTATTTTTCGTTGTAGTCTAGCCGTTTCGTTGTAGTGTACCCTCAAAGTCTTTTTTTTTTCAGCTCATCGATTCCGAGATTGAACGGTGGTTCATTTGCAAGAAAAGATACATGTGAATCGTAAGTACCTAGTACTCGTAGGTGCTTTCATACTTTAATTTTGAGTGTAATAATCGTTACTTTCTTAGTAAATATGAATGTATGAAAAAGTGGATAATTTTTAGGGTTCCGTAGGTACCCAAAGGTAAAAAAACGGGACCCTATTCATGAGACTTCGCTGTCCGTCTGTCTGTCTATCGGTCAGTCTGTCTGACAGAAAGATAGACAGACGGACAGACAAACAGACAGACTGACCGACAGTCTGTCTGTTTGTCTGTCCGTCTGTCTATCTTTCTGTCTTTCCTTCACGAGGCTGTAGCTCATGAATGGACATAGCTAGAGATCTAAAATTTTCACAGATAATGTGTTTCTGTTGCCACCATAACAACAAATATTGAATTTTGAATGCCAGTATTTCTATCAATAAGCTGATTCACCGAATTGACCTAGGCCTAGGGGAAGGTTCGGGTGCAATCCCGCGTCTTTGGGGGTTTCGGATGTGATCCCGCTTCTAAGTGGGGTATGCATAAATCCCTCACGTCACGCTGCCGTCATGGGCCTGCTTCTGTAAGGACGGTGAGCAGCCCCATCACCGTCCTCAGGCCCCTGGTCATGGAGACCGATAGTCTTGGGCGAAGACACGTCTGCGGCGTTCATTTCAAGTGTGTACTTGTTGCCGTTAGGTATAAATAAAAAAGGCAAAAAAAATCACGTCTGTTGTATGGAAGACCCCCATAAATATTTATTATTTTTCTGGTTTAGTACTCAATTCAATCCTTTATTTCTGCAAGTCCGTGGAAGCACAAGGGTTTATATCCCTTGTGCTTCCACGGACCTCTGAAGGGGCCACCTGCGGGAGACTAAGAATAGGTTTTTGAAAACTTTCTAGGCAACCTAAGTTCCTAGTCTATATACATATAATAAAAAGATCAAAAGTCAAAACTGTACATTAAACATAATAAAAAAAATACTCGTGGGGGATTCTACACAGGATACCGAAGCCGAAAATGTAGTTAGAATTTTTTTGTCTGTTTGTCGTCTGTTTGTCTGTTAATTTTGCTTTGTCCGGAAGGATCTCGAAAAGTACTCAATATTTTTTATTCAAATTTTGCACAAAAATTAACTAGGGGTAGGGTCTTCAAATAGGCTACATAGGTAATTATTATCCCGCTACATATCCTAGGGGCTAAGCAGTAATATAGAGCGCCAGTAATATACCACACATTTCAAATTAGTTTTTTCTTAGTTTCCCATTAGTTATTAAATTTATGAGAATTTTTGTTTTAGAAAATCAGGTCAACTACAGAATGACTTAAGTGCGCCTAAAGCTTCTGAAACTATGACATTCATTCCTCATCTAGCCAGGTCAGTTTACAATATGATAAATACTATTATTAGAGTTATCGGGATATTTACCATGTATTATTGGTTTTTCCGATATTTTGACGCTGTTGCAAGCAAGCAAGATCACGGTGGAACTGAAGTACTGGCGGTTAAAAGTGAAAGTCTAAGGGGCACATATATCGATCTACCCTCCTTCGCACTCGTTTGTGTCGTGCAACACCACAATTATTGGATTCGCTCTCACTTTCACTGTGGATTCGCACTGAGCCTCGGTCGCGACATACAACGCTTACCGTATCTTCGCGCGGTTTCGGTTGGATATGTTTGCTATTATTTATGCATACGCGAACCACTGGATGCCTGACGCTCGGTAATCGAAACCCGTCCTCACGATCGAAATTTTTATACTTCTTAATTTCAATCGCTTCCCTAACCATATACGGGAGTGTACAAAATTTACTGCAGCTGCAGTAGTTTGTTTATAGGACAAACCAAACGAACTGTTACGTGCCGAATAAAAGAACACATCAGGGCAGTCAAAAACAACGAACCACAGAAATCCGCAACAGCTGAACACCTGTTGGAGTCTGGTACGGACCACTGGATTGAGTTACATAACCCCAAGATGCTGTCGACAGAACGCCACTACGTGAACTGAATATTAAATAAATAAATAAATGCCAAGACTGGTTAGGGAAGCGATTGAAATTAAAAAGTATAAAAATTTCAATCGTGATTTTGAAACCCGTCCGGTTTCAATTGCCGAGCGTCTGACATCCAGTGGTCCGCGTATGCATTAATAATAGCAAACATATCCAACCGAAACCGCGCGAAGATATATCACCTAAAGTCCGAAAAAAACTGTTGCAAATAACACAAATATTTGATTCGACTCGAGACTGAGCTCCCGCCGACAGTAAATCCCTAAGTCAGGAGTCAGAAAATATATTGGGATATGGGACCATTATTTTTCAGGTAGTCTTCCTCGTGAATTCAATGGGCCTTGGAAGAGGTCTAGGACCTGTGTCTGGATTTCTTTGACTTCTCCCCTGATTTCCCACGTTACCTGCCAACTCATAAAAATATATCATGTTTTGTTTCAGTGACCCTGATGATTCATTAGAATTTCAAGTTGAGGAGACAATAATGAATAATCATGAACAGTTGGTTTCTGGACGAAGAATTGTTGACATTAACTTTTTTTGCGAGAAATACAAGAAAAGGCGCGTCATAATAATCTTTTTGATTGCGGACCCAGTACTTTTCGGTTAATTGGGTCTAAGCTGACATGCGGCGTGCATGGTACTTGTCTTATTCATATTATAATGTGAAATAAATAAACGCATTATTTTACTCACAAGATGCATTCTATTATTTTTTTGCTACTTATGTTATACCTATGCTTACCTCTTCGAAGACTGCTCGAATTGATTTCATAAATTATTGACGGATTTTTTTCTTATTATCTTTTCTCGGCTCGTCTCACAATTAAAATGATGATAAAAAAATTTAGTAAAAAATAGAACCGACTTCAAACAAATCCTGAAAAATAAAATTTACTTAGCACAAAGATAAATGTATTTTGATTTTTCATATTTTATTCAATATCATATTGAATTCGGCGTCAAGTAAACCCATAGGTTGAGGTAGGTATTATTAATGGCACCAACTTCAATATCATATTGAATACAATTTGATAAATCAAAATACATATTATTACTTTGTGCTAAGTAAATTTTATTTTTCAGGATTTTTTTGAAGTCAGTTCTATTTTTTACTAAAAATTTTTTGATCATCATTTTAAGTGACGGGTGGACCGAAAAGTATATCTATCTAGGTGTAAAGTTCTTATCAATACAAATCAATCAAGCCCAAACACAAGGTACGTGCTGTAAATCGTTAAGGAATTCCCTCGACTGTCTTTCGGTTCCATCATCAGATCGACTCCTGATCTTCATTAAATTGTAGTACATTAACAGTGGGCGCACACTAGGCGTCTTGTCACGGCGACAAGCTGTAGGCGCCAAATTACATACATTTTGTTCTAAGCTCCGCACACTAGGCGACATGTCGCCGCGACTCCGAGACAAGCAAGGGGAGTCTTCGCGTCTGTCGCGCTATTGTCGCGGCGACACGGCGACAGTCGCCCAGCGACAGCTTTGGACAACGTGTTCCTTGCACAACGTCTGTCACGGCGTCAAGTCGCCCGTTGCAGGCGCACACTGCGCGACAAGTCGCCGCGACTGTCGCCTAGTGTGCGCCCACTGTAAAGCACTTCATTAAAAAGTTACCAAACGCACTATTTGTCCCTACAATTTTCGGTGGTTGCCCTCGATTTCTCCTGGATCCCATCATCAGATCCTGACCTGGTAAAAATGGGACTACCTCAGAAGTAAACCCTATTGAAGAAAAGAAAAAAGAATTAAATCCGTCTATAATTGACGGAAATATCAGTGAACATACATAAAAACATACAGACGAATGTAGAACCTCCTCCTTTTTTGAAGTCGGTTAAAAATAAGGAAAGGTTTCTTACAACCCCATTTTGAATATACCTACTAACAGGCACTTACTAAATAAAATGTCTTATAAAGGTTTGATAAACTTATACTTCTGTTGTAATTTATTTAGTGGTACAAAAAGTGCGGCATGAAATACACGCTGCACCAACTGTCAAATGAGTTCATGTCGATCGCATGCTACGGGGGTATCGCCCGCGGTGAGGTGAGGTGGTAAAAATACCTAATGCGCTCTGGCATTCGGCCCTTAAGACCAAAATAATGTTTGTGACTTTTACTTTGTACATAACAAGCAGAGCTTTAAATGTCTTTACTCACATCTACATCTAGAAGATAGCCATCTTCCCCGTAATCGTCTTTGACCTGGTTGGGGGCCAGCGTTTCATGATAGTACTGGTAGGTCCTGGGCGGCTCCACCCCGCTCTTCAAGTTGCGGTAATAATGTTGGAGACACTTGGATATACGCCGGTTGGAGCAGGTGCCTGGGGAGAAAAAGGAATAAATCTATAATGATAAGAAATCAATAAATCAAATCAATCAATTTAGCCTATAGCAGTCCAATGCTGGACCTCCCAAATTTCGCCACAACCCACGGTCCTGCGGTTTGCTCATCCAGTCAATCCCTACAACATTCTGATAGAAATTAATTTTTGACGTTACATTACAGTTAGGTACACTTACACAAGTATGAAGATAATATGAAGCAATTGGAACTGCTAGGCACCTGCTGGTGGGTTGTGGGAGGCTATTAGTCCGGGGGTCATTACTCACGCCGACACACGAAAATTGGTTGGAACGAGATCTAGTTGGTAGTTTTTTTTAATACGTCATAAACCGCAATTTTCGCCTAAAAAAATCTCTTCCACAGCGAACATGTTAAAACACCAATCAAAGTTACAACGAACTACAAGAACTTTTATATTATGTTACTTGCTGCTAAGGAACCCTTCATGGGCGAGTCCAACTCGCACTTGGCCGGTTTTATCTATCTTAGTCACTACATCTTTTATAATACCACATTGTTCCCTTATATCGCCTTTCCTTTAGTGTCCATCAAAGTCACTTCATTCTTTTCTTGTCTACAATATAACGGTAGCTCACCGTAAAAAAATCAAATACATAATAGGTTTAAGGGTTTCAACTGGGAGTTGATGATTGAATGATTCCCTATTTATACACCCCTAGGGGTGGAATTTCGAAAAACCCTGGAAACCGTTTCATTAATTTCCAAATAAAAACAGGCACACAAAATTTAAAGAACTTGTAAATAAAGAAGTATAGCGGTTAATGAGATACGGCCCCATAACAGACAGACGGACAGCGAAGTCTCAGTAATAGGGTCCCGATTTTACCCTTTGGATACGGAACCCTAAAAAGATACCCACCATTATAACAATATGAAACACTGAACAAAGAAAGCGCACAGATAACACTGAACACCCGGCTTAGGTCACACATCATACCGCAACAGGATATAAATTTAAAAAATCTTTTATTTTTCTTATTTATGCATGGCAGCATAGGCTATTGCATAGATTTAACTGAACGAATGATGTTATACAGTGTAGGGTCTGTGACTGATTCCGAGTTCATGCACACTCAAGCAAGGTAGATTGAATAGAGGTGATATAAAACCTTGCGGGTTTTAGATGCTGTGACGACACAAATATCTGTCACGTGAAGGCATAGTTTCACTGTTTATTGCGGTGGGTATGTATAACAAATGTTAATACCGATAAAGTATGTCGGGATAAACTTAATGTTGAGATAGATTAACAATTTAAGACACTGCAAATGCCTTTTTACCAAAGAAATCTTTTTTTGGACCTTTACTACCTTTTTTTCAAATTCTTTGAGATTTCAAATATTCTTTAAGAATTTGATAGTTGCTGTGTACACTTAGAGAGGAGCATCAATAGAAGTTGCGAACGTAGAGTTTATAATATTAGGCAGAAACTAAATAAAATACACCAATATTTAAGGCAAGATTTATTTCAAACATATTTTAAAGAGTTAGCCCCGTGACGGAACGAATCCACCCCCTCACGAGAGGAACATTACTGTAGACTCCTGGCTGGAACTTCATCGCACACCCCACTCCATACGAGATGACGCCTACTAGCTTGCTATTCAATACTGCTGGACCTCCTGAATCTCCCTACAGAGAACAATTAGGTTAATTCATGAGAATATTCTCTTAGACTACGAAGCCTGCTAGCGAGGCACCTGCTGACAAACGGCGATGACGCAGGATTACGAGGCTATGCTATCACAAAGTTACTCCAAAAGATTTTCATTTTTATTGAGGAAATCATCTCAGTGATTTCACCTCATTGATGCTATGTCGGACTCTTAAAAACTAAAATGCCTACGATCGGGGCCCCGGGTAAGTCCTCCAAAGAATCACAGTTCTCCCGACAGACTTTACCGCTATGGCCAGCGCTTATTTGCGCCATTTAAGCATTAACGCAACGGCCCTCACTTCTAAGTCCCATGGAGACCCGGCGAGGACACATGAAGCCTCAACGGAGATCGTGCGGCTCCTCTTTTCACCCTGATTGCTGTCGCCTTATTCGGGCTATCTATTTAAGCCACATTGCGGGTCGTCAAGGTATCGGGCGGGCAGTTGAATCAACCGATGAAGCCTGTATCCAGCTATTTTTTTCTTCAATTTTTTTTCTGTGTATGGTAATACTTGTCTAATCTATTCTTAAACTGATTAGTATTTTCTGCAGATACCACAATCTCTGGAAGCTTATTCCATGCTCGGACCACTCTGTTGCCGATAAAATGCCTGTGAGGATTGCTGTTGGAAAATCTATTACACAATTGGAGTTTGTGACCTCTCAGATTATAATTCTCATTGTCATAATGACCATCGAGGATTTTGTAAGTTTCGATCAAATCTCCACGGTCCCTGTGTTCCTTCAAAGTTGTGAGTTTTGTCATCTCTAAATGTTCCTCATTATGTGAGTTGTTTAAGTCTTCTGGGTTCTTAGTGAATTTTCGCTGTATTTTCTCCAGAAGCTCTACATATTAATTAAGTAGGGACTCCAAACTTGAAAGACATATTCAAAGTTTTGTGGATCTTTAGCATCATCTCAGGGCTCAGCGCTCCGAATGCCTTTCTGATCAAGTATATTGAGCTGTTTGTCTCTTTCGTAATCATTACTATATGGGCGTCCCACTTCAAATCCTTGGCAATGTTCACTCCCAGGTCTGTCTGCACTCCAACCTCCACAAGTTGTGTAAAACAGTGCACTTGGAGGAATTAAGATTGCGGAGCCATTTTTATGACCAGTCAGCTATTCTATTTAGATCCGCTTGAATACTGTCATAATTGATCAGTAGGTTAGCAAATAGTTTGGTATCATCAGCAACACACTCTCGTCAAGATAAGTAGTCAATTTCGTTTCCCTAAATTTCTGTACCTACTAAATATCTTCTGAATTGGTTCAGTGGTTTAGGCCAGAAAACTTTACAGAGAAACCTAATTACTTTTGTATCGTTTATGAATTATTACCATGCAAGCGTCCTTCTGTCCATTGATAAAGCCAGCACAGAACATCCTATCTGTGACAGTCTTGTAGCTGCCCTGCGGCATAGAGCGGCACTGGGCTAGAGACATGATAGGTACCCGAACACGACGAAGAATTTCATGCATGCCGGGTTGCTGAAAATATATACAGAAACTTATTAATGCGTTCTGGAGTCTCCGGTACGGTTAAATAAAGGACGTAACCGTAACCGGCAATACAAAACAAACCGGACCGGAGACCTGTGTGGCAAATCCTAATGTTAAAAGTTAGTATGAATTTCTTCAACCTTTCTCTACTCACTTCAGTGAGATAAATAAAAGAGTTTTGCCACACTTGTAAGTAGTAGTTTTTGTAATGCAAACGTTATTTTAGGGTAGCCAACGTTTAAACAATAACTTCGATCATCGTCCGCTATTGTGTGCGTAACATGTTATACTCGTCGCTCGTCAAAAAATATTAAGTTTAGTAGTTGTATGTTATTGAAGTGCTATCAAAAGTGTCTAAAAAATCGGACAAACAACTATACTGTGCAGGTACTGTTTTAACTTAAGCTAAATGTCTCTAAAATACCAGTGTTAATTAAATCATTGCCTAGAAATAAAATTATCTACCTACATTGCTGATTGACTGGCGTGACTCAGTGAAACGCGTAAGCGCCGCGTATTCCACGGCGCTTATGACCTTCTTCACACGAACTATCAACAACTCGTTCGTTATTTCGTTGCCGGCCGACAGTACAGCGAAATCAAATAAAACACTGCACGGAGGGACTTTATTAGTGTGCGATTTGCAATATTTTTTCGTTCATAAACTGTTGCGGTCTTTGTTGCTGTAGTATTTTTGATAATTTAATTTAACGCACAATGCCTAAAGTAGCACGCACACCCCCCCAAGCGCAGGTACCCCTTAGTAGTGAAGATCAAGCACCTCAAGACTCCTCAGGCTCGGAATTGATTCCAGTAAGTCAACGCAGTAAACGCAAGCGGGTTTGTGGCTCGCCACGAAATGAATTTAACCAATTCAAGGACGAAATAAATGGAATTTTACAGGGTTGGAAAAGCGACCAAAATACAGTTTCAGAGGGTACTCTAAGGGATATCATAAAGCAGGAATTGTCCCTGGCACTGAAAAATGGCTTTGGTGAGCTGATTGCGGGTCAACTAAAACCTATTCAAGTGGATATAGCTGAATTCAAGACTTCTTTTGCATTTTTTAACGATAGCTTTGAGGATCTCAGGAGACGTTTTGACCAAAAAGAATCAATTATAAACGAATTAAAAGAGGAAAACTTGAATCTTAAAAAAAGTATTAGTGAGCTTTCAACACGTTTGGCTATGGCTGAACAAAACAACCGTGAAAATAATGTTGAGATCAACGGTTTGCCAGAGGATAAGACGGAGAATCTGGTTGAGATGGTGCTGAAAATGGCAAGTGTAACCGATAGTAAAATTAGCGACAGCGATATATTGCAGGTAACACGTGTAGCCAAATTAAATAAAGAGAGTAATCGGCCGCGATCCGTAATAGTGAAGCTTCAAAGTCCTCGCCTACGCGACACTCTGCTGGCGTCAGTTTCCGGCTTCAATAGGGCTCATCCTAGAGATAAGTTGAATTCCGTTCAGTTGGGTGTAAAGGGAAGTCAGGTACCTATCTTTGTAAGTGAGCATTTGTGTCCCTCTGGTAAACAGCTACATGCCTTAACGCGTAAACTAGCCAAAGACTTGTCATATCAGTTTGTGTGGATCCGTAATGGCCGAATTTTTGTACGAAAAGACATACATTCTAAATCGTTATATATCAGGGATCCAGAAAGTCTGAAACGTATGAAAAATTTTGATAGTGAGTAAGATGGAAACAACTTATGCCTATCTTTTTTAACAATGCTCTGGGCGATGTTGTTTTAGAAATGTTCGATATTTATTATCAAAATATGGGGGGAATAAAAACGAAACTTGATGATGTACATAAAAACATTTTGCTTTCAAATTATAATGTAATAGTCATAACTGAAACGTGGTTACAGTCTAGAATTTCAAATGGGGAGTTTATAGATCCAAGATATGTAGTGTATAGAAGAGATAGGGTGTGTTCTAGGGAGACCAAAGAGGACGGTGGAGGTGTCTTAATAGCTGTCAAGCGAGAAATTAAGTCAGTAAGAATTAAAAATTGGGAGAGTGAATATGAAGACTTATGGGTCACTATTGAAATAAACGTTGGTAACACTACAAAGAAAATTGCACTATGTGTAGTTTACTTACCTCCACCGATCAAATTGGATTACTTGTCAGGTTTTTTAAATAGGGTTAGTGATGTTTTAAATAACGTAGATGACGTCCTCCTACTTGGAGACTTCAATCTTAGGTTTATTGCTTGGACAAAGGGCCAGGATGTTTTATATGCAACACCGTCAAACTATGAGAACTCACTTGGTAACTCGTTGATTGACTTTATTTCTATGAATGGATTATATCAATTTAATACAATTCTTAATGTGGAATGTAGGATTTTGGATCTCGTGTTAAGTAACATATCGAATATATCGGTCACACAAGCCATGGATGCATTAAGTAAGATTGACCGCCGTCACCCTTGCTTGCTTATTACAATTCCATTTAGTAGTATGAGGTATTTAAGACCAAAGTATCAAACTAGGTATAACTTCTTTAAAGCTGACTACGAGGCAATAATATGTTACTTGAGCGGTGTAGATTGGGATGATTTGTTTGGCGTATGCAGGGATGTAAATGAAATGGTGAAGAAATATTACGAGCTATTACAAGAATTATTTGAAAAATTTATCCCAAAATATAAGCAGACTAAATCTAAGTTCCCTTCCTGGTTCACAAATTCGCTTATTAGAACTTTATCTGAAAAAGAAAAATATAGACAAAAATACCGCAAATACCATAATCCACGAGACAAACTTACTTATGAACTACTGCGCAGTAGATGCCATAAATTAATAAACAAATGCCATGCTGATTATAAACGTAAACTTGAAAATGAAATAACGAAAAACCCTAAATTATTCTGGCGCTATATCAAAGACAAACGTAGGGGCGAGTCTTCCATACCGGCTAAAATGTTCCTAAATGACAAAATTGCTGATAATGGTCGTGACATGGCCAACTTATTTGCAGATCAGTTTGTATCGGTGTTCGGTGATCAATCTTCTACAAATATACAAAATGTACAAAATTTTCTAATGACTAATAATACTATAGGTAATGTTCAATTCACAAAAATGGAAATTTTAAAAAAACTGAAGCAAATTAATTCTTCTAAGGGCCCAGGGCCTGATTCAATACCTCCCTCATTCGTTAAGCGCTGCGGCGGTTGCCTTTGTACGCCATTGCAGATCATCTTCAATGCCTCTCTTAGCGAAGGCATCTTTCCTGAAGCCTGGAAAAAAGCCAGGATCACGCCCGTCTACAAGAAAGGAGACCCTGCAGACATTAGGAACTATCGGCCAATATCGATACTGTCATGTTTTTCTAGAATTCTTGAGTCATTGGTTTGTGCGGTCGTTACACATCACTTTGACAAGTTTATCTCCACATCTCAGCATGGTTTTAAGACTGGCCGAAGTGTGGAAACCAATCTCGTGCAATATGTGTCAGATGTATCTTTGGCTCTTGATAATAGATTAGAAGTTGACGCTATATATACAGACTTTAGTAGCGCTTTCGATAAAGTGAATCATTCAATATTGTTGTCAAAGCTGGAATATAACGGAGTGCATGGCTCACTGTTCAAATGGTTCACGTCATATCTATCTCGTAGATCCCAACTCGTTGCCCTGAATGGATATGAATCGTATCCTTATTATGCCATCTCAGGAGTTCCCCAGGGTTCCCATCTTGCACCTGTTCTCTTCTCACTTTTTATCAACGACATAACTAGCCAGATACGTAACTGTAAACACTTGATGTTTGCCGATGATCTAAAAATATACAAAACCGTGAACTCTGACAATGACTCCAAATTAATCCAACAGGACCTTTTGAGGATCGAGGCTTGGTGCACGCTGAACCATATGAAACTAAACGTTGAAAAATGCAGTCATATACGTTTCACGAGAAAAAAACAATCTCAATTAGCATCATATAACATGAATGGTATCCAATTGAGTACTGTTAGCGAGGTGCGAGATCTGGGTGTAATAATGGATAGCGAACTAAATTTCAGAAGTCACATTAGTAGCATTGTGAACAAATCTGCACAAATGTTAGGATTTTTAAAAAGAAGCACTAAAGGTTTGAAAATGGAGCGAACTAAAATAACATTGTACAACTCCCTGGTGCGTAGTAACCTCGAATTCTGTAGCGCAGCCTGGAATCCACATTATGCTGTCCATTCGCAAAGAATCGAAAGAATACAGAGAGCTTTCACCAAACACCTTGCATATACTACAAACAGAGTAACCCCAAGATGTCCGTACCAGGAACGTATAAAAAGTTTTAAAATGAACTCACTACGCGAACGAAGAAGATTCAAAGATTTGATGTTCTTCTATAAATTAGCAAATAGTCTACTTGACTGTAATGAACTTGTTGCGCGTTTAAATATTGATGTGCCTTACAAATTACCGAGACACCCCATAACTAAGTTTTATCATGTAGGGTCCAGCAAAACGAATATCGGAGTAAATTCACCACTGATAAGAATGAGTAGGTGCATGAATACTTTTCTTGGAACTGTACCGGACGCCGACATACACCACGATTCACAGGGCTCCTTTAGATCCAAAATCCTACAGTCTCTAGGTAACTAGACTAATAAGAAGTTTAACTTTGTATCCTTAAGTATACCTAGTTTTAGTACAATGTAGTAACGAGATGCCTATTTATTTGTTAAGCAGTACCCATGTTGAACGATAGGGAATTATAATCCTACACTTTGAGATTTACGTATCGGATCTGTCTGTATGTATTTGTCCTTGTGTTTATAGAAATTTAATGTTGCGCATGTTAAAAAATGTTGGTTATCCCGTAATTGGCTAGTGTGTAAGCCTGTTACAAATTGTCTAGTTTAGCTATAAATTATTGTACGCACAAGCTGTGGGAAGACCTTAATAAATAAATAAATAAAATAAATAAACTTATTTACCAACTAGTACTTTTCCCAATTTTTATTGGGATATAATAAAACGAGCCACAAAAGTTTTTATCGGCCACGGCATTTAGCTTCTGATTTAATAACTAAGCCACGCGAAAATGATTTAGCCTCTAATATACTAATTCGTCCTCTTTACAAGGTCACCTAAACATTCCGCTATAAGCATCAAATAAAGATCAACAATTATTTTAACTTGTCCTGCGTATTTATATATTAACACCTAATTTGAAAATTTAGCCACTAATAATAATTTACAGATTTTACATGTAATCACATCTTCTATTTTACAGTCTCAAATCGAGAGCCTTAAAAAATTATAATTAAAGCCTCCACAGACAACATCAGTTTTTATAACTTAGCGTGTAAAATTAATATGTCACATTATTTTTTCGTAAAAATAGCCACTGCAAAGTTTGACTTAAGTGTAAAAAACGACAGCGACCGGCCATTTGCATCAATTAGCGACCGCTATTTGATATCTCTTTGAAACTAAAGACAGATTACGCTTACCGAACAAGAAAGTGAGGTCAAGAAAGCAAATACTAAACTAAAAAGTAATACAATATACACTTTTGAGATTAATATAATTATTTTTAAATATTTATTTAGTCAGAATTAATAAATATAAAGTTAAAATACAAACACAGTTTTACATTTGATAGCGGCTGGATAGCCATGGCCAACCTTTGCACCAGATACGAACCGGAACGGGAGTCACTGGTCTTATCCCTCAACCGATGCCCCAATTCTTTAATAAGGTTCTTGGCGTCTGTACCCCAACTGCCTATCGTCTCAACAGCGAACGGAACAAAGATATATTGTTTTCCTAAGACCGATCTGTATAATGTTTAATATTATATACATTATGTGAATATGTGGATAATGTCGGCATAAATTTCACCATGAATGAGAAATTACTCGTTACGTGTGAACAGTGTTTAGTACTGCCACGATATAGTACTCACTTTTGGGTTTAGTATTTGCGTTCTGGTCTTACTTTTTTGTTTGGTAAGCGCTATCTCATACTTATAGAATTCGGGACTTCACGCGAAATACTTTGTTACTTACATTTACCGACGTTTCGAGCACGTTGCAGCGCCCGTGATCGCGGTTGAACTGAGGCGAGGATCGACAAAAACCACGAAGTTATTTCTTGTCGAACTACTCTCCGTTGTTATTACAACGAAGGATAAGGCCGGCGACACACTGCACTCACTACGTCAGTTTTGATTGGCACAGTTTTACGTTCAAGTTTATTAATCTGGGGTTTAATTTAATTAATCTTTATTAATCTAAGCGCTATCTGTCTTTAGTACTATAATCTGTGTAATGTCTAGGCATTCTATAGAATACCTGAAACTTGCAGGCAAGGCAATGTATGAAATATACAAAAGTATGGAATGTTTGTTCGCTGCTTGCGAAGGTTAGGTTAGGTAGGAACAGTCACCACCAACGCGCGAAGGCGAGCGAGCGAAGCGAGCATTCCGCGGCAGTGGCTGCCGTGCGCTAGATGTCATATAAATTTATTATTTTGCATTATGTTACAATTTACGATTTCTTTATAGTTTATAATTTTATGGTGACCCAAGACCTATTTTATTTTAAACATTGCCGGTGAACCAGCAGGTATTCTATGCAATCCCTGGGAATTTTGTACAATACCTAGACAAAGTATGAACAATCATACACTTATTCAAGACATTGCTTGGACGGTCTGGAGTTTGAGGCAGGTATTTCTTAGAATGCATAGGTATTGTATTAGATTATCTCAATTATAAAGACTGCAGGTATAACATAACAATAAATAAAAGCATTTACGCCTAAAGGTTTGTCCCACGCTCCCGTGTTTAAACGGACTCGCTTGTCCGTTTTCACCAGATTGTGACACCCCACAGACGGCTTGCAAAGCAAAAGAAAATCTCGCAAATCAAATGTTACAAAGTGGTCACCCATCTGAGTACCAGCAATAGCGATAGTTGCTTACTGCAGTGATCGTTCACAAAAGACTGAGTCAGTGGCTACAAGTGGTTCTAGCTATTTAGATCATTTTAGTGGCCCTAATTTGCTTTTTGATGGCAATTTTACTTAACTTTGATGATTCATTAATGTGGGACGAGTTACATTTTAAACATGCTGAATTAGGAAATAAGAAGCTACAATATTAATAATAATGGCTATTTTGATGCCATTTTTTAGTATTTTAGAAGTGTTTGAATGCATGTTACAAAATTAAATGCTAAAAAAAATCACAACGCTGAATTATATTAACAGTGGCTAATAAAGAAATTAAATGGTGGCTATTATCTATAAATTGTAACGCTCATTAATTGTGGCTGACTTATTAATTTGGGAGGCAAAGTATTTTTTCGGAGGCCAATAACGCTATTAAAAAGAAGATCGTTTAATTAGTACCCATTTTTATTTATTCAAATGTTTCAGTTGGAAAAACACACTTTACGTAAAATAAATAAGGCAAATACCTATTTCATATCATCAATTTTAAATTTACTATTGCTATTCGGTCAATCAATAGGTCCTGGACCTTCCGCAGCCAGTCCCAGCCTGCAAGATTTTCTAGGTGCTTTCCTTACTTAAGGGTTTTCAAGGTGCAAGGAGGCGCTGGAGCGGGGCCAAAGGCCTGCGTCTCGAGAAATCGAGGCCCAGCGGACCCTGCTCCACCAGGAAACCCTGGAGACATGGAAGATGCGACTTGAGCAACCAAAGGGGGGATTCGCCACAATCGCGGCCGTCAGACCGGTCATGGACGAGTGGCTGGAGAGAAGACACGGTGCTCTCTCCTACCGGTTGACACAGATGCTTGCCGGGCACGGTAGCTTCGGTAGGTATCTGTGGCGAAAACACCGGGAAACCACGGCCGAATGTCAGCACTGCGAGGACCGCAGCGATGACACGGCGCTCCACACGCTGGTGGAGTGCACGGCGTGGGCACAACAGCGACAGGTCCTCGTAGTGGGTCTGGGCGTGGACACCCTCTCGCTTGAGGCCATGGTGCGAGCCATGCTCTCCAGCGGGAGTAAGTGGGACTGCGCCGCCTCTTTCTGCGAGCAGGTCATGCTCGCGAAGGAGGCGGCGGGCCGGGTGCGGGAGAGAACTCTCCCACCCGAGTTCCGCAGTCGGCGCCCTGGGCGCCGCCGACGTGTCTTCGCCGAGGACTATCGGCCTCCATGACCGGGGGTCTGAGGACGGTGAGAGGGCCGCTCACCGTCCTTACAGAAGCAGGCCCATGACGGCAGCGTGACGTGAGCACTCACGCACGCCCCCCCCTTAGAAGCGGGGTCACACCCGAAACCCCCCATAGACGCGGGATTGCACCCGAACCACCCCCTGGGCGAGGCCGCATTGGCGGCCGTAGGTCTGTTGGGAGTCACGGGACATCCTTCCTGTGGGCTTACCCGGGGCTCTCAACCATAGGCTGTTGGGCGTTACGTGAGGTTTTTTAGTCGGTAAGAGTCCGGCATAGCATCCTACGAGGATTTTCCCTCACGTTAAAAAAAAAAAAAAAAAAAAAAAAAAAAAGGGTTTTCAAGGTGAAGTATTAACACGATTTTAGTTTTAAACTAGCTGGCCTTCGCAACTTCGTTTACATCACATAAGGTCTATGAAAGGAGAGGTCTTTCTTCATCAGACTCATCCAGCAGCGTGTGAAACTGCCTAGTTTGCTTAATCATAAAAGAGCTTAAAGATTAAGGCTATTCTAAAACGCGGCGCTAAAACGTCGGCGCGGACTGAATTGTTTTATATCATTATGATATCATCAGAATGATTTAGCCAAAACGCCCGTTTAGATTTACCCTCTCATTCAATGGGACCCTTGAATTCTAGGTTTGGGGAAAGTTGAGATGCCTCTAATTTCTGAACCACAAAATCCTCAACCTTGAAACTTGTGTGGTTTAATGCATATAGTAGTCCCTTTCTGACACTAAAAAACATTTGAAATCAGACTACGCGTTGAGCAATTACAGCTGAAAAACCATTTCATATTTCATCCCCTCTCCTGAAAGAACCGCGGAAAATACGGGAATCAAAAGTATCCTAGAACCTTCCTCGGATCATAAGCTCAAATTGTGCCAAGTATCATTCAAATCCATTCAGTAGTTTCGGCGTGATACTTATTCGGGATACAGACAGACAGACAGATAGATAGACATACCCGACAGACAGACAGATAGACAGATTAGATTTACCCTCACATTCAAAGAAACCCTTGAATTCGAAAAGTTGAGATACCTCTAATTTCTGAACTACGAAACTCTCAATAATGAAACTTGTGTGGAACAATGTTAAAAACATTCCCTTTCTGACACTAAAAAAATATTTAAAATCGGACCATGCGGTGAGAACTTACAGCTGAAAAACCATTTTATCTTTCATCCCCTCTCCCTCAGGAACTGCGCTAAATATCGGGATCAAAAGTATCCAAGAACCTTCCTCGGACTATAAGCTCGGAATGTACCAAGTATCATTCAAATCGGTTCAGTACTTTCGGCGTGATACTTATTCGGGATACAGACAGACAGACAGACAGACAGACAGACAGACATGAAAATTTTAAATTACATATTCGGCTTCAGAATCGATTATAGAACGCCCTACAATTGAAATTTTCAAAATATCTTCCATGTACAGACTCTCGACCCTCAACAGTTTTATTATAAGTATAGATATAGATAGACTAGCTGACCCTCGCAACTTCGTTTACGCCATATAAGGTGTATGAAAGGAGCGGTATTTTTCATCAGACTCATGGGAACGTATGAAACCGCCCTGTTTGCTTTATCATAAAAGAGCGAGATTTATCATCACATTCAAAGGAACCCTTGAATTCTAGGTTTTGCGAAAGTTGAGATGTCTCTAATTCCTGATTTACAAAACCCTCAACATTGAAACTTGCGTGAAACAATTCTTAAAGTATTCCCTTTATGACACTGAAAAAAATTTTGGAATCGGACCTCGTATTGAGAAGTTACAACCAAAAAACTATTTTGCCTTTCATCCCCTCTCCCAAAGGATCCGCGCAAAATATCAGAATCAAAAGTATCTTAGAACCTTTCTCGGGTCATAAGCTCAAATTGTACCAAGTTTCATTCAAAACGATACAGTAGTTTCGGCGTGATACTTATTCGGGATACAGACAGACAGAAAGACGTACAGACAGATATAAAAATTTTAAATTACATTTTCTGTATCAGTATCGATTAGAGAACGGACTACAATTACAATTTTCGAAACATCTTCCATCCTTTATTAGGGCTTTGTTTACTTCGTCAAGTTCGCGTTGTCCATATTTAGCTCTAAATATATACATACGTTATAATTTGTACGCCCCCATCCGCTGACAGCCACCATCGCACCGTCCTGTATATCCTGAACCATGCCGATGGCTATCGGCCGGGAGCTAGGCGTCACTGGTATGGGGATCTCCAGCAGCACCAGTTGGTAATCATAGTCGTTGCTATTATGCATGGTTTTGTTCCACAGTGGGTGTATGAAGTGGGCACATATTGGATACTTGGTGGGTTGACTCCATCGCGTTGAGCCTGCTAGCACGAATTGTTTTTTGTCTCTAGAATAGCAGTAAAATACATACATACATACATATTATGGTCACGCCTTAGTCCCCAAAGGGATTCACCTGTTTAGAATTTGTTCCACGTACCTAATAGGTGGTGAGCCGTATTGCCGAGTTGGGATGGACGGGTGCAGGATGTGACAGCTTGCTGTTGAAATTTTTCAGGACGTCTATAAAGGCCTTCAACTTGGCTTAACTACTGCCATTTTGCTGGCAAACGGGACCATCGGCTTAACCTGCCTTCCAAAGCAAGGAAACGCTCAAATAAATGTCACATAGTAGTCACATGGATGGCCATCCATCCAAGGACTGGCCATAGTGAAAGTTGCTTACTGCAGTGATTATTTACAGAACACTGAGTACGCGGGGCCGCGAGCGCTTCACGAGCCGTAAAATAATATAGGTACTGACGAATTTGAGAATGCATGGGCAATCCGAAACAAAATTGCCTTGCACTGAGAATTGACGCCATCTCTCGGATAACATTGGAAGTCAAGTATCTAGCGTTGCCGATTTTTTTAATACCTCACAAAGGAACGGGATTATTGCCAAAATAGCAACTCATTAATCAATTCAATTCATTTATTGCAAAAACATGTTACATTTTAGGCCATCTAAGATGTTACACGATGTTAGTCACACATGTTCTACCGCTTTAGGCATGCAAATTTTATACATATCAATATTTTGGTAATTACTATAGACATAATTGTTACAAATTGTCAGCTTACTACTACTACGAATCGATTGGAAAAAGTCAACAACAAGATGTCCCAGATATTCAGATATTACATAAGTACATACATTTAAAATACTATAAATGAAATCCTAATGTCAAACAGTACATACACACATGATTATAAATTAATGTCATCAAAGTACTCCTTTACTGTGTAATATACCTTATTTACCAACATTTCGATAATTTGTTTCCTAAATCATAATCTTTTGAGTAATGTAAATATGCCATTAGTATATTTTTTTGTGATTCTAAGGTGTCTATGCAATATTATATTCGAGTAAAGTTGCGCCATCTAGTAGAGTCTTTGTGAATTTGGACTCAAATGTGCATGAAATTATAGATCTTAAGGGGCCCATGCAATATTGGAGGTGACTGTACATTAATATCAAAAATGAAAAAAAAAATTACATTATCTACTACACTTATAATAAAACTGCAATAGTAAAAAATTTCTTTATGTCTAGGAGTACAGTCATTCAGTATTTTTACTGGGAAAGTTTTCCGGAAGTTTTGAAAGTTGGTAAGTTTATAGATTTTGATAGGCTCTTTCCAAATTTTAACTTTGCTACCTAAAAAATGGCGCCCAAAAGCAGTTTTTTGATAATAGGTAACTCCTTTCCGACGCATTTTACAGGAAAAACACACTACTCAAAATAAAAGTAGAGGAAATTTCCTACAATTTGTCATAATCTTTTTTTCCCTAAAATTAATAGTTTCGGCGTAGGAGCACCGTAAAGTGTAATTCAATACAAGTTTCCAATCCTTTTTCCTTCACTTCAATAACTTCACTTTCTTGCAGTATATCACCACAAATAAAGCAGTTTACTTCATTAGAAGCCATATGGCTCTGTAAATGCAAACGACACTGTGAAATGATAAACGTATACTGATGACTCATACTAAATATTTCTATTGAGCTCAGCTGGGGCCAAATGTTTTTAGAAGGAAAAGAAGGGGCCTGACACAGAAGGGACGCATCCCTTTATACCTGTGGAGACATGACAGACTATAGTTAGCTAGGTTTTCATTCTATGGAACAATATTAACCTTCGTATAATTTTTATACCTTACAAATCACAATATGAGCAGTTTAAAGTAAATATTACACGATGGTGTGGATGTATAATGGTATACAGCGCTCGTACGCCGAAACTATTGATTTTAGGAAAGAAAAAGTTGTGACATAAATTGTAGGAAATTTTTTCTACTTTTATTTTGTATAGACATGTTTTTCTGTAAAATGCGCCGAAAAGAAGTTATTATCAAAAAACTGCTCTTGGGCGCCATTTTTTCAATATGGCGGCGTGAGCGGCAAAAGTACGAGGTGCCAAAGTTGAAATTTGGAAAGAGCATATCAAAATCTATAAAATTGCCAATTTTCAAAACTCCCGGAAAATTTTCCAGGCAACCTCAATTTTTTCGACCAAATGACTGTACTATAGACGTACTGTAATACCAAACTGTTGACATGCGCCATGAATGAATAAATAGGTTTAACAACGAACAACCCTCAGATGTAATATACTTTGACTATGAGAAATTCAACCGATTCCCGATACGACACCTGATACACAAGTTTCACTACCTTGCTATTGGTGGCAAAATATTGACCTGGATCAGTAATTTTCTTAGTGATAGAACACTTAGAGTGCGCATCGATGATAAGTTATTCACTGCACGTTTGTGACTTAGCGGAGTGCCCCTGGGACGGTACTGCAGTGTTCTTTCGGTTTGGGTTAATAACAGATATATATCTGTTATTAACCCAATCAAATATGTGTTAACCGTAACCAGAATACACCGAATAATAATGTAACAGAATTAATAGCTTAACAGAAACAACATGTTACCGTATTGTATACAGTAACCGTAACCGAATTGATAAAGGTTATTTTGCTTGTTGCACTCTACTCGTAGGTAGGTAGGTACCTAGATGCCGGTCGGCTTCTCCTTTGTTCTTCGCTCGCCAAAGCGATTCCTTTCACGCACACATAGGTACAAATAGAAAGAATCAAATGTATTTTACGAATTTTAGTATGCACCACTGTTTGTTTATATTTAACTGAGTCGCGTTTTCCAGTGTTACTGCCGTGTGACGTCGATCATGCCGATTCATGTCTTATTGTGTGCAGTGTCAGTTTATTTTACGCGCCACATGAAAACAACGGTGCAGCGACCGTTCTTTTCATGTTGGATAATGGTATAAGGGGTTTTTTGGTATGCTAAGTACGAATTGTGGGTTAATTTGGCAATCCAATATGGCCGCCGCACCACTGTAGTAAAATTTCATGTTGGAAATCGTATAAGGGGTTTTTGGGTATGGTGAGTACGAATTTTGGGTTTACTCTTGCAATCCAATATGGCCGCCACGCCACCGTTGTAAAATTTTATGTTGGATATCGTATAAGGGGTTTTTTGGTATGCTGAGTACGAATTTTCGGTTAATTTTGTAATCCAATATGGCTGCCGTGCCGTCATTGTAAAATTTAATGTTGGATATCGTATAAGGGGTTTTTGGGTATGCTGAGTACGAATTTTCGGTTAATTTTGTAATCCAATATGGCTGCCGCGCCGCCATTGTAAAATTTCATGTTGGATATCGTATAAGGGGTTTTTGGGTATGCTGAGTACGAATTTCGGGTTAATTTTGCACTCCAATATGGCCGCCGCGCTACTGTAGTAAAATTTCATGTTGGATATCGTATAAGGGGTTTCTGGGTATGGTGAGTACGAATTTCGGGTTACTCTTGCAATCCAATATGGCAGCCACGCCAACGTTGTAAAATTTTATGTTGTATACCGTATAAGGGGTTTTTGGGTATGCTGAGTACAAATTCCGGGTTAATTTTGCAATCCAATATGGCCGCCGCGCCACTATAGTAAAATTTCATGTTGGATATCGTATAAGGGGTTTTTGGGTATGGTGAGTACGAATTTCGGGTTAATTTTGCAACCCAATATGGCCGCCACGCCACCGTTGTAAAGTTTCATGTTGGATATCGTATAAGGGTTTTCTGGTATGCTGAGTACGAATTTTGGGTTAATTTTGCAATCTAATATGGCCGCCACGCCGTCATTATAAAATTTCATATTGGATATCGTTTTAAGGGTTTTTGGTATGCTGAGTAGAGAAAGAGTAGAGTAGAGACTCGTGGAGGTGCGGCTGCCATACCTATTGGATTGCAAAATAAATCCGAAATTCGTACTCAGCATACCAAAAAACCCCTTATGCTATATCCAACATGAAATTTTACTACGGTGGTGTGGCGGCAATATTGGATTGCAAAATTAACCCGAAATTAAATAAATAAATAAATGTTTATTGCAAAACTACAGGACAGTTTTTTTCTTCTTCTATACATTTCAACCACAAAATGCATTCAACCGACTTACTACATACCTACATAGGCAGAAAATTATAACATGCCCACACAGGCCAGTATTACAGTAAGTATAAAGTTCGCCACAAATTTTTGTAACTTTCCACATTTCAGCAAAAATGAAAAGGAAAACGAATAAAAAGAAATAAATACACAATCACAACTCAAGTACAGCCACATCCGCCACTATCGACAAAGTCAGCGAAAACATTATGAAAACTGGTAGCAGCGGACCCATCTTTAAAATTGCTGCAACTATCCTATCATATTTTGGTCTCCAGACACGGTCAACAAGATTGAGTCAACTCTGTTAAAATATTAAATGAAAGTAGATAACAGTGTTTAGTTGTATACATTTATTTTCGTCAAGTAATTGTTGGTTATTTGACCGTGTCCGGAGACCACACATATTATTTTCTGTGTCTAAGTACGCATATTTTACTCTATGGCGCGGTATCACGCACTTAACACTTGACGTGGCGCTATGTGTGGTCAAAAGCACGTTGGGGTTATAATATACACTAAAAATATGAATAAAAATTCTGTACACTGAGCTTGCAATAGGCCGACATTCAGCAAAACTATGATAGCGATGTCATTGCAAATCACAGTAACTGATTTTCAATGTCTGCCTAAATTCGTACTCAGCATACCAAAAAATCTTTTATAGGATGTCCAACATGAAATTTTACATTGGTGGTGCGGTGGCCATATTGGATTGCAAAATTAACTTGAAATTCGTACTCAGCATACCCAAATACTTGTTATACTATTTCTGACATGAAATTTTACAACGGTGGCGCGGCGGCCATTATGGATTGCAAAATTAGCCCGATATTTTTTTTTTTTTTATACCACTAAGATGGCAGACAAGCACACGGCCCACCAGAAGGGCTGGTGGTCACCGCAGCCTATGAACGTTTGCAACACCAGAGGCGCCACACTCGCGCTGCCGACCCTGTAAAAACCTTCTTAGACCCCTTTTGAAGAACCCCATACTGTAGGCGTTTGGGAAAACCGAGGCAGGAAGATCATTCCACAACCTAAGCGTGCGCGGAAGAAAACCCCTACCGGATCTAACCGTGCTCAAACGCTCCGGACGTAGGGTGTGAGGATGAAATCCCTGTCTATGGCGAGCGGTGCGATGATAGAAGGTAGCCGTGGGCATCATGTCAAACAATTCCTCAGAGCACATACCATTGTACAGGCGGTAGAACACGCATAAGGAGGCATAGTCTCTCCTGTCGCGAAGAGGTTCCACACCACCTGTCAGTATAGGATCGTTGACAACTCTCACAGCTCGCCTCTGCACCGAGTCAAATGGGCGAAGCTGATATTCAGGTGCCCCCGCCCAGAGGTGACAGCAGTACTCCATGTGTGGCCGCACTTGCGATTTATAGAGAAGCAGTGTTTGCGCCGCAGTAAAGTACCGCCGCGCCCTGTTGAGCACACCGAGCTTCTTGGACGCCAGCCTGGCCTTGTCCTCCAAATGACTGCGGAACTGAACGTCACTGGAGATGTCAACACCAAGGATCCCTATACTTTTAGAGATGGAAAGAGATGTGCCCTGGAATCGTGGCGCTACAGTAATTGGGGCTTTCTTAGCGGTGAAGAAACACGCCTGTGTCTTGGAGGGATTGAACTGGACAAGGTTTTGTCTACCCCAATCGGACACTCTAGTAAGAGTAGCCTCGATTTCAGACACAAGCTATTCACGACTTTCTTCCACTGCGTCCCGAGAGATACCGGGGCGGCCTGTGTAACAAGTGTCCCCTGTACTGTCGTCTGCATAACAATGAATGCCGTCAAAAGACAACATGTCATTGATATGCAGCAGAAACAGGGTAGGGGACAACACTGAGCCTTGCGGTACTCCAGCGTTTATGGCCATGCAGTCAGAACAGCTGCCGTCGACAACAGCCCTGATGCTTCTATCGGCCAAAAAGCTGGACACCCATCCGCATAATCTCTCGGTCAGTCCGTAGGAGGGCAATTTTTTAAGAAGACCACGGTGCCAGACCCGGTCAAAGGCTTTAGAAATGTCGAGGCTCACTGCTAGAGCCTCGCCCTTACTCTCGATAGCCGTCGCCCATCGGTGTGTGAGGCACACGAGAAGATCGCCCGTCGAGCGACCGTGACGAAAACCGTACTGCCGGTCACTGAGCAGGTCGTTTTCCTCAAGGTACCTCAGGAGCTGTGTATTAATTACACGCTCCATCACCTTAGACAATAGTGAGGTGACGGCTATAGGCCTGTAATTGGCCGGGTCGGTCCTATCACCCTTCTTGGGCACAGGATGCACATACGCGATCTTCCACGACGCCGGGACTTGTCGCATGGAATAAGAAAGCGAGAAAAGACGTGTAAGTACCGGACACAACTCTGGACCACACTGCTTAAGTACTACCGCGGGTATACCGTCTGGCCCACTCGACTTATGAATGTCCAGAGAACGAAGCTCCCGTCGAGATATTTGTACTTAGCATACCAAAAAACCCCTTCTACTATTTCCGACATGAAATTTTACAACGGTGGCGCGGCGGCCATATTGGATTGCAAAATTAGCCCGAAATTTGTACTCAGCATACCAAAATACCCCTTATACGATATCCAACATGAAATTTTATATCAGTGGCGCGGCGGCCATCTTAGATTGCAAAATTAACCCGAAATTCGTACTCAGCATACCCAAAAACCCCTCATACGATATCCAACATTAAATTTCACAGCGGTGGCGCGGCGGCCATATTGGATTGCAAAATTAACCCTAAATTCGTACTCAGCATACCAAAAAACCCCTTATACGATATCCAACATGAAATTTTATAACAGTGGCGCGGCGGCCATATGGGATTGCAAAATTAACCCAAAATTCGAATTCAGCATACCCAAAAACCCCTTATACGATATCCAACATGAAATTTTACATCGGTTCCGCGGCGGCCATATTGGATTGCGAAATGAACCCAAAATTCGTACTCAGCATACCAAAAAACACCTTATACGATATCCAACATGAAATTTTACAACGGCGCGGCGCGGCAGCCATATTGGATTGCAAAATTAACCTGAAATTCGTACTCAATATATCAAAAAGCTTTAGAAAAATATCGCTTATGTAATCGCTATATAAAAAAAAATGTGTGCGTGTACTTACGTAAGACGTGAAACTTCTTCATGACCTTATTGAAATTACTTTTAGTCCAAAAGTCTAAAAGTCCAAAAGTCCTGAAGGCCAAAAGTCCAAAAGTCCCAAGTTCAAAAGTCCAAAAGTCCAAAAGTCCAAAAGTACTAAAGTCCAAAAGTCCAAAAGTCCAAAAGTCCAAAAGTTCAAAAGTCCAAAATCCAAAAGTCCAAAGGTCCAAAGGTCGGCTTTGTCATTAACCTGTATCGTAACTAAAAACCCAGGTTAACATTGTATGTGATAACAGTTTCAATAGATTAACCGTTTCAAAGGGTTATCTAAACACATCATTCAACTTTTAAACCTTATTGATAAATTAACCGATATAAAGTGTTAACCGTATCGATATGTAACCCAAAAGGTTACCGATTCAATCTGTAACCGTTTATTTCGGTTAATCTTTTAAATGGGTTTTCCGTTCACTGCGGTACTGGGACCATTGCTTTTTATCCTCTATTTAACAGACCTTAAAAATACATTACAACTAAATTTCGCTTTATTTGCTGATGATACAATTTTTTTCGAGACCCACTATCCTAGGCACAAGATATCCAAATAGACAAAAAATGCAGTTTTTGAATGGAACAAACAATGGTTACTATCGTTTGATGCAGCAAAATTCACTGTTCTGAACATTGGAAAATGTGATTCTCATAAATTGTATTATTTAAATAACCAACAACTTTGACCAGTTGACTCACATAAGGATTTGGGTGTCGTCATCATAAGCAGTGACCTGAAGTGGGAAATGCATACCACACATATATATTGTCAAGAAAGCAAATTCGATGCTGTACCAAAAAAGAATACCATTTATGTAAACGTCACAAAACAATAACATTAAAACCAAATTCAACAAAACATTAATATTAGGTCACTGTTGGAGTATGGGTATTATCACAGATTTCTAAATATGGTATTATATAGTTTGGGACCCCCATTTTAAGAAAGACATCGCACTGTTATGGAATGTCCAAAGGAAGGCAACCGAGGGTTTTAATACTGAAAAATAAACCTTACGACCAACGCCTGATAGCACTTGGTCATACTTCCCTGAGTCGCAGACTGGAGGAAGTCTTATAGACACATACAAAATACTCGTTGACTGCTATAATGTTTCTGGAATAAAGTACATGTTTGCTTAAAATGAGAATAAGCATCTTCGTGGACATTTTGAAACCGTCACCCACCCCAAGAGTTACTTCAGCATAATTAAACCGCTTACTAAAACGTTAGTACCGGAGATTACAGAGCCACAACCGATAATTTTATTACACATGAAAAGTGCTTAAATACTTACTTGCAATGCGCAGCAGTTAAAACCCACTCGGGGGCTATAATAGTGCCACCACAGCCTAACCCGTACAGTACCTGGTAGGGTACTTCCTGTATAGACACCTTTTTCCCCCCTACTATCCTAAATTGTACCTGAAATTTAAGAAAAAATACTTTCGTAAGGCCAGATTGTTCCGTATGGGCGAAAACCCTGACGGCCAGCAATGTGGCTAGATTGCTTAGCCCGCAGAAGGCGATGGCCGTCAGGGTAGTAAGGGGATGACGCACAATCTCAGGGCAGGTGGCATGTCTGCTAACTTGGACCCCTCCATGGGAACTAAAAGCCAGAGCACTTGCGTCACTATTTAAATAGCCCAAGGAATCGCTGGAACGGGGCCAAAGGCCTACGTCTCGAGAAATCGCAGCTCGAACGTCCTGGCTTCACCAGGAAACCGTGGAGGAGGATTCGCCGCAATCGCGGCGGTCTGACCGGTCATGGATGAGTGGCTGGAGAGGAGACATGCTGCTCTCTCCTACCGGTTGTCACAGATACTTACCGCGCGCGGGAACTTCGGTAAGTATCTGTGGCGAACACATAGGGTAAACCACTGCCGAGTGCAAGCACTACGGGGAGCACAGTGAGAACACAGTGCTCCACACATTGGTGTAGTGCAAGGTGTGGGCGCAACAACTCCAGGTTCTCGTGGCAACTCTGGACGTGAACAGTCTCTCGCTGGAGACCATGGTGCGAGCTATGATCTCCGCCGGGACTAAGTGGGACTACGCTGCCTCTTTCTGCAAGCAGGTTATGATCGTGAAAGAGGCGGGGGGGTAGGGAGCGGGAGAGAAATCTCGTAGGGGCGCCGCTGACGTGTCATCGCCCAAGACCATTAAAATTCCACTACCCACTCAATTTTTTTAAATCTTTTTTATTACCAATGCAATATTTGGAATATTTTAGTACCAACGCAATTTATATCACGCTTTCCTTTTCGATCCCGAATAGAATCTTTGCCAGAACTGAGCAATTCAATAGACCATTTTCAAGCAAATCGTTAAGAGGCACATCACAGGGCCGTCAACTTGAGGACCACTCACCGAAATCTTACGCCCCCGATCGCTAGATGTCGTCATGATGATCCATCAGGCGGGTGGCATCAATTCGGCAAGCTTTTTAATTGGAAAAGCATGCTTCATAAGAAAAGCTAGCTAAAAAACTATAACTTTTTAAATAAAATCATTCTTTACACGAAACATGGCTACAACGTTGATACATAATAATTTATGGAATAACTCTTTAACCATGTTTTGATACAAACTATATTGTACAGTGTATCTAGACTGTAAACTTTTTATTTTTTTTAATGCAATGAGATTTGAGCTAAGATCAAATGATGTCTGTGACTTTTCCTTTATACGTTACATGCTGAGATTTAAACTTCTTTACTCACATCTACTGGGCTATCTTCCCTAAGACCGTCTTCGACCTGATCTGAGGCCAGTGTTTCGTGGTAGTAGTGGTAGGTCCTAGGCGCCTCCGCCCGGCTTTTGATGTTGCGGTAGTAATTTTCAAGACAATCAGATGTGCGCAGGTCGGAGGAGGTGCCTGGACAGATAAATAAATAAATAAATAAATAAAGAAAGAAAAAGTAAAAAGAAATTAATTTTTGATGTACCATCACAGTTACACTTACACGATTATGAAGATAATATTTTCCTTAAGTCGATGTAGAAAACATTTTCATTTTGACTGTAATGCAGTTTTGTTATTGTTACATAACATTCTCAATAAGCAAATCGCTTTTATTCATAGAAAAAAATCAGAGGTGTTTGTTTCGTATCTATTGATTAATGGCATGTATTTAAATCGATATCTGAATATTCCCTTTTTCTGAACTAAATGGTATACCGTCACAATACCCGAAATTATAATGCCTTTACTCAAAATATCGTAGCCCAAAATACCCGAAATCAAAATATCAATATTCAAAAGGCAAATATTTATAATATAAATAATTTAAAATGCCTTACGGTCGAATAACCGAAACCCAAAAAATAAATTTATCAAATACCTTATCCTAAAATGTTCAAACACAAATTACCTTTTTTTTAACATGATTTAAATCCTACATGGATGCTATATATCTGTGAATGGTTATCATCCCGACTCGGATAGGTTAGGTTAGAAGACTAAGGCGGGAGCGAAGCGAAGCGGAGCTCCCGCCTTAGCCTTCGTGGTTATTTTTTTTTTGATTTTTCGTTAGCCCACTGTAGTACTTTTGTAACTCTGAATCAAAGTGTTTTAACATGAGGTAAATCCTACATGGATACTATGCCAGACTCCTACAGACTAAAAACCACACGTATCCTATATAACAGCCTACAGTTCGGAGCCCCGGGTAAGCCCTCAGAAGGATACCCAACAGACCTACGGCTACAACTGTGGCTTCACTTAGGTGGGGGGGGGGTTGTAAATAAGTTAAAGACAAATAACAAAACGTGTGAGTGACAGTGACACATTGTATTCTATTTTAGGTATTTTAAATTAAGGATATTTGAAAATTTGTATTTTGAATTTTGATATAATAATTATTTGTATTTTAAATTTAGACATTTTACGGTAAGGTGTACTGAAATAAGGTATTTTGAATGTTAAGGTATTTCGAATTCGGGTATTTTGGTCTAATGCATTTTAAGTAAAGGCATTTTGATTTCTGGTATCCTACTATCCTACTAATATTATAAATGTGAAAGTTTGTGAAGATGTTTGGATGTTTAGATGTTTGGATGTTTGTTACTCAATCACGCTCTAACGACTGAATGGATCTGGCTGAAATTTGGTACAGGGATAGAGTTTAGTCCGGAATAACACATAGGCTACTTTTTATCCCGGTAAAATGTTCCCACGGGGAGCGGGAACGGGGACCAAATTTCACGCGGGCGAAGCCGCGCGCATCAGCTAGTTTTAATATATAACCGAACTAAATATTTCAAAGTTAAACCAAAAATACTGACTTGCACACTAATTATGCACACAAAATAAATCAGATTCATTAGACTGATTAATGCTATTTGCATAACTGTTTTATTGAACGAATAACTATTATCAAAATAGTATATCTAACAATTCCTTAGTTCAACAAAAATATTAAATCTTTTTTAAGGAAAACCATCACCTAATTTACTTTTAGGAACATCGTTTATTCTAAGTAAAACCCCAATTTAATCAGTCACCTTTACAAAAATTAAAATTTATTGATCAAAAAAATAAAATTCTAACCTAACCTAACCTATTTCGTTATGAGATTGTACAATTTAGAGTGCAAGTTAGTATTTTTGATATACAATTCGTATTTCTGTTTTACAAATCATATATTCGATGTACGAACCACATTTTTGGTGTGAATTTGATTAAAAAGATCATCTCGTTCAGAGTAATATTTAAGCTTTTTAAGAAGAACATGTTTAGTTAATCAATTGGTTTTTTTGCACAACATTAAATTTTCTGGTTTGCATTCAGTAAATTAGTGGTGTTACCTAGTGTGCAGAAAAAATTATCAGATGTGCATTTAAAAATATCCCTTGATTAATTATGTTAATGAGTTTAGGTAGAGCAATGACATTGATATCTGCATTTGCAGACCTCAAAACTGTAGGTACTATACCTAAAATACGCACTGCTACTATACTTATTGCTAAAATACTAACCTTTATACCACAACTATTATTACCAACATATCATCACGTCTGTCTCACATTGTAGTAAGCAAAGACCATGACTTTCCACTTGCTACGATTCTGTACAATTTTCGCTTCTTCTACTTTCATAACTGTTTTCGTACACACTTGTTGGTTAAAAATACTCTTGACCTGAACTTTTTTCCAAAAGGTCTTTGATTTGATCGACATTCGTACGCCGAGGTACCCCCCAAAAAAATTGATTCGTCAGTCTATTCTCATCCATTCTTTCCGTCGTCGGAACGAATGGATGAGAATAGACTGACAAATAAATTTTTTCTCTTCGTGTCGGAACCATTTATGCATTCCTTTTTCTATCTTTGTCACTACATGTTTTGTAATACCACATTGTTTTCTTTTCACGATTTTCCTTGTTATGTCCATTAAAGTCACTCCAAAAATACTTCGCAGATTTCTCATTTTTACTATTTTTATTTTGCTTTCATGCTTCTATATACTATAATTACTTTATTACTAATCAATATAACCTGACCGGTTTCGCCTTACGGGATTTTCAAAGGTTACTTAACTGCTTAATTTTAAAGGCAAATTATTAATGAGGCGACTAACAACTTATTAGGCGACTAACTACATGGTTACAAAAAAAATAACTTGGTAGTGATTAAATATTTTAGCAACAATTATATTATAATAAGCTGCAAAACGTAGGATGTATAAAAGCTAAATAACGACTTCCACTTTAAGATAGCAAATATTTTAAACAGGAAAAATTAAATAATATGCTGGGTATTAAAAATAATGACTTGGCAGCTAATATTAACAGTGAGATATTAAATATTGTATTGTTAGCAACTATTGGCTTCCGTATAAAAATACACTTTCGGGTAGTGATTTGTAAGCAGCTTTGACATGATGCCCACGGCTACGTTCTATCATCGCACCGCTCGCCATAGACAGGGATTTCATCCTCACACCCTACGTCCGGAGCGTTCCAGCACGGTTAGATCCGATAGGGGTTTTCTTCCGCGAACGCTTAGGTTGTGGAATGATCTTTCTGCCTCGGTTTTCCCAAACGCCTACAGTATGGGGTTCTTCAAAAGGTCTAAGAAGGTTTTTACAGGGTCGGCAGCGCGAGTGTGGCGCCTCTGGTGTTGCAAACGTTCATAGGCTGCGGTGACCACCAGTCCTTCTGGTGGGCCGTATGCTTGTCTGCCACCTTAGTGGTATAAAAAAAAAGCAGCTATAAAAATTAAAACGGGTCCAAATTTTAAGTATTAAGATATCAGAATTTTTGTTTGTAGAATCGTAGAGTATTGAAAAAAGCGACAAATGCGTTGGTTGCATAGAAGCGATGGCCACGGCGTGGGAGGTGGATCAAAAGCGCAACAACATTTGCGCTATTGATCAAAAAGTATAATGCTCAATTCATGAATGATCAATCATGATTTGATTCAAGTTGGTATAATATGTATTTCATCGAAAATTCAATTGGTATAATGTAATGTAGTATAAAAGGGCAGGGTTAGGTTAGGTTGAACTGTGACCACAACAAGCACGAGGCGAGCGAGCGAAGCGAGCGAGCCACGGCAGCGGCCGCCGAGTGCCAGACAAAAAACAAAATATGAAAAAAATATCAATGAAACCACTGTCAGTTTATTGACAATGAAAAGACACTAATTAATTACTAAAACCAAATAATAATTATATTATTGACCAATAATTTATCTACAACAAAGTGGATATGCTGGCTGAAACTGCTATTGTGCAAATTTGTATCAGTGCATTTGCCGATTCGGAAATTGAAAATGCCAGGCAGCTCGTATATAAGTTGTTGGCTCCGGCGAAGAAAGTGATGAGGAGGAAAGAAGGAAACCAGCAGAAGAGCGTGCAAGAAATAATTAAGATAATAAAGGAAATGAAACCAGAATCTTTACCAATTTTTGTGGCAAAGGACCTTAATAAGTTACCACCGGTTACCTTTGATCACATTGACGTGACGACGTTTCTCAAAGAAATGGCCTTACTCAAAAAAGAAGTGGCCAACTTACGAAGTGAAAAATCTGAGGCATCATCGTTGTTGGTAAGTGCCGAGATAAATGCACTAAAGATTGAGATACAGCAGCTGAGAGAAGTGGTAGGGTCTACATCTACATTGTTATCAAAGCATCGAGGAAACGCACATGAAGATTTGGAAGAAGCAAGAAATGCTGGTGAAAAAAATTGTAATAATGTTATTGATAAGGAGGTAGTCGCACAACATAACGAAAACGGTAATTCCCAACTGTTACCGCTAAGTGCCGGTAAGGCGGGTATGGTAAGGGCAATGAGGACGACTCAGCCTAGCGTTCGCGAACCCCAGGAAACCATAAATACTGAGGTTCAGGTAGTTACTATGGCGGATGTCGTTAAAAAGGTTTCTTCCGAACCCAATAAGACCAACAATGGATGGACGACAGTACAATATAAGCGGCACAAGGTACAGAACAGAAAAGGACTTGCTCAACCACTGGAGCAATTTAATTTCAAGGCCGCTGATAGAACCATACCCCTATATGTGTCTAGGGTGCATATCGTCCCCGTAGAGCGAAATTTAACTAACTGACACTTTTAGGTAAAATGAGTTATTAATGCCATGACACTCACTGATTTTTTCTTAATTTTTGTATCTGACCGCCATTAATATATTTATCTAAATAAGAAAGTTAGCTTATGTGAAAAGTCACCAAAACGCAACTATGGAATACAAGTTACAGGTGTAAATTAAATTAAATATGTTACGGATGATTTCATTCACTGTTCTTGACTAAAAACAATAATTAAGAGCACTTCATTATTTTTACTCTAAGATATCTGAGTCGATTTGCCTTTACATACAAAAATAAAATTCATTAAGTGATTTTAGTCGACACATTTTATGTAAAAACAAAATATATTGAATAGTAATAAATAACTACTATCTTTTAGTGAGTTCTCGCACACAAATATGTCTTAAATGCGCCAATTTATACGTAACTAAAATCATTTAATGAATTTATACCTCATGAATATGAGACCAACATCTCAAAAAATGTAATGGCGTTCTCAACATGATTAGTTATTACTTGAAACCGCAGGTTGCATCCGCGCAATTCGCCTTAGATAGTGGCATGCGTCGTTTCTTTCCACACTTTCGGCTTATGAAAAAGCGATCCATTGTATCCTCAGAGTAAATATTGTTCTATACTCTAAGATTGTATCCCATCCAGCAATAAAATAGAGGCCCGTTGTATTGCTGGATGGGATACAATGGATATACGGTTCCTGCGTGATGATCAGGCTTTCTTATGAAATTTAATGCCGGGGTAATACAGGGGTACATGATGTCCCCAACTCTCTTAGTTCTGCACGCCAATGACATGCTGTCTCTGGAAGCATACATTGCTATGCAGACGATAGCATTCTGAACGGGTGTTATAGAGTTTCTCTGCCCGTTGAGCAGTGGAGTGAACCAACACTGAGGAGAGATCTTGACCAGAATCTGGACCGCATTTCTCAATGGGGATACGAAAGCCTGATCGATTTCAATGCCCGCTAATCACAATCTGAGTAATAGCTAAAATATAACTTTTCTAACTTTCCCCTCTATTCAGAGTACAATTATTATGCTGAAGGACGATCTGAACGTCCTCGGTATTGACGTGTGACGTGAGCTCAGCAATAAAAATGATATTCAGCTTTATTGAGCCTCCATAATCATCTGTTTGCGCGTTCTGCTCACCTTTAGCTTTATAATGACTCTTCGAGGCACTTACTGGACATACTGGGCGCTGTGCAAAGGCGTCCTATTCGCATTATCTATTGTTCTGAGGTGGCGGGAAGCCTCGAGCCAATGGAGCAGCGCATTAAAATTGCGTCTACCACGGCGAGTGCTCTGAAGAGCTCTATAACCTAATCCCACCCGCTATTTTCAATCCCATAAAATTTGCGCAAGGCAATGGTTTCACTGTTATACAGTGGAGAGAATCTTTGTCAGAACTGAGGGATTCATAAGACCGTTTCTCTGTAGAACAATATAAACTTGGAAGTAACCCAGGGTTCTTCAAGCGGAGCTAAACTAGGCACATCATATGGCTGCCAGATTGAGAACTAGGTACTGTCAATAGTCTTGTAGATTGTGAGTACGGCCCGTAATTTCCAAACTGCCACCACTGCTTTATCCTGACAGATCACTGGTTTATAAGGGCCAAAATAGCTGGCATGCTTATTAACATCTTTACGACTAATTCCCAGGTCGAAGACTGTGTTTAGTAGGCAAATATTGTAACAACATAATGATGAATATCCGTTAATGCTATGATGGGCCACTGCTACTGTTACTCGACACAGTGGGTGACCTTTTAGCGTACATAACACGTTTTTACGGTGAGGTTAAGATATCTGTTGAAGTGCTTGATCCTGGCAAAGATTCTCTCCACTGTATAAAGGTGTGCCAAAGGAGAGAGTAGTATTCGACGCAAGAACGAGTTTGCATCTTGTAGCTACAGCAGACACCTATGGTGCTGATAGAAGAATACGCGATGACCTAAAAGTAATCGAGGTGACAGTCCCACACAAACTCAATGGTACGCTCACTGTTTTGAGCTGGACAATTCGTCAGCTACTTAGGATTTGACCTTTTCGGTATCCGCGTGATCACGCGTACTATTTGGATCAGACCATGGGAGAGAGCAAACGCGTGGACAGCACGTCCAAATCATGGGCACACGTACATCGAGTTCATAACAACATAATAAACCACATAATTCACATGCAGCCTAAAGACAGAGTAGGAGCCATTCTCTGAAGCGCAACCGGCACGGGGCGGCCACAAACATTTGCTTTAACGACCGATACAGCGAGTATCCCAGATGTCTTCTCCGACCGCTGCGAATGTGCCAGTTTTACCCACTTCATCTCAAGATCTCTGGACTGGACGATCCTCACCACTACTGAACCCAACTAATATTCCATTACTACGGACGCAAAGGGCATGCTAGCCCCGTCACTCTCAGCGACAAGACCGTCAATCCCATGTACGCCAACGAACGGAACGCCTGCAAGCAGACCTCTTGCACGCGCCTAATCTCCGTATCTGATGGGCTAAGACGTTAAATCCCACTGGGACTCAGTACTCTGTGTGGCAGGAAACTAACCTCTCAAACCCTTGTGCTTACATGTATACCGAATGAAGAACGAACCATAGTCAGAAGTTGAGCAGTAATTGCTCAATAGGCAGTTTCACCAACTTTTTTACCGACTTTTTTAGTTAATTTTGTTTAGATTGTCGGTTTTTACTTTAAATGTCAAAAATACTTGACTTAACTGTCTATTTTCTTTCTAGTTATTCTTCTTTTTAGTTTAGCATTTTGAATAAAACACGTAATGATGATTAAAATATCAAGTAATAAATCACCAAATCACTTTAGATGATACAGTTAGTACTCTCATTTAAGTAATATTTGATTAAAGGCATTTAAGATAATCTCCATGATATATTTAAAAGTGCGAAAACTAACTAACATTGATTTTACTAAATTACTCGTAAATTACAAAAGTATTATCCTATGTCTGATGTACAATACAATGAAATTAACTACTTTAATCGAATCTCAGTCAAAAAAATTCAATAAACATTTAATTTAAAAAGTTATGATTTTTTTTCATTTATTAAAACTTTAAACGCCCGTATCTCAAAACTAGCCTCATGTCAGTTAGTGAAATTCCGCTCTACGGGGACGATATAGACACCACTTCAAACGACATCGAGGCATTTGTGAAACATAAAACGGGCTTAGACGTGCAAGTTTCCAAAATTAATAAATTAAACAATGAGTTTAATTCCTTTAAAGTGGTAGTGCCTCTAAGTAGTGTTGAGTTGTTTTTAAATGAAAACGGGGATCGATTCTGGCCAGCTCATACAGTTTTTAGAAAGTATTGGGAACGTAATCGCCCCCAGGTCAAAGGACACAGGCAAGAGAAAAGTATGACCAACACTAATATTACTACCTAATATGGATGTTACAAATATAAAACTTGTTACATATAATTGCCAGTCGCTTAAGAGCTCGTTACAAGAAGTGGTACAGTTGTGCAAACACCATCAAATCATTGTGTTACAGGAAACCTGGTTGTTTTCTCATGACTTAGGGATACTGAGGACAATTAATGGCCATTTTGGGGATCATGGTATCTCTGCAATGGACACAAGTCAAGGAATGATACGTGGGAGACCCTTTGGGGGTGTGGCACTCCTATGGGACCGAAGAATATTTCCGTATGCAGAGACAGTAAATTGTAACAACGACCGTATGGTCGCGGTTAAACTTGAGCGGGAGGGGCGTTCCCTATTGGTGTTCAGTGTGTACATGCCGACTAATTGTGACGATAACTTTCCTGAAATGTCACAATGTCTTGCCAATATAAGTGCTATAATTGAAAGTGTGGATGTTGAGAGCGTTTTTGTATTGGGCGATTTTAACGCGCATCCGGAAACGCGGTTTTGTAGGGAGCTCTTGGACTATTGCTCTGAGGAACTGTTATCGTGTATAGACTTTAAGCGACTTGGTGTGAACACCTACACATTTGTTAGTGAAGTGACCGGGAAGACACGATGGTTAGATCACTGCCTTGTCTCCGCAGCGGCTGAGACGGCGGTAAGTGACGTGAATGTATTGTACGGTGCTTATCGCTCTGATCACCTGCCGCTAGTAATACAGGTAAGGTTTAATATTATTTATTGTAAAAGACTGACAGCAGATAACGGGACCGATTGCAATTTCAAATATAAATGGGGCAACAAGAATGAGGATCAATGCGATAAATACTGTGAATTTTGTACTGAGAATTTTCGTTCAATGATTAATAATGATTATTTTAATGTAGTATGTAATAATGAATTATGTAATGATATAGGACATTTAAATTTGATTGACATTTTTTACTATAATATAATTGAAACGTTACGGACAGCTGCTGAACGTACATATATTTATAAAAAAATTATTAATCGTAGAATAGTTGGTTGGAATTACCATGTCAAACATCTCCATGTTCTGGCTAGGCAGACCTTCCTGAAATGGAATTTGTGTGGGAAACCTTGCTCGGGATATTACTACGAACAGATGCGTGCTGCGCGCAGAGATTTTAAATCGGCCCTTAAGTACGTGCAGAATAATCAAGAGAAGATCAGAATGGAGATACTGGCGCGACATGCTTCGTCTAAAAATTTTTCTGATTTTTGGAAAGAAGTTAAGAAGCAGAACCTGAAAACCGGTACTCCTATTAGCATTGAAGGTCAAACAGAGACTAAAGCAATTGCTGATGGTTTCAGGATGCATTTCACTGTACCACAGCCTAGCCAACCAACTTCGGTGGTGTCACGAGGGGACCACGTGACCAGTGGGGAGGTTTTTCACGTGGCTTCTGAGGACGTTATTAGCGTGCTCAGGGGTATGAAGCGTGGACGATCTCCTGGTCACGATGGTCTAAGTATTGAACATCTACAACATGCGGGCCAGTATATCCCTGAAATGTTGGCACGATTTTTTAATCTGTGTGCGAAGCATGAGTACTTGCCTGCGGAACTTATCCGTACTGTGGTTGTCCCTATACCTAAGAACAAAACGGGTGATGTCTCGAGTATGGAAAATTATAGGCCCATATCTCTCGCAACGATTGTGGCCAAGGTGCTTGAACGTCTGATACACAGAAAGCTGAATCCATCCTTAAAGATAGATGACGCACAATTTGGGTTTCGCGCTGAAGTGTCAACTGACATGGCTATTTTCTCCCTGAAGCAAGTTGTGTCGCAATATGTTGGTCAGAAAACAAGCGTTTATGCTTGTTTTCTTGATATAAGCCGTGCTTTTGATACCATCAATCACGAGTTGCTGTGGGAGAAACTAGAAAATAGTAATGTACAAGCTGGCATTGTTGGACTGATTAAGTATTGGTATATTAATCAGTCCAACAATGTCAAGTGCGGGACTGCACTATCGGATGACTACAGGCTCTCCTGTGGCGTGAGGCAAGGTGGACTGACCTCGCCCGACCTGTTTAATCTTTATATAAACGATCTGGTCGAGGAGCTGAGCAGAACGCCAGTTGGACTTCGATTGGAGGGTAGATATGTCAATAACCTGAGTTATGCAGATGACATGGTTCTGCTCAGCCCCTCGATCAAAGGTTTGAGGAAACTAATAAATATTTGCGAGCGATATGCTAGAGAGCATTCTTTGGTCTACAATTCCAAAAAAACGAAAATGATGGTTTTCAGGTCGGGTAGAGGTCCCAGTTCTATCCCTCCGGTAAGGCTTGGAGGCCAGGTGGTAGCAGTGGTCGAGAGGTTCAAGTACCTTGGTCACATATTAGCATCGGATATGAAAGACGATGCTGATATTGATCGCCAGCGTAGGGCTATTTCAGTCATAGGTAATATGATAGCGAGGAGATTTTTTAAGGCTGATAAACAGACTAAGATGCATTTATTTAGGACATATTGCCAAAATTTCTACACGTGTCAGCTTTGGACTGTGTATACGAAGAGGTCTCTGGATGGCATTCGTGTTCAATATAATAACATTTACAGGCACCTTATGGGCTTGGCCCCATACTGTAGCGCCTCCGAAATGTTTTCAGAGGCAAGAATGAACACGTTTAATGCCATCCAGAGAAATCGAATCGCTGTGTTCTTGGCTCGGGTTGTAGCGTGTAGTAATAGTATAGTTAGGGCATTTGCAGATAGGTTATGTACTAGTCCTATGTATAAAAAATGGATTGAGATAGCAGCATAAGAATCGATATCGGGTCGATTGGAATGTATAATATTGATATTTATTGTTTTTATTTATTTATTATGGACTTGACCACAGATTTTATTTCATTTGATTTTTTAATATTGATTTTTAATTATTGATTTATTGTTATGGGCTTTTCTTTTACTGTATTGATGATTATTTTGAATTGTATTATTGATGTTATTTTATTTTTTGTTATTAATTGATGATTATGATGATAGCATTAATGTGGATATCTGTTTTTTAAATATTGTTGTGAATTTTATTATTATTTTTATACTTAAAATTATTATGTAAATGTAAACAAATATGGATTATTCCGAATTAAAGATACATTATTATTATTATTATGTCTCTTCTTTTCTCGGGTATCTTCTTTTTTTTTATTGAAGATACCCGGTCTTTTGGTAGGCTTACATGGGGACATATTGGTCCAACACGCAGAGGCCCTTTGAGATTTTTAATGTATTGGGCAATGGGACCCCCACTGCAGACAATTCACAACCGCCTTATGTAGAAGAACGGCAATGGACTGCCTACAGTGGGAGCTAAACTATTGTAAAATATGCTAAACTAAAATGGGCTATTGAATTGGGGGTTAAAATGGACTGGGTGATATGATCTATGGATGAAGACGGCGTCTGCCATTTCAATATCTTATTATTAAAACATTGGCAGACGGTGACTCGCCACTTCACTAGATGGGCCCCCTATACAATCGCCATAGGCCCGTAGGCCTGTAAGGCGACAGAGGGCAACACCGGTGTGAGTGGCTAGGGGTGTCGAGCGGTGCGGCGCCGGTTTCGCCATCGCGGGTTAGACCCGGAGCGGGTTTCCCCGTAGTTATGCCCTTGAAAATGACACTTCCACCCACGAGCATATAGCTCTGGCTTCCTCCCTCTGACCAACCAATTAAGGCAAGCCAGAGTTGAGATTTGCTGCACTCCCGGGAGTACCGTCTCCCGTTAGCCCATTAAATGCTAACTGGTCGAGGAGCGCAACAAAACTCTGAGGAATCGGGACCGATGTGTAGCCACGCACATTCAGCTCGCCACAAGCTGCCCTGCGGATGTGTGCTTTTCTATAACCTTGTGAGATATTTTTTGTTGATCTCAAAAAGTGGATGACTCAAAAAGCAAATCTACTATGCCCTCATAGGGATGCGTTAATCCCATGAAAAGATAACGACTGTCCACGAGGGGTGTTATTTTTATTATTATTAAAAATATTTTTTGCATGCCGCAATTTGCTTTATTTAGTCCTTATAAAATGTCGCAAAGAGTATGTTTTTTATGACTATGGGCATATTTTATTCTCATCTCAGTTAATTTTATAAACAACACTATTGTTTAATATATAAAAGCCTATTTTCTACTTTATATTCGCCGCCAAGTTGCCGCCTAACAATAAATTCAGTTGCTTCACCAAAAAATCACTGCCAATTTAAATTTAAATATTTATTTATTTATTTTATTTATTTATTTATTTTTGGGAGACCAACAGCTTATAATAGCACACAATAGCCTTATATAATAAATATCAGAGAGCCAATTACAGGTCTCCACGTATAAACCACATGATATAATATAGTGTCTGAGGTGTAACACGTGTTAATTATAAAAAAAATATTTTTATAAAGCAGGTCTATAAATGGGTGCAACAGCGCCAGGTCCTCGTGGTGCGAAACATGCTCTCCAGCGGGAGTAAGTGGGACTGCGCCACCTCTTTCTGCGAGCAGGTCATGCTTGTGAAAGAGACGGCGGGCGGGGCGGGAACGGGAGCGAACTCTCCCACCCGAGTTCCGCAGTTGGCGGCCTGGGCGCCGTCGACTGGTCTTCGATGAGGACTATCGGCCTCCATGACCGGGGGCCTGAGGACGGTGAGAGGGTGGCCCACCGTCCTTACAGAAACAGGTCCATGACGGCAGCGTGACGTGACGTACTGACGCACGCCCCCCCTTAGAAGCGGGATCACACCCAAAACCCCCCAAGGACGCGGAATGGCACCCGAACTACCCCCTGGGCGAGGCCGCAGTGGCGGCCGTGGGTCTGTTGGGAGTCCTGGGACATCCTTCCGAGGGCTTACCCGGGGCCGGGGGGAGGTTTTTTAGTCGGTAGGAGTTCGGTATAACATCCATGAGGAGTTTCCCTCACGTTAAACAAAAAAAACAGGTCTATAAAATATGTAGTAGCTATCTTTGAAGTCTGGGCGAGGCCGCATTGGCGGCCGTAGGTCTGTTGGGAGTCACGGGACATCCTTCCTGTGGGCTTACCCGGGGCTCTCAACCATAGGCTGTTGGGCGTTACGTGAGGTTTTTTAGTCGGTAAGAGTCCGGCATAGCATCCTACGAGGATTTTCCCTCACGTTAAAAAAAAAAAAAAAAAAAAGCTATCTTTGAAATGAAGTCCATATTAACTTACCACCCTTGTTTTACCCCTAGGTATATTATTGCAAGTTCGTGGATTTGGAACACATACACGTATTTTACTGTTTCGTAACCGAAACAGGTGTACGTAATTTTCATGTTTCTAACTATAAAAATTGCGAATTTCCATGCCACCGTTCATTTATACCTTATTTTACCACATTAATGGTGAAATTTTCAATTTCTTTTCTTGCCTACTATATAACACAAAGTTAAATCTACTCGTACTTGGAAGAATTAACACTGAAAGAGGCCAAGCAAAATCAAATGATAATAATTTTAAATTAAAGTAAATGGTAACAATATTACAACAGATGCCGAAGTCGCTAACGAATTTGAACAATTTTGCTCTCGAATTCCAGTGGAATTAACCAGAACCCTAGGCCCCCCAATAGCAGAATCCTTGTTAAAAGTAAATGTTCCTTGCTGTTATGAAATATTCAAATTCAGTTAAATTTGTATACAAACTATCATAAAAACTTTTAACTCTTTAAATATTAAGAAAACGGCTGACTTCAGGGGCATTTCTGTGCATTTAGTTAATTCTTTAATTTAAATGGCTGCCCGTGACTTATTATAATATTTAATAATTGTGTTAATAGTGGAGTGTTTCCTGGCTTAATTAAGTCTATTATTAACTCCTCTGTTTAAATCGGGTAGCACCTCAGATCCGTTCAATTTTGGTCCTATTTATGTTCTACCCACGTTTAGTAAAATCATTTTAAGACAAATAAACTATTCCATACTAAACAATTCTGTTTCACGCGCGGTCGGTCCACCACTGATGCTGGAATCAAATTATTTGAGTGTAATATGAGGCATGGAAGGAGTCGTATGATGCTTGGTGTATTCCCTGACTTATCTAAGGCCTTCGATTGCGTCCAGCATCAGACTTTAATTCAAAAACTTGATCATTATGAGATCCGGGGGACGGCCTTGGATTTCATTAGTTCTTAACTAAGAGATAGAGTACAGAGAGTAGTTATAAATGGTAAACAGTCGCATCGTTCTGCTGTAACAATGGGGGTGCCTCAGGGTTCAATTCTGAGACCTTTTCTATTTTTAGTGTACCTAAATGACCTCCCTCGTCTTATAAGAGACGATCACGAGGTACTTTCGTTTGCTGATGACACATCTTTAATATTTAAAGTTGAACGGGGACAACGCTACCTTGACAAAGTAAACAATGCCCTCTCTAAGGTAGTCCACTGGTTTAACGGTAATATTTTTTGTTAAATAAAACTAAAACAAAATGTATTAGATTCGCCTTGCCAAATGTTAAGCTCGTTAACACTGGTATTAGGATTAGGGATTATCAAATAGAATTAGTCGATAAGACTGTCTTTCTGGGCATAAAGTAAGACTCCAACTTGCAGTGGGGGCCTTACATCAAGAAAGTCTCGGGCAGGCTGAGCTCTGCAGCCTATGCCGTTAAAAAGATCCAACAACTGATAGACATTAGAACAGCGCGTCTTGTATACTTTAGCTATTTCCGCAGTGTCATTACCTATGGCATACTATTGTGGGGTAACGCTGCTGACATTGAATGTATCTCTGTGTTGCAGAAAAGGGTTTTCCGGGCTATCGATGGTATTTCGGGAGTCATTAAGAGAAAATTCAGGTATATCAACATCCTTACTGTGTATTTACAGTACATATATTTATACAGTAAATTAACTATATACTCATAAACATAACAGTAGATTTATAAAAAATAGTGATATCCATAACTTAAAACTCAAGAAATAAGAAGAAATTGGCTATCCCTAGAATTAGGCTTCGTAAAATAAGCAATTCTTTTGCGGGCAACTGTATTCGAATGAACAATACATTGCCGACAGCCATAACAGGTTTGTCTGTGAATAAATTTTAAAAAAGTCATAAAATTTAAATTGTGCCAGAAAGCTTATTATAGCACCAGCATTAAAGACTTTCTAGAAGACAAGGCTGCCTGACAGTGCCACGAATTTGTGGCACTGTCAGGACTGCACTGCTCCTTTCTACATTATTTAAAAAACTGTATTAGATTCTAATATTAATTTTGGGAGGGACCGGACTGAGTTTCTTGGTTTGTTCTTCTCAGTCTGTAGCATTTCTGAACCCCCAGTACGGTCACAAAAATACTGACAAACCTGATTTTTTGAAAAGTTTCAAAGGCAATAAATTTTATTTTATTTTATTTTACAATAGACTACCGTAAAAAATCAAATAAGTACCTACATAACAGGGGGTTTCAACTGAAAGTTGATGGTTGAATGATTCCCTATTTTTACACCCTTAGGGGTATAATTTCGAAAAATCCTGAAAATCGTTTTATTTATTTCCAAATAAACACAGGCACACAAAATTTGTTGTGAGTAGTTGTAAATAAAAAGTTTATCGTTTCTGAGATACAGCCTCGTTTCAGAAAGACAGACGGACAGCGAAGTCTCGGTAATAGGATCCAAATTTTACCCTTTGAGTGCGGAATCCTAAAAAGATACCCACCATTATAACAATAGGAAACACTGAACAAAGAAAGCGCACAGATAACACTAAACACCCGGCAAAGGTCACACATCATACCGCTCAACAGGTAATATATTTAAAAAATCTTTTTTTTTTGTTTATTTATACATGGCAGCATAGGCCATTGCATAGATTTAACTGAACGAATGATGTTATACAGTGTAGGGGCTGTGACTGATTCCGAGTTCATGCACACTCAAGCAAGGTAGATTGAATAGAGGTGATATAAAACCTTGCGGGTTACAGATGCTGTGACGTCACAAATATCAGTGGATGTGTTTACAGTGTAAAGGCACAGTTTGAAAAATGTTTATTGCGGTATAACATATGTAAATATGGTTAAATAAGGTCGAGATTAACTTAAAGTTAAGATAGATTAACAATTTGAGACACCAGCAAATGCAAAGTGTCTCAAAGCTAGTCATTATCTTTTTATTCAGCAATAGACAAATGGTTTGGATGGATGAAAATCTGTAGTTAGACCTTTACAATTTTGTTATTCAAATTCTTTAATATTTCAAAAGTTCTATAAGAATCTGATATTTGAGGTGTACAATAGGAGCGGAGCATCAGTAGAAGTTACAAAGGCTGGTGAATTTGTAATTTTAGTCAGAAAATAAATAAGAAACACTAATATCTAAGACAAGATTTATTTCAAATATATTTTAAAGAGTTAGCCCCGTGACGGCATGAATCCACCCCCTCACGAGAGGAACATTACTGTAGACTCCTGGCTGGTACCTCGCCGCACACCCCACTCCAAACGAGACGACGCCTATTAGCTTGCCATTTAATACTGCCGGACCTCCTGAATCTCCCTACAGAGAACAATTTGGTTTATTCATGACAATATTTTCTAAGACTACGAAGCTTGCTAGCGAAACACCTGCTGAACAACGGAGGAGGCGACGACGCAGACATACGAGGTTATGCTATCACGAAGTTGCTCCAAATGCTTTTCTATTTATTGTAGAAATCTCTCTTGTATGCTATGTCGGACTCTTACCAACTAAAATGCCTACGATCGGGGCCCCAAGTAAGTCCTCCAAGAATATCACAGAAGTTCCGATAGACTTCGTGCAACCACCGCGGCCTCACCTAAGGGTTCGGGTACTATCTCGCGTCATTGGGTTATCGGTTTGGGTGTTATTCTGCTTCTTGAGACTTGAAGCGTGCATGAAACTCTCACGTCCCGCTGTCGACTTATGCTTGCTTTGCTGTAAGGACGACAATCAGCCTTCTCGACGTTTTCAGGTCCCGGGTCATGTATGCCGATAATTTTAGGCAAAGACAGGTCTACTACGTACTGCTAGAATGACACGCGGATCCTCGCAGCTTTCTTCGCAGTTTTGGCACACTGTCGTAGTTTCCCGGTGTAGTAGGAGAGGTTTCCGTGGCTCCTCTCTAGCTACTCTACCATGAGCAGTCTGATCGTGACCGATTGTGGTGTTTCTCCATCTTAGTTGTTCAAGTCGCACCCTCCAAGTCTCAATGATTTCCTAGAGCTGGGATTGCTGGTCCTCGATTGCTATGACCAGCGTTTGCTTGCGCCGTTTAAACAATAATGCAAGGGCCCTCGCTTCCAAGTCCCATGGAGGAGTCCCGACAAGGACACATGCCGCATCAAAGGAGATCGTGCGGCTCCTCTTATCACCCTGGCGGCCGTGGCGTTCTGCGGGCTATCAAATTTAGCCACATTGCGCGTCGTTAGGATCTCCGCCCATTGCTACAAGTGATATCGAGCATAAAAGTGCGAATCGGACTCGCTCATGGAGGGTTCCGTACAAAAAAAGGCAAGAAATCACGTTTGTTATGTGAGAGCAAATTAAATCTGAAAAATAGATTATTAGCTAATTCCCGCGGCATAACTCGCGTTGTGAGATTTTCCCGTAACAGTTTCCCACAGGTATTTGGATAACCCTAACCGTATTCTACGAGTATTTCTGCACTAAATTCTTCCGAACTGGTTCAAAGCCAGAAATCATAACAGAGTCCTAAATTTCTTTCGCATTTTGTATATCGTTCATGAATTATTACCAAACAAGCGTCCTTCTGTCCATTGATAAAGCCAGCACAGAACATCCTATCTGTGACAGTCCTGAAGCTGCCCGGCATAGACCGGCACTGGGCTAAGGACATGATGGGTACCCGGACACGACGAAGAATGTCATGCATGCCGGCTAGCTGAAAATAGAAATAAAAACATATATAAGTACCGACTGTTGAATTCGGTTCATACGTTTCAGAGTTTACCTACTGATGACAAACGAACAAATCTCTACTATTATACATTCGAGATAAATTAAAAAAATAACTACAATCGACTAATAAAGGGCTTCTAAGTACAATTCTATCAATATTTTTCTTCGTGTCTGTTTGTTTGTTTGTTTATTTGTACAGGGTTGGAGCAAAATTCAGTAGCTTGATGATAACTGTAAATTAAAGATTTTGTAGGTATTTTTTCAACTTAAATAACGCTGTACGTTTCATTAAAATCGGTGCAGTGAAAATGATAATACAGCTTGACCTATGTTTTAATAGAAGACATATGCATTGGACAGGTCAAAGTTGTTTGGTTATAAGTTAAAATCACCTCGCGAACGAAGTCGCGGGTAAAAGCTAGTAATTTCTATAAATATAATTTTGATTTATGCTTAGATATTTAAGCTAAAACTCAAGTAAGTACGTTATATATTCATACAAAAAATGTTACAGCAAAAAACCGAGTTCTTTAACTAGCAGCAGCAAGCGCCGCCGCGTCGCGTCGCGTCGCGTCAGCCAGTGGCAAATACGCGACTTTGTTCTGCTGTCTACGGTTCGGTAAAATTGAAAGCATTCCGCAATACAAACACAAACCAGACCGGAAACCTGTGTGGCAAGGTCCATGGGGCCCCATGTCGAGTCATATTTAGTCGACTGGTGACTCACAAGGGCGGGCAGTGTTCTTTCTCAGCGAATAGGTATTGCTAATCAAAGGGAAAACGCCGCTAGTTTATTGGGCACAAAGACACGAGGGCTTTATTTAGGTTTAGTTTAGTTGATAGTTTAGCGAAAGTTGAGATGTCTCTAATTTCTGAACTACCAAACACTCAATATTTGAAAGTTGTGTGGAAAAAATTATTCTTATAATTTTCTTTTTACGAACCAGTGGACTATCTACATTGTTTACTTCGTCAAGTTCACGTTGTCCACATAGGTATTTATTATATAACTCTAAATATATACGTACGTTATAATTTGTACGCCCCCATCCGCTGACAGTCACCATTCCACCGTCCTGAATATCCTGAACCGAGCCAATGGCTATCGGCCGGGAGCTAGGCGTCACTGGTATGGGGATCTCCAGCAGCACCAGTTGGTAATCATAGTCGTTGCTATGAAGCATCGTTTTGTTCCACAGTGGGTGTATGAAGTGGGCACATATTGGATACATGGTGGTTTGACTTCGTCGCGTTGAGCCTGCCAGCACGTATTGATCTTCGTCTCTAGAATAGCAGTTAAAATATCATGATAAAATTTGTGAAATAAAGATTTATATTATTTATCTTCTACACTTTTATTACAACCATAGGGGATAAAAAAAATTCGAAAGTGATAAAAAAAATTTGTGAAATAAAGATTTATATTATTTATCTTCTACACTTATAATACAACCATAGGGGATAAAAAAAATCGATAGGACTTCAGTACCGTGAACATCCATACGGTTTGGCAGATTGTGCAGAAGACAAACAAGTAAAATCAGCCGCTGTATATAGCTTTTGTGAACTATGAAAAAACCTTGGACTCTGTCAAAACCTGGGCAGTCCTGGACGCGCTGAAGCGTCATGTCGATCTGGAATACATCGAGGTGTTATATGTTTGTAGAACAACGCTAGCATGAACATCCAGCTGGAGAACAAAAAACCAATCCCATCGATCTGCGCAGAGGTGTAAGACAGGGCGATGTAATATCCTCGAAACTCTCCGCCAATGCGCTTGAGGACATCTTCAAGACGCAGCACTGGGAAGGGTGGCTCGTGAACATCAACGGCGCGTGAATCTCGCACCTCTGGTTTGCTGACGATATCGTCATAGTAGTGGAGACCACGACACGTCGGGGCTACTAAACGTCGAAGAATCGAGGCTTGAGGTTGTTAAGGAGTATACCTACCTTTGGCAGATTATCAAACTGAGGAAAAAGAACCTGGACGAAGAAATTGCCTGAAGATTTCAGTGGGGCAACATCATTCCGCAAACTGCGATCAGTTTCCAATTTACCTATACCGCAATGCCTGAAGACGAAAGTCTACAACCAGTGCGATGCTTCCAAAGCATAAAAACCCAATTAAACGAACATTTTGAAACTGTCGCCCACCCCAAGAGGTACTTCAGCACAATATTCTGCTTTCTACATGTTTGTACCAGATATCACAGAGCTACAAGCGATGATTTTAAATCTATGAAGAGTTTTTTAACACTTACTTGCAATGCGCAGCAGTAAGAACCCACTCGGGGGCTATTATACTGCCACCACAGTACTCCCCGTACAGGACCTGGTAGGGTACGTCATGTATAGAAACCTGATTCCCCCCTACTATCCTAAATTGTACCTGAAATTTAAGAAAACATTCTTTTGTAAAGCCACATATTTTTAAAATTTTACACTGTATCAATTACTTGTTTTATTTTTTATATTAAAAGCTTGTGAAATAACTACTTCGAACCCCTTAGCTTAACATGACTAATCCTTCTAATAGGGAGCCTGCCGTTTTGTCCAAAAGATTTTGCCAAAATTACGTTACCGAAACAAATAAAAAAAGTATAACCTTTTTTATATCAATGCAATAATTTGAGTATTTTTGACTCACAACAGACCTACCGCCGCCACCGCGGCCTGGCCCAGGGGGTGGTTCGGGTGCTATCCCGCGTCTTTGGGGGTTTCGGGTGTTATCCTGCTTCTAAGGGGGGGGGGGCATGCGTGAGTTACTCACGTCACGCTGCCGTCATGGGCCTGCTTCTGTAAGGACGGTGAGCGACCCTCTCACCGTTCTCAGACCCCCGGTCATGGAGGCCGATAGTCCTCGGCGAAGACACGTCGGCGGCATCCAGGCCGCCAACTGCGGAACTCGGCCTCCTTCAATGCAATAATTTTCCCACCCACTCCTATTTGACCTCAAACAACACGTATCGGGCAGTGGAGAGAATCTTGGCCAGGAAACTGTGCCATCCAACCAACACGTATCGGACAGTGGAGAGAATCTTGGCCAGGAAACTGTGCTATCCAAACAACACGTATCGGCAGTGGAGAGAATCTTGGCCAGGAAACTGTGCTATCCAAACAACACGTATCGGCAGTGGAGAGAATCTTGGACAGGAAACTGTGCTATCCAAACAACATGTATCGGCAATGGAGAGAATCTTGGCCAGGAAACTGTGCTATCCAAACAACACGTATCGGCAGTGGAGAGAATCTTGGCCAGGAAACTGTGCTATCTAAACAACACGTATCGGCAATGGAGAGAATCTTGGCCAGGAAACTGTGCTATCCAAACAACACGTATCGGCAGTGGAGAGAATCTTGGCCAGGAAACTGTGCTATCCAAACAACACGTATCGGCAGTGGAGAGAATCTTGGACAGGAAACTGTGCTATCCAAATGTCGCCATTGCTTTCCATCGGGCGGACTTTTAACGCTTACATTAAAATAACACGCTTCATAAAAACCCAACTAAAAATGTAATAATTTTGATATTGTACAGGAAACTTAGTTTCAACGAATAAACATAATTTTATTTAATAACTCTACAACCATGTTTTGTTACACATTGTTTTTTGTCCAAAGTATCTTTACTGTAAACTAATGCTTAATGCGCTTAATGAATTTTTAACCAGTAATATGGACAGGGGTAACCAGGTCGATGTGATTTATACTGATTACAGTAAAGCCTTTGATCGTATAGATCACGGAACGCTGCTGGTCAAGCTTTCTAACATTGGTGTCCGTGGTGGGTTGCTCAAGTGGTTTTCTTCTTATCTCTCTGACCGGTCTCAGTCAGTTGTGATGAACGGGTACTCATCATCGTGGCGTGGTATTCCATCTGGTGTTCCCCAAGGATCTCTCCTGGGACCTCTTTTGTTTCTCATTTTCATAAACGATATCAGTGTCTGTTTTAGGCACTCGACATTTTTACTTTTTGCGGACGATATGAAGGTTTTCGCAAAGGTTAACAGTATTACTGATGCTAACCTGGTACAAGAAGATCTTAAGCGACTCGCTGTGTACTGTCGTGCAAACTATCTGGACCTCAATGTCTCCAAATGCTTTACCATGAGCTTTAAGCGGAAACAATTGGCATTTAATTTTGATTATGAAATCGATGGTAACAAATTAGAGAGGAGAACCATTGCTAGGGATCTTGGTGTTTTGCATGACTGTAAGCTCCTTTTTGACGAGCATGTAAGGCAGGTGGTTAGTAAGGCCTATAAAGCCCTAGGGTTTATTATCCGTTGTTCCGGTGACTTCAAAAATATGAAAACTATAAAAGTACTTTACTGCGCCTATGTAAGAAGTCACTTGGAATATTGTTCACAAATCTGGAACCCATCTTATGCATGCTACTCTAATGAAGTGGAGAAGATCCAGAAGAAATTTATTCGCTACCTAGGGTTTAAATTTAAATTGGATCATCTTGCGGATCTCACGTATGAACAGCGTTGTGTGAAGTTGCATTTATTACCGTTACGCGTGAGACGCAATATCTCTGATTTAACTTTCCTTGTACACATAGCCCAAGGCCGAACTGATTGCCCTAATCTTCTCAGGGATTTGAAATTAAGAGTACCGGGCAGAAGGCTACGTCATACCCCTCTTTTATATGTTGCACCATGTCACACTAACTACAGGAGAAACAGTTACTTGCACAGGGCTCTTTCAAGCTTTAATAAGCTTAATCATGACAGTAGATACGATCTATTTTTCTCAAATGTAAGGTCTATTAGATGTAGTCTAACCTTAGATTTTATTAATAATGCTGTCACTATTTAATTTAACTGTACTCGAACTAACAACTGGTTCAACTTACTATTGTTAAATTGTTTACAAACCATATGTGGAAGCTTGTAATTGGCATATGTTTACATAATTGATTAACCATTTTATTATAGCCGTAAGCTCCCCAAATAATGTAAAATAAATAAAATAAAATAAAATAAAAATATTTCTCTTGGAATGCAATAGAATTTCACGCTTTGATCAAAATGGTGTCTGTAGCTTTCCCTATATACGTTACATGCATAACTTTAAATGCCATTACTCACATCTACTGAACTATCTTCCCCGAGATCGTTTTCGTCCTGTTCGGGGGCCAGCGTTTCGTGATAGTAGTGGTACATCCTTAGTAGTGGCGGCTCGGCCCAGCTCTTCAAATTGCGGTAGTAATTTTGGACACACTTGGATGTGCGCTGACTGGAGTAGGTGCCTGGGAACAAAAGGAATAAATCTTACTGATATGAAATCTATACATATAATAAAATGATAGAAAAGTCAAAACTGTACATTAGAAATATTCAGGAAAAAATACTCGCTGGGTGGTCAACATAAGATACCGAAGCCGAAAATATACTTAGTTATTATTTTTTTGTCTGTTTGCTTTGCTTTGTCCGGAAGCTCTCATTCCTACCTTATCCAAAGTACTTGAAAAAGTCGTATATGAAAATCTAAATGGCTATATGGAAAAATACAAAATAATCACAGAAGCACAGATGGGCTTTCAAAAAACAAAAACAATCAATCAGGCTATATTCAAATTTTTGGGACAAATAATGATCAGTCTTGACAAAAATACACCAGCTTGTGCGCTGTTCATGGATCTAACTAAAGCTTTTCATTGTGTTGACCACAAGATTCTGTTGAAACAAGCTCTATGCGAATGGCATTAGGGGAAACGCCTTGAGACTGATTATGTCCTATCTTAATTGTAGACTACAAGCGACTTCCATCACACAAATAGACCAGTCAAAGAAAATGGAAACAGTATTTACGTCAAGATACAGGCAAGTTAAATATGGTGTGCCCCAGGGTAGCGTCTAGGGCCCCTTGCTATTTTTAATTTATATAAACGATTTTCCTAAAGCTATATCTTCACCAATGTACCTATTTGCTGACGATAGCACTGTCGTTTCTTCAAATAAAAATCAAAGTACTCTGAAAAGCACTATTAATGTACAACTTGCCGATATAGTAAACTGGCTAAAGAACAACAACCTAATTATAAACTTAAACAAAACTAATATTATGGTATTCAGGAATCGAGTCCGATACTTACCTAATAATCTGGAAATAGAGCACTCAGGTACACAGATAAAAGAGGTTGAGATTGCAAAATTTTTGGGATTACATGTAGACTGTAAATTGAATTGGAAAGCACATGTGGATCACGTCAGCGCAAAACTAAATAAAAGTTCTTATGCTTTATATAATCTTTCAAAAACCGTTGATTTAACCACATTGCTGTCAGTCTATTATGCTTATGTGGAGTCATCTCTGCGATATGGCGTGATATTCTGGGGAAACTCAACTGACTGGGAAACTGTTTTTAAGGCTCAGAAACGATGCATAAGGGCAATTCTAAAACTAAAAATAACAGATACTTGTAAGCCACATTTCAAAATACTAAAAGTCACGTTACCATGTATTTATATAATGGAAACCGCCATCTTTGTAAAAAAGAACATGAACCAATTTGAAACGTTGAACAGTCACCGGCATCAGCACAAAGTAAGAATGTTAAAACATAAAACAGCACTCTTAAATAAAAGTGTTTATTGCATGGCACCAAGAATCTATAACAAACTGCCCATTGAGTTATGTAAGATGGAAAATGTTGACCTATTTAGGCAAAAACTCAAAAATATTCTGTGTCACAAAGCATATTATGCAGTTAAAGAGTATTTAGAAGATAAAAATATTAGCCTACAATGAATGAATCCATTGTGTTATGTGTGCTCAAAATTCTGATTTGTTTCGCAATGACATTATGTAAATTGACATAAACTATCAATAATATGGGTATGTAAGTAATATATTTTATAATGACATGAATTCGTTTAGTTGTAGCTAAATTATCTGTGTTACAATATTACCTATTTGACCACATATTGCTGTAATTAACTCAAAAATTTCTTGCTCTAAATTTAATAATTAAATGCATCACAAGTCAACAAATAAAAAAAAATTATTGGGTTTCTTGTCAAATTAATATTTTCTGATTGTCTACAGCTAAAACTAACCAAAGGCTCCATTTATTGTAAATAAAGTTTGCTTTTGTACATTTTACAATAAAAATTAAATATTTTAAAATTTTGGCACATAGTTTGGAAGAGCAACGTATTTATGACGCAAGAGACGGTTCTTTTTGCAATATTTGTGGCAAATTCATCAAAGTGAGAGCTAAAAAATTCAGTTTGTTGTCAACAATGGAATTTGCTCAAGAAAGACGTAGATATAAGTGATCAAAGAAAGCGTCATGGAACTTTTTCTGCATTTTTTACAAAGGAAGACGGACTTTATTATTGCAGTCATGTGAAAGGATTATTTGAAACAATTGGAATACCTTGTGTTCCTTCTGAGTGGCATCTTTTTATCGACAGCTCTACAAGAAGTTTAAAAGCTGCATATAAAATTGGGCCTCATAAAGCAATTTGTGAAGGCTCTTCGTCAGGACTCTCCAGCTTTTGAATAGGTACTTAAAAAGATTTTTTATTAAATTGTCAGAGGCTAAAGTCGAAGCTGGTATTTTCGTCGGTCCACAAATTAAGAAAATAATGAGATGCGAAAATGTTCCCGAGTTGCTGAATTGTCACCAGAATCAAGCGTGGCTCAGCCTTAAAGCAGTGATCCAGGGCTTTCTTGGCAATGATAAAGCTGCAAATTATAAAGAGCTCATTTTTAATTTGCTTGAAAGCTTTAAACTCATGGGCTGCAGAATATGCTGCATGCTCACTTAGACCAGTTCAAAGATGACTTGGGAGTATATTCAGAAGAGCAAGGAGAACGCTTTAATCAAGATGTGAAGAAGTTTGAACAGCGTTATCAAGGACAGTATAATGAGAGCATGATGGGTGACTACATTTGGAGTCTAATACGAAAAAGTGCGTACTCACACAGAAGAAAAACAAAAAATATTAATTTTTAAAGATTTTTTCTGTTTCTTCTTATATATTTTGAGATGTATCTTTATTATTATTTGTAAATAAATGTGATTAACATATAAATTAAATTCGTTTTTCTTGGTATTGTTTTCTACTGAAACAAAAAGTTACGATTTTAAATTTCGATCTGGTTGCTACAAAAGCAAACTTTATTTGATAAAATTATTTTTTCCTTGTTTAGTTAGACATAATCAATCAAAATCGGCACTACAGAACTCAGACTCAAAAATCGTGTTTACTGTTGTTATCTATTGAATTAATTGTAATAACTTGACTATGTACTTATTAACCTACTAGCTGAGCCCGCAACTTCGTTTACGTCACATAAGGTGTATGAAAGGAAAGGTATTTCTTCATCAGAGTCATCAAGCAGCGTCTGAAACTGCCCTGTTTGCTTAATCATAAAAGAGCTTAATGATTAAGTCTATTTTAAAACAATTTAGTCCACGCCTTCGGCGCGGACTGAATTGTTTAAAAATAGTCTTAATCATTAAGCTCTTTTATGATTAAGCCAACACGCCAGTTTAGGTTCACTCACATTCAAAGAAACCCCTACAATTAAAATTTTCAAAATATCTGATTCTTAAAAGTGTTATAACTCTTTTATTTCTAAACCGATTTACATAAAACAAACGCTAAATGTTAACTGGAGCAAACCTCAACACAATTAAAAAAACCGCATTGCAATCGGTTGAGCGGTTACTGAGATTAGCGTGCACAACCGTACAGACAAACAGATATACAGACATACAGATATACAGACATACAGACAAACAGACAAAAATTCTAAAAATCATTGTTTTGGGTTCTATTGCGTTCATAAAGCCCCTCTATAATATTTTTTCTTATTTATCTTCCATGTACAGACAGCGACCTGTTACGATTTTATTATATGTATTGATGTACTTATTTGCATACCATAACAGGTGGAAGATGGAGGAACTCAACCATACTTGTAACATCTCTGTATTTTTGTATGTACCTATTTTCGCAAATAAAAACATTGAATTGAAAACATTGAATTGAATTGAAGGATCTCGAAAAGTACTGAATTGATTTGATTCAAATTTTGCACAAATATTAACTAGGGGTAGGGTCTTCTAATAGGCTATATATCATCACGCTACATATTCTAGGGGCTAAGCAGAGAGCAATCAAATTTGTTTTATAACATAATTTTCACGCGTACGAAGTCGCGGGCAACAGCTAGTCTTTAATATAATAAGAGATAAGAAATCGTGTGTCTGTACAATTATTGATAAAATGAAAAAAAGAGTTGAGCGGGCGGTATAAAAACACCAATAGAGCAAAACAATTTTGTTTTTATAATTCTTTTATGTCTGTCTGTTTGTCTGTCTATATGAACATGCTAATTTCCAAAGATACAGAACGGATTCATTTGCTGTTTTCAAAAATACATTAAGCTCAACTTGGGGCAGACTATGGGCTATTTTTCATCGAAATCGAATCGCAGATGAAATAACCATAGCCCTATAAAGTTATTGTCAATGATTGCTCAAACGGTTAATGGTACGATGATGAAACTCAGCATGAACGTTGTTTGTTATAATTTAAAAAAAGTAATTTTACCTTTTTTGCAAATTTCACCTCTAAAGGTACAAAAAGGAGAGTAAAGTTTGTATGGGACAACGTGATTCCTTGTCCGATCTATTTCACGATTGGAACAAATGCAATGTAGCATTATTAGCATAATTGATTGAAGACGTGTTTCGAATTTTATTGAACTTTATACTATAACGAGCTACAAAGGGAATGTAAGTTATTTTGGACCTGATTTTCTCCGGAGTTGATATCAATACTCTTTAAATACTCTTACTTTTTTATTTAAACTACTTTTTATTATGCCACATTTCTTAAATTTCAACCTGATTGACGATGTTATTTTTGTTTGAAGTCAAACATAAGATGATTTTTTTACTATTTGTATGTTTTAATGTCTTCATATTTTGTAAAACAAAAAAATATATATAATGTGTGAAAAGAAGAAGATAATTCGAAGATGGCTACCCAGGAATAAAGATAAAGGTAGAGTGTCCGCTGTTCATCGGATAAACACCGAGCGTGTTACCATCTTCGCTCAATTACGAGTATACGACAAACACTGCCTGCCATGCGACTGGCCATTTAAAAGGCGTATGCATTTAGGTTACCTGATCACGCTAGGACAATCTGTATAGCATTCGGAGGACAAAGCCTACAGGAGCTTGGTTTGCTGTAGTCTGAAGGCTTGCAATATTACTGGGACTACCTGAAGAAGTAGCAAATTTACGATGTGTATTTAGCTAAAGTTTTGTCGAGTTGTAGCTCTCTGGCCAAAGAACGAAAATGTATTTAAATATGAAATTTACATAGCTCAAAGTAATTTATATTTGGTGTTATTCCAAACTATAAGCAACCTCTATACCAAATTTCCGCCGTTAAAGCGTGATTGGGTAACAAACATTCAAACATCTAAACATCCAAACATCTTCACAAACGTCCCATTATGAAAACTTTCCCATCTTTTCCATCTTCACAAACTTTCCTATTATTTATTATATATTAGGTTATTCTAAACTTACTACCCAATGAAGCTTTCCCCCTTTTTTATTTACGTGAGGGAAAATCTTCATGAATGTAATGCCGGACTCCTGCCGACTAAAAAACCTCACGTGTCCTGCTAACATCCTACGGTTGAGAGCATCAGGTAAGCCCTCGGAAGGATTCTCCAGGACTCCCAACAGACCTAAGGCTACCACTGCGGTCTCACCTATGGGGGGGGGGGGGGTTCGGGTGCCATCCCGCGTCTTGGGGGCGGGGTCGTCTAGATCCTGCTTCTGTAAGGACGGTGAGCAGTCCTCTCACCGTCGTCAGACCCCGGTCATGGAGGCCGATAGTCTTGTGCGAAGTCACTTCGGCGGTGACCCCACCGCCGACTGCGGAACTCGGTTGGGAGAGTTCTCGCCCGCTCCCTCCCCGCCGCCTCTATTACGAGCATGACATGCTCGCACAAAGAGGCGACGCAGTTCCACGTACTCCCGCTGGAGATCATGGCTCGCACCATGGTCTCCAGCGAGAGTGTGTCCACGTCACGCCACGTTGCGCTCACGCCGTGCACTTCACTAATGTATGGAGCGCTGTGGCCCTCGCTGCGCTTCTCGCAGTGCTGGCACTCGGCCGTGGTTTCCCGGTGTATTCGCCACAGATACTTATTAAAGCTCCCGTGCCCGGTAAGTATCTGTGACAACCGGTAGGAGGGAGCACCGTGTCTCCTCTCCAGCCACTCGTCCATGACCGGTTTGAACGCTGCAATTGTGGCGAATCCCCCCTTTGGTTGCAAGTTTTATTGATATTTGATGATTTTTTGTTTGCAAATTCGTAAATTTGCAACACATACACATATTTATTGTTTTGTACGGAACCCTAAAAAGATACCCACCAATATAACAATATGAAACACTAAACAAAGAAAGCGCACAGATAACACTGAAGACCCGGCTAAGGTCACACATCATACCGCTAAACAGGTTATTAATTCAAAAAATCTTTTTCTTTTCATATACACATGGCAGCATAGGCAATTGCATAGGTTTAACTGAAATAATGATGTTTTACAGTGTAAGGGCTGTGACTGATTCCGAGTTCATGCACACTCAAGCAAGGTGGATAGAGGTGATATAAATAAAACCTTGCGGATTTCAGATGTAGTGACGTCACAAATATCTGTGTGAGTGTTTACAACGTGAATGCACAGTTTATCAAATGTTTATTGCAGTTTATCTCAAGTTAATGCGGTTAAATAATGTCGAGACTAACATTTGGAAGGTGATGCAAAATTAGTCATCCAGTTTTGTTTTACAATTCCTTTGTCATAGGATATAAAAACGAGACCCTATTACTCGCATTTTATCTTATAAGTTGAAAAGATGTTATCCGTCAAGTAGCCAGTAGAAATAGCCTCAAAGTTATCGAAAAATATTGCGCCACCTACAAGTTGCTATCCGAATAATTGGTTGTCAGTTGTCAGGAGGTTGACGGGAGGCCTCGAACCGTTGGCTCAGCGAAGAACCATAGCGTCCTTGACTGCCTTCTACCGAGTGTATCACGGTGAATGTTCTGAAGAGCTCTTCAACCTGATCCTACCCTCTCCTTTCCAATCCCGATCAACGCGGGCAGAGATGCCACTCATACACAGTGGAGAGAATCTTCGCCAGAAGCGTTTCAAAAGATCGTTCCTCTGTCGAACTATAAAAACCTGGAACGACCTGCCCGCACACGTGTTTCCCTCAACTTACAATGCCGGGTTCTTTAAGAGGAGCGTCAAGAGGCACATCACAAGGCCGCCAACCCGAGGATCACTGTCAGAAGTGGCCCCCAATTGCTAGATGCGCCATGGCTTTCCATCAGGCTAGTGGCGACGTCAATTTGGCGAGCTAAACATAAAAAAAAAGTTACTAGCTGCTTAGGTAAGCAGCATGATATCTTACTGTTCACTGTTCTAACCTAACCTAATTGAATTTTCTTTTACTCTTTTCTCTCCGGGTATGGACCACAGAGAGTCGGGTTTTAACTTCATTTTTGTGTTACACTTTTACCCCATTTAATTATAAAATCATTCAATATATGATTATTTATTTATAAAACTCTGGATGGTCATTGCCAGGGTACCATACAAACACATGGACCGGTGTCGTCCCCAATTCTCTTTTTTCTGCATATCAATGACATGTCATCCTTTGGGTGCATTCATTGTTATTTGGATGACAGTATTGCGTTTAGTATCAACAGTCTGCCCAATCGGGCGTTGTAATGTGAATTACTTAATTCTATCATGCACAATGACCAAACAAAGAGACCACCTATTTTTAGAAAAATATTCCTGTAGAGTATAGAATACATTCTCAATTAACCACCTCTTTAACGCGCCTCTAAACGGCTTACAGTCGAGTTTCTTCAGTGCTATTGGTAAATGATTGAATACACGTATTGCAGTCACAAAAATACTCTTGTAGTATATCATGTTCTTGATACTAGAGAGCACCAAGTCGGACATTGTGTTTTTGATTACATTTAAGAGAGAAAAAATGAATGTTATTTTTAACAAATAAACGCAATTGCAATATATAAATACTAGTTAAAGTGAGGAAATCTTCTTTAAAAACTAACAGAGTAGGAGTACTCTCTTCAGAATGGTACGGTACCACTAAAGGACGACCTGGACATCCTGGACTTAGACCGTAGACGTCTGGTGTGAGTACAACATTAACAAACTCATCATCATCATTTATTCAATGCGAAACACAGGTAAATACGTTATTCGAGTTGTTATGTGAAAACGCAGATCGCTGTGTTCGGCCTCGTTTGGCGTGCAATTTTACCATTTAAAAAAATATATCACAATAACAAATTTAATTTAAAAATAAACTCAAACAATTATATTTTCCAAGAGTCCCAGAATACTACCAATAATAGTGATTCAATTTTCCCTGAGAAGTGTATGTTCATTCTCTTTTACAAACTACGTTTTAGAGAGTTGTATTGGGCTGGCCTCGCGGAAACTAGGAATCTTTAATAAGGTGAGGCGACTTTCCACGCCTCAGCAGAGAAATTTGCTGTGCAAGACACAGATTCTTCTTTGCGTCAAAAACTGCTCTTCCTTTGGAACGACTCCGCGAGGTACTTCTTGACGCGCTGGTATGGTGGACCTCCAAGGCCCGCGGTGTTGCTGATATTGCTTCCGGCAGTGTCGACCAAAGCGGCTGGCAGCAGCAGGACTCGGCCACTGTCGCCTTGTTTGCTAGCGAGGTGATGGTGGCAAAGCAGCAGGCGAACTGCGCGTGGGAGCAGGAGCAAGTATAAATGCTCCCACTCCGCCGTCCAGTCCGGAGAGGCCGTTATGAGGAGCTCGCGCTCGCTCCTCGAATTCTTCTTGACCATGGGCCGATCGGGGGACTCCGCTCTTTGATGGTCAAATGGCGGCGGGCACCCTCCCCGAGTACTGAGGGTTGCCCTTTAACGCAAACATGCGTCAGTCGCTCTCTATCGGCCCTCTGCCTCTATTACTTATGTGTGGTGGTGGAGCTCCACCACCACACATAAGTAATGAGCCAGCCAGAGTCCGGGGAGCCACCCATGGGGCTCTTCCGAGGAGAGCCCCAAATTTACGGACCACCCCTAGCCTAAGATTGACGTAAACTATCCTGTTGATATCCTCCGACCCGGCTTCAGGGTGAGGAGGAACACGCATTAAATGCGTAAACAAAAAAAAGCACCTCTGATCGTCGTTGCAACTGCCTTGTCCATCTTTTTAGTCGAAAACGCGGCCAAAAACTAGTATGATTAGTCTAAAATAGTCTAAATCGTTTTGCTTTTTTTTTGGATGCGGACTTCGGCCGGCTAGAACCACTTGTTGCTGCCCTTTCATCTGCCTACAGCAGGGAGTACCGGGTACGCCCTCGCAAGGATAACCCCAGAGCAAATTCAAATAGCACGAAAAAAAGTCATATATTTAAAGCGCGTACAGAACACTGAGTCCGCGGAGCGCAGTAAGCAACTTCCACTATGACCAGTCCTTGGATGGGCGACCAATAGTGACCATCCATGTGACTACTTTGTGACATTTATTTGAGCATTTCCATGCTTCGAAAGGCACGTTAAGCCGTTGAAGGCCTTTTTAGGCGGCTTGAAAAATTTCAACAGAAGCCTGTTACAACCTGCGCCTGTCCATTTCAACACGGCAATACGGCTCACTACCAATTAAGTGGGACAAATTCTAAAAAGGTGAAATGTGGGCATATATTATGCCTCTGCCTACCCCTTCGGGGATAAAGGCGTTACCATAATTATGTATGTATGAATATTTATACAAAATCTGTGAGTTTGAAGTGAAATTCTCTTGGAATGAATAATTTTGATTACATTAATAACAGATAGATAGAGATAAGAATAAAATTAGAAAAGAGGTTGGTAATGTGTTAAAGAACATATATATACTGTGGTAATGTCAATTGTCTGCCACCTTAATGGTATAAAAGAAAGTCTTTTCCTTTGCCAGGACAAGTGCTTGGACCGTTAAGCTACCAAGCAATGCTCGAAACGATGAAATATTCCAGCTTCGTCTGTTCTTACTTTGCTTACTTTTATTATTCCTTTAAAAAGAAAAAAAGCCGCCTTGTACGTTTTAGAGCTACGTAACATATTTTGATTTTTGATGATAGATTGATACATAAAACGGCGGTGTTTCAAATTATGGTACATTTTTTCGCTCTCTTATTTTTTAACTAGCTGACCCGCGCAACTTCGTTTGCGTCACATGAGAGTGAGAAAGAGAGGTATGGTATTAATATTTCGAGTATTATAATGTTTCCTGTTGCATTTACCCCCGTCGCGCTTATTCCCGTCGCGTAGCGTCGAACCGCATATCTTCGTTTGCGTCACATGAGAGTGAGAAGGAAAGAGGTGTTAAAGTGATATAATATTTCCCGTCGCTTTTACTTCCACGCATCGTGTGCGAGTCCGGCTCGCACTTGGCCGGTTTTTATCGTTCAGTTGACCGACTGCCACTACAAACCAAGTTTACTTCCGTCGCGTCGCTCATACTTTAAACTTAATAAGAGGGTTATTGTAACAGAACCTTAAAAGACAGGCATATGCTGTAACGGACTTTTTTTTATAACTTTTTAGGAGGAATAGTCTTGTAATACACAATTTTTACGTAACTTTAACTATTTATGCAGCGTCCGTAATGGAAGCTCTCAAAAGAAAGAAATAATCCCCGTTCTCGAAACATTATTCATGGCTGCTCCGCTCCTATTCGTCTTAGCGTGATGTTATATCGCCATTAGCCAGCCTCAATAAACGGACTATTAAACTGTTAAATAATTTTTGAAATGAAACAAGTAGTTTCTAAGATCCTAGCACAACAAACTCTTCAGATTCATTATATCGTGAGGAAACCTTAAGAGATAGACACATTAGGTTATTGTGAGCGAACCTTAAAAGATAGACATATTATTATGCTGTAGCGGACTTCTTTTTAGAACTTTTAAGAGAAACAATTTTGTAATACACAATTTTTACCTAACTTTAACCATTTACGCTGCGTACGCCTCGGAAGCTCTCAGACTGTAAAAAATATCCCCCGTTTTCAAAACATTATTGATTGCTGCTCCGCTCCTATTCGTCTTAGCGTGATGTTATGTAGCCTATAGCCATCCTCGATAAATGGACTATCAAACGTAAAAGAATTTTTGAAATCCAACCTGTAGTTCCTGAGATCCTAGCGTTCAAACAAACAAACAAACAAACTCTTCAGCTTTATAATATTAGTATGGATATGCTAAAGAATCAGAAATAGATGTGTGGCACTCGGGGACAGCCGCGATAAAGCTATTTGCATAGCATTTTTTATTAACTTATGCTATTATAATTATTACAACAAAGGCATATTTTACGCCTATGTTCGACAAAGTAAAGTATACTTATACTTATACGTATACTTTACTTGACTCACCTTACCTTACACCATACACACCCTACCTCACCTCACCTCACCTCACCCCACCTCACCGCTACCGCTTTAAAAAAAGTCTATGAGGAAGCAGTACAGACTCTTTAAAAATATTGCGTCATTTCATGCTTAACTTTGAACTTGAACAAATCCCCACAAATCACATATTATTGGTGTTATCGCTGAACCAATTATTTTAATTTTATTTCCACACCGCGACTAGCATGCCCGTAATAAGCCAATTGATATTATTGTGTTACTTTCGATACGCCTAAATGCCATCCGCCACAATCCGTGGAATTTAGCGGTTTCTTATACGTAGACACATTTTATCACCAATTTCACCAACTCACTAGAAAGGTTCAGGATATATTTACTTTTAAATATACTTTTGAAATAGAGAATACAGCGCTCCAAACATAAACGGAATACTCGGCGTAGACACAGTAGCCCCAGATCCTCGTAGCAAATCTGGACGTGGACATTCTTCTCACTGGAGACAATGGTGCGATCCATGAACCCCAGCGGGAGTAAGTGGGATGCCACCGCGTCTTTCTGTGAGCCGGTTATGCTCTTGAAAGAGGCGGCGCGGCGGGGAGAGAGCGGGAGATAACTCTCCCACCCGAGTTACGCAGTCTGTGGCGAGGTCGCCGTAGGCTTGTGACACACCATGACCGGAAGCCTGTGGACGGCTCAGCTCACCGTCCTTATAGAAGCAGGCCCAAAAAGCAGCGTGACGTAGGCAGTGATAGGGCTCCGAGTGGTTTTAGTCGGTAAGCATCAACTAGGGATTTCAACAAAAAACGAAAATAATACAACTTTTGTGTCTTGTCATGGAACTAATCGATTATTATAACTATACAATATTATATCTCAATGGCCCCCGCGTTGAATTTTGTAATAGGAAGAGATAAAAAGTAGGTAGCGTAATGTGTCTATCCTTGTGTTATTTCAACCACATTCTTTCAGCCGTTAGAGCATCATAGAGTAACAAACATGCAAGCATACAAACAGTGTCACTCAAAAAAAAATAGATACAATGTTTTCACTAAGATACTCTGACGACCGCACGAAAAGTATTTGATTTATATATAAACAGTATTGAAGCGATAACTAATCTATAGTTTCAGAAAAATAGTATTGAAATCGAGTGTATATAATCTGAGATTGGAATATAACGAATAACTCAAGAATCAATTTCCTCCGCATATGAAGAGGCAGTAAATCGCGTCCCGCATAAAAATGGGGTGGAAGAAGGTCAAATGGGGGAGGGGAAAGGGTGGGGACGCTATCTTGTTACGTTCAGATAACAGTCGTTTGACACAGCCCTATAAAGGCGAATAGTGAGGGAGGGACAAAATGACTAAAAACTATGATATGTTAATTTTTGGATGTGTCCATTGTATGAAACGATACGTCATTATTTGAAATCGTAGGTTATAATAATATACATAAATACACAACATCCCCCTTTTTCCCGACGGGATAGGCAGATACTATGGCTTTCCACTTGCTGCGATCCTGACAAACAACTTTCGCTTCTTCAACTTTCATAAATGTCTTCATACATGCTCTTTGGTTAAGGGTACTCTTGACCTGGCCTTTTCTTAAAAAGATTATCGATTTGATCGACATGCGTGCGCCGAGGTCAACCCATACCAGTCTGGCCATTCACGCTCGCCTCATAAATCTGTTTCGTCATTATATTTCCATCAATTCTCTCCACATGTCCGAACCATCTGAGCTTAATTTCTCTATTTTAGCCACTACATCTTCTATCATGCCGCAATGGTCCCTTATCACACTATTCCTTTCTCTATCCATCAATGTCACTCCAGCTTTACATCGCAAACTTCTGATTTCCACTGCATTAATTTTACTTTCATGCTTCTTCTGCCAAATCCAACTTTCACTACCATGCATAAGAGTAGGGACAAGCACTCCTCTATGGACAGCCATCCTTGTCTTTTTAGACACGTTCTGACTGCTCATAAAGGTTTGAATGGCTAAATTTCCTGCTAAAACGCTTCTTTCAATATCGCAGTCACATTTTCCATCTCTTGTAAACTTTGAATCTAAGTATACAAACTCTTTTACCTGTTCCAAGCTTTTTCCTTCGATTAATATCGAGCATTTATACATACATTCCTCTCTTTCAAAAACCATTATTTTTGTATTGCTAACATTAACATTCATTTCTCTACTTTTAAGCGCATCGCTCATAATATTAACCATCAACTGCAACTCCTCTGTCAATGATGCTAGTGTTACCTTATCATCAGCATATGAGAGGCATTTGACGGTTATCTTAATTTATCATCTCCGTGCAAACTGGATTTTCTTTTTTACATAAAATTTATCATCTCATCGTAAAATGAAAATATTTTCGTTGCACGTTTCATTTACTTCGATGGACCCTGGCCTACTGATGGAGTGCAGACCTTGGCGCACCGACCTCCTGTTGGGAGCAACAGGAAATTCGTGCGCCAAGGTGTGTAAAAATATGCTTTGGTCTTATTTACTATTTATTTTGCCGTGTAACAGTGGAAACAGTCTCAGTACCATCAGCCGATAACAACGCAGTCGAACTTTAATAATTTTGCACAAACTTCTCTAGTATCTACTAAATTATATTAACAATTTTGTGCCGCTTAGTTATGCTTTTAATAATAGCATACTACAAACACGAGGGTTTGCATTGCTTTATTACGGCACAGATAAGACAAAATTATCTCATGATAGGGGCAGAGTTTTCGAAATATGAGACGGACGGGGATTCGTGATATGAATAAACATGATATAATGCAATATGTAATGTACTCAAAGTTTCATTCATTATCTATAAGTACTAATTAGTTTTTGCTATTCGTTTATTTTAATCTCAGGTAGGGGTAGGTACTCTAGAACTTCAAATCGATGCGTTTGGATTCAGATTTAATGTCACTATTTTGAAATCTAGACTCAACTACGACTATCCGTCTAGAATAGACAAAACCTTATGAGTACACTAAATTAATACTGGTTTAGGCGGCTTTATAGCAAAAAATTAGGCAACGTTGGGGGGATGGACAGAAAAAATAGATATCTTTTTTGCAGGATCACCATTATATCCTCCTGCCTGTTATCTGACAAAATTGACACCAAATCCTAAGTTACTAAGCTCATACTATACAAACATCGTTTACTCAGCCACAACTACAGAAGTGACAAGACTTATTATAGGTGTACAAAAAATCGATCCTAACAATATAGTGTCGGCATCTCTTGAAGATTAATAAAAATCACGTAAGTACTAACTTGTTTTCGATCCGACAATACCTTGCTACAAAACTTTTTATACCTCTGTAACCATAGTGTTTAAAAATAGTCTATTGAACACCCTAGACGTTGATATTGGCGTGGATTACAAGCGGCGGGTAATCTCTTTGATGTCCGCCACACTCGTGTGATAGCCTGCCGACTACACGTTGAGATGCACCTGTCTATTAGTCTCACACACCGACTTGAGCGATAGCCAACCAATTGATCTATGTCTCTCTTTTATCTTTATGTTTTTAAGAATAAATAGAGTGATATGATATGCAACATCATTATAAGTAGGTACCTATGTTTATTTCGGCGGGAATCTAATGTTTCATTGGTTTTTATTGTCTCACAATTCAAACAAGTTCCTCCAGTCGAGATCAGAGGCTGATTTAAAATGGCCTCTGGTGTTGCAAACGTCCATGGGCAGCGGTGACCACTGGTACATCTGGTGGGCCGTATTCTTGTCTGCCACCTTGGTTGTATAAAAAAAAATGGTCAGACCAAAATGAACCTTATTAACTTTAAAATAAAAATAGTTGTAACTACAGGCATGCCAGCCATGTGACCAAAATATAGTCACCATCGGACGTAGGCTCGGCTGGACAGGCTGATGTTATCTGCTTTTAAAATAAGGAGTGCAGTGAGAAAAGTGTGAAAGTGAATATCGAGAACATAAGATAGAAACAGACGTACCGCAATGCCTCAGTAATCTCGTATTTGCTCTTTGAGTACGAAACTCCAAAATAAAGAAACAGTCGCCACCACTGTCTACCTCTAATTTTGTCCACTGTTCACAAAATAAAGAAGATCTAAACAGGGTGGTCCACTTAGTAAACAGTCACAAGTTCTATCCCAACATTGTACCGACTCCTGACGTGGATGAGCAGGAAATTAATCGTATCGTTTTACTAGCGTGTTAAAAGAAATCATAATGGTGCGTAAAAATAGGCTGTATCAGGCTATGATCTCCTATTACGCCATAGGCTGCGTACACGTCACTCCAAACGCCGCGTCACTATAGAAGCACATTATAACGTAGGTACACAGTATATAGTTCTATATATTACAGTGATAGAAGTGTCACGTCGATGTCGAAGATGTTTGGATGTTTGTTACTCAATCACGCTCTAACGGCTGAATAGATCTGGCTGAAATTTGGTACAGGGATAGAGTATAGTCTGGAATAATGGTGTCGACGCATTAAACCGACCACAACAGTATATTCAAAACTATTAGTATTTTTTTATTCCATTCTATACTGTTACTAATAGTAAAGAATATACTGTTGTGGTCTGTTTAATGAGTTGACATTCGGCCTGAAACAGTCACCACCACTGTCTAATTATCTCTAATTTTGTCCACTGTGCCGAAACGCCAGCAAAATTAAAAGATATAAACAGGATCTTCCGCTTAATAAAGAGTTACAAGTTCTATCCCAACCATTGTACCTACTCCCGATGTGGATGAACAGGAAATCAATCGTATCGTTTTTCTGGAGAATTAATTACGCCATAGGCTGCGTACACGTCACTCCAAACGCTGCGTCACTATAGAAATGTCACGCCGACGTCAGCGCATTAAACAGACCACACATAGTACATACATTTCTATTATAGTAAGCATAGCCTTATGGTGTACATTGTGACGTTGTACATAGCCTACCGCGTCTATGCGAGACCATAGCCTCACAAATGACATAATGCTGCGTGGATGTGGACGCAGGATATACAGAAAAGAATTATATTCTTTTCTGTATATCCGTTACAAATAATCAAGTTATGAGTATGCATGTAACTTTGTAAAGGACATAAATCATCCATTATGTGAAAACTAGGTACGTACGTAGGCAATATTGTTAGTATATTATTTAATAGCCTCTCTAATCGCATACATTTAGACAACCATACGAAATTGCTAAAATGTATCGAACAATTTTTATTAACACCAATCAAATTGTATTACGTCATTTATTGACAGACATTAAATTATGTGACGTTATTGACTACCCGGCGAAAATAGCTGCGAACCTGGCTTCCCCTCGCGCTTCCCCGCACCTCGCCCCGTTTTCGCCTACAAAGTATAACCCGCGTGCGATTGAAATATACTTGTAATCGGCCATTTTCCATTGACTTTGGCAAGGTTCAGCACATTCTCGTTGCGCTCGAATTATACCGTACAGTTCGCATGACGTCATTATGACAGGTTCGCAGATATTTCCGCTGGGCTTAGTCTCCATGCAAAATAGAAACGACATTTTTGCCAAGCTAAGGGCAAAAGGGTTGGAATTTTGAGAACCCAGTGAGTTGACATTATTATGAGACAGACTTAAAAATTTCAAGTTTCTAAATTACTTGGAATGTTTCTGAGTTGCAAGACTATTAGGTACCTATGATGTCTTTGACATGCATTCAAATTTAAATGTGAAAACCAATGTCTGCTGTTCTTTTCACCCGTGAGTATGGGTCAGTCACACAGTAGAGCCTATCTTAAGCCAAGCTCAATCAAACGGGTTACGTCTAACCATTAATTGGGCTTATGACACTTCACGACCTATACATGGATTATATGAGGCTCTACGTCGCGATGTATTTTACTGTACAATAATTATTTTTAATTTATGGAGTAATTAAATTACTAATCTTGTTCTTGTAATTTTTAATCTTGAGAAAATCACTCAATTAATCAAATCAGCTTATAGCAGTCCACTCCAGGACGTATGCCCCTCCCAAATTTCGCTACAATACACGGTTCTGCGCCTTCCGCATCCAGTCAGTCCCTGCGACCTTTTTCAAGCCGTCTCGCCGTCGGTCCATTTGGTGGGGGCTCGTCCCACCCCACGTGTACCTAGTCGCGGTCTCCACTCAGAACTCGTTTGCTCCACTGACCATCGGTTGTCCTACAGATGTGGCGTGGCCAGCCCACTGCTATTCAATATGCATACTCTGCGAGCTATGTCGACCATTCTGGTTCTCTGACGAATAACATCGTTCCGGATTTTATTCCTCAGTGACACTCTAAGTAGAGACTTGAGTAGGATTGGAACGCGTGATTTATCTCATGATTCAACATTAGGCGGAGCTGCCTAACAGATCACTGAGCTGTCGTGACTATCGCTTTGCAGTTTTTCTTTGACGTCACGACGCGAACGTGTCGTTTCATCTAAATAAATATAAAATTAGCTCGAGTCCGAGAACGGCATAAAGGCATTCATGCTCCTGCATTTCGGCCATTAGCAGAGGATTAGTTATTAACAACGAATAATATGTCTTCATCACAAGGATTCTCTAAGCCTTTTGGGAATTTTAGGGGCCCAACCAAATATTGCGACGCACGTATGCATCACACAAATTCATAGTAGGTACTATTCCACAGAAGTGCAATGGCTATCGAGAGTTACCGACCCGTTACCATTTTTTATGACTGAATCACACGCACGTGTATGCTAGAAATTCAAAGGTGTGTCATTTGTACATACACACATACATAAATATAGTCACGCCTTTATCCTTGAAGGGGTAGGCAAAGACATGGTAATGATCACACTTCAACTTATAGTTTTATGGGTCAATTAATAGGCGGTGATTCAATTGCCGTGTTGAAATGGACAGGTGCAGGTCGCGACGACCCGCAGTATATAATATGGTCTTCGACTTGACCCAACGATTATCATTTTACTGACAACCGGGTTTCATTTCGAATTTTCCTTCTCTACGCAATGGAAACTCTCGGGATGAATTTAGGTGGCACATTTTGCACTGTTTCCCGTTACCACACAGGGCGCTGTCGCCACACGGGGCTACCAATTGTATTCTTAGTAGTACCTACTACTGATACTGAGAGTAGAAACCTTTACAACATTTTCCGCTATATACACGAGTTTTATGGATTATGCAAATTTAACTTACATAATTTTATTATTCTAAAAAGGTGAAGAGTTCTTATATTGAACTGATAACCCTTCAACTCCGTATTAGTGAAAAGAAATTGATTTTAGCGTATCTATACCTACATGCACGTTGTACGTATACATCTACTTATCATAATGTTTTTTTTTCTGTGAAGAAAATGTATGTTAGTTGTGGCGTACATTGGAAGAGGCCTACGTCGGCAGGCAGGAGTGGACTGCTATGGGCTGATTTTGCCTGCTATGGATTGATTGTATTCATTTAATCTTTACTAGCTGACTGACCCCCGCAACTTCGTTTACGTCACATAAGGTGTATGAAAGGAGAGGTATTTCTTCATCAGACTCCTCAAGCAGCGTGTAAAACTGCCCTGTTCACTTAATCATTAAATAGCTTAAAGATTAAGTCTATTCTAAAACAATTCATTCCACGCCTTTGGTTCGGTCTGGATTATTTTAAACTTAATCATTAAGCTCTTTTATGATTATACATTTTAAATATGGAAAAGAATTGGTTTCGAGCAGGATTCGAACCTGCATCTTTTCGCATACCGTGCCAGATGCTTAACCAATTAGCTTAAATTTATAATCAGTTAGCATAGGTACTAATTGCTTTTCAAAAATAATCTTTTATGATTAAGCCAACACGCCAGTTAAGATTTACTCCCACATTCAAATAAACCCCTACAGTTACAATTTTCAAAATATTTACCAACGTAATAGATTCTTAAGAGTGAAATAACTTTTTTATTTATAAACTGATTGACATGAATTAAATACTAAATGTTAAGTGGAGCCAACTTCAACACAATTAAAAAACCGCATTGCAATCGGTTAAGCTGTTACTGAGATTAGCGTGCACAAACGTACAGACAAACAGATATACAGACATACAGACAAACAGACATAAAATCTAAAAATCATTGTTTTTGGTTTTATTGCGTTCATATTATTTTAATATTTTTTCATATTTATGTTCCATGTACAAACAGCGACCTGGTACGATTTTGTTATATGTTTTGATTGATGATATTGATTGATGATTAACTGACTTCAAAAAAAAATGAGTAATCATTCAATCCGGAAGTCGCTATAGGTATGTCGCACCGTGGGTCGTAGTAGGTTTAAGTATAGTACATTTAATTACATTGCAGTCGTTTATTTTATACTACGATGGTTGATAAGTACCAATTTTTTTGAATTTTCTCGCATCTCATTTTGGAACTTATGGGACTGGGAAACTTTTTTAGTAAATAACAAAGAATATCGAGAGAATCCAAATTAGTCTGAAAATGACATGCATGATGTCATATCGCCGTTTTTTAACCCTCGACGAAAAAAGAGGGCTGTTATAAGTGTGACCTGTGTACCTATCTGTGTATTTGAGTATAATATTGTGTATCCGTGTCTGTCTCTGTGGCGTCGTAGCGGCCTAACGGATGGTTCAATTTAGATGCGTTTTTTTTGTTCGAAAGATGTGCCAGAAATGGTCTTAGTCTTCATTTTGAAGAGCACCGGCTAACTTCTTAAGTGATGAAGGGATAATTATCACAAAAAATCACGGATTCATCGGAAGCTGGTTATAGGTATCTACTTCTTGGTTACTTTGATGGTAATTCCACAACACGGTAGCCTGGAATTGGCTGATGCATCAAAGAGGAGTTGGTGATATCCAACTCTTCGGAAAATTACAAGATAATAATATACCTATACCTACCATGTTTGGTCTATTAGAACAGTTTGAGGATCGGGAGTCTTTTTAATTTTCAAATTAACACTTATTTCTACAAAAGATACTCGTACCATTAAACAAGCCATAATAGTATGATATGTCGGCTGTGATAATAGTGAGCAGGTATTTACGTAAGCTCTCGGCCATAGTATTATCAACCCTGTCTCAGCCTCTCAAGACATGTTACAACTCAATTAATATTATTAATTTATTACTGAATAAAGAAGCTAAATTACGATCTACAGCATTTATACTTAGTGCTCTTGTTGAGATGTAGGTAGACTGGTAAATACCTATTTGATTTATCTAAATAAAGGGCCTTCATTAAGAAGTACCCTTTTCAAGAATATTCCACAAGTGTCTCTTAAATATTAACTGTTTACTTGTAAACACGTACCTACTTGTAAACTGTTATTCAGAAAGATCTATATTCAGACCGCATTGCGAAATTTAATAGACACATTCTGTGCATTGAAATAAGTAAAGACGCAATAAAAGATTTGATAAACGCTGCTTGAAAAATTTGAACTTCCTAACCACCTATTACGTAGAACAAAAAAAACCGGCCAAGTGCGAGCTGGACTCGCCCATGAAGGGTTCCTTAGCAGCAAGTAACATAATATAAAAGTTTTTGTAGTTCGTTGTAACTTTGATTGATGTTTTAACACGTTCGCAGTGGTAGTAATTTTTACAGGCGAAAATCGCGGTTTATGACGTATTAACAAAAAACTACGAACTCGATCTCGTTGAAAACAATTTTCGTTGGTAGTTTTTATAGCAGTGTACATTATATATTTTTTTTAGATTTATCATTTTCTTAGTTTAGAAGTTAGAGGGAGGGGGGGGACACACATTTTTTCACTTTGGAAGTGTCTCTTACGCAAACTATTCAGTATAGAAAACAATGATGTTAGAGACCTCTATAGCATTTTTGCAGACCTATCTATAGATACCCCACACGTATGGGTTAGACGAAAAAAAAATTTTTCACTTTCAGTTCTGAGTATGGGGACCACCAAAATTTACTGCTCTTTTTCTAGTTTTATATAAAAATCTTGATGGGTTCACAGAATACATCTACTCACCAAGTTTCAATGGCATAAGTCCTATAGTTTCGAAGAAAAATGGCTGTGACACACGGACGGACAGACAGACATGACGAATCTATAAGGGTTCCGTTTTTTGCCATTCGGCTACGGAACCCTAACTAGGTATAAGGTGACATGTGGGCGCAAAGTATACCTCTACCTACTCCTTATGTGATAAAGGTGTTCATCATCACACATTGCGTCCGGAGCGCTTGAGCTCGGTAACATCCGATAGAGGCTTTCTTCCGCGACTGATCTCGGGTACGGAGACCACAGGTACATCTAGTGGGCCGTATGATTGTCTGCCACCTTAGTGGTATAAAAAATGTCTTTACTTGGTCCCGACTGTAATGAGTGTTATAACACATAAAACCTTGGAACTTAGGTGGACCCACGTAACAGAAGTTAACTGTGGAAGATCTAGGTGGACACACTCAGAAAGGAATTATTTTACATCAATGGAGGTGTTTTTATGAAATGCGTAATAACTAATTGAATCAGGCGTTACATGGCGGAAATATATCCTAGAACGATAATAAAGGAGGGGAGGGAGAGGAACCTGTCTCACACCCTCGATTTGTCAATTCTAACGTTCAACAGTAAAGGATAACCACAACTAATTGTAAGTAAGAAATGACGTACTGAACTCCTCAGGAAAGGAATTTTGGATATTGGATAGGAAAATTACCTGTACCCTCCAGATTGTTAATAATGAGCACTACTCCACTTAACAACGTGACGTGTTTCGCCAACACACGAGGCATCTTCAGCACTGCATCGCAGCATACTCCTTTACCTACAATTAGTTGTGGTTATCCTTATCTGTTGTACGTTAGGATTGACGAATCGAGGGTGTGAGGTGGTTTCCTCTTCCTCCTCTCCTTTATTATCGTTCTGAAATGTGTAACGCTAACGTCGAATGACTTAAGGCCTTTTTAGGCGGCTTGAAAAATATCAACAGCAGGCAGTCACAACCTGCGCCTGTCAATCATAACACGGCAATACGGCTCACCACCTAACACGAGGGACAATTCTAAAAAGGTGAAATGTGGGCATATTATATGCCTCAGCCTACCCCTTCGGGGATAAAAGGCGTGACTATATGCTATCCTGATTCAGATTCAGATTCTTTATTTCGTAAACATAGGTATAATACAGGTGTTACAGCGAGTCTAGTGGTCTACTATGTTTTGCCTGGAGACATACGAAACATTAAAAATAAAAAGAAATTAATTGATTGCATGCAAACTAAAAACAGAGAATTTATGAACTCTCAATATAAAGTATTTCAGCACTATGTTGACAATTATTTTGGCAATCTTACTAATTATTAGTGAATAAATGTCAATTTAATTAATTTTGTAGTTACTGTAATATGTCATACTAGATTACACAATAAAATATAATATAATAGTAATTGTCAATAATATAAAATTGCATAATTTTGTCTCATTTCATAATGCTTATAATTAAAAAAAAAAAAAAATAATAATAATAAGAATCAAAAAACTGGCAACCCCACCAACGAGCAAGAAAGTATATTTTCTATCAAAGAATAAAAGTAATATTTATTTTCCAGAATACTACTATATTTCTATATTATTAAGTGCCACATTATATAAAACATTAGAAAAAGCGAAACCAACAATAAAAATGATAATAGAAATTATGTATAAATCTTATAATACGAAGAAGAAATTTTCAGACAAAAATGACATGACAAACGTCATGTCAAACAAGAATATTATGTAAAAATATGGAAAAAATATACTAATGCTAACAAGATCGAGAGCCAGGAACACTGTTGCACAAACAACATCACCGGACTCGTCGCACAGCTCCGCCTCGCAGCACAAGGAACAGATTGTTGCTGAGGCGTCGAGCTCCAGCAGCAGCGACGAGTATTTCTCCCCACCGACGTCGCCACTACCTGTACGTCGGCAGGGGAGAGGCCGGCCGCCAGCCAGCTTGGGACCCCGAGGCACACCGGCCTCGAATAGGGCCCCCGCTGCCGGTGGTAATGTGCACCGCATGCGATGGACTTCGTCAATGAATGAAAATGTCATGCGGGCATATTTTGCGGCTACAGAGGGAGGAATTAACCTCACTGCGTACCGTGTTCGTTTGCTACCTTTGTTTCAGGCTCTTGAACCAACCGTGAACGTGTCGGCACAGCGGCTATCGGATCAGGTGCGGGTCATCCAGCGTAGTCATATGTTGGACGATACCGTGCTTGAGAGGATTCGCTCAGAAGTACAGTCTAACATTATCATCCCTACTTCGTCTCAATCTAGTATACCTAGTGAAACAAATAATATCAACGATTCACAATCTTTAGAACCCATTGACGAAGAAGTGGATGATATGGTTACGGTAAGTACACAGTATAATGATGAATTAAGGAGTGTTTTGGAGCGAACGATTCAGGAATATAGATTTTGTGATCTCATAAGTCGTCCACGTATACCGCGCTTGCCTACGCATAAAAAGAACTTGGCGCTAGTGGGTACCCTGGACTCAATTCTACCAAGCTATTTTGATACTTGTGTAGATATAAGTGATGCACACTCAATTCTGTATTGCGCGGCTATAACATTGTGTCGAGTGGCTGGTGTAAAATTTCCGAAATTTGAGCCGGCCACTGGACCCAAGTCTATTCCAGTCTGGCAATGCAGAATTGAGCGTCGCATCGCTGAGACCAGGGTACTCATTAGTAAACTAAGCTGCTTTAGGACAGGGAACACCCGTCCCAGAGTGATGCGTTTTGTGACTCGTGCATTCGCGGGGACCGATATCAGTCCCCGCGAATACTCAGTGCGGGTCACAGAACGTATTGACTTCCTAAAGCAGAAAATTTATGCGTGGGCGAGCCGCATACGGAGGTACAAGAAGAGAGTGGATCGCTATATTCAGAATCGCTCGTTCCAAAAGGATGAGAGATGGGTGTATAGAAGATGGGAGCAACCCGATTCGAGTGTGACTGATAGGTGCCTACCAGATGCTGAAACCACAAGTACATTCTGGCGAGGCATTTGGTCGGTACCTGTTGGTCATACAGAGTGTGAGTGGATGCGGGATGTCGAACAGTCATGTGAGTCGATACAGACTATGGAACCAGTCCTAATAACATCTAGCGACATAGCCAGTGCGGTTCGTTCGTTGCCCAATTGGAAATCAACTGGGCCGGACGGACTGCACAATTTTTGGCTGAAATGGTTTCATAGCTCACATGCTTGTTTGGCATCCTGTTTTCAGTCATCACTTGAGGCCGGGTCGCTTCCATGTTTTATGACTTCGGGTATAACACACCTCCTCTACAAATCCGGTAGTACTACGGACCCTAAAAATTATAGACCGATAACCTGTTTACCAACGGTCTATAAGCTTCTCACATCTATTTTGAGAGTTAAATTAACAACACACATTGAAAATAATTCTATAATGTCCAACTCTCAAAATGGATGTAGAAGCGGGTCACGTGGTACTAAAGAACTCCTTATTCTTGACATGGCCATTAATCAGCAGGTTCGTCGTAACAGGAAAAACCTTGCGACATGCTGGATTGATTACAAGAAGGCCTATGATTCAGTGCCACATACATGGCTGTTGAAGGTGCTGGAGTTGTATAAAGTTGATGCAACTCTTAGCACCTTCTTGAAGACATGTATGGGGCAATGGACAACGGCTCTTGTATATCCAGGATGTCGTCAGGTTCCTGGGAATGGCGAGCCTGTCAGGATCAAGAGGGGTATATTTCAGGGTGACAGTCTGAGTCCCTTATGGTTTTGCCTGGCGCTGAATCCTCTCAGTACCTTACTGGAGGGTTCAGGGCTAGGCTATCAGTTCAGGAGAGGAGGTCAAGTTGTTTCGCACCTGCTTTACATGGATGACTTGAAATTATTTGCCTCCACCGATTCCCACTTGATAGAGTTACTAAAAGTCACAGAAGCTTTCAGTAATTCGATCAAAATGGAATTTGGTGTAGATAAATGCGCTGTCATGCATGTAAAGAAGGGACGAATTGTGGAATCTGAAAGAGTACATCTTTCTGATTTCACAAAACTTAAATCCATCTCCGCGACTGAAACTTATAAGTATCTGGGTATGTCGCAGGCATTAGGTATTACAGAGGTTGGCATGAAACAAACGTTGGTGGACCGTTTCTTTGGCCGCCTGAAAAAAGTACTGAAAAGTCTTTTATCGGGCGGTAACAAGGTGCGGGCTATCAACGGTTGGGCCATGCCAATCTTAATCTATTCCTTCGGCATACTTAGATGGACTCAGACTGAATAAGACGCCCTGGATAGGAAAGTCCGTTCTCTGTTGACCATAAACCGAATGCATCACCCACGTTCGTCTGTAATGAGGTTGTATATCCCACGAAAGTGTGGAGGTCGTGGCTTTTTAAATGCCAAGACCTTACACAATCGTGAGGTATACAACCTTAGGGAATATTTCCTTCATGCTGACGTGGGTATGCATCGGGATGTGGTAGCAATAGATAATGGACTGACCCCTCTTGCTCTTGCCAAAAAGAACTGGCACAAACCAGTAATAATGACTACTAATGATCGCAAGGAGATATGGCGGGGCAAAGAGCTGCATGGACGATTTTATCGGGCCTTACACGGGCCCGATGTAGATCTATTAACATCTGTATCTTGGTTACGTTTCGGTGATTTGTTTGGAGAAACTGAAGGTTTTGTCTGTGCAATTACAGACGAAGTTGTCATGACGAATAACTATCGGAAGTATATTTTGAGAGATGGTACGGTTGACATATGTCGGGCATGTCACCTACCGGGTGAATCTCTCAGACATATTATTTCTGGTTGTTCTCGTCTTGCCAATGGCGAGTATTTGCATAGACACAACCAAGTAGCCAGGATAGTCCATCAGCAACTTGCACTAAAGTATAAACTTGTAGATTTAGAGGTACCATATTACAAGTATGTGCCCGACCCAGTTCTAGAGAATGGTCGTGTCACGTTATACTGGGATCGGTCTATTATCACTGACAGGACTATTGTCGCCAATAAGCCTGATATAGTGGTAATAGATCGATCAGAGCGCCTCGCAATAATTGTTGATATTACAGTTCCACATGACGAGAATCTCGTGAAAGCAGAAAAAGATAAACAATTAAAATATTTGGACTTGGCTCACGAGGTTGTCGACATGTGGGAAGTAGATTCAGCGATTATTGTTCCGATAGTCGTATCAGCACACGGTCTGATCGCCAAGAGCCTCGATCAACATCTTAAGAGGCTCTCTTTAGGCAGTTGGGTCAAGGGCTTGATGCAAAAGGCGGTTTTGCTGAGCACGGCGCGCATTGTGAGGAGATTCCTGTCTTTGGAGCCCTGACCACCGGTAGCTTGGTCCCTGTACCCGATGCCGGTGGGAAACTATTTTTTTATATTTTTAAATGTATTTTTTATATGTATATTTAAAAATGTAAATTTATATGTTGTTTATATTTAATAAAGAGGAATAATAATAATAATAAAAAATATATGTATTAAAAAATATTTTTAATACATATATTTGTAAATTATTCAATACTAACATACTTTTTAACGTTTATGAAGCAGAATAATGGAAAATTACAGAAAAAAACATATAAATAAACCAGAAATACAAATTTTACAGAAGGATGACATGACGTACGTCATGTCAGTAAAAATATGTAACAAAAATATGTAAATATGCTAACAAGAGCCAAAGCCAGGACACTACATGCACGATCAACATCACCGGACTCGTCGCACAGCTCCGCCTCGCAACCTACGGAAACCATGCTACAGGAATCGACTGTTGCTGAGGCGTCGAGCTCATCGAGCAACGAGTATTTCTCCCCGCCGACGTCGCCAACACCTGTACGTCGGCAGGGGAGAGGCCGGCCACCGACCTGCTTGGGACCCCGAGGCCCACCGGCCTCGAATAGGGCCCCCGCTGCCGGTGGTAATGTGCACCGCATGAGATGGACTTCATCTATGAATGAAAACGTCATGCGGGCATATTTTGCGGCTACGGAGGCAGGGACTAACCTCACTGCGTATCGTGTTCGTTTGCTGCCTTTGTTTCAGGCTCTTGAACCAACCGTCAACGTGTCGGCGCAGCGGCTGTCGGATCAAGTACGGGTCATACAACGTAGTAATATGTTGGACGATGCCGTGCTTGCGAGGATTCGCTCAGAAGTACAGAGTAGCACTGCCATCCCTACTTCGTCACAACCTAGTATAAATAGTGAAACTACCAACGAATCACAACCTGTCGTACCCATTGACGAGGTAGTGGATGATATTGTTACAACAGTAAGTACACAGTATGACGATGAATTAAGGAGTTTTTTGGAGCGAGCTATTCAAGATTATAGATTTTGTGATCCCATATGTCGTCCACGTATACCGCGTTTGCCTACGCATAAAAAGAACATGGCGCTAGTGAGTGCCCTGGACTCGGTTCTACCAAGTTATTTTGATACTTGTGAAGATATTAGTGATGCACACTCAATTCTGTATTGTGCGGCTGTAGCAGTGTGTCGAGTGGCTGGCGTTAAATTTCCTAAATTTGAGCCAGCTACTAGACCTAGCGCTGTTCCAGTCTGGCAATGCAGAATTGAGCGTCGCATTGCCGAGACTAGGGTACTTATTAGTAAGCTATGCTGCTTCAGGGCGGGTAATATTCGTCCCAGGGTAATGCGTTTTGTGACTCGTGCATTCGCGGGGACTGATATTAGTCCTCGCGAATACTCAGTACGAGTCACAGAACGTATAGACCACCTGAAGCAGAAAATTTATGCGTGGGCAAGCCGTATACGGCGGTACAAAAAACGAGTGGATCGCTATACTCAGAATCGCTCGTTCCAAAAAGATGAGAGATGGGTGTATAGAAGGTGGGAGCAACCTGATTCAAGTATGACTGACATGTGCCTACCGAGTGCTGAAACCACAAGTACATTTTGGCGAGGCATTTGGTCGGTACCTGTTAGTCATACAGAGTGTGAATGGATGCGGGATGTCAAGCTTTCATGTGAGCCAATACAGACTATGGAACCAGTCCTAATAACATCTAGTGACATTGCCAGTGCAGTTCGTTCGTTACCCAATTGGAAATCAACTGGGCCGGACGGACTGCACAACTTTTGGCTAAAATGCTTCCATAGCTCACATGATTGTTTGGCATCTTGCTTTCAATCATCGCTTGAGTCTGGGTCGCTTCCATCTTTTATGACTTCGGGTATCACACACCTCCTCTACAAATCTGGTAGTACTACGGACCCTAAAAATTATAGACCAATAACCTGTTTACCTACGGTCTATAAGCTTCTTACATCTATTTTGAGAGTTAAGTTATCAACACATATTGAAAATAATTGTATTATGTCCAACTCTCAAAATGGATGTAGAAGCGGGTCACGTGGTACTAAAGAACTCCTTATTCTTGACATGGCCATTAATCAGCAGGTTCGTCGTAACCGGAGAAACCTTGCGACATGCTGGATTGATTACAAGAAAGCCTATGATTCAGTGCCACATACATGGCTGCTGAGGGTGCTAGAGTTGTATAAAGTTGATGCAACTCTTAGCACCTTCTTGAGGGCATGTATGGGGCAGTGGACAACGGCTCTTGTTTATCCAGGATGTCGTCAGGTTCTTGGGAATGGCGAGCCTGTCAGGATCAAGAGGGGTATATTTCAGGGTGACAGTCTGAGCCCCTTATGGTTTTGCCTGGCACTGAATCCTCTCAGTACATTACTGGAGGGTTCAGGATTAGGCTATCAGTTTCGGAGAGGAGGTCAAGTTGTTTCCCACCTTCTTTACATGGATGACTTAAAATTATTTGCCTCCACCGATTCCCACTTGATCGAGTTACTGAAAGTCACAGAAGCTTTCAGTAATTCTATCAAAATGGAATTTGGTGTAGATAAATGCGCAGTCATGCATGTAAAGAAGGGTCGGATTGTGGAATCTGAAGGAGTACAACTTTCAGATTTCACAAAACTTAAATCCCTTTCCGCAACTGAAACCTATAAATATCTAGGTATGTCGCAGGCATTAGGTATTACAGAGATAGGCATGAAACAAACGTTGATGGACCGTTTCTTTGGCCGCCTGAAAAAAGTGCTGAAAAGTCTTTTATCAGGCGGTAACAAGGTGCGGGCTATCAACGGTTGGGCCATGCCAATCTTAATCTATTCCTTCGGCATACTTAGATGGACTCAGACTGAATTAGACGCCCTGGATAGAAAAGTCCGTTCGCTATTGACCATAAACCGAATGCATCATCCACGTTCGTCTGTAATGAGGTTGTATATCCCACGAAAGTGTGGAGGTCGTGGCTTTTTAAATGCCAAGACCTTACACAATCGTGAGGTATACAACCTTAGGGAATATTTCCTTCATACTGACGTGGGTATGCATCGGGATGTGGTAGCAATAGATAATGGACTGACCCCTCTTGCTCTTGCCAAAGAGAACTGGCACAAACCAGTAATATTGACGACTAATGATCGCAAGGAGATATGGCAGGGCAAAGAGCTGCATGGACGATTTTATCGGGCCTTACATGGGCCCGATGTAGATTTTCTAGCTTCCGTATCCTGGCTACGTTTCGGAGATTTGTTCGGCGAAACTGAAGGTTTTGTTTGTGCTATTACAGACGAAGTTGTCATGACGAATAACTATCGGAAATATATTTTGAGAGACGGTACGGTTGACATATCGCCGTCCCCGGGGAATAAAATGATAACTGCCAGTATCTTGATTTTAATGTTATGTCATTTTTGAGATCTTTGACTGTTAATACATGTACTGAATTTTTATTGTAATTTTTTTACAGTTATTTACAGAGTTACAAAAAATTACCATAGTATTCGAAGATTTAAGACAGGCCTAAAAGAACGGGAATAAATGGATAATATAATATTATCAAAACGTATCCTCACTTGTTATTATGACAAGTAGTAATATTATTATATTCTCGTAAAAAAATATTCGACTTAATATGATATGTGCATGTTATCCTTTTATTCTCGTTCAAAACCGTCCACTCGCTTCGTATAAAGGCGTTAAGTCGCGCGGATGTGCGGATGCTGGAGACATCAGTGTATGGAATATAGTATTCCATGCCTAATGTTATCTCACCAGCAACCGCAGAGACGCTTTCCGATGAAGCCCTCCCCGCAAAGCAGCGCTGACACGGGACGGCTGCAAAGTATTCTCGTAGTCCGACCCAGTCTGCTGACGAGTAGTGCCACAATCGCCGCGTTACCTCTACTGCCCTTGCAGTATATGACACCTGCAGGCGGGCACGCACAACACAGTGGTCGGATTGACCCAGTGAGGAGCTAACCGACACACTGTACTGTGCTAGGTAACTCTTCAGCAATAAGTTGAGCAGGGCGGGTTCATGTGTCCGGTATGCGCGTAATCCCGCACACTACTTGGATCTGACCAATGGAGAGAGCAGCGTGGGCGGCCCGTCCCCCAGGATCAATCCTGCGGGACCCCAGCCACTCAGTGTGGTGATCGTTGAATTCCCCCAGAAGAACCAATTCAGCGTTCGGGAACTGCATCTGCGCGTCGTCAGCCCCCTCGCTGAGGTGCCGAAACAGCCTTGTTATCTCAGCTGTTCCTGTATGGGGGCGATAGACACACACGTAGATCTGACTCATGGAACAGTGATCTACGTGCAGCCAAAGGACGGAGAAGGAAGGTCTCGCTGAGGTGCCGAAACAGCCTTGTTATCTCAGCTGTTCCTGTATGGGGGCGATAGACACACACGTAGATCTGACTCATGGAACCGTGATCTACGTGCAGCCAAAGGACGGAGAAGGAAGGTTTCTCAAAGCAGCGCAGCCGGCGACAGCAAACATCCGCCCTAACGAACGCGCACACCCCGGCTTTATCTTGAAATTGTTCCTCGATGATATAGCCAGGGTAACATAAGTACGACTGGTCAGCAGGGTGGCATATTTGCGTCTCCGTTAAGAACATCAAAGCTGGCCGTGCCGTCTCTAGATGGTGATGGACGACGTTGAGATTGGTATGGAATCCGCGGCTGTTAGCGAACTCCACCTCAAACAAAACGTTTCCGGGACTGTTCGCAGCGGCCGCTGTGATACATCTTTTTCTTTTGTGCGCTGCCTTGATATTTGGGAATTGGAGAGGAGACGTGAAGACGGAACGATATTTGCTACAGCAATGAGTGACAAGGCGTAGAGGCTAGCTTCATCTATGACCGTGTGGTGAGACTGAGGCTGACCCACCGGACGGAAGGGCCCCCGTACCCCCCGAGTGTGGTCGCCGGGTCCCAGTCCAGTCACGATTCGGCACGACGAACCACATCGGGATTATGCGCAGCCTAAAATGCGGTCTTTGACGAATATGTGTTGCCAGTGATAACATAATTATGTTCTCGAGGTGTGACCGTTGAAAATGTTCACTACTGAGAGGCTTGCTGTTGCTCACTGAGCAATGGAGAGAATCATGCTCTGGGTGCTTTTATGTGATCGAATTCGCAAGTAGGATATCCGAAAATAAAACCCACGTCACCAAAAGCTTAGAGTGGTATCGATTTACCGCAAAATACAGAGAGTCCAGGCCTCCCTTGAGGCTTACAGATGACCTAATAAAGGTTGCGGATGCTTGCTGTATACGAACAGTACAAGACAAGTTGCAGAGGCTCTGAATTTGCAGAAGAGCTCTAAGACATTACTTTGTCAACCGGTGCATGATGTATCTCACTCATGATCTAATAATTTTTCGGAAGATGACTCTGAAATCTGATGTTCAGTCTTCAGTCTTCAGTCTTCTTGGGCTCCCATTTTCCGCACTTAGGTCCGCCAGTGGACCCATTGTGCGTGAGTGTTGGCTGTCACTCCAGCCAACCCAGCTCCGACCAGAAGCGCAGGATCCTCTTCGGGTCCTCACACGCCTCCCGGAGTGTTGTGGGGCTGCCAAGTATGTTGACTCTGTATGTAACCAGGCTCTCGCACTCCAAGATTGCGTGAGCTATGGTTTCTTCTTTTAACAGGCACGCTCTGCACAGCGTGCTGTCCGTGATACCTAAGACATTCAAGTGCTTATTTACTGTGCAATGACCTGTTATTGTGCCTACCATGGTTCGTAGATCACCTTTATTCAGATGTAGCAACGTTCTAGCTAGTTTTGGCCTGGGTCTCGGTAGAGCTTCCCTTGATTGCCTGCAACTTACTGTTTGTGCCCATCTCTTTTCATGCCGCTCTTTCGTGCGTTGTCTCAGCCATGCCCTTACCTGGTAGAATGGTATTGGTATAATCGGGCTTGGTCCCACCGGTGTGGTGCTGGAACCCAATCTGGCCAGTTCGTCAGCTGCATCATTGCCGCTCGATCCGCTGTGACCTTTTATCCACTGAAGGCTTACCTTGTGTGTTAGGGCCAGCTTTTGTAGCCCCTGGTGGCATTGAAGCACCAGCCCAGAGTCGATTGTGGAGCTCCTCAGAGCTTTTAGCACTGCTGCGCTATCGGAGAGGAGCCTGATGTGGTTGTGCTCAATTTTCCTGGAGTCGATTGCATTGGCTGCGTTAATTAAACCTATGCACTCACATTGGAAGATTGACGAATGAGACCCTAAAGGTATTGATGAGTGTATGTTGAGCTCCGGGGAGTAGGTGCCTGCTCCTGATCCGTGGTCTGTTTTGGATCCATCCGTGTACACTCTGAGTTCTCTTATACCGGAGTGGTCCTTGGCGGACTCTGCCAGCGATATATTGTACTTACGGTCAAACACGTATGTTTTCGGTATCCTGTCGTTAGGGGCTTCCACGAGAGGTTCATACTCTATTGCGTCCTCTAGTATGCGCCTATGACCTACCCTTGAGCGCGTCCATTGTTTTGACGCCTGAAGTCGTGCCGCCGCGGCGGCCGCTTCCTGGTGAACGAACAGGTCCAGAGGCGGTAAGCAGAGCATTGCCTCCATCGCTGCTGTGGGTGTGTTGCGAAAGCATCCCGTGATGGCGCAACACGCCGCTCTCTGGAACTGCTGCATTTTATCTATGGCTGAAGCTAGTTCGGCCCTGGGCCACCAAACTATTGCGCCATACGTTACCTGTGGTCTTATGACTGTGGTGTAGAGCCAATGTATGATTTTCGATGAGAGTCCCCACTTCTTACCGATCATTCGTTTGCATTGCCAGAATGCAATGGTGGCCTTACTGATTTTTTGTGTGAGGTGCTTATTCCATAGCAGTTTGCTGTCCAGTGTGACCCCCAGGTACTTGACTTCATTTGCTAAGGAAAGTTTTGTGCCAAAGAGCTGTGGGAGTTTCAGATTATCTATTTGGCGTTTGTTGGTGAACAGAACCATTTCTGTTTTCGTCGGATTTACCGTGAGATCATGTCTGATGCACCATTTTTCGACGATCCTCAAGGCGTTGTCCATCAGGTTTGTTATTGTACCTAGGAACTTGCCACTTACCAGTATGGTGAGGTCGTCAGCGTAACCTACAGTGAAGTATCTCTCTCTATTGAGTACATCTATGAGCTCGTTCACCACGAGGTTCCACAGGAGCGGAGATAGAACCCCCCCCCCCTGCGGACATCCTTTGGCTGCGATCCCTCTAGATGTGGAGTTCACTGTAATTTGTATAGCCCTGTGTCGTAGCATATTCACTATCCAACTTACCACAGTGGGGTGTACTTTATGCTTTTGCAGGGCTCTTTCGATACTTACAAAGGTCGTCTTGTCGAAGGCACCTTCGATGTCTATAAAGACGCCCAGTGTTGATGATTTACTCTCTAGGGAGTCTTCTATGTACGATACTACCTCATGCAGTGCTGATTCGGTGGATTTTCCGGAGCAGTAAGCGTGCTGCTTTGTGTGCATTGGTATTTGTCGGAGTACTTTCTCCCTTATTTCTCTCTCGCATAGCCTCTCTAGAGTCTTTAATAGGAATGAAGTGAGGCTTATTGGTCTGAAGGACTTAGGATGAGTGTAGTCACTTTTACCTGGTTTAGGTATGAAGAGTACTTTGACTTCTCTCCATGACTTTGGCACGTACCTGAACGCGATGCATCCCGTGAAGATCTTTGTCAGGTGCGTAGTGATAGCCTCTATACACCATAACATTAGTCCGGGGAATATACCGTCTAGTCCCGGTGATTTATATGGTTGGAAGCTTTCGATTGCCCATCTTACCTTGTTATCGAGCTCTATGAGCTCGTTCACCACGAGGTTCCACAGGAGCGGAGATAGAACCCCCCCCTGCGGACATCCTTTGGCTGCGATCCCTCTAGATGTGGAGTTCACTGTAATTTGTATAGCCCTGTGTCGTAGCATATTCACTATCCAACTTACCACAGTGGGGTGTACTTTATGCTTTTGCAGGGCTCTTTCGATACTTACAAAGGTCGTCTTGTCGAAGGCACCTTCGATGTCTATAAAGACGCCCAGTGTTGATGATTTACTCTCTAGGGAGTCTTCTATGTACGATACTACCTCATGCAGTGCTGATTCGATGGATTTTCTGGAGCAGTAAGCGTGCTGCTTTGTGTGCATTGGTATTTGTCGGAGTACTTTCTCCCTTATTTCTCTCTCGCATAGCCTCTCTAGAGTCTTTAATAGGAATGAAGTGAGGCTTATTGGTCTGAAGGACTTAGGATGAGTGTAGTCACTTTTACCTGGTTTAGGTATGAAGAGTACTTTGACTTCTCTCCATGACTTTGGCACGTACCTGAACGCGATGCATCCCGTGAAGATCTTTGTCAGGTGCGTAGTGATAGCCTCTATACACCATAACATTAGTCCGGGGAATATACCGTCTAGTCCCGGTGATTTATATGGTTGGAAGCTTTCGATTGCCCATCTTACCTTGTTATCGGATACTATGGCCCTAGCTGTGGGCCAGTCCGGCTCGGATTCGATGGCGCCTTCTGTGTCTTCCCAGTTGATATCTGGTTGGATTTGACAACCTGGGAAGTGTGTCTGTAGTAAGACCTCACACGTTTCGGAGTCAGATTTTGTGTAGGTGTTGTCTACCTTTTTTAGAGATCCAATAGACTTATCCGTGTCCTGAGATAGAAGTTTTTTGACTCTTAGTGCGTGACTATTGGATTCAATATTGGAGCAGAAGCGTTTCCACGCCTCTTTTTTTCTCTGACTGATACGCTTTTTGAACTTTGCTTGTGCTAGCTTATAGGCGTCCCAGTCAGACTCTGTTCTGGTGTTTTTGGCTCGGTTGAAGCGTTTTCTTACCTTGGTTCTCAACCGTTCGAGGTCCTTACTCCACCATTTTTCTCCCGATTTTGTTCGATTGTCAGGGACGGTTAGGGGGCACGTTTCCTCGTAGCAAGTGGTGAGTGTGTCTGTCACCTTCCGGACATGTTGTTCTATGTCGGCGGTGCCTGAGTAACTTACCTCTGAGTGTGCATCTCCTATGTTTAGACCTACTAGAATTTTGTATTTTTGCCGGTCCGTTTTACGTGGGTTACGTCTTGGGGCCGTGGGAATTTTGCTCCAGTCCAAGTCGAACATGATTCTTCTGTGGTCGGAGCATGATGGTTCTTCTGATAGTCTCCAGTTTTTTATCAGATTTGATGCTAGGTTAGATGCTAAAGTAATATCTATGAGTGTGTGGGCCCTACGAGTATTGAAGGTCGGTTCGGAGCCCACATTTAATACGTTTAGCTGTGTGGATATTAGGAAGTTGAAAAATGACTCACCTCTACTATTTGTGTCTGCGCTTCCCCAGATGTGGTGATGCGCATTGGAGTCTGCGCACACGATGAGCTCCAGGCCCTCATCTTCGCAATATCTCGTCAACTTGACCAGTTCGTCGTTGGGCACTGCGTCTTCTCCGGGCTGGTAGGAGGACGCTAGTATGATGTCACCGGTCATGGATGTTGTGCTGTCAACAGCGGAGGTGTTCTTGAGTCTAACAGCAGTTAGGTCTCTAGAAATCTGATGTTTCCAGCGAGTCATAGCGCAAATAATGGCTTAAGTTGTGGTGCACTCAGGTGCGCCAAAATATAGTAACTGGTGTCTACAATCTAGCGCTGATCTCTTCCGCAAATGGCGAAAGAGGCTAGCCTAGATTAGAAAGAACAATCTAGGGTTTGGGAGTCCCAGATAGTAGCTCTGCTCGTGCTCAGAGTTGTTTTCTATTAAAGATTTCCCTTTATGGTGCAAACAGATTGAGTCCTTGGTAAATTTCATCTCCTATATGAGATCCCTGTATGGGCGTAAACCCGGACGGCCTGCAACGTGGCTAGACTGCATAGCATAAAGGCGATGGCCGCCAGAATGATAAGAAGGTACCGCACTATATTATTGAACCGGCACGTCTCCTAGCCGGGATCCCTTTATGAACGTATGCGTATGCCTTTATGACCACACTCGGGGGGTACGGGGGCCCTTCCGTCCGGCGGGTCAGCCTCAGTCTCACCACACGGTCAATAGATGAAGCTAGTCTCTACGCCTTGTCACTCATTGCTGTAGCAAATATCGCTCTGTCTTCAGTTAGGGTCCCTGCGTCATTTTATAAATGTCGCAAGGAGGCGCAGGAGCGGGAACACAGGTCTGTACCTCGAAAAATGGAGGCCCAGCGATCCCTGTTTCAAGGAGACATAAAAGGTTCGTCTCTTTCTCTCTCACACACTTACCACTAAAGAGGCGGTGAAGCCGGTCATGAGAGTGTCTAGAGAGACGCCATGGCAGCCTCACCTACCAAGTGTCACAGGTGCTTGCCGGGCACGAGTGCTTCGCTAAGTATTTTTGGCACAGACATTGTTATTTTGATTGTTTTTATTAATACTGATAAGGATAAGAGTTTTTAGTATTTTATCAATAGATAGTGCGGACCTAGTCTATTAATTTTAGAATTATTGCTAGGATGTTGTGTTTTTAAACTTTATTTTGAAACTTTTGAATAAAGCTAATATTGATGATTACCATATTGAGTTTTATTGGAGAACAAAATTTATATCCTATAAAGAAAAAAAGTTTTGCAGCATTCATGAGAATAAGATGATATTAAAGTATTATCATTATCACTCCCATCCCAAAAACTCGTAGAAGAAAATGATAAGTAACAAGTATCATATTTATTTCTGGTCACGCTGAACGGAGAATAAAATGATAATTGACATTATACAACTTAGATGATGTTTCATTTACAGTAACTTTTAATTCTTTAAATATCTTAATTGTGACAGGTGTTAGACAAATTTGACCAAAACGATTCAACTAGAAAAAAAATTACGTTTTTAAAAACCTAACAATCACGCATCTATGCCCAGTATTTCCGGAGTAATCGTTGAAAACATGTTTTTTATTTTTCCTGAAAAGTTGTGTTTTTGCAGTTATCATTTTATTCTCCGGGGACGGCGATATGTCGGGCATGTCACCTACCGGGTGAATCTCTCAGACATATTATTTCTGGTTGTCCTCGTCTTGCCAACGGCGAGTACTTGCATAGACACAACCAAGTGGCCAGGATTATCCATCAGCAACTTGCGCTAAAATATAAACTTGTAGATTCAGAGGTACCATATTACAGGTATGTGCCCGACCCAGTTCTAGAGAATGGTTGTGTCACGTTATACTGGGATCGGTCTATTATCACTGACAGGACTATTGTAGCCAATAAGCCTGATATAGTGGTAATAGATCGATCAGAGCGCCTCGCAGTAATCGTTGATATTACGGTTCCACATGACGAGAATCTCGTGAAAGCAGAAAAAGATAAACAGTTGAAATATTTGGACTTAGCTCACGAGGTTGTCGACATGTGGGATGTGGATTCAGCGATTATTGTTCCGATAGTCGTATCAGCACACGGTCTGATCGCCAAGAGCCTCGATCAACACCTTAAGAGGCTCGCGTTAGGCGGTTGGGTCAAGGGTTTGATGCAAAAGGCGGTTTTGTTGAGCACGGCACGTATCGTGAGGCGATTCCTGTCTCTGGAGCCCTGACCACCGGTAGCTTGGTCCCTGTACCCGATGCCGGTGGGATACTATTTTTTTATATTTTTAAATGTATTTTTTTATATGTATATTTAAAAATGTAAATTGATATGTAAATAATTAAATAAAGAGGAATAATAATAATACATACAGTGTTATTTCATTTTAAAAGTACATATTAATTTCAATTAAAGATTGTGTCAGTTTAAATGTCAAAATATGTATAAAAGTACCAATATAAATTTCATTACAATTCAGTCACATTTAACAGACCGGCAATATCTTAAATTTTACAAATTTATAAAGTTTAGTTCAGACACACGTTAAGCCACCTATACTTGCATCACTGGACACACCACAAACAGAGGCGTGTGGGCCATTTAACATTCTGTCAGATAGGATTAAGGAAGTCCTCTAGAGAATAATAGCATTTTGATACTAGCAGGTCCTGAAGTTTCCTTTTAAATATTTTTATTTCACTAACAGTTCTTATATGTTCAGGAATACTGTTATATATACGTGGGGCTAGGCAAAAGAAACTCTCATGCATTAGTTGCGTTTTACTGGGAACTTTATGTAATTTATTCGGATGTCTTACTCGGGTGCGATAACTGAACAAATTGGGGTTTTTCTTAACAAATACTGCAGACTCATAAATGTATAGACACGGAAATGTAAGAAGATTCATTTTCTTAAAATATGGTGCACAGGAGTCGGGTGCATAAATATTGGACATTGCCCTGATACAACGTTTCTGTGCAATGAATACACGCTCTTTATCTGAACCATTACCCCAGAAAATTATTCCGTATCTAAGAATTGAGCTAACATAGCCATGGTACGCTGTTAATAGAGTTGCTATATTTACAACCTTACCTAGTCTGTGGAGCGCGTATGAAAATTGTGCTAGTTTATTACATGTCAGTTCCGCGTGATTTTTCCATTTGAGATTCTCGTCAATCTGTAAACCTAAGAATTTAGTAGCTTCGGTTGTTTCAATTTCTCTTTCTTGATAGCAAACTCTTAGAGAATCTATGCGGTGAGTTCGTATTTTAAAATTCATTAATTTTGTTTTGTCCAAGTTTATCATTAAGTTATTTATTTTAAACCAGTTAATAATATTTTTTAAAGTTTCATTTATGTCAAATTCTAAAGTTAATTTATTGTCATTAGTAAATAATACAGTGCTATCATCAGCAAATAAGGTCATATCATGTTGTGTAATGGAAGGCATGTCATTTATATATATAAGAAATAATAGAGGCCCCAATATACTGCCTTGTGGAACGCCGAATTTTGGTGTACCCTTATTAGACTTACATATTTCTTCAGATTTAGTCATTTTATTGAACCATTTTACTTCCGTGAACTGTTCTCTATTTGAAAGGTACGAAATTATTAGCTTATGTACATTTCCTCTAACGCCATAGGCATACATTTTCTTTAGGAGAATATTGTGGTCAACACGGTCAAAAGCCTTAGACATATCCATGTATAATGCAATAGCAGGTAGCCCCTTGTCTAAATTTGTGTATACCTTGAGTAAAAAATTATAAATAGCTACATTAATTGATTTCCCAGTTCTGAACCCATATTGGCATTGAGTAAAAATTTTATATTTCTCTAAGAAGGAATAAATGCATTTGTGTATAACCTTTTCAAATATTTTAGCAAAAACAGGAATCAATGCTATAGGCCTATAATTGTTTCTATCTGTCCTGTTACCTTTTTTATGTATAGGTTTAATAACTGATATCTTCAACTTATCTGGGAAAATGCCCTGCTCTATGCACATATTTACAATGTAGCTCAACGGGTAAGATATAGTATTAGCTACACACTTAGTTACACTTGTCATAACGCTATCATAGCCAGTGCTGTTAGTATTTTTTAATGTCATTATTATTTTTCGTATGTCATCAGGGATTGTGGGCATCATAAAAATTGAATTAGAATTATAAGTCATTTTGTTTAAGACCCTAGTATTTTTAATATTATTCTGAGTATTATAATCATCTATGTCAAGGAAAAATTCATTAAATGAGTTAGCGATCTCTATAGGGTTATTTATCGTTACGTCGTTACATATTATTTGGTCTATACTTTCAGTTGGATATCTTGACTTCATCTCATTGATCACTTTCCCAGTTGCTTTGCATTTGTTATCTGCATACTTAATAAGATAATCATTTTGTGACTTTTTTGTCATTCTAATAATCTGCTTAAACCTCGTTGCATACGATTTAAAAGTAGTTTTGTTAATCTGACTGGGTTCTTTTCTGTATTGCCATAGCAGATATCGTTTACGTTTGCTACATATTCTTAATCCGTGTGATATCCACTTAGGTCTTGACTCATTATATATTTTCTTTTTTACCAAAGGAAAGCAAAGATCATACAACATCATAAAGTTTTCATAAAATGTGTTATACGCACTATTTGCATTCAAGCAGCTATAAATATCATTATTTGTTAGTTGATTTAAATATTTCGCAAATGTTGATCTGTTATCAATTGAATAGTCTCTTTTTACCCTATACCAAAATTTCAGAGTGCAGGTCTTTCTTACTGCAAATTTCACTATTTGTGCATTGTGGTCAGACATTGCTAGTTCTTTGATAGTGCCTTTGCATGTTTTCAGGTTATGAGCTATGTTATCTATACATGTCTTGGTAGCAAATCGCATTATCTCCTTGAACTGTAATTTTAAATTATAGGCATTTAGCAGTTCAATGAATTTAATTGACATGGTGGTTTGTTTTAAAATGTCAATATTAAAATCTCCACACAAGAAAACCTTTTTACTATTTGAAGGTATAATATTTAACATTTTTTCAAGTGTCGTGAAAAAACTATTTAGAGAACCTAAACTGTAATCCGGAGACCTATAAATACATAGAAGAGTTATTTGGTGACCCAGTATTTCTATTGCACAACATTCTATAATGTTTACAATAGATAGTTTCGAGATATCATGAAGTTGCCTAAATTTCAAATGATTTTTTACTAGTATACATGAGCCACCATGTTTATTGTGCCTCATATAATATGACGCAAGTTTAAAATTTGGCAATGTTACATAGACCTCACTACCATCTATCATGTTATGCTCAGTAACGCATAGTATATTAACCGAAATGTCTTGTGTGGCTAACTCCGCAATGCCAATAGCGAACTTGTCTGATTTATTAATTAACCCATTGATATTTTGATGGAGAATTGTTACATACTTATATACGAAATAAATTATTTTTATTAGTAGGCTTGTTCTGGCTTAGGTCATTGTCCTTACGATTGTCACTGGGTTCTCCAATAGAAATGTTATTCTGTGATGGCAGATTCTGATCATCATCTAAGTTAACCTGAGTAAACTTATCCACATAACTTTTACAATTACATTGTGACTTAACAAATCTTTTATAGTGTGAAGCTTGATAGTGGTAATTTAAACAAAGTATTTCTTTTAACAGTGATCTTGCTAAATTTAAAATATAGTTCCGTCTAATGGGAACTCTACGTGAGTAGTTCATATTCAGAAAAAGTACGTTTTTATATTTCTTACATATAAATCTGAGTAAATAGTTTATCTTATATTCACTTAGAAACCGATTGTTGGGCACTTCACTTATGATCACGTTTGTGTTAGCGGTCAATGATAGCCAGCGATGGAGATTAATGTCTAGTTCAAAAGGATTTTTTTCACAGCATCCCCCTAATACAATTATGTAGTCACTTTTTGAAAGGGTAGCAATCTCTGGCTGTGCGCTTAGCAAGATCTCATTCAGTACAGCGCCTGGTTTAAGATATGCAGACACAGCGTAGTCTAATCCTAACAACTCTTGAAGTAGGTTACGAAGACCACGTCCTTGGCCGTCGCCTAATATAATAACTCTTTTTTTATGTGCTGTAGGTGTACATTCAAAAGTCTCATAATGTTGTTTATTTTGTGATGATTCCTGATACTTTTCAAAGTTTTGTACTGATTTGATGAGCGGACGGTATTCAGTCAAATTTTGTGTGTGTTGTGCATTGTCAGGCTTTGTCATCAAAGTATTTACACATATACTTTTATTCAAATGTATAGGTGAGTGACGAGGAGTACACATTTTTAAATTCAATAGTTTATTTAAAAGAGGTGATGAATTCTTTTTGCGTTGCGGAGAGGTGCAAGTTACCTTTTTAAGTAAATCTATTTGTCGTTGCTGAGTTTGTAAGTCTTGTTTTAGTTGCGTGTTTTCATAATTTAGGTTTTCAATTTCCTGATCAGCAATTTTTAATTGATTTTTAATGTCTAAAATTTCTCGTCTCAGTTCCTCTACAATAGATTGCTCAATTATCGAAAAATTTGTGACACTCTTGACACTCACTACACTTGTCTCCAGCATAGTAGAATTTAATATATCTTGACTTGTTACATTTGATAAATTAGACTCTGATTGGGCTCGTGTAATTTTACTTCTTAAAGTTATATTTTCCATCTCTGGTTGTATTTAATCAAGAAAATAATAATGGTCCAGGAGCCACCGCCTGTGTTTAAATAATACTTTCATAACAGTATTTATTTCTGTTATTGAAGTGCACTAACAAGCATCAATGTCCTGAACAAGCAAATTCCGAACACAAAAAGAAGTATGTAAATACAGTGAAATTTGAACCCTCGACCAATCGTATCCTTTGCTCCGCAATACTGGAACCGTTATCGGATACACCACAGAAGCATTTAATGATAGTTGTGAAATAGTGTAATGCTTTATTTTAGTTTATATTTTGGGTGGTAGGGTATCATTAGAAAGTGTTTGTGATTCAGCAAAAATATTTTATCAATTTCGACAGAAAAAATATATCGGTCATTTATTTATAAAATAGTTTGTTTTCAAAATTGAAGACATAGGTAACTCGTAATTTACGGCACTGAAGCACTTAGGTTTTATTTTTGTTGTGTTTTGTCACTTAGTTTCCACTTCACAAAGCCAACTAACATGAATTATTTAGCTGTCGATTATTATTCCAACCCTTGTCACAGTTCACTATATAACATTACTGCAGAATATTTACGTATTTCTTCACATATTTAATAACTTTGTAAACCTTTTAGCACATTATTTATATTTAAAAACAATAATAACACGCAGTAGATGTAAACATGACAGCTAGCGCCATCTGTCCTCTAAAGTAAGACCGTGTATGGTTTGAAATTTTATCTATAGCTAATACTTATGGCTACTGGCTTACCCTACTGATGAGTACAAACTTCGTAATTATTAACAAAACATAAAATCCGATCTTTCTCAACAAATAACACTGTAGCCTAAGGGCCCATGACATCAAATAAAATATTAATTTTCATTTACAAGAAACCTGAAGAAGGTAATTTCGTCGTCCCAAATATACCTAATTACGGCAGATTTTCAGTAGAAATATGCCGTTTTACAATGTAACGACCAGTGCGTAACGTTCCGTAAAAAATAATGGAGTCGACAGATTATTACCTTGTATTATTTTTATAATGGTTCTCTTATTATGTGTACCTATTCATCAAATCTGTTTTCACTGGAAACAAAAGCTGCTTAAATACCTACATTTTATTTTTAGGGATATTAATGAGACTTCGCTATCCGTCTTTCTGTCACGAGGCTGTATCTCAGAAACCGTGATAGCTAGAGATCTGAAACTTTTTACATAATAATGATGTACCTATTTCTGTTGCAGCTATAACTACAAATACCTCGGTTTTCCCAAACGCCTACAGTATGGGGTTCTTCAAAAGGGGTCTTAGAAGCTTTTTACAGGGTCGGCAGCGCAAGAGTAGCGCCTCTGGTGTTGCAAACGTTCATAGGCTGCGGTGACCATCAGTCTTTCTGGTGGGCCGTATGCTTGTCTGCGACCTTAGTGGTATAAAAAAAACTGAAAATAAAATTAACGGGGTTCCCGTTCCCATACAACAAACGTAACCATTTTGCTGTTTTTTGCTACAGATCCTTTCGAGCGCGAGTCCGACTCGCCCTTGGCCGGTTTTACTTTTTTTTACTTACCTACTTCCATTAATATTCCTTGAGAGTTCATTAAACGGCTTACACGTGATCAGGATGTAAACTACTTTCTTAGTAAGTAGGTTTTTAGTTAATTTCTGAAATTCCCCATAGACTTCACCCTACATCAACTAATGGTGATTTTTGGGACTCCAATCGAATGAAAACCACACAATACTTCCTTATGGCTGTACATGGTCCGGTCACTAAATATACCCTTACAAGGAAATCCTAGGGTCCGAGACCAGCTTTGATTGCCAAGCTCTGGGGACCTCTGCTTATTGACGGAGGTCTATTTCTCCAGACCCCATATTGGCTCATACAAGCTTTTTTATTAATTTTTATTCGTGCGGAATGCCCTCATGGATACTGGACACTTATCGACAAAAACCACACGATGCCCTGCTACAGTTCCCCTGGGAAGGAGTCCCTGGATTCGCGGACAGACTTTGACTACCACCGAGCTTCACCTAGTCCTGCAAGGAGCTACAAGATCGTTCTGGGATCCAATTGAACGGAAGGCTTGAATATCTGTTACGTAAGTTTTGACTGCCTCTGTGGCGCAGTCGGTAGTGATACCGCCTGCGGCGCAGGAGGTCGTGGGTTCGATTCCCACCGGAGACAAATATTTGTGTGACCCATAAATGATTGTCTCAAGAGGCTGGGTGCTTCTATGTATAATATGTATGCATTTAAAAAGTATATAAGTATTAATATCCGTGGTCTGATACCCATAACACAAGCAGGTTATTCCTAGCTTACTTTGGGATCAGATAGCGTTGTGTGAAATGTCCTTGAGTATTATTATGTGCTTCCTTCAGAAATAAGTCTTGGATCAGCTTCTATCTTCGGGTCCCCCCTATAATATGACTTCATTCAAAGAAGTAAAATAGATGAAACATATGAACCTGGTTTTTCTTACCATATGTGGAATTTTTACCATACCGTAGCTAACATGTCGAAATTGTAGGTAATGTCTAAAATAAACGCGTCCATTTACCTGTCAGACCCAGTGTTCTGTGTATCTACCTAATTAGGTACCTATTATGAGTACGACTGTGTCAAGCATCGTTCATTCTGTGAATGACTGTTTGAAGGCACGTTAAGGCATCGGTTCCAGTTGCCAGTAACGTTTTGAAGGCATGAAAGTCATAGTGCCCACCCCTTTGGGAAAATGTTAAGAGTAGGTAGGTATATGTTCGAAAACAACAGGGACCCCTATTTATCGTCCCTAGGCTATTTTTAACTAAAGCAAACATAAAAAAATAGGTACAAGAAACCATGATCAGCTGTACCTATTCCGTGTCTAAATTTTTTTACAGGGACCCTACACCTACAAACCTACATTAATATAGTCCCGTCTCTAAGTGCCTATAAACCTTTATAAAAATAAGAAAATATAATGTTTCCTATCGCCATCGGCTAAATCAACAAGTAATAACATAAACGTCCCGAAAAAAACAATCGGGACCCCCAGCACCACCCGTCCTCTTCAACACGACATTTTCTAAACGAAAGGGAGGATTCTCGACGATATTTGCACAAAAATAGCACTGAAAATAATTTCACTCATTGTTCTACCGTTCTTAGTTCACAAAGAGTAGATAAAAGCGAAGTTTAATATTCGTAGATTTGTACCTACCTATCTAGGCATAGCTTTAATTTTAATTCTCTCTTATTTCTAGAAATGATTAACACAGATACCTAATGTCTAGCTGACGATGAAATCAAGTATTTTTATAATCTTAAATATTATGGACAGCAATCCAAATCAGTGCTCCAAATACCTACTGATCTGATTATTATATATAATTATAAATCTAAACTCCAATGAATGCCTAATGATATCTACATAGGTTTTATCAACTTGTAGAAATCCTCATGGATGTTATGCCAGACTGAAACCACACGGCGCCCTTTTATCTGCCTATCGCCGGGTATCCCAGGGTACCTACCTGAATAGGTAAAATCTGCTGACTCTTCATGTCGCATCTACATTTTAATCCTATAATAATCTATGTGGCTTAGGGTCCTAACGAGGGGTCGGTGGCAAGGGTTATTTGAACAAGATTTGCTTGATTTTCACGAGGAACACTGTTTCTTGTTTACTTTTAGACTTCCATTACGTTTTTTATACTTTTTATACGGGCTCTTGTGTGTTTAGGAAAGTTACGGATTAATTTAATAGCAAACGTATGGAGTGTTAATTTTGGAAACGATTTTGGGGCCGTGTGGGTGTTCCTTATTGTATAAAATGATATTGCCAATTTAGAATACGTTTACCTTTACACGATAATCAAAACAAACAATACCTAATCTACTTATATTGACCTATCTATAGGATCTTTCCTCTTTAGTTCTTTAATTAAAGAGCGAGTTGGTACCAACTCGCTCTTTAATTAAAGAATTAAAGAGGAAAGATTATTTTGATTGTTTGTTTGCATCGAATAGGCTCCTAAACCATCGAACCGATTTGAAAAATTCAATCACTGTTGGGAAGCTACGGGTGACATAGGCTAATTTTACTGCCATATTCCCACGGGAAACTCCGCTAGTATCTAATAAAGGGATTTTTGTACAAAATAGAGATGAAAATCCCATTGTAGGTACTTATTATAAACCTAATCTACTACCCGTTCGCTCTAACTTTGCCGTTGGCGTAGAGGCTTATACCCAAATTGTTAATTACACGAAGGAAATTGACAGTAGCTAATGTCACTTCGTCATAGAAAATAAGCAACATTGTATGAAGAAATGACATTAGTTGCTGTCAATTTATTTCGTCTAATTAAAAATTCGACTTTAGTATGGAGCCGAGCGGCAAAGTTAGAGCGAACGGGCTATACATAAGTTCCAGAAAAAACTTAAATGTTCATGTATCATTCTAACGTTAATTCCACAATACTTTTTAGGAACATTAGGTACCTGCTTTTTTTTCGCCTCACGGCATTCTTTATGGCTATCTCAAGAAAAAAGGAATACCTACCTATCTACTATTTTATACATTATACCTTACGTACTACCTACAAACGTATTGTAACTTTGAGCACCGCCAAGTGTCCTCTAGGTACCTTGACAGCGGACAGACGAGGACTCGTGTCGACAAAACGTCAGGTTTTTGTGACGACCCCTGGGGCCTCGGGCCTGAACACAAACATGTTAATTTTCAACTTTGTGCACTATTCACTGTTTGATGTGCAGCCTCAGTGGAAGCGAGTAATACGAGGACAGATACTTTTTATAGAACTCGTGAATTGAAATCTTTTAGGGACTGCGCTTAGCATTTTTGGAGATACTGAAAATAAATAACACTTGAATTTGCGACACTGTTTGCGTCTGCAAATCGCAACTGCGATTAACTACATTTAACTACCTAACTGGCAGATTCTTGCCAGCGGCGGACTGGTTATTAATATTATGTGGGGCCCTGTACTCTTAACCGAGGTACCTAAGCAATGTGTAACTGAGACCGTATTCTTAGCATTCCATGGATTCTCCGTGCGGGCGCCGGGTCCATAGCGTGGCACAGGGGGGAACACCCCGACGGCGTCTGGGACTTGCGACCCATTCGAGTAGGTTTAGGGTGGCCACCTTACTATACGCATAAACGATCACCTTCCACCGTCAACAATGTTCCCCCCCCTGCCCAACCAGATTTGGTAAGATCCTATCAATGCCGCTTTGGATACGCGTTTTAGTAAAGAGCTTACTGAAGCTCTTGGCAATCCAAGGTCCTTAAATAAATTATACAGGGATTTAGCTGGAATTCCTCTTGCTCCTACTTCTACGGCATAGAGTTTAACCACATAGCCATTTTTGGTTAACTCATTGGTCAAGTCAAAGTATTTATTTGTCTTCATGGCGTGGTCCTTCGGTATGTTGGTCTCCCACGGCACCGTCAGCTCCACGAGCACCGCACGCCTGTGTACCCTCGAAAACAAGAATATGTCGGGTCACGACTTAATCGTCTACTCCCACCTGTTCTGTTGAGTAGTTCTGTCAACAGAGCTACTGGTAATTTTTTTCCCATTAGTTCTGTCCACAGAACAAATGGTAATGCAATTCCCACCTGTTCTGTTGGCAGAACTACGGAAAAAAAATTACCACTAGTTCTGTCCACAGAACAAATGATAATTCAATTCCCACCTGTTCTGCTAAGTAGTTCTGTTCACAGTTTTATTTTTGTTGACGCGGGGAATATGCGTTTACGTCCCGTCATCTCAGCCGCGGGGGTAGCTGCGACGGTGTGTGGGGCTTTTGGCCGCGGAAAGAAACCGTCCTGCCCACTAAACCCCGCGGTGTTCCACTTCATAGCCGGCTCGAAAGAATCAAAAGTATTATTTACGTCGATCTGGCTAGAGGCGCCCTGCAAATTCGGGGAAGACAGGTGCGTGGCTCCCCAGAGCTCCAAGGGGCAGGCAGAGACATATTATAAGCCCACATTTCACCTTTAGATATTGTCCCACGTAATGGGTGGTGATTCGACGTGTATTGCCGTGTTGAATTGGCAGGACAGGTTGAAATATTTCCTAACTTAAAGGCAAAGGCCTTTAACTTAGCTCAAAAATGCCATTTTACTGGCGACCGGGACCAACAGCTTAACATGCCTTACAAAGCACAGAAACTTACTGCGTTAGTATAATTACGTTTCCAATAATAAACTTTCCAACTAAAGTTATACTAAGTAACAGAACTAGTGGGAATAGTTGAAAGACAAGTCATGTGTAAAAGCAGTCTTATGAGTCACAGAACTAATGGGAAAAAAAATACCAGTAGTTCTGCCGACAGAACTAGTCAACAGAACAGGTGGGAGTAACGAGGCACATACATCCTCCGGGATTTTGTAGTGTTTTTCATACGTGTCTGAGAGTATAGTCCAATCGGCAGCAGCCATCAAAATTGAGTATGGCTTTTGATGTACTTTCTTTGAACAGCCTTCCTTTACAAACGCAATGTCATTTCTTTTGTATGTGGTTAATCCCTTTTTCGCTCTCGCTACCGCCAAACTGACAGCCTCACGTATGATTTCCAATACCCTGTCGTGTCGGCGTGAGTAATGACCCCGGCCTAGTAACGTCCTACAACCTACCAGCAGGTGCCTAGCAGTTACAATCGCTTCTCCACGTGCATTACATGTTTTATCTGTGGCTTTCCCCCACCTGACCAGATTACTTTGGTCGGGGAGGGTCAATTGAAACGCGTTCAGGTAGAACTTAAGCAAAGCCGGCGACCAGTCGTACAATAAGGTACGCCACTGCAAGGCCATAGGAATACAAAATTTGCCCAGAGTAAGCCATTCATTCTGCATCTCCAGGTTCATCGCTCTCATCCTGCTCCAGAAAAGATTTTGTAATGTCTTTATCTGTTTGTCTCCGGATACTACCCAACCCCGCTCGACCAGTCTGCGAACCCACAATGAATTTCCTGTGGAATTGGAGGCGTGACTCAAGTTCTGCTATATTTTTATCCTTTGGAAGAGTTTGAACGATTTTGTCTCTTGATTTTGCCAAGACGTGCATTTTAGTAACTCTTAGATGTTTATAGAGTTCCGACGGCTTTTTAAACGTCATTCCGAAGTTATTAGAGGCTCTGTATAATGCCGACGGGTCGGCCGATTGAGCTAGCCCAGGCCACGACTTCAACGTCTTAGTATAGAATATATTATATAATCTGTGGTCTTAGTAACATTCGCATCCAATTTTCTGAGAAGGTTTTGGCTCATATCGTACACAAGAAACGGCCAGTTTAGACGTGATGTTAAATAGTTGTCGTATATCCATGCTTTCTTGACGTTACTTATTGGTTCTTGGTCTACCTTTTTTATGTCAACAATGAAACTTTCAATTACGTCATCCAGAGCTGGAGTACAACCTCTGTTATCTATCTTGCTGCCAAGAAATTTGAAAGGCACGGTTTCCGATATAATAGAAACTTTTTCCCCGCCTATAGCAAGCCCGGGGTCATCCGACGTAAACTTAGTACCCCGCCTACCCAGACATAGACAGTAGCATTTGCTAGGTTTTGTCCTCATTCCATCTGTCCATGTACAGAATTCATCCACTTTACGCAGTAGGTCTTGGCACTGCTTTGGGCTGCGAGTCAGGATTGCGAGGTCGTCTGCAAACGCCAGGATGGACTCTGTATATTTACCATTTAATTTAAAGCGATATCCCCACTTCTTCTCATGAGTTATAATACTGTATATTAAAATATTTATTACTATATTGAAAACTATTGGTGATAAACAGCAACCCTGGAACAAACCTACTCTATACTTTAAGGGTTGCGTATGTCCTTCTTTTGTATTGATTACAAATTTGAATTGGTTATAATAAGAACCTGTTATTTCACAGATTATTGACGGAAAGTTATACCATTTTAATGCAAACAACATAAGTTCATGTTGTACTGAGCCAAAGGCGTTTTCCAAATCTATCCAACAAACTGTTAATTGCCTTTCATTTAATCTGGCATCTAATAGTAATATCATCACCATTTCAGTGAATTTAGAAAAATCGCGACAACGTAGTCTTGTGGAATTGGCTACCAGCAGACTCCCGCGACCTTTATTAGGTCGTCTGACCGTGTTGCAGTAGACCTATAGGTATACGCCTTGGTCCTTATCTGTGCCGAGGCCTATTTACTCTGACTTTTCTGACCTTAGTAGTTGCTAGAGAATCTTACAACCCCGGCTGTGTAACGCTTAGTTTATTCTCATTGCAGCTAAACACAGAGTAAAATGATAAAATAAAATAAAATAAATATTCATGGACATTTGACACAACGCTATCTGATCCCAAAGTAAGCTAGGAATGACCTGCTTGTGTTAAGGGTATCAGAACACGGATATTAATACTTATATACTCTTAAATACATACATATTATACATAGAAACACCCAGACTCTTGAGACAAACATTTATGGGTCACACAAATATTTGTCTCCGGTGGGAATCGAACCCACGACCTCCAGTGCCGCAGGCGGTATCACTACCAACTGCGCCACAGAGGCAGTAAACCCGTTGCCAGTGTGACCCTACCCAAAAGGGTTATATTTACATAATCATCATTTTGAACTCAATAGTTAGGAGCGTCTCGGATATCATTCTGTTAACGGCGCTGAAATTATGATAATCATCATAATTTGTGCGTGGCGCGGGTAACGGAGGGACTGTATGCAAATGTCCCACTCGACGCGGCGCCATATTGGAGAACTAATGGAGTGGTAATGGACTTGTTTAATTACGGAGTTGACGGTGGCTGGAATTGTTATAATGAATGAAATTGACGCGCATATGCATTCACGCCTGAATATATGAACGGTAGGCAGAAATATTGCGTAGGTATTAATTTTGATGCAGTTGTACGAGTATGTTGTGTAGCATTATGTAGGCATTGATAGTGAAGAATTGTATGACAACTCGAGGCTTTATATTTGGTTATTGTAGTCATGAATGGGTGACCACTTTGTCACATTTTATTTCAGAGTGTTTCCGTGCATCGGAAGACACGTTTAGCCGTGGGTCCTGGCTATCAGTAATATGACTGTCGTTAAGCTGAGGCCCATGGGCGGCTCGAAAACTTTTAACCCGGGTGCAGGTTCTGACAACCCACCAACCCAAATGTTGGGTTGTCAGAACCTGCTCCCGGGTCTGCAGTGCGTGTGTAGCGCTTCTGGTGTTTCAAACGTCCATAGGCTACGGTAACCAACCATTAAGTGGGCCGTAAGATTGTCTGTCATCTCAGTAGTATAGAAAAATGAGTTTTTGAAACTTGCTAATTTATATTTACCTACCAAATTAAAAATAACAGAACTAGTCTACACTGTTCATATGTAGGTTATCATTCCCGTCAATCCAGGTGAAATTGTATCGAAGTCTAGGTCCTAGGACTTGCGACCTAGATGTAGGTTTAAGGTGGTCGAAATTAAAGACTCAACGTCAAGTTTTTGTATAGAATATATTCTACAAAAAACGTTAAAATAACAATTTTAAAAGAAAGATTACTTTCAGAACTTCCTTCAAAAGAATTTAACAAACATTAATTTGTTCTTACAACAATTTGTAGATCACAGACAATAACATACCTTATATCTACGTTTTAAAGATCATTTTAGTTTTTGTCCCATCGACATTGTTTAGTAATTTTTAAGGTATATTGTTGCCACTAAAGTTATTATTGTAGAAACGATAGCAAAACGTCTCAAACTATCTACCGGAATGCGTTTCCACTGATGCGGAGCCAGTGACAAGTGTGTCATTGAGGCATTGCTCAAAATCTCCAGTTCTTGTGATTGGTTCACAGTCCGCTCTGCACAATTCCACGTCGCTCCGCGTCAATGGAGACCTACCCTTAGCTATTGGCCACGTTGACCTAAGTAGAAACTACGTTAAAAGTACATTATTACCTAAACCAATGTTGACACAAATTCGTTCGGAATACGGTGAGCCTTAAATCATTTAGATAGTTTAAGTACATTTTTTTTGTATGTCAGATTAACATCATCGTAATTCAGAATCCGAAAAGTCATACGAGTACAACAAAATTCGTCTACGGGGAGTTTCCATTGGCCACAGCGCGACACACCTTTGGTAACCAATAACAGACTTAAGACATACAATTTCCTAATACATTTTACAATAATAATTTTAATGGCAACATACTTATATAATAACATTTCATTCTTATAAATAGTTATTATTATTTTCAGAAAAAAATCGCTTTTATTATTATGATAGGTATGTATGCAGGCAGTTATATCTAAACTTACATAGATTTCCACTCTTCAGTCTTAAGCAATACCTATTAGTATTGGATAATAGTTCATTTATCATGGTCACTTAACTGCTGTAAAAGAGCAGATTAATCATTACTTAAATGATCCTCAGTAATGTCAATTTACGGCATTTTGTCGTATCTTAATCTTTTTCTTACTCTCGAATCATTACGCGAGCAGGCCGGTAGCGGCCGCCGAGCGCTTGATGCTTGGTATTCATTTTTGTAATTTTTTTATTAGCTAGTGTTCAATTTAATGGAAAACAATTAAAAGATGACAGACACGAAAGAAAGCGTTCGAAATTTGACGACATAATACATCTCTTACTACCCGTTCGCTCTAACTTTGCCGCTGGCGTAGAGGCGTATACCAGAACTGTTAATTAGACGAAGTAAATTGACAGTAGCTAATGTCACTTCGTCATAGTAAACAAGCAACATTGTATGAAGAAGTGACATTAGTTGCTGTCAATTTACTTCGTCTAATTAAAAATTCGACTTTAGTATGGAGCCGAGCGGCAAAGTTAGAGCGAACGAGCAGTACATTGATGTTTCAAAGTAGTAAGAAAGAGATAGAGATACGATACGACAGAATTCGATAAATGTGAGTAGTCCCTTAACACTGGGTTCCTTAGTTCCCTACTACGGAAACACTAAAGTAATCATTAAATGTTGTATACAGAGATTGTAAGCGCTTGTATTTTAAAGTGATGTATAGATTATAAAATACTAGTCTGTAACATATAGCTTAATCTATGTGACAGTTCTATTTTATAATAAAAATAGACTTTATTTCAAAGGCATAAAGTAGTATTTAAATTTTGAATATGTGTTCTCACTCTCTGCATTTCAATAAAAAAAAAGTTTTATATACCTAGTTGAAAATAAAGTCCATCTTTGATTGCGCGTCTTTTGAATCAAGCTATATTATACAAACCTAAGTTTCCTTCCGCGAAAATTGTGAAAGTTTTTTTTATTGGTGAAATGCAGTTCCGATAATAGGTACTTTAGAAATTATACTTGTCTCCAGTTAAAGAAATCATACGTTTTCTGTTATAAGTTTTTTGGTAAAAGAAGAGCAAACACACTTGCATATCCTACTAATATCATACTGGCGAGTTTGTTAGCCAATCACGCTTTGACTTTTTAATCCATTTCTATATAACCTGGATATTCTTCCTGAGTTTTGTGTGAAAACTTTTGTGAAAACTCCTTGAGTGAGAAAACTTTGCCGCAGTATTTGATAGTATAAAATTTGTATGTTTTCATTTCATTACAAATATTACAATGACTTCATAACAATTTTAGGCTTTAATAATTTATTTTTATAAATAAAATAGAATAATATAATACAATTTTGCTAAAATGAAGCCGATTTTCATAAAACTCTTCTATCTACAGGTTAGGTTAGGTTTCACTGAATTCAGAATACTGGGGCAACAGTTGGACACTCGTCTAAAAAGTGTCATAATTCTGCGATAAAACTTATGTGTAGTAACATTAAACTGATAGATGATTATATTCACGCAATTTTAGTCCTTACGCTGATACGTGACGTTTCAATCTACCGTGTACAGGTTTATACCACAAAAGAATAACGTACAGAACGCAATATCATGTATCTATGTACTGTTTTTTTTTTTCAAACCTACTCTCAACTACGTACACTCGCGCACAAACCAGTATCGAAATTACTATGAAAATCCTTTGACCTGGTGTCCGTGAGCGGAGTCTATGTGTGCGTAAGCTGAGCGCACATAGTAAGTAGATTTCCTTCTGTAATTATTATTTTGTGTTTTTTTATGCCACCAAGGTGGCAAACAAGCAAACGGCCCACCAGAAGGACTGGTGGTCACCGCAGCCTATGAACGTTTGCAACACCAGAGGCGCCACACTCGCGCTGCCGACCCTGTAAAAACCTTCTAAGACACCTTTTGAAGAACCCCATACTGTAGGCGTTTGGGAAAACCGAGGCAGGGAGGTCATTCCACAACCTAAGCGTGCGCGGAAGAAAACCCCTATCGGATCTAACCGTGCTGGAACGCACCGGACGCAAAGTGTGAGGATGAACACGCGCTGTGCGCTGATAGAACGTAGCCGTGGGCATCATATCAAACAATTCCGTGTGTTTCGTTTTAATTTAAGGCTTTGACACAAATCACATACAATTCTTATCAATCCCAGTCATATCTAGACTGTCGTAGTCGGTCTCAAATATGGGACCGTCGGAGTCCTGCTGAGGAGCGGGTTCCGTATGAGGGGTGGCCATGATCTTCTCTAGGCGAGCCTGTACGTCACCCAAGAGTGCTCGCTGGGAAGGTTCCGAGGCCCAGCATGACTCCATGATGTCCCAGCATTCGTCGGAGAATTGGGGTAAGCGTTCTGGACGGCGACCTGTGTAGGGTAATATTTATTCTGTAAATAAATCCGGGATGTCATGTTTTGTTGAAGGTTAACGATGATTGCTTAGGAGGTGCATTGGTAACATTGAGGTGTTGAGTTCGGATACTGTGTCGTTTCTAGTATTTGTAAAATCCACAAATAGGTATATGTATAGTACAAGCGGTCGTGGCCCCGCCATAGTGAAAGTTGCTTACTACAGTGTTCTGTAAACGATCACTGTAGTAAGCAACTTTCACTCTGGCCGGTCCTTGGATGGGTGCCCATCCATGTGACCACTATGTGACATTAATTGGAGCGTTTCCGTGCCTCGGAAGGCACGTTAAGCCGTTGGTTCTAGTTGCCAGTAAAAATGGCAGTCGTTAAGCCAAGTTGAAGGCCATATTAGGGGGCTTGAAAAATTTCAACAGCAGGCAGTCACAAACCTGCGCCTTTCCATCTCAACACGGCAATACGGCTTACAACGTATTACGTGGGAAAAATTCTAAAAAGGTGAAATGTGGGCAAATAATATGTGCCTACCCCTTCGGGAATAAAGGCGTGACTATAAATATGTACACGTAATACGTATGCACGTACAAATATATAGATGACTCGCTTTTTAGAATTTAGAACACAATACCGAAATCGCAGGTCTCGATAAATAATTATATTAAAGTTAGGTGTCTATATACGATTTCGTAATAACTTCATTTATTCGACCGTGATGTAAAGATGACTGTAGAGATGTGAATAATTTGAATATTCTTTTATTTATGCATGTATTCTGTTCACACATTTGTTCATTTGTTCGTATTTCAGACGGATTAGAGATTCGAGACCTCAGCATCAACAGCATAGACTACCAGTGCACCCCCAAAGCAACTTTCAGACATTAAAACTCACCTCTTTTGACTTTACTCCACAGTTGTTCTTTATTCTGAAACGTTTCAAACGCAGACGGCAGTTTTATGTTCCCTGCACAGACGTACCTGAAACAACACACATAATGAGTGACTTGATCTATAGTATTATTTCAATAAATATCCATTCCATCCGTCCATTGCCCTGTGTGGCGACGGGATCCCATGTTGCGACGGGTAAGAGTACAAACTGTCGCCACCCCAATACATGCCGAGGGTGTCGTAAGAGACGAGTAAGGGAACACTTTTGCAAAACGATCCATTGCGTAGAGAAGGAAATCTCAAAATGAAACCCGGTTTTCAGTAAATTAAGCGTTGTTAATATTGGTTTAACGCCATAATGCTAAGTTGAAGGCCTTATGGGCGGCTTGAAAAATTTCACCTACCTGCGCCTGTCTATTTCAATATGGCAATAGGGTCACCACCTATTACGGTAGTACCACGTTTATAAGTTACACCGATGTACCTGCGCAGAAGTCTCATATTCGAAACGCGCTAAAAATTATTAACCAATCACAACGCTCCGCATAGACGCGCCAAACTTGGCTCTTTGTTATTGGTTCGACCCGCAGCATCGCGGTGCAATGAGCGAGATAGCAGTACTCTCTGTATTTATTGCATTTTCAATCTTAACATAAGACAATAAAGTCGGTGTTTCAACAGAATTGGCAATCGTATTTAATCGGCGTTAGCTTGCTCTCTTCTGAGCAAGCGAATTTCGTCGATGCGACTTATAAACGTGGTTCACCTGTACGTGTGACATAAAACTATAAGGTGAAATGTGGGCGTATACCATGCCTCTGTCTACCCCTTAGGGGATAAAGGCAAGACTATATGTATGTATTTCTATAAAAAAAATATTATTAGGGAGTGAATTGCAGTCGTGCAACAGAGCTAAACTGAACTGCTACGTTTCTTGTACTTTGTGGTGGCAGTACCTACCTTAAACCAGGAATTACAATGGGTGAAGAAATTCAACTACTTTCAGTACGGTCCCCGTAGCTCAAGTGGAAGTGCATTACCCTGGTTTAGGCAAAGGTTGCGGGTTCAAGTCCCGTCTGGGCCAGGTTGTCTTTTTTCACTTTATAATAAATAATAATAATACACGTTAGACGGCTGGATCAAGGGAGTACTTCTTGACACGGCACGCATTGTGAGGAGGTTCCTGTCTCTGAAGCCCTAACCACCGGTACCTTGGTCCCTGCAGCCGATGCCGATGGGACACTATTTTTTTATATTTTTAAATAGATTTTTTATTTTTATATTATTTATTTAAAAATGTATTAGACTATGTTAAGAATGAAAAATAAATGGAATAATAATAATAATCAGTTAATTAAGAAATTACTTTCCATAAAAGTATTTCATAGTTACCAGAAGAGAATCCCAAACGCGTACACATCAACACTAGCGTCGTAGTCCCCGGCCAGCAGCTCGGGCGCCATGTGCACCGGCGTGCCCACCACGGAGCCCGAGATCAGCGCCTCGGCCGCGCAGAACCCGAGGTCTGATAGGGCGGCCCGACCCGAGCTGTCTAGGAGTACGTTCTTGAGCTTCACGTCGCGGTGCACCAGGCCTAAGGAGTGGAGGTAGCGGATGCCTGTTGGTAAGGGAAATTGAGCGAATGTTAGTGAGTTTTGTAGCTTGAAATGTCTTTGAAATGGCGCATGCTAAGTACTACAGAAGATTGTCGTATTGTCAATGTTAATATCATCTATACTTCTATATTAATATTATAAAGCGGAAAGATTTGATTGTTTGTTTGCATCGAATAGGCTCCGAAACTACTGGACCGATTTGAAAAATTCTTTCACTGTTGGGAAGCTATTCTTTGCGATGAACATAGGCTTTATTTTATTCCCGTATTCCCACGGGAACGGAAACTATGCGGGTGAAACCGCGTGACATCCGCTGGTAATGAATAAATAAATCACTTTTTTTTTTTCGTTTTACGTGAGGGAAAATCTTCACGGATGTTATGACGGACTCCTACCGAGTAAAAAACCTCACGTGTCCTGCCGACAGCCTACTGTTAAGAGACCCAGGCAAGCCCTCGGAAGTATACCCCAGGACTCCCAACAGACCTACGGCTATCACTGCAGCCTCACCTACGGGGTTTGGGTGCTATCCAACATTTTTGAGAGGGTTTTTCAGGTTTAGAATGCTGCAGTACGCTGTCGTAACGTTATTTATAAGCGCCTCGGCCGCACACAACCCTAAATCCGATAGCTTAACCACTGAACGCTCTCACAATTCACAAGGCTCTTAATCCCTACTAATATTATAAACGCGAAAGTAGAAAGAAAGAAGAAGAAAGAAAATCATACTTATCAGCACACACAATAACACATACATATAGTGAGAAAAATTACAAAATAAGCAGGGATCATCGATCCCTGCTTATTCTCGGCACAGTACTGTATGTGTGGCTAACAGGCTACAACTCAGCATATGCTGCAAGTAATTGCAGCGCTGGTTTTCAGTTGTAGCCTTTACGGTCAGTTCCATTAGGCACAGCAAATAAAATCATAATTTAATAAAAATGCACAAACACAGACACGAAATGAGAAATAAGAAAGTTCAAGATACATTTGATTATGTCAGAAAATTAGAATTTAAATTTAAAATAAGTGAAAATAGAACAATTCACTTGGTATGTCAACGTTGAAACAGAAACATAAATAATAATAAATAATTGGAATATGTGGCTCATACTAAATGTCAAAAGTAAATTTTATTATAAATGAACACGATATTTCATTACGTTTTTCATGTCACATACCAGTAAAAATTTAAATAATAAAATAATAATAATAAAATAATTGCAGGTTTAATAATATGTATTAGAAAAATAACTATAAAAATAAAATAAAATAATAATACAAAAAAATTCATATTAAATGTTAATCATTAGCTCACCGAGACTCGTAGCTTTGCATTTCCAGAAACACGAACTTCAACCTAATCCTAAAACTATGTAAGTAGCTCTGCTTGTCTGTCTGTCTGTTACGCTTTCACGCCTAAACCGCTAAAGCGATTTAGATGAAATTTCGTTTGAGTCCCTAGGAAGTACATAAGCTACTTTTCAAACGACTACGCCAAAATAGGGTAGCGATTTTACGCGATAACGACTTCTACGAATACGAAGTCGCGGGTAATAGCTGGTATTCTATAATTTGTAGATTTGTCAGATAGATCGACCATTTGGAAAAGGTCGCAGGTGTGGCGCGAAACGGGAAAGTCATGCGTCCAGCAGTAGACTGTCAAAGACGTATACGTAAAACTTACCTTCAACAATATCAGCAGCTATCCTCATCCGTGCTGGAAAGCTAAGTCCGGCGCGGACCGCCGCGTGTAAGTCCCGGACCTTTCGTTCCGACACGAGCAGGACGCAGGGACCCGTCGCGGACCGCTGGACCACGGACCCGTATAGACGGACTATACGGGGGTGGGCTGGGATACTCCTGGGAACATTGAATAACGATTTAGTTCATTGATCTCTGGTAAAAAGCTGAGTTACATGCAAAATAAGAGTTATAGTCTGTGCAGCATCTCAAGCTCCAAAAGAGTCTGTGTGTAAGAAATAGCACCAGGTACTAAAATCTGTCAACGCACAGAAAAGGTCAATGTCAGAGATTTGTAGTAGTTGCGTTTAGATGAAAGATTTATTATGTTCTTTTTTACGTGAGGGATAATCCTCATGGATGCTATGCCGGACTTCTACCGACTAAAAAACCTCACGTATCCTGCCTAACAGCCTACGGTTGGAAGCCCCGGGTAAGCCCTCGGAAGGATACCCCAGGACTCCCAACAGAGACTTATTATGATTTCTAGGTATATGATGTTCAAGCCGCTTGAAGAATCTGGCTCTGTAAAAGGAGTGAAACACGTACGCTGGTGGGTCAATCCGATTTTATAATACAACAAACGATCTCTTGAATCGCTCCGTTCTATTTATGTATAACATGTAATCATAGAAGTAAACAAAGTGAGAGAAAAAAGAACATGTTTTTGCATAGAAGATACTTCTAACAAAGAGTGAGATGTTTTCTTCCCCGTCTAACCCAGCTGTAACCATAGATTTAGAATTTTTCGCTACTCTCAATAGATACACATAGCGTGCGAGCGAGACCTCATTTACCAGTACACATAGCTCGAGAGGAAAAGAGATAGCAACTTGTGTACTCTTAATTTATCACCCTAGCACCCGTGGTGATAAAATGTCATTAATATTTTACAATATTCTGTAGCGGTCGTCGGCCGGCAGCACCGACTTGACGCACTAAGTACGTACCTGGTGTAGAAGAACTCCATGGCCAGCTCGCGGTAGTGGCGGTCGTCGGCCGGCAGCACCGACTTGACGCACTAAGTACGTACCTGGTGTAGAAGAACTCCATGGCCAGCTCGCGGTAGTGGCGGTCGTCGGCCGGCAGCACCGACTTGACGCACTAAGTACGTACCTGGTGTAGAAGAACTCCATGGCCAGCTCGCGGTAGTGGCGGTCGTCGGCCGGCAGCACCGACTTGACGCACTAAGTACGTACCTGGTGTAGAAGAACTCCATGGCCAGCTCGCGGTAGTGGCGGTCGTCGGCCGGCAGCACCGACTTGACGCACTAAGTACGTACCTGGTGTAGAAGAACTCCATGGCCAGCTCGCGGTAGTGGCGGTCGTCGGCCGGCAGCACCGACTTGACGCACTAAGTACGTACCTGGTGTAGAAGAACTCCATGGCCAGCTCGCGGTAGTGGCGGTCGTCGGCCGGCAGCACCGACTTGACGCACTAAGTACGTACCTGGTGTAGAAGAACTCCATGGCCAGCTCGCGGTAGTGGCGGTCGTCGGCCGGCAGCACCGACTTGACGCACTAAGTACGTACCTGGTGTAGAAGAACTCCATGGCCAGCTCGCGGTAGTGGCGGTCGTCGGCCGGCAGCACCGACTTGACGCACTAAGTACGTACCTGGTGTAGAAGAACTCCATGGCCAGCTCGCGGTAGTGGCGGTCGTCGGCCGGCAGCACCGACTTGACGCACTAAGTACGTACCTGGTGTAGAAGAACTCCATGGCCAGCTCGCGGTAGTGGCGGTCGTCGGCCGGCAGCACCGACTTGACGCACTAAGTACGTACCTGGTGTAGAAGAACTCCATGGCCAGCTCGCGGTAGTGGCGGTCGTCGGCCGGCAGCACCGACTTGACGCACTAAGTACGTACCTGGTGTAGAAGAACTCCATGGCCAGCTCGCGGTAGTGGCGGTCGTCGGCCGGCAGCACCGACTTGACGCACTAAGTACGTACCTGGTGTAGAAGAACTCCATGGCCAGCTCGCGGTAGTGGCGGTCGTCGGCCGGCAGCACCGACTTGACGCACTAAGTACGTACCTGGTGTAGAAGAACTCCATGGCCAGCTCGCGGTAGTGGCGGTCGTCGGCCGGCAGCACCGACTTGACGCACTAAGTACGTACCTGGTGTAGAAGAACTCCATGGCCAGCTCGCGGTAGTGGCGGTCGTCGGCCGGCAGCACCGACTTGACGCACTAAGTACGTACCTGGTGTAGAAGAACTCCATGGCCAGCTCGCGGTAGTGGCGGTCGTCGGCCGGCAGCACCGACTTGACGCACTAAGTACGTACCTGGTGTAGAAGAACTCCATGGCCAGCTCGCGGTAGTGGCGGTCGTCGGCCGGCAGCACCGACTTGACGCACTAAGTACGTACCTGGTGTAGAAGAACTCCATGGCCAGCTCGCGGTAGTGGCGGTCGTCGGCCGGCAGCACCGACTTGACGGCCACGGGCGCCCAGCCGCCCCACGCGCCGCGCACGCTGTACACCACGCCGTACTGACCACGACCTGCCACCACATTACACTATTATTTACGCCTAGATCTCTTCTTAGGCCTCAAACTGGATGTCAGCAGTGAGCGGGGCGACGGCGACAGCGGCGCAATCTAACGTAAGGGGTCTCATAAAAGTGAACTGGATGACAGAGGGGCGACGGCGGCGCGGGCAGCATTTCCCGAGTTACGAGAGGCGGTCACGTGATATGAGCCAGCATATAGTCGTTCTTTGTAATTAAGTTTTATTCAAAAAGAATTACATAATTAGTAGGTAGCTTCTAAATCGTACTTTATATTAACAAAAATATAATCAAAAATTACACAATCGACACCAAACACAACTTCGTCGAGCGATCTGACTGCTGAGATCCAGTTCGAGCACAACTCGCCGCATTCGTGCCGCTGTCGCCGTCGCCCCGCAAACATTCGGTTTGAGGCCTTACGGTTCCGTACCCAAACGAGAAAAATCGAGACCTTACTACTGAGACTGCGCTGTCCGTCTGTCTGTCTATCATCAAGCTGCTTATCAAACTATCTCTGTCATACTTCCATTCTATATAATTCACTCCATATCTTTCTTGAGGCTCTAATGGTGGAGACAGTGAGCAAAGAAAATATCGCATGCAGGTCACGTTCAAGAATTGAATCCACGCTATTTTAGTGTTTAATAGGGAGTAATAGAATTGTATAATTATACTATACTATCTTCACGCCAAATCCCTTGCGGGGTAGGCAGAAAGAACCGAGCGCCACACGGCACGGTCCATACACACCTCACTCGCCTCTTCAACTTTCATTTTTCTTTTCATGCATGCACGTCGGTTCCTACGGCTCTTGACACCACCCTCCACTAACACATGATTAATTTGGTCGTGGTAGGTGTGTCGTGGCCTTCCCCGACTCCTACGTCCATCCACTTTCGCGTTGTATATCTGTTTTGTCATTCTTTCATCTCCCATTCGTTCTACATGCCCGAACCATCGTAGCATGCCCTTCCTTACCTTAACACCGACACTCTCTTTCAGACCAACTCTCTTTCTTACATCTTCATTCCGAACGCGATCTGCGAGCGTTACTCCGCAGATTTTGCGTAGCGCGCGCATCTCGACCGCGTTTATTCTACTTTCATGCGTTTCCTGCCATACCCAACTCTCGCTTCCATACGTTAGCGTAGGTATCAGCACCGCATTGTGTACTGCGAGCTGGGCCTTTTGGCTTAAGGCCTTGGTACCTAAAAGTTTGCCTAACGCTCCATTCACACTATTGCCCGCAGTTACCCTCTTTTCTACATCAGCGGTGTACCGTCCATCCCTGCTAAATGCACATCCAAGATATACAAACTCATCCACCGGTTCCAGCACTACATCATTTACAGTTATCCTGGCATTCGTTCTGTCCTCTTCTCTTTCGAATACCATCACTTTCGTTTTAGTCGCGTTCAAATGTAAGCCTCTCATTAGACAATCATCTTTCATCGTTGTGACTAGTGACTGTAGTTCTGATGGCGATTCGGCTATGAGCACGGCATCATCTGCATACAGCAAACAGTTCACAAGTAAGTCACCCATTCGCAATCCAACATTCATCGATCTTACTCTCTTAAGACAATCGTCCAGGTACAGGACAAACAGCAGAGACGACAGCACGCAACTCTGTCTGACGCCAATGTTGACGTCAAACCAGGGAGACAGGCTGCCGCCCACCCGCACACATGCCGTACATCCCACATATGTAGACTGCACAGCAGGAAGCAGCGCACCATCAATCCCGTATCCTGGCAATATATCCCAGAGATCCTTCCGTACAACTCTGTCAAATGCTTTCTCCATGTCCACAAAACCGCAGAAAACCTTCCGGCCTACAGCCAGCTGCTTCTCTACAATGTTGCGGAGCGAGAAAACTTGGTCCATACATCCCCTTCCATTTCGGAAACCACCCTGCGCCTCCCACAGTAATCCGTCAGATTCCACCCTCATTCTCCTTTCAATAATTTTGCCATACACTTTAGCTGCTATACTGATCAAATTGATGGCCCTATAGTTGGCGCACTCCATACGTGAGCCCTTGCCTTTATACAAGGGCACGATGATAGCACGCCTCCAGTCCATTCGGACCCTGCCAGTCTTCCAGCATAGATTGCTCAATGACCAGAAGGCGTCCCGGACGCAAGGACCACCTAATTTGATCATTTCAGCAGATATCCTATCTATTCCCGCAGACTTTCCATTTTTCAAGCTTCGTATCGACCATTCAATCTCTTCCAAAGTAATATCTCCGCTTGATGCTTGCACCGCAAGATCAGTCATCGACTCCCTCGCAGTGCCCGCATCCGGGAGATATTCATACATTTCTCCAAAGTACTCATTCCACCGCTCTAACACCTCTAATGGGTCCGCAAGAATGTCCCCAGCTTTACTCTTTATCTTATCCATTCTGGAAACTGACGAACAGCTCCGAGACTTCTTGACCTCCCTCCAAAAGAGTTTGGTTTTCGTCTCGAAGTTCCTCGTCAGCTTCTCTTCCGCAATCATATTTATTCTTTCACGCTTCTCTTTCACTAAAGCTTTGGCTTCATTCTTGCAGAGGCGGTAAATTTCTTTCTTCGTCTCTTTCATACTGTCATTCAGTTGCAAAGATGAGACATAATCCAACCACGCTTTCTTCTTTCTTGCTACGCAGGATTGAACTTCTGCATCCCACCAGCTATCACCTTTCGAATGTTCATGTCTCTTTGCACTCCCACATGCTTCTTTTGCACTATCCACTATACTTCCTTTCATAATATTCCAGTATTCATCCACATCTAAGTCGGAAAGGCTCGCGTTTGCAAGCCTTTCACTGACTAAGCCAACATACATACTCCTTACGCTTTCATCTTACAGTTTTTCACTTTTTATCCTTTCATAGTCTCCGAAAGGGACACGCACTCGCCAGTGCCTCCACTTCTTGAAAAGACCAACAAACCGGCTTACCACCAGGTAGTGATCAGTATCAAGAGTGGGGCCTCTGTAGGCTCTTGTATCCCTTATAGCCTGTCGGAGACGATTGTCTATCAAAATCAAATGAATCACACTTTTTTCTTCCTTCCGTCTCCATGTATACGTGTGGATATCTTTGTGACGGAATAAACTGTTCGCCACAAGGAGGTCTCGTTCCAAGCATACGTCTAAGATTGACTTACCAGCATCATTCGCTCTCTTATCTCCATACGGACCAAGGACAGCATCGAAGCCATCTCGCTTGGTCCCCACCCATCCATTCAAATCACCACACATGATCAACTTTTCATTCCCGTCAGCCAAATCGAGGACGTCCCTAACGGATTCCCAGAACTCTGCGAGCACCTGGGGATTAGCCGAGCTGACGGGAGCATAGGCTGCGACCAAAAAAACTCTCGTGATCCCCAGTTTTATACGTACCCACAGGAGTCTTGGGCCTACCAATCCATAATCTTTCACTCCAGAGGCCAAACGGGAGGAGAGCAAGACACCCACTCCCTTACTGGCATGATCCTCTTGGTCCACTCCGGACCACAAAGCAATGATTCCGCCAGGAAGATCGTCGATGCCGCTCCCCTTCCGCTTAGTCTCTGTGACACACAATACATCCAGGCATCGCTCTTTCATTACATCTATCAATTCATTCATCTTACCTTCCATACCACCACGCACATTCCACGTGCCTATCCGGCACTCGGCTGCTCGCATCCCGCCAGAGTTGGCGCTGCGTGGCGGGTGGCGGCCCCCTTCGCCGCGTGCGCATGCAGTCGTACCGACGCGCGCCGGGGGCATACCGGTACGCGTCGCCTCGGGGGGACGCCCTAGCCCTGTCGGTACTCATCGGTAGTGTTTCGTTTCGCGTTTTCACTTTCGCCGCTACTTACGGGGATGGCCCGAGCACAGGTAACGCTCTTCGTGAAGGCACACTACATCCCCCCCAATTGTATAATTATAATTTTGTAACGTATTTTAATTAAATTTGCATGCCGAATTTAATTATCATAATATGAATAACATTATCAAAGTCAAATTAAAGATTCGTGTTAACCACCTACCAATCGCAGTTGTACCACGGCTCGGGAGATATTTCAAGCAAATAAATAAATCAATTCGTGTAAGCCCTCGTCCGGATCTCCAAGGACACAATTTTAGTTCTTGTGCTGTAACTGGACCTTTACATCTGTAATTCTGTACGTGTACCTCTTTCTTGATACGTATCTACGTAAATATATTCACGCTATTATCATCGACAGTGTAGGCAAAGGCAAAGTATAACTCCTAACGATTCCCCTATTATACAGTTTATGCAATAAATGTCTTTGTCTTATTTTATCCTTCTTGCTAAGTAGTATAAAACAAATTTTTGAACATAATATTATTTATTACTAACCAATTTCCCGTCCCAGTTCCGGCGTTCCGTACATAAGTAGATCACACATCGACGTACTCTCCAAGCAAAGCCGGGCGAACGAGGGCGCGTACCTGTAAGAAGACTAAACTATAAAACAACAAAACACTCAAGGAAAACATCCAAACTTCAAAAAGACATTTGCGGATTCCAGAAATATTTGTTCTCACCCGTGTTTCCAATCAGAGCATGCATTTTTTTGTTTAGTGTTTTTAGCGTGATAGCTTTTTATAAAATAATCGATGATCGCCGTCTGCACGCACGAAAAATTGTCACATTCCGATTGAGACGAGCGTGCAAGCGAGAAGGTACACATTCATTCTCTGTACGAACATAACGTGTTTATTAGTGTAAATGAGTGTTGAAAACGAATCGTTTGTACGGCTTTTCCGCCCTGTCTGTACTAATATTATAATAAGTAAATAAACTACCTAATCTAAAAAAAAATTAACAAAAAATAACCGACTTCAAACAATCTTCATTAGTTTTAGTGACGGATAGACTGAAATTATATCTGTCTAGGGGTAATGTTCTCCCCAATACAAATTAATCAAGCTCAAACACAAGGTATCTACTGTAAATCGTTAAGGAATTCCCTCGATTCGAGGGATTTCAACGATTTCTTCAGGAACCCAGCATCACATTCTGACTTCCTGTATATGGGACCACATGGGAAGCCACAGCTTTCAAATAAAAAATAATCATCAAATCGGATAACTCTTTCAAGCGATTTGCCGGTAACAAACATAAAAAAAAATACAGACGAATTGAGAACCTCCTCCTTTTTTGGAAGTCGGTTAAAAGTCGGTAAAGTCGGCTGGAAAGCTACACTATCTCCGGGTGACATAGGCTATATTTTACTACCGTATTCCCACGGGAACGGGAACTACGCGGATGAAACCGCATGACGTCCGCTAGTTAGATATAAGCTGAATAAATATTAGTTAAGTTTTGAGATTTTGTGCCTTTGCTTAACCTTAGTGGTCACACACACACATTCAAGCTCTGTAGAAACAGCGTGTTTTTAGTGTAGGTAAGAATGTTGAAAACGAATAATTTGTATGGAGTTTCCGCCCTGTGGTAGTATAAAAGAGACACTCACTTCTTGCGTATAGCCAGCTTGATATCCTCCGTATGATGCAGGCGGCCCGCCAGCGCGCTCTGCAGCGAGCCCAACGCTGACTGGTAGCGCTCGTGCGCCATGCAAAGACGCTCCAGGATCTAGGGGGGAATATACTATTGTAGATTGTATAACAAGACAGCAAAATTGTCTTTTTACGGAGTGGGCGCTATTTTAAATCACGAGCGAAGCGAAGAACAAATATACTTCTACTCGTTGATGTTCCGGAGCCGTATTTTAGAATAAAATCCCGAGCTTAGCGAGAGATTCTAACGTAGAATCCTGAGCGCAGTGAGGGATTCAAAGTACACCGCCCGAGGGAAAAATTATTTGCCCTCGAGTAATATACTCTACTTTTCATTCCCTTTCTATGCGAAAAAATACTTTGTACGAAGTAGTTAGTTTCTAATAGTTAGGCCCATTCCATATCCATTCAGGAGTTAATGCATTGTCACTTTCATAATTTCACGTAGTTTATTTGCAGAATACAATAAAATAATCCACTAAGTAAAGTTGACGAACGCGTGGAATGATCCCTTACCTGCACCTACATCAGCTATCGGAATCACCTTAGTACCGTCGGCAAGGATGCATAGTGCAGACCACGCTCATGTATCCGTTTTCATAAATTTAGTTCAGGACAAAACAAAATTCGTTGGATTATAGAGATTCGTCAACTTCGCTTGGTAAAGTAGTACTGATTACTACAAGAGCTAAATCGCGCTCTTTAGTTTTTTTTTAGTAAGCACATGTCACCTCGGTTCTGTGCAGGCAGCCAACACCTACCAGCTAGTATTCATACAATCTGCGTTCGATTTCTATGAAATTTTCAAGTTCAAAATTCAAATCACTTTGCAGCCCGCTAAAAAGCTCTTAACAGAAAAGAGCTATTTTGCGCCCCGTTATCGTGGTGCAAAGTGATACTTTTCGAATAGAAGGAATGACAATAAAGTTTTATTCTATTCTATTGTAGTGTACCTGAGTAGAGATGAGCTTGGCGAGGCGATGCGGAGCTAACTGCTGCAGCGCTGAGGCAGCTACTCGCCTCCGCCAGCGCGGCGCCAGCACGCAGCACGCCTCGTCACCCTCGCCGCCCACCAGCCGCAGTCTGGGGAAAGAACGATATTACACGTGAGTATAAGCCCCGAGTGTAGTGGAAACCTGGGTCACCAGGTTGGGCGCCAAAATAGTAGGTAATAAATTACCTGTGTTACAGGTCACTGTAACACAGGTAATTTATTACCTACTTCAGGCACCACTGATCCACAACCAAACATCTTGTTATGGTATATTAAAATAAGAAAAATGTAATTCATTTTTGGTTGTTGGCAAAATAAATAAAATCATTATTCATTATTCAGTCTGGTAATGCGCTGGAACCTTGTCATAATGACAGCTAAGTGACGTCATTATGACGTAGCGCGAGCGCGCGCTGGCCTAGCGATGCTGCGTACGGTTTTTTTTTTTTAGTACTGACTGCTCGACGGACATACGTCACCAAGTGCTCACCAAGATGGCCGCCAAGCGCAATATCAACGTGCAGGGCTTATTGTTCACGCCGTTCATAGTTCGAAGTGCGGAAATATGTTTGCATCAGTTTCCATTAGATGGCGCTGTGCCTATTTGTTAAATCGCGTTATGTAGATTGTGCATTAGTTTATAAAGGTTGTGAAGTCAATGTTCTGAATCGCGCTATTAAGATTGTGCAATCCTTTATGAGGGTTGTAAGTTTGCTGTTCTGCATCGGGCTATCAAGATTGTGCTATAGTAAATAAAGGTTGGAGTTTATGTGTTTAGTTTGTTGGCTATTTAGCAATTAAGATCACTTTTGTATTGCATGTAGATCAGTAGATCACTCTGATTCGAATTACAGTACTAGTTATCATATCAAATAAAATATAAATAAATAAATATCTTTTATTTGCTAGAAATATGGTTCACAGGATGACATTTTTTATTGAGTACCCTGGTTGATAACGCAAAGGCATTTGATCTCGGACTTGAACAAATGGTCCTTGCGAGACGGATTGCCTAGTTTTTGGTGTTGAACTGCGTCGAAACAGTGGTGGGTCGCCACTGATGACGCTAAGGTACTGGTGAGGTACCTACCAGAGTGGAGCAACCAGTTCACAAGATCAAGCTGAGGTCAAGCCAGTAGCGGATCCAGAGGCGGACAGCGAGTTCGAGAGATCACTAAGCGGAAATTATAACTTGGCGGAGTCCCAGTTTTAAGGAGTGCAAGGAGATATACCCAACAGTGTGTGTTGTGAATAATTGTGAGTACATTTTATTTAATAACATCAAGAAATTTCGAAAATTGCAAAAATATAAAGACTTTTAACTTAGCCTATAATTATTTTAGTTTTAACTTAGAATTTCAATTTAATTTTGGACTTAGCGTACATTTGATAGATTTAGTTTAGACTTAGAATAGTTTTAAGAAAAGTGAACCGACGGGAAACCTATGCCCGAAATTTGAAAATTATTGTTGGTGTCAAACACTTAGAAAAGTTTTGAATCAAGCGTGTAGGACTTAGAATAAAATTAACAATTTGTCGCTCCACTTTTACTTTGTAAAATAGATATATTTTAGAATTTTTTGTTGTAAATGCTTGTAGATAGTTAAATCACAAATGAACTACTTGATTTAATTATCTAATTAAATTGTGTGCATATGTAATTTATTTTATAAGGTGTGTTATATATAACTTGTAGTTGGTACAAAATGGAGTCCTTAATTAAATTACAAACCAACACAAAAATGATAATCGAAAAGGGTGAGATTAATTTTAGAAAGTCTCCAAAGGACAGAATTACTCAGGGTTATGTCGATACAAGGTTAGAAAGTTTAGAACATCAATGGGATACATTTAACAAAACACATAGGCAAATCATTGAGAAAGCTACCGACGATGACATGAAAGGTTTATATTTCTCTTTGGATATTTATGAAAAAACAGAGGAAATATATATAGCTTACAAATCAGAATTAAAAGATATTAATTTAAAAATGAATGCACCAATAGGAGACACGCGTGATCAGTTTTCCAGTACAACTAAAGCAAGTAACGTTCGGTTACCTAATATCAATATACCAACATTTTCCGGTAAATATACTGAGTGGGTTAGTTTTAAGCTATTTGTGTCGCTCGTGCATAATAATGAAAGCATCGATACCGTTCAGAAATTGCATTATTTGTAGGGTTCTTTAACAGGAGAAGCTGAACAGTTATTACGTCAAATTCCTATAACTGCTTCTAATTACGAAGTATGTTGGGCACAGTTAGAACATAGGTATAATAATAAACGTCAGCTGGCGAATTGTATTTTACAACGATTGTTTACTCAGAGACGTGTAGGTTTTGAGTCGGCCGTTGGTTTGAAACATTTGTTAGACACGACAATAGACTGTATGAATGCGTTAAGTAATTTAGGTATCGATGTGACCACCTGGGATTTTATTGTAATACATATTGTAGCATCTAGATTCGACCAGGACACCCGCAAGCAGTGGGAGTTAAAGGTGGCTTCAGACCTTTCAAATAAACTTCCTACTTTAGAACAATTAAAATTATTTATGGAAAGTCGTTTCAGAGCGCTTGAGTTCATTGAGCTATAGAGGACAACAGGACAGTCGCATGTGAGTAACTCTGGAGGTCATAGGGTTATGTTAGCTACTCATGAAGCGAATTTTGCATCTAAATTACGCTGTGAGTATTGTACAGAAAACCACAAATTGTGCTTCTGTAAAGGTTTTATAATGTTGGACCTAGAAAAGAAACGGGAATTTGTGGCAAATAACAAAATTTGTTTTAATTGTCTCGGTAGTAATCACATGGTAAGTCAGTGCAAAAAGATGTTCAGATGTAAGATATGTAACAGAAAGCATCACACTTTTCTCCACGACGATCAAGGTACCACTTCTGAAGGGTGTGAGTCTTCAGATGATAGCGTGCCATTAGTATCTTGTCATTCGACTAAAGTCGCTGATCAACGTCAAATTTTACTACCCACTGCGCTTGTAAAGGCTAAAACTGCGGCGCGTGATTTTCAGATAATTCGAGCCTTACTGGACCAAGGATCACAAGCCTCTTTCATAACCGAAGCTGCAGTTCAGTTATTGCGATTAAAAAGGCGTCCAATTAGAGGTGTGGTGTCTAGTATAGGTAATGAAAAATCGACTATTGCCAATTACATGGTAACATTAGTACTTCGCTCATTGACGGATTCTAGTTTTGAGGTAGAGGTTCAAGCTTACGTACTGAAGAACATAACATCATACCTTCCGGAGCGCCAACTAAAATCCTCTAATTGGACAGACATGGAGAATCTGATATTGGCAGATCCTTACTTTAATGACCCTAAGAAGATCGATATCTTATTAGGTGCTGATGTGTACAGTGAAATCTTGAGAGATGGAGTCAAAAAGGCTCCAAATAGTTCTATTGTTGCTCAGTGTACTAGTTTGGGTTGGGTTCTTTCTGGGGCGACATATCTACCAAATAGAATTCAAAATAAAACTGCCATTACGACAATGCACGTGCAAGGCCGCGAGCATAATGTCCTTAGAAGATTTCGGGAGATCGAACTTCAGTTACCAAACTCTAAGGAAAACGCAAATTAGTACATTGCTAGTTCATAGACACAAGTGGTCGTTTCAAAATTCGAAATCTGAGACCGATAAGTTGCTCTTGTAAAGAAAGTAGATTTACCTATTGCCCGTTGGTTGCTTGGGCGGATTACAACGACACATCCTGGCCCCGACAATAACTCATGTGGTCACATTGAAGGCAAAGGACTCACTGTTGAAGCGTCCTACGTCTAAACTAATTGTTTTACCCGTAAATGAATAGCAAACCTAACCGATCGTGCAATGTATTTTTATTCTTTATTATTAAGTTCATTTATTTAAATGTTTAAGTTTAAGATTTCTAGGTTTAAGATAAGTATATTTTTCTCATTTGTTAGTCTTAAGTTTGACTAATGTTTGAATCTGTATAGCTCATATGTATTTGTTTTTGTAAGCACTATACCGATATTAGTGCATATTAAAATTTTCTAGTACTACAATAACGTCTTTAGCGACATTATCAAGGAATGGGTAATATTAGTTCATCATAGTACAGTTGATAAAGGACATATTCTGTGATAATGTCCTTGGCGGGCGGTATGTTCACGCCGTTCATAGTTCGAAGTGCGGAAATATGTTTGCATCAGTTTCCATTAGATGGCGCTGTGCCTATTTGTTAAATCGCGTTATGTAGATTGTGCATTAGTTTATAAAGGTTGTGAAGTCAATGTTCTGAATCGCGCTATTAAGATTGTGCAATCCTTTATGAGGGTTGTAAGTTTGCTGTTCTGCATCGGGCTATCAAGATTGTGCTATAGTAAATAAAGGTTGGAGTTTATGTGTTTAATTTGTTGGCTATTTAGCAATTAAGATCACTTTTGTATTGCATGTAGATCAGTAGATCACTCTGATTCGAGTTACAGTACTAGTTATCATATCAGGTTTTTTATTGAGTACCCTGGTTGATAACGCAAAGGCATTTGATCTCGGACTTGAACACTTATACATAGAGTATTATTTTATGGACACCCTACAATTTGTTGAACGTTGAGAACAAAATGCACATCAACCATGCAAATTAAGATAAATCGAACAGACAATCGGGAAGTCGACATCGCAACTAATTGCTTCCACCTTTCTTTTAATTGTTCAATCGTTTTGAGCCTATTTATTACAAACAAAACGCAAACAAATTTTCTACTTTATAATATTGGCATACGTGTAATTCTGTCACCGCATCTTTTGTTACGTTATTCCGAAATCAAAAATAGCCTAACTGATATTCCAGACCAAATCTATACTTGGACCAATTTTTTGTCAAATCCGTTCAACAGTCAGAGCTTACTACATTCATGCTTACAAACATTAGCATTTATAAAACACACAATACACATACTTACTTGTACAACAACCTTCTCAAGGCCTCCAGCAAGGAGCCGAGTACAGGGAAGGCGGCGCACGGCGACAAGTCCACCTGCCGGGCCACTGACAGCAACTGGCGCATGGCTTCACTGGCCGGACGGCCTCCCAGCTCTGCGCGGCAAGAACCTTCTAGAGATTCTAGACATCTGCAGCAAAAAACACCCCTTTAATAGTGCAACATCACTACCCTAACCAAGGGCTATTCACAAGTCTGTTAATATTGAGTGGGCTGTGCAATGAAGGACGATACGTTGACTACAATAGACAACTGAGAGACAGCCGAGAGGTGGGTCTCAAGTTATCTTATGGGTGATTTACTTTGAAGATGATATCAATACTTTCATAATATGCTACGGTCACTCGATAACGCAATGATCTGCGTTGTCGCGACACGTCTGAACACATCCAAGTAATTCGTCCTCTTGCTAATATGAACGCCCAAGATTAGAAACTTGTTCGATGGCTCATTCAGTCAACTTTGAGGACTCTCGTAGAGGGTTGACAACGATCCCAGATGCTGAAGACCGGAATCAGTAGATTGAATGACTCAGGTCATTTTTACATCTACGAGTTCAAGCCTGCCTTTACCTATGTATTTTTGATAAACAACGGCTATGGCTCTGGATATCATGACATCGTCAGAAACATTGGCAGGTTATTTTGCTTGATCGCAGTAATCTTAGGTACTGGATCTAATTGAATGAAAAAAAGGTGTGGCCGTTATACATATAACTATCACCGCATCTTAAAATGTTTGTATTCCAATATAAAGGTATATGTTTGGACATGCCACCAATTGGAATTTTGATCATCGATCCCAAATTAAGCTGATAGTTTAAGCTATAGTATCAACAACATAGGGACGGTATTATTTACGGAAAAATATACTTCGGTATATATTTTTAAGAGATCTTACCTCTGCAAGGTTCCAAAATAAGTAACTTTGAGACACTCCACAAACTTGACTAGCTTCAAACTTATTTTCTGGCTTAACTTAGAGAGAACTGGAAAGAAAAAAAATCTATTATTTACACTGTTGATTGATGGCATTTGGTGTAACTTGCTGCATTTTGTACTGAAGATGTCGTCAGTCGAAACCGGTATTTTACATAGATATAATTTCTAGAATATTCGTCAGAACCGAATGAATCTTGCGAGGGTTTCCCTTAGACCTCTCGTTTTCTTCAAGCGGAGCGTGAAGAGGCACATCAAAGGGTTGCCAACCAGAAGGCAATGTGTCAATAGTATTATGGTTTGTGGTGTGTGCAGTGGTACTATCTCATAAGCAGTGTCCCTGTCTCATAAGTAGTGTCCCTATCTCATTAGCGGTGTACCGTCCCTATTTTATAACTCTCTCTAAGAAGTGGGCGGCGTCATTTTTGCGTGCTAAATACAAAAAAAAACAGTGGCACTCCAGGAGTGTCAGAACAGAAGAGAAAATTTAAATAATTAAAGTACTTGGGTTAAGGGTTAAATACTTTAATCCAAAATAGAGATTGTCTGTAAAGTCGGTTTACATACATACATACATAACATCACGCCTGTCTCCCAGCGGGGTAGGCAGAGACTATGACTTTCCACTTGCTACGATAGTGGCAAACAACTTTCGCTTCTTCAACTTTCATAAGTGTCTTCATACATGCTCTTCGGTTAAGGGTACTCTTGACCTGGCCTTTTCTCAGAAGATTATCGATTTGATCGACATGAGTACGCCGAGGTCGACCCCTACCAGTTTGCTCATTAACTCTCGCTTCATAAATCTGTTTCGTCAGCCTATTTCCATCCATTCTCTCTCACATGTCCAAACCATCTGAGCATCCCTTTCTCTATCTTAGTCACTACATCTTCTGTCATACCGCAATGTTCCCTTATCACACTATTCTTTACTTTATCCCTCAATGTCACTCCAGCTATACTTCGCAAACTTCTCATTTCCACTGCATTAATTTTACTTTCATGCTTCTCCTGCCACACCCAACTTTCACTACCATTCATAAGTGTCGGGACAAGCACTCCCCTATGTACAGCCATCCTTGCCTTTTTAGACACGTTCTGACTGCTCATAAAGGTGTGAATGGCTCCATTCACTTGATTTCCTGCCAAGACTCTTCTTTCAATATCATTGTCACACTTTCCATCTCTTGCAAATTTTGAACCCAAATATACAAACTCTTTCACCTGTTCCACGCTCTTTCCTTCGATCGATATCGAGTAATCAGTCATACATTTCTCTCTTTCAAAAACCATTACTTTTGTCTTGCTTACATTAACATTCATTCCTCTACTTTTAAGCGCATCGTTCATTATATTAACCATCAACTGCAACTCCTCCGCCGATGATGCCAGTATTACCTGATCATCAGCATAAAGGAGGCATTTGACGGTTAGCTCATTCATTTTTTAATCCATACGCGCACTTTTGTAGTTCGGTCGGTAGTAAGTCGGTTTACGGACGATAATTTTACGTGATCCGAAAATTTTAATCGTAATCGGCAGATGAAATAGAAGAGATAGGTCACAAATCAAACGCTTAAGCCGATCTTGCTTCTCTATCGCTTGCCTGCCCCTTTAGACAAGTGGCACAAGCGTAAATCGCAAAATAAAGGATAGAATATATCGACCAATGACACACAAGCACGTGATCCCGCCGCGGCGCGCGCGTCGTAGCCGGCGGCAAGCTCGGGTGTGATTGGTTTTTTTTTTATTAAACTCGCCAAATTGACGTCACCACTGATGGAAACCCGTGGCGCATTTAACGATTGGAGGCCACTCACACAGTCCGTAAGACTTCTGACAGTGGTACTCAAGTTGCCGGCCCTGTGATGTGACTCTTCGCGCTCCTCTTGAAGAACCCGGGATTGTAAGATGAGGGAAACACGTGTGCGGGCAGGTCCTCAGGTCATATTCCATCCTTTTGTTTACGATTTACGCTTGTGCTACTTGTCTAAGGGGGCTGTACAGTCTGTCCGGCTTCTAGATTGCAAAAATATCCTGGGACATCCTTCCGAGGGCTCCCAACCGTAGTCTGTTGGGCGTTACGTGAGATTTTTTAGTCGGTAGGAGCATTCATGAAGGATTTTGCCTCACGTTAAAAAAAAGCTAGCAAAAATATTAAGAAAAGTGCATACCCGTCCGCTGAACATCCAGCGAGGCCTGCTTCACAGATATGTTTCTAGCGCTGGTGCACGTGGTGCCGCTGCTCCACCCGCCGCTGGAGAGGGAGAACATCTCCGACTCGTTCTCCACGCGGATGTTGTACGGCGAGTCGAGGTCTTGCGACTGGAGTGGACAGTGGGAGATTGGTATACAAGTTGGGTAAAGAAAGAAAGAATAAAACCTTCATACTTATAGAATTCGGGACTTTACGCGCTAGTTTAAAAATAACCGCGATAAATATATGATAAATAAATCGCGATAGTTTAAAAATAACATTGGAAAAAAACCATTATTTGATACAGGCATGTACATGACATGTTAATTGCTTAATAACCTAGAGCAGGGCTTCCCAAACTGTGCGTCACGACGCCCTGGGGCGACGCGACTTTGTCCTTAGGGCGTCGCGGGCGAGTCGAGTAATCGCCAATTGTTCTCTGATAATCTGAGCAATATGTCCGGTTCACAAACCTTTCGAGACAGAAATAGAAGTGATTTGCAATTTTCCAAAATAATGCCCGAACAAATGGGCGCTGCGTTTGGTTCCTTGGAGCGAATTATACCGTCATAAAAGCGGTGTCACGCACTTTCTGATTGCCTCATATTAGGGCGCAGCCTAGGCAACCTTCTGGCGGCGCGGCGTACGTCAGTAACTTGGGCGCGACGGTTCTTGTCGTGCTGAACGAAACCCCGACTGGCGAATACCACCTGACGCTGTGGTACCTCAGTGTATCGGCGATGGTCTGTGCCAGGGGACGGTGTGAAAGCGTTCATAATGTCCAGTGGCACCGCCAACAATACCTTTCCTCGACACCAACTGCATCAGACAGCCAGTTACATAAATATTTCTTTTAAGCTTGTTTTTTTTATTTTCTAACAAAAATTGAAAATGCTCAACAGTTTTTTCTGATCACCAGTAAGGTACTAGAAATTAAAATTCGTCGTATAAAAATGGCCGTACCCAAAGGTTAGGCTAACTGAGGTGTCAAATAAATAATATAATTCTATAGAACTTACCTTAACCCTCCCATAGGATTCATCAGCAACTTCAGCTAGTTCCTGCCGTGGTATAATATCATATTCTTCAAACGTGTATGTATCTAACGATAGAGCCTCTTCACCATCAGAGGGTTGTTCGTGGTTCGGTTGGCTGGGGGTTCGGAAACTGGCCGGCGAGGGGGTGCTTCGGGATGACGAGTAGAATGTCGAGTTGGAGACCATGAAACTGTGGTCGCGGTGACACGGCAGGTCTGGGGGTAGCATGAAATAAATTCGTTAAGTAACTATTTATTAGAAAATATATAAATAGTGTTGAGGATGTTGAAAGAAGAAAACTTGGTTCTTGAAATTAATGGTTTATATTTGCAGCTAGTACATGGTAGACTTGTTAGCCATAGAAAAATTATAAAAGTAATAAAGCGCGATAGACGCGCACCGCGTGGAGCCATTACGATAAAGGTTGTGAACCCGGCGCAATACAGAAGCTTCATAGCTGGTACACAACTGGCGTTAAGAACGGCTTCTTAATTTGCTTGCATAAACAATATGTCAGGTTGTAATACCCGGCGGGATACAGAAGCTTCATAGCTGATACACAACTGGCATTAAGTATGGCTTCTTAATTTGTTTGCATAAACAAATAGTCTCTCTCTGTGTATAATACTCTTAAACGGCGCTTATAATATAATGTCAATTTTCGTCTTGTTTGGGTACGGTTCTGTAGGCCAGTTGGCAGAGCAGAGCACAGCAACCCTTTCCAAGCATCGAAGTGGTCACCTATCCGAGAACCCCTCACAGCGAAAGTTGCTTACTGCAGTGACCTTTAATAGATCACCGAGTCAGGGGCCATGAGAGGATTAGTCTATTAAAAATTGACCTACAAGATTAAATACCAGCTAAGTGCGAGAGCAGAGAGGGTGTAGTGGGGCCCTACCAACACCTTCGGGGCCCAAGTCAACCTCACGTGCAAGCTCGTGCACCCGTTGAACAACGGACGAGGCTCTGACGGCGGCGGTCCATCTCAACACGGCGATGGGCTCACCACCTGTTACGTGGGACCGAATTGTACACGGTGAAATGTGGGCCGGTATAGGCCTCTGCCTACCCCTTCGGGGATAAAGGCGTGAGTATATGTATGTATGTATGTAAGTGCGAGTCGGAGTCGCGCACGGAGCGCCCCGTACCTAACAGCAACAAATCCCGTTAGATCTTTTGGAGCCCCTCTTAATAATGATTGTAATGTTTTTAGTAAGTACTTATTTATGTAAATTTTTAACTTTCGAGCTATTACAGTTCACGAGACAGCCTTTGTCAGACAGATAGACGGACAGTGAAATCTCAGTAATAGGGTCTCTTTTTTCCCTTTGCGTACGAGGCTCTTAAATATGTTGATTTTAGTACAAAACTGACCGTCGACGCTCCAGTCCATATTGTTGACCTCGGCCTTCATCTCCTGAAGCACCTCCTGCATGATCTGCAATAGCTCTTGCTTTTTGTCACCTTCGGAGAACTTCTCGTTGATTGTCTGCAAAATACGAAATGCTGTAATAATCTATCACATTAAAATAAACTCAGTGGCACTTTGAAGTGATAATTCGAACAATTACGTGTGCTCCGAATGCAGAGTTCCGACCCGAAATCGCAAACATATTTCCTCGAATAGAGCTTCGTTCGAGCCGGTTAATAGTCTCGAGGTGTCAATAATCATCAAGAATTTGGTCTCAGTACAAAAATGCCAAAATATCTCAAAAATTAAAGTAAAGTCGTGTCGGTTCAACTCCATAATTATATTTACCTCATACAACTGCTGTTCTTGCTTAGCGACGTACTGAATCTTTTTGGGCACAACTTGTAGTTCCCGCGCCATGTCGAACGACGCTAGGATGAACTGCTGTAATAACTTCACGTGTATCTGTGGAGATGAAATAAAAGATTCATGTAATATCACAGTACTAGAGGACAATATCGATAATTCCATAAAAGTTTTGTTTAAGTAAAATAGTTTCCGATTCTTGATAAAATTTAGTAGTATTTTATTATAAAGTGAAAAAAGACAACTTGGCCCAGACGGGACTTGAACCCGCAACCTTTGCCTAATCCAGGGCAATGCTCTAACCAATTGAGCTACGGGAGCCGTACTGATACAAGTTGACTTTTTTCACTTTATAATAAAATATTATGAAAAAGTTAGCATACTAATTGCTTTAAATATTAAAAATTTAGTAGATATACAGCTACCCTCAAACTTAAAAAAAATGTATATACCAGGGCTTCTCAAACTATATTTGGTTGGGCATTCTGAAACTGGAGCTCCAGTTTGGAAAATTCCTGCTATCACTTATTTTTTAACCGACTTCAAATAAGGAGGAGGTTACTCAATTCGACCTCATATATTTTTTATTTTATGACTTTCCGATCTGCTTGTATTTTGTATCTAAAACTTTAGAAAAACATGTTTCCCACAAGCTCAAAATAGCAAATGATAATAAAACCTTTGACTTTAAACGCATTGGAAAGTATGGTTTCTGAGCAATACGTGGCGCGAAATATGTTAGCCCTCTTAACGTAGTATTAACACAGCAGTGATTGGGCGATGGATGGTGCGATATTCATTAGAAACTAAGCTCCAAAATTCAAACTGTTTGTCCTGTCGTATTGAAGCTTTAGGATATAAACACAGGACAATGCTATTAGTTTATTCTGCTGCTATGAGCTATGAGCGACTGGAAAGGTTTGTGAACCAGGGCGTCGCGACGCAGTTTGGGAAACCCTGATATACACCAATTTTTTTTAAAAACGGTAAGATGCTCACTATTTTCGTATTGAAATGGACAACTTGGTGTACCGACTGTATGCCTCTGTCGCGCTGAGCTCAGGTTTTAATCTCGCGTCAGACAAATAATTGTGTGATTCATTATTGAATTGATTTTCCCTTTGTATACTATTTACTTAAGTATTTAGAAATCAAATTCAAATGACTTTATTGTGGAATCATAGGTAGTAGTATACAAGATGTTCGTGAAAGATACAATAATGTGTTCAACTATGTCCAGCCGCATAGGCGTACAATAGAAACGTACAAGCATGTTCATCAGTTGCCTTTAACTCATAGCACAAGCTTATATTTACAATAGTTTGGACTAAAAAGACTGTAAAGGCCAATCGAAGGAACAGCCTTACCGTAATGTGTTTTTTTACAAAACACTGCCAGCAGGGCTATGACTGCTTAAAAAAACTAAAAAGGTAAAAAAAAAAACATACAAACCTCACTTAACCTAGTACAATACTCCAACAAGTAACTCTGCATACATTCCGTCGCGAACTTCATGACAGAACTCAATAGGCCCGTTCTAGTCTTGGTCGTCTTCTCGTCAGCTTTGCCATTCGCACACGTTTCGTTCACATTTGGACTTGTGTTGTTAGATATAGATGGCGACACTTTCGCGTCGTTTTTACTCAGTTTTGTATCGTTTAGGATGAGCCATTGTGATTTGACGTAGTGTTTTAGTGGCGGGCTGGCTGTAAGGTAAAATGTGCGGATTACTAGTGTAATGGTTTTTGTTGATATTAGTTTTATATTTATACTAGCTGATGCCCGCAGCTTCGCACGCGTAACCACTAACTGTAAAATATAGCTTGATCTATGTAACAGTTATATTAACGTAAACAAAATTGACTTTTATTTCAAAGGCATAAAGTTGTTATTTACAGTTTGCCCATCCGTGTTCTCACTCTCTGCATTTTAATCACAAAAGCTTTATGCCGTCGACATAAAGTCAATTCTTGTATACGTTTGTAGAACTGTCACAGAGATCAAGCTATATTTTAAAAAGTATAGTTCAATCTAAAGTGGACTCTGGGCTCCAAAAACCAATATAAACTGCCGGTATTGTACGAAACTTACTCATCAACTCCCATTGTTCCATTAACTCGTTCATAAACGTCGCCTGTTCCTGGTATAGCCTATTTTCTTCTTCCGCACTTTTGGTATCAGGAGACTCTTGACTAGGCCTGTAATTACAAACACAAAAATTCTTTTTGAGTATATAACAAACTCTACCGCAAGCAGCATTGCTGTCATAGCAATACTGCCACTGAGGTGCTGCGCGGCAATGCTGCCTCCCGCGTTGATTCCGAGCACGGCATTCCACATATCTAGCCATACACACAACGGCTGACCGTTCGCCGAGGTTAACTGTTCAGGTGGGCCCAGTCTATTATCCTGATCTTGTTGCCTCGGAGGTAAACTTCAGGCTCTTGCGAGCATTTGCGCACGCGTGGCACGAAAAGCGCAACCAGGTGGAGCTAGGTGTAGTAGACACGTAACGGCGAAGTCGCCTGTTCTTTGTGAAAGTATCCCAAGAAGGGAATTTAACGCCAAGATGGCCAGGCCGCCCAGAATGGGAGAGGGCCGGGACAGTCAATTGAGGGAGTCTACAACGTGCGCGCCGGAAAGAGCACACGCAAGTACGGCGCGTAACTCCTGATGATTCGGTCCAAGCCAAGATGGCTGGAGGGACCATGAGGTTGGTGGAGGGGACTGCTCAGGTCGTCGGTAGAATGTATGGGGATGATCCAGTTTAACGTAGCGCTCTTCAGTTCTACCCTTTAGTGTCACTTGAAAGAAGTTATTTTGGTCTCTGCACCGGTCGCCAGCGCAACACAATCCGGTCTACCTGCACAGGCATAACTGCGCAGGCAGACCTGTACAGTGTACAGTTGTGTGTTGCGGCTAGCAGAAGGTATGCTTAGATGGTTCAGAAACGCAGAAACGATGGGTGATAGAAGATTGATTAAATGGGTTTATTATGATATACTACTATTTTTCAAAAAGGATTGGATGGCCAAATCCGAAACTATAAGGAATAGCGAAAAATGCTCAAAGGAGTCACGAGCCCGATTTTGATAAAACTTAAAACCTCATCATTAGATTTTTGAAAAACCAATAATCCTAGCTGGGAATCGTACCCATTGATTTTGAAAAAAAAAACACATCCTATATTATTACACCATACGATAGTGTTGCTATTAAGGATCTTATTCTGGGAAGTGGTATATTACTACGGCATTCCATAAGAGTATAGTAGCAATGGCTTTTAATGATAAAACCTGTAGAATACGAATAACTACAGTTTTCGTTATAAATACGTATTGTGCGTATACAGCACTGTAAATATCATTTCAATACTAAGCTATCAGCCTTGGTAACCCTTCACTTTATTTCAAAATTTACTTTTTAAACATATTAAATTCACCGTACCCACAAAGTACCTACACAACCAACCTGAATATCCTTTTAAGCGCGTCCATATTAAGCCGCCTGTCTTTTTTATCTTCCACCGGCTTATGTTCCTCCGGAGTGCTCATGTCCTCGCTGTTGGAGAACAGAATGAACATCACTTGACTGTTGGGGTTTATCTCTTTGATCTGATTGAGATCCAGGCAGTTCTGGAAATGAAAAATATCTATTAAAAGGATTTGACGTCTAGTGACATTAGCGACCAAGTGCGAGTTGGAGACACAGAATTAAAAAATAACATTTGTTGTATGGAAGCCTCCTTAATTCCCCTAGAAGCGGTATAGCACCCGAACCCCATAGTGTTCGCCAGTCTGCCGAGAGCCCTGGGACATCCTTCCGAGGGCTTACCCGGGACTCCCGGTGTTAGAAATAAAAAAAGCCTCCTAAATTCCCGTTTTTGCCTGATGAAATACATCTTCTGTGAAAATATCAGCTCTCGAGCTGTCACGGTTCCTGAGATACAGCCTCGTGACGGACAGACAGACAGACGGACAGCGAAGTCTCATCAATAGGGTTCCGTTTTTACATTTTGGGTACGGAACATTAAAAATTCTGTGAAATCCTTCCAGTTGATTAGGCCCTAGACGAAGAAAGGAATCGTATGGTAAAACTATCAGGCCAGGATGGGGCAGTTCGAGACCTGCATAAGATCAAAAACCAAGTATACCCAAATGAAAAATATCCTAAAAAATTTTTAGAATGAGTTTTTGTTGCATCTTTAAGTTAAAAAAAATAAAATCTGGGACATGTAGTACAATTTACGTAGGTACCTACCCAAAAACTTCCAAAATGCATCAGGCGTTTGTGAATGGATTTACCACGCGATAAACTTAACATCGAAGATATGGAAAAAATATTGTATATTTTTAAAATTTAGCAGTAAGTAAAACAAGCGAAACGCTCCCAAGAAGTACGTATGTAAGCATAATAAAAAGCAATTATAATGCTTACCTCTCCAGAGAACACAGCAGGCTCCCTGCTCTCTCCGCTCCATTTCCTCCTGAACTCTCCTCTCTTATCGCCATCCCCACTCCCCGTACTCTCCGTATCCCCCTGATCCCTCCCACTGCCAGCCATAGAATACAAATTGAAAGTATTCCAAAAATCCTCTTCACTCCTCGAAGAAACCATATCTGCAGAAATACTATCGGAGAAAATATTTTTTCCAATTTTATCTATAGCATAAAGGTATATAGGATTGAAGTTTTTCAGAATACTGTCTCTTTTAGAGTATAGTTCTGAATGTAGCTTCTTGAGTGTCAAATGGCTGGATGCGCCGGGTTCCGTATCCAGGTCCGGGGGTATAATGATCCGGACGCCGTTTTTAAGGAATTGGTTGTTGATCTCGATTTCTAGTATTGTTGTGATGTCAGTCTTGTCATGTCTTATTAAATCCTGTGGAAGAGAAAACTTTATTATAATCTATACACGGTGTTTCTTTTAGGGTGTCAAGCCGCCACTAGCTGGTAGCAGGGTTCCATACCTATCGATTAAACCCCGATGTATGTTCTACGATTTTTTGTAGTTTTCGAGATATAATGTTCTGTATGATTCCCTATTTTTTTATTATCGATTAAATTTTTTACATCTTGTATCAAAGTTAGGAAGGAGATTATTTTGTCCATAATACTGCAATCAATAGGCATTATAATAATAAAAAAATTTCCAAGAAAAGTCGAACCAAAAAGAAGTTGTAATTATTTAAAGCCACGTGGAAAAATAACGAAAAAAAATTATATCTCGAAAACTACAAAAAATCGTAGAACATACATGGGGGTTAAATCGATAGGTATGGAACCCTGCTACCAGCTAGTGGCGGCTTGACACCCTAAAAGAAACACCCAGTATATATAAAAATCAATGCCACTTTTCGTTGTAATTTTATAACTCAAGAACGGGGTCACCTATCCAAACCAAATGTTTAGGCTTTGTTCAGACTATTTAGTAGATGGTTTATGTGAAGTTTGCACAAAATTGATCGAGCGGTTGTTCATATTTTATCACGCAAACAAAGTTGCGCGGGTCAGCTAGTGGTTATATAGCTAGTTATAGAGTTATTCCAGACACAATATATATTTGTAAAGGGTGTTTTTTTTCGAGGTATAGAACTTTGAAATGGAATAAAACGAAAGTGATTGTTTTTATTGATATGGAAATGACTTTATTCGAAAGGAAATCTTCTGGCATTATAATTTAAATATGATTTCTGGCATACCGCCAGGGCTGGCTCGGACGTAGTCTAATCTAGAGGTCCAATTTTCGATGACTTTCCCAACATTTGTGGCCGTATAGCGACAATATTGCGCCGAATGTTATCCTCCAAGTGGTCAATCCTTTCGGGCTTATCGGCGTAGACGAGCGACTTCACATATCTCCACAGAAAATAGTCAAGTGGCGTAAAATCGCACGACTCTGGAGGTCAATCCACGTGTCCAAAAAGTGAAACTATGCGGTAACCAAACGTTTCCTTCAATAAATCAATTGTGGCACGAGCTATGTGACATGTTGCGCCGTCTTGTTGAAACTACTACTCCTGCACATCATGGTTGTTCAATTGATAAACGAAAAAGTCAGTAATCTTCGCTCTATAGCAGTCACGATTGACTGTAACATTCTGGTCAGCATCGTTTCTAAAGAAGTACGGACCAATTATTCCACCAGCCTATAAAGCACACCACACAGTCAGTTTTACTGGATGTAACGGTGTCTCAACATACACTTGAGGATCATCATCACCCCAAATATGGCAATTTTGTTTATTGATGTATCCATTCAACCAAAAGTGAGCTGCACCGCTAAAGAAAATTCGCTTATGAAAATCACGATACGCATTTCGGACAGAAACATGATTTTCAAAATAAATTTGCACAATTTGGAAGCATTGTTCAGGCTTCAGTCTATTTATGTTAAAATGCCAAACCATACTAAACATAAATCACTTTACAGCTGACAAAAATACCGCCGGTTAAAACAGCTAGGCCAACTTAAAGTTCTATACCTCTAAAAAAAACACCCGTTATATCACTTGGACGTGTGTACCTATTGACAGAAGGAAAAGTCTCCTTAAGGCGCCTCCCCTTCCGATCAGTCATAGGTCGTGTCGCTTTATGAAAAAGACGGATGATGGAGGGTTCAATTCGATCGATGTTACTGCAGTGCGTTTTTTTTTTATATTGAAAAAAAAACCATATACGTACACTATTCCATAATATTTGTTTATACATATAGGCCGGTCAGAAATTTAACAGGTCAGGTTCTTGAAGACCATACATAAACCTTTGGAAAGTCGTGAAGCAAAAACGGTTAGGTACATAAATAAATACTGTGGAGCAGTATACGCGAGGATTCTTTAATATGTGCAGTAATCCTCCAAGTATGTACCATCAATCAACAGTATAAATTTATCGGTTTTGAGATAAACTACATTTAATAAAAGCACGCAGAACGCGACGAAGTTTTTAATCACTCCTTAGCGACAAGTACATATCGTCACGCCTTTATCCCCCAAGGAGTAGGCAGAGGCATAGTAAACGCCCACATTTCACCTTATAGTTTTATGTCCCACGTAATAGCAACAAGTAGAAAATGAAATATTTCTATACTTCTTTCTTGCCATTTAATTTATAGTGAGTAGGTATATAAATTAAAGTGTGTATTATCAGCGTCTAATGTTACAACAGTTTTAGTAGGTACGTAAACTGTCACCGGTTGATAAGACTGTTTATAGTTAGACGTTCAGTTCTTTCCAACGAATTTACGAATATTTTTTGAATAAATTGGATGTTTCAACATAGGTCTATTTATTTATTGATAAGGATACAAGTACTTTTATGTGTAGGTACTTTAGCTATTTTAATGGTTCAGGTTAAATGCGTTAGCTAATACATCAATACTGTAAGATATCTTTATCATTAAATTAGCGGTCATTCAACCTAACCGCTAAATGTCGTAGTAATTAAGACAGAACGTATTTGTATATAATATGTCTTTACTACCCGTTCGCTCTAACTTTGCCGCTGGCGTAGAGGCGTATACCCGAATTGTTAATTAGACGAAGTAAATTGACAGTAGCTAATGTCACTTTGTCATAGAAACTAAGCAACATTTTATGAAGAAGTGACATTAGTTGCTGTCAATTTACTTCGTCTAATTAAAAATTCGACTTTAGTATGGAGCCGAGCGGCAAAGTTAGAGCGAACGAGCAGTAGTTATAATTATTATCATAATGGATGATTTACATTTCTTCGTCGCGTTTTACATTATCAGTTATTTATCTAGTCGAATCGTATTTTCTTAAAGAAATTTTACCGCAATTATGTAATTAGATTTTCTTAATTTCTTTTTTTATACCACCAAGGTGGCAGACAAGCATACGGCACACCAGATGTACCGGTGGTCACCGCTGCCTATGGGCGTTTGCAACACCAAATGCTACACTCGCGCTGCCGACCCTGTAAAAAACTTCTTAGACCCCTTTTGAAGAACCCCATACTGTACGTGTTTGGGAAAACCGAGGCAGGCATTTCATAGCATATTCAAATGTGTTGGCAAACAAATTAACAATTTCGGACGAATCAGTAATAGTATATAGCTTTTATGCGTTTCATATCACCTCCACTCACACCTCCCTACATCTTCCATCTAAATGTTGCATGTGAGATTGCCTTGCGCGACTAATAAGTCTTGTATGTGTTCATCCTGGTTTATAATAAAGAGCAATTAGCCCCTTTCTATAAAATAGATTGCAGAGGCGCTTATGACGAGACTTGTCTGTAGTCTGTGACTCTGTTGCATTAAATTACGTCACTAGGTCACGTGGATCATCTGTTCAAACTTTGAAATAAAACACAAATGACAACGTTAATCGGATTGAACTTTCACTTTCACAATAAACGTTAGAGGGGCAGTCGGGTGAGACCGTCTCACGGCTTCCTGTTTACTTTTACCAAAGATAATATATTAGTATTAGATACAGATCGGCAACTCCCTGTCGCACCACAGCTGTCATTATAGTTGACGGACGTGTTGAGGGAACATTTGCTTAGCATTGTTGGTCACACGTGACATTCAAGCTGGAGTTTCCGCCCTGTGCTTTTACTTTAAAGGTTTCAATATGTAAATCAAAGTCTCACCGCCACGGGCAAAGTGTCCCAGGGTCTCTTGTTACACTCCAACTCCTCGACCAGCTCGAACTCCGAGTTGCCGAGAGTCAGGTGCACCTGCGTACTGCTTCCGTATTGGATGCGCACCTGGGAAACAATATTTAAATAGCATTAGCCTACTTCTTGTCGTTAGTAGAGTTATTATTTTGGGTTTCCTTCCGCACACGCTTAGGTTGTGGAATGATCTTCCTGCCTCGGTTTTCCCAAACGCCTACAGTATGGGGTTCTTCAAAAGGGGTCTAAGAAGGTTTTTACAGGGTCGGCAGCGCGAGTGTGGCGCCTCTGGTGTTGCAAACGTTCATAGGCTGCGGTGACCACCGGTCCTTCTGGTGGGCCGTATGCTTGTCTGCCACCTTAGCGGTATAAAAAAAAATATATATCGGTAGCTGTTCCCGTGGTTCATTCGCGTAGAAGTCAGTTCAGCGGTTTAGGAGTGAAAACGTAACGGTTACTTTCGAATTTATAATAATAATAGGGACAGGGATAGAGAGTAGGTAGAGTTATTATACTATATTATCAAGCAGGCAGTTGTAACAGCTGATAGTGTCTATATCATGCCATTGTTCACTAGTTGTTTCTTTACAGGTTACATACATACATAACATCACGCATGTTTCCCAACGGGGTAGGCAGAGACTATGGTTTTCCACTTGCCACGATCCTGACATATCACTTTCGCTTCTTCTACTTTCATAAGTGTTTTCGTACATGCTCGTCGATTAAGGGTACTCTTGACCTGGCCTTTTTCCAAAAGGTGTCCAATTTGGTCGACATACAGACTTTACAGGTTACTAGATATTAATTCAGTTTGTTTGTAAACTGATTAATATTGTGTGCCGAGATCACGGCCTTTCGCAGCCTCTTCATGTTCTGACAACCCGGATACTAAAGAAGTTCCCAAGGGACTGTTTTTGGAAAAAAGTTCCACAAATAAAAGTTGTACTGAGCCATCCTCACTTGCAAATGGACTGACAGACGAAGATTGCTTTTATACCACTAAGGTGGCAGACAAGCATACGGCCCACTAGTTGTACTGGTGTTCACCGTAGCCTATGGACGTTTGCAACACCAGAGGCGCTACACTCGCGCTGCCGACTTTTGAAGAACCCCATACTATATGCGTTTGGGAAAACCGAGGCAGAGAGATCATTCAACAACCTAAACGTGTGCGGAAGATCAATGTAATGGAAGATCACTTCATTTTAGTGTATGTCCAGTTGCTTCCAAACCCAATCTGGATCCGGAGTCTAAATTAGTCGGTTACAGTTGTTATTTTTAATTTATTGTGAGTGTGGATGTCCGAATGTTTGTTATTCTTTCACGCTCTGACGGCTGAACGGATCTGGCTGAAATTTGGTTAGTAAGTAAAAGGATAGTCTGAAATAAATATTATGCAACTTTTTATACATAGAATAAGTTGTCATAGAAAGCGAGAACGTAAACACCTACGTACCCATCTACACCCTCGAGGTGGCGGCTCCGGCAGTATAGGGTGGCCCAACAAGCAATGCAGCAGACGCGCCCGCGCAGCCGGCGACGTGCCCAGTATAACCAGAGCTGTGGTGCGGGCAGCTTGGTTGCCTATGTCGTGCACGGCTAACTGTATCTCGGGGTCTGAAATAAAAGCAAAAATAATAACTAATTTTGAACCATTGTCACACAGCTCATACAAGCCTTTTTTTATTTCTATTTACTCTGGAAATCCTACATGGATACTATGCCGGACTCCTACCGACTAAAATTACACGATGCCCTACAGCGGTAGTCCCGGTTATGCCCTCGAAAGGATGTCCCTGTGACGCATCAAAGCTTATCTTGTTACACCCAGATTGATTGGTTTGTGTGATCAGCAAATATTTGTTTGAAAAAGAATCATGTGAGTAGGTTTGTCAGTTGTGTAGAATCCATTGTAGCATCACAGAATAAAGAGAACTACTATGATCTGTCGGCTGTGGTAGCATCATGGCTTTCAGTAGCTTAAATTGAGCAATATGACGTTCTATAAAAAGGCGTAGGTATTGTAGCTCGATGAAAGAACAACTTATCGAACCCCGACTCTGCACCGAGGCTCTCAAACTGAATTTGCTCGAAATAACGAGATAATAGGTATAGACATATTATCTTTTTAGTTCTTATTAAAAAAAGTTCTAACCATAATACGTAGTATGGCTATTAATTTTTTTACACCTCTATACAGCTAGAACGAGCAATACTAGCTGACATCATAGTATGAGTCATCAACATAGAAAATATTAATAGAACAGATTGGTGGTTAATTACCGTACCTACCACGCAATGCACGATCTATATAAATATAAATAGCTGGATCGCATATTAGTCGTTCTATATTGGGGAACTGCACTGATATTCTGTCACTGATAGTAAAGTCTAATATTACAACCTACAGTAAAATAATACCGCGGTCACGTTTGTTTATTGGGAGTTTGCGAGAGAGATATATCTCTTTAGGTTTTATTCCACTAAATAAGACCTATCTTTAGACCTTCGTCCACATGGATTGACGACGATAAGACGGATGCGGGGAGGGACTAGATGCGGACGACGCAGCACCGTGTATTGTTGCATGAATTGAAAGAAGTCTACGTTCAGCAGCGGACTACCGTAGGCTGATTTGATTAATTATTTTTGATTGTTACCACTAATTAAGCAGCAGAGAAGAGAACACATGGCCCGCCTTATCCGATGTGATCACTGTGGCGATGGCGTGGCCTATGAACGTCCGCAATACTAGAAGCGCTTAACTCCCTGCAAACCCCTTTGTACTTGAAAAGACGAAGTCATTACTTTGCTAGTTAAATAATAGTTCATAAGCAAATGTACATGTATCTACTAGGTATGATGTCATTGTAGGCCATTATTATCCTTCCTTGCATAATTTTCCTAACCACATCAAAATGACATAACATTGAAGGCTATCGATATATCTAGCATTATACCATAAATGGTGTATAAGTTAAATAACAAAGCCTTCCTTGCCTCTACTTGCTGCAAAGATACTACTGCTTACAACCATACGTTCATCATCTTTACCGTTAACACAAATCGTTTGGTGTAGTCGTTGAATTTATTTATATCAGCAGGCGGGGTAGTCAGAGGTGACCGACACTATGCCAGTAGTTGTGTTGGATCCACACTCCCAAGTAATACCTAGTAGGGGGCGTGCCGATTACTTTTACCGAGCACTATTTTTGAAGAAAATCCTCCTTTCCCTCCTTCCCCCCTTTCTTTATGGACCGAGCGTTACATCTTACGGGGTCTCATAAACCAGACATTTTTTTAGAATTATGTACCTACCTAAAGTATCTTCTGGGCATCCTCAGTATTGTTTTTTCATCGTAGGTCATATGAAAAGGTCCTTACTAGGTACCATATCAAATTTTATTTAATACTAGCCGATGCCCGCAGCTTCGCTTGCGTAAAATTTGTTCCCGTTCCCGCTTCTCGTAGAAACTTATTCCCGGGGGTAAAAAGTAGCCTATGTGTTATTCCACACTATAATGTATCACTGTACCAAATTTCAGCCAGATCCGTTCAGCCGTTCGAGCGTGAAAGAGTAACAAACATCCACCCTCACAAACTTTAGCATTTATAATATTAGTAAGAATTAAGATAAATCGTCGCTTATGTGTATATTATCGCTTATTATATGTACATGAGAGCTGACCAGCACAACTTCGTTTGAGTCACATGAGCGAGAAAGAGAGAGGTGTAATATTAATATTTAAGGTGATATAATGTTTCCCTTCGCACTTACTCCCGTCGCGTCGCTTATATTCATTAGAGCCGACCCGCACAACTTCGTTTGCGTCACATGAGATTGAGAAGGAGAGAGGTGTGGTATTAATATGTAAAGTGATATAATGTTTCCCGTTGCATTTACTTCCATTCGTCCTTTTTTTGGTACGGAACTCATGTGTGTCCGACTCGCACTTGGCCGGTTTTTATCGTTCAGTTGATTGGCTACCACTGCAGTCCATGTTCATCTACTCCCGTCACGTCGCTCATACTTCAAAACTTATTAAAAATGGTTATTGTAAGTGAACCTTAAAAGATAGGCATATGCTGTTGACGACATTTTTTTGTAACTTTAAAAGGGGAACATTTTTGTAATACAATTTTTACACGTAACTTTAACCATTTAAGCAACGTACGCAGTGGAAGCTCTCAAAAGAAATAAATTTTCCCCGTTCTCGAAACATTATTTATGGCTGCTCCGCTCCTATTCGCATTAGCGGGATTTTATATCGCCATTAGCCATCCTCAATAAATGGACTATTAAACTGTTAAATAATTTTCGAAATGCAACCAGTAGTTTCTGAGATCCAAGGACAAACAAACTCTTCAGTTTTATAATATTGTGAGCGAACCTTAAGAAACAGACAAATTAGGTTATTGTGAGCGAACCTTAAGAGATAGACATATGCTGCCGAGGACTTTTTTTTAGAACTTTTTAAGAAAAACAAAATTGTAATACACAGTTTTTACGTATCTTTAACTAATTACGCAACCTACGTCTCGGAAGCTCTCAGGCGGTAAAAAAATTTCCCAGTTTTCGAAACATTATTGATTGCTGCTTCGCCCTCATTCGTCTTAGCGTGATGTTATATAGCCTCTATAGCCATCCTCAATAAATGGACTATCAAACTGTGAAAGAATTTTTGAAATCCAACCAGTAGTTCCTGAGATCCTAGCGTTCAACCATACAAACAAACAAACAAGCAAACAAACTCTTCAGCTTTATAATATTAGTATAATGAAAAAGAACAACCGGGTTCAGACGGCATTTCACCCTTTGACCTTTGCTTAACCAGGGCAACGCTCTACCACTGAGCTAAAAAACGGTACTAAAACCAGCTGAAAATATTCACTATACTGTAAAATCCGTTTAAGAGCAGTCCAGAGCCATCTACCAAGCTGCTTCGTAAGTCTGATTTCATTAACGGACTCTTACCGACTTAAATCATCACGGTGCCCTACCACTATCTACGGCCGGGATCCCCGGGGAAGCCCCCGTAACGATGGAAGACAGACAAACCTTACCATAGTGCAGTATATCACAGACGTCGTCAAGCGCCCGCGCCGTGTCTCTGACGAGCGAGCGCAGCGTGCGGGTGACGGCGACGACGCGCCGCGACCACGTGTACCCGCCCGCCATCTACGCGCGCGCCGGTCCTCGCGCGCGGAGTGTACTGCATGCGTTTGATCTGGAGACAAGATATAAAAAATACTGAAAATAGCTAGCAGCGGCGACGTTCAATCACCAAAGTTTCTAAGCCCCGTTCATGTTCAAACCCTAAATGTGATCTACATTTAGGAGTTGAACACGATTTTTTTATTTGAGTATAAATCTCGCTCTACCCTCGATGGGCTGCACACACAGTGTTATTTTTTGTAATTGAATGTGGACTAGACTAAGAAAAGATGACCAATTTTTTAAAATCCACGTTGTAAGGGTTGAGCGTGGACTTTATTTAGGAGTTAAGCACGAAGCTTTGGAAGTTGAATAAGGACCGTTTCAGACAGGCTCTTCTAATAACCTTCAATCACATCAAAAACAACAACCTACCTACTTTATTTTTAAGTTAAATGGTTCTTTTCATTATTTAACTCTATTCTAATGGCTCTAGCTAGTCCTTTCATTTGATAGAATAGGTAAGTACCCTTATTGAAAAAAAAACTTTTAGCGGCGGCCATCTTGGAATTTCAATTTTACAGAATATATTAAATTGTATTGTTACCAGATGTAAAGGTGTGCACCAAATATCAGATCAATTTGTCAACACAAAGGGGGTCAAATTTCAAATACTTAATTTGACCTAAATATACAAATAGGACAAGATAAACCGTTTAAAAATGTGACATGTGTGTTGTAATACATGAATCATCTTTATTTCACTAGAGCAATCGGTCAGACGGGTACCTATGTCGGAAAGAACCGACTGAACTAGGTAATTGTGATCCTTCAAGTGTTTTTTATATTTTTTATTTTTTTATTGTGGTTATTGTGGTTGTTAAACCTAGGCATGTCCTCGGCAGGGACTTCCAGGAAGCCCAACCACATCAGCTATCTGAATTAACTGATTTTATCTTGTAATAAAATCATCAGGTGAGGTGACTCACTCTTCTATAAACGCTCAGCCGAAACCCTTGGACCTATAAGCTTCGAATATTTAGCGTAAGCTATCCCCTTATAATGAAGACACTAACAAAGGGGTTTTCAAAACGCGAAGTGGGCTTTAGGGCGTTAAAGTATAACGAAGTACCTATATCTGGCTAAGCTTTTTGGCTTGATGTGCGACTTGGCATTGCTGTAAGCGCATCAAGCACCTGAGCGATAAATAAGAAGCGGAGAAGAATGTACTTACTTATAATAAAATAGCGTTTATTTTTTAAACTCATTTCTCAAACACGGAAACCCAGGTCTTAGATTACAAACCAATATCTCTACTTATATCTATAGCCTTATCTGGGAATCTATAAGTGTAGACGTCCGGCTAGAGACATATTTCTGAGACAATTTTGGCCTGATCTGAAACGACGACTACGTATACTTACGCTAAAATAGAATTACCTAGTATTAACGCCAGCTATGTAAACACAAGACACCTCATTGAAATTAATTGAGTTGGGTACTTATAGATTAGTTGAGCAGTATTTGGAAAATTCGAAAGTAATGTAGGTAGGTACGAATGTAGATAGATACATAAATTAACTCTGTATACTCAAGTGCCACCTATCTACTAAAAGGACTGGAAGACACAGCTTAATATTAAAATATTTTATACTAAAAATACATTCAAAACACGTTATGATAACACACTAAGCAATTTGAAGGTCGATGGGACATACAAATCTTAAATGTACCTTTTTAAAATGCAAGTGTTTCACATTTTTAAGTAAGTCGACTAGCTAATTAGGAAGCTGTGCATGACATGGGGGGTGTGATGACGTCCTGCCTAGCTCTTCGGGGCGCAGGTCAACTTCACCTGCTGGTCTACAGATGAGGTCCTGGCGAACTAAAGGAAAACTCGTAACTACCCTTACACTAATTCGGGTGATCAGCGTGGTACAGTAAGGTCAATGATTATTCCAAAATTCAAATATGGTAAACCCATAGCCCATAGATCATTATATGTATGGTCGAGTCTACCCCATTTAAGGGTCTAGGTAAGCTTTGGGATTATCATTACGATTGTCGCAGGCAGATTGAACAGCACCCTGTGATTTTAGTCGGTGGGAGTCCTGCATAAAATCCATGAGGACTTTTAGACGAAAAAAGTTTCCAGGAGTTCAGCTAGGCTGCTAGGCCTATGTGGAATAAGTGCTCTGAAGCTACTGCGGTTTCATCAACATAAATGAGCACTCATGCAAAAAATAACAAAGACAGTGAAGTATTTCGAGTCAAATACGGAATAATATGTTTCAATTGATAGTTAATCGCGTAGTGTTTGACGGCGTGTTAGTAAAATCGTTTCACGGCCTTGCTCTCGGTCTCGCTCGGTGATTTCAGTCTGATTCACACAAATTCCATACTTACTAATATTTTGATATCAGAAGATTTTTTTTCAGCGGGAGAACGCGCTAATCGCTAATATCAGGAAATAGGCGACACAGTAAGCAAACTTTGACACCTAGTCATAACGGTATGTTACGTATAGAGATGGGAATTTGCCCGGAAAAAAACCCAAATGTGGGAAAAAACCGGGAAAAAACTCAGGGAAAAAACCCGATTGGGAATTTATTAGGGTTTTTTTCATATTTAGCATATGTAACATCTAGATAATGTATAGTTACATGTATATATCATTCAGTATGCACTATTTCAGTATTACTAACTAGTTAGAGATAATCTAACTTTGTTTATTTTAGCCCCTCTCTATAAAATAGATTGCAGAGGGGCTTATGGCGAGACTTTGTATGAAGTCTGTGACTTTTTTGCATTATATTACGTCACTAGGTCACGTGGATCATCTGTACAAAGTTTGAAATAAAACAATAATAACAACGTCAATCGAAGTGAACTTTTACTTTCACAGAGGGGCAGTTGGGTGAAACCGTCTCAGGGCTTCTTGTTAATAATTCAATAAATAGTTACGTTTTAATATTCTGTGCTATCTAATCAAATATAATGAAATTAAATAAAAAGCCTGTCTCTGTGTGTGTATTCATCCGCTCTTAGCGACAAGTAACCCGAAACTACGAACGCGCGAACGCCAACCTCCACCGTCTGAGGACAAACAATAATTCGGATAGCACGGCTCTGCCTTTCTGCATAGCGTCAAGCGCGTCAACTAAGTACATCGCGGAGTCATCCCAATGATGAGAACAGTATTCGACGCAGGAGCGAATCTGCGTCTTGTACTGCTAACATCTTTGATGTGGCGTGAAGTACCGCCTCACCTTATTTAGGGCTCCTAGTTCCCGCGAGGCCAGCTCAACACAACTCTCTATGTAGTTTTGTGATTGAGCTCACACCGGACGTCTATACCTACCGAAGATCTCCAGGTTGTCCTTTAGTGTAGTAGTGTTCTGAAGAGAGGGTAGGGGTAGAAATGGTGACTTCTTAGCTATAAACGCGCACGCCTGTGATTTTCTGGCATTGTACTCGACCAAGTTGTATGAGCCTAATGGGCAATGCGACCCAGGTCCCGGTCGAGATCGGCCACGAGTTGCCTTATCTTTTCCTCCACGTCGCGTCACCCATCGGCTGGACGGCCAGAATAGCTCCCATACAGAGTACTATCATCCGCATAACAATGAATGTATCCCAGCAAGGGACAGCATGTCATGGATTGCGGAAGAAAGAGAGTTGGGGACAATACCGATCCCTGTGGTACTCCTGCATTTACCTGCAAAAATCAGGAAGCCTGACCATCACAGAGAACCCGTATACGTCGCCCGCTCAGGAAGCTGGCCAACCATTAATGTCATAGAGATTATATGTATATATATACATATAATCTCTATGACATTAATGGTTGGCCGTATATATTAAAATTTTATCCGAAATGCACCCGGTAGTTTGGTGGAAAGGACTCTGCAACTCCAAAATGCTGAGTAGGGTTGCAGTGAGTACGTATTCTAACTACCTCTATACTTTAGCAGCCACTGAACGCTCATTTAGCACGAATGGGCATATACATAGTCACAAACGAAATAGATTGACTACACTTTTATATCGTATAATAGGAACCTGGGCAATTCTAGAAGCTTTGCAGCGGTGTCGTATTGATTTGCGATATATCGAGGTGATGAGGTGCTTGTATGATACCGCTGAATATAACCGGTAATGTATCTACACCTTCGGTTTGCTGACGACATCGTTTTAATAGCGCTGGAACAGGTGAGCGGTATGCTGCATAGTCTTAGTGAAGAGTCTCGACGTGTTGGCCTCAGCATGAACCTGGACCAAACCAAGGTCATGTTCAATGAGCATGTCGTGCCGGGACCAATATACGTTGAACGATCGAGGCTTGAGGTTGTCCATGACTACACCTACCTTGGGCAGGTAGTCACATTTGAAAAACGAGTAAACTGGATAAGGAAATAGCCAGAAGGATTCGCTTGGGCTGGGCAGCATTCAGCAAACAGCGCCGGATTTTCTACTCGCCGATACCGCAATGAATGAAGACGAAAGTCTTCAACCAGTGCGTTCTACCAATTATGACCTACGTTGCCAAAACGTGGACACTCGGAGTGGGGCTAGTTCACGCTCTTAAGGATGCGCAACGAGCGATGGAACAAGCTATGCTTGGAATCTCTCTGAGGGATAAGATCCAAAATGCTATCCCGCATCTTTGGGGGGCAGAAAGAAGCGGCGCAGTCCTACTTACTCCCTCTGGTCTCCAGCGAGAGAGTGTCCAAGTCCAGACCTGCCACGATCCAGGACCTGGCGCTATTGCGCCCACGCTATGTATTCTACCAGTATTTCTTTTCTACCAGTTAATACAGTGTGATTCCCGAGCTCCCTGCAGTGCTGGCACTCTGCCATGGTTTCCCGTTGTATTTACCACAGATACTTACCGAAGCTCCCGTGGGATACGGGAATAATACTTATAATACTTACTGGAAGTATCTGTGACAACCTGTAGGAGAGAGCACCGTGTCTCCTCTCCAGCCACTCATCCATGAACGGTCTGACCGCCGCGATTGTGGTGGACCCCCCTCAGGTTGCTCAAGTCGCACCTTCCATGTCTTCTCGGTTTCCTGGTAGACCTGGGACCGTCGAGCCTACATTTCTAGAGATGGGAGGGCTTTTGGCCCAGCTCCAGCTCCTCCTAGCACCATTTAAATAGTGACGCAAGGGCTCTCGCTTCCAAGTCCCGTGGGGGGGGGGGGGTTCTGGCTAGGAGACATGCCGCATCACCTGACATCGTGCGTGTGGAAACCCCTTATCACCCTGACGGCCTCTGCGGGCACTTTTGTAAAGTGTACTAAATAATTGTTAGTATAGCTCGTTTTTTTTGGTCAAAGATTCTTGAAAGTTTCAATATAACTTTAATCTGCAATGAAGTGACATTCCGCCACGATTGGCAGAAAGAATCTTATGATATAAACAACAAATCGTCTTTTTGTTGTTATAATAACAGTTTGGTTTTATTTTAGTTCCTGAATACTGCCACACATTTTGACATTTCGAACAACAGGCAACAACTAGTGCCCTAGATGCATCGGCGCAAAGTATGTGCGCATCGCAAAGTACCTATTCTTCGTTGCATTTGTCCTAAAGATAATAAAAGAATGTTTATATTTCTCGGATCGTCAAATAATGAAAGGGCAATGCCAGGTCTTCATAGTAGTTTAGGCCCTGGGTGCCCAATCATGAAAATGGGTACAATATATTGCTTGTAAATAAAAATAATTTATTCATAAAAGAGAAGTTAAAACATAAGTTGGGGTTTCCAAAATATCAAGGCTTTTAATTTTTATAAATATGCTCTTACACAAGCACTTTAAAGTTATTAGAAACTCTTCCTGCAGTCATTTAGCTAATTAATAATGTATTTGTTGTCTTTCATACATTTATTCATTCATCTAAAGTCAGTATTCATGATTAGTCCAGTCATTATATACATTTGGAAATGCAAATGAACCGAGAAAGCCAAATTTTGGATATTACGTGTGGAGGGGCTAGAAAAGCTTAAGTTCAAATTGTCGACCAAAATAATCTGGTGGGTTTTCCGCCATCTTGAAAAAAGGGTTATATTCAGTTTTTTCATCATAATTCGGTTCCCCGTTGAGATACGAAAATTTTAAAAAAAGTTTTTTGTTGCTCTTTGTACGATCTACAGTTAAGGTCTACACATTTTTCACGTATCGATCACAGTTATCGAAATATCGATCCAAAAAGCAAAAAGATCGATAAAAGTAGAGCAGGCTTATGAGGATGCTGATACCCTCATTGTAACGACAGCAATTAGAGAAGCATCGTTTCATGACTCTGTTGAAATCGTTGGCGAAGATATCGATCTTTTGGTTTTAATTTCCGGACTTGCACAGGACAAAAAAAAATTATTTTTCGCAAACCAGCTAAAGGCAAAACAACGGCAAAACTATACTCTCCGAATAGTTTCAAGCATGATAAGTCTGTTCTTGAGAACATTCTTTTCATACATGCTTTCAGCGGTTGTGACACCACGTCATCTTTTTATAATATTGGAAAGTCGAAATTCATCAGCACCCTCGAGAAGAACCCGAACCTCCGGTCATCGGTAGAACTATTCAAGCAAGAAGAGGTCGATCCGGAGATGCTAGCTTGCGCGGGAAAACTATTCCTTATCGCTCTGTGTGGTGGTCGTAAAGAGGATACAACGATGGATAGTTTGCGATTCCACCGCTTTGCAAAATCAATGACGACAAATAAGACGAATAATGTTTCACTACTCCCACCAACGGAAAGCGCAGTCCGCCAACACGTTTTCCGGACATATCTACAGGTACAAACGTGGCTCGGAATTTTCAAAGATCCTCAGGAATGGGGTTGGCGACAGACGAATTACGGGCTTGAACCAATTTGCACCACAGCCGCACCTGAACTTTTAAAACTCATTTCGTGCAAATGTAAAGGAAAGTGTGGGGGGTTGTGGGTGCAGGAAAGCAGGAATTAGTTGCTCCGTTATTTGCCTGCACTGTAGTGGACAGACATGCAACAATGTCGCCAGAGTCGACATTTTATTCAACGACGATCACGATGATGATGATTATATTTTTTCAACCGTCCCAGCATCATTTACTGCGATTCAAGAGTTTTCACGACTCGAAGAGTCTACCGAGGAAGAACTTCTACAGCCAGTACCATCGAAACGGCGAAAACATGTGAAAAAAATTACCACCTGTAATTATTGTTTTTTTCTGCATAAAAATTATTTAATCAATAATTTTCATGTGTTTGATTTATAATTTGGCTGGTTTATTAATTTATTTTGTATTGCAATAATTGCTTGAACAACCATTGATCCATTTTGACGTATGGATACAACCGTGCGAGCGGCTAAATCAAAACCGGGCACAGTCTTACTGACTTTGCGCCGCGCTAGAGGTCGTAATTCTTATCGAAAATAAAAAATAAAAAAACGAATTTGTAGGTCTGAACACGATCACCAAATTTCATATTGGACATTTTTCGATATCTTTCACGAGAAAGAAGGAAATAGCTAAAAACATTTTTTTCTCCCCAAATTTATGGCTTTTTGGATCGATATTTCGATAACGGTGATCGATACGTGAAAAATGTGTAGACCTTAATTGTAGATCGTACAAAGAGCAACAAAAAACTTTTTACAAAAATTTTCGTATCTCAACGGGGAACCGAATTATGATGAAAAAACTGAATATAACCCTTTTTTCAAGATGGCGGAAAACCCACCAGGTTATTTTGGTCGACAATTTGAACTTAAGCTTTTCTAGCCCCTCCCCACGTAACATTCAAAATGTGGCTTTCTCGGTTCATTTGCATTTCTAACCCGATTTTTTCGACGTAATGACTGGACTAGATCAGAATTGAATATTTAAATATTGAAAACAAAAAACAGAAAAACATACAATGATGCATTACTTTTTGACAATGACATAACACTGGGTGGCTGTCAGTCACTCACTTGACTAGTCAGTTTAATTGTATCCATATTTTGTAAGCTCAGCGTCAACGTGTATAATAATTATTACATTACATTGAAATTCAATAAAACTTACTATTTACCGTTTAGAAAATGAGATCTTCATATAAATAAGTATCTATACGTTTTCGTATCAATATCTTTCTATCAGGTCACTGCATGGTTGTCTTGTATTTCTTAGTAGTATACATAATTATAATAAACAAATATTTAAGTTACCCGCCACAGACAGTGTATTCATGCCCACACTTTCCGTCCGGAGCGTTCAAGCACGGTAAGATCGGATAAGGAATTGTGGAATGATTTTTCTGCCTCGGTTTTTCCAAACGTCAACGGTATGGGGATCTTCAAAAGGGGTCTTAGAATGTTTTTACAGGGTTGGAAGTGCGAGTGTAGCACCTCTGGTGTTACAAACGTTCATAGGCTGCGGTGACCACTAGTACGTCTAGTGGGCCGTATGCTTGTCTGCCACCTTAGTCGTATAAAAAAAGTAAATGAAAACTTAATCTGAGTATTTTGTAAAATTACTACCTATTCTATTAGTTTACGAAAGACTTGCCAGTCTTTCCCCAGCAGGTGCAAATGGCGGTGTATTTATTGAATAACTTTTTATTTTGACGAAATTAATCCTAACTTCTATGAAGTCGTGAATAGCAACAAAAATTATGAAAATTCATAACTTATTTTTTCAGCTAAATACCAAGTATGGGCAATCAGGGCCCTATTTCGGCATTGCCCAAAATTCCCGTCTATTGGGTTTTTTCCCGCATAAATAACGGGTCTTTTCCCAAACGGGAAAAAACCCCGGGTTTTTTCCCGTTGGGTTTTTTCCCTCCGCCCATCTCTAGTTACGTATGGCGATTTATGTATGCAGTGTACGCTGCATAATGCCTGCTTCAGTCTCTCCACACGAACATGCTATATTACGCAAAATTGTGCTAACTGACGTCGCGTCACGTCATCATTATAAGTTGACCAACTGTGTCGAGAATAAATGTAACGCATTTAGTTTCAGTTGGAACCATTGTTGAAGCGCTCGTGGCCCCGCGGACTCAGTGTTCTGTAAACGATCACTGTAGTAAGCAACTATCACTATGGCCAGTCCTTGGATGGGTAACCATCCATGTGACTACTTTGTGACATTTTTTTGAGCGTTACCGTGCTTCGGAAGGCACGTTAAGCAGTTGGTCCAGGTTGCCAGTAAAATGGCAGTCGTTAAGCCAAGTAAAAAGACTTTTAAGAAAAATTTTCAAGAGCAGGCAGTCACAACACAACCTTCGCCTGTCCATCTCAACACGGCAATACGGCTCACCACCTATTATATGGGCCAAATACTAAAAAGGTAAAATGTGGGCATATACTTACCTAATATGCCTCTGCCTAGGTACCCTTCGGGGATAAAGACGTGACCTTACATCATCATCATAAGACCATCACATCGCAACTCCTTAGATATTATGATGACCGCTACAGCTAGTTTCAGCCTCGTACCTACAGTTTATGGATTCCCATTTAAGCTAATGGCATCCCACTGGCAGATATAGGCAAATTGGTGAAACGTGATAGGTGGAGAACTCAAGAGTTGCAGTCTTACAGTGGTCTTGTACTCTAGTCAAAACATTAAGCTGGTAACTACAGCAATTTCACTTAAATTCACCAAGTAGAGACAATTAAAAAACTATGCCTACTTTTGCTGTACCAAACATCTACCTACTGTGCCGCAGTAAACTTTGTAACGAGTCCTCTAAAAAGAAAACCCACGTCTTCAATTTATCTGTTCATTTACAAAGTCCGGTGATGTGCTCAATATAGCGCAGCGGTGATTCCCAGCGGAGCAAACACGGGGTTCGGGAAACAATGACACATACAGGAACTAATTGATTTCCTCGAAGTAGTAGGTATGCTAATGCATACTATTCGCCCACACTTCATTACTGGTAGTTAATCTCACGTAAAATGTGTTAACCAATTGCCGCGAAGGAAGTAAGGAACGGACAGAGACGGGTAGTGGCTTGGTAGTTTTGGTAACCAGTTAATATGGCCCTCATCTGGGCTTGAAGTCTATGTAAAGTATTATTGACAGCCAATAAATACCAGCGACCGAGCTTGCCTTCTGAAGCCAAAAGACACTCGAATCATGAAAATGCCACAAATCGTCACTCATCTCAGAACTGAGTATAAAATTCTAGTACAAGAGCCCTTTAACTGTACCTACCTCAAACGCTCAGTGCGCAAGTACTCGGCAATATACGACAGATCGTATAGTTTACGAGTTGGAAAGGCACCAAGGTCACGTGGAACCGTTACCGATAACCCACAGGACGATTACCTTCGAGACGCACAAACAAACAACGGGAGACAATATCTCCGTAAATAAATACGATATTGTTGGTTGCCATAATTATATTACATTTACATTGTTTACTCGATAATAGCTGTGATGAATTTCTGGCAATAAATTTTATTACCATTTGATATAATATCTTGATGGTGCTGCTATGCAGAGTTCCCGTGTTTGATTCCTGGGCTCTAAAGATTGTAGATCACTTTAGTCTGGACGACAACAAAATGGGACAGGAATTTCAAAACTCAAATCAATAATAGGCCTTATATATATTAGTCCCTATGTGCGGAAGAGGATTAACTAAGGAGTCACATTGGGTACCAAAAATACGACTCCGATAAAAATGATACCTACTGGGATTAATCCTCGGTTATTGAATTCATATAGGTAATATAATGATAATATAATACCTACTTGAGTAACATATACACGCATTACAGCTCAGGAAACAAAAAAATATTTTTGTTCTCTTTGTTTGCGCATCCGATTCGCCCTTGACTGGTTATTTTTATACATGTTAGGAAGGAATTATTATTAACACTGCGTTTACCTACTTTTCTTAAAGATACATTTCTACCTCTTTCCCAGGTTGTTGGGGCGGAGCCTTAGACCATATATCACGGGACTAGCCTTTGCGAACCACCGCATACAAAAATATTCTGCTAGTTTTCATAGCGGGTGAAGGGGGAAACACAAAGACATATGGGTGAATATACGCTAATTGAATTTCAGTGGCCCATAGAGAAATTTTATGTTAACCCCATTATACTATAGTTTCCGTATGCTTAAACAATAAAGAAAATGTTATCTAATTTGGACCACATAGTTTATTTATAATAATTTGTTTTATTTTAGCATTAATAGTCTAAAATAGTCATAAATGTATACTCCTCTGGCTTTACCGCTTACCAGTTTATGGTAAATAAATGGTCAGATACTTTAAATCTGTATGCCATTATGATCTTTTTTAAGATGATCAAATGCTTTAATAAATTTCGAAACATATTTTAATAAAATACACTGTAAAAACATTTATTAATATAAAAAAAATAACTTATCTTTTTTGGCCCCTTACAAAAATGTCACCTTCATCTGGCGAAACCCAAAGAACTAAAATTTTACTTTAATGCGCAAAGATATGTTTTTGACTTTAATGTATGCGCGGGTCACAGTGTAAAGTAAGAAGTACGCTAACATCCTTGAGAAAAGCTTTAATAATTTTGCGTCAGTTTGCGATTGACTGCAGGAAAGCGGGTTTGTGCCAGTCGCCAGAATATTTCCTCTGGTAAGTATATATTTTTCTATTTTAAAGTTACGAAATTGTATATTTGAGCAATGCAATGTTTATTGTGTGTAGATGTCATGTATTAAGTTAAAGCGTAGTCAGAAATGCGAGTGATGCTATTTTTATAGATAATGTGCGATTTTGTCACTTCTCTGGCGTCATTACTCTGGCATATTTCATGCCAGAGAAAAAACATACGCGCCAGGAAAGTGACAAAAATTAAATAATGTAGTACCTTTCGTTAATACTTAATGTATTAAGAGGTCGATTCATTTGTTCTAGCTACTCCAGCATAATCAGACATCATGGCAAGCGATAATTACCACAGAGCCCCATTAACTGGCCACTACACGGAAGACATACTGGATATAGACCAGGGCGAGGTTAGGGTGGTTCTCGAGCGACTTAAAAATAACAAATCCCCGTAAAAGACGGAATTATACTGAGCTCCTTAAAGCAGGCGGAACTCCAGTCCTTAGAGAATTAACGAGCATCTTTAACCCTCTATCACTCAAGAAATGGGTTTTATTTGATTTTTTGTATTCAAATTGACATCAAAAAAATGAAATACACGTATTTCTGGATTTTTTAATTTTTTTAATATTTTGGGAAAAAACTACAAGAACAGGGAGTGTTGCCTGTAGGCAACACTGCGGCAAGTGGCCATAATTTATGAGCATACTGTGTATTAGGAAAGATGAAAATATCTTAGGCATTTTCTGGTTTTGGTGTAATATAACGCCACCCCGGATGTCTCATGTCATACATACATACATACATACATAACATCACGCCTGTCTCCCAACGGGGTAGGCAGAGACTATGACTTTCCACTTACTACGATTCTGGCAAACAACTTTCGCTTCTTCAACTTTCATAAGTGTCTTCATACATGCTCTTCGGTTAAGGGTACTCTTGACCTGGCCTTTCATGTCATACATTGTGTAAAAACTGCGGTCAGTGACTAATGCGTCTCTTCTCGTCGCTTTTGGTAGTACATGCTGAGCAGGTAATTTTTGCTTTTTAGCTTGAAACTCGTTTTCCAGCGTCCTCCGTCTAGACAAAGTTTTTTTATGAAATTCATAAAAGGCCCTGAATGGACCTACTGGCGCATCCCTCCTCTTACAGCCCCGAGTTTTACAAGCGGAGCTAGAAGAGGCACAACATAGGGCCGCTAACTTGAGGACTACCGTCAATTAGCCATGACGCTTTTGTGAATCATATTTACTCATACACACAAATGTCCACTTCCCATACGACTCGACTGTATGCTATATTCAAGAAGTCCGCTACTAGACATATCATGGTCTGGATTTTCTCTTGGAAGATTATTATTATTGTTGGTGAAGCGCAAAATTTGATGGATTTTTCCAAATTTGTTCGACGTCATTGTTTCGTTTGGAAGAAGGTTTCCAAGTATGGGGCTCTAGTGGTAACTCTAGTGAATGTTAGCCAGATTTTAGGTATACCTTAGCAATGAAATTATTGCCCTACGACAGACTTATGTAGTCGGAAAGTCCTGTAGGATCTTTAGAACTGAATAAAACTTTATCTACTCAATCATTTACGTGATAAGTTCTTGTGAGAAGAAACAGAAAAAAACTTGTATGGGTGTGTCTAACTCAAGTAGATCTCTCGATCAGGCTCTTATTTTTCGTAACTATGAGCATGCATAAGCTGTTCTGGCAGTCAATTCTAATTGTTTTAGCTTTCCAGCCTAAATTCAGCTAAGCAGGCTTTCCTGCAGAATCTTGTCGAGTTCTCTTCGCTTGGGAGGGTTCTGCAGTACTGTCCTGTGGCAATGCAGCTTTCCAACTAGAAGAAGAACCTTCATCATTACATTATAGGGTTTTATTATCCATTCTACATCAATATCTATCTCTGGATCCTCATCTTCGAAATTTTCTAAGTCAGGGCCAAAAACAAGTTTGGCAAGGCTATCACCATTAAAATATAGACCTCCTTCACTATCAGAAGCATTATGCAGCACAAGATTTATGTTATTGTTGCCAAGAAACTTCTACGAGACATTCTGAAACACAGTAAAAATACAATGAACACCAACCAAAACATGACACTTTTGCCTAATGTAGCCTACGGGCTACAAACAAGATTTCCCCAAAAAATCAAATTTCAACATAAAAAATCGTGAAAAACAATATTGTACAGTATAATTACGACACTTACCTGTCTAAGTTTTCAATAAAAATCTTAAAACACAAGCAGCATATTATATTTATCACACTTTTCAATCGGAGTCGACTGCTACTTTTCAAATGTCTCGACCGACGAATATAAATATCAATTTGCGAAAAGTTATGCCACCTAGGTATTTTATTCAGTACCAACTCGTTAGCTGAGAGTTTAAACCAACAGCTACAGTGCGTAATTACATTAAAATGTTAAAAATATGAATTTTGTAGGCAACTAAACGGTATGTAGCCTACAGTCTACACTATGATACAGAGGGTTAATTCCACTCTCCTGCAGAGCCAGACATCCAAAGCGTGATGTGGAAGTGCGGTGGCTCTGTTTTTTAAAAAAAGGTGACTAGATCTTACTAAAGAACTAATGTGACGGCCCCATCTGACTCCTAATTCATATTTACTAGTTGTCCTCTAGATTGTCACAAATAGCTTCACCGGAAAACTTGACGAGTTTCAGCCAATTGAGCAAGCCGGATTTCAAAAGGGCTTTAGTACCATGGAACACATCCATACTGTTCGGTGGATTGTACAGCAAACAGAGGAGTACAATCAGCCACTGCGTAAGTATGGCTTTCGTGGACTACGAGAAAGCCTTCGACTCTATCCAAACCTGGACAGCCCTGGACGCTTTGTAGCGATGTCGTATTGATTGATGATGTATCAAGGTGTTGAGATGCTTAACATACCACTACCATGACTATCCAGTTGGAGGATTAAAAGTAAAATCCTATAGCACGGCGCAGAGGTGTATATAGGGAGATGTAATATCCCCTAAACTCTTCACCAATGCGCCTGAGGACTTCTGTTAGTCACAGGTCTGAGATAGGGCGAGAATACAAACGGTGAAACGATTTGCCGATGACATGAAGAAACCGAATTTCGAGATGCGTCGTGCTATTATGACGAGGTATCGTCATGGTAGAGGAAATGCTGGAACAGTTGAGGAGTGTGCTGTAAAGTCTTAATGAAAAGGTTCGACGTGTTGGCTTCAGCATTAACTTGGATGAAACCAAGGTAATTTCAGTGAGCGTGTCATGCCGATACCAATCTACGTCAAAGGATCGAGCGAGACTTGAGGTTGTCCAGGAATATACCTACCTTGGTTCGGTAATCATACTAAGAAAGAATAATCTGGATTAGGAAATAGTCAGAAGAATCCGCTTGGGCTGGGCATCATTCAGCAAACTGCGTCGTGTTTTCTATTTGCATAAACAGCAATGCCTGAAGCTGAAAGTCTATCACCACTGTGTTCTACCAATTATGACCTACAGTGCCGAGACCTGGACACTCACACTGGTCCTTAAAGTGGCACAGTGAGCAATGGAATGAGCTACGCTTGGGGTGTATACAAAGGGAAAAATCTGAAACAATTAGATCACATTTATCAGTGAATCATAGTGGTCGTCATAGCCCGCAGAGTATCGGTTTTGAAGTGGCAGTGGGCTGACGACATCAGTAGAAGAACCGATGGCCGATGGAGTAAATGAGTTTTGGAACTTTAACTTGGTAAAGGTGGGGTAGGACAACTCACCGCCAGATGGAGCGACGACCTAAAAACGTCACAGGGATTGACTGGATGCGGAAGGCGCAGGACCGTGTACATATTATGGGCAAGCCATTATCTCCGAAGGGGTGGGCAGAGTGTATTGTGGCATAATTTGGAAGAGGCCTACGTCCAGCAGTAGACTATCATAGGCTGATTTCATGATTGATTGATGAAACGAAACATAAGCATTTACAAACCATAAATATTAAAAATAATTATGCGTTTAGAAACTGTGAAGACTGAATTTCTCACGTATACAAAAAATATTCGAAACCTATACTGTATATTAAATGTTTTATTTAATATTTCTCCCTTTTCTTAGCTAATAATCAAAGACATGTCACTACTCTGCTTTAATTTGTCACTATTGTGCCATAGTGTCACTCCTCTGATAACATATTTTCCTCTGGCGCTTATAAAATTCAAAAAATTGGAAAAATCTTCTGGCCAACCTTATTAGGACTTTGCAAATATTGTAAAATATACAAATTATCGATATTGAATGGAACAGATAACATTTTCTTGTGGGACACAAAAAAATCAAATACCGTATATTCACCCATATAAAATTTCATTACATTTAAAAATGTATTAATCGACAAACGCGTAATGGCTGTTGTGTGTTAATTTTTATTGTACAGTCAACTACAATGAAATGTACTAGTTTAATCATCTAAAATGATGTACTGATGTACAGTGCTTTTTATAAAGCCAAAAGACCAAATGGTCTATTGGCTTGGCAGAAAACAATGCTTAAGTAAGGCGCATCCTGTGGTTAGATGATCTAAGGGCGGAGCGCCATACCCAAACAACATGAAAATTCAAGTTGCAATCAGCAGGGCAACATAGAGCTCGCACACATGCAAGAGAATAACGGAATAGCACTTAGAAGTTTTGAATGTGTGCGATACGGGTATCCTCGTAAACTTAACAAAAGCACTTAGGCTACAGAATTTTTCGCAATTTATTGGAGCGAAGTCACCTCTTAAGAATGTAACAAAGACCTTTTTGGTTCTGCCCTACTGCCTTACTAGATCACTATGACCGGAGGCAGGAGTATGAATTCACTTTACGGAGGGCCAGCCATAACTGCAGGGACCATAGAGCCTTTCCTATTGTAAAAATGGCGTATACCTACCTAATTTATGTATCTTGGTTTGGCGCCATTAAATTCAAAAGTTGTCGAAGTATTTGGACAAGCTCACAGATCTTTTGGAGTATAACCTACCTAGAATAAATACCAGTTACAATTATCCACAATTAGGCAATAATCGTGACAGTCGTCATCAATAAATTGCTAGTACCTAATTAATGCAGCTATAAAAATGTAAGTACATGACACCCCTACTACCGTTGTAATAGCTCTGCTGTACACTTAACTCGCAAAAGTGTTAGTTTCGTTTTGTTTTGAAATTTAATTTATCATCACGATGACTTTCATTGGCGGATTCTCGAGTCCACCATTGACAATGAAAGGAAATTCCATAATTACCCCAATGAGAGTCTTCTTGATGAACTCCTTCTTTAAGAAAAAGCCCCACAGGAAGTGGACTTCCTGTGGGGCTAGCAACTTCTTCATAACGCACAGGAGGTGTATATTTAGAGATGTTTCTGTGACAGGTTTAATACTGGCAGTGATGGCCGACGCGTCCGAGCATCTCTAAATTTAGACTTTCGCGCTGAAAGGGCTCGGAATGCTCGTATATTGAAGCCTACCCTCCGACCTACAGCGCTCCATATCCAGACATCATTGGGATCCGAAAGGTTCCAATTTGAACTTCAAAATCGTTGGGATTTGCTGGAAACCACTGGCTGCGTTCATGATAAAACCGACACAATGGTCAAAGCGCTGCAGCAAGAGTCCCGAAAGTTTTTGCCCGGGAAAGACAAAAAGAGGTGTTCGAAACTCTCTTTAGAACTAAGAGAAATAAACTTTACAATCCGAAAGCTGGTCAGACGCGACCTCAGACGCTACAGCACCACTGTCGCCGAGGACGCTATTGAACAGAACAGGGGCGCCAAGGTCTTTGCCCAGCAGCTCGGAAGACCCCGTCTAACGAAACTTAAAACAGCGGGTAGCAAAACCGTGACCTCAGTATGATACCGCTACCACGACCGTCCGGTTGGACGATAAGAAGACTAATCCCATAGCGCTGCGCAGAGGTGTGACACAGGGAGATGTTAATCACCTAAACTCTTCACTAATGCGCTTGAGGACGTCTTCAAGTCGTTGGGCTGGGATGGGTGGGGCGTAATATAAACGGTGAATATATCTCACACCTTCGGTTTGCCGACGACATCGTTTTAGTAGCGGAAACGCTGGAAAGGAACTGCATAGTTCAAGTAAAGAGTCTCGATGTGTTGGCCTTGGCATAACCTTGGACAAAACCAAGGTCATGTTCAATGAGCATGTCGTGCCGGGACTAATATACGTTGAAAGATCGAGGCTTGAGGTTGTCCATGAGTACACCTACCTTGGGCAGGTTATCACATTCGAAACGAATAACCTGGATAGGGAAATAGCTAGAACGATTCGCTTGGGCTGGGCAGCGTTCGGCAAACTGCATCGGGTTTTCTACTCGCCGATACCACAATGCCTCAAGACGAAAGTCTTCAATAGTGCGTTCTACCAGTTATGACCTACGGTGCCGAGAGTGGTAGCTCACAGTGGGGCTAGTCCATGCCCTTAAGGCTGCGCAACGAGCTATGCTTGGGGTGTCACTGAGGGATAATATCCGAAGAGAACAAGAGTGGTCGACATACATACTTATAGAACTCGGGACTTCACGCGAAATAAATTTACTTACATACACCGACATTTCGAGCACGTTGCAGCGCCCGTGGTCGCGGTTGTACTTAAGACGTGGTCGACATAGCTTGCAGAGTATGCCCGATAGCTGATTGCGTAGTGAGTAAATTAACCTGTCCAGATAGATTACTTAACTTGTATCCTGTACTAGGTATAATTAAGTAACTAAATAAATAAATTTTCCTACATCACTTGTCTGTTGTTTTAATTATGTACAGTGTCCAACTAGGTAAAATTTAAAAAATAATATGAACTTCCTCATAGTAGAAAACAGTGCAAATAACGTTAGCATCAGTAGTGGCACAAGTACCTATAATAAAATTGGTTGTTTTGTAAATTACTATTCCGGATTCTCAAGCTCCTCAATATTTAAAAACTTATAACACCCCGTTCGGGTTTCCGTCGGGGTTAAAAATAGGTACTTACAAACCTACAGTTAGTTTGGTTTTTCTATGGGAATAAAGCACACCTCAAACCACCTTTTCTTTTTATTGCGATGGAATAAAACAAATTCCACATGCTGGCTATTTGGAAAAATTTAAAAGTATTTCCCGTTCACTCTAAGTTTGCTGCTGGTGTAGGGGCATAGTATGGGAGGCGACCGGCAAATTTAGCGCGAATGGATGGTATGAATATATGTTATTTTTAAACTATCGCGGTTTTAACACTCATACTTATAGAACTAGAAACATTGGTGATGTACCTAAGTAAATTTATTTCGCGTGAAGTCCCAAGTTCTATAAGTATGACAGTATGAAACTATTTCACACTCTTAAGGGCTGGAATTTATTACAGAGATAGATAATACTTAATCCGAAATATTCTAGGTAAATAGATGGAATGAGCAGCAGAACGGCAGATGGATCGTTCTGCTAGGCAGTGCCAGCATCCTTTGCAAGAAAATAATAATAACCTGAAATACATTATAGGTAGGTGACATTTTTATGTCCCTTAAAGATGAGGAGTCCCTGGGGAAATGGATAAAATGGGCAGCGGAAAGGCTGTTGGTTGTCTGTCCAGCGGTGCCGGCGTCCCCGCAAGAGAACAATAATAATAGGCTACATTTTACTACTCAAATAAGTTTTGATGGGCTGCAGGAATCGGAAAGAATCCCATGTAGGAGGTGCAAGTGCCATCTTCTAATATTATTAAATTTGTGAGTATGAATCAGAAAACTCTCCTTTCTCTGATCTTTTCAAATATAAATATCATTTTGCTATTGGTCAGTAAAAAGCTAATTACCATGACAACAATAATATACATTATTCCTTTTGCCAACCAAGGATTGATCAAAATTATATTTTTTAAGTCAGGATCTACCTAAATAAAAAAAAATATTAAGAACTAGGTACTACGCTTGTAACAACTATTAAAATGAGAATGTTTCAAACCAGACCAGGATGCGCAGGGCAACTCGTTTTATTTATTATGCATAGAAAACCTGTTATCTTGACATTTTATTACAAAAGCATTACTATGTAAGGGTTGACACAGAATGATTAAAAAACTATCCCAAAACAATTTTAACCCTGCCATAGACAGGTTACAAAAGATTTTTTTGTTGGTTGATCTGTAATGTAAACCCTAGAACTAACTGAACTGGTATCAAAATTGTTTGTTTTCTGTTTTTCAATTTCTTTTGTATAAATAGAAGCACAGATCCATAACACTTTCAATCTAATCAATCAACTCAGCCTTTAGCAGTCTACTGCTGGATGTAGACCTCTCCCAGTTCACACCACCGTACACAGTCCTGTGCCTTTTGCATCCAGTCCCAGTCTGCGACTTTTACCGACACTTTTGTAGAATATTATTTATGTAACAGAGAAGTTTATGGCTATCATACTTGCAGTAAAAACGTTGACCTACCTATGCTCAACAATTGTTCATTAAAAACAATAATACTAAAAGTACTGCGGAATATCACAGCTGCTATTGATTTCAGTTTTATTCAAGGGATCACTCACCGAAAACTTTCAGTTCAAATTTGATATTGAAAAATCAATCTTATTGGAAAGTGAAAGAAATCATTATTTGGTTTATGGAATTGATTATCGGTATTCAAAACCGGTTTCACCATTATATTCGCGTACAACACGCATATAAACACATACTTAAGACATCAAACCGGCTCATTACATACAACGCATTACTCACTTTGTAAGAAAAATGGAGGTAAAACCAAAAGTTCGCAAAATATGTGCAAAATTTTGGAACTTAGTTTTTAGAGAGAGATTCAATGGATGTGATTGTAATATTCAAGCAGTAATCGAATAGACGTTATTGCTAAAGAACGTTACAACATAAAAAGCACTTACCTTAACAATAAACTGGCGGAGTAGATAATCCAATTAGAAAATTGCACCACAAATATTTATTGAACACCACAATTCTTTAATAACGTTTACCATTTTTAACAAATATTTCATCACAAATTTGACTTATTAGCGCTTCTTGTTGTGTAAAATACTAAATTAGAATAGGGAAAGTATTTATTTAACAAATCTAAACAAAAAAACTGCAAACAGAAAACAACCTTCTCAAGTTGACGTTGAAGTAATAAACTGACATGACATCTGACATTCGACATTGACGTTTGAAGTAAAGGGTTGCCATATCAACCGTCAAAAACACCTGTTTATTTGTTCCGCACAACTTCATTAAACCAAAGCAAGGTGCTATACCTTGCTTTGGTTTAATGAAGATAATCTTCTACACCTCATAACCTCTACACTACTCGCGAAGTTGAACGAAGGTCGGAGGCGAAGTCACCCGAGGCAAAGTAAAATTTTAATGAAGTTAGCGGAAGTTCCTATTTACACTATCGTATTCGTCCAACTTCGTTCAACTTCACAAGTAATGGCGGTTGGAGGGGGAGAGGGAATCGGCAAAATTAGAGCGAACGTGTAGTAGTTGAAGCATTATAGTTAAAGTAGATGTTCGTTATGACAAGTACTCTTTCACGGCTGGTTGAATCTGGTTGAAACTTGTAGTTAAGGATAGATTATAGTCAGAAATATCACATAATTGTAGGCTACTAAACTTTTCACTCAGAGCATAAGTTGCCATGAAAAGCAGGAACGGGAACATGTAAGGCGTCACTGTCACCATTTAAATGTGCAGAATCGATGTGTGTAGATTCTTTTTAAAGTAGAAGTACCTAGCTATTTATAAGTTCTAAGTAGGCATTAAGGACTCTGTATCCAGTTGCCAATAAACATTATTAACCCTTAGAGCTCCTCGCGGCGACCCGTCGCCGCGCATAATAATCAAACTTTTCCGTAAAGCCCCGCGCGGCGACCGGTCGCCGCACCTACCCAGACGACTTTAAACTTAAATTTAGCCTTCTTACGTCTTACTTTTCTATGAACAGGTTTATTGCATGTGTAGTTTATAACATTTTCTTGTTTTTGGAATCTTATAAAATGACGTCAATGGGCCGGAATTTTTTACAAAAATCGAACAGTTGAAGTTGAGAGTGGATTGCGCATGGATGGCGTGCGTTTGTGTAGTACGTGTGTGTTTCGTGTTTTTATTATAAATAATGTGTTTGCATTATTATTTATTATTATACACAGTAAAATAAACAATATATCAATAATCCGGTTGGTGTTTACAGGATCGTAAAATATGGTGTGGTGGTAGAGTAATCAATGTTTTTTTTGTTGAGTGCGTGTGTACCAAGTGCGAGTGTGCGTGTGTGTTTTGTTTTTTTATTATAAATAATGTGTTTTCATTATTGTTTATTATTATACACAGTAAAATAAACAATTTATCAATGATCCGGTTGCTGTTTGCAGAATCGAAAAATTTGGTCTGGTAAGTGAAATAAAAATTTTTTTTATGGGAAATGGGAAATCTTTTTTCATTTTTAGGGTGGTGGAGCTAGGTCCGTGCGATTACCGATTTTCGATATATTTGTTTTAGTGTGTTGAAGGGTTAAAAAAAAAATATAAGTTCTAAGTCTAACAGTGCGGCCACGCAGAATTCGCTCGAGCGAAATCTAGGTGCGGCGCGGCGAGCGGAAAGATCAAATGTACTGAGTTGTATGAAGCATGCCACGACCCGCCGCTCCAGCGAATCCGCGGCATAGACAGCGGTGTAAGGGGACGAACTCAGGGACGAAAAAATATTGATTTTTTAATTTTTATGTTAATATAGACTGGCTTTGGTTACTCACATGATATGCCATATCTTATTTCATAAAATATCTTCATTTCACATTAAGTAGACCGGTCCCAGACTCAACTCAAATGAAAATTTACAGCACAGAGATAATAACCAAAATAATGTAAGTACATATCATCAGGCAAAATGAAAAAAGAGAGTGGCTATTTTCTAAATATTAAGTGTCAGATAATAAATATATGGCTGAATAATATGATGACTGGAAATAAATATGAGAGAGGCCTATGTCCAGCAGTGTGGACTGCTATAGGCTAAATTGATTGATTGATTGAAATAAACTAAATTCATATAAAAATGCGATTGGCGGAATAAGCCAATCGCATTTTTATATGAATTTAGTAAGAATGCGATTAATTTAATATTCTCAAGGAATCACGCAGTGAATAGCACTTTTTGGTTCGAGACAAATAGTCTAAAGGTACGCTTCACAAATGTTCCACCGCTTTTCGGGAGCAAGAAATTTAGAATAAAATTTTGAAATAGTTGAATATCGGTCCAGTCACGGGTTAGTCTGCTACCAAATTTCTTTAAAACAATTTAATATTACGCCCTTGCATCAACGACGCATTTATATGAATGAAATGTTATTTTTAAAAAATAATGAGTAATTCGCCAAAATTTAAATTTTTTCCTTAATTTCCATGACTTGATTTTTTTTTTCTGAATTAATGCCAACTTGACATTCCATTGGATTGAAAAACTTCAACAATTTTTTGAAGTGGAACTTCTTAAACGCCGTTGGAAAAAAAAATCCGTCACATTTTTTTTGAGCTACGCGTCACATTTTTTCGTTACGCGCCATCTTTTTCTCGTCCCCACCACCGTCGATCCGAATAAATACTACTTTCTTAAATGGCTAAGTTCCCAAAGCTAAAATCTTTTGGACTTAGGAGTTTTGACTTTTGGACTTAGGACTTTGGACTTTGGACTTCTGGACTTTAGGAGTTTCGGACTTTTGGACTTTTAGACTTTTGGACTTTGGACTTTTGTCGTCCTTTGTCTCCTCGTCTCCTTACGGGGACGGCCCCAGAGTGGCGACGGGATTTATCTCTTGACGCAATTGCGAGGGTCAGCTAGTATTAATTTTATTTGTTAACATAAAATGTAGTGGTTGCCAGTAAAATGACAGTCGTTAAGCCAAGCAGGCAGTCACAACCTGCGCCTGTCCATCTCAACACAACATCGGTTCACCACCACGACAAATTCTAAAAAGGTAAAATGCGTGCATATAATATGCCCCTGCCTACCCCTTCGGGGATAAAGGCGTGACCATATGGATGTATGGATGTTAACATAAAAAATTTACATCTACTTTAGTATGTTAACATAAAAATTAGTGTCCGACCGAAACTGGTTTTCCAGCCGAAACCGAAACCGAAACCGAACTTTCGGCCTCAGGGTCAGTTTCGGCCGAAACCGAAACCGAAACCGAAACTCACGTGTTCATATTGAAAAAAAAAAAAACCAGCCAAGTGCGAGTCGGATTACCGCACAGAGGGTTCCGTTACAAAAATTGGGCACAAAAATTACGTTTGTTGTGTGGATGCTTTTTTTCTGATTTTAGTAGGTCTTTTTTGCTATAGCGACAACAGAACAGGGTGAGGTGGTGGTGGCAGTGTCTCTTGACATCGCCAACATTTTCAACACCTTGCCCTGTAGCTGCGTTTGGGAGGCGCTTAATTACCCTGGAATGCCTCCAACCTCCGTCGAATTGTCGGGGCCTATCTCTCCGAGAGGGCCACAACTTACCCAGAGCTGGCTAGGGCAGTGGCGGCGAGATGTGTCGTTCGCGATTTAATTATTTATTTAGGACCGCTTCTGTGGAACATCGGTTACGATTGGGAGCTGCGTCGTCCGTTGCTCAGAGGTGTCGGCGTAACGTGTTACAACTACACCCTCTCATTACAACGCGAGGATCAACGCAACGAGACACAGCCCTAAAGGTCACCTGCGGGATCCAGCTTACATATAGGGGGTGACAGCACCGTGTGGTTTAAGCATGACCTGCTCAGCTTCGGTGCCGACATCGATGACGTATTTAGGGCTCGTATTCGATAGCCGGTGGAAATTCGGATACCACTTCCGAAGTTTGGTCCCAAAACTGAGGGAGGGGCATCAGCCGCACTCTCGCGGTTTTTGCCCAATATCAAGGGACCCAACGCTCCCTGCAGGAGAATGTACCATGGGATCGTGCGGAGTGTGGCCCTATACGGAGATCCTGATGGCCAGCAATGCGGCTAGATTGCTCAGCCCGCAGAAGGCGATGGCTCTCAGGGTGATAAGAGGATACAGCACGATCTCAGTTGAGGCGGCATGTCTTCTAGCCGGGACCCCTCTATGGGACCTGGAGGCTAAAGCTTAAATGGCGCAAGGAGGCGCTGGAGCGGGGCCATAGGCCTTTTTCTGTGAGCAGGTTATGCTCGTGAAAGAGACGGTGGGGAGGAAGCGGTAGAGAACTCTGCTCCCCGAGTTCCACCGTCTGCGGCGGTGCGCCCCATACTATCAGCCTCCATGACCGGGGCCCTAAGGACGGTGTGACGGGGCTGGACGGGGGTGACGGACTAGGGCCTTACAGAAGCAGGCTCTAGTAAACGATAGCGTGACGTGGGAGATTAATGCGTGGTGTAGGATACGCGTGGTTTTTAGTCGGTAGGACTCTGGCATAGCATCCCTGTAGGATATGCCTCACGTTAAAAAAAGCGGCAACAGAAATACATCAACAGTGAAAGTTTTAGGCCTCTATCTGGCACGGTTCCAACGACGTACGGCTAGGCCTTATGTCATGAAAATAGGTTCCCGCTAAAACCTCTCCGTGCAAGAGTACGACTCGCACTTGGCCGGTTATTCTTTCAATTGGTGCAGCAATTGCCATCAAGTGCTATCAATCAACGGTATAAATATTTTCAAGTCTTCGCTTTAAAAATATCTCCACTTAAAGATGATTTTCTATTTATTACGTGTGGAATTACTCATAGGATAGGTTAATGCTATTGCGAGCTCCTACCGACTTAAACCACACGGTGTCCGGCTACTAGCTCTTTGTCGGTTTTGGTTACATTCTAGAAGTATACAACTAAAACTGGACAAGAGTGAACCGGACTTGCGTACGTAGGGTCCGTACAAGAAAAGCGGCAAAAAATCACGTATGTTGAATAGAAGGGCCTCCCATACTACATACGTGATCCCTTTAATATTATTATTTTGTCTATTTTTATTATTTGTTGCTATATCGGCAACAAAAATACATCATTATCTGTAAAATTTTTAACTGTCTTAACTATCACAGTGCATGAGTTACAGCCTGCTGACAGATAGACAGACGACCAACGAAGTCAACGGAACCGACAACAAAGGGGTAGGGTAATGTCTTAGATCACCTTTTCAGGATTCCGTAACCAAAAGTAACACGTTAGTTTCGGCCTGGCCGAAAGTTTCGGCCCATTTTGGCCGAAACCGAAACCGCGGCCGAAACTCGATTTTTTGGCCGAAACTGGCCGAAACCGAAACCGAAACCGAAACTTCGGTCGGTCGCTAATAAAAATATAGTACCTTAGTACTTGCCCATAAGTTGCCCATATAATGAAGTTGATAAGTATTGAGTCTGTCTCTAATAAGTAGGTAGGTAGCTAGCGACGTGGCTCGTGGGTTTGTTTCTGTACTTCGTCCGTTGACAGTTAATATAGATAGATAGATAATTCTTTATTGTACACCGATATTGTTACAAAAAAAATCTATTGCAAGCACAATTCATAAGAAAATAATCAAATGTACATTGGGCGGCCTTATTGCTTAAGCCGATTTCTTCCAGGCAGGCAACCTTTGGATGGACATAAATGATACGTGCAACCAAGCAACGCGGTGTAGTCGACTAAAATAAGATATTTAAACAAAACAATAGATACATACATTCAGAATTGAATTAAAATAAGATATTTAAACAAAACAATAGATACATACATTCAGAATTGAATAGACATACATAGTAGAATAGAAAATAATTCATAGGTTTCATTGATAAGTAGGAAGAAAATTATTTTTAACTAGGTTTTTAAATGAATTCAGTGTTTGAGTCTGTTTAATATTCAAGGGGCAATGCATTCCTCCATAACTGTAATTGGTGGAATGCGTCGGCATATCCAGTCTCAAGTTTTCAGAGATCTTAATGTCATGGGATTATATCACTCAACCTTTTCGTTGCCTACTTTGATATGTGTGTTGTGTTCCAAAATAAGTTTTTTGTTTCTCCTATGTACTTTACTTTAGTCGAAAGTTACTTTCATCTTTTGCTGGTGTTTTTTAGGGCGTGGCCATTATTTGAGATATGGAACTTTGTGGAACCAACCACTTTGCCTTCGGTCGTGATGGTACTGAATGTTCTTTTCCGATATTAATAAATATTAAAAGTAACACTCTTATACAATCGTATAATAAAAGAAACACTGTTTTAGTTAAGTTAAGCATATTATGACTATTTATGACATGAAAAACATAACACTTTATGCTTACGGTTAGATGTTAAAATCTCCACTTAAATTCGGTAAAATGGGCTGTGGCTGGGTAAAACGCTGGCACTCATAGGACGACAACGATATGTACACAGAAAATATTGATCGATACAATGAGAAGCTGTCAGATGTAAAATATTAATGAACAGACTATAAAGATGCGGTTCCACTTAGGTGGAGCGGAGCGTAGCTGTGCAGCGATTCACCAATCACGGTGCGGAGGGTACTCCGTACTTAAGGTATTAAGGCGGGAGGGAAACGGAGCGGAGCTGTGGATTTTAAGCCAATCACATGGTTTAAAATCCACAGCTCCGCTCCGCTCCGCCTAAGTGGAACCGCAGCTTTAGTAGGTAGTTATTTGACAAGTAATAATAATAATAACATTCACGGAAATTTCATACAACGCTATCTGATCCCAAAGTAAGCTAGGAATAACCTGCTCGTGTTATGGGTATCAGACCACGGATATTAAAACTCATATACTTTTTAATTAAATACATACATATCATACATAGAAACACCCAGACTCTTGAGACAATCATATATGGGTCACACAAATATTTGTCTCAGGTGGGAGTCGAACGCACGACCTACAGCGCCACAGGCGGTATCACTACCGACTGCGCCACAGAGGCAGCCTATGCCTATGTAATGAGTTGTTATAGTCCGTTCAGTTATATTACTTCCTCAAAGGTATACATCTCTATCGACTATACATGCCCATATTGAAGTGACTTAAATCACACACTCCCATCTCGTCACACATATTCGCGAGTCCATTTTATTAGGTAAAATAAATAAATGTGTCTATAACCTTTCACGCACACTGAAGGAACTTTCATTTATAAATATCAGACTTGACTCAATATTATTGACCGTGTCGCTAGCCCATTAGGAATTCATCCTAACTCTATGGTTTTGACACGTTCTGAGTACGTCCACCGCCGCCATGGCGGCCATTTCGCTCGCCGCCCCGCAATTCGCTAAGACCGGTCTACGTGCCCGAACCGTACTGCCTCGGTGATGCAATGCTAAATATACGACCCGTCTGATGTTTGAGTCAGTATCATTTATTGTGTGATTTGCAATTGTATTCTATCAATAATGTTAGAAGTTATGTTTATCACTTATATGAATATTTTAGCACAAGCTTAATGGGTACTTATTAAATTTCAGGCCTTATTACAAAATGGTTCATAATAGCGGTAATTCATAATTCATTTATTCATAACAAAATAATTTGTGTAGAATAGCAAATAGGTGACCAGTAACAAACAAAAGATTAAATTATAAACTTCAATAAATTTAAAAGTAAGTACATATACATTGCAAATTTCTTACCTAATTAATTCCGACAAAATCATAACAATCAACATAATAGACGACTATCAAAAATCAAAATTTAAATAATAAATGTAATAAAAACATACCAATTCTCGAATTGCAAAATATCCCGATAAAAAAATTAAAACAAACGATAATCAGAAATCGTCGTTGCGCCTGACAAGTTCCAGATGTGATTTTTACAAGGTTTTGGGAAACTAAAAAAAACATGTTTTTTTCTAGACGTGTGTAAGTAATCCAAAATCTGTAAATGCAGTATTATGGACATTCATTTTTTACATATGTAAGAAATAGATTTGAAATGCAATGCTGCATATATTTGAAGATTTAATTTTTTTTCCTGTTAATCTGCACATACCTGTTTTGGCACTGTGCATCACAGACTTACAATAAGTAGCAGACGAAACATTAATTATGTTTGTGTGCGTTGGTCTTTCCATTCCGCTCGCTCTAAGGGGTTAGTGAATGCTGCTATCTCGTTTCTACACGTATAGCAACACTATACATGACATGTTAAAAAAAATGACGTACGCCTGGTTTTTGAAAGAACTATGCTGCCGATGCTGCAGTTTGTCGTATTAGATACCTCTCATTAATGTAGGGGCCAAACTCAGGCACTTCTTTTCAAGATTAAAAATGCTAACATAAAATTAAGTGTGGCAAACTGTGATTCAGCATTTAATTAGTTCAGAATTGCATTTTAATATAATGCCTGTAATCTTCGATGATATTAAGTAAACAATATATAAAAATGAAGCCCGATTTCTGTGGTCACGGCATCACGCGTGAAATGCTGGACCGATTTCGCTAATTCTTTTTTGTTGTGTTTGTTTCTGTCAGGAGAAGGTTTTAAAAAAATTGGTGCAAAACTATTAGCAGAAATGGTTTTTATTGCGATTTTGAATCGGATCATAGAACTGGAAACTCCGAAATGGAAACCGGGAACAGAAAGACTAAGAGATAATTTTGCAATCCAATATAGCCGCCGCGTCGAAATCACAAAATTTCATGATGGGTATCGTTTAAGGAGGATTTTGGTACGCTGAGTACGAATCACATGATAATTTTGCAATCCAATTTGGCCGCCGCGCCGAAATCCCAAAATTTCATGATGGGTATCGTTTAAGGGGGATTTTGGTACGCTGAGTACGAATCTCATGATACTTTTGCAATCCAATATGGCCGCCGCGCTGAAATCACAAAATTTCATGATGGGTATCGTTAAAGGGGGTTTTTGGTATGCTGAGTACGAATCACATGATAATTTTGCAATCAAATATGGCCGCCGCGCCGAAATCACAAAATTTCATGATGGGTATTGTTTAAGGGGGATTTTGGTACGTTGAGTACGAATCTCATGATAATTTTGCAATCCAATATGGCCGCCGCGCCGAAATCACAAAATTTCGTGATGGGTATTGCTTAAGGGGTTTCTTGGTATGCTGAGTACGAATCACGTGATAATTTTGCAATCCAATATGGGCGCCGCGCCGAAATCACAAAATTTTCGTGATGGGTATCGTTTAAGGGGTTTTTTTGTATGGTGAGTACAAATCACATGATAATTTTGCAATCCAATATGGCGGCCGCACCGAAATCACAAAATTTCATGATGGGTATCGTCTAAGGGGTTTTTTGGTATGCTGAGTACGAATCACATGATAATTTTGTAATCCAATATGGCCGCCACGCCGAAATCACAAAATTTCATGATGGGTATCGTTTAAGGGGTTTTTTGGTATGCTGAGTACTATATACATGATAATTTTGCAATCCAATATGGCCGCCGCGCCGATATCACAAAATTTCATGATGGGTATCGTCTAAGGGGTTTTTTTGTATGCTGAGTACGAATCACATGATAGTTTTGAAATCCAATATGGCCGCCACGCCGATATCACAAAATTTCATGATGGGTATCGTTTAAGGGGTTTATTGGTATGCTGAGTACGAATCACATGATAATTTTGCAATACAATATGGTCGCCGCGCGCAAACTCACAAAATTTCATGATGGGTATATCGTCTAAGGGGTTTTTTGGTATGCTGAGTAGGAATCACATGATAATTTTGCAATCAAATATGGCCGCCGCGCCGAAATCACAAAATTTCATGATGGGTATTGTTTAAGGGGGATTTTGGTACGCTGAGTACGAATCTCATGATAATTTTGCAATCCAATATGGCCGCCGCGCCGAAATCACAAAATTTCATGATGGATATCGTTTAAGGGTTTTTTGGTATACTGAGTACGAATCACATGATAATTTTGCAATCCAATATGGCCGCCGCGTCGAAATCACAAAATTTCATGATGGGTATCGTCTAAGGGGTTTTTTGGTATGCTGAGTACGAATCACATGATAATTTTGCAATCCAATATGGCCACCGCGCCGAAATCACAAAATTTCATGATGGGTATCGTCTAAGGGGTTTTTTGGTATGCTGAGTACGAATCACATGATAATTTTGTAATCCAATATGGCCGCCGCGCCGAAATCACAAAATTTCATGATAGGTATCGTTTAAGGGGTTTTTTGGTATGCTGAGTACGAATCACATGATAATTCTGCAATCCAATATGGCCGCTGCGCCGTCATCACAAAATATCATAATGGGTATCGTTTAAGGGGGATTTTGGTCCGCTGAGTACGAATCTCATGATAATTTTGCAATCCAATATGGCCGCCGCGCCACATCTCTTTCCATCTCCAAAAGTATAGGGATCCTTGGCGTTGACATCTCCAGTGACGTTCAGTTCCGTAGTCTTTTGGAGGACAAGTCTAAGCTGGCGTCCAAGAAGCTAGGTGTGCTCAACAGGGCGCGGCGGTACTTCACTGCGGAATAAAATAAAATAAAATAAATAAAATAAAATAAAAATAAAATAAAATTTATTCCCTTTGAAATTTTTAAAAAAAATATTTAGGTTTGTCAAATTTTTTGTGACTCTACCGGGGGTTCGGAAATACAACAGACTGAGAAGAACACCCCAAGAAACTCAGTCCGGTCCCTTCTCTTCTAGTATCTTAGTATCTAATACAGTTTTTTTATGTAGAATGGAGCAATTCGTGTCACTGCCAGGCAGCCTTGTCTTCTAGAAAGTCTTTAATGCTATAATAAGCTTTCTGGCACAATTTAAGTTTTATTAGTTTTTTAAATTTATTAATTGACAAACCTGTTATGGCTGTCGGCAATGTATTGTACATTCGAATACAATTGCCCGCAAAAGAATTGCTTATTTTATTAAGCCTAAATCTAGGTACAGCCAATTTATTCTTATTTCTTAAGTTCAGGTTATGAATATCACTATTTTTAATAAATTTACTGTTATTTTTATGAGTATATAATAAGTTTTCATATATGTACTGTGAATACACAGTAAGGATGTTGATATCCTTAAACTTTTCTCTTAATGACTCCCGAATCCCCATACCATAGATAGCCCGGACAGCAAACACTCAGCGCAAACACTGCTTCTCTATAAGGCGCAAGTGCGGCCGCATATGGAGTACTGCTGTCACCTCTGGGCGGGAGCACCTGAATATCAGCTTCATCCATTTGACTTGGTGCAAAGACGAGCTGTAAGAATTGTCAACGATCCTGTACTTACAACTGGTGTGGAACCTCTTCGCGACAGGAGAGACTTTGCCTCCTTAAGCGTGTTATACCGCCTGTACAATGGTATGTGCTCTGAGGAATTGTTTGATATGATGCCCACGGCTACGTTCTATCATCGCACCGCTCGCCACAGACAGGGAGTTCATCCTCACACTCTGCGTCCGGTGCGTTCCAGCACGGTTAGATCCGATAGGTGTTTTCTTCCGCGCACGCTTAGGTTGTGGAATGACCTCCCTGCCTCGGTTTTCCCAAACGCCTACAGTATGGGGATCTTCAAAAGGGGTCTTAGAAGGTTTTTACAGGGTCGGCAGCGCAAGTGTGGCACCTCTGGTGTTGCAAACGTTCATAGGCTGCGGTGACCACCGGTCCTTCTGGTGGGCCGTATGCTTGTCTGCCACCTTAGTGGTATAAAAAAAAACTATTATGGGTCGATATTTTTGTAATGCATAAGTATTAATTAAAACTTCTGTCCTTAATCGTAAAAGTTAAATTCAAAGTATGTTAAAGTCACAATATAATCTCCTCTATAAAGTCCTTAATCCACTAACACGAGTCCAATGCAGAGTGCAGAACAAAATAGATGGAGCTTAAACTTTGAATAATTGCGTACGATCTTATGTCTGTAGAAACTGTGCTCAGTTTTATGCCTATTACTAATTAGGTAATCAAAATTTGGCAGTTCAAAGCTGGACGTAGGCCTCGCCCACTAATACGCCGGAACTTACGGTCCTACGTCTTCCGCATTCAGTCACTCTCTGTGACCTTTTCAGGGGATCGTCCTATCCTACGTTCATCAAGCTCGGCCATCGTTTCTTCTATATATGTGTACCTACCATCAAAACGCATGCTCTGAGAGCTATGTCGACAACTCTGGTATTCTGACGGATAACATCGTTTCAAATCAAGTTTCAAGGTAATTAGACTCCTGCGCAACTACAAACCTCAATCATTCGACTAGGATTAGTCCCTGCTACGTCGTATCTTTACGGCGAGGCAATTTGTGACATTGTTCTCGAGAACTACTTGTAAACATGGCTCGCGCACAAGTGACATGGGGCCGGTCTTGTAACTTTTTTTAAAGATCAGAGTCACCACACTCCCTCTCCCCGCTTTAGCTGTCTGTTCCAACCGGAGAATGAAATTTAATATACTTTAAGGACCAGAGTCCCATCAAATTTAAGGGGTTGTTTATTAATTCCGTCCTCTCAAGTTGATTTATTATTTTTGAGTTGCTCGAAAGCCGCGCTGACTTTGCTCTGATCGATATCTGGTACACTAGTGCGTTAATGGAGCCCTGTGGACCTGTGGTGGTATAGGTATCTGTAAAAGCAGTCCATTTCCTCGAAAATAGTAATGAAATTTGAGGGTACAACTTTGCTACCTGTGGCTGTTTGCTGCTATTGAATGTTGGGTACAGACCTTAGTGCCTCTGTTCTACTCAATCGTAGCCTTGAAAATACTAGTGTTATTACGTCTGAGGTTGTGTCTAAGCAGCTTTAGAATTTTGACATAAAGGTCAAACCGTTCTGGCGAATATGCAGGCGTAGGTCTCTTTTCCCGTCTTATCTTCATAACTTCAAGAGTCTCGAGCTTTCCTTTTTTGCCATTGCTGTACAAAAATCTTCGAGCACTTGTTGTAACGTTTTACCACTGTATCGGTTTTATCGTTGTCAGTGGTTTCTAGCAAATCGAAACGATTTCTAAGTTTCAATTGAAACGTTTCGGATCCCAATTCTATGTGGAGCTTAGTAGGTCGAAGAGCAGGCTTTATAACCTGGGCTCTTTCTGAAAATACTGGGACAAATCAGTGATCACAACCGGCATTAAACCAAGAATGTCAAGTGACAATCACAAAGTCATCACTTTTTCCGTTATGAAAAAGACTTTCACATTAATTGTGACTTTGTCGGGGCTTCACCAAATCTACTTTTTATGGAGCCTCATATTAAAGGAAGAATTCACCAAGAAGTGACCCTGAGATTGGAGGGAAAATCAACAAGTAGGTATGTGCCCCAGTCATTCACCGTATCACGATTTTCCCGCGACCTTATACTCTACAGTTTGGTGTTGAAAATCTACATTAACATTGTATTTGGCAGTGCCTTGTAATATCTTCACTATGGTCTTCGTACACATCCCGATTGCTTCTTTCGTGCTTCTCGAGGTAGGGGCAAACGCCTGTATCACATTCATGGAGTTCCTGCCGGTGAATTCCAGTATAAGATTATGCTACCCGAGCCGATACACTGCTGACTTCTATACCACTGCTAATGAGGTACATTTTCACCATAAAATCGACACCGCCGTCGGCGATCCTTCCATCACTTTGCTAAAAATAGAGCATTTCATCTGGTGTGAGGGTAAGCGTGGTATAGTGTTCCTTGATTGAAGTGTGTTATTGAAGATACCCTTTATTCAGACCTCGCACAAGTCTAGTATGTCTTTGCGACTCAGTTCTACCTCGAGTTTGATAAGATGCTCGTTCAGCTATGGAGTGTACCTAAAGTGTGTCGTTATATGGAGCCAAGATCAGTCGTGAATGATAGCCTATCTCAGCCCGTAAATTCTTTGCACTTCCCTCCCGCCTTTGTTGCGACCGCTACCGGGACCGGATCAGCGGAAGTGCAGGGAACTGGGGGCCGTTTATTTTATAAGCTTTCACATTGGTAGAGGTTTGGGCCTTACTGTACGACGTTGACCAGACGGCAAATAAGTGCGTAGTGCTTTATTTTGTTTGTTCTTCTCTTCGGCATGACCTCATCCGTTAATCAGCAGGAGCACCACTCGCAGGTGAGACTGGAAAGTGGCCCCTATGTTGTGGGTAGGACTCTATCCACAACAAAACTTATTAAATAAAATAGTAACTAAATAAATAAAAAGCACATTACTTACGAATTTCGACATACTTTTCTTTTCAATACTTATTAAAATTATGGTTAACGTCACCTCAGACCATGTTTGTCGCCATAAAGTTACATATTTATCATGTTCTCCGCGCGATAGTGGCAAGATCGCATATTCCATATGTGCGTGTGTGAGCATAACGTTTTTTTCCAAAGCTTGTGGAATATTGCAAAATTGGTTCTAAGCTAAATATTACACAACGGATTTAACCAGCATGTGTAGATTTAGACGGAGATTATAAAACTGATAAAATCGAAAAATCAAAAAAATGCACATATGGAACTTGTCAGGCGCAACGACGAAATGTCAACATAAATAGACGAATATCAAGATTTAAAAAAAAATACAGTATATTAATACGTCATAAAATCATTAGTCCACTAGTTGTTAAATAGTCTAAGGGCCACTATTATTGATAGTTACAATAATTTAAAAGCATATCTATAATGTCAAATTAGGTCTATCATCTGTGAAATTTAAGTACCCTGCAAATAATCATCAACACTGTAATAACACTTTTCTAACAATAAATTGCGCAACCTAGTCTTAAACCTGTTCACACTATTATATTGTTTTTAATTCTACTGGTAGTTTGTTAAACAGTTTAATGGACTGAACTCCGGATGAATGCTTTACGACATTCAACCTTGGCAGCAAGGTGCTAGGTAGAGCCTTTCTGCGTGTTCCCTCTCTTATTTTTCTTTCATCCATATGTATCGGTGGTGGATAGGCATGGTTTAATGAATTTATTAATATACCAGCGGACGTCACGCAATTTCACCCGCGTACTTCCCGTTCCCGTGGGAATACGGAAATAAAATATAGCCTATGTTCACCGCAAAGAGTGTAGCTTCCCAACAGTGAAAGAATTTTTAAAATCAGTCCAGTAGTTTCGGAGCCTTTTCGATGCATACAAACAAACAATCAAATCAATCAGATAGCTTAAAGCGATAATACCGCGTAATTGTACACTTATCGTTAACATTATCATTTCTTTTCTTAAATTGTATATTTTTATGGTGTAAAACGAAGAATATTTATTAAAATTATTATCATTTCTAATAATCTCCGATGAAAAGCGAGGGGTAATATAAGTTTGACGTTTGCGCCTGTGTATATATGTCTCTATCTGTGGTTTCTCGTAGTGGCCTAGCAGATAGACCAATTTCGATGCGGCTTTTTTTTCGAAAGCCGATGTGACAGGGGGATGGTTCTTATCACTGACTCACATCCTGAGTAATGAAGGGATATCACTAAAATTCACAGGCGCGATTCATCGTAAGTGTGGTATGCTGTACTTACTTACTTAGATGGTATTTCCACGACATGGTAACCTGGAACCGACTACCGCATTAAGTAGCCTGTGGGATTCCAACTCCTCTAACAAATAAAGGAAATATATACCATGTTTCTCCTTATTAGAACAGTCTCAAGATCAGTGGTTTTTCATTTTCAAATTAATTAAACTTATTATAAACTTCCCAAAAATTGTTTGCCACTTTGATTATTAAGTAAGTAAGCCATATAGGTACTTATGTCAAGACGGGGCCCGCTGCACCACCCGCGCTTAATTTTGTTCCCGTTCTCGCTACCCATGGAAATTTGTCCCTGGGATTAAAAGTAGTCCATGTCTAATCCCAAACTGTAATCTACCATGTACCAATTTTTAAACAGATCTATTTAGCAGCGGTTAAAGCGTGAAAGAGAAACTATCATTCAGGTATCACATTCATAGCCCCTAGACGCTGACGTAACGTGAGGGATCCACCCCCTACCCCCCGTCCAAGAAGTAGGATCGCGCCCAAACCATCCCCTAAAGACGTAAAGACGTGGGATAGCACCCAAACCGGGTATTCTTCCGAGGGCTTACCCGGGCCTCCCAACCGTAGGCTATTTGTTAAGATACGTGTAGTTTTTAGTCGGCAGGAGTCGGGCATAGCATACATGTAGCATTTTCCTCACGTAAAAAAAAGGTTTCTGCACATTCACTCTCACAAACTTTGCATCTATTAGCCAATGAGATTTATCCAGAATTTGGTAAGTTTTAATAATGTAGGCAACATTATGCTGTCAGACGGCGTTTTGTTGCTTTATTATTACGTTTATTTACGTTCTATGGTGCGTTTTGTTACTTGTATATGGATGATTTGATTAAATTACTTGGATCATCTAACCACTAGTGTTATATGGTCTAAGCTAAATTATGATTAAACAATAAAAATTGTAAATAATTAATTTTTCAAGTATTGTTTTAACACAGTCAACAAAAAATTGTCATTTTTCCACAAAGTTTGTCTAGACAATTCTTTTCAGGTTATTAACAAAAAAATCAATCACGTATCATAATCAAAAACTTGATAATAATCGCGCCACCTATGCTTAACACTACTGAACTAAACGTAACTTAGATAAGAACCATTTAACAATATCCTACCGCTAGGTGTCAACCGGTGACCTAGTTCCCTCGCCTAGTAAAAATAGCGGTCGACAATAGCTCAAACTCTATTTATAGTGCGTATCTAAAAATCTTCAAACAAGAATTGTTATCTTGCTTGTTTTTTAAACATTCCTTGTTTTAAAACGTCCTTGTCAGTAGCATCGCGATTCGCTACGCGCAACTCATAAAATCTACCTATACAACACAAGTGCTAGCGTAATCGATAACACCTTACTCCGACAATCAGTTGTTTTTTGTGTGGACTACCAGTGCTCTTTTAGTTGCTGCTAGTGATTTTAGTTTAGTAAACAAGGGAACATGTTATATTAGTGTTTAAATCGTGGTACGAACAATGGAGAGTGGTCTTAAAAGATATATTCGGAGTGAATCGGCGAGTTGCGCTCATATGGTTGAAGAAAGCACAGCTAATATCAGAAAGACGGCTGACCCTCACGAAAAACTAAAGGCCATGTTGAACTCCCCCGAAGATGACACAGATGATACTCTCCCTCCCACAGACGCTCCAAAATTTGGGACTGTAATACATAATAGGATCTTTGTTGGTGGGTTTTCTTTGACTACAACTGATGAAGACTTGTGGAAGTTTTTCTCTGGGTTTGCGACGGTGACTGCGGCCAGGGTGATATACGACAGAGCTGGTGTGTCCAAGTGTTACGGGTTTGTTACCTTCGCGAGTCCCAGGGTGGCGAGGCTGATCGTCAAACAGGTAGGACATTTTATTAAAATACTTTTACCAACAATTTTTTAATTTTACGAAATTGGAATTTTAAAAGTTTGTTATTTTCAACGTTGTGGGTAGACATGATTAAAATTATTTCGATGGTGGAACAATGTAAACTGTTAATTCAATTTAAGTAGGTATAATTAAAATGTCTATTACGGAGGTAATGAAACTTGACAAAAGAAATTGAAACTGTTTATGAACCTACTTAGTAAATCAAAAAACTTCACGTTGTAAAGAATAGCCATCTACATTATATTTTTAAATGAACCATACCCTTTGTTAAGTCTATTTCTATACAAACTTCCTAACTTCGTCTTTTCAACCTACTTTCAAAAAGAGCAAGTACCGAAGTCGTGTCAGAGTAACCTCATTATTTTCGTGGTTAACTTTTGTAAATCGATTTGATTTTTAGGGTTCCGTACCCAAAGGGTAGAAGCGGGACCCATGTCTTTCTGTCCGCCACGAGGCTGTATTTCGGGAACCGTGATAGTTATAGAGCTGAAATTTTCACTGACGACGTATTTCTGTTGCCGCTATGGCAACAAATACTTAAATTAGAAAGTAATTACAGGGGGCCCGTACAACAAACGCCGTTTTACGGTACGGAACCCTCCGTACGGGAGTCCAACTCGCACTTGGCCGGTTTTTATATCTTTTACTGTTTGAGAGTTTATTATGACTTACCTATATTTTTGGTCCCGAAACTATTCTCAGTTTTTCTCGTTTCTCAAGACGATCGTAGCTTTTTGGATCTAACATTTCAAAACGGGTAATAAAAGCTTTTACAGGTTATGATAATCGTTATTGTCAGTTTATTTGTTCCGTTTTAAAGGTATAAAAACAAACACATATAATTATAGTCACGCCTTTATCCCTGAAGGGGTAGGCGGTGGCACAGTATACGCCCACATTTCACCTTATTATCATAGTAGAAATATATAATTATGTCCCACGGTGAACAAATGAAGATCGTGCTGCTAGTCTCTTGTTGGGCACAACGCCACGGGGGGGCCTTATTTAGATTTAGTTTAGATAGTAATAATAATGTAAATATTATATGTATAGATATGTAATAATTATGTTTCTCTGTAATTTTTAAAAATAAATGTATTCTTTGCATTAATTTTAACTAATTAGAAAAGAACAAGAAGCCGTGAGATCGTTCTCACCCGACTGCCCCTCTCTAACACGTTGATTCTGAAAGTTCAATCCGATTGACGTCGTCATTTTTGTTTTATTTCAAACTTTGAACAGATGATCTACGTGACTTAGTGACGTAGTTTAATGCGACAGAGTCACAGACTACAGACAAAGTCTCGACATAAGCCCCTCTGTACTCTATTTTATAGAGAGGGGCTAAAAATCGAAATTAACCCAGGTTGTTAGTAAAATGACAATTGTTAAGCCATGTCGAAGGCCTTAAGGGCGGCTCGAAAAATTTAACTGTGGGCTGCTTCGATCAACATTTGTTGATCGAAATGGGCTGTCACAATCTGCGCCTGTCCATTTCAATAAAAAAATAAACGTAGATAATAAAAACACGACAATAAGTTCACCACCTGTTACGTGGGACAAAACCTTAAAGGTGAAATATGTGCATATAATATGCCTCTGCCCACCCCTTTACCACTCGTGTGGTATGTATAATAATATTAAAAAACTAGGTATTTAATAGGTGTTACTTATGGGACAGTTTGTTACACATAAACGGGCCAAGTGTGAGTCGCCCGCGCGCATGTTGGCTATGATTAATTTCAAATTTATAATGCCCATCACCACAGATATATCAGAAAGAGCTCGTCACTCATCAATATCACACAAAGAGGTTATGTTCTGAATGAGAGTTAAACCCACGACCCCTGGTTTTGTAGTCAGGTCAATCGATCAAATCAGCCTACAGCAGTCCACTACAGAACGTATGCCTCTCACACTGTTCTGCGCTTTTCCAGTCCCTTCCAGGGAACTTTTCTAGGTCGTCTATTCATCTGGCGTATAGACATTCTTTCGTATAAAAATGTCCTGAATTTCTTATAATAATCTTTTACTATAGAAATATTTTACAGGTAAATTCATAGGGCGTATGTACCTACTTTATACTGTACCCTTGACTCCAGTATTATTACGAGTAATTTTTTTTTACATAAACCACAAAGGCAAAAGTTTTGTATAGGTATCTACAAAATAACATAATATGGAGTTATTACATCTACACTTTCTGGCAATGAACTTCATACCAATAACCGTTATCAATACTTTTCATAATCGACAACATCAATAAAACGGTATTATATGCAAGATAGATTACATTGTAGCAAAGTAGGTAGAAATGTACCGTTATGTGGCTCAAGGACCCCCGAAAATGATAAAGTTACGAAAGATATCAGTAGCTATCACAATACGTCTGAACTGAGCGTTATCAGTAACGCCATGTGGTTTAGATAACGTGGCTTTTATCATCAGTACGTCTATAAAACACTTTGGTACCTAATTTATAATGCTTTTAAATAATTATATTATAAGGGCATATGCACTTATGTTTGGATCTGTTTGGTTCTGTAAACGATCACTGCAGTAACCAACTTTAGCGAGGGCTGGTAATTGAATGGGTGAGCACCGTTTCCGTGTTTCAACAGCCGCGGTTGTCAGCAACATATTAGGCAAGTAGAACGACTTTTGGGCGAATTGGTGAATTGTCATAACCTTAATTTTTACTTCGATAGTAATTTTTTTTTTTTAATAAAATAATGAAACCTGTCCTGTGTCCTAAGTCGGGACAAATTAAGCAATAACGAGAAAAACATTGGTTGAGTACTCAAGTACTTGAGTACTTGACTGCCTCTGTGGCGCAGTCGGTAGTGATACCGCCTGCGGCGCTGGAGGTCGTGGGTTCGATTCCCACCGGAGACAAATATTTGTGTGACCCATAAATGTTTGTCTCAAGAGTCTGGGTGTTTCTATGTATAATATGTATATATTTAAAAGTATTTAAGTATTAATATCCGTGGTCTGATACCCATAACACAAGCAGGTTATTCCTAGCTTACTTTGGGATCAGATAGCGTTGTGTGAGATGTCCGTGAATATTTATTTTTTATTTTTATTTAGTCAAACTCCTTCGCGTACAAACATCGTACCAAAGATCCGATTTCTATCGTCTTTTATATCACAAGGGAGCAATTAGATTCAAATGTTTTATTTTTGTGTTGGCTAATTTTCATCACGAAGCAACAGCGTGTACTCCCACAGGAGAACTTTATTATTTACTGTTTTCACATGGGCCGAACCGTTGGGCGTGCTTAAGGTACTAATAGGTATACCTACCTATAACCGTGAAAATTTGTTTGGTTTTTTGTATCCCTTTTTCATATTGCAAGGCAGCAATAAGCTGTTTTTAACAGCGTAGGCAGTTCTTATGGTAGGATAAGGGACCATGACTATGGGCGTCTCCAACATTAGATATTTGACTAGATGGTTGGTACCTACTTTCTTTCTGGTGTACCTAAGTACGTAGAGAGTGAAGATTCAAACGATATTCTCTTAATTCTCAAGTCCACACCACTTCTGAGTCGACAGAAGCATGTATCCAACAGGCTCGCGGATTTCGACAGGTGCGGCCTTTTAGCCCATGTTTCGAAAGATATCCATTTCTTTGGAAACGGGATAGTTGGTCCTAACCCTAAAAAAGGTCCGTAGCCGAAGTCACCGTATGCATACCAGGCCATAGTGTTGCTTGATCAGGTCCAATCTCACGTAGGTACTTGCAGTTTGGTTTTCACCAGGGGCGCTCGACTTAGTTGAGTTGTTTCTCCCTGCAGTTCCTTACCTTCTAGCAGCATCAATTACACCCCCATTTACCAGGATGTACCTATTATCTACTTACACCTTTAGTGACAGCCGTCGTCTATCCGAGTATACATTGTTCTGCTGTCGAGAAATAAACTGCCATCTTAAAAATCCTTGGTCATCTAGGTAGGTACTAAGTCTATGTAAATACATGACTAAACTTGGTACTTCATTGTTATTCAACGAAAAAAAAGTAACAATGTAGCTTATGAAATATTAGGCAAATATCAAGATGGTTTTGCCGAGTTTTATTTTGTGTTTTCTTAGCTTAATATACCTAATAATGCCAACATAATAATTCTTTTGTTTGACACGAAAACCTTCACTTCGTCCGTATCAAGATCTAAATCAATCAAAATGTGTCGTGCTCGATGGTGACAATAAATAAAATATAAACTAAACCTACACCTACATATACCTTGTTATTATATTTTTTGTTGTTTTAGACGCACTTTGCTTGGAGTCGGGGCAGTAGGTTACAAAGTCATTTTACCTTCGTCGGCCTATGTAAACAAACATTGCTATGTAATCAGTATTTAATCAATTTCGTACGTACGAATATTTTTAAAATTCAATTCTTCTTCCTACTTTTGAATTAATACTAATTGAATTTTAAAAATATTCGTACGTACGAAATTGATTAAATACTGATTACATAGCAATGTTTGTTTACATAGGCCGACGAAGGTAAAATGAATATATATATATATATATATATAAACTAACTACTACTTACCTAATAAAGAGGTCAGATATGTTTTGCATGTTATTTTTGAAGTTAGAGTTTTGGCGCGTTAGGGAAATATTATTAGAGTGAATTTATTTTTCTGAAGCGTGCGCACGATGTTTTAAAAACTGAACATTGATCACAGAATAGATTTTTTTTTTCAAGTCAAGCTTCTACATATTGATTTGGATGTTAATTAGATTTTCAGAAAGATTTATAATTTTGGTTATGGCTCAACATTATTTTTTTTTGTAATGTACCCATCCTTTGGTTTGTTACTCATTTGTCATAGGAATAATAAAACCACCATAAAAAAGTCACAGCGAAGCGTGGCAGGGTACCGCTAGTTATTTATATATTTATTAAATGGATAGATGGATGCTTTATTGTAGGTACTAACTACATAAAATTGTTAAAAGTTAAAACTGATAAACAGGAATAAATCAGTTTCTGAAGTTATGTACCATGGGTGGCCTTATTGTACACAGTATCTGTCGGAGACATATCGTCGCCAGCAGGACGACGCAGGGGCATCCAAGACGCGGGGGGTCCACGCGCCCCGCTCACCGAGCAACAGCTGTGCGGCCGTCAGTCACTACGTCAAAAAACACCGTCACCTCAACACGCGCACCTATATTTACCTACCTATACGTCTGTGATTTGTACAAGAACCGTTATTATAAAGTTCACCAAGAAACCAGCTGTTTCTCTTGCCACCACCTGCAAGAACCCAGAGCACGTCGTCACCAGTATCTCATCCAGGCAACAGGATACTTTTGGAATCTTTAGAACATAAAATATTGAGACAACGCGCGTGGGTAGTAAGACAGAATATTCTAACTGAAAATAATGAAATTCGGTTCTAAAATTAGGTTCGTAAGAAGAAGACACTTTCTTCTAACGATACCAGTTTCGTAAAAAGACGTAGGTAGCAAGGATTTCGTAGGCAGTCGAAGGGGGTGATATACCGATTCAAAAAAAGTGGATAACTTCAAGCGTATGAAGTTGCTGACATCAATAAATAATCTTATGAAAACTCACTCACTTGTACTATTCCACAACTTTTATTATAATTTTAATAATACCTAACCGGTTTCGCTATTATAGCATTCTCAAAGGTGTTTACACTAACTTTTAACTGTATTATTAAAATTATAATAAAAGTTGTGGAATAGTACAAGTGAGTGAGTTTCATAATGTATAACAAGTTCCATCAAGTGCCAACAATCAAAAGTATAAAGGAAATAAATAATCTTAATCATGACTTCTGATTAAGGTATTAAAGTACCTATAATGCCACGAAAAGAACTAATCCAATTTATACCTCTATTATTGTTAATTACACATAGTAGGTACCTAAGTAATTATACATAGGACTTTACACACGCTTACAAAATGTTTTTGATATTTCTCGGGTTTATTTATAAACTGTTAGTTTTACATCTTAAAGGACGTTGGTACTTTTAATATCTATTAGTATTGTATGTTAACCATTTACAATTAGGCACAGGTTTATTGAAATCCATGTGTAATTAGGTATTATTACATACTAGCTGTGCGTCACGCGCTTGCTTGTGGTTGAACAGGAGCTAAGTGGTTCCTCGTATGTAACAGTTATTTGACAGCAGATTTGACTTTATAATCTACGAGTATGTCAGACTAATATCTTTTTTTTGGCGGGAACTGGAAGGAATCGTGTCGCGTCGTTTTATAAATTTGCAAAATTAGTGTATTTTCGAGTGTTCTGTGTGTATCAATGGTGGATCCTTAAACATAAACGTTCGACAACGTGCACATGTGTTGGGAAGTGATAAAACGCAGTGAATAGCAATTTTGCAGTCTCTGACAAAAAAATCCAAAGAAACTTTCAGAAATTTATCCACCGCTTCTCTGAAGGAAGACTGACTTTGACTTAGGGCTGTACTTGACTTTGACTGGACTTAGAGAACGAGGACTGTGACTTATTATAGCAAAATAAAAATATAATAAATTTAAGACTAGACTGTATGGCTCAAATTGCCTTTGCCCGAAAAATTCTTTCACTATTGGAAAGCTACACTATCTCCGGATGACATAGGCAAAATTATATTCCCGCATTCCCACGGGAACGGGAACCACGCGGGTGAATCGCGTGACGTCCACTAGTGGCGAAATAATGTTAAAAATCGCTTCAGTAGTTTCAGAATTTATCGATTACAGACAAACAAATCTTTCCTCTTTTTAACGTTAAAGTTGACCTAATTAAAAGTGGGCACCTCCCCAGTAACATTACACTGCCATTTTGTTCAAGGTGTGAATGCTATTGATCTGCCTTTGTCGAAGGTCCCTATTGTCACGCTTTCTCGAAAATATAATAATTTTACGCTGAAAATAATGATTATCTTTTTTATTACCGTTCTATTGATAAGTACGCCAGCAGCAACTTTACTAAGTATTCGTTCAGATGATTCTTTATACTTATCTAAAAAAAAAAACATTTTTTAAATTGCGCTTTTTTAAGTTTCGCTCAAGCATTTTAAGAGAGAAACGTCTGCGAGGACCGCAGCGATGACACGGCGCTCCACACGCTGGTGGAGTGCACGGCGTGGGCACAACAGCGACAGGTCCTCGTAGTGGGTCTGGGCGTGGACACTCTCTCGCTTGAGGCCATGGTGCGAGCCATGCTCTCCAGCGGGAGTAAGTGGGACTGCGCCGCCTCTTTCTGCGAGCAGGTCATGCTCGCGAAGGAGGCGGCGGGCCGGGTGCGGGAGAGAACTCTCCCACCCGAGTTCCGCAGTCGGCGCCCTGGGCGCCGCCGACGTGTCTTCGCCGAGGACTATCGGCCTCCATGACCGGGGGTCTGAGGACGGTGAGAGGGCCGCTCACCGTCCTTACAGAAGCAGGCCCATGACGGCAGCGTGACGTGAGCACTCACGCACGCCCCCCCCTTAGAAGCGGGGTCACACCCGAAATCCCCCATAGACGCGGGATTGCACCCGAACCACCCCCTGGGCGAGGCCGCATTAGCGGCCGTAAGTCTGTTGGGAGTCACGGGACATCCTTCCTGAGGGCTTACCCGGAGCTCTCAACCATAGGCTGTTGGGCGTTACGTGAGGTTTTTTAGTCGGTAAGAGTCCGGCATAGCATCCTACGAGGATTTTCCCTCACGTTAAAAAAAAAAAAAAAAAAAAAAAAAAAAAAAAGAGAGAAACGTCTTTAAGCCTCTAGGATATCTAAATTTCTGTGGTGGCTGACCCATTAATATAGTCTACCAGTCAAGGTAATAAGGTTATCTACGATGAAGCCTGTCACGAACAAGAAGATTTCACGTTATCCACTCGCCAGAAGCTACCTATACCCTTTTTTTAAATTATTTATTTCAACAGTTTCGTCGAATACTATTCTCACCTTTGCGATGACTCTGCGAGGTACTTACTAGACGCACTTGACGCTATGCAGAGACGTGCTATCCGAATAATTCGTTGTCCTGAGGCCTGAGGGGACGGGAGGCCTCGAATCGTTAGCACAGCGAAGAACCATAGCGTCCCTGGCTGCCTTCTACCGAATATATCACGGTGAATGTTCTGAAGAGCTCTTCAACCTGATCCCACCCTCTCCTTTCCGATCCCGAACAACGTGTGCCGGGCAGAGGTGCCACTCATACAGAGTGGAGAGAATTTTCGCCAGAACTGAGTGTTTCAAAAGATCGTTCCTCTGTCGAACTATAAAAACCTGGAACGACCTGCCCGCATACGTGTTTCCCTCATCTTACAATCCCGGGTTTTTCAAGAGGAGCATGAAGAGGCACATCACAGGGCCGCCAACTTGAGGACCACTGTCAGAAGTGGCCCCCAATCGCTAGATGCGCCACGGCTTTCCATCAGGCTGGTGGCGACGTCAATTTGGCGAGCTAAATATTAAAAAAAAAACAGTACCAATACAGGCAGTGCCCAATGCAACAGAGTAGGCATATGGTAAGCCTCATTTTGCTGAGCTGTAGTCCCTTTTGGTACTATGTCGGTGTTATCTGCCTACCTTGTCAAAATCAAAGACAAACCTGCCATATTCTGGCATTTACCAAATAAAGATTTTTCTATTTCTGTTTCAAAAATACATAAAAAGTGTATAAGTCTTAGGTATAGTAACATACAGCACTATTATGTTAATTTCCATATCCACACGTTTGTCACGACTTTATCTCCGAAGGGATAGGCAGAGGCACAGTAGGTATTATACGTATAATAAATACGTATAATTTACTTAATTGTTATCACGAACCTTCCAAATTAATGTTTAAATGCAACGAACTTTCTTCTGAAGTCGGTTGCCAGCAGGGTGATCCCCTCGGACCAGCCATTTTCAGCCTAGCCATTAACCCCATCATTCAAAATTTAAAGTCAAAATTTAACGTCTGGTATTTAGATGACGGGACTCTTGGAGGTGATGCAGTTTCTGTTCTGTCAGATCTTATAGAAATTAAAAATAAATTTCATTTAATTGGTTTGGAATTAAATTTTAATAAGTGTGAATTATATATTCATAATAATCACATCAATTCGGAACTCGTTGAAAAATTCAATTCCCTATGTCCGAATATTAAAATTGTTAGCAGAGAGAATCTTTACCTCCTAGGGTCCCCTATATTTGAAGATGCTATTCCCGAGTTAATAGCACAAAAAATTTCAAAATTTGAATCCAATGTAGATCGGCTACATTCATTAGTTCACATTACGCAATCACAATTCTGAAATTTTGTATGTTTGTTCCCAAATCTATTTATTTGCTTCGCTGTTGTCCTTTTTGGAAACATCAAAGTCATTTATTTTCTATTGATTCGCTAATCAAAATCTTCTTTGGAATCAATTCTCAATATACAACTGAGCGAACAATCTTGGTCCCAGGCATCTCTTCCCATTAAATATGGCTTTGCCAGCCTTTTTGTCATCTGTACATGCCACGTCGAGTCTCGTAGGTAAAATTCTGACGAATTGTCTTACAGACTATGAGACGACTGGCCTTACAGATGCCAAGAATGCTTGGCTAATGGCTTGTCCGGGACAAAATTTACCCACCCATCCAAATTTACAACGGAGCTGGGTCGACGCTATGTCAAAATTAACCTTTGACTCCTTTTTAAATGCGAGCTTAGGCCCGGATCGGGCCAGATTATTAGCGCTCAGTAGAAAGGAATCCGGTGATTGGTTGAAAGCTTTCCCTACAGCCAACACCGGAACTTTTTTGGAACCGGACATCCTAAGAATTTCAGTTGGTTTGAGACTTGGCGTCACGCTTTGCGCTCCACATCGATGCCCCTGCGGTTTTAACGTTGACACTTTGGGGCATCATGGTCTTTCATGTTTAAAGAGCGCAGGCCGCTTCTCACGCCACGCTGCGCTGAATGACATCATCTGCCGTGCTCTTGCCACCGCCAATGTGCCTGCGCTCTTAGAGCCAAACGGCGTTTTCAGGGACGATGGCAAGAGACCGGATGGTATTACTTTGATACCGTGGGAGATGGGTCGGGTCCTGGTGTGGGATGCAACTTGTGTTGACACTCTGGCCCCGTCCCATCTTCCTAAAACAAAATTAAAAGCCAGTGCAGCAGCGGAAGCGGCTGAAAATATTAAAATTAATAAATATAAGGGTCTCGACTCATCGTATCGTTTTTATCCAGTCGGTGTCGAGACCCTAGGTCCATGGGGTCCCAATGCGCAAAAATTTTTCAAGAATTTGAAAAAGCGCCTTGTGGAGTCAGCTGGTGACCCAAGGGCAGGCAGTTTTCTCGCTCAACGAATAGGCATTGCTATTCAAAGGGGGAATGCTGCTAGTCTTTTGGGCACAATGCCACGGGGGCCTTATTTAGGTTTAGTTTAGATAGTAATAATGTAAATATAGATATGTAATAATTATGTTTCTCTGTAATTTTTAACAATAAATGTATATTCTTCATAAATATGTATATTATTTTGTCCCATTTAGGAGGCGGTCTGTGAGCCATATACAGCTCCACAAGACGTTTACCCACAGTACTACTCATAGTTTTAGAATTTTTCGCTACTCTCTGAATCTATGGTACTACTCACAGAACAGTTTAACTGTTCTGTGGTATAGTCTTTTTCTGGACAGCTCAGCAATCGTGTAAACATGTCATGTTTTGACAAAAGTTGTCTATGATCATAGTGCTGTAACTATACTGATTCTATGTATGTACATAATCATTGAGTTATATCTAGTTCACCGTACATTCATTTACTTCGGTATATCAATCGCCAAATTCATCAAATCATGAAATTCGGTATATCGGTATATCAATATATTATTATGTGCAATAATTAAAGGATCTTTAAAAATAAAGAAACTTTTAGAACATTTAATAGTATAATCATTTATTTACAATAATAAATTACTTTAGGGATGATAAAAAGTGTAGACGCCTCGCTAGCTGCTCGCCGTTCTTACAGAAGCAGACTAAGACATCTTGAGAGATTTCTAATGTGGGGTTTTTAAATCTGAAAACTGAAAATATTAATACTACCTACCTTTTTTTCACTCATAACTCTCATAAGTGACGTGACGCAAACGAAGTTGCGCGGGCCAGCTAGTCTAATATACAAATCGTAGGAATGCTTCATATCAAGGATAATACCTTACCCTTCGGCCACATTCGAAACCAAGTTTTGAAATGTTCCTAACCATATAAGTATTTAGGAATGTATCTATATCTAATACTAAGTACCTCATTGCTGTGTCTTATACTACAACATTACATTTTATTAAGTTTTCCTAATTTTATTTGTGTATCAATTCATTCAGGCTGCTATTCAAACCCGCCGACACAATAACCCTTCTTTTGTGTCGCGCAGTAGGGTAAAATTAAATATAAAATGTTTAGAACACCTGAGGTCATAATTGTGCCGGACTTACCTCTCAAGACATTTGAATGGCCATAAAATTAAATCTATACCTTACCTATATTCAATCCACAAAGTATTAATCAGATTGTCATTGATTGAAGTCGTTCCATTATAATCTGCACGACTCCATAACTATCACCATTCAGATAATAAGGACCCCAGACGGACTTGCTTCGCATCGTCAGGGAAGTCAGTCTAAGCGACCAGTTTGACAGAAACCTGTTTATTTAGTTGCCGGGTAGCCGGTGCCGGGTAACCGACGGCGAATGCAAGCGGTTGCCGGCAAATCACGCCTCTACGTGTGAAAGCTATAGTACACGGCCATACCCTACCCGGCACCCGGCAACCGGTACGTGTGAAAAGGGGCAAAGACTCGCACTCTTAGCTCTCTGGGTCAATAAGTTATATTATTAAAGTAAGTACATTTTTTCGAACTGACAGATTGATAAAACAATGACCTCCTTTTAAAATCAATTGGCCAGTACAACAGTTTTACAACACTATGGCAAAGACAAACAAGTCTGAGAAAAAATAATTTAATGACAAGCAAAAATGACAGTCTTAAATTTTTACCATCCGAGTATTTTTCATGAAATTATTCTATAATCTAAAGGTTTATTAGTGTCGAAATGTCCGCATAAATCTAACTAGAGTTCCTTGAAAGGACTATGATCAGGATTGATAATTAAATGTAAGTAATTATGGAGTAGTCGAGATCCAATTTCTTTGTTTACTATATTATTTAGGTCTGTTGAATGCCACTATACCAGGGGCAAGAATTTATAGCTTGTAGCACTGTCAAACTTATGTAAATGAAGGTTCTAAATCAGTTTCATGCAGAATAAAAGTCTGCACATTTTGACAGCGCAAAAAGTATGTGTCATTGTCCTACCTTGTTCTAATGTAACTTCAGGTTGACAGTGACAGTGATGGAGGTGGGTTGTTAGGGACGTGCCTGTCCGGGATTTGGCGCTACTCAGCGAAAAAGTTGCCCAGCTTCAATACCATTATGAATATTTATGAGTTTGGAAATAATATGAAGGCTATTTTCGTTTTTTAAAGTTATTTAAGTATAAAAATTATTAAAAAAATCCGGGGGGAGTTCGTTTAAAGGTATGATTCCGAACTCGGCAGCAAGCAGCACTGCTGCCGCTGCAGTGCTGTTACAGCACCACTGGTCCCCATAAATTCTGTATAGATTGATATAAGAATTCATTCCGAACTTGACAGTAGCGTCGCGGCTGCAATGCAGCGGCAGCATTGCAGCGCGGACCTGGCGTCACCGCCGCAACTATAGGAGGTGGCTACCCACAGATAAACAATTTACGTACCTACGTACGTAAATAGTTTATCTAATTCAAAAGAGGAATAATAAATTGTCTTTATTGTTGGATTTAGAGATCCACTTCTTTATGATGGCGGTTACAAAAAATATTGTTTTAATATTTAGTAACTTAAACAAAGTATTATGGAAGGATAATACCACGTGCAGCGCAGCACTGCAGCAGTGACTTTGGAATCATATCTAAAGTCGAAAGAGAGTTATTCAGAGTGATATTGAGCATCTTAAACTGCTGAACTGCACGTCTAAACAAGATGATTTTACTGAAATCACATCTGCAAACTAGGTTTTATGTGTTTCTCCATGGCGCGGGCAGAAGATTCGTCCTTATTACATGAGAGGATTATGATGGTGCGTTGACCATAATATTGTTCCTGCATTCCTTCTTTTCCATAATATCAAAGCAAATAAAATTCATAATCTGTGAACATGCACAAAAAGAAGTCTGTCAAACTGAGAAAGTACATCCGTTATACTTTCGATTGTTGGCACTTGATGGAACTTGTTATAATACATTATAAAAATTCACTTGTACTATTCCACTTATATTTTAATGGGATATTTTTAAATGCACATCTGTTTAATTTTTCTGCACACTAGGTAACTCCACTAATTTACTGAACGCAAACCAGAAAATCAAATGCTGTGCAAAAATACCAATTGATAAACTAAACATGTCCTACTTAAAAAACTAAAATTTTATACAAAACGAGATGACCTTTTTTAACGAATTTAAACCAAAAATTTGGTTCGTACACCGGATATAAGATTTGCTACACAAAAATACGAATTGCTTATCAAAAATACTAACTTGCACTCAAAATTTTACAATCTTAAAACGGAATAGGTCAGGTTACGTTAGTTTTTTATTTTTTTGATTAATAAAATTTAATTTTGTAAAGATGACTGATTAAATTGGATTTTTAATTAGAATAAAAGATGTTCATAAAAGTAAATTAGGCGATGGTATTCTTAAAAAAAGTTTTAATAAGTTTGTTGAGCTAAGGAATTTTTAGATATACGATTTTGATAATAGTGATCTGTTCAGTAAAATAGTTCTGCAAACACCTTTAAACAGTATATTGAATTTGACTTATTTAGTGTGCATAATTAGTGTGCAAGCCAGTATTTTTGGTTTAACTTTGTAATATTTTGTTCGAAAAAAGGGAATAAACAGATATCGATTTAAATACATGCCTATTTTAATTTGAAAAATACCTGACCGGTTTCGCTATTATAGCATTATCAAAGGTTCTTACAATAATTTTTAAAATTAGTGTAAGAACCTTTATAAATTAGTAATTAAAATTAGTAAAAGAAGCTATAATAGCAAAACCGGTCAGGTATTTTTCAAATTAAAATATAAGTGAAATAGTACAAGTGAATTTTCAAAATGTATGAGAAAGTACAGTTTCAGAATTCATTTCGAGAATGTAGGCCACGTCACCACTGTCATCTTCAGCTGTATTTCCGAAGGTAATAAATTCACGTAATATGTCTCAGCCATTTCTCAACCTCGGCTCACAATACCAGTTTGTGCTGTCATTAATTATAACAAATTACCCACTCCTGGTCGGCCATATTGCGTACAATACAATGAAACATTTTCACGTTAAAATAGTGTTTACTGTAGTTTACCTTGTACGTTGATATATTCCAATGCAAATGCCGGAACTACTGAAAACTATAAGTAGATAATATCTGCTCTTATTGGCCATAGCATGATATCATAGCATTCTCAATAAATGGGCTATCGGACATAGATAGGTCCAAACATAAAATTCGAACCTGTAGTTTCTGAGAGCATCGCGTTTGAATAAACACACTCTTCAGCTCTATAAAGTTAGTATAGTAGTAGATACTTAGATAGGTATCGATGTGTGGCTGAAAATAGCTTAGAAAATGAACCTTCTTAAACTAATATTAGGTATAAAGAGGAAAGCAAATCTTTTCTTTTTATAGTATTAGTGGAGGAAAGATTTGATTGTTTGTTTGTTTGATTGCATCACATAGGCTCCGAAACTATTGGACCGAATTGAAAAATTATTTTATTGTGTTTCGTTCACACGGGAACGGGAGCTACGCGAGCGAAACCGCATGACGTCCTCTAGTCTGTAGTAATAAACAAAGAGAAAATATTTTATTGTTTGTTTGTTTGTTAAATAGATGTCGAATAGACTCCGAAACCCCTGAACCGGTTTGAAAAATTCTTTCAATGTTGGGAAGCTACTCTATCCCCGGTGAACAGAGACCTTATTCTTAGCATTCCATGGATTCTCCGTGCGGGCGCCGGGTCCATAGCGTGGCACAGGGGGGAACACCCCGAACGGCGTCTGGGACTTGCGACCCATTCGAGTAGGTTTAGTGTTACCTTACTATGCGCATAAACGCTCACCTTCCACCGTCAGCAATGACCCCCCCCCCCCTGCCCAACCAGATTTGGTAAGATCCTATCAATGCCGCTTTGGATATTCGTTTTAGTAAAGAGCTTACTGAAGCTCTTGGCAATCCAAGGTCTAACAAATTATACCTACCCACGGAATTTAGCTGGAATTCCCCTTGCTCCTACTTCTACGGCATAGAGTTTAACCACACAGCCATTTTTGGTTAACTCATTGGTCAAGTCAAAGTATTTATTTATCTTCATGGCGTGGTCCTTCGGTATGTTGGTCTCCCACTGCACCGGAATCCACAAGCACTGCACGCCTATTTATCGTTGAAAACAGGAATATATCGGGTCTTGATGGCGAGGCACATACATCCTCCGGGTATACCTACTTTATTCCCAAGTATCCCGTATTCCCAAGGAAACGGGAGCTACGCGGGTAAAACCGCGTGACGTTAGCTAGAAATAAATAAAGTTACTTCAGATTTGTACCTACCCAGCCTTTTACAACAGAAAGATAGGTATAATATTTCACATCAATTTAAATTGAGTCCCTCTCAAACCGGATATTTCCAAACCCCAACTTCAAAGTAACTTCTTCAAAGTTATTGTATTATTTACAAACTCTAATGATAACACAAATAAAAGGCCTTTCAAGTCGAAATCCAACACCCCGAGCCGTCTCTTCAAAATTTCAAGTAACCCTTAAAACCTCCATAAATACTTTGTTCATTGTATCGCTGTAGACATTCCACTTGCTGGCGAAGATCTGAAGGCTTGTCGAGATGCTTCAAGAGCCTCTCTCGAAGCATTTCAGCCTTTGACTGAGTTCTACAGCTTTTTTGTGAGATTTTTGTTACTTTATTTATGGGTAGTTTTATGTTCTGTAGAGAGATACCTGTTTATAGAACTACCTACTACACTCGAGAGCAATGAATCCGGGTCACTTAAAGAATGTTAAAAATCTCGGAAACTAAAAATGATAGGTTAATGCAATAAATTGTATTTAATAGACAATGTAATACTCCTTAAATGAAAGTAAAAAAAAAATGAGTCACCATACATTTTATTAACACAAAATTACATAAAGAAAAAACTGCCGATCTCTCCTTAAAACAAAAATAGGAAACATGAAATTTTTGAACTTTATTACGATTTTCTTGAATTTTAATACTTCGTATTGCCTCCTCGTGCTTCCATTACTGCGTTTACGCGGTTTGGCATGCTGTACACCAAGTTCCTTATACGATTTTGGGGAATATTCTCCCATTCCTCTGTGAGAGCAATTTTGAGCTCACGAAGCGTGATTGGGGGAGGGTTTCGTTGTTTTACGCATCTGCCTAGCTCGTCCCAAGCATGCTCGATCGGGTTGATATCCGGGCTGCGCGCTGGCCACTCCATACGAGTAATGTTCATCTCTTGAAGGTAGTCATTCACAATCCTACCTGTATGAGGTCGGGCATTGTCATGCATAAATATAGCATCCTCACCTAAATTGACCATAAATGGACCAACGTGATCATTGAGGATTTCTTCCACATATCTTACGCTAGTTAAAGAGCCGTTTTCTATGATCACCAGCTCTGTGCGACTTTCAGAAGAAATTCTGGCCCACACAAGTACAGACCCACCACCGTAGGCTACTTTTTCTTCGATGCATGCTTGCTTGAATCTTTCCCCTGGTCTTCGATACACTCTGTGTCTTCCATCGTGCTTGTAGAGCATAAATTTTGATTCGTCGGAGAACATAACTTTTGACCAATCTTCAATACTCCAATTTACGTGGCTCTGGGCATACCTTAGTCTCGAAATACGATGCCCACGCTCCAGTTTAGGGCCGTTTGCAGGTCTAAGGGGTTTTAAGTTAGATTCAGCAAGCCGACGTCTTACTGTCCATGCACTTGGGTTACTTCCTCCGAGGCGTCGAAACTGATTGGTGAGTTCAGTTCCTGTGAGAAAGCGATTTCGAAGCATGGTGTTCACCAAGTATCGGTCTTCTCGTGCTGTGGTACACCTGGTTCTGCCCGTTCCTGGTCTGCGTAGGTTAGAACCAGTTTCTTCGTAACGTCGGAGAACTCTTTGTACTGTTGACAGCGACACACCGACAGTCCTGGCTGTATCGCGCTGACTCCGGCCGGTTTCCAGCATTGTAAGTATTCTGGTGCATTCTTCAGGCGTAAGCGACATAATTTCAGCTTGATTAATGAATATAGAGCACTATCAACATGGTTTATGTACCCACATAAATGACAGATTACAAACAAAAGCAACACCAAATGCTGTAATTTCGTAGTTCCATCTTCGAAAGTGGCCCTTTTTCAAATTTGATTTTTTTATGATATAACTTTACAATAACTAAGAAGTTTTAATACCTTCATTTAAGGAGTATTACATTATCTATTAAATACAATTTATTGCATTAACCTAGCATTTTTAGTTTCCGAGATTTTTAGGATTCTTTAAGTGACCCGGATTCATTGCTCTCGAGATAAACCTTTAGTTTTAAAATGATGGAAGGCTGCCACTTTGCCGGCTTCAATTTAGATTGAATTTAAAGCTAAGAAGTTCTCCCTAGATAGGGCTGCGGTGGTAGCCAAAGTCTGCAGGGAACCCTGGAACATCCTTCTGATGACTTACTCGAAAACCCCGGCCGTTGACAGTTGTAAGACATCGTATGGTTTAAGTCGGTAGGAGTCCGGCATAGCATCTATGTAGAATTTTCACACGTAAACAAGAAACCGTGAGACGGTCTCACCCGACTGCCCCTCTAACGTTTATTGTGAAAGTGAAAGTTCAATCCGATTGACGATATAATTTTTGTTTTATTTTAAACTTTGAACAGATGACCCACGTGACCTAGTGACGTAATTTAATGCAACAGAGTCACAGACTACAGACACAAGTCTCGCCATAAGCCCCTCTGCAGTCTATTTTATAGAGAGGGGCTAAAAGAAGGTTACAGACGTGTACCTAGCCACAGCCTTTATAAATAGAGATAGAGTGAAATCACTCAATTAAAATAGCTTTAATTAATCTAGACCAACCTTCCAATGATAGGTAGATATTTTACAACTGATATTTACAACAACAAAAAATAATGTACCGGAGGCAATTTTATGTACAGAAAAACATAAATAAGCTATAGAAACGTACTATCAGCACAGACCATTTTCGTGTTTATCGCTGCAAGGAGTAATTTAACGACCACCACTAAGTTCTCACGTCGATTTTATCGGCGACAATCAGATATATTTTTACTGTGTAATACATAATGTTTACGATACGGACATTAAAAAAAATACCCATACTACATACCTACATAGTAGGCGTAGATTAAAAAGTAATTTCTTACAAATGGCAGAATAGGTAATTACAGCTTGGCAAAAAAACCTGGAAATGGAACTAATTTTTTGCAGGCTGGCTACATTGTCAATAAAGTCACATATGTCTGTCAGTCAATAACGTTATACAATTTGATTGGTGGTTAATATTGACGATTGTTGGCAACTGGATACTGATTGGTGATACTTTTTAACGGGTTGCCATATGACCAGCACAGTGACTCCTCCATTATTTTCTTCTCTTTTTTGCCAAGCTGTAAGTATGTGTATGTGTGTGTTAAAACTACATGTACACACACGTAGGCATGGTTTGTGTTCAATATGTATCACCAAATCACCATTGTAACACGCAGTAATACTTTAATAGCTTTTTTTTAACGTAAGGAAAATCCTACATGGATGCTTTGCTTTGCCGGACTCCTACACGGGCTAAAAACCACACGTATTCTACCTAACAGCCTATAATAATAAGCACAATGTGCAATTCTTTCCAGAGTAAGTATGGGCCGATAGTCGAGTATACTTTCCTTTACATTTTTTCGTGAATTGTCAAATCACCGTCGTCGGGCCGTCTCTGAAAATCAGCGTTGTATGCCTGCACCACACGCAAGACGGCCATTGTTCTACATACTTACATTAGGTTTTACTTTGTAAATATTAACTAGGTGCTGTATTTTAGGTTTTTTTCTTATCTATTTTATTTTTAAGGTATATTAATGTACAATAAAAAAAATCTTTCTTTTCTTATTTTATTGTCGATTTTTAGACGACGTTTGTGCTGGGCTATATTATTGGAAAAACACCTACCAATTATGTTAGTTATATCTGTTACGCAAACAGGATCAAGTATTCGACCATAATAAATCAACTCTGATTCGACACTGACTCCCCAGGGCAAAGCAATAGTGATTGTTCGTTCGAAGTGTCCCCATAAAGCACCTTATTTCAAAATAAAAAAATAACAATAATGAGCCGAGTCATCAACCATTGCAAATATCAAGCCATGTTTACCTATTAAGATTCAAATTACGATTATATTATTATACACGGATAACCTGAAGAAAACGGCATGAAAGAATAAAATAATCTATTAATAAAATCCACAAAAAGAACTCGACAATAATTTTCCGCAGCCGAACACTTATAAACATAGATTTGGATCCCGATACCAAAATGAAATCCATTTGTTAGCTCGCGTGCCGCAGGTAATAATATCGATGGTTAGTGCTTGGTTCCATTGGGAGCGAGAGAAAATATTTTCCTTATGCATTATTACATCTTCAAAATAGGTATTAGTAGCAAGAGAGTTAAATTTTATTGATTGTGGGTAGAAAGATCTATCTACGTTAATCTTCAATTACATAAAAAAAATCTCGGTCACCCTGACAGGGTTGTAAGCTTGATAACCTCATAATCAACTTTACAATAGGTTACGTACCTATTTAACCTACACACAAGTCAAGGAGTACGATGTGTCACTCTTTCGGTACAGTTAGAAAAGGATCTTTGACTGTTTTGCTAGGATTGAATGTGTGAATAAGTGAGCGTCTGTAAAGGGGTTCCTCAGCTTCTTTATTAGTGAATGGATTTCCGCCATGTCATGTTGTATTTCATTAGTAACGTTAAATGTCTTTTACAAGGCCATTTATCAAGCAGACTGTATGTGTTGTGGTGCGTTGGTCAGAGCCGACGTTGATACTATTTTATGTATAAATTTTGTGATAGTAAACACAGAGATTCTGCTAGATTATTTCACCGGAAAGATCATTATGACGAATAGCAGCGGTATTGGAACACTTCTACCAGTTTCACTGATTCTAATACACGATTGAATTAAATTTCAATTCATTTCAATCAATTATGTTTAGATGTAAACAGTAATTTTAAGCATTATTTAAATTTTGATTAAACTTATGCACAAAAATACTCCATAGATGAATTGTATGTTTTCTTATGAGTTTTCAAGGAATATTGAATTAAATTATTCTATTGTATATAGTTGACGAATCATGACAGTCGTGACTATAAATAGCTTGGTCATGCTTTTACCCGCTAGCAATGGAGACTTGCCTTTACTTCGACCTCAGATAGAAAGGTCGGTAAACCCGCTTAGTTAAATGAAATCTCAGATTTGTTTTATTGCCGTTGTGAAAAATGTCTCTACGTGGGTATTCAAATTTTCATATTTCGTTATATCCCTCGATATTTTACTAATACACCTTTTATTTCAAGATTTGAAATAAAGTGAATACTTAAGCTGGTGAATTTAAAAGAAAGACGATAAGATTCTGAAGAAATTTGAACATTTGAGAATTTTGTTCGCTGAATAATAAAATCTATAATGAGTATTGTCAAAACGATTTTGTATAAGCTTTGTGTCTTAAAACTGAAGTATCTATATTTTGCCGAGGTTCAATGTTTATGACAAGTGCGTACTCCTGTTTTTTTATTCCAAAGACACGATTCAACCATGTCATCTTAATATCACACGGTGCGTTACAGAACTTTTCAATTATTTTCTTAGTTTCTACAATTTTTTTAGGTACTCCTTTTTTCTATTCTTTATTTTTCATACTTTTTATTCCGATATTTAACAAAAAACAAAAATCATTTAACCGAACATGAAAACTGCCTTTTTTTGTTTCAGTTGAAAAGAAAAGTCAATGATATAGGGAGATTTTTTCCTCTGGTTCAGTTGATTGAAGTATTGCAAAACTAAATTATCATTACTTAGGGTTATTAAACTTGTCAACTAAAGTACCTAGTAAGTAGGAAGTACCTATAATAGGAATAGAGTTATAACTTTACGAAAGAACAAAGCAATAACCGTAGGTATAGTAGGTACCTATTGTTTGATCATAACCAGGCTAAATCATAATTTATTTTCCTCCCAAATCCAAAAGGCTGTTCTGATTTTGACGGTACCATTATTGTATTTTATACACATATTGTGGTTTCTTGGCCTAATTATTTTTCCAATACTTGCATGACTGGCTACATTTTGGTAGGGGCGTACTCGTTTTCTGGGGTATTGATCAGGCCTCAAACTGGATGTAAGCGACAAGCGGGGCGATGGCCGATGGCAACAGGCGGCGAGAGCACGAAGCAATCTTAAGGCCGTGGGTAGGGCTAACGACCTTGGCCATACAAAACGCGCGTCTTTCACGCTAGGAAATGTACTATTTTATAGCTTATTTTAGTTGTAATAAGATAATACGCATATTTATTCAAAATCGAAGAAAACCATTTTATAGGTGTATATTTTCTTCATATGCTGGCATATTTTTTTCTTTCGCGTCGATGAAAATTGAAGCCATAAAATGTATTGATCTAAAAATTTGAGGCTGACTTTGTGATCGTTTTACACATTATGTATAATTAGTATACAATTTACAAGAAAACTGTTTTTTGACACACATTTTGTAAATTAAAAATCTATTTTTGGATATAATTTTCCGTCCATTTATGCAGACAAAAAAACGTTTTCATTTGCACCTCTATTTCGTCATTTTTTAAACGAGTCTCCTTCGGCTGCGCTGCCGCGGGGATATGAGTTGATGTAGAGTCATTCTTTTTTTATTTAGATTAAAAAGAAACATACATTGTTTTTCAAGGTAAACTACTAAATCGGACTTTATGATTCCTAAAGTACAATCAAAGGTATTCACAATCGACACCGAACCAAACACAACACATAGTCGCTACGACACTAGCCATATGACCTCTGAGATTGAGTTCCGGCACGGCTTGCAGCATACGCGCATTAACGCGCCGCTTTCGCTTGACGCTGACATCCGATGTGAGTCCGCAGGCGGGATGACCTTTCCGTTTCGTATATCACCCCCTGGTCCCTGACGGAACCGGGAGCTATTGTAGGTGCTTGGAATAATAGGGGTTGGGCATTATGAGCCGCCATTTGTAAATCGGGTCTCTTTAGAATTGAACTTTTTTTTAAATTACTGTAATCATGCTTTAGTATTATCGTTTAAAGGTTGTTGATGGGTGAATGTGAACTTTATTGTGTTGTTGCATTTATGTATTGGGTTGGTGTCAATAGAAGCTAAGTCTCAGGCAAGGACAAAAACTATACCTATTTATCTTAGGAACAAAAATATTTTGCTTAGAGCGTAATTGAGAAACAAACATCTTCACAAATTTTCGCAATATTATGTAGGAAATGTTGCAACTGATAAAAGACCCAGACCTGAAGTTCAGCTACAGAGGGGCCAAAGAGGAACTTTTCTACCAAGTTCAAGAGAGGAGAGATTACAAATGGTTCTAAAGTATTCGCTACATTATAGTAACATCCTTTAAGGCGCGTGCGAAGTGAATACAATCATTTATCTCTGTCGAGATAATCTCTTCTTACAAAGTATTTATATATAGCAGGCCGCTTCTCTCTCACGCCACGCTGCGCTGAATGACATCATCCGCCGTGCTCTTGCCACCGCCAATGTGCCTGCGCTCTTAGAGCCAAACGGCGTTTTCAGGGACGATGGCAAGAGACCGGATGGTATAACTTTGATACCGTGGGAGATGAGTCGGGTCCTGGTGCGGGATGCAACTTGTGTTGACACTCTAGCCCCGTCCCATCTTCCTAAAACAAAATTAAAAGCCAGTGCCGCAGCGGAAGCGGCTGAAAATATTAAAATTAATAAATATAAGGGTCTCGACTCATCGTATCGTTTTTGTCCAGTCGGTGTCGAGACCCTAGGTCTCGACACCGACTGGACAAAATCCATGGGGTCCCAATGCGCAAAAATTTTTCAAGAATTTGAAAAAGCGCCTTGTGACCCAAGTGCTGGCAGTTTTCTCGCTCAACGAATAGGCATTGCTATTCAAAGGGGGAATGCTGCTAGTCTTTTGGGCACAATGCCACGGGGGCCTTATTTAGGTTTAGTTTATATAGTAATAATGTAAATATAGATATGTAATAATTATGTTTCTCTGTAATTTTTAACAATAAATGTATATATATAGTAAATTTCTAAAACAATTTATATATTATATCAAAGTATGTAACAGATATGCGAACGATAGCCGTACATGTTATCTACTTTGTTAGTACAAATACCTACAGCATCTCAGATATTTTTAACAAAAATGGCAACTACAGCATGATAAAAAAAGGGGAGAAAATATTGGAGGCGCCGCTGTGCTTTTTTTAATGGCAATCTATTTGAAAAAATAAATCGGCCAAGTGCGAGTGGGACTCGCGCAAGGAGGGTTTCGTACCAAAAAAAACGAAATAAAAAGTCACGTTTGTTGCATGGTGTCTACGCTGACACTTGGAGCTAATGAAACTCAGAAAAGGTTGATATCTTGAATATATTGAAGTAAGGTAGAAGCAGCTGCTCGCGGCGGGACGAATAATGGAAGTGAAGAGAACCGTTAAATTTATTGTACGAGTAGATTGATCTAGTGCAAAAATAATGAGTACTTATATAATGCAGGAGGCGATCAAAACCTTATACAGACTAAAAACGTCAGGCGCTTTTAACTGCGATAGGCCAACAACGCGGCATACAAAAATGGAGCTTAATGATGAGATTCAAAGGAAGATGCATATGATTAGCGACGCTATGCCGTGCATCAAAATCTTCAAAAGAAACTTCAAAATACATGTCCCCACAAGGGTAGACTGGAAGCAGGAACTGCGCTCACCAGATGCAGACAGCCTCATCTGGTACACAGACGGTTCAAAAACGGAATCTGGTACAGGAGCAGGTATTTACTCAGAATCGTCACAACTTTGGAGCAGCCTGGGTCAGTACACCACGGTCTTCCAGGCCGAGATGTATGCCATCATAGCATGCGCAGAGGAAAATCTGAAAAGGAGTGTAGAGAACAAGACCATCTACATTCTTAGCGACAGTCAAGCGTCACTAAAGGCCTTAAATTCCTACAAGGTCAACTCAAAACTTGTCCTGAATGCGGTGAAAACCCTAAACAAGCTGGGCCGCAGGAACAAGCTGCGACTGCTCTGGGTCCCAGGCTATGTAGGAATAAAAGGAAATGAGAAGGCCGATGAGCTAGCTAGGACAGGATCGGCAAATGCCATGCTTGGACCTGAACCATGTATGGGCCTACCAGCATGTACATTCATAAAGGCCGCTAAGGATTACGCTGATAATAAACACATGCAAGAGTGGGATATCAGTCAAGGGCTACTACATTCGAAGAAATTCATAAGTAGCAGAACCAATGAGGCTTCTAAATTTATATTGAATAATGGAAGAAGCAAAGCACAAGCTTTGGTTGGTGCCCTTACAGGGCATTACGAAACCAACGACATGCTTTTTAAAATGAAGATCACTTCAAATAACGACTGCAGAGCCTGCGGTGATGTCAAGGAAACTATGGAGCACTCATCCTGTGTGAATGCGACGTCTTAGCAGCGAAGCGTATGAGCCTCCTTGGGAATGCTTATCCCAAACCGGAAGAATACAGGTTTCTTCCTCTCAGTGGGATCACCGCGTTAATAGACCACTTCTTCAAAGAGTAAGAAACATTAAGGTAGGGGCAAACACAAAAGATCCCACTGGGTCGAAGTGTTGCTGACTTCGTCAGCCCCCGATGTAAGATAAGATATATAATGCAAGTTGCGCCGTGAGCTTCTATGTACAAATTGTTAGTTAGTAAAATTAAGTTGAAAAAATAAGATTTGCTGTGCAAAATCCATCAGGCGCTTTGAGCCTAAACACATGGAAACCCCCTTTAATGCCCTTTTTTCTGAATTTAGTATTTGTTGTTATAGCGGCAACAGAAATACATCATCTGTGAAAATTTCAGCTCTCTAGCTGTAGCGGTTCCTGAGATACAGCTTCGAGACGGACAGACAGACGGACGGAAAGCGAAGTCTCATGAATAGGGTCCCGTTTTTACTTTTTAAAAACCATAAATAACTCACAGTAAAATGAATAACATGAATTACATAAAATTGTAGTACTGCATTTATCTATAACTGACATTTATGATAATGTAGCCATCTTGGAAAATGTTAGTTCCATTTCTAGTTTTTTTCTTTGCCAAGCTGTAGATGCGAATATTTCCCTGGGGAGTATAAAAGCGTTAGCATACAAGAGTAGGAGAAAAAAAGTAGTTTCCAATCAAACAGACATCGGGTAATCAACGTTCGAACTGGAGCACTAATTTTCTGTGCATTTTCACATTTTAATTTAAGACAAACTTTATTAAATTAACAGAAGTCTAATCTATTATTTTTTATAATAAAGATTTACCATTGCGTTAACAATTTGAATATCTAAAGTAAATAGTGCTAGATGAAGTTCTGTTTTCGATTGCGCTTCCCATGAGAACGTTTCCCGCGATAAAATTAGCCTATGTCCTATGTGTTGTTACTACAAATCTATCCCTGTACCAAAATTCAGCCAGATCAACGAATCTGACTGAAATTTGTAGGTACGCTCTTTCGCTTTTTCACACTTTTTTACACCCCTAACTATTGCATGCAGCCGTTTAAGTGAAAACAAACAAACATCCAGTAATCCACACATTCTCATTTGGCATTTATAATAACTACTAGGTAGTAAGATTGAAACCAAGTAACAAATACGACATACTTTTACCCACTTTACCCAAATAAGCAATGTTATATGACTATTTGTGAATGGTAGTGTGTTCTCCGTAGATAAAACTTTACATCCTACGAAATGGAGGAAAATTCGGGTTTGATGATAACGACGTCCTCAAAGGATTTATTAAGGGTTGGCAGGACAGATGTCTGTCATTATTTGATATACGTTTTTGGGAATGAAGCGTTTGTTTGTATCCCTGCTGACTCAGTGTTCAGGAAAACGATTACGGCTTTTTTAAATAGTAGCGGTCTCACCAGCGCGGCGCGTAACTAAATTTCAGCCAAAACGCTGTAACACGGATTTGGCTGAAATTTGCCACATTTAATCCTGGGAATAAGTTCCCTTGGGAAGCGGGAACGGGAACAATCTAAGTGGGTAGCATATTGGAGCGTATTAATAACTATGTCAAAAACTCAATAAGCCTTAGTTTGTTTAGGCGAGACCTTTCAGAAAGTAATCAAAAAGTTAACATAATGTGAGGTCTGAGAGTTTTATCGCCACAATCTTTTACCCTCCATCTTGACCCATAGTTTGGGACAGAAAAGGACGTAACGGATTAATAGGGTCGGTTCAGGGGTTAAAATGATGGCAGTAGCTATAGGTGAAACATTGCTCTGATTTTTTGTTCATGGGATGATTCAAGCAAAAAACGTCTGCCTGTACATACAGCAGACTTTTGAGGCCTGGTTTTTTTTTCTTTATATTATTTATGTCTGTCATATGAACTGGACACCCCTTTGATAAAACATGTACAATTTTAGGTTGAGCAATGAATGTGTCCAACATGCCTGTATCAAAGAAAGGTTTCTTTCTTTCTTTTTTTTGCTATCCAAACAATATTTCGATGGTACCAAATATTTTTTTAAAGGTTTCAAGCACAATACAATTATACCTATTTTGTTTCTATTTGTGTCGTCTCGTCTCTTCCCCCTCGTTCGTCCTCATCTCGAGTCTGCAGATCTTATAAGGCTGGCTAAGATCCTGAAAATCACAACACTACTCTTTTGCACGTTGGTGCCTATTTATTTCGAATCCAAGTCATAACAATGAAATTAAGTTACTAGTGTTTAAAACACAATACTTGGCAAAATATTCATCAAATATCTGACACGCTGTAACAATATATTTGTCCCATAAACAGAAAACAACAAGAACAATCAAAAAGAGCCGGAACAAGACTGGCGGCCATTTAACGCGCCCGCAAAAGCTTTCTGGAACAAAGCAAATGCTTATATTCAGGGTTGGCACCTTTATATTCGGAGGCATTGTAAATACATATTATGACAAAATTTGATGAAGATTCTAGTAAATATTTTCATTGGTTCTTTTTTTTTATATTAAGCTCGCAAAATTAACGTCGCCAGCCTGCTGGCAAGCCTAGCGATTGGATGCCACTCTCACAGTCAGTAAAACTTCTGACAGTGGTCCTCAAATTGGTGTTAAGGAAACAGTGAAGCACTCGTAGCCCCGACAGATCAGTGTTCTGTAAACTATCATTACGACGTTTGTAACTTACGCTGTGAGTAGTCATGATGGAGGTGGGTGATTGTTCGTCAATCTATCAATCCAGCCTATCGCCGTCCACTGCTGGACGTAGGCTTCCCCCAACTTGCGCCACAACAACCGTCCCGTGCGTTCCTCATTTAATCCCTGCCTACAACCTTTTCCAAGTCTAAGTCTATCTGGCAGGATAGTTCTGCCCTACGTTTGATAATTTTTGTGAAATTTGAATTTGCAATATTTAACATGTTTTGAAGGGAGCATTAAATATTGGTCCTGTGAGTCAGTAAAATGGTACTTGATAGCTGAGTTAAAAGCCTTTTGTGCGGCACCGATCGCTCTGCGGGCCCGACTTTATTGCCGTTATATTGTGATACTCGTATATACCATGTCAAGAATAAGTAAAAAGTGTTTATTATTTAATGTAAATTACTCAATGAATGTTGAAAATTCGTGACAACCCTGCAGGAGAGGCATCACATTAAAAAATAAAAATGGCAGACTCTTTGCTTTCATTTAGGTATTGCTGCGGCAATTTTCCTTTTTTTTTAATAATGCACGTACAGAAATTGAAAAGCCTTTTACTCTGGATTGTGAAACAACCTTCACTTCATTTTTGGTTAAATATTTAACTAAGATGAGGTAAATAGATAGATAGCACAGTTGGGCCCACGAAAAATGAATGAATAGTCAAAGCTTTCAGAATTGATTCTAATAAGATGCATTTTTAGGGTTCCGTATCATAAGTGTCACCATGATACGGAAGACAATTAAAATTTTAAACAACAAACTTTCCCGTTTTCTTAATTCTCATCTAAATTACAATAGTGTGTGTAGTGTATTTGTGAGTTTGGATATAAATGGTGAAATCCGAAATTGTTTATCTTTCGGAAATGAGAACTTGTCGAAATATCCATGGATGCTATGCCCACCTCGAACTGACGAAAACCACACGGTTTCGCGCCGCCCGGGTGCCCCGCATATCATCAACAGTCATTGTGCAACACAAAATATAGCAAAATAAAATCCTAGTAGTCTCTCTAGTCACCTACTCACAAAATAGTAAACAAGCAAAGACCGGTGAAGAAATCTCTAATTCAGCAGTTTGAAGAATCTTTGCAGCATAAACCATTAAAAATGGCAAATTCAAAATGACTGTACTCAAACATATAGACTATTAAAAAAAAAACGTAATATATTTCATAACATTAAGGGGTTTCAATTTAGACGGTTTGTGTCGGACCGCAGCAGTGCCGAAGCGGTGCGTTTCTCGTATGGCGCACGTACGGTCGTTTATTAGGGTTTCGTAGCCAAATGGCAAAAACGGAACCCTTATAGATTCGTCATGTCTGTCTGTCTGTCTGTCTGTCCGTCCGTGTGTCACAGCCACTTTTCTCTGAAACTATAAGGCCTATGCTGTTGAAACTTGGCAGGTAGATGTATTCGGTGAACCGCATTAAGATTCTTACATAAAACTAGAAAAATAGCAGTTAATTTTGGGGGTCCCCATACTCAGAACTGAAACTCAAAATATTTTTTTTCATCGAACCCATACGTGTGGGATATCTATAGATAGGTCTTTAAAAATGCTATTGAGGTTTTTAGCATATTTTTTTTCTAAAGTGAATAGTTTGCGCAAGAGACACTTCCAAAGTGGAAAAATGTGTGTCCCCCCCCCCTCTAACTTCTAAACTAAGAGAATTATAAATCTAAAAAAAATGAATGATGTACATTGCCATAAAAACTACCAACGAAAATTGGTTTGAACCAGGTAGAGCTGGTAGTTTTTTTAATACGTCATAAACCGCCATTTTCGGTTAGAAAAATCACTACCACTGCGAACGTGTTAAAACATCAATCAAAGTTACAACGAACTATAACAACTTTTATATTATGTAACTTGCTGCTACGAAACCCTTCATGGGCGAGTCCAACTCGCACTTAGCAGGTTTTATTTTAATACAAAGCGCACGGTGCAGCAACAGTGCGGTGTCTGTATCGCGAACGTGCGACTGGACGGCAACATCATAAGCTCCACGTGTTTATTGCGTTGTTGAATAGTGCGGTGACTAGATGACATGTTTGCTTAAAATTAGAATAAATATGTATACGTGGAAATAATTATAAATGAAATTGAATTGAAATACGTTCTGCTATTTGGAACTGATATAGTATGTCTGAATATAGTTTCTTGCCGCTGAATTTTTCTTTCAAGTAATACGTAGTAACATTATCTAGAAATTCTTAAGTAATTAAAAAAATGCTTGGGTATTGTTTTAGCCTAGGGTAAAGATTATGGAAATCACCAAAATTACATGTTAACGAAAAGATTGGTGATGTTCTTGTACGGGGGCGTCGTTTTTGTGTCTGTTTGATGTTTTACAACAAGAGCACTAACAATAATGTATCTTCGTCAGCAGAGTCCATGGCTTAAAACGACTGCCAAATATATTTATAACATCACTAGCATACAAACGCACGGCAGTCAGATATGCTTTCAATTTAGGCGTTTGGTATCGGACTGCTACCGTACGATAGCAGCCGGCAGCGGGCTATAACCAACGGCACGGTAAACGTGCGACAGCGGTCCGACACGAAACGTCTAAATTGAAAGCGCCCATGTGAACAGAAGCGTAGTGAGATGGGTTTAACTGTTTATACTTTTAATACTGAAATTGAATATCAAATAATTAAATATGATGTAATAGGTTTGGCACTACCAACATATCGAAATGCATTTGACCCGATTCGATATCTGCTGATTATATCGTCATAATAATAGTCATTATTATCAAGATTTGTTATACAATTTTTACACATAGTGATAACCATTATCTGTTATGTAGTTGACTTACTGCCACTGTCACTTAGGAGGGTAATGTGTTACCAATGAAAGCAACTGTGCCCCCTTAGACAAGTGGCACAAGCGTAAATCGCAAACGATGGGATAGCAAATATTGACCAATCACACCCCGTCGCCGGCGCGGGCGTACGAATCGCGCGCCGCGGCTGGATCATGAGCTTGGGTGCTATTGGTCGATATATTCTATCCTTTCGTTTGCGATTTACGCCTGTGCTACTTGTCTAAGGGGGCAGGGCAGCATATTGCCGAACGTAGATAGCGTAGGCCTCTCCTAATTTACGCCACAACATACGGTCCTGTACCATCCGCATCCAGTCCCTGTTTGCGACCTTTGCTAGTTCGTCAATTCATCTGGCGTTACTCCTCGTTTACCAAGTCACGTTTTCTACTCCAGAACTCGTTTGTTTCATTGGCTTTTCTACAGACGTGGCCAATATGGCCATTGCCACTTTAAAGTGTTCTTTAAACTCTGCAAGCGATCCGTTCATCTATCCCACCACTATTCACCACTCTTGTTCTCTGACGGATAACAACGATTTGGATATTATTTCTTAAAGACACTTAGAGCCTAGCTCGCTCCATGGACCGTTGCGCATTTTTAAATATGTTTAGCCGATATTATAATGTGGGTAGCTATTTACTTGAGGTAATGGAGGTGATAATGACTCAGCATTTGCACAAAAACTAGGTATTTTCGAGACAAGGTCCAATTACTCGAAATTGAAAGCAAGGAATAGGAGGTCTCAAAGAGGTCTTCGGAATCAAACGAGGTCTTGTCGTGTATGTACCGATTGAGAAAAAGATTGATTAATGTGAATGACTAATATGGAATCGATCCAAGACGTATAACAGCTATATGAATCCCTATTTTGACAGTGATAGCTCAGCCGTCTAGAGCGATTCCCTCTGACTGGGAATAGACTTTGCGATCAACCTGTACTAGAAATGTATTTGAATGACAATATGAATTAACATACCCACAAACTTTACCCGTTTATTTCTCGAAATAAGTATTTTCTGAAATCTATTAGAAAAAGCAATCATAATCATATAAACCTTTAAAAGTCCTGGAGTATCCTTCCGAGGGCTTACTCGGGGTTTCCAACCGTAGGCTGTTAGGCAGAATACGTGGGGTTTTTTTAGTCGGTAAAAGAACGGCATAGCATCCATGAGGATTTTTCTTCACGTAAAATAAAGAGAACTTTTAAGATACTTTTCTAAAAACTGAAGTTAGTGCAAAATCTAGATATCCACGTAAATATATTAGTCTTTGAAATCTCCCGGTTTTCATAATATCAAGGGCCTATTCTTCTTCTTATCATATTTTTCTGAAACGCTGACTTCTAATAGAAAACTTTTACATAGCAATCTCTCAAAAGGTTATCTTGCTCCGAAGATTTTTAATAACAAATCGACTGATTCAGCGCTTTACAATCAAGACGATAATATGACAGTTCAGCGCTGTATTTTTTAATCTCACTTTATTGTTATAATAGCGAACCCTGCTGGTTTCACTCGTGTGGTATCCTACTATGTTTGTATGTTTGTCCTACCAATATTATAAACGTGAAAATTTGTGAAGATGTTTGGATGTTTGTTACTCAATCACGTTCTAACGGCTGAGCGGATTGGCCTGAAATTTGGTACAGAGATAGTTTATACTCTGGAATAACACCTTTCATCCCGGGAATATGTTCATACGGGAAGCAGGCACGGGTACCGAATTTCGCGCGGGCTAAGCCACGAGCATCATCTAGTTTCCAATAACAATAATTGCCATTTTGTGATAATTATATCAGGTTGGTATGGCTCGGAACAGTGTTGGTGTACTCCGGAAAAGTTTTTTCGGTATTTGGATATTTTAATTATGTATTAGTTACAATACATATAAGTATGTACTGTATATTTACCCGTTTTCGAGATCCCGTACCACAAAAAAGATTATAATAGCTTCCAGACTAGCACTTTCAAATTCCAATCTAACAACCTAAAGAAAGAAATTTACAAAGGTCTGAGTCTTTTAAGTTACCCTTTAACTACGTTCACATGGGAGTAACTTTATACACATAAATATCATTAACTTACCCTTTCAACCTATTCATTTTTTCGTCAAAAAGAGGTTGCCCGAACCTTTTCATATGCTTTCCATTAACTTATTGAACATCAAATGATTCAAAGTATTTATAAACCCTCTGGGACTTTGCTGATACACAAACACCACTACCTAATAAAAACGTCGAACGGAGGTATTACGAATACAAATGACTTTCTGAAGAGATCCCAGAGGAAATATCCCAATGAGAAAACGCTGGAGTAGTTACAACAAATTGTTTCCAATCTGTTTCAGAGTGGAGGAGTGATGTTCTCGCCCCTGGGACGACTCCGCGTCGCGCAGGCAGTCAGAAAACAGGTACGTAACTTTGTGATCCTTAAGACACCTTTATTTTTGAAGATTTATTTTAAAGGTAGACATAAATAATGTAGTTGGACGTGAAATATTTTTGTATATGTGCAGATATTTCAGATGGTTAATTCTGCTTCAGTGCCGTAGCGGGAAAAGGCTAATTTAAGCACGCGCTAACCAGGGCTCAAAATAAATAAATATTTCCGGATATTCACACACAACATCATCTAGCCCAAATTAAGCTAATTTAAGCTTGTGCTATGGGATCTAGACGACTGATATACATACTTATATTTTTCTAAATACATATACATACTATACATAAAAAAACACCCAAACTCGGAAACAAACTTTTGTGAATAACACAAATATTTGGACCGACCCAGGACCTCCAGCGCGGCAGGCGGTATCACTACCGACTACGCCACAGAGTCAGTCAAAAGGACAGGTGGCAGTGGCTTCCAAAAAAGAAATAAAAAAAAATCGGTGTTAGTGTTAAAGACGATTTTTTTTATGCAACCGAGTCTAAAAGCTAAAAATGATATTAGGTAATCAGTAACTACGCGCGAATATAAAACTATCCGGTATCTTCTTAAAAGGTTTATGTTGTGACTTTTAATTTACTAAAGTTCAAAGTGCTCTCCATCTTCTGAAATCGAATCATTGATGTGAGCATCTTCAGCTTCTGTCACGCCTGAGATGGGTGCCCTCAATGATCACTAATAGAGCATTAAGGCACTGTTTGAATACTTGAATGAAATATGGCCTATGTTACCTGAGGACAGTGTAGCATTTCAACAGTGAAAAATTTGTCAAATAGGTCCAGTAGTTTCGGAGTCTATCCAACGCAAACAACCTTCCTCTTTATGATACTATTACCTAGTATAGATGAGTATTAAAATCTTCTTTCCAACAATTTCCAGATGAGTCAGCTACCAATGTTGGGCACAGAAACAGCCCCACTTCAAGCCCCATTGTGTTACCAGCTGCTGTGTGCCCCACCGCTCGCGCCGCTGCCTCAGTGTGCCCCGTGTGAGCTGCCCCCACCTCCGTACGCTGTGTATCAACTGCCTTTTGACAGTAAGTAGCTACTTGTACAACAAATACTTGTTGAAATTTTTAGTTCTATGATTTAGAGTACCTAGATCTGAATTTTAGAGTATTTATCGCAATTTCATGTAATATCCAGTAATCTACATATTACATGAAATATCCTATCGATACGCTACCCTTCCTTTGGACCTAGAAACCTGATTTTATTTAGAGTATGCTTCTCTTTTTTATTAATGCAGAAAGGCTTTTTCTTGAAAATTGAACCCTTAAAATAGGTAGTCAAAGTTTATCGAAGTATCAAATCAACCTATGGCTGTCAACTGCTGGTCATCTCAAAACTACGCAATACAGAGTCCTGCGCCTTCCGCTTCTATTAAGGGAAACAGCTAAAGCTAAAATATGATAATGAATGGGCTACGTACACACTCGAATCCGGCGAAGATCTTCAGTGGCCTTGTAATCAAAAACCTTTCTTTTTTAATTCCAGCAACACCAGCAATATACGGACCACCAACCCAGTACACCCTGGTCCCAGCTCCATACACCACGCCTTGCTGCGAGCCCTCATGCTGTTTACCCTTGGATAAACAACCACGGGTGCCGCAAGCACCGTTGCATCCAGCCTTCATCTACTAATCACGTGATTTACAAATATATTAAAGTCATTGAAAGTTCGTCACCTATCAACGTTAAACATATTATCTAAAACTACAAAAACCCCAAAGTAAAATTTTGAAAGATGAAAATGTGATTTAAATATTGAAGAATGTTAGAATTTCAAAGTTACATAATAATTATTAGATGAAGAATAATCTAGTGCAGAATTAGAAAGGGTTGTTAAAGATATCAATATCATACTAGAAAAGAGACTTGATGAAAAGATGACTGATTTGTGGATAATTATGATGTAACTAAATGAAGAGTAGATCTACTAGCGTGCGTTTGTTAATAGTTTAACATTACGATATTTGGTTTTTATTCAGCTTCAATGTCTTTGATATATTTTGAATAAAACACCGATGACGGAGAAGAGTACTTTCTTCGAATGCAGCTTCTTCGTATGTTCCAGCTTAATTGCTCAAGTCTTCCAATCCACTTTATGTACATCTGTCTTTAAGTACATTATTCTTTTTAAAAATAATGGTATTATAAATATTAACTGTGACTATTCGATGAATGTTAAAAAGAAGGATGGTGTTGTGTGTTCAATAACTATTGATTTATTTAGTGTGTATACTAGATATTTACATTTGCTTTTATTTATAGGTATGGTGTAGTGTTAGCTTGTAACAGGTATATTTTAAGAAACCGTGGATTCACGTGCTATCATTAATATTAGCAATGTTATTGATGTATCAATTGATGTCAGTTATAACTTGAAGAAACACCTACATGAATGAAAAAATGCTCTGAAATGATAACACCAAATCTATACTTGGTAACAGCAAGAATATTAAAGACCACAGAATTTTGAAGATTCGTGTATACCCGTGTTTGCTTCCTTTATAATTTTTAAAAAATTGTCGTGTTGAGAGAGAATCTTTGTCCCAATTATCTGGCAAACTTATCATCAAATTGATACATCTATATTAATGAGTATGTGAACACTGTTCAGTGTGAGGGTGCGGATAGATGATTGAAACCTTAGTGGTCAACCAATATTGACACAAATTTATAGAAAAAGGTCTTGTATAAAAAGATGCCACTGAAAAGCAGCAAAAAATCAAATAACAGACGTTGTATCAATCTGTATGCCTATTATTCACTTTGGTAATGAAATTCACCAACAGAAATAATAAATTATTATGCATCTTTTTAATACATTTAAATATCTTGTTTCCCTGGAATGTTTGGTTTCAATCTTATCCACGCCCGTTCAGTGTTTTATAACTAGTTTCTAACGAATGTGCAACACAACGAATTAAGCACAATATTAATTAGCTACCTAGGTAATGTTACCTCTTATAAAAGACAGGTTTGTTAGTGCTTGTTATCCTTTTGAAGGAATTTTAGTTATCCTTAGTGTAAGTATTTTTCTTGGAATCCGAATAGTGTGAAGCAAAATAACGTCTTAAAATTGCAAGTAGCATATAATTTTGAAGCGGGATATCTAGGATAAGAGTAAATAATAAAAAAAAGAGTTAACAGTAGTGTTGTATTTTGTTAATATGTATCTCATGTACGATTGGCGGTATTCTAATTATCACGAAATCAATGAAGCAATTGGTAATTTAAAGGGACCTGGTATGATAATAATAGTAAGTTTAGAATCAAAACTTTAGATGCAATTTTAAGACGTTTATGAACACAGAATGATCTAGAACAGAGAATATAAAATATTTTTTAATACTATTTGGTTTTTACATGTTGCTGTTGACATAAAACTAGGGTCCAAGATGTAATAGATTATCGTGAGTCTCAAAACTGTGCAAATAGTTCTGGAACTCACATCATCTAAACCCACTATAGTTATGTTGAAAAATGGATAACTCGGTTTTGTTATTAGCTATGCTCAGATTGTACACGTTTATAATAATTCTGTTATTTATTGAATAGAAGCGAATACACAATAACTTTAAATCAAAAAGAAAGAGGAATAATAATGTTTAGAAATATCAGATTATTGTGAAATTAATGTGAAATGTTTAGAAGCAATATCAACAAACTATAGATACATAACACATAATAATGTTATGAATCCTTAAGCTTAGAAGGATCAAGAATTGCTAGTTCTTTTAAATTCAATATCTTCTTGATCTTTTTATGTTTAAGTATTTATGACCAGGTTCTATAAATCTCCGTGAAATCTAATTGAATATATTAGAATGCAACCTATTTTAGAACCCCAATGTATAATATTTTGTAAGATATTTTTAAAACACATCAAAACTATTATTGTCGTTTGTAGATTGACGTATGGTTCATTACCTACACCAGATTTCTTTTTGATGCAACCAGGTTTCATGTGGCACCAGAACGAAGTCAGAAGCAAACAAAACCGAAACAAAGCTATAATCTGCTCAAACCAAAGATAAATCTTCCATAAAGGTCGCATCGTTGTAGTTTAGTGTATCTCAATCCTCTTATACGTAAATCGTTGTACTAATATTAATCATTTTGATTCTTTTCTATTAGTTCAGAGTCTTTGGTTATGTAATACTAGAGTAAATGAAACTGCTGATTGATTCTGTTTTTTGAAAAATCCTTCCCATATTTTTTTTTCATTTTGTTGTTACATTATATTAGCAGTTTCATTTACTCCGGTGTATTCGATGTGGTCTTCTACCTTTAGATGTAAGGCTTTTGTCTCAATTATTACTCTACATGATAATATACGATTAGTATTATTGGAAATGCTGTCAATTTATCGTCTTGGATTTTACAAGTATATATTTATCTATATAGATATTAAGTGTAGTACTTGATACGCTTCGCTCAAATTATTGTTTACATCTTCGTGTGAGCTTATAACTTCAGTTCCTTATAGGCAGCTCTTTGCGATATTAAATATAATGCATCAAGCAAAATAGTTATTACACGATAATGAAAACAAGTTTAAATTATTTTGAGTACGTAACGCCATAAAACTGGGAAAAATAGCTCTTGTGGAATAAATAATTTGAAACAGTCACTATCAAATTTCAAAAAAAGATAATTTTGGTAAAATTTATGGAGATTATTATTTGTTTTATAATGTTTATTTTACATTGATATTCAAGTCTATAATGGTCACATTTGTATCATGGTTGTTTTTATGTTTATTGACTTCATAATAATTGATCAAGGCTAGTATTTTTCTTACTTGATCTGTGTTTGATTTGAAATCTGGTTCCATATTGTTATTAAAACTATTTACTTTAATATTACGTGGCCTAGTGATATATTGCCTAACATATCCGATTATGTATCAATCTATATGCTGTAGTTAAATATTCTTTTTATAATCTGTATAATATTATCATCTCTGGCTAGATGTTGTGATTGTGTGGACGAATGTTATTTAAGACAATATTAAGATAATTCTAGTTTAAGTAATATCATAAATTTTATTTAGTCAGCTTAGCGTTAAAACCAAGTCACCCTAAAAACTGACTTAATTCATGAGATATTAATCAATATTGTATACTAAAATCACAGCAATGAGTATAAGAAATAAATAATTCAAAGGTCAGTCCTGCTCGTAAAAGTTTTCTGTTACTATAAGAATAGTTACTTAAATAGATGTACTTACTCAGTTGAGCCGTACCGATATTATTTTAACTTTTACTGTACACCGACACTAAAGTAGAATCAGTTTTCCTGCGATGTTAGTCGTTTTTGAAGAATATGTAATTTAAAACGCGATTCTTCCGTCTTTGAAAAAGTTTATTTATTTACTGTAAGAATGACCATAATAATAGTGAAATATGGTTTTGTATTTCATACTCATATACCTGTCCGCATAGATCATAAGCACAGAATAAGTACGTGACTTTAAAATGCATGACAACAAATCGTGTCAACTGTAAAGACTTTTAGCTAACATTTTCTTTTTAAATATTAGCGTTATCCTCTTCTTCATGCAGAGGACGCGAAGCTATGAGTCTTTCCAAAGCTACGTCCACATATTTGGATTTTAATATACAGGGACGAAGACAATACAGATGTTTTGGTTGTAGCTATTGATAGTGGGTTGTCCTCAGATGGAATCTTACGTCCATTTTTATTATTTGCTTTAGCGAGGTAGTCTCAAATAAAGGCATGCTAAAAATAAATAAGCTATGATTGTGTCGATTTTGTTTTTATAAATATATAAGATCAACATAAAAGCAACACTATTTTAATAGTGTTATTTACTAGATCAAAATTAATAGCTACAATGTTTGTAAACATAAAATCTTCACAATCAAAATAAATTATATTAAAAAGATATCTCGATGTTTACAAAATAAGAAATATTAAAAAAAGTCGTACCTACATAATATTCTCTCAAATTTAAATGTCCACAAAATAAAATGCTTGTTAAATATAATTGTAAGGTTACCTTTAGACTAGTTCTCGTCTAAAGGATTGTCCAGAAACAAAGCATCTATGAATTATTTGTTGGTTTTGTCCAATTTTCGAATTGTATAATATGATGTTTGCTCTACTCAGTGACGAGTTGATATATTTTTGGAAAATGTAAAATAATAAAGGTAATATTAATAAAAGTACATTTTATATTTTCAGTTACAGTTAATAACAAAAATAATTTGGTTATAATATTTATGACAAGAATTTGTTTTAACCAGGCTATCAAAATATACATTGATGAAATTTGAAGGGTCACGGTAAAACCGGGTAAATATGTTAACTAAACCGTAAATAACGATGTCTGAGCAGTTCTGAATAAAGTAAATAGGTAAGGGTAGGCATCTATATCTGTATAATAAAAGATCAGCAGGACGGGCAGACTAACAGAACATCTACCTTATAGTTAGGTTTGAATACCAAAGAGAACTAGCCTTAAGATTTTCTCCACTGTGGATATGGAAGATAGTACAGAACAGGTTTTGAATTTGCGTATTTTCTTTTTATAAAATGTAATTACTAAAATGTTGAATAAGGAATTATAAATCATACCGTCACTGTTTAGACTAACACATTTTTGATAAAACCTTTACAAATTTGTAGTCCAATTTCTTTGTTACGATAGTTTTACCCTTTTTAGGAATACGTATAATGCAATAAATAAAATAAAAATTATTGGTTGAATGTAGTAAATATTTCATAGCAATATTTTTATTGTTAACTACTTATAAGATACCCTCTGAAAAGCTATGCATTATAGTAAAACGGCTTTATATATCGACCAGTGTTTAGTGTGTATGGCACTTGATAATTATTATTAAATAGTGATGATAGAACATAATTATTAAAGTCACGTATCAAGCTGTCTTGAAACCGTATGTAGAAAATATAACTATTATTATCTATCCTATTCTATACTGTACACGTTAGATTATGACTCTGTAAATTTCCTATAATATTTAAGTATGGACAATTTTTAATGTCTTTGTCGTTATTATTATCCATAAATTTAATAATTAATAAATAAATTTAAATTCAGTTAGAAAATATTAATAAAAAGCGCTATCGTGATCATTATTCAATCATTACGCACATAAAATTTAAAATAATAATAATTATATACGAATTAATTTTAGGCAATAATAATTACACCACTGTATCATCGAATGTAATTGTTGATTGTTATATCATAATTATTAAATAAATTATTGTCTAGTTATTATGTATGTGATATTGTTATTGGAGTAATAGATATTTTAATGCTAATTAAATAATTATTAATTCTATTATTCTTCTTGTTGACCTCTGTGTGTAATGGTAAATTTAAAACTAAGACACTAAATTATAAGCGAAGAATTTAAACGCCACTCTTGAAACTGGTAATCTAGTTGTCGTGAACGGTACCTTTATAATTAATAATAATATTCATATTATCAGCTCTATATACTGCTTGATGTTTTCTATTATTAAGACTAACAGTATACTTGCATCAGTCAATCCGTTTCCGACAGAGTATCAGTATAAAAAATATGTAACGAATATAGATGTTTATGTTGCAATCTTCATTAAGTTCAACATTTGTTGTGACATTATGAACGGCTTATATTATTTATACTATTTACTAATAATTATATTATGCAATTATCAAATATCATGAAGGGCTTAATTTCATTTGAAGTAAAATTATATTTTTTAATTTACTAAAGTAAAAAGTAACAAAGGATTGGTTTAATAGAAAAGTTATATCATCAAATATCAGCTAAGCAAAAAGATTATGATCTCAAAATAAGAATATATAAAAAAAGACATTATTTTAACGAACGGCTTTTTTGGAATTCAAACGTATCTATGAGTCTATCTCTATATAAAATGTAATATAATATGCTCTCATATCACTTAAACCTGCGAATCGCTGTGAAGGGGTATCATGAACGTTGTTTTAAGCAAGCAGCTGTTTTGTAACAGTATCTGAATTAGATCCTTTCAAATATACTCGATGTCATAACAAAGCGATAAAAAATTCAATTCTTTTTTCCATACATCACATGTAGTGATTTTTTTAAGGGCAAGTTAACATTAGAGCGATGGAAAGACAAGTCAAAGTGGGTAGGTACTTAAAGAGAACTTTAAAAATATTTCTGTTGTACTTAATTTGTAGACATTTAACAATAAATTAAATTAGCATTTGAATTACACGCTAGAAGTTACAAGTTTTTTAAATTTCATAAGCGTCTGTTGAGCTATGTTCACAAAATAGCATTCATGAGACCCCCTAATAGAGCTAAGTACAATAATTAATTGTAATGAAAAAGCAATAACGAATAAATTAATTGTTAAGTCACGTATAATAAATAAATATAATTAATGTAATGTGTGTTTTAATTGTTAACGATAGAATTTCCTTGACTTTACCTTATTTATTTTTTCACTTTATTATATATTTACCGTATTTACTGGATGTCACCAAGAAACAGGCGCCCAAACGATTGTCACCTGTGAGCGATGAATCTGCCTTCCAATGGATGGAGGGGGGGGGGGTATGACATTCAGGTATGGCAGTCGCTGTCACAATGGCAAGTCATGTCTACACAAACAAAGAAGGAGAAATTGAAATAAATGAGAATAATGCCCACGCGGCCACGCGCCACGGTCCAAAGTGGATCTCAGGTAGATTTACTCCTCCCCATGAACCGCTTGGCTCCGAGTAAAAACTGGAATCAACATTCGAGATAAATTTGAAAACAATTATCTAGTACCTATGCTGACTCAATCACAAATTTAATATTAAAAAAAATTGGTCTCGATGGATTCGAATCTGCGTCTTATGGTTTGCCGGACCAGACGCCCTAACCGTTCGATTCGATTCCTGCTCCAGGCCAAAAATTTTGGAAACAAAATTGCCGGGATAAATCGTACAGAGACATTTAGTGGCTATGAAAGTTCATATCATGGCCCACAAGTCAGTCTCACCTGCGAGAGGTGCCTCTGAAAATTGACTGACGAACAATCATTTTGAGAGGATTGGTCTTACTGTACCAATACCACGCTGACCAGACAAATTTTCCTTCTCATCGCCGTGACATCCTCAGTTAATCAGCAGGTGTACCATTGGCAGGTGACGCTGGCTGGGGCTGAAGATGAGTAGGACCCTACGGAGATATTTGTGGACAAAGAGAATAGCACCTAAGAAATAAAGTGCACTAAAACAAACGGACCTTTAGGACCCCCATGACTGTCAGACCTTTGTCATTTTATGGGTTTAAAGCCGTAAGTATGTTACTCTATTATGTCCATATTATTATCTCTAACATAAATAGCACCTTCATGAGCAGTCAAAACGTGTCTAAGAAGGCAAGGGTGTCTGTGCATAGAGGTGAGCTTATCCCTACACTTATGTATGGTAGTGAAAGTTGGTTGTGGCAGAAGAAGCATGGAAGCAAAATTAATGCAGTGAAATTGAGAAGTCTGCGAAGTATAGCTGGAGTGAAATTGATGCACAAAGAAAGGAATAGCGGGATTAGGGAAAACAATGTGGTGTAACTGAAGATGTAGTGACGAAGATTGAAAAAGGGATGCTTAGATGGTTCGGACATGTCGAGAGGATGGATGAAAGTAGACTGACTAATCAGATTTATAAGGCAAGAATGAATGGGTAAACTGGTAGGGGTCGACCTTGGCGTACACATGATGACCAGATCAAAGACCTGTTGGAAAAAGGCCAGGAGGTCAAGAGTACCCTTAACCGACGAGCATGTATGCAAGCACTTATGAAAGTAGAAGAAGCGAAAGTGGTATGCCAGGATCGTAGCAAGTGGAAAGCCATAGTCTCTGCCTACCCCGATTGAAGATAGGCGAGATGATATGATGTATGTAACATAAATAGAAACGATCAGCAGTATGAAGCTTGTACATTTTTATCATGGCTTTCTTGGCACTTATCAGTCATCGAATGTGTAATTAGTACCTATCTCAAATTTCTCATAGTCCTTTTTCTTATTTTTAATATAGATGGCGCTTATCAATCTAAATTCAAGCAATGGTTTGATACCAACAATGACGTTTTTAAAGACCTTTGTCTCTCACTTCTAACATTGAGACTATATAGAGTAGAGCGGAGGCATCCCTCTGCCTCTGTGGCACGGTCGGTAGTGATACCGCCTGCGGCGCTGGAGGTCGTGGGTTCTTTTCCCACCAGAGAAAAATATTTGTGTGACCCATTAATGTTTGTCTCAAGAGTCTGGGTGTTTCTATGTATAATATGTATGTATTTAAAAAGTATTTAAGTATTAATATCCGTGGTTTGATACCCATAACACAAGCAGGTTATTCCTAGCTTACTTTGGGATCAGATAGCGTTGTGTGAAATGTCCGTGAATATTTATTTATTTGTTTATTTATCCTCGATGTTATGTTCATTCCCTTCAGTAATGATGATGATATGACAATACATTACGTCTAAGCTTATGAGATCATTCAACACTAGTGCCAGCCGAAGAAATCTTTCTATTGGTAACAAGTATAGCCCAGATTATGTAAGACAGTAACTTCAGTTTTGTTCTTCACCAAACTTCCTCTCCAGCCCATATATTATGAAGCGAAAAAACCACATTGTCCGATTTATATACCCATTACGTTAAACATCAGTTAGTCTAGACGGCATTAGACACTTTGAATAATAGGTCTAAGACAACATAAGTACTTGACTCAATTAACCATTAATGAATTAGGTCGTGTCGCGCTTGTCTAGCCATTAGGTTTGTTACCTACCTTTTTTTTATCTTGGGCGTGATGTCGGATATTGCCTTCCATTAACCAGACCTTGTCTATTTGATGTTATCTTATTACAGGCGTCTCTCAAGGCAGTATACTATGCCCTCTACTTTTTGGAGTATGTAGTATCTAATAATGATAATATATTTGTTTTAATACGAAAATAATTCAAGTTTCGCCTGATGGGATGTGTAATAAGTGCAATCTGACACAAATTTAACACAGCCTATGGACGTTTACAGTATCAATCGCGCTGCCAACCTTGTAAAATTTTTAATTATTAATTATCTACCTATGTACTTATTATAACCCAATTTTTAGCTATTATTGCCGTTTAACAATGGGTCAGAAAGTAATAATTCCTTTTATATTTATATGAATCATGTTGTGGAAGGTAGCTAAGAGTGCTGCTAGGGAGGACACGTTGTAGATAGAATCGTAGTATCCATACTAATATTACAAAGAGGAAAGATTTGATTGTTTGTTTGTTATTTTGTTTGCATTAATGGGGTCCGAAACTGCGAATCCGATTTGAAAATTATGTCACTGTTGGGAGCCAACAAATGTAATGATAAAAAATTAATAAATCAATCAATATTAATACACATAATAAAATCGTAACAGGTCGCTGTCTGTACATAGAAGATAAATAAGAAAAAATATTATAGGGGGACTTTATGAACGCAATAGAACCCAAAACAATGATTTTTAGAATTTTTGTTTGTTTGTCTGTATGTCTGTATATCTGTATGTTATACGGTTGTGCACGCTAATCTCAGTAACCGCTTAACCGATTGCAATGCGGTTTTTTTATTGTGTTGAAGTTTGCTCCACTTAACATTTAGCGTTTATTTCATGTCGATCGGTTTATATATAAAACAGTTATAACTCTTTTAAGAATCAGATATATTGAAAATTTTAATTGTAGGGGTTTCTTTGAATGTGAGTGTAAATCTAAACTGGCGTGTTGGCTTAATCATAAAAGAGCTTAATGATTAGGAATATTTTAAAACCCAACTTTTAATTGTTTTAGAATAGACTTAAAAGGGCACTTAAAAATACAAACAGGACAGTTTCACATGCTGCTTGATGAGTCTGATGAAGAAATAGCTCTCCTTTCATACACCTTATGTGACGTAAACGAAGTTGCGGGGTCAGCTAGTAACAATAAAAATAGAACTATAAAGCTATATTTTATTCCCGTATTCCCACGGGAACGGGATCTTCAACGGTATAACCGCGTTACTTCCGCTAATAGTAAATCGTTTTGCGGAATATCGCGAAACTCTGATTGGCCGCCTGTCTGAAAATGGATAGATTTAGACAATTGAGTAACTTGTTTTGTAGTTTCTGTAATTTTAATAGCAGATGTCCGCGACTTTCCCGATTCTTATGGGAACGTATCCTAGCCGCGTCTATAGGCCACAGAGACAACTTTCTGTCAAGCCGTGTGCTTGCTTGCTACTCATTTCTATACACGATATATGAATAACTTAAAAAGACGAAAGAAGAAGAGAGACTGTTTTATTTAGGAGTTTTCAGAGGAGTTGGGTATCACATAGACTACTTACTTGATGTCATCAAGTAAAATATGTAAGCAAGCATACGGCTTGACAGAAAGTGGTCACCGTGGCCTATAGACGCGGCTAGGATACATTCCCATAAGAATCCCAAAAGACCAGTTGCAAGTTACCATGTCGTGAATATAAATCAAAGTAACAGTACCTATATTAGATTAGATATCAGATCAGTCTTAAATGTATGCGAAAATTTGAAAAATCCCTTATCACCAACATGTAAGCTCTCCAAAATTTATAGCTTTATACTTCGATCACATTGGTTTTCAAACAAAAAAATACGCATCAAAATTTGACCATTATTGTAATAGAACACTATAATGCCAGAGACAAGTTCGTTTTTCATTGGGGGTTAAAATATATTCAGTCTAAACCGAGTTTAATCCTTTTAAATACCTCGTTTTTTCATCGGTGCCAAAAGAATCTTCAGTCTAAACCACGAGTGTGAACACAGGCTTAGATCCAAGCCTATCTAGTCGTATAACCAGACGCGACTAAGACGTTGAACCAGCTTCCCCTACTGACACAATCATAACGTGTCTGCTAAGTTCATTGACCTTTCTGGATATTTCGACACTGCTATTATTATTGCAAAACTGTCTGTTCGTTCTATTTTTCATTTGATTGATAACTTAAGTTTTGAGTATTCTTGATTTGAAATTATAGAAAATAGGTACCAGCTGATGTCCGCGGATGTCATGGCTATCGGTTATAACGATCAAAAGACTATTAATCTCACAGAACTAAAATCCAAAAAAGGTTTTTTGGATTGTATTCCTGTCTATAAAAACTCTTCAGCTTTATAATATTAACATTTTTTTCACACAAGATTTTAATCTGTCTGTGTGAATAGACAGATTAAAATCTTTTGCTAGTTCTGAAGTTTAGGTACCACTTTAAGAGGTGTAAGGTGTAAGTCATGATAATTTATTGTGGAATAAATAATAAGGCAAGTACAAAAAAAGGCAAAAGTATCAAGAAGTTTTACACCGAATTCTGTTCCTTTCACTTCCAAAGGTGTAGCCAGAGGCATAGTACACATCTACATTTCACCTTATAGTTTTTTGTCCCACGTAATAGATAGTGAGTCGATTGCCGTCTTAAAATGTTGTCACGACCCTCTATTGAAATTTAAAAAGCTATAAATGATAGACAAAGCAGTCGTGGCCCCGCGGACTCAGTGTTCTGTAAACGATCATTGTAGTAAGCAACTTTGACGATCGTGATCATGACCACTTAGTGACATTTATTTGCGAGGGTTTCCGTGCTTCGGAAGGCACGTCTTAACGTACTGCTATGGAATTTACTGATGTACAGGCAACCGGGATCAGCGACTTATCGCAAATCCCGATTGCCAGTCAAATGGCAGTCGTTAAACCAAGTTGAAGGCCTTCATGGGCGGCTTGAAAATTTCAACAGCGGGCAGTCACAACCTGCGCCTTTCCATATCACCACGGCAATACGTCTTACCTATTACGTAGGACAAAATCAAAAAGGAGAAATGTGGGAATATAATATGCCTCTGCCTATCACTTCGGAAATAAAAGACGTGATCATATTAGGTGAATGATGCTTAAATAGTTTCAAGCAACATCGCGTGGTGACTAACAGCGAATCAAATTCAAACACCTATTATATGGTAGGTTGAAAACAGAGTAGGGATGCGAACAATGACGTTTAGATGTTCCCATTCCGTAGTGGGGGTATGTCGGGGAATTACCAACACGCTACACCCATTCTGACTATTCATTGGCCGCAATCCAGTTCTACAAGAGCTACTAAGCATTTGGATATGGTTTTATTTTACTTTGAAATTCTACATTGTTGCTATGCCGGAATTTGAAAATTTCTAACACGACAATGTGGCTCACCACCTATTACGTGGGACAAATTCTAAAAAAAAAAGGTGAAATGTGGGCATATAATATACCTCTGTCGACTCCTTCGGGGATATAGGCTTGACGATATGTTAATTGAAGTTAATCCTATGCCGGCTAAAACCACAGGATGTCCTATAACTATCAAAGGCCGGGGGAGTCCCGGGTAAGTCTTTGGAAGGATGTCCGAGGGTTCCCAGTAGTTGGATATGCGTTTGAAATTAAACAAATAAAACAGTAAAAGTACCATTCTTGTGATTTAGTAGAATCCTTCAAGATATCTAGAATACATAATGTCCTTCATTTTGCATCTTCAAGTTTTTTTGTAGAAATATGTTTGCAGCCATCTGCAGAATTCAACTATTTCTGTAATTTTATCAAACTCAGCCTGTAAACAACGACTGTAGACTGTCGAGATTTTACAATCCAATGTATAATTTCCTTTTGAATTGTAAACTAACGAATAGAATACTGATATGCCATACCATTACGAATCTTCATCCAAAACTTGCCACATCCAACAAAGATCGTACAAGCTCTAGGGCCCCTAGTGCAATGCCGCTATGTAAATTGTCAAAGAAATAATTTTAATTTATGATGGTCAACATGAATTACAATCTTTTATTACGGAGCTGCTTTATGACGCAAATACTTTGGTTTATCTCCGCTGTTCAGACAATATGAGCGCTTCTTATAGTGAAGTCACATTGCTATTATATAGACTTGTTGATGTTTTTTAAATCTTATTCTTTTGGGGTTTTTCAGAAGCTTTTGTGTTTGAGTCAAAATTCGCGCTGGACAAAGTATACAATTATAGCCAGGGGTATGTTACGTGCTCTACAAACTTAGTCCTAACCTGGTAACCTGGTGGCATTGACGTGATTGAAAGGTCACTTTTGCAGTTCTCCTAGCTAAGCGAAAGAGAAGTATCTAATTTCCCTGGTTCTAATCGATAGTTCCATTTTGAAACTAATGACTTTTTTTTATTTTACATTCATATTATAGTAATGAATACATATAGTAACGGCTTTATCCTAAGGGGAAGACAACGGCATAGTATACGTCCGCTTTTCACCTTACCTTTTTTGTCGCACATACCTAAAGTGGTAAGCCTATTGTTTTGTTGAAATAGGCAGGCGCATGTTGTGAAGACACATTGTTAAAATTTTTATAATACGAGTATTAAGCCTTCAACTTTACGACTGCCATACCACTAACAACGAGAACCACTTGCTTATAGTGCCTTTTGAAGTACGGAAACACTTGCATATGAAATGTCCCAAAGAGATCGTCCATCTGAGGATCAGCATAATAAAATCATAGTGAAAGTTGCCTACCCGCTCTATCTGCAATGATTATTTAAAGAACACTGAGTGAACGCTGTACGAGGGCTTTTTTTTATCGTGGGGGAAAATCCATCATGGATGCTATGCCGGACTCCTACTGACTAAAAACCTCACGTAACGCCCAACAGCCTGTGGTTGGGAGCCCCGGGTAAGCCCTCGGAAGGATGTCCCAGGACCGGAAGGATGTCCCAGGACACGCTGTACGAGGGCTTGATTATAATAAGCTTTTGCTTTAATATTGTTTTATGCATAATTTTATACTATTTAATTACTTATAAAAAACAGTACCCGGACTAAAAAGTACCAATTTGTTCTTTGCTAAGCTCTATTGCACCTCAGTACCAAATTTTAACGAAATCGGTCCAGTTGCACGTAAAGAAAAGCGTAAGAGACAAATAATGTAACAAAATTACAAATTACTGACAAACCGACTGCCATTTAGCAACGGATAACTTGACTTTCATAGCCGAGTGGAGCAAACTTTGTGCTCATGACATTTCAGTTAAAGAGTATCTCCGTGCTTTATAAGGCACGTTAGTCATTTCATCCCAGCTTTTATTTGCGAGTTCAGAATTGGTGAGATGATGGCATATAGTGTGTCTCCGCCAATGCAATTGGATACGGTAACTACTTTTGATCAGGTAGGTTTGCTTGTCTAATTTGTCCATGTCTGCCTTATTATGCCTAAAGTTGAAGAGTTGGTTTGAACTCTAGCAAGTCTAGCATGTAAGGAACTATGGGTTGGAATTCCTAAAATTACAGAAAAATACAGTTCCATAGCCCTTTTATGGAAGAAGCTTATACAGCAACATCATGCTAAGACGTATAGGACCAGAGGAGCAATTAATTTATATTTCGACGCGAACGAAATTGTGTGGGTCAGCTAGTAAGTTGTATAATATTGTAAAATTTAAGAAAGCAATTCTTAACCATAATGTAGTGTAAAATTACTGTACTGTTTCAGTTCCGCGCAGCTGGTTATCCTATTCGGTGCGCCCTTTGCCATAAATTTAATGAGTTAAAAGTTGGCACAGATACATCCATACACATCGTGACTGGATGTAAGCCCAACGCGGCTACTCGTAAAAAGCCCTTTTATTTTGCTCGAAATCCTTGGGCCGTCGTACCACAATGCATTCACACCGAGTTCAATCACATTGCTCCCTTACTAGGGATGTTCTGCAATTTTTAATGGAACAGCTGTTTAGTCAATTATATGTACGGGAATTCTTTCTTTCTAATGTTACTAATATTGTAAATGTTAAGGTTTGTGAAGATGTTTGGATGCTGGTTACTCAATCACACTCTAACGACTGAGCGATTCGAGCTGAAATTTGGTAAAGGTATCGATTTTAGTCTGGAGTAAGACATACCTAGGCTTTTCCCGGGAAAATGTTAAATTATGTTTAAAGAATTGTAAAATACGTTTTATGAAGATGATTCGCACCGCTCGAGCTTGCCACAGACAGGGAGTTCTTCCTCACACTGCATCAGGAGCGTTCAAGCACGGTGAGATTTTTGTTTGAGAGATTGTAGAATGATCTCTCTGCCTCGTTTTTCCCAAACGCCTACAGTAAACACAATCCAACTAAAGAAATAAAAAAAAAAAAAAAAAAAAAAACAAAAAAGAAAAGAAACGAAACGAAACGAAATGAAACGAAACGAAACGAAACGAAATGAAAAATTAAAGGAATCTCCAAAAGGGGTCTTAGAAGGTTTTTAAAAGGTCGTCCACGTGAATATAGAGCCTTTGGTGTTTCAAACGTCCATAGGCTACGGTGCCCACCAGTGCAAATGGTAGGCAGTATTGCTTATCTGTCACGTTAATCTTATATTTAAAATTCTCGTGTCACAATGTTAGTTACCATACTCCGCCGAAACGGCATGACCGATTGTTATGAAATTTTTTATGCGTATTCACTAGGTCTGAGAATCAGCTATTGTCTATTTTTCATACCCCTAAGTGACCGGGTATAACATTCCACGCGAGCGGTGCCGCGGGCATCAGCTAGTGGTATATGAAAAAAAATATAGCGGAAGTACTCAATAGAGATGGTGATACATTCTAACACAACGCCTCAGTCCTGGGACATCCTTCCGAGGGCTTACCCGGGGCTCACAACCATAGGCTCTTGGGCGTTACGTGAGGTTTTTTAGTCGGTAGGAGTCCGGCATAGCATCCATGAGGATTTTCCCTCACGTAAAAAAAAACACAACGCCTCATTTTAACTTAAGAATATTCTCAAGTACCATTTGTCACCAAATGGAATCGATAAAACCAGAATTCCGTTCAATTGGTTGCACCATTCTGTGCGGCTACTGCGACCATCCATGGTCATAAATAAATGGAAAAAGGTGGCCTTCCCACAGGTTATTACGAAACTATGTGATTGTTTCCACTCATGCTAAAAAAAGTAGCAGAGCCAGTAAGATATGCTATGCAGATGAGTTACCGCCGCTATTTAGATGAGCGAGGAAGATGCCCAGCTCGGAATGTGCGGTGTATCTATAGTTGCAAGTTGACATTAAGAGTCCTTATGACGCCAAATAGACTATTACTTTGATCTAGATCTCAGGACTCGCGAGTTCTGATGAATTAAAATTTCAACACAGACAACTTCGGTTCATGAACTAAAAACGCTCTAGGCTCGAGAAACACGATTACTGATTAAATCCTCGATAGATTTTTGTGTTAAAAATACCTCGAATTCGTGAAATTTTAAGCTAGATCTCGTATGTTCTATGTTGTTTTTATAATATTAAATATTTATAAGAAAGACAATAGTAAAATCTTCTTTTGCACTATAGCATTTTTTTTCATATTGGTTATGGTTTTTTTATAATTAATTTATTTCGTTAAAAGCACACAAAAACCAATCGCGTCTCTCTCTTTCTTGCACGCTAAAATGTATATCTTCTATCTTCTTTTAACAATTTGGCGTCTGGTAAGCTGGTAGGTTATAGCATGAATCCTTAGGACGATTATTTCATAGCACGCATCCATAGAATCATTCGCTATAAAAATAACTTATGCAATATGGACCAATTAACATTATTAGTGGATATCAACCACATTCATAGCAACATAGCATAGCAAATCTATGGTGGAAAGGCACTGGTGTTGACAGCTTAGTTCGTGCTATCTTTTATCATGCATTAGAAGCTGTTTGGATGAAAAGTGCTCCTAAGTCCCATAATTTCCGATTCCTCATTCTGTAATGTCATAGAAGATGGGTGCCAGGAATCTTTTGAAGACCGACTTACGTGGAAGTGTAATAACAAATTAGATGTATAGAGAGCTAGATGGAGGCCTCGACTACGCCCGCGTAGAATCATTCTCCCGTTCCCATGAGGAAAATACTTCCGAGATAATAACTTTAATCCTTGTACCAAATTTCCGCCAGATCCGTTCAGTCATTAAAAAGAGTAACAAATATCCAGACACTTCCAGAATCACAAACTTTCTCATTAGTAAGTAAGTATAGTAAAATTTATTACAGGGTGTAACATTCGGACCGGTCAGTATGAGCATATCTATAAATATAATTCTGTTTTTAGTAACCATGTCATCGATTTTAGAGAAATGAAGAACTGCATACTTATAAATTTAAAAAATAACTCTTTCACAGCTCCGGAATCCAACCCGGACGTTTTGAAAAATAAAACTTACTTTATTTCTATTTGAATATCGATTGTGTAGGTCAGCAGTAAATGTTACTATGAAACATAATATCAAAAAAAATGGGGTTGCGTGATTTAACCCCGCTAGACTATTTCTTATAGGATAACTTTAAGAATGAACTTTATGAAACAAGCTACCACACAAATAGTAAGATAATTACCTAAACCAGTTGAACGTTTGCATTGAACGGTTTTAACTTCGAACATGTACCTACTTAATTAAATAAAAAAACAATATTGAAATATGTAATGAAAGCTTTATTTAAAAAAATGAACGTGTTCGATTCCCGAGCTGTGCAAGAGTAATTTTTAAAGCTATGAATGCAGCTCTTCTTTTCTCTAAAATCGATGACATGGTTCCTAAGAACAGATCTTTGTATGTCTTATATTTACAGACTTGCCCATACTGACCGTTCCGAATGTTACACCCTGTATATTTAATTTGATGATAGTGATTTTGATCGTCGAGCTAAGGTTTTACATACTTATTAGAATCAATCAATTTTTAATAAAACTAAAATGATCTTAAAACTATACTGCATGCTGCTACATTGTCAAAATCAGCCACAACTTCAAGTATGTTATTGAATAAATGAACGGTTCAGGTTGAAAATTTACCATAATACAATAGTTTCTAGCAGGTTGTCATACATGAACAGCGAAGTGTCACCAATATTATTTTCAACTCATTTTGTAGCTGTAAATTAGAATCATAGCCAAAGTTGAACACCTGACCTAGATTCCAGTTTAAAATTTAGGTGAACATTTTAAACTCCAACTACGTTCTAGTTATGGAACTTTATATTCATTTCATGAAATTTTCAATCCAGATTGAACTTAGTGTTATCTCAATACAGCCTATAGAAGTCCATTGCTGAACGTCTGTCGTGATAAGAGAGAGAGAGAGAGAGAGAGAGAGAGAGAGAGCGAGAGAGAGAGAGAGAGAGAGAGAGAGAGAGAGAGAGAGAGAGAGAGGGAGAGAGAGAAAGAGAGACCAGGTGAGAGAAAGAGAGGGTGGGCATCGTATCAAAGAATTCCTCAGTGCACAAACCAATGTACAGACGGTAGAACACGCACAAGGACTCAAGGAGGCAGTCTCTCCTGTCGCGAAGAGATTCCACACTACCTCCAAGTACAGAATCGTTGACAACTCTACTCGATACCTAAACAATAATGAACTAGTAAATATTTCTAGTTAAAGACAGTCCCACTTGGACTCATTCCCAAAATGGCCAACAGTTTAAAAACGCATACGCATTGCGTATTTATTAGATCTCTCACTTAGCAACAACTTGAAGCTAAAAGTCTACCAAATAGTCGTCCAGCTACATATTTAGAGAATTGCATCTAACTACCCCGTTACCTCCCCCCACAACCCCCCCCCCCCATTCGTCTATCAATCAGTAGGTACTGTAGCACAAATGTGAAAAATCGAAAAAAAGCGATGTGAAAGCCGGCTGTAGACTAGCTAGGAAGCTAGGAAAGAGATGGAAATATACGTGTAGTATCTGCTAGAGGGAGATGGCAAGAGGATAGTCTAAATTATTGTATTATACATAATAATATTCGGGTGGTTTAATGTATATGGAAAAATTTCAGATGAAGCCTAAATTAAATATGAAAAATATGTTATGTGGTGTCTACGTCGCCCGAACACGTAATGTGGTGAAATAATTTGAAGGTCGAAAGTAGTGCTCGGTGGTCCAACAGTTAGTGCGTCTGGTCCAGCAAATCAGAAGGCGCATGTCGAGTCTTATTTGAGACAAAAAAAAATTACATTTATTTTGTGATTAAGTTAGCATACCAATTGCTTTTTAACATTTTCTCTAATAAGAAATACTAGTTATAATAATCGAAGCGCTAACGCTTCGATTATTATAACTAGTATTTCTTTTTTTTGGAATTGGAACTAATTCCAATTGAATTTTGAGGCCTTGGTTTTGAAAGTTTTATAAAATATGAAAGTTCTTAGTTGCACACGCCACAGCAAGCATTTTCCCATTTATCATTCGTAGATCTCCAGAGCCAAAGTCAGTCTCACCTGCTAGTGGTGCACCTGAAAATAGTGGGTAACTCGAAACAAAAGCCGCTACCAACCTTACTTATGCGAATATGATTGATTTTAAAGTGTCAAGGTGAGTTTTAATTAGTTGTTAGTTGTTCACATTATAATTAGTTGAACAGTTTTTAATGAAAAGATAGCTTAACTTTATTAAATACTAGCGGACGTCACGCGGTTTCACCCGCGTACTTCCCGTTCCTGTGGGAATACGGGAATAAAATATAGCCTATGTTTACCGCAAAGAGTATAGCTTTCCAACAGTAAAAGAATTTTTCAAATCGGTCCAGTAGTTCCGGAGCCTATTCGTTAAAAACAAACAAACAAAAAAACAAAAAAACAAAAAAACAAAGAAACAAATAAACAAATCTTTTCTCTTTATAATATTAGTATAGGTAAAAATAAAATTGCAATTTTTAATTTAATTAAATCTCTCTGAAATCTGGGTGAAATTTGGTACAGGGATAGATTGTACGGATTAACACAAAGGTTACTTTTATCTCTGGAATGTGTTACCATGAGATACATACATACATACATATAATCACGCTTGTCTCCCATTGGGGTAAGCAGAGACTATGGCTTTCCACTTGCTACGATCCTGACATACAACTTTTGCTTCTTCTACTTTCATAACTGTTTTCATACACGCTCGCCGGTTAAGGGTACTCTTGACCTTGCCTTTTTCCAGAACGTCTCTGATTTGATCGGCATGCGTACGCCGAGGTCGACCCCTACCAGTTTGCCCATTCATTCTCGCCTCATAAATCTGCTTTGTCAGTCTATTCTCATCCATTCTTTCCACGTGTCCAAACCATCTAAGCATCCCTTTTTCGATCTTAGTCACTACATCTTCTGTTATACCACATTTTTCCCTTATCACGCTATTTCTTTTTTTGTCCATTAAAGTCACTCCAGCTATACTTCGCAGACTTCTCATTTCCACTGCATTAATTTTGCTTTCATGCTTCTTCTGCCATACCCAACTTTCACTACCATACATAAGTGTAGGGATGAGCACTCCCCTATGTACAGCCAACCTGGCCTTCTCAGACACATTTTGACTGCTCATAAAGGTGTACATAGCCCCATTCACTTGATTGCCTGCCAAAACTCTTCGCTCAATATCCTGGTCACACTTTCCATCCCTTACAAATTTGGAACCCAAGTATACAAATTCTTTCACCTGTTCCACTCTTTGCCCTTCAATGAAGATTGAGCAATTCGTCATACTTTCTTCTCTTTCAAAAACCATAACTTTCGTTTTGTTTACATTAACTTTCATTCCTCTACTTTTTAGAGCCTCATTCATACTATTAACCATCAGCTGCAATTCCTCCGCTGATGATGCTAATATCACCTGATCATCAGCGTATAGGAGGCATTTGACGGTCAGTTCATTCATTTTTAAACCATACATACTCTCTTGCAGTTCTTTCAGACAACTGTCCATGTATAGATTAAACAGCCACGGAGACGCTACACAGCCCTGTCTCACACCCTTTTCAATGTGAAAAAAGTCCGTGCAGGCCCCGTTGATCCTGACACAAGCACTAGAACCCTCATAGAGAGACCTCAGTGCGCGTATAAAGTTGCTGCTCACTCCATACATGGACAATATTGACTACAGTTCATTCCTCACCACTCTGTCATAGGCCTTTTCCAAGTCCACGAATATGCAATAGACCTTTTGACTTTTAGCCAAAACTTTCTCAGCTACGCATCGTAAGGAAAAGACCTGATCCGTACATCCCCTTCCTTTCACAAATCCTGCTTGCACATCCCACATTTTTCCTTCAGTTTCATTCATCACTCTTTTTATCAAAACTTTTGCATACAATTTGCCAACGATGCTGAGCAAGCTTACGCCGCGGTAGTTTTTGCACTCTTGCTGCGACCCTTTTCCTTTGTAAAGCGGCACAATGACAGTTACACCATTCTGCTGGTACTCTGCCACTTCGCCAACAAAAGTTAAAAAGGTGGTACAGCTGGCAAGCTACCACGCCACGTCCAGCTTTCAGCATTTCGACAGAAATCCGATCTATTCCAGCAGCCTTTCCTACTTTCATACAATTCAACGCTTCCACTATTTCTCCCATACTTAACTCGCTTTCATCGCCAAATTCATTCAGTTCTAAAACACGCGTATCGCCTTGTATATCTTCTTTAACGAATAAACTCTCAAAATATTCCTTCCATCTCTGTAGCACACATTCTTCTCCTCTTACAAAACTTCCATCCTGGTTTCTGATGTGATTGAGCGGCGACATTGTTTGCTGACTCCTCACTGTTCTTATGGACTTCCAAAAAAATTTAATATTCCGTTGGAAGTCTTCAGATAACCTTTTATCAAATTTTTCTCAATCATTCTCTTTCTTTCTCATCATCGTCTCTTTTGCAACACGTTTATACTTTTTATTTTCATCCTTTGCCATTTTTACATCCTCATCCGTTGCCTTTTGCATTCTTTGATTGGCCTTTGTAGCCAACCAGTCCAACCATGCTTTCTTCTTGCCAGTCAACGCATTAAGAACTTCCGCACTCATTCCCTTTGCCATACATCCTTGTCGTCTTTTGCTAACGCCACACACTTCAATCGCAACTTCCACAAGTCCTTCCTTAAACGGCTTCCATAATTCTTCAATCTCACATTTAAACGGCTTCCATAATTCTTCAATCTCACATATTTCATCTAGGTTTTCAAATTTTTCACTCAGTTTACTCACAAATTCCTCTTTTATGCCTATCTCTTGTAAATTCTCAACTTTTATTCGCTCTAGTACACTAACGGGTTCATGCACACGATGTCGCCACCGCTGAAACAGACCCCTTACCCGGCTAATTACCAAGAAGTGATCTGTGTCGATCCCGGTGCCACGGTACGCCCGAGTGTCTAGCACTTTCTTTCTCAGTCTTGCGTCTACTATCACAAAGTCAATCATGCTTCTCTGATCTCTCTCCTCTCTTGTATACAAGTGGATATCCTTGTGGTTGAATATGGTATTAGTTACCACAAGATTCCTTTCCAAACATACTTCTAGCAAGCTTTCTCCATCATTCACTCGTTCATCACCAAACTTTCCCAATACACTTTCGTATCCATCGCGCTTCACTCCCACCCAACCATTAAAATCACCTAACATCACTATTCTCTCGTTTCGTTTACATTTATCCAGAATATCACTCATACTCTCCCAAAATGCCTGCCTCTCGCTTTGGTCTTTTGAAGACCGGTACCACCGCGCATCCTGCGGAGCATACACTCCCAAAACAAAGATGCGGGTAAGTCCAACCTTCAGTCTTAGCCAAAGGAGTCTTGGGCTCACACATTCATACTCTGTCACACACTCATTCATTCTCGCGGAAAGTAGTACACCGACCCCCTGGCATGCTGTGCTGGTTGTGGCTACACCTGACCAATAGGCCGTATAGGCTCCGTGTGTCGTGGTGTCACATCCTTTCCGCTTTGTCTCATTCACACACAAAATATCAAGATGCCTCTCTTGCATCATCTTACATACCTCCTCAATTTTATCTTTCATTCCTCCTCTCACATTTAATGTAGCAAAGTGGCTAACCTCAGTCCACTTTTCGCCTCGATGGGAAACGAGACGTGATGGGTGGCGAACCACATCGCCGCCGTTTTTGGTTTTAAATTTCACTACCATAGCGTTCCCACGAGAAGCTAGGGAATTAAATTGGTCCACCTGAACAGAGCCCCGCTTGTCCAGGTAAGGCTAGCCTTGTTCTGGGTTCGCCGGGAACGGGAAAAAAATCCGCGCAGACGAAGCCGCGGACATAAGCTAGTATTTTTATAAATTTCATGAAACATTCTGTAATATTTCCATATACTGTGAAACTATAATCGTATTGTCTCCATTTTCTTAGAGGACGCGTCGAACAAGCCCACTACACACCCCTGCAACCAGAACTGATCCAAATCATAAAATCAACCTTAAGTGCTCGGTAATAAGGTTCAAAATAAATAAACATGGTATGGATTTTACGACTTTTGGTGTGAAAGCGGTGTTCGTCGCGACTCGACGGCGCGTACCATCGTAGGAAATCTCACCACTTAATTTAGGGTTAAAATATACTTCACCCGGTTGCTGAGGGCGCGAGGGGGGGGGGGGCGGGATCAAGGTCACAGGAGGCTTGTCACCACACGTTTATGGTCAATGCACTTTATTTTCCCACGTTTAGAGACATGTGAAACAGCAATACTTTTGTAGTGTATTTTTTTACTTTTTTCATAAACTTTTAAGGCTTATTGATGATTGTTATATTTCAGGCTAAATATTATATCAGAAAAGTTTTATGCAAATAAGATTTTGATACGTACTACTGAGGTGGCAGACAAGCATACAGCTCACCTGATCGTATGTGGTCACTATAGCCATTAAAAGTAGTTCAAAAGTGAAGATACTGACTGCGGCTACCTGCTTTTAATATTTTTGTCGCATGCATCTACCATGTTGCTAGCACCTGAAACAATTGGTTGTACGCGCCTTCGGAAGCACGAATGCTTGAATTTAGTTAATATTTTGTTTCAAAGTGGTCAACCATCTGAGGACCAGCCACCAGCAAAAGTTGCTTACTACAGTGATCGTTTACAGAACACTGACTCTACGGTGGTACGAGTGTAAAATTTTTCACGTAAATTGGATGCCTACGTACAGGGTTAGATTGTCTAGAATATTGTATAGGCTGCTCTTTAGGGGTTTCGGGTACTACCCCGCGTCTTTGGGGGTGGTTTGAGTGTTATTCTGCTTCTTGGGCCGTCATGCGTGCGCAACGTTTTTCTGCCATCTTGGGTCTGGTTCTGTAAGGACGGTGAGCAGTCCAATACATGTACAGGTAAGAAGAATAGTACCGCTAACTGAACCTGTACTTTAAGACACTCACACCCGTTCATAAAGGTTGAGCGCTAATCACAATTACTTCCAAAGGACTTTAAATCTAATCTCAATAGCATCTTAAAATGAGTCAATACCCAATTTATAGCTGAACTAGCTGTTGCCCGCGACTTCGTACGCGTGAAAATTGTGTTATAATACCAATTTGATTGCTCTCTGCCTTGCCCCTAGGATATGTAGCGTAATAATATATGTCCTATTTAAAAAACAATACCCCTTGTTAATAATTTGAATCAAATCTGTTGAGTACCTTTCGAGATCCTTCCGGACAAAGCAAAGCAAACAGACAAACTGACAAAAAAAATCTAACTATCTTTTCGGCTTTGGTATCTTATGTTGAACACCCAGCGAGTTTTTTTTAAGTATTTCCAATGTACAGTTTTGACTGTGCTATCATTTTATTATATGTATGGAAGATAATATAAAGATAATACTATCTATTACAATAAATCACCAATGGAATAATGTAGACATACATTTTACAAACTCAATTGCTCAGGAAGAATCTTGACACATGACAGCCTTCCCTTCCTGCTAGAATTTCTTTATTGAAATGAGTTATCGGATTTTTATCGGTTGCTTAAATAAATAAATATTCACGGACATTTCACACAACGCTATCTGATCCCAAAGTAAGCTAGGAATAACCTGCTTGTGTTATGGGTATCACACCACGGATATTAATACTTATATACTTTTTAAAAACACACATTAATATGTATGTTTTTGTATACATAGAAACACCCAGACTCTTGAGACAAACATTTATGGGTCACACAAATATTTGTCTCCGGTGGGAATAGGACCCACGACCTCCAGCGCCGCAGGCGGTATCACTACCGACTGCGCCACAGAGGCATCCAACAAACAGCTTTACTAAACAAAGTGAACAAATAATACAGTGTTTTAGAACTGGGTTTTGAAGTAAATTGCATAAACTAGATGGCGCTTGGACGTCAGTACCCGTTTCCGCTTCTCATTGTGACATATTTGCGGGATGAAAAGTAGCCTATGTGTAGCCAGACTATAATCTTTCATCTATTCCAGTACCAAATTTCAGCCAGATCCGTTCAGCCGTTAGAGCGTGAAAGAGTAACAAACATCCACACTCACAAACTTTCGCCTTTGAATAGTAAGATTGCAATTTTTCGTTATCGTTAATTTATAATTATCTAGAATTATTTTAAATAAAATTAGCGAGTGACTCAATCATCTATCAACCGAAACTGGGCCTAGAAACTGTTAATGTTAGCTACCCCTATAGTAAAGGCACCAAGAGTGTCAATTATAAACAGTGGTCCAGCTAGTATTTTATAAAAAATATAGAAATTGCTCTAAAATATCAATTTTGTGTAAATTGTTAATAATCTAATATTGTGCACCAGAACTGTAGCAATATCATACAACACAAGCACGTGATTAAAAGAGCTAGCTAGCTGCTTGTGTTTTGGACATATTGATCATTCCAACTACACGACTGGATGTATTTTTGAAATTAAGATTTCTATCAAATTTCTGAACTCTCTAAGTAAAAAGTCATTTGAATGGAGGCTTTTTTTAACAGTGCTTTCCACTCCCATCAAAAATAAAAATAAAATAAAATTTATTCCCTTTGAAATTTTTAAAAAATTATTTAGGTTTTTCAAAATTTTTGTGACTCTACCGGGGGTTCGGAAATGCTACAGACTGAGAAGAACACCCCAAGAAACTCAGTCCGGTCCCTCTTATTCATCTTAGTATCTAATACAGTTTTTTTTTAATGTAGAAAGGAGCAATTCGTGTCACTGCCAGGCAGTCTTGTCTTCTAGAAAGTCTTTAATGCTATAATAAGCTTTTTGGCACAATTTAAGTTTTACTAGTTTTTTAAATTTATTAACAGACAAACCTGTTATGGCTGTCGGCAATGTATTGTACATTCGAATACAATTGCCCGCAAAAGAATTGCTTATTTTATTAAGCCTAAATCTAGGTACAGCCAATTTATTCTTTTTTCTTAAGTTTAGGTTATGGATATCTCTATTTTTAATAAATTTACTGTTATTTTTATGAGTATATAATAAGTTTTCATATATGTACTGTGAATACACAGTAAGGATGTTGATATCCTTAAACTTTTCTCTTAATGACTCCCGAAACCCCATACCATAGATAGCCCGGACAGCCCTTTTCTGCAACACAAAGATACATTCGATGTCGGCAGCGTTACCCCATAATAGTATGCCATAGGTCATGACACTGTGCAAATAGCTAAAGTAGACAAGATGCGCTGTTCAAATGTCTGTCAGTTGTCGGATCTTTTTAACGGCATAGGCTGCAGAGCTCAGTCTGCCCGAGACTTTCTCGATATGAGGCCCCCACTGCAAGTTGGAGTCTAACTTTATGCCCAGAAAGACAGTTTCATCGACCAATTCTACTTGATCATCCCTAATCCTAATACTGGTGTTAACGAGCCTAACATTTGGCAAGGTGAATCTAATACATTTTGTTTTAGTTTCGTTTAACAATAAATTATTAGCGTTAAACCAGTGGACTACCCTAGAGAGGGCATTGTTTACTTCGTCAAGATCGCGTTGTCCACGTTCAACTTTAAATATTAAAGATGTGTCATCAGCAAACAAAACTACCTCATGATCGTCTCTTATAAGGTGAGGGAGATCATTTATGTACACTAAAAATAGAAAAGGTCCCAGAATTGAACCCTGAGGCACCCCCATTGTTACAGCAGAACCATTTGACTGTTTACCATTTATAACTACTCTCTGTACTCTATCTCTAAGGTAAGAACTAATTAAATGCAAGGCCGTCCCCCGGATTCCATAATGTTGAAGTTTTTTAATTAAAGTCTGATGCTGGACGCAATCGAAGGCCTTAGATAAGTCGCAGAATACACCATAAGCATCATACGACTCCACCCAGGCCTCATATATACACTCTAACAATTTGATTCCAGCATCCGTGGTAGACCGACCGCGCGTGAAACCGAATTGTTTAGTATGGAATAGTTTATTTGTATTAAAATGATTTTGCATTTGATTAAGCATTACCTTTTCAAAGATTTTACTAAACGTGGGTAGTACAGAAATAGGACGAAAATTGGACGGATCTGAGGTGCTACCCGATTTAAACAGAGGAGTTATTTTACTGAACTTCATTAAGTCAGGAAACACACCACTATCAATACAATTATTAAATATTATTGATAATTCAGGGGCAACCATTTCAATTAACGAATTAACTAAATGTACAGAAATTCCCCAGAGGTCAGCAGTTTTCTTAATATTTAAAGATTTAAAAGTTTTTATGACAGTGTGTATACTAATTTTACTGAATTTGAATATTTCATTACAGCAAGGAACATTTGCTTTTAACAAGGATTCTGCTATTGGGGTAGAAGAACCTAGGGCTCTGGTCAAATCTACTGGAATTCGAGAAAAAAATTGTTCAAATTCGTTAGCGACTTCGGCATCTGTTGTAATTATGTTACCATTTACTTTAAGTTTAAAATTATTATCATTCGATTTTGCTTGGCCTCTTTCTGCGTTAATTATTTTCCAAGTAGATTTAACTTTGTCTACACTATTGAGAATTTTATTACTTATATACTTTCTTTTGGCTGCTAAGCAGTCTGCTTTAAACTTTTTTGAATAAGTTTTAACATAATTTAGAAATTCATCTGTTCTATTAAGCTGTCTTTCTGAGTATAGTTCATACAGTTTTTGTCTACTTTTATGTATATCCTCAGTGGCCCATTCACTGAAGGCTGGCCTATCACCGATTGTGACTTCCTTAGACTTGAATACGGAGTTGAACTCATTGTAAAAGGAATCAAAAAATAACTTATACATTACATTTGGATCTAAGCCAGTGTCTAAAAATGGAAGTTTATTGCAAAGTCCAACTCGCATACGTTCCAAGCGGTCACTAGTTACTGGTCTACATAATATTTTACGTCTTTTAACTTTTTCTCTTGTGATCTTGAAAGATGCTATTTGCCCAGTATGATCTGATTTTATCTTATTTATAATACTCTTACTTTCTGGCAACATATCACTGTATATATTGTCCAGACAAGTAGCTGTTGTATCACAATATCTAGTAGGCTCTAAAAATAAATTAGTGAGATTGTGTGATTTAAATAAATTTAAGATATCATTGGTCTGACGCGTATTTATAAGTATATTAACATTAAAATCACCGCACACTATTAGGTGTTTATTAGTTTTTCCAAGTTTAAATAGCACTTTATCCATTACTTCCTCAAACTCACAAAACTCAAAACTCAAACTCAAACTCAAAAAACATTTATTTCGCATAATCCTAATACATAGGCACTTGCGACACGTCAATGAATACAATGCAAATAGTACCACCAGTTCGGAACGCGGCCCGCTTGAGAAGAACTGGCAAGAAACTCGGCGGGCTATTCTTTTTGTGCACTACATATTTACAATAAGTAGATACATACTATAAACTAAAACTCCATCAGTAGAGCAAGCAGATCACTTCCAGGCTTCCTTATCAATCAAATAATCGTCAATTGTATAGTAGCCCCTGCAGCACAATTTACTTTTTATACACTTTTTAAACTTAATTAGGGGCATGCTTTTAATTTCGTTTGGAAGCCTGTTGTAAAAACGTATACAGTTACCCAGGAAAGAATTACTGACTTTGTTCAGTCTACAATGATAAACGGCAAGGTTGTTTTTATGTCTGGTGTTCACATTGTGTCTATCGCTTAACTTAGTAAAACTAGATAAATTTTTCTGAACATACATAAGATTTTCAAAAATATATTGTCACACACACACAGTCACAGTCAGAATATTTAATTCTTTAAATTTTTCTCGCAGAGAGACCTTTGGACCTAATCTATATATGGCTCTTATGGCCCGTTTTTGTAAAACAAAAATTGTATTTATATCTGCGGCATTGCCCCATAGTAGCATACCGTACGACATTACACTGTGGAAGTAACTGAAGTACACTATTCGCGCTGTTTCTACATCAGTCAAATGCCTAATCTTTTGGACAGCAAATGCTGCTGAACTTAATCGGCCAGCCAGTTTTTCAATATGTGGGCCCCACTGCAATCCAGAATCGATCGTCAACCCTAAGAACGCAGTAGATTTCACAAGTTCCAACTCTTGGCCATTAAGTTGCACATTGGTTTCTGCCTGTGTTACATTGGGCAAGGTAAATTTAATACATTTAGTTTTGTTTTCATTCAGGCTAAGATTATTAGTGTTAAACCAATGTACTACTTTTAGGATTGCATTGTTAACATCGTCATAGTCATCTAGTTGTCTTTTAATTTTGAAAATTAAGGAAGTGTCATCTGCAAACAAAACAATCCCGTTAGTGTCCCCTACGTAGTAGGGTAGGTCATTAATATAAATTAAAAATAAAAAGGGTGAGACTCCAGGTTTATATACGCATACTACTATGAATTGCTCCAATTCTACGCACGATATTTCAACTGTACACTCTACAGAGAGGGACACAACATCTTTCCGTTCCTTATATTTTAATTTCTTATTTAATAAAATCAACGAACCCCCCCGTGTTGTGTTAACCCTGCAGAACGCACTACCAACCCGGTGACTACTGAAACTGAACATGAGCTCATACTCCTTACTCATATGTTCTGTAAGACAAACAATTTCAATATTTTCTGAGCTCATGAACAGCTCCAATTCAAACTCTTTGACCTGTGTTAATGTTGCAATATTATAATGCACCAGGCTGATGTAATTTACATTTTTTAATTTAGTTTTGTTCGGAGGACAGTTTCCGATAAAATTACGGTTTGCAATTAAATTTAACTCTATTAATTTACAATTTTGGCTAGAGGGTAATTCCTCTGTTGTCCCAGCAGTTAATTTAAATTACTTGGAACAGATTCCAAAGTCCTAAATCTACTCTGCTCAAATAAAGCAGTTTTGTCAGCCAAGTTTTTGGCTACAGAATAAAAATAATTAAATAGCAAACTTGCTATTTGTCTTTTATAATATTTGGGTAGACAGTACCTACCCTTGTGATTATTATAGACTATAAACTTGCTATGTGACAAATTTGTGTTAAATACAGTATTAAAGTCAATTATATTAAATTTATTATTATACTGACTTATTAAATTTAAACGTAAATTCATCTTATATCTAAATGAATTTTCCGAATCTGGCACACCTTTTATAAATGGAAGTGTGAACATTACAACTTGTATGACATTTAAGTTTAAGATGTAATTCATGCATAGGGACAAATCATCATTGCTAATTTTCCCCCTGTTTGCACAGAAAATTATTATTTTACTGTTAGCTTCAAATTTATATTCTAATATCTTTTGCATAATACCACTTAATGAAGCAGTCACATTTCGTAAGTAGTATTATAAATGTGAAATTTTGTGAAGATAGTTGGATAATTGTTATTCTTTCAAGCTCCATCGCATCGGCTAAACGGATCAGGCTGAAATTAAGTACAGGAATAAAAAAAATAAAAAAATTATAAATATGAAAACAGTGATCAGAGGTGACGAGCGTACCAACATGCGCGACTAATATCGAGGTTCAATTTCTATTTTGTTGGTAGTATTTTTTTCGAGACTTAATGAGCGGTTAAGCAGACAACTTCATACTGTTAATTTTGTGTCACAGATCTTAAAATTTCACTCTCATCATTTTTTCATAACGCGCCTAAAGAAGTATAACTTCAAAAAGTCTGGAATATCACAAACATACACTAACTCTATACTGACTGCATCTGTGGCGCAGTCGGTAGTGATACCGCCTGGGGCGCCGGAGGTCCTGGGTTCGATTTCCGGGTTCGTCCAAATATTTTTGTGATCCACAAAATTAAATGTTTGTTTCGGAGTTTGTGTGTTTTCTATGTATAATATGTATATATTTAGAAATATATAAGTACGTTCACCAGTCGTCTATTTGTGCTTGATGATGTGTTTGTGTGTAAATATCCACTAATGTTTAAAAAAAATGGAATAACACAACTATGTCCAGAATCCTCCCATGAGATCAGGAACAGAATTCCACAGGGATGAACTAGAGAGTATATCTTTTCTCTACTATTTTAAAATTGTAAAAATTGCTGCGACGGTACATCAAGATAAATTTTAAAAAAGCACTGTAATCGATTAAAGATGTAAAAATTAAAAGAAAATAAATTTAAAAAAAGAAAAAAAATCGATAATTAAAATCGACTTCTGCGTCCTAAAATGTACTTTTTTCTTCATATCTGTTTGTTTGTTTTTTTGTTCGGGGTTGCAGCAAACTTCAATTGCTTGATCATAAATTGTACTATTAGGATTTTGTACTTATGTATTTTTTCAACTTATATATCGCTGTATGTTTCATCAAAATCGGATTAATGATAATCCAGCTTGACCTATGTTTTACTAGAATCCCTATGCATTGGACAGGCCAAAGTCGATATAATCACTTTGTGAACGAAGTCGCGTGCAAAAACTAGTACGTCAAATAAGTTTTAATTGAGAATGAACTCACAAGGAAAACACTTGTCCAATCTAACTGCAAGAGTAACTTCGAACTTTTCATTACATATTCATACGTTTATATTATCATGTTTCATTGCAATGTCATAATTTATCTTTAATAGGAAGCAATCTTCCTTATAAAAAACTCGTTATAGCTAGTTATTTGTATATTTATATTCATAAAAATACCCCGTCACGATGTTTCTAGACTCTAAAACTACCCAACCATATTTTTTTATTTCATTTTGTGCAAATATTCCGACCCAAAAATAAAATTACACAAAAATAAAAGCGACCAGTGCGGGTCTGTCCGACTTATTTTTAGTGTTTGCCGATAAAGAGTTTTGGTGTTTGCTATGTGTAATATGTATGTATTTACAAATATATAAGTATGTCTATCAGTTTTCTAGATCCCATAGCACAAACTCATAGCTTAGTTTGGGCTAGATGATGTTGTGTGAGAATGTCCACAAATATTTATATTTATTTCTTAAACCTCATTTAGCCCATTTAAAACCTTATAGTGCCTCTTCAACTGTGACGGTTGGCGACTAGCATGGTACAAGTCCTCTCGAAAAAAAAAGTGTGTGCGTGTAACCTTTATGCGCGATTGAAGTAAAACTTCTTTGCCATTGACGGCATCAAATGTTATATTAATATCATTCATTCGAATTTTGAATAGTGGAAACATCTGAGACTCCCTAGGTCGCGTCTAAATAAGTTTCACTTCAGAAACTGTATAAACTAGATAAATAAATAAACATATTAATACAAGAGATTACAAATAGCCTTTATTCTAAACTGCTATCGTAACAAAAAAGGCTGTTCGTAGAACAGAATTTATTACAAAACAGTGATTCATGAGTTTTTAACCGATGTTCGGTCCAGACAAACACATTGTGCTTTTTACGATATAGAATAGTTATATCGTATTGTTGAGTACTTCATGAATATTGTAATGAAATATGTTGGGATTAAAGTTTATCAATAAAGTGGGTTTCAGACTGTATATCATAACCTGGAAAGTGGCTGTATCATTATAATTATGTCTGTCTAACTTTCTAGCCTAGTTATTCATAAGTCTGGGATTTGAACATGAGAATGAAAAGTCTCAACCGCAGATATGAAATATGTTTATAATAATGTATTGGATGAATATTTAGTAGTTAGAAAGTATTCATGAAAATGTAACCTACTCCTTTTTTTGAGTCGATTAAAAAAGGATTTATTTATTTTGCTAATGTAGGTACATGATTGTAATCGTGTGTTTGAAAAGACACAATTATAATATTTAGATACCAAGTTTAGTAAAGCCGTTAAGCCGTTGGTCCCGGTTGCCAGTAAAATAGCAGTCGTTAAGCCAAGTTGAAGGCCTTTTAGACATATACTATTCCTCTGCCTACCTCTTCGGGGATAAGGGCGTGACTGTATGTTTCTGTATAGCCGTAAGTTTTATTGCCAGATGCGTTTCTGACAGACTATCTATTGCTCTGCGAATCTGGTACTAAATGTAGACGTACAATTACATACATACATAAATACATCTGGTCACGCCTTTATCCCCAAAGGGGTAGGCAGAGGCACATTATTTGCCCAAATTTCACCTTTTTTTAGAATTTATCCCACGTTTTGGTGGTGACCCGTATTGCCGTGTTGAGATGGACAGGGGCAGGTTGAAATTGCCTGCTGTTGAAATTTTGTCAAGCCGTCTAAAAAGGCCTTCAACTTAGCTTAAGGGGACTGGTTTAGAAAATGACGAAAAAGAGGTGCAAATGAAAGCGTTTTTTGTCTGCAACGGCAATTGTAGCCAAAAATAGATTGTTAATCTACAAGATGTGTGTCAAAATATGGTTTTGTTGTAAATTGTATATTAATTATATTTAATTAATATACAATAATATAATGTGTAAAACGATCGTAGAGTCACCCTCATATTTTTAGATGAATGCATTTTAGGACTTCAATTTTTATCAACGCGAAAGAAAAAAATATGCCGACATAATATATGAAGAAAATATACACCTATAAGTTGGTATTCTTCGATTTTGAATAAGTATAAGTATTAGCTTGTTACAACTAAAATAAGTTATAAAATGCTACATTTCCTAGCCTGAACGTTGCGTGTTTTGTATGGTCAAGGTCGTTAGGCCTACCCACAGCCTTAATGACTGTCATTGTACTGGCAACCGGGACCAACGGCTTAACGTGCCTTCTAAAGCACGGAATCGCTCAAACAAACGTCACAAACTGGTTACATGAATGGTCATCCATCCAAGGTCTGGCCATAGTGAAAGTCGCTTACTGCAGTGATCGTTTACAGAACATTGAGTCCGCGGGGTCACGAGCGCTTCCTCTCGTAAATGTAGATGAAGAAATAATAATTTTGAATTTATAAATGTTACTATGTGACTTAAATTATTATTATTAAACCTTTGTGAAATATCTGGTAGTAATGGAAAATTTGTAGGGAAACAGACAAATAAACAACAATTTGCAGAATCGTAAACTTTACAAAATGTATTTTTTTATGATTTTTCAATATCGATTGTGACGCTCCACTTGAAAAAACCCTTTTGAAGAAGTTCTCTGAAGTAAAGACGGAGTATAAATGGGACTACCGTAGAATATGATGACTATTACTACAAAAAAATACTTAGAGAGTTCTAAATCTCGGAAACATAATAGTACTTCTCCGAAGACAAGTTGCCAATAAAAATACTAGCGTATAAAACAAACTAATTTGATGTTTAAAATTCATGAAATTTACATACATTATGACCGGACCATCGAATGTAGTATCCAATGATAATACGTCCAGGCAGTTAGTTTTATTTATGCCTTCAAGAGAATTATATACCAGCGCTTTTAGATATTATTGCGCCATTTGCATCTCGTAGCTATGTGCTACGAATGTGCTACGTAATTGTAGCACTTGTGTAGCTCGTCTACGACACCGCAGCCTTTCAGTACAATGTTTTATTTTCTTAGCATTACCTAATATTTTAGAACATCGAATCGAAATTATCTTCCTGATTACAAGATTAAGGTCTTCTACAGGTTTTGAATACATTGCTCCTTCAGTTGGACATCTTTGAGAAGATACTGATAACTACATAATGATAACTTTTTTGTTTATTAGGAAAACAATTGTTATTACATTTCTGCATTACAAAATTAAATAATATGAGATACACGATAACACGCCTTTATGCCTGAAGAGATAGGCAGGGTCATAGTAAGTATTAAAGTATATATTTGACTGCCTCTGTGGCGTAGTCGGTAGTGATACCGCCTGCGGCGCTGGAGGTCCTGGGTTCGATTCCTGGGTCGGTCCAAATATTTGTGTGATCCACAAATGATTGTTTTGGAGTTTGGGTGTTTTCTATGTATAATATGTATCTATTTAGAAATACAAAAGTAGGTATGTAAATTAGTCGTCTAGATCCCATAGCACAACCTTTATTGCTTAGTTTGGGCAAATTGATGTTGTGTGAGAATGTCCAACAATATTATTTATATATTATTTTTTTTATACATCTTCATTTTCACATCAAAGTTTTTATGCCTCGTAATAGGTAGTAAGTCTATAGACAGGCACAGGTTGTGAGAACGCACTATTAATACATTTTAAAGCCACCGTAAAGCCTATTGTTTGGCTTAATGACTGTCATGATACTGACAACCGAGACCAACGACTTGACGCGCACGAAGTCAGTAGTCAGTCATAGTGAAGTTGCACAATATCTGATTACCATTTCATGTAACTACGAGATTACAAAAAAGTAGTCTGGGTACAGAATTTAACTGGTGTGTGACGTTGGTTATTTTCTTACCTTAAAGGAGTGACCTTTAGTCCTGCAATAGTCGTTAAGCCAAGTAGAGGATCAAAATTATCAACAGCAGATAGCCACAGCATATCCCTGTCTGTTCAATGAAGCAATAGGGCTGGCAGTCTGAGTGTTACACCTCAGGCAGAGCAAAACCTTCTAAGGTTACGGTCACTTTTGGCCAGGTGAACTATTATGCATGTCTGTAACTTTGGTGAGATAAATCATTATGCACTGCAGCGCATAGCAATTGCAAAATTTAAAAGTAAGTAAGTAAGCAAAGCTGTTTAAATAATGATTTAAAACTCCTCAGACTCATGCGTATACAAGATCTTTCCTAGGTCTATTGCTACTTTTTTTAGACAAACGAATATTTAATTTTAAATATTAATTTTGATACACAGTTTGTGTATCAAAAATAATCTATAGCAAAATCCATCTAAGTACTTACACTTGTTTATGGGTAAAGTTATGATATAAGAAAGGTTCCTACCATGGGACCTATAGATAATGATTTTCCGTCTCGTCTCAACTGCTCATAATTTACTTCGAAGACGTGCCGCCTCACGAAATACATCATTTATATTCATAGTCTATAACCTTCTAAAATACGAGCCATTGTGATTTTTGTTTCTCAAAATACGAAAAAATCATCCTGATTAAGTCGTTTTGAGCGGAAACATCATTGACAAAATTGCATTCGTCGACCTCTGGAGAGCTGGAGTCGAACAGTCGGCCAATGAGAGCTGATGCGATTACAGCCTGACTCATAGCCAAAAAAGAGTACGATGCGGCATTCCAATTGCAGCTGTATAGTATTTTCTCCCGATTATCAGGGAGCGTTTGAAGGATGCAACTGGGGGGAGGGAGGGGTGGGGAGGCGCGCGGGGAGTGCTGCGCCGCCCAGCAGTCGAGCCGGAGACGCCACACGCGACGCTCCCTTGATGGCGCGCTAGAAACAACCAAATGAGTACTCCGCGGCCGCTCACGCGAAGCCCGTCCATCTCGACACGACCGGCCCGCGACTGTTGACCGTGTTCGTTTTGGTTCAGTTCACAATAATTCATCGGCTAGTATAAGACTCTTTCGGACTGTACCGGTTTGTGGCTAATGTGAGTTCAGATCTTGAGGCGGCGTGTGTCTGCGGATCACGTGCCCTACATTTGGGGTGTCGTCGCCGGAACACTCAAATGCTGCATTTTTACGTTTATTTACGATCAGGCAATGCTTCAGTAGTAATAATTGTTAAGTAGTGCTTAAGTAGTCGATAGTTGTACTATTGGATATGTCATAAAGTTGTGTCATCTCATGAAACTGTGATGTCATGTCATCTGTACCGGACGCATGCGATTTCGCAAAGCATTTGCGATTTTCACTTCGTATCAGTAGCCAATAAATGTATCAGCGTAAAGCGATTGATGATCAATCAATAATCATCTCAATACATCCTTTTTATTTTACTTTTTTATATGTTTTAGTTTCAACCTCAGCTAGTTATGTTCAGCAGTCTTTCCGACTGAGTGTTGTTGCGTATACTTATGTGAAGTAGCGGTCAGCGTTGTAGATTAGACCTTAGCACTGGATGTTAAAGTCTAGATTCGAGCGTGTGGTTCTGAATCGAAACATTAAATCCGTATGTCTGTAAATTCACCATCTTATTTTCTTCATTTTTAGTTAGCTTCACCGCATCGCTTGTCTAGTAGTTGTGTTTAGCGCAGTGCACGTAGACTTGGTACTGTCTAGTTTGTGTATGTATGTAGTGTTTAGTAGTGTAAGTGTTTGGTGTTAGGTGGGCAGCTGAGCACACGTGGCAGGTAGCAGGTAAATAATTGCTCCCACGTGGCTCCGTGCTCAATTAACCCGCCGCACGCCGCACGGGGTCGACACGCACACTTTCACTCATGGGGAACCTGTGAGACTCACTGTTTTTATTATACCTAGAACCTATTATATTTATCGATTTCATTACACAATTTTGTATTATATTTATTTTCAGGTATTTATTAAGATTGTAATAGGTGTTGTGACAGATAATATTTATTTTTAATTTTGAAATTATTTAATCTATAACACGTATCATAATAGCGATACTACTTTGCCAAAAAAACTAACCTATATCCGAGATCAAAACCGCAAATGAATCTACAAATCGCAAGAAAAATCCTTACTCATATAAAAATGGAAGCTCCGTCTATCAGTTAACATAGATGAATTAATATTCTGTCCGGATCATTTGGTAGAACACATTAGATACGTGTTGTGTGTGCGTCTGTGCGTGAGGGTGTTTGTGTCTGGCGGGGTGAGGGCGGTAGGGGGGAGGTGAGGACCAGCGGGGAGGGGTGGGGTGTCTCGGGGCGCGGAGGGGGGGCTGCGGCCCGGCACATGGGCGATCGATGCGGGGCGCGTTGCCCGCGTATCATTTGCGTGCGACAGCCCGTCGTTACCCCTCGCCCCGGATGCCTTCGATGACCTACAGAACCCTGCCTACTCCCTCAGACGAGACTGACCGTCTGTTGATAGTTATGCTGATATAATATATGTATTACGTGAGATACCGTGCGGCACGTGAATGTCACATGGGCTGAACTGTACAGTAGGGTTATGTTCCTTACTTGGGGGCATGACGAACCATTTATGTAGTTTTTATTTTCCCTTTTGGATGTGATGCGGTTATGTCACGATAAGAACTCAACAGAAATACATTACTAACTTATAATAAACTAGTTGTGCCTCAAGGCTTCGCCCGGGAAATACTTCGATGAACTTATATGTCCCTTTCATCCCATTAGAACTGTACTTTCGAAAAATGTTTCTAGAGGATCCCTTCATTTTAAGAGTAGCGGAAATTTTATTAATATAGATTGATGCTTAAGTGTTTCTCAATTTTTTTTCAGAGTAGATATTCGAATAATCCTATAACATGTGTTCATTTATTTTTAGTTAGAAACAGGTATCTTGAAATTTCGTATCGTTGTGTTTTAAAATGAAGAAGTTCGTGGCGAAGTTCCATTCAACCTTTTACCTCTTATTTTGCCACATTAATGGTGAAATTTCCAAAAATCCTTTCTTATCGATACCCTCCCATATTAGGGTAGCTTACCCTAAAAATTTCAAGTTTCTAAGTCTAAGGATTTTTGCTGGGCGCTAATAGATGACTAGATTACCCTGTAATTTTAATAATATAGATAGATGATCCTTTACTATGTATGAGCAGAGATCACAAGATATTATCCATCGTTGGAAGGTTAGTCGGGAGCTTCTCCTATCAATATCGACAATATAAAGTCTGATCATAGCGCCTAGCAACTAATAAAAGCGGACCAGATCCCGTGTACAAATCTAAGTAGAGGTTTACTCGCACTGTTAGATCCAACAGGGGCTTTCTCCCGCGCACGCTTAGGTTGTGGAATGACCTCCCTGCCTCGGTTTTCCCAAACGCCTACATTATGGGGTTCTTCAAAAGGGTTCTTAGAAGGTTTTACAGGGTCGGCGGCGCGAGTGTAGCGCCTCTGGTGTTGCAAACGTTCATAGGCCACCGATCCTTCTGATTTGTGGTATAAAAAAAAAAGATTGGACACAAGTAGGAAGAATGTGAATGTAGAGATTTAGTCGTAAATGAAGGAATACAATTGACTTTTAGTTGAAGTTCAATCAATTTTCTTATCAAAAATATTAAATTAGAGGGTACAAAATTACTGGAATTTTAGGTTTAAATATTGGAAGGATTAGTTTTTGTTTTAGTTTTAGAATTTTCCTACGATACTGACATGATGGCAAATTAATAAGAAAAAGAAAAGATTTTATATTATCACAAAAATAAATGTTGAATAATAAGTAATAAATGCGTTGGCCCAGTCAGTTTTAATTGCAATCAATCATAAACTGATCATCTTAATTATTTTGACAAACTACTTCAGATTTCATAATTTATTTTATTCATTACCTAACAGAGATTTGCCAAACGCTACTCCTAATATAAATGCGAAAGTAACTGTCTGTCTGTCTGTCTGTTACGCTTTCACGCCTAAACGGCTGGAGAGATTGAGATTAAATTTGGTATTGGGAGAGTTCTAGGCCCTGGGAAGGATATAGACTACTTTTTAACCTACTGCGCAAAAGGAGGGTTATGATTTTACGCGATAATCGACTTCTACGCGATCAAAGCCGCGGAGAACAGCTAGTTTTGAATAATTTCTTACCTGCTAGCCTTGAACCTATCTAGCTGGTAGTGTGGGTTGCAAGACTATGGAATGGCAAGTCGAGAGATATGCATGTACTTGTAGTCCTGAGGTATCCTTCCGAGGGTAAGCCCTCGGAAGGATACCGGGTAAGCCCGGAGCTCCCAACAATAGGCTGTTAGCAGGGCACATGACGTTTTTTAGTCGGTAGGAATCCGGCATAGCATCCATGAGGATTTCCCTCACGTAAAATAAAAAAAATGCATATACTACTAATTTTAAAGCAACTCAAAAAATACAAAAGTTAATGATATCTAGTAAACATAACTTCGGCTGTTGAATTATTAAAATTTTGACTAAAAATCACTTAACTTTCGACTTTGAGCATTAACCATGCTTTACGCATAAAAGTCCAGCTGGGTTACAATTTAAAAATCATTTAAGAGCGATGTGTGGTTGTAGTATATTTACTAGTATCGATGTTTCGGACCCCCAATTGTATTTTTATAACAAGTTTGCATTGATTCGTTTTTGTCTGCCTACCCTCGCATATAAAGTAAGGCTGGTGACACACCGCCCTCGTAAAATTTTAACTGGCAAAGTTTTATTGGCTTCAATATTTTTAGTTACTGCATTTCATGTAGTTTTAAAACCGGAAAGTAAGTTATCTCTATCATCACACCCATAGTAATAACTATTAAATATTATATGCATCGACATAAAAGATGGTATACAAACATACTCTCATATATCTAATACAGATAAATAAAATTCAATAGTCTGTTTGTAATTCTGAATTATTTCACTAAATGGATACGAGAGTATAAACGGTAGGTACTTACGTAAAAATGTATTTTGTGAAATTTTTGTCAGTTGGTCTGCCTTTACCAATCTCTGAAGAGGCTGGACCGATTTTAATGGGATTTTTACGGGCTGTTAGTTGATGGTATAAGCAGTAATTTAAGATACTTTTATCGCAAAAAATTGCACACCGCTCTTTGAAAAAATATGAAACTGTAACTTGAAATAAAACGGCAACTTTAAAAATAAATAAATTCTCATTTAATCTTTTTAAATAGGATGCAAAATAAAGGTGGGTAGTTTTACCTTAAAATATGTTACCGTAATAATTTTAAAGTAGTATGAAATAAATAGGGGAAGTGCCTTATCGTGGCACATCCTTCCGGATAGCTCTCCCGCATCCGACTTACCTAAGTTGGTTCGTTCGAATTTATGAACGAATCATGCAGTTTCAGTTGGTTCGTGTCCGGCATGACATCCTTGGAGGTTTCCACATATAACAGAAGGCGGAAGTGTATTAAGTATTTATAAGAATTCTTTAAGTTTACCAAGAGGTCTTTTTACAATTAAAAACTAAAAAGTAAGATTACCTCCTTTTTATATGACATAGGTCTCTTGATTTCTATAGATGTCTATCAGAAAATTTACAAAATAGAATTATACATAACTAGCTTTTTGCAGTGCAGGCAGGAAAGTTTCCTAAAGATTAAGTCCTCTTCCCCCTCTTAGGGGTTGAATTTTAAAAAACCTGAAACATTAATTTAATCATTTATCTTTTGGAATACTCCTGTAAAATTTGGAATAAAATAGTCTAACTAATCTTGTTTCCCCATACAAACTTTGAAACCCCATTTCACCCCCTTTTTAGGGAATGAATTTTGAAAAATTCTTTCTTGGTGGACCCCTAGACTATATAAAAACCTATTTGCCAAACTTGTACTTTCTAGTTCCAGCGTTTTTTACTGTGCGTTGATTTAAATTAGTCAGTCAGGTCTTTCACTATAATCATATAAAAAAAATCGGTTGTCTGTCAAGTCGGTTTACGACGATAGTTGAAAGTGACAACTCAGCCTTAAACGGAACGCCTCAGAGCGAGGTAACGCCGCATACGTCTTGTTTTTTCGTGCTTGCAGCTGGCTCTATCGAATATCAGACGTTGTCACGTCATAAATATATTTCAATATACATACATATAATTATATAAAAAAATAGATTTATTCTATTAAACTTTTTATTATGTAGCAGCGTGAAAATTAAAACTACAAATATAACCATTCGCGTCTCACCATCGAACATAACAGTTTGGCGAGTAAATGTGATAAGAAAAAAATTTGTTACGCTTATTTTAAATTAATAAATAAAAACACAAAGTAACCAGACTTATTTCCCTTATCATTAGCCTCTTGCTTGTGCAGATGCCATCAAAGTTGGTCCCGCTTTACCAAACATTTGGGGCGAGAAATACAAGTCATGGTTATAAATTTTGAGACGTTATTGTACGAGGAGGATAGAATGAGACTGCTGCGATTGAAATGGATTGGTACAGTGTGGGAGGCGCCACAGTCATACACTTGTTCGTTGTGAAACATTCTATGTGGTAAAAGTTTTGGACGAGAGTTAATGTTTGAAGAAGTATTCTGAAAGAACCTTGAAAATATATAAATAATATTTTTCTGTAATCTATAAAACCAGCCAAGTGCAAGTAGGATGGAGGGTTCCGTACTCAAACACGACAAAAATCAATTTTGTTGTATGGCAGCCCCGGAGGGAGATTTTAGTATTTGCTATTGCAGCGGAACAGAAATACATGTCATTAATGAAAATTTCCCCTAGTATCAGTAGTCCGATTAAATAGTCCGATGATCGAACTACTGAGACTTTTCCGGCTCAGTAGTCCGATGATGCAGATGATTATAGATCATCGGACTACTGAGTCTTTTAGTCCGATTCGACATTCCGGAATACGAAATGGATGCAGTAGTATTAACTTTTGTTTTGCATATTTATTTTTTCCAACATGCTAATTTAGACATTCGACATTCCGAAATAAGAAATGGATGCAATATTATTAACATTTGTTTTGCATTTTTTTTAACATGCTATTTTTTTGGATAAAATTGCTTAATATTTAGCATGTGGGAAAAAATAAATATGCAAAACAAAAGTTAATACTACTGCATCCATTACGTATTCCGGAATGTCGAATGTCTAAATTAGCATGTTGGAAAAAATAAATATGCAAAACAAAAGTTAATACTACTGCATCCATTTCGTATTCCGGAATATCGAATCGGACTAAAAGACTCAGTAGTCCGATGATTTAGAATCATCTGCATCATCGGACTACTGAGCCGGAAAAGTCTCAGTAGTTCGATCATCGGACTATTTAATCGGACTACTGATACTAGGCCAAACAGCTTTCACGGTTCTTGGGATACAAGCACGTGACGCACAGACAGGCAGACAGACGAACGACGAAGTCTCATGAATAGGGTCCCGTTCTAACCTTGGTAAATGGAACCCTAAAACTATTGACTTCCTCGGTCTTGTGTCCAAATCATTTAAATTTTGACGTGTAGAAATATAAAATTGTATTTTAGTTGTGCAGTTCCCTTAATAAAAACTTGGGAAATGTGAACTACAGAACTCCAAAAAGCGCACTCTTTTATACCGAGTGCAATTAATTTTCAACACAGTCTTATCCAAAGGGTCGCTAACATCATTACGACATTAATGGGTGATGGCCACAAGCCCTTACTTCCTACCCTCCTTCCTCTTTTCGTCCCGAGGGATTTGTCCCTATTTCTTTGAATTGATCACCGTTTTCATTGCCTGATTGTAATCGCTTTTATAAATTTGGAACGGGGATTTTTTTAGGGCGGCCCTATAATTACTGTCTGTTTCGTGTCAGTTTGAACTAATACATTTTTGTGATTGTATTTGTTACTAAGTTTTTATAAATCACATGTTTTAAATCGTATAATCGGATATGATAAATACATAATTGTATTCAAATTAACATTTCGAGTAAACTGAATCAAAATTAAACCTTTTACAAACTGTCATAATTATTTTATTTTTTTTACCAGTGGCCAATAATTTCATATTGTTTATATTGTTGGTTGATGGCACATGGTATAGATGTATTTACATGATGTAGTGGTCATCAAGTTAGTTAATGTGTACCTTTAAGAATGCCGAGAGGCGAAACCGGTCAGGTGTAACGTAAAAAAAATGTTGTGGAACAGTACAAGTGGTGTTATTCAATATGCGCAATAATTTCATATTTCCTATAATTTTTCACTTAAACATACAATGACGTATTGAAAAAGTATACAACATACAACATTTCACGTTTAATAACTAAAGCAGGCGTATTCGTGAATAAGCTGTATTTACTATTGAAAATAACCGAATTGAGTTCAGTAAGTGAATTCAGTCACCGATAATTATCTTCTTTAATCTTATATTCAAAGGTATATTTTGATAATGTCGGCAAAATGATACCCCTTCAGATATTTCAAACCAAATATAGAAACCTTTTAATATTAAAGATGTACTCGAAAGTATTTTCTACGCTTTCAAAGTACTTTGACCTTTAGTATTGAAATAAAAGATCTTCTTCAGGTGGGCGTGTTATAATAAAAGCATACAAGTACAGATGTTTAATATCAAGGTTCAAACGCTTTGAGAAATCAAACTTACTGAATAAATATGACTGAACATACTCGAGGCACATGGAAAACTCATGTATGTACTTTTTTCTCACACCTAACCTCTGCTATACACACTCGCGCACAAATCAGTATCGAAAATTCGGTTGAGGACCGCCTGACCTCGTGTCTGTGAATAAGTTGTCTATGTGTACGTAGCCTCAGCGAATTTAGTAAGTAAGGTTCCATCTGTACTATCTCTAAAAAATATTGACAATATTGAATGTTATCTTGAATACCATTAGGTTATTAAACGTATTTTTATGTAGTTTAACTTCATCCCGTTATATAATCATCATTTTAGAGCTAATACGCGCAGACCCTGTGGCAGTCAATGTTGGAAACCCGGGATATCATTCCGAGGGTGTACCCGGGACTCCTGACCATAGATAGATTGGAAAGACACTGTATGGTTTTAGTCTGTAGGAGTTCGGCATTGCATCCATGATAAATTTCACACGTAGAAAAATTAAATTAAAAATTTAAAAAACCCCCGACTCACAAAAAGATCAATTTAAAAACCTGTAAAAAGAAAAAAATAACTATTATAATGATGACCTATCTACCCTAAGTATTGAACCTTTATTATTATTATAGGTAGCTATATTATTTTTTATCGGTATCGTGATGTATAAGTTATGACCTTTCATTTGATACCCAACACGGGTATATTTGAACACAATTTTTCATCACCACTTTCACCCCTCATATTTTTGAAATGGCTTAACTGATTTTTATAAAACATAGCTAAAAACACTCTCCCCTAACCCATCTTTCAAACAAAAGCAACGATGCCACAGACAGACTTACAAACACACACACACACACACACACACACACACACCCACCCTGATCGGGTTTCCGTCGGGGCGGGGGTTAAAAATAGGGCTAGTGCTGATTAAACTCTAAACCAACTGGACCCCGTATAGATTCTTCAAATCTTTTGCATTCTGTTCTTGGACTACATTTTGATCAACTAATTATTGAAAAAATTTGCTCACGATTTGAGTTTCCATGACAATTTTATGGAAACTTAAAACGTTGTATAGACTAGTTGTGTATGTTGTATAAATATGATAGACTAGTTTTGCCCATAGTTTTGCTCGTATGGAATATTATTGAAGTATTTGCCTGTAGTCAACTTTCAGATACCTTTTTTTACATCTGAATACTCTCATGGGTCCTATCTCGGAATATTACCGGCGAAAACCATACGGTACTTATATCAAATAATGTATAGTAGCAGTATCATCACGGTTCACATTTTGGTTTTCTTCTACTCACAATTACACGTTAGTTTAAAGCCGGCGGAGACCAAAATTTCTGTTTCCTTTAACTATTCTCACATAACCTATATGTAGCATTACCAGTAGTTAGCAGTCCCCTCTCTTTCTAGCACAGCTTTTTATTGGAATTGCATCCTCTGAAAAGTCATAAAAAGTTAACATAATATCTAATAATAGCTACATAACATTACTCGTCAGCAGATATCATAACTGCTGAACGATAAAGGGCAATGCCGAAATTAGGCCCTGATTGCCCATACTTGGCATTTAGCTGAAAAAATAAGTAATGAATTTTCATAATTTTTGACGCTATTCACGACTTGATAGAAGTTAGGATTTATTTCGTCAAAAAAAAAGTAATTCAATAAATACACCGCCATTTGCATCTGCTGGGTTGCCAGTCTTTTGTAAACTAATAGAATAGGTAGTATTTTTACAAAATACTCAGATTAAGTTTTTACTTAGATACTTTTTTCTTTTTTTTATACCGCCAATGTGGCAGACAAGCATAACGTTTGTAACACCAAAGGTGCTACACTCGCGCTTCCAACCCTGCAAAAACCTTCTAAGACCCCTTTTGAAGATCCCCATACCGTTGACGTTTGGAAAAATCGAGGCAGAGAGATCATTCCACAATTCCTTATCCGATCTTACCGTACTCGAACGCTCCGGATGGAAAGTGTGGGGATGAATCTGAGGCGGGTTATGTAAATATTTGTTTATTATAATTATTTATACTACTAAAAAATACAAGACAACCATGCACCGTGACCTGATGGGAAGATCTTGCCGTGACCTGATGGGAACATAGGATACTTATTTATATATAGATCTAATTTTCTAAACGGTAAATAGTAAGTTTTATTGAATTTCACTGTATTATAATAATTATTATACACGTTGACGCTGAGCTTACAAAATATGGATATACTTGTTGCGACGATCGACAGTAGACATTTTGTTTGTTTAAATAGCAACACTAAATTAAACTGACTTTATCATAGAGCAACGCGAACTGTCTAAGGGGAGACGGCATAGAACGATTGCTCGGTACAAATTTGTCTGTCATATTTTGCGGGTGGCGGGGGGAAAGCTTCCTCACTCACACTTTCTTAGACTCGCACTACAATAGCAATCGACTGTCAATATGAAGCCTATATATATACACTTTAAACAATACACTCATAAATTTCACACACACATGATACATTTTGTGTCATATCACCCCAAGTCGCTCAACCAATCCATGTATTGATGTGACGTCCGGTAAAGTTGCTAAACAAATCTGAATACTATATAGACGTTTAAATAGGTGTAAATAACAATAACTTGTTATAAAATTACTTACTTACACAAGATAATGCCATTTTTCTTCAGATTTCTTTAATCACATTTCTTTTTGTATTAATATCTAATTATTTCATCATTTTTATAAAATGACAATTCAACCGCTCACGCTGTCAACTAGACTTAGTCTAGTGAAAGAAACTTCAAAAAACAGTTTTTATGTAAGTGGGCACTTTTAGTCGTCAAAATGTCAAATTATTGCCAGAGGGGGTTTGCCAGCTTTGGCCTCTCCCTCTGTAAAGGCGCGCGATGCTCTGTGGACTTTATAGTCAAGTGAGCGACTGACAGTCACCCAGTGTTATGTCATTGTCAAAATGGTACTGCATCATTGTACTATTTCTGTTTTGTTTATCAATAATTAAATATTCAATTATGATCATGAATACTGACTTTAGGTGAATGAATAAATGTATGAAAGACAACAAATACATAATTAGCTAGCTAAATGACTGCAGGAAGAGTTTCTGATAACTCTAAAGTGCTTGTGTAAGGGCACATTTATAAAAATTAAAAGCCTTGATATTTTGGAAACCCCAACTTATGTTTTAACTATTCTTTTATGAATAAATTATTTTTATTTACAAGCAATATATTGTAAACATTTTCATGATTGGGCACCCAGGGCCTAAAGTACTATGAAGACCTGGCATTGCCCTTTACTTGTAAGTACGAGATATTAAACAATAATATTGGACTTGGAATTCTGTGGACAAAATTTAAGATATTATACTTTCTAAAATGTTTTCTTATTTGGGGCAGATTTCAGCAAATCAAAAGTAATTAGTCACGAGTCGATTTGATTATTTGTATAATGGAAAGATGTCGCTCTGTTGACTCTATTGCCATAAAGCAATGAATGATGTAATGTTGGTGAAAATTTTTAATCCAGCCATGAGCCCGGTTATCGATGAATAAACCAACTTGCTTTACCGGTACTATACTGGATGGTAATTTAAGTTCAAAGTCCACCGCAATGATCACTTTTTCCTACACGGATGCTATACCGGACTCCCACTAACTAAAAACCACACGTATCCCACCTAACAGCCTACGGTTGGGAGCTTCGGGTAAGCCCCCGCAAGGATACCTCAGGATACCGCAATGATTCCTTACAGTAAATTGCGCTACAAGCTCTTGAAATGCTTTATTTATTCAAAAATTATTTAGCTAAGTATTAATTCCGTAACTATGCTCAACTCGATCTAAAGAAAATGTGGAACAACTCGACAAAATATTATTAGTAATCACTGAATGTCTAATCTGATTTGTAAAACATGCTCATATTTACGTATAACATTATACAGACATTTTGAAGACGACTCATGCATGTATCATTTGAATGTAGGAAGCCAATCACTGTTCTAGAAATTATGATGAGTCTAGACTGTATAATCAGGTCACGCATATAACAAGGCGTCTACAACAGTACTTAGACAACTCGACTTGGCTACAAAACTGATTTATATTATTATTTGTTGCTTGTTATATAAATCAATCACGATATAAACTGGGTAATGGGCAATAAGCCCGGGGTTTTATCTTCCTACCATAGGAAAGTTTTTACTCTTACCACAAATGAATATTTTTTGGGTTCCTCAAACTCAAAAAAACATTTATTTCACATTATCCTAATACTTAAGCACTTGCGATGCGACACGTCATGAAAACAAATCAAAGTTAGTACCACGAGTTAGGAACATCGCACCATACCCAAAGCCTGAAAACGGAGCCTGTCTGTCTGTGTGCGTCATGAGGCTGTATCTCGGGAATCGTGATAGCTAGACAGCTGAAATTTTTACAGATGATGTATTTCTGTTGCCGCTATGACAACAAATATTAAAAATAAAAAAAGGGGGATTATGGGAGCTCTCATATAATAAACGTGTTTTTTGCCGTTTTGGTACAGAACCCTCTGTGCGCAATCCGACTCGCACTCGGCCGGTATTTTTGTGAATTTATGATGCTTTCTGGGGTAAAAAGTAGTATACACTCTTGTCACGTTCTATATCTAATACTGATCCCTAAAATTATGGCAGTGCATTTGGACAGAGCAACAACGCACAAAGCAACAAATTACCATATTAAGTGTAGATCATAATTATATACAGTATATGTATACTGTAACACAGGTCTTGTACCTAGTTCAGACTCCAGCTCTCGCTAAGGTATACCTAGAAAATAAGTAATTTGTATGTAAAAGCTTTTACCTTTTTGAGAGAAAATATATACATATAGTCACGCCTTAATCCCCGAAGGCACATTTCACCTTATAGTTTTATGGCTCAAGTAAAAGGTGGTGACAGGCGCCCAAGGCCTTTAACTTGGCTTAACGATTGTCATTTTCCTGACAACTGGGTTTCATTTCGAGTTTTCCTTTCCTACCTCTAGTCGCCTCTTACGACACCCTCGGGATGTATTGGGTGGCGACATTAATTTTGTACTCTTACCCATCGCAACATGGGACCCCGTCGCCGGGGAAATCATTATCCATTATCATTATCCACATTATCCACCGAGCCTTTTTAGGGTTTCGTAGCCAAATGGCAAAAACGGAACCCTTATAGATTCGTCATGTCTGTCTGTCTGTCTGTCTGTCTGTCCGTCCGTGTGTCACAGCCACTTTTCTCCGTAACTGTAAGGCCTATGCTATTGAAACTAGGTAACTAGATGTATTCTGTGAACCGCATTAAGATTTTTATATAAAACACGAAAAAAAGCAGTAAATTTTGGGGGTCTCCATACTCAGAACTGAAACTCGAAAATTTTTTTTTCATCAAAACCATACATGTGGGGTATCTACAGATAGGTCTTTAAAAATGCTATTGAGGTTTCTAACATCATTTTTTTCTAAAGTAAACAGTTTGCGCAAGAGACACTTCCAAAGTGGAAAAATGTGTGTCCCCCCCCTCTAACTTCTAAACTAATTTTTCATAATTCATAATTCATAATTCATTTATTCGTTGTTTGTTACAGGTTTCTTTACATAGATGATATAAATTACAATTAATGTCCTTCCGTAACATGCCTATCTGGCGTACAACAATATTTTAATTACATTAGTTAAATACATTTTAAATAAAATTTAATTTTCTCTCATTTATATGTCATTATTAAATCTAAAACTAAGAGAATGATAGGTCTAAAAAGAATATATGATGTACATTGCCATAAAAACTACCAACGAAAATTAGTTTGAACGAGATAGAGCTGGTAGTTTTTTTTTAATACCTCATAAACCGCAATTTTTGGTTAGAAAAATCACTACCACTGCGAACGTGTTAAAACATAAATCAAAGTTACAACGAACTATAAGAACTTTTATATTATGTTACTTGCTGCTACGAAACCCTTCATGGGCGAGTCCAACTCGCACTTGGCCGGTTTTTATTTAAATGCATTTGGGGTCGGTACTCGAGTTTAACTGCGAAGCAACCGTAATTTTACATTTTTTTAAATTATATTTTCCGTGCATTGACTGCCATCTGACCTCCACAACTAGATATTAACACCTCTGTTTGTCTATGGTTCATTTTTGGCGAGAGTTGTTTTCACAGGGGAGTTTTTCCTTTCGTATTAATAGTCTTACTTAATATTATAAATGTAAAGGTTTGTGAGTGTGGATGTTTGTTACTCTTTCACGCTCTAACGACTGAACAGATCTTTCTGAAATTTGGTACAGCGATAGATTTTAGTCTGGAATAACACATAGATACTCTATTCCGGGAATAAGTTCCCACGGGAAGTCAGAATGGGAACAAGTTTTTCGCGGGCGAAGCTGCGGACATCAGCAAGAAAATTTGTACCAATAGCTAAGAAAAACCATTGCGTTCAAACTTTTTCTCGCCGCATTTTTGTTTCTCCTGTTGTGTTATGGCGTTTGAGGCACAAACCTCTGAGGATCAGAATTATGGCAACAATTTAGAATTATTTTATGTAAACTTATAGTCTAAATTCGTCAAATCATTTTTAATTAATGTCACATTTACACGTAAACAATTGTGATGTATTTTGGCCGGCTCTCAAAAGTTCTTTTAAGACGAAAATAAAAGGTTTCATAAAATGTAGTAAGGCCACAAACAGCCCGCTAATTTCCCATATTATCTCAGAAAGTTCAAAACATCCTTAGTATATAATCACTTTTTGTTGAACTGTTATAAAGATATCTTAAACACATTTGTTCGCGCAAAGTGGCTCTTATCGTGACGTATCGTACAAACTACTTTTTTTTCTTTTTCGTCCTATAATCTTCTAAACGCCGTTTTTCCGATGGCGTACAGAATGGGATTCTGTAAAAGAGGTCTTAGAAGGTTCTTGCGGGGTAGGCAGCGCGAGTGTGACGCGTTCGATGTTGCAAACGTTCATAGGCTGCGGTGACCACATTTTCATCACGTGGGCCATATGCTTGTCTGCAACCTTATTAGTACAAGAAAAATGCTTTAACTAGACCAACATATTTTTTTTGTAAATCCGGAAATGTAAACCATAAGTTTAATTATAGTTTCACTGCGATGCAATTAAACTTTAAAATTTTTCCATGAAACGACTCTGCCCTCTTACCTCCATCATCAGCATCATCTGGTGCCTCTCCATCACTAGAGGTCGACCGTCAGCTTAGCGAACTTTCCCTTATTTTGGATTAAACATGTTCAACTCAAACTTTAGTATTCAATCATTAGATCAAGTAATAAGTGTAGTGCGAGTCGTGCGCAATATTGGGTTCCGTAGCAATTTATTTAAATTTCATTTTTTCCAGTCTTAGAGGGACTACCCACATACCAACCATGGGAAACTTCACAAGCAAAATGAAGTCAGTGTACCAAATATAGAAGTATGCATAGTATGCATTTCCTTGCTTTAAAACTTTGCTAATGTTGACACACAATTGTACGCCAAGTTAGTTCAACTTGGTAACTTGGAATAAAGTTTTTTTCAAAGTCAACGAACTATAATGTGGAATAAATTTATTATTCGAGCAGGTGACAGTCGCAGTAGGGGAGAGTTGGGATCTTTTCTTGGTTAAATTTTCATAAAAGAACGGTTAAGGGGTTGAATGCTTGCAGCGATTTTGGAGTTACAAGAGTCATATAGTATTTTGGTTCTTAATTAGTTATGTTGAATGATTTTTGCCATTTAACTGTCAAAGTATTTTAATTGGAAGACGATGCAATGAGAAGAGAAAACTCTTTATGGCAGTACTGTCTTCTAATCTTTTATTTATGTTTGAAAATCCTCAAAGAGTCACCTTAACCTTCACAAAAAAAGAATTACATCGCATACCATCTGTCAATTTGAGCGACTTTATTTCTGGCACTAACCGTTTGGAACATAGATCAACTGAATTCCGAGACGTGAACAACAGAACTTGATTAAAGAGGAAACGATTGTAATCGATAAAATCGCTAGAAACACTGACCAGATTTCCAAAAAAAAAATAACGATTGGAAAATCCAGTTATTCGAAATAAACATAGACTATGTACCATCAAGCTACTATCCCAGGTATGGAAACCCTACTAAATGTTTGATCCGGGTTCGTAGTATCTCAAACGAACGTATTTACACGGAAGTATTGTTTTCTGATGGAAAATAAGGGAGTAGGATTAAGTGCAATAGATTCTCTGACCAAAATCAATAGCAGATTCAGTAAAGTACAATCAAGAAAGCAATTTATACCCTTTTTATGTCCTCAATACCATTAGAAAGAAAGAAATTAATTTGTTCAAGCACATTGGGATTTAAATTACATATTTTATCAAAAAATAAACAGCCATATGATATGATGCATGCACCTGAACAGGCAGCCATCTCACCTATAAGCTACATATCATTCCTGGAAATGATATGCAGCGCTGAACTGTAAGAACTACTCAAAGAGCCTCAAGTCTGTCAGGGTCGATGTTAGCAGGCACATTAGCTACCTAAAAGAACTATTATATCGATAATACCAGCTCAATTCCAATCCTAAATCTAGTGAATTTATGGAGAAACTCCAAATGTATTGGTTATAAACTAAATGTGACTCGTAAGCAATACGGTAAAAGTTTTAATAAAAGTTTCCGTCAGCAAAAAATGCTCTAGTTTTAACCATGTTCGAGCATGTTGCGAGTTTCTAATACAACTGAATTGAAATCAAGAGAATTCTCACAATAATGCAGTAACTTAATAAATCAAGATCAGAAGAACAAGAGAAGAGTAATTTGGGTTTAGGAACATTAGAGGTAATAGTAGCGTTTTGAAGTAAAACTTCTTTAGTCACGACTAGGGTATGACTCAATTTTTTTTCTGACGGAAGTAACGCTTACTATTCGAACGAATGAATGATATTAATATAAATGATTTTACTGATACATGCCGTCAATGGCAAAGAAGTTTTACTTTAATTGCGCGTAAAGGTTACATGCACACACTTTTTTTAAATAAAACTTGCTTTGAACCGCAGTTTAATTAAAACTTTTTAATTTAAACGGGAATTTTCATAAAATTGTTTTTTATCACCCTCATTTACCCTTGTTCTCGCTGTTGGGCGCTAGGGGAAGTAATTTTCCCATAGCCCAACTGCAATGTGGTGGCACAATGGGGAAAAAGTTCCCGCAGACCCACTAGTAGAGCATAGCAGTGAGTTAGTTTACGTTATGATAAATATCCACAGTGTCCAATTTGATCTGTATTTGAAAATGTCTAAACCAAACTTTTGTCTGCTCCACACTCGTTCTTTGATGCATGATGTGTACATAAAGGTGCTTGATTGATTGATTTATAGTTTTAAAAGAAGTCCACATCCAAAATGATACTTTACAAAAGTTTTCAAGGTTATCTTTGAAGACTTTTTTTGCTAGGCTACTAGTAATTTTTTTAACCTGAAACACAGGTTTTTATTCAAAAACCTAGATCAGGTAAGACGATACCACTAACAGCATAGTCAATAATTTGAAATAAATTAGAAACTTTAATTATACATATAGAGATTAATATGATATCATAAGCTGATATAAGAAACTAGTAATTATAGAGTGATATGATGTTGATAAGACATTGTAAAACAATTTGTGGACATCATGAATAAATAAATTACTTATATTATATTTCTTAAGTCCACTATGCACAACGTGTACCTATATAGTACAAATTTCACCAATGAAATACGACATTTTTGTCTGTTTTATTGTCATAATAATGTAGGTCTTGACGCGTGATATAATAAGTTGGGCGAAGTCCCAAGATTTTCACGCGTCTCACGAAATTATTTGACTAGACAAGTTTCGTATCGCAAATTTGTAATCCCAAAGGTTAAGTTGTTTGATCCTATCGTATTTAGCCAAAACAATGTCATCAGTAACAACAGGCCATGTGAGAGTCGGTCGGGCGCACGGAGGGTGCCGTACCAAAAAGATATAAAAACTTATATTTTTTTAATGGAAAATTAAATATTTTTCGTCTGATTTTAGTATTTTTTGTTATTGCGGTTAAAGACCTATCGCGTGGGACAAATTCTAAAAAGGTGAAATGTGGACATATAATATGCCTCAGCCTACTCTTAAGGGATTAGGGCGTGACCATATGTATGTATGTATGCGGAGAAAGAAATACATCAACAGTGTCTTCAGCTCTCTAACTACTGCTCGTTCGCTCTAAGTTTGCCGCTCCATACTAAAGTCGAATTTTTAATTAGACGAAGTAAATTGACAGCAAATTATGTCACTTCTTCATACAATGTTGCTTATTTTCTATGACTAAGTGACATTAGCTACTGTCAATTTGCTTCGTCTAATTAAAAAATCTGGTATACGCCTATACGCCAGCGGCAAAGTTAGAGCGAACGGGTAGTACCTCGGTTCCTGAGATACCGCTCCGCGACAGCGTACGGTCAGTGTAGTCTCTGAAATAAGGTCTCGTTTTTACCCTTTGGCTACGAAACCCTAAAAACAACTGAAGCTAAACTAGTTTGAATACTCGCCAATGCAAGAGAAGACAGTATGTTTATGACGTTAATGCGAATAAAAAAAAACTTCTAATCAAAAATGAGCCTTGAAACATCGTACAATTTTCTCGTTTGTCATTCACGTCACTTTTAATCCAGAGCGAACCATTCTATCAATTCTATCACCATATTTGTATCTAGTATTTCCAAGAAAGAATAAACAAAAAATAGGTTCTACGTCTCCAAGATGACACTTTTGACATTGATTTGACACAGAGTTGGTTATAGACAATATACAGAGCTTCGAAATAAAGATTTTGCCTCAACTTTCTACGTAATGACATATTCTCACACGTTCTCTACAATTTATATCGTATTGCTAAACACATATTGGTAAAGAAATATAATAAGTTATGTAGTTTATTGAAAACCTATACCTATACTTGCGTAGTAAGAAACGATATTCAATATAATCGTGTTCTAAGAAATTGTTAGTTTCGAACATAATGTTCATGATTTATCATAAACATACTTTATTGGTATTTATAACACTAATTTCTAAGAATACAGACTCTTATTACGTGGGATTAAAGTATAAAATTGAAGGAATTGTTTTGTCAAACACTTTAGATAAAAGACTTAACTAAAATTACGTATTTAATTTTTAATTATTACATAAATATCTATATTTACATTATTACTATCTAAACTAAACCTAAATAAGGCCCCCGTGGCATTGTGCCCAAAAGACTAGCAGCATTCCCCCTTTGAATAGCAATACCTATTCGTTGAGCGAGAAAACTGCCAGCCCTTGGGTCACCAGACGACTCCACAAGGCGCTTTTTCAAATTTTTGATAAGTTTTTGCGCATTGGGATCCCATGGACCTAGGGTCTCGACACCGACTGGACTAAAACCATACGATGAGTCGAGACCCTTATATTTATTAATTTTAATATTATCAGCCGCTTCCGCTGCTGCACTGGCTTTTAATTTTTAATTAGTATTTAATTTTGTACACGGGTTTTTCTTAAGATCAATTTACAAAATGCCTGGTAACTAGAAATATCACCTCAATTTTGAATTTTAAAATAGCATAATCTTGTCGAGATATCTGATATGGGCATCAAACACAAGCTATGGATGTTAGGAAGGCGATAGTACGATGCTTCAATTTAAAGCATGAAAAATTTGAAATTCAAACTTAATGGCAACATCAAGAACCAAATCCTATTCTTTACAAGTTTTATTTCAAGTTTAAAGTATGCTATGTTGAATATAAGACAGATATAAAGAAAACTAGTCCATGTCCGCGGCTCCGTTATCGCGACCAAAGGAATAATGCATCGCCAATCGCATTTTTTTTTCTTTTTAACGTGAGGAAAATCCTATATGGATGCTATGTCGGACTCCTACCGACTAAAAACGACACGTATCCTACCTAACAGCCGACAGTTGGGAGCCCCGGGCAAGCCCTCTGAATAATGGTCGCATAGAAATCCAACCTTGCTACTCTTGTTCATAACTCCACTTTTACTTATCCGATTGCATTGAAACAAACGTAATATTTTATGACTGACCAAGATCTTTCTATTCAAAAAACATTCGTTCAGTTGTTTTTGCGTCCATCAGGATCAAGTATTTTTTTTTTTTGTATTCAGTTTATTATAACCCAAGTATAATAATGTTTAAAACCTTCATTGTACAGACACGACCTTTTTACAATTTTATAATACAATAACTATTATACCTAATATCTCTAGCCATAGCAACGAGCCTTTCCTATAATAGCCCCTACCCATTACAATAGTCATGTTATTTTTTCCTTTCGTATTTTAGTAATAAATCTTCTTGATGCACATATATTTGCTCAGATGAAGAATTGTTTTATTGTTCGGAATGTAATAAGATTTTTAGTTTTATGTTATTTTTTCTGTTTTAGTCAATGTGTATTATTTTAATGTGCAGCCTCTTGACCTCTAATGCTTTATTGCATGTAAAACTACTATTTATTATCTTGGGTTATGGTAATGGGCTTTTTAGAGATATTTTATTTTATATGGTTTAGGGGATATTGAAGAATGTGATTTTTGACAAATTGAAATGCCTGCAAGTTTTATGGAAAAGTACCTAACTTAGTCAAAGATCGGCAGTCTAGTCACTCCACACGAGAGAACATTATTGAAAAACGACAGTGTTATTTTTAAAAACTTGTCAAGTGTAGTTGGACTCTCGCATGAAGGGTTCCGTTCCATACATATGGTCACGCCTTTATCCCCGAAGGGGTAGGCAGAGGCATATTATATGCCCACATTTCACCTTTTTTGTATAATTTGTCCCACGTAATAGGTGGTGAGCCGTATTGCCGTGTTTAAATGGACAGGCGCAGGTTGTGACTGCCTGCTGTTGAAATAAAGCCTTCAACTTAGCTTAACGACTGCCATTTTACTGGCAACCGGGACCAACGGCTTAACATATCGTTAAAGTATTTAAGTCGCTTAACTCAAAAAATACAGCAGACTTGTGGGGTTTTTCTGTGAAATTAATGCAGTCAATTATTTTAATTATATCTCCTCATCTAGCTGCAATATTTAATATATGTGTTGATAAAGGCGTGTTTCCAGATTTAATGAAACACAGTAAAGTGATACCTCTTTTTAAAGCCGGATCCAAAACAGACCCTGGTAACTTTAGACCTATTTCAATACTGCCTGCCATTAGCAAAATTTTTGAGAAAATTATACTGCAGCAATTACAATCACATTTTAGTTCAAATATGTTACTACACAACGAGCAGTATGGGTTTACAAGAGGTCGTTCTACTACTGACGCAGGAGTGACACTTATAAAACATATATTCAGCGCTTGGGAAAATCGACAGGATGCTATCGGGGTATTCTGCGATCTGTCCAAGGCTTTCGACTGCGTTGATCATAACACTTTATTACGGAAAATAGATCATTATGGTATAAGGGACTCTGCAATGGATCTTGTTGCCTCCTATCTTAAAGATCGAATGCAATATGTTGACATTAATGGAAGTCGGTCCTCTGGAGCTTCTGTAGCTATGGGTGTGCCGCAAGGATCAATTCTAGGACCTTTTTTATTTTTAATTTACATCAACGATTTACCTTTCTATGTACAGAACTTGTGCGATGTTGTTCTATTTGCTGATGATACATCACTTATTTTTAAAGTTGATCGCAATCCAAGTACTTTTGACAACGTAAATAGTGCACTAGCCCAAGTTGTAGATTGGTTCACAACCAATAATTTGCTATTGAACGCTAAAAAGACAAAATGTATTAGATTTACCATGCCCAATGTCAAAAATTATGAAACAAATATAACATTGAACAGTGACACCCTTCATCTTGTAGAATCAACCGTATTCTTGGGGATCACTTTAGATAGTAAATTACAGTGGACTGCCCAAATATCGTGTCTAGCAGCAAAACTCAGTTCGGCGGCTTTTGCCGTTACCAAGATCAGACAGCTCACTGATGTCCAAACAGCCAGGCTGGTTTATTTTAGTTATTTTCATAGCGTCATGTCTTACGGCATTTTGCTGTGGGGCAAGGCAGCTGATATACAAATAATTTTTGTACTTCAGAAAAGAGCTATACGTGCAATTTATAAATTAAATGCTCGAGAATCGCTTAAAGAGAAGTTTAAAGAAATAGGAATTTTAACGGTTGCATCGCAATACATATTTGAGAACATCATGTCTGTTAAAAAGAACATACATCTATATCTTAAGAACAGTGACGTACATTCAATAAATACTAGAAATAAGCATAAATTGATTGGAAAGGTTTTTCGATTACATAAGGTACACGACTCATTCGAAGGACTTGGTGTACGCCTATTCAATAAAATTCCTTTAAATATTATGAACCTTCCTTTATATAGATTCAAAAGGGAAATCAAGACACATCTTTTAAAAAGGGCATACTATACTATTGATGACTATTTTAATGATACAGAGACATGGACATGAGTTGCTTGCTCCTCACTTAATTGGGCGCGATTGTAAATGTCGCTTGTGTAGACAAAATTGTTGATCTTTATTGCATGACAAACGAATGTACTAAGACTATTTGAAAAGAGTGGCCGTGAGTTTTCTTGCCAGGTTCTTCCTCACAGGCTCTACCTATTGCTTTGCGAATCTGGCAGTAAATGTAAATGTAGAAGCAAAAATTTTGACGTTCATAAGTGTTACTTTGTAACCTGGATGAATAAAGATATTTTCATTTCATTTTCATTTCATTTTCATTTCATTTTCATTTCATTTCATTTTCATTTCATTTCATTTCATTTCAACATGCCTTCCGAAGCACGGAAACGCTTAAATAAATGTCACAAAGTGATCACATGGATGGTCACCCATCCATGGACCGGCCATAGTGAAACTTGCTTAGTGCAGTGATCGTTTACAGAACACTGAGTCCGCGGGGCCACGAGCGCTCCCAAAAAGCGGCAAATATGTTTTTGTTTATAGTATTTTGTTGATAAAGCGGTAACAAAATCGTCTGACGGAATTACAATGTACTTATAAACCCTATTGTTTTCAATACAAATCATTTATCATGTTGGTGAGAAACTTTCTAAACACAACATGTTTCTTGTCAGCCCTTGAACAGCCTACTAAGTTCTCCATGAAATCAGAGAGAAGTTGTCAGATTTATATTGAATTGAATATTTAGATATTTTTGCCATGCGACTGCCTCTGTGGCGTAGTCGGTAGTGATACCGCCTGCGGCGCTGGAAGTCCTGGGTTGGATTCCTGGGACGGTCCAAATATTTGTGTGATCCACAATCCTTAGAACAAGCTTATATTAGCTTAATTTGGGCTAGATGATGTTGTGTGTGAATGTCCACAAATATTTATTTATTTATATTCAACATTAGTGAAATAGAAATTAATTTGAAAGTAATCTAAGTCATGCTATATACCTGGGGTATCCTTCCGAGGGCTCACCCAGAGCTTTCAACCGTAGGCAGTAGGGGATACGTATGATTTTTAGTCGTAAGAGTCCGGCATAGCATATAGTAGGATTTTTCTCTCGTTAAAAAGCAGAGTGAAAATTTTAAAAAATAATTTCCAAGCGAATGCTTGGTTACTAAATCATTTTCGCAGCGTAAGTCCATCTGGTATTACAAACGTTCAAATGTGTACCACTAGCCTGACACGTTATTGTTACTAAATTATTTAAATACTTTCAGCCAAATTTTAAGCTTATGTCATAATTACAATGTGCCAAATTTGAGCAAATTTTAGCTGTACGATCAAACAGTTTCTAGATAATATAACCATAACCCTATTTAAATCAAGAGTATTCAATTTCAACTACAAATTTACGCGACACAATACGTTAAAATATTCATAACTGGGATGTTTACACGTTCAAATGTCCATAACATAGCTGCAGTAGCTAGCTTTTACTGCCTTAGCCGAGGCAGCCTCCGCAGTGACAACGGTCCGAGGCACATTAAATTTGCAATAATGCAGCGCAATTGCTGCGCTGAGTCGGGTGGATCTTGCAGACCGACAGGGCTGTCCCAAATAGCCAAACCAACAATAAAATTTAAAAATATTTTCTATTTTTTTTTCATAGAATTGCGTATACGATAAAAGCTTGCTCGATATCAATTGAAAGACATTTTTATTTGTTTTTGAAACCGTTGTTAGACTGGAATTGAAATCACAGTATTTATTAACGGAGTCGGCCATTTTGATTGTCGAACGTATTATGTGTTATGGATATGGTTCACAATTTAGTTTTGTATTTAGTATCTCATTTTCAAATAGAATTTCTATAAGAATTCGGTATCAAATAGTATGAATTACGTGTTTAGTCTCTGTATTTATATCTAAACAAACAAATAAATACACTAAAGTGAAAGTTTGTAATGTCTAAACAGTTAAATAAACAAAATAATATGTGAATTAAACATTCAAATAGTAATGTAAAGATTTGGTCAATCCGCCCAAAGTGACATAAACTTAGGGGTTCGCTGCAAAAAATACACAATCCAAAACACAATGTAATGCTTTATACACGAATTCATTAGCCAATTCATCATTCAAGTGTTTTCTCATATATTTTTTGTAATCACTACCCGTTTCACTATCTATGTAGGTTTATGCTATGGGATACATTGCGAATTTCTAGGAGCCTACAATCTACAAATATGCTTTCTGACATACAGTAAAGTATAAAATAAATAGTCATAGTCAATTATATCATTATTGCCGACTAGGTGTACCTAATTATGCTGGTGTAAAAATAATACATTGTCACAACTCAGTAGCCTTTTTCAGGCAGTGTAAAATAAGATGATTTCTCGGTCGTTGCTTTGGATGGAGTGGAGGGTTCAATGGCTAGTTGGTTTTCTTTGGGATTAAGTAATTTAAAAAAACTGAAATAAATCGCATATTTTGTGAGCATAAATTTCACATGAACGATAGTAGTTAAATTCTCTTTTCTCAACAATAATCAAAGCTGGCTTTATATTCTTGTTATTCTAAATTTATTAGGTACTGATCTTAGACAGAAGAATAATAGACACACAGCTTTTTCAGATAACTTATGAAAGAATACCATGTAGGAACCGATAGATTTTTTTTATTGTGAGTGTGTAAATTGTATGTTGACATTTTGTATGTAATGTTTTAAATTATGTCCAGCAGTGAGTAAATGTAACTTTGTAACCAATAATTTTATAGTCAAAAACTTGCTTGACTTTTTGTGCCATTAAAATAGTCGAAAAGTATACCATTATAATCGCGTAATAGAATTGTTGTCGACCTTAAATATGGTACTAAAAGAATGAACGTTAACAGAGAGAGTCCTTGAATACAATGTCGGCAAAGACTCGCTTCATTAGTCCCGCCGAATAGGGTATTCATAAAGATATGAAACTAATGAACTGATTATTGCATAAAGAAAAAACTATACTTCCATTTTATATTCTAGTTTATGTTAATTCGTGTTCATCAATCTAACTATAAATAGGAAAAGATTTGATAGGTATTAGGAACACAAAAGTTATACGTAATTTCACAACTGATTCTTCAAAACAATGTTTCTATTAAATTGTTCACATATGAACTTTCGATCTAAGTTGCTTCCGTTGTTGTGGAATCAGGTTTTACTTGACGCAATTAAAAGTACGTTATAGATTACGTGTTTCTAAATGTTCCTATGTTTACTATTAATTGATTTTTAAACACCGGCAATCGCAATGTTTTTTATTAATATAATAATAGCTGGAGCTGCTACTCGAAACTGTACGAAAGAAAGTCTGACAAGTTAATAACTGATAGTATTCTTGAATAATATTGGGTGCTAATTAAACGACCTTCTTTTGAATACCATTTTTAGCCTCCGGAAAAATACTTTGCCCCCTAAATTAATAAGTCAGACACAATTAATGAGCGTCGGAATTTATAGATTATAGCCACCAGATAACTTCTCTATTAGCCACTGTTAATATAATTCAGCATCGTGATTATTTATAAGCATCTAATTTTGTAACATGCATTCAAACAGTAAGCTTCTAAAATACTAAAAAATGGCATCAAAATGGACATTATTTATTAATATCACAGCTTCTAATTTCCTAATTCAGCATGTTTAAAATGTAACTCATCCAACATTAATGGATCATCAAAGTTAACCCATTACAGCATAACGTCCGATAAATCGGACGCTAAAATATTGAAAAAAAATACAGAGAAATTATTAAAATAATTGGTATGTTTTGGTTTTGAACGAATGATTAACAGTGTCTTTATACGAGTAACCCCATAGAATAGACTTTAGTAACATAAATAGCCTGTCATATGTCATTTGTTTAAAAGGGCGGGTCGCGGTCAGGCAAATTTGATACCAAGGTAAAGTTTTTTTTGAATATTTTTTAATTGTTATGGTAAAAGTAATAAATAGTTTGTTCAGTCGGTTGAAATATTGTATATCTATCTAGAAATATGCTTTATTTCATATCAAAGTATTTTTTTTTTTTCTCAGGCGTGTGCTTTTGATGGTGTACGATATATCGGACGCTATGCATAGCGGGCTCTACAGTTACTGTTTTTTAGTGCTTTGCCAGCTTTGGAATGTGGTGTTGATAATGAGGAGACTAAGCCTATTATTATTTATTTTGAACCGCCTATGGAAGAAAGTCGTCAGGCAACGTCTTTAGCATTGATAAGACTTCTGAGAATTGGCATAATAAGCGACTAGTGCAGTTCGGGCCAACCTTGTTGAGAACTGTCCGCTAACAGACATCAACCAGTTCAAGCGCGAAGAAAGCCACATCACTCAACAGACATTCTGTTATGGCTTTGATTACAGAATATCTGATTATGTTTTTGTGTGTTGCTGGTATGACAGCAATGTGGTCACTGTTTGTGGCAACTAGTTTCTAAAACTGAATCTTTGAATCTGCTACTCGTTGGTCTAATAACAAGAAAGCAAAAGTTTCGATCGCGCAGCCCTCCCTGATTACCAGCTACAACGAGCATATGAATAGGGTGGATAAATACGATCTACCTGTAGGTAGAGAATCTTCGCACTAAAATGCGAATAAGGATATGGTGGTGGCTGATTTTTGCCTACTTCAGGGATGTGGCGCTGGTGAACAGTGGGTTATTTGCAAGGATGAAAAAATGACTGCGATGATGAGAGTACGTCGTTGATTGCATTCAGAAGGCATGTTACTTGTCCCACATGAAACGTACTTCACCGCATCAAGGTCAAAAACCAGATAAACCACTGTCAAATACACGGCATGATGGCAAATACCACTAGGTGGTAACTATCAGTCGCTTATCAATGTGGAGGAAAATCAAAGTACAAATGCTTGAAATGCGATATGGGCCTAACCCGAAATGTTTTTTTGATTACCTACCATGTACCCAAAACATCATTTACTGTAATGGGCTTCAGAGACAGTCAATGTGATTTGACAGGTCTGCTAAAATATCAATTCAATACATATAATAAAATCGTAACAGGTCGCTGTCTGTACATGGAAGATAAATAAGAAAAAATATTATAGGAGGGCTTTATGAACGCAATAGAACCCAAAACAATGATTTTTAGAATTTTTGTCTGTTTGTCTGTATGTCTGTATGTCTGTATATCTGTTTGTCTGTACGGTTGTGCACGCTATTCTCAGTAACCGCTCAACCGATTGCAATGCGGTTTTTTTTTATTGTGTTGAGGTTTGCTCCAGTTAACATTTAGCGTTTGTTTTATGTAAATCGGTTTAGAAATAAAAGAGTTATAACACTTTTAAGAATCAGATATTTTGAAAATTTAAATTGTATAGGGGTTTCTTTGAATGTGAGTGAACCTAAACTGGCGTGTTGGCTTAATCATAAAAGAGCTTAATGATTAAGACTATTTTTAAACAATTCCTGAATTGTTTTAAAATAGACTTAATCATTAAGCTCTTTTATGATTAAGCAAACAGGGCAGTTTCAGACGCTGCTTGATGACTCTGATGAAGAAATACCTTTCCTTTCATACACCTTATGTGACGTAAACGAAGTTGCGGGCTCAGCTAGTGAATGAATATGAATGAAAAATTCTTTGCAGGTGTACCTATGTGCATCAACATGTATGTACACATGATAGGTACTCGTCAAGTCGCGTTGACCATCTCCAGAGCCCATAAAATTATTATTTCATTCACCTTTTTATTTTACTAACTAATAATTCTAAATACTTAACAGTCTTATTTTTTGAACTGTATACTACATCCAAGGAACTTCAGGTTCCATAGTGCATAGCGTCCGATATATCGGACGGGCCATAAAATTATACTCGCATATATATGTCGTGTTATTATTGATTAAGCCTTTCAAATAACCCCCAATTAGTCCCTAAAATACATTAAAATCATAATAAGTGCAGAAACAAACTTTATGCAGTAATGGGTTAAGTAAAATTGCCACCAAAAAGCAAATTATGACCACTAATATTACCTAAATAGCTAGGACCACTTGTAGCCACTAACTCAGTCTTTTGTAAACGATCACTGCAGTCAGCAACTACCGCTATTGCTGGTGCTTGGATGGTTGACCACTTTGTAACATTTGATTTGCGCGAGTTTCCTAGCTTTGCATGGCACGTCGTTCAGCCAACTGTGTGGGGTGTCACAATCTGGTGGAAAAGGACAAGCGAGTCCTGAAACGGGCTCGCTTGTCCGTTTCATACGGGAACATGGGACAGATTTTCGGGCATAAATGCTTTTATTTATTATTATGTGTTACCTGCAGTCTTTATAATCAGATATTCTATACAATACCTGCATTCTAAAGCTGTCTACACACCAAAGCCGATAGTGGCAGAACGAGCCGGATAAGGCCGGCGGCCTCATTTTGAAGCTGTCTACACACCAAAGCCGCCGCCGGCCTTACCCGGCGGGTTCTGCCGCCGGGCCGGCGGCTTTGGTGTATAGACAGCTTTAGGAATACCAGCTTTATGACTCCAGGTGCCCCTTCAAAGAAATTTAAGAAATGTTTTGAATAAGTATATGATTGTTCATACTTTGTCTAGTACTGTACAAATTTCCTAGGGATTGCATAGAATACCTGCTGGTCCACCGGTAATGTGTAAAATAAATAGGTCTTGGGTCACCATAAAATTATAAGTACCGCAAAATTATGAACTATCGAGGAATTATAAATAAATTGTAACATATTGTAAAATATTAAATTTATCTGTAATACATCTGGCGCTCGGCGGCCGCTGCAGCGGCATGCTCGCTTCGCTCGCTCGCCTTCACGCGTTAGTGGTAACTGTTCCAACCTAACCTAACCTTCGCAAGCAGCGAACAACCCTTCCATACTCTCGTTATTTCATACACTGCCTTGTCTGCAAGTATCAGGTATTTTCTATAATGCCTAAACATCATACAGAGACCAAGAGAGAAAATGAGACCAAGAATGCAAATACTTAACCCAAATGTGAGTAACGAGTAATTTCTCATTAATCGTAAATTTATGACGACATTCACGATATTCACTTCTAGAGAGTCTATAATGTACTCAATTTTGAGTTTAGTATTTGCTTTCTTCACTTCTTGTTCGGTAAGCTTAATCTGTCTTTAGTTACAAAGTGATATCGAATAGCGGTCTCTGATTGATGCTAATGGCCGGTCGCTGTAGTCCTGTGCACTCACGTCTAGCCTTACAGTGGCTATTTTCACGAAAAAAGAATATGATATATCTATTTTACACGCTCAGTTATAAAAACTGATGTTGTCTGTGGAGGCTTAGATTATAATTTTTTGGGGTTCTTGTTTTGAAGCTATATAATATAAAACGGTGATTACATGTAAAATATGTGGCTGAATTAGTAAATTAGGTGTTAATGTATTATTACGGAGGACAAGTTAAAATAATTGTTAATCTGTATTTGATGCTTATAATGGAATGTTTAGGTGACGTTTTAAAGAGGACGAATTAGTATATTAGAGGCTATTTCATTTTCGCGTGGCTTAGTTATTAAATGAGAGGCTAAATGCCGTGGCCGATAAAAACTTTTGAGGCTCGGTTTATTATATCCCAATAATATTTAGATTCGCGTACCAAAATATTGCTTCAAACGACTATTAAAAGAACAAGAATATGAATTGTATGTTATCATACCTCAACTCCTCGTAAAAAATATAAAAATATAGCTTAATAAAATATGAACATCATCGTCGTCAATTTGCTGGTTACTGAAGACATGGTTTCACAGTCAACGTCGCAAGACGATTGATATGCAATATATTTCTTTCTCCGACACCCAACACTTTTTTTCATGTTAGAATAATCCTATGGGGATGCTATGCAATACTCCTACCTACATAAAACCACACGTTTCCTGCCTAATACCTACGGTTGGGACCACCGGGTAAGCCCTCGTAAGGATGACACCAGGAACACCCAAAATGATAATAATAATAAGATAATAAGATGCGTAATTAAATAACAATAAATTTAACACATGTTAGACAACCCTAGCCGCTATAAATTTGAAAGTGTTCTATACTTGTATGTGTGTACGTGTGCGTACCCGTCTCACTCACACATAGGGAGGCTCTCGTGGCGCCTTGGCACGCAGTTATATATCTGCGAAATGTATATATATAATATTTTAGCACTGTTTCGGGTACACTCAAGTGTTTGACCGATTTGGCGGCGTTGCGGGGAAGTAATGCTTTTGAGTGCCAGTGAATATTTATGTTCGGTTTTTGTATGACTTTTGTGATTTATATGGCGTGTTTTTTAAAATCTATACCGTTAAAAATGACGTAAGAATCAAGATTTCTTGCCTCTCTTTAACTCCATAATCACTTAATTTCTTCTTTTTCTAAAAACGTATAGTCTCTTTATCTATTATACTAAAATTACAGGGTAGTCTAGTCATATTATATTTATGACTATTTTTATTCTGAAGTGAGTCGATCAAAATTTTCCAAGTTACGATTGGCTTTGGGGAGTAGAGAAGGTACCATATGGGCTGAGCAGGTCCTACGCTGTATATCTGTATAAGTAGTCACGATATCCAAATATTTCACTGACCAGGATTGAACTAAGTACCTACTTCTGATTACAAATCCTATACTCGTACTAACAGACAATCGTCGTTTCTAATTATCTCAAATCGAATTGGTATGAATGGTTATAATCGATTTGATCTCCAAGATTAAGCATACTGTTATTCGAATAACAACCTGTTAAGAGATGCTCAGCGCAGCAGGTATCGTATGAATCATCCCTTGAGATGGCAATGACCCCGTCACCTGTTACTGAGAATACCTGTCTAAACGTTTTGTTAAGAAACATGGATGTAATGATAAATGAGAATACTGAAAGAAAATACTAATATTTTCTTGTGATTGAGCAATATTAGAGTCCGGCTTCAAGTGGGAAATCAGTCTTTTCCAATCTGACCTAACATGGATAACCAATTAGATGTGTTCCCGTATGGGAATAATCCCACATGTGTCCAAACTCGTTTAATACAAATCGAGAATCCTAAGAAATATGAAACCTACGCTACCTTCTACGTTTGTCTACGCTATCCGTAGAATATACGTAGCGTGGTCTACGCCGTAGACTTTAGTTCTACGATTTAGATTTATATTGTTTAAGGTTCGGTATCGAATGTTTATGTTCAGGGTAAGCCTTATTCTTTTATATTTTACCCTTGAGTCAGGTGTTAATGAATGAAAACTGATACGTCATGATAACAATATATCACTCTATCACATTAATAGTCAAGCTCGTGTTATCACTATTTCTATATCACAAACAAACAACTGAATCACGTATGTAAAATACGATATTATATTGCTTTTGTAGTATGGCACACTTCACACCTTATTATTAAAAAAAAACTAGCGGACGTCACGCGGTTTCACCCGCATAGTTCCCGTTCCCAAAGGAATACGGGAATAAAATATAGCCTATGTTCACCGCAGTAGTTCCGGAGCCTAATTGTTACAAACAAACAAACAAAAAAAAAACAAAAAAACAATCTTTTCCTCTTTATAATATTAGTATATAAAGTATAGATATAGACTAGCGGACGTCACGTGAAAGAACTTTTCAAAACGGTTCAGTAGTTTCGGAGCCTAATCGATACAAACAAACAATCATATTTTTTTCTTTATAATATTAGTATTGAAAAACCGGACAAGTGCGAGTCAGATTCACGCACAGAGATTGAGTTCGCCAGATTAGTTAACATTGTAATATTACCGTCCCACTAAGTTACTATCGACAGTTAAAATGTCTATCGACAATTCTTACACGAGGTCAAATAAAACTGCTTATATATGTTTCCCAGTGTACCCTCTGCATCCGTATGGGGTTATCTGTGCTTACCTTTTTGGAGTTAAAAAGGCGTGAAAACTGTAACACAAAGATAGAACAGTGCATTTGCAGCTGGCGGCTTGCCATTTGAAACCTCTGACCACTAAAAGGGCATTTACCTCACAGCTAGGACCAAATCGTTACAGCTATAGTAGTATGTTATAGGAATTGTATGTTGATTAAATATTATAAAGTAGACCAGGCTAATGAATATGGCCCTGGGACATCCTTCCGAGGGCTTGCCCGGGACTTCGAACCGTGGGGTGTTGGGCGTTGCGTGAGTTTTTTTGGTCGGTAGGAGTCCGGCATAGCATCCATGAAAAAATTTCCCTCACGTTAAAAAAGACAAAATAAGGCTAATGAATATGGTGCAGTTTTACGTTTTAAAAGTAAGAAATCTATTACAAAGAGTGTTCTGAAGAGCTACTCGTAACCTAATTTTGCCCTGTCTTTTTTGATCATTAACATCACGTGCCAAGCAGAGGTGCCACTCATACGCAGCGGGGAGAATCTTCGCTAGAACTGATAATTAAATGATCCAAAGACAGACAAGTCTTATCAACAGGAGCCTGAGGACGGTGAGGGTACTACTCATCGTCCTTACAGAAGCAGGCCCAAGACGACAGAGTGTGACGTAAGGGATTCACGCACGCCCCCCTAAGAAGCGGTATAACACCCAAAAACCCCCAAAGACGCGGGATAACACCCCAATCCCCCCTAGGTGAGGTCGTAGTGGTAGCCGTAGGTCTGTAGGGAGTCCTGGGGTATCCTTCCGAGGGTTTACCCGGGGGTTCTCAACTGTAGGCTGTTAGCAGCAGGGGATATGAGGTTTTTTAGTCGGTAGGAGTCCGGCATAACATCAAAGAGGATTTTCCCTCACGTTAAACAAAAAAAAAGACAAGTCTTATCAAAAGTGGTCACCGTTGTGGACTATGGATGTATGCAAGAGCAGAGTTGTTTCACCCACACCATCAGCATTGTAAAAATCTACTAAATCATCTTTAAAAGAACCTCAGATATTGTTGACGTTTACTGCAGACAGGGAGCTCACGACCTAATAATAGTAGGAGTAATCCTACTATACTTAAATGTGAATGTTTAATGCGAATAACAGGTGATCAGATTGGGTCCAAGTCACTCTACGTTAACACCTCCAAAAAAGCTAAATTGCTTGTGTGTGTGTGTGTGTGAGTTTGTGTGTATTTGTGAGCGTGCGTGCGTGCGTGCGTGCGTGCGTGCGTGTGTGTGTGTGTGTGTGTGTGTGTGTGTGTGTGTGTGTGTGTGTGTGTGTGTCTGTGAAGTGAAAGTACTCGGAAGGATAATCCCACAGGATTGTTCGCAGTGGTTTAGAACATCACGAACACTTTGACATGAAAAGGTCACTGCCCACTAGACCAGTAGCTCTATCTCAATATCAGTACGTTAGATCGCGGATACTTACGATTGAAATTCGTGCCAACTAGCTATGATCCCGTAATTGCCTCGTTTTCGTACGACGTCTCAGAAAAAGATGAATCGACTTGAAACTTTTTGCAGCGTGTTAAGGAAAAATATTTACTACGAGTGGGCGGAAAAGTTGTTTCGGAATTCCGGTTTTCTTTTTCTGAATCCTGTTTCGGTTATTATTTACTTGTATGATCTACTAGCAGACGTCATGCGTTTTCACTCGCGTACCTCCCTTTCCCTTAATATAGTCTTTGTTCACCAGGGACAATGTAACTTCCCAATAGTGAAAGAAATTTTCAAATCGGTTCAGTAGTTTCGGAGCCTATTCGATGCAAACATACAAACAAACAATCAAATCTTTCCTCTTTATAATTTAGTAGATATAGATTAGTTTAAATGCTTGTAATTGGGAATGCCGCAATTGGTTACCCCTCGTAGCACTGTGTGCTTTACTTCCTTCCATCGACTACCTCGGTGACTCTGAGGTCCTGGGTTCGATTCCCACGTTAGATCAAATATTTTTGTTATAAATGTTTGCGTTGCGGTTTTTTATTATTTCTTCAATAAAAAATCTTTAGACTAATTAGGTTCATGTGGCAAACTTAAGTACTTTCAGATAGACAACCTTAAATTTATTCTGTTATGTTGTGTTGTGATGTCGAATGTTTCACCACACTTTGCAAAGTCAACTTTATGTTGCTCAGCACAAGGACTATTTTTGCGTTACCGTAACAGCCAGCTAAGTTCTAGAATCTGAATAAACCAGGCGTGCCCTCCTACGGCTTTTTTACAACATTTAGCACAGTTCCGTAGAGAGTCCTAAACTATATCTGTTTTATATTATACTAAAAAAGCATCGATGGTTATAAAAAAATAATTTTGAGCAACTTCACCATATTAGAAATACAGTTTTTCTTGGGGTTTACGGCGTATTTTTACGACGGAGGTTTTTACGATTTTTTTATATATCCCCAAGTTATTGTGGGAATAATGATACCGGTTATCACAGAGACGGTTACTCGTAGTATTATCGATTCAGGGTGTAGTGGAGGGGAAGCCTTATAACCTAATATTTTTATGATTAGCGGCATATGGCACGTAACGCGTTTATTATGACATTGTGTTGTATTTATAGCATGCTGGGGTTGTTCGTCATGCTGTGATTTGTAGTTTTATGTTGAAATAGTAGGTCAATAACTAGGGTGGAAATGTGGGAGTATTATCACTAAGGTTCTTTTTCTATAGTTATATTATAAAGAGAAAACATTTGATTGTTTGCATCGATGTGGCTCCGAAACTACTGAACCGATTTGAAAAATTCTTTCTCTGTCGGGAAGCCACACTCTTCCTGGTAAACATAGACTACATTTTATTACTGTATTCCCACGGGAACGGGAACTACGTGGGTGAAACAGCGTGACGTCCACTAGTACTGAATAAATTTGTTAGCTTTTTAGATAGTAATCATGTTTTATTGATCATTGTAAGGCGTTCGATATAATGTTTTAAAGGTTTCAATGTATCTATTTTATAATGTCCGGATTCCGGATATTAACAGACGTAGTGCCTGTTAATTTTCTAATGGCAATACATATAATCGTAGAATTGTTGTTCGTATAGATATTATTATTTTTTCGAATCTTCTTACTTAGATAACTCCGTAATCAATGACCCTTTGTTGTCCGTGGTCCAACTCCTTTTTGCACCAAATTTAATACTTTCAGCATGTAGAATATTTTTGCGAAAATATGCTTAACTACCTCAATAAAGAACTTTTAATGTTTATAATGTCCCTTCGATTGCAACAGTAGAGATGTTACAATCGAGTTTCGGAACCTATTGCCGTGAGAAAATGGACAGGAACATGCTATTGTTTCCTGTTGTTGTAATTTACACGTACCCTAAAAATACTACCCTTCTTATCATAATTAGTCGGTAGTTTAGGTAATGAAAAATTACCGAGCTCAAGCCTAAATCTAAAACATTCACCGCTAGGCTACCTAGTCTGTACTAATATTATAAAGAGTAAAGATTTTGTTTTGTTTTTTTGTTTGTTAGTTTGTAACGAATAGGCTCCGGAACTACTGGACCGATATGAAAAATTATTTTACTGTTGGGAAGCTACACTCTTTGTGGTGAACATAGGCTATATTTAATTACAATTAAACGGGAACTACGCGGGTGAAACCGCGTGACGTCCGCTAGTAATATTATAAGGCTGATCGCACATTTGTCAGCACCGTACGCGCCGCATTTCCTGATAGCCTCGCACATACGCGCCGTACGCGCCGCACGCGCCGTACGCGCCGTAAGCAATTCTTTGGTATTGCCAACTATAGCAGTTTCTTTTACCTCTGGTGTGAAACGGTACAGTGAGTGGTATTGTGACAGTGGGCTATGAGGGGAAGATCCCTTCGGAACAGAATGTACAAAACGCAGAATGTACATAAAGCAAAATGTAAACAACTCGCAAAATGTAGACAACGCAGATTGTGCACGTTATCCCTTCAACTGTCCATTTCAAAATAAGATACATTTTCCAAAACCTCGCATCTGTCCAAATTCAATTGTGTTCAATATTTGAACACTTTTCCTTCAAACAGTTCGGGCTCTTCTAGCTCAGGCTGTACTATCCCGATCCTGCTCAAATTTTTATGGAGTGTTCTTAGACAGAAACGGGACAAGTATGTAGTACATTGTATGTCTGTCTGTCACAGCTGCACCTCATGATTCTCGTTTAAAAAGCGCCCTCCATCGCGCACCATTCCGCGCGGCTAAGTGACGACGACCGGTACTGTGTTGCGTGTAATTACATTTGTGTTTGGTGTTTTTTACTTTCAAAATCATGACTAGGTTAGAGTTTTTATTCGTAGATTGTGTATTTCATAAAGATTTTGTACCTAAAATAGTTATTTTCAACGAACATTCATTGTATTCGGCGGCGGCGTCGGCGTCACGGCGGCGCGGCGCCAAGCCCATACATTTGGATGAAATACAAAGAATAAATACTTTAATGATGACAATCTATCGTTATTTTATGTATTTTTATGTATTCTTTTATTGTTTTCAAGCATTGAATGTAAAATCTACTTCAATAATTTTGTGTAAAATTGGGTCGAAATTCTCGATCATTTTTTGCAAAACTTTCAAATTTCAAATAATTATTTCTGAAATATATTTGTATGCCAGCACACCTCTTTTTTATGTTTATCGATTAGGAAAAGTCATGTAGTTGTAGATTGTAAATTTTTTTGAAAAAAAATACACAAAAAAAATTCAAAAAAAAAAACAAAGTTACGACCACCCTTCTGGGCCCCTTTTTAAGTGCTTGGTTCATTGTTCAATTTCTAATAAACTAAACACGTTTGTCAAACAAAACTCTGTGTAAAAAAAATTTAAGGACCATACTTACGAATAAAAAAAGAATGAAAGCCACTTGAAGCACAGTTTTCTCAGAATCATGGCATGAACTTAACCTTTTTTTGGCGGTCGGCGGTCGGGTCGCCGAAATGAGTCGTATTTTGAAAAGCTTGTAAATAAAAAAAAATGTATGACGAGTTGTATTCTGTCTGTTGAACATTGTGAAATAGGATGTATTTAAAAAACTAAAAAAAAAAAATTTGGAATTTTCCTTTTTTTTTTTTTTTTTTTACAATTTTTGTAGAGAAAACTGGTGAAAAATTACAAATTCTTTTTTCTAATAGAAATTTGTAATACATTACAAGGCAGAACTGGTCTTATCTATCATTTTATCATTAGCTTGTTTCATAACGATTCCAGTGAGGTAAGTATTTTAAATGGCTACCATAGAAAAGTTATGAGAAATCGCCATTTTAAGAACATCAGCCGACGCCGCTCGCGCCGCGGGACGCGGGGTACACAGACGCGGACAGATGCGGGTTGCCGCGCGCTGTCTGGAAACAGATCTGAACAGTCGAAGGGTTATGGCTTGTCTTTATAATAATAGGTCTAGATCGGCAAAACAAATGAAGATCGGCGAAACAAATGAAGATCGACAGTACAAATGACGGTCGGATAAACTAATGACGATCGAAAAAACAAATGCAGATCACTAAAACAAAATACTATAAGCAAGTTGATAGGGTCAAAAATTACTTGCAGCCATATTTTGTAATCTAAATGTCATGTCATTCAAAAATATAGGTGCAAGCAAATCTCGACCTTAATGACTTTTATTTATACTGTTGATTGACGGCACTTGGTGGAACTTGCTGCACATATTGAAAACGACACTTGTACTATTCCACAATATTTATTATTATAAACCTGACCGGTTTCGCTTTACAGCATTTTCAAAGGTCTAGATGGAAGGACACGGTATTACTGTACAGTACAGTAATACCGTGTCCTTCCATCTAGACCTTTGAAAATGCTGTAAAGCGAAACCGGTCAGGTTTATAATAATAAATATTGTGGAATAGTACAAGTGTCGTTTTCAATTAATGACTTTTCTCTAAAAATGTGCTTCTAGGCGTTTACAGGCATCACTGATCACGAATATATAAAAAATAAATAGATAATATGCCTGCTCATAAGGTTGAAATTTGCTTGAATCCTATTTTTGTAATCTAGATGCTATAACCATTCATAAAAATAGGTGCAAGCAATTCTCGACCTTATGAACATGAATAATATTTATTTAATTTTTACATATTCGTGATCAGTGATGTCTATAAACGCTTAAAAGCACATTTTTAGAGAAGTGTCATTAAGGTCGAGATTTGCTTGCACCTATTTTTTTGAATGGCAATCACATCTAGGTTACAAAATATGGCTGCAAGTATTTTTTAATCTTATCAAATTGCTTATAGTCTTTTGGTTCATTGATCTGCATATGTTTCTTCGACCGTCATTTGTTTTGCCGATCGTAATTTGTTTATCCGACCGTCATTTGTTTTGCCGATCGTCATTTGTTTATCCGGCCGTCATTTGTTTTGTCGATTTTCATTTATTTAATCGAGCTAAATTTGTTTTATCGATATTTATTTGCAATTAAAAATAGAATATTAAAGGATTTCAACATTGCTAATAAATGGGTGAATGTTATTGTGATTGTAATCGCTCACTATAAAAATAAATATAAATATAAATATCCGTGTGCATGTATTATGTATTGTCCGGTTTGAACATTATTTCCGTATAGATACGGGCAAATACGTATATATGGCAACACTGAGCATGCATGCGGCTACACCGAGCATCAGCACGCGCCGTACGCGCCGCATTATGACGTCATCAGAATGTTATTCGGATGCCTACTGCATTTCACGAAATGCGGCGCGTACGGTGCGGGTGTAATGTGCGAGGTTCCATACAATTTCATACAACGAATTCTAAAATGCGGCGCGTACGGCGCGTGCGGCGAGTACGGTGCTGACAAATGTGCGAGCAGCCTAAAGAGGAAAGATTTGATTGTTTGTTTGTTTGCATCGAATAGGCTCCGAAACTACTGAAACGATTTAAAAAATTCTTTCACTGTTAGGAAGCTACGCTATCCACGGTGATCATAGGCTATATTTTATTCCCGTATTCCACCGGGAACGGGAACCGCGTGACGTCCACTGGTTAATAATATACGTATTTAGTTGGAATTACAAAATTTGTAGATAATGTTAATGTAGCTTCCTGAGAAATTAACCAAATGTTGAACGTAAATATTGTTATTTATTATATATTCTTCTTATTTGTATGAGTGAATGGCAAAGCGCGTAGCGGTCACTCTACCAAGTATTTTGGTACACACTGATGAGGAATTTTGATTTATTTATAACTCAAATGCATTGTTGGCGCAGTGGTTAGTGTAAACAGCTGCCGAGAGGGGGTTTCGGATTCAATTTTTGTGATAAGTAAGTAAATGTACTGTTTTCTTTTCTATAGGTATAGGACGGTATAGCATGGTATCGACTATACTATAGTATAGAATTATATATTAGTTTAGAAGTGCTCGTGGCCTCACGAATTTTTTTTCTGATAACGATTACTGCAGTAAGCAATATTTACTATGGCCGGTTATCGATGGGTGACCACCACATGACCACTTTGTGACACACGAGCTCAAGCCTAAATCTAAAACATTCACCGCTAGGCTACCTAGTCTGTACTAATATTATAAAGAGTAAAGATTTTGTTTTGTTTTTTTGTTTGTTAGTTTGTAACGAATAGGCTCCGGAACTACTGGACCGATATGAAAAATTATTTTACTGTTGGGAAGCTACACTCTTTGTGGTGAACATAGGCTATATTTAATTACAATTAAACGGGAACTACGCGGGTGAAACCGCGTGACGTCCGCTAGTAATATTATAAGGCTGATCGCACATTTGTCAGCACCGTACGCGCCGCATTTCCTGATAGCCTCGCACATACGCGCCGTACGCGCCGCACGCGCCGTACGCGCCGTAAGCAATTCTTTGGTATTGCCAACTATAGCAGTTTCTTTTACCTCTGGTGTGAAACGGTACAGTGAGTGGTATTGTGACAGTGGGCTATGAGGGGAAGATCCCTTCGGAACAGAATGTACAAAACGCAGAATGTACATAAAGCAAAATGTAAACAACTCGCAAAATGTAGACAACGCAGATTGTGCACGTTATGGCTTGTCTTTATAATAATAGGTCTAGATCGGCAAAACAAATGAAGATCGGCGAAACAAATGAAGATCGACAGTACAAATGACGGTCGGATAAACTAATGACGATCGAAAAAACAAATGCAGATCACTAAAACAAAATACTATAAGCAAGTTGATAGGGTCAAAAATTACTTGCAGCCATATTTTGTAATCTAAATGTCATGTCATTCAAAAATATAGGTGCAAGCAAATCTCGACCTTAATGACTTTTATTTATACTGTTGATTGACGGCACTTGGTGGAACTTGCTGCACATATTGAAAACGACACTTGTACTATTCCACAATATTTATTATTATAAACCTGACCGGTTTCGCTTTACAGCATTTTCAAAGGTCTAGATGGAAGGACACGGTATTACTGTACTGTACAGTAATACCGTGTCCTTCCATCTAGACCTTTCAAGTGTCGTTTTCAATTAATGACTTTTCTCTAAAAATGTGCTTCTAGGCGTTTACAGGCATCACTGATCACGAATATATAAAAAATAAATAGATAATATGCCTGCTCATAAGGTTGAAATTTGCTTGAATCCTATTTTTGTAATCTAGATGCTATAACCATTCATAAAAATAGGTGCAAGCAATTCTCGACCTTATGAACATGAATAATATTTATTTAATTTTTACATATTCGTGATCAGTGATGTCTATAAACGCTTAAAAGCACATTTTTAGAGAAGTGTCATTAAGGTCGAGATTTGCTTGCACCTATTTTTTTGAATGGCAATCACATCTAGGTTACAAAATATGGCTGCAAGTATTTTTTAATCTTATCAAATTGCTTATAGTCTTTTGGTTCATTGATCTGCATATGTTTCTTCGACCGTCATTTGTTTTGCCGATCGTAATTTGTTTATCCGACCGTCATTTGTTTTGCCGATCGTCATTTGTTTATCCGGCCGTCATTTGTTTTGTCGATTTTCATTTATTTAATCGAGCTAAATTTGTTTTATCGATATTTATTTGCAATTAAAAATAGAATATTAAAGGATTTCAACATTGCTAATAAATGGGTGAATGTTATTGTGATTGTAATCGCTCACTATAAAAATAAATATAAATATAAATATCCGTGTGCATGTATTATGTATTGTCCGGTTTGAACATTATTTCCGTATAGATACGGGCAAATACGTATATATGGCAACACTGAGCATGCATGCGGCTACACCGAGCATCAGCACGCGCCGTACGCGCCGCATTATGACGTCATCAGAATGTTATTCGGATGCCTACTGCATTTCACGAAATGCGGCGCGTACGGTGCGGGTGTAATGTGCGAGGTTCCATACAATTTCATACAACGAATTCTAAAATGCGGCGCGTACGGCGCGTGCGGCGAGTACGGTGCTGACAAATGTGCGAGCAGCCTAAAGAGGAAAGATTTGATTGTTTGTTTGTTTGCATCGAATAGGCTCCGAAACTACTGAAACGATTTAAAAAATTCTTTCACTGTTAGGAAGCTACGCTATCCACGGTGATCATAGGCTATATTTTATTCCCGTATTCCACCGGGAACGGGAACCGCGTGACGTCCACTGGTTAATAATATACGTATTTAGTTGGAATTACAAAATTTGTAGATAATGTTAATGTAGCTTCCTGAGAAATTAACCAAATGTTGAACGTAAATATTGTTATTTATTATATATTCTTCTTATTTGTATGAGTGAATGGCAAAGCGCGTAGCGGTCACTCTACCAAGTATTTTGGTACACACTGATGAGGAATTTTGATTTATTTATAACTCAAATGCATTGTTGGCGCAGTGGTTAGTGTAAACAGCTGCCGAGAGGGGGTTTCGGATTCAATTTTTGTGATAAGTAAGTAAATGTACTGTTTTCTTTTCTATAGGTATAGGACGGTATAGCATGGTATCGACTATACTATAGTATAGAATTATATATTAGTTTAGAAGTGCTCGTGGCCTCACGAATTTTTTTTCTGATAACGATTACTGCAGTAAGCAATATTTACTATGGCCGGTTATCGATGGGTGACCACCACATGACCACTTTGTGACATTTATTTGCAGGCGTTCCGTGCTTCGGAAGGCATGTTAAGCCGTTGGTCTTGGTTGCTATTAAAGCGGCAGTCGTTAAGCCAAGTTGAAGACCTTTATGGGTGGCTTGAAAAAACCCTACAGCAGGCAGTCACAACCTGCTCCTGTCCATATCAACACGTCAACACCGCACACCACCTATTAAAGAAGAGGTGAAATGCGGACATGGGCATATAATATATAATATGTCTCTGCCTACCCCCTCGGGGATAAAAGGCGTGACAATATGGATGGATTAGTATGTTTAATACTAGATAGTAATTTTAACTTCATTTTGGCAAAACAGCGTGGAGAGATAATGTCCCAACAATATTTATTTATTTACGTTTACGATTCTTAATTTGTAATTTGGCATAATATTTTGTATATTTTTTTTTTCAGATTTAAATAATTTACTTATATATAAGACTAGGAGGTAGGTACTGTTGTTGTATTTGGTAAATCGGTAACTGGGAAAAAAAATGTCATTTATTGTGTGATTAAATTAAAATAAATATTTACAGACTAAATATATAATATATTGTTTACTACTCAGATAAAATGTTCAATTATCTTGTTCTGAAAAAGTAATTTTCCAAAAAAAAAGGGGAGAATGAGCCTCTCAATTGAACTGTTTGTTTGTATGTGTTTGTTGCATCATTAACTTCGATATTTATGTAAACATTCCGGCATCGGTTTAGAAAATTAGAATATAGCTCTTTCAGAAGCTTAGAGTTTACTCGTATACATAAGTTCTACTGACTGCTTCGATGGCGTAATAAGAAGTGAATGCGACTGCCGTGTTTCAAGTTTGAATCCCGGAACACATAGGTATTTTGTTGTTTTCCGCAAATGTTTGATTCATATTTTCTATGTACCTATGTATTTAAATTGATCACATAGCACAAGCTTGTTTGGGTTAGATGACGTTGTATGACAAATTCCCAAAATATTTATTTCATTTTTAGTTTTATATTAGATTAGTTTAATTTATTCTGTAAATATTTATTTTAATTTAATCACACAATAAATGACATTTTTTTTCCCAGTTACCGATTTACCAAATACAACAACTGTACCTACCTCCTAGTCTTATATATAAGTAAATTATTTAAATCTGAAAAAAAAAATATACAAAATATTATGCCAAATTAAGCCATAGATTAGGTGGTAATCTTTCCCGTGAAAGAGAAATTATAAGCGTTTATAAACTAAGTACGTAAGCAGAACTTTCCGCAACACATATCGTTAGTACGGACACCCAAACAGAAGTTTTCATTGCCTATATCTTGGATGAGTCGCGCCGAAGCCTGTCCTTCCTCCCCCCTCACCTCCCTCCCATCCCCCCTCCCGCCTAGACCTGCCGGCGCCGTCCAAGGCTGTCTCATGTCTAAGGTTAAGGACTTGACGCCTTAGATTGATTCGAATTGTAGCTTTCATTTTTTGATTCCTGATTTTTCTAGATCATTTTGAATTTTTTTGTTGTGGTTACTTGTGTAAATAACTTTTGACGAAAGTTATTTTAGTATTCTTATACTCTCTCCCTGTCTCTCGCTTTCATTTTAGTGTAAAGAAGAGGGGAGTGGGGAGTATATTTCATGTGTATTTTCCCAATTTATAAAGCCGCCTGTGCTTCTCAAGTTTCTTTTTGCTTCCCCTTTTTAACCTCTCTGAAGGACAAACCGCACATCATAAAGGCAAAATTGTTAATAGTCTTGCAGACTCTAAGAATGACACCTAATCGCAGGACGTCGTCAAGGCTTTCCGTCAGGCGAGTTGCATAATTTTGACGTGCTGAAAATCAAAAAAATTGGCTTTGCAGACCTTGGCCTACCGTATTCTAAGCTCTGAGCAAAACGTCTTCAGACCATGGCCTACGCAATGGTCGGTAATGTGAGACTCCTACACTCGCTTAGGAGCCAAGAGCCAAGGCTGTGTACCATTCTCGCTGGGCACTCTGCCAGCGTGAGAAGCGCGTATCTATTGCGGAGCACCATTTTTTTGAAAAGTCACGTCAGTCAGTCTACATCTTAGCATATATTTTCAGTTACGTTTCAACTAAACCTAGAGCAGGGGGGAGTGTTTTTCGGGTTCCGTACCCAAGCGCTCGTGGCCCCGCGGACTCAGTGTTCTGTAAACGATCTCTGCAGTAAGCAACTTTCACTATGGCCGGTCCATGGATGGGTGACCATCCATTTGATCACTTTGTGACATTTATTTGAGCATTTCCGTGCTTCGGAAGGCACGTTAAGACGTTGGTCCCGGTTGCCAGTAAAATGGCAGTCGTTAAGCTAAGTTGAAGGCTTTATTTCAACAGCAGGCAGTCACAACCTGCGCCTGTCCATTTAAACACGGCAATAAGGCTCACCACCTATTACGTGGGACAAATTATACAAAGGTGAAATGTGGGCATATAATATGCCTCTGCCTACCCCTTCGGGGATAAAGACGTGATCATATGTATGTATGTATGTACCCAAAAGGTAAAATAGGACCCTATCCATGAGACTTCGCTGTCCGTCTGTCCAACACGAGGCTGTATCTCAGGAACGGGAATAGCTAGAGAGCTGAAATTTTCACAGATGTGTTTCATTAATTAATGGTGGCTCAGATACAACCGACGTGCTTTTTCCGTTTTTTGGTACGGAACCCTCCGTGCGTGAGTACGACTCGCACTTGGCAGGTTTTTCTCAATCTCAACATCTTTGAAAGCCAGTGCCACCGGAATTATCAACCCCATAAAAATGCCTGCGACAGTGCCTCAGTAGTGTATAGTTCGTTGGTCATCAGATCCTAATTAAACTGATAAATGTTTTGGATTCTTTACTAAAATGACTGCCTCTGTGGCGCGGTCGGTAGTGATACCGCCTGCGACGCTGGAGGTCGTGGGTTCGATTCCCACCGGAGACAAATATTTGTGTGACCCATAAATGTTTGTTTCAAGAGTCTGGGTGTTTCTATGTATAATATGTATGTATTTAAAAGTATATAAGTATTAATATCCGTGGTCTGATACCCATAACACAAACAGGTTATTCCTAGCTTACTTTGGGATCAGATAGCGTTGTGTGCAATGTCCGTGAATATTAATTTAAAAAAAAAACCATCTTAGCATAGATCAAATTACGAAACTATAGTTGTGTCCCTAGACCGCGACTACTACGATGTGTACACTGTTCAAAGACCACAAGGTTCTTCAGATGAAAACCTACATACTAAATTCGCTGAGTCTACGCACACATATACAACACAGTCACAGATACTACTCACACATAGACAACTCATTCACAGACACGAGGTCAGGTGCTCCTCAACCGACTTTTCGATACTGATTTGTGCGCGAGTGTGTGTAGTGTAGCAGAGGGTAGGTGTGAAAAAAAAGTACATACATGAGTTTTCCATCTGTACTATCTCTTATTTGTGTTCTTACAGTCAATTAAATGCTGATATTCGTGTTATTTCCTGATGTGATGGTTATACTTTATTTTCGATTTTATATGTAGGTAAACCTAAATGCTACGACGCTATGTTTTCACACCTTACAACAATAAATAAATATTTGGGGACATTCTCACACAATATAATCTAGCCCAAATTAAGCTAATATAAGCTTGTGTTATAGGATCTAGACGACTGATGTATTTCTAAATGCATAGAAAACACCCAAACTCCGAAACAAACATCTGTGGATCACATAAATATTAGGACGTACCTGGGAATCGAACCCGGGACCTCAGCGTGACAGGCGGTATCACTACCGAACGTGCCACTGAGGCAGTCCGACAATAAATCTACTTATAAACTGCAGCGGCGACGGCTAGTGACCTTCAAACAGGCATTATAATTTAACTGAAGTCATTGTTTTATTCATGCGGGTTACACGGGGAGTCCCTTGAAGGGACACATTAACATTTTTATGTTATCGTTATTGTAATGTCACAACGTGTTTGTTACGGGAAGTCCCCTGCGGTAGTTTTTTAGCCCTTTAATGTGGTTTACGGAATCGAGTGCGACCTTGACCGTTAAATTGCTTTTTTCTATAGAAAAGTCGGCTAGTAGAATTTTATTGTGTAAGTTTTGGGTGTAAGGTGTTTACTAGAAAATAATATCAAAGGTAAATAGATAGTTATTTTGTAGTGACTACTACAAAACAAACGTCTTTTAAGGAGATGTTTTCTTCATCACTTCTATCACAACTGAGAATAAAGTACCTAGCTTATACTTTAAAGCTAAATATGTATTGGAAAACTAAACTTCGAGTAAAATTTGCACTTACAAGCATTTTTGTTTTTTTTTAACGTGAGGAAAAACGGGAAGTCGTACATGGATGCTATGCCACACTCCTACCGACTAAAAACTACACGTATCTTACCTAACAGCCTACGGTTAGGAGCCCGAGTAAGCCCCGAAGCGGAAGGCGAAGGCATATTATTATGTCCACATTTCACTTTTAGATTTTCTCGCACGTAATAGGTAAGCCGTATTGCCGTGTGGATCTGGACAGGCGCAGGTTGTAACTGCCCGCTGTTGAAATTTTCAAGCCTCTCATAAAGGTCTTCAACTTGGCATACTGTCTATTTACTGGTAACAGGGACCAACAACTTAATGCCTGCCGAAGTACGAAAACGCTCGCAAATAAATATTTAAAACTAAAAATGATTTCAGCAGACTTACAAAATTTTTAAGGATCTCTCCTACGATACCATATATACTATAGCATAAAGCTCATATTTATGTACTTATAATCTGCAGTTTGGCAAAAGTTAAAAATATTATTAAAATTATGTTTACGACACTTTTATGAGGTACTTGTTTACTACGGTAACCTGTGAAGGGACTCATGCACACACAAATATAAATACCTAGGTATTGATACTGTTGATTGATGGCACTTGATGGAACTTGCTACACATTGGTTTATGCGTTCGGAGTGTAATTATGATCTAAATAAGTAAATAGCCTTTGAGAATGCCGAAAGGCGAAACCGGTTAGGTATTACAATAATAAATGTTGTGGAACAGTACAAGTGAAGTTTTTCAAGAAAATACCTAGGTACTCACATCACACACATAAAAATTATAATAGTCACATTCTACATTTATAAAATGTCAGTAGGTACATTATAAACATACCAAAATTTCTGTTATTATTGAGAAAGAAAAACCTTAATTGTTCTTTTGAATACATTCAGGCTATGCTAGTAAGCATTGATTGCTTCACTTACCCTGAAGCGAATTTAAATTTGCTAAAGTACCAATATATTACGAGGACTGACGTTATTGCTTGGGTGCACCCTTAAGCCATATAAATGTCCAATAGTTCTGAGAAATTAATAGTTTTCTTCGATCTAAACAATTTTGTTTTAAGTCGCAAGCCATTACTGGTTATTGAGATATTTTATTGTGATCAATTTTTATAATCTCTATGTATTATCTCTATGTATTATTTCTATGTATTTATTGACATTTGTCTACGTTACTAATACCTACACAAGCAAACACTTTTTAGTCACATGTATGTTTTTAATCAATGTCCAACCAAAACTTTTCATCTAATTCATATTAACTTATTTTTGTAACAGGTGGTTTAAAATAGATGTAATAATATAGTAGACAAGTACATGCACATGCAAGATATATTATATTCATTACAATTGATAGAAGGTTGGAGAGCTCTAAATTCATGTCAAGAGTATAACAACACAATACAGTGTCAAGATATATCTTGAAATGTATTGTGTATAAAATAAATATCAAATATATAATTTAAAACGCCAATGTTAAAACAACAATTTGACTGCCTCTGTGGCGCAGTTGGTAGTGATACCGCCTGCGGCGCTGGAAGTCGTGGGTTCGATTCCCAACGGAAACAAATATTTGTGTGACCCATAAATGTTTGTCTCAAGAGTCTGGGTGTTTCTATCAATACATATAATAAAATCACAGGTCGCTGTCTGTACATAGAAGATAAATAAGAAAAAATATTATAGGGGGGCTTTATGAACGCAATAGAACCCAAAACAATAATTTTTAGAATTTTGGTCTTTTTGTCTGCATGTCTGTATATCTGTATATCTGTTTGTCTGTACGGTTGTACACGCTAATCTCAGTAACCGCTTAACCGATTGCAATGCGGTTTTTTTTATTGTGTTGAGGTTTGCTTCACTTAACATTTAGCGTTTATTTCATGTCGATCAGTTTATAAATTAATAAAAAAGTTATAACACTTTTAAGAATCAGATATTTTGAAAATTTTAATTGTAGGGGTTTCTTTGAATGTGAGTGTAAATCTAAACTGGAGTGTTGGCTTAATTGACGTGATTAAGCAAACAGGGCAGTTTCACAAGCTGCTTGATGAGTCTGATGAAGAAATACCTCTCCTTTCATACACCTTATGTGACGTAAACGAAGTTGCGGTGTCAGCTAGTGTATATTATGTAGGTATTCAAAAGTATATAAGTATTAATATCCGTGGTCTGATACCCATAACACAAGCAGGTTATTTCTAGCTCACTTTGGGATCAGACAGCGTCGCCGTCGTGTGAAATGTCCGTGAATATTTATTTATTTTATATTTTTATTTAATGTATATATGTTTCTTACCTACTTACACTACCTAAACTTGAAGTTTTCGTACTAAGTTACCCTTATAGTTGAGACAACCGATAGGAAAGAGTCTTTCAAAACCGACAGTGGAGTTTAAGCAATAGAGTCCCGATTTCACCCTCTGCCTACGGAATCCTAATAAATTCATTTTCTCCTACAACTTTTAGCATAGTGCCTGCCATAACCATTATTGTACTATGAGGGTAGTTACCATAGTTACCGAGTTGTTTCAAAGAACTTTCCAGAAAAACGAGTCTAACCAAACTATCGTATCATATTTCGTTATAATAGTTGCAAGTTATTCCTCCGACACGTTTTCCTCTCTGGCACTAACTGACCAAGTTTGGAGATGGTGGGAAACGTGCTTTGGTAATTTTGTACTTGTGCACTTGGTAAACTGTTTGATAGTGTAGAACAAAGTTTTATGATAGAAGCAACTTTATCAAGAATCAAATCAGCCTTTGACATCCACTGCAGGGTCCCGGGATACCCGTGGCTCCCAAGCGCTGTTAGGTAATATACGTGTGGTTTTTAGTCAGTAGGAGTCCGGCATAGCATCCCTGTAGGATTTTCAAACTAACACACAGTCCAGGACGTATTGTGGCGTAATTTGGAAGAGGCCTATGATCAGCAGTGGTATTTTTTTACTTGAGGAAAATCCTTCCGCATCCAATCACTCCCTGCAACCTTCTTCAGGTCGATCTGTCGATCAGTCTATCTGGCGGGAGGTCGTTCTATCCCACTTGCAGCGAGTCGCGGTCTCCACTCCAAGTTCCAAATTATCATTAGCCGAACACTTTTCAGGGTCTTCTCAATGTCAAAGTCTTCATTTCCACTAAATCAATGTCTTCATTTCCGCTAAGTCAATGTCTTGTAATGCAAACATTTCAATTTGATATGATAAGCGATGGCTGGTCCTCAGATGGGTGACCATTTTGTCGCATTTTCATTTACTGTTGAATGTTTCCATCCTTTAAAAAATACGTTGATACCCGTTGACAGTAACTTGCAAGTCTTTATGGGCGGCTTAAAGAACGGTACCTTTATATGAAAGCAATAAAGAATTGAATTTAATCGAAAAATTTCAACAGAAAAAAGCGGCATTAGGCTCGTCACACATGGAATATACAATCAATATCAATCAATCAATAAATATAATAAAATCGTAACAGGTCGCTGTCTGTACATGGAAGATAAATGAGAAAAAATATTATTGGAGGGCTTTATGAACGCAATAGAACCCAAAACAATGATAATTAGAATTTTTGTCTGTTTGTCTGTATATCTGTTTGTCTGTACGTTTGTGCATGCTAATCTCAGCAACTTATATAACTTTAAAGAATCATACATAGACTTATGAATCTAAAAATGGGTAAATATAAACTGGCGTGTTGGCTTAATTATAAAAGAACTTAATGATTAAGGCTATTTTAAAACAATTCATTCCGCGCCGAGGGCGTGGACTGAATTATTTTAGAATACGCTACTTGATGAGTCTGATGAAGAAATACCTCTCCTTTCATACACCTTAAGTGACGTAAACAAAGTTGCGGGCTCAGCTAGTGGATAAACATTTTTAAACACATAAGATTATTATGGTAGGAATTGTACTCACATTCTCCGGATTCATAGCCACATAGGTACCTACTCTAATCATGGTTCATCTCTAATTTGATAATGTGAAAGAACTACTTTTAAGCCATAAACGAAATAGTTAAGTATAAACTCGGAATTGCAGTTGTGGGCGTTTTGGCACTGGCGCTAGTGGTGGGGGGGGGGGGGACAGAGGAAGTGTATTAACTGATGACAAAAGAGTTCATTGCTCTGTGTATTGAGATTTTTTTTAAAATTACAAATATATGCTGTGGCAACTTTATTTAGACCGCAGTGCACAATACGCAAAGATATTTTGTTTGCTTCTAACCGATTAACTAAAAAACTAATGAGTCGATTCTATGTATTCTTACGCAATTAGAAAATCAAATAATTCTAAAGTGACCACAGCTACTTTTTTCTATGCCTAGGCTATGGCAATATCCTTAAATTGAGTATCCCCAGTTGTTTTTTAATATGTGTTCGAAACTGGTCTCTGATTGTCTACTATAGTCTGTCCAACCATTTATTTTACTTTTGACAGTGACCATAGTCCAGAGCAGGTAACTGTTCCAATATGCGTAAAAGTATAGAATATATTATATAATCTGTGGTAAAAGGCAACTTTGAAATACGCGATAAAATAAATAGGTATATAAACTGCCTAATCATATTTATCTACGCTAATTATAACCAATTAAAGAAAGAAACAAAAGTAAAATAAAATAAAATGAAACTAAAATAAACGATTGGACAGGCAATAAAAGTAATAAGTATACACTTTCATACCTTAAGGTATAGAACCCGAAATAGTATAATTCTAAAAAGGTATGATGAGACTGAATAGCTTCAGCTTCAGCTTCTGGGACATCTTTCCGAGGGCTTACCCCGGGGCTATCAACCGTAGGCTATTGGGTAGGACACTTGAGGTTTTTTAGTCGGTAGGAGTAGGAGAGGAGGATATTTCTTCACGTAAAACAAAAATGAAGCGCTCGTGGCCACGCGGACTCAGTCTTCTGTAAACGATCACTGCAGTAAGCAACTTTCACTATGGCCATTCCTTGGACGGGTGACCATTCATGTAACCACTTTGTGACATTTATTTGTGCGTCTCCGTGCTTCGGAAGGCACGTTAAGCCTTTGGTCTCGGTTGCCAGTAAAATAGCAGTGGTTAAGCCAGGTTGAAGATCTTTTTATGCGGTTTGAAACATTTCAACAGCAGGCACTCACAAAGTGCGCCTGTCCATCTCACGGCTATACGGCTCACCGCGTATTACGTAGGACAAATTCTAAAAAGGTGAAATGTGGGCATTATAAAATGCTTCTGCCTACCGCTTTTGGGATAAAAGCGTGACCATGTGTATGTATGTGAAACAAAAAAGGGGTTGTGGCTCAGCACTTTAGCACGCTAAATAGTTGACTATTTTGCGTGCTAAAGTGCTGAGCTACTTTTTATTGGATTTCACATAATTTATAAGCTATGTAATCATCTGATCATAGATCTGTGGAATCTAATTTCATGACACTAGTTCTTTTGATAGCAATGTGAGATGCAAATGATAGCGATGTGAGACTCGTCTCAGAGATTAGATTTAATCAACCGATCGATGACAGCTACACGTCCAAAAGTATAGTTAAATTTTACGTAAACTTGGGGTTTTGTTAACTTTGATAGCGACTTTTGATGCGCTAGAGATGTCGCCAAAATACTTAAAACTAATTCAGCGGAGTTTTTTCTTATCAATATAGCCAGAGTTTAATGAAAAATTCACTTATCGTTTTTCGTATAAGTTAGGTGGAGTGAGGTTTTTCTAAGTGACTGACCACAAAAGCTCAACCACATATCGGTCACTTTAGATATAATAATGTTTTAGACTGATCGAAGGATAACTAGCGCCGTCTACCAGGATTATCGAGAACGTTTTGGCAAACGGAACGCATTTGTATCAGATATAATTTCTATTCACTCAGTAACAATAAGATCGTAAACAGGAATTTATCATCATGTATTATAGTATTGTCTATTATTATATACTAGCACTATTATGGTAAACCTAGTATATTTATTAGTTGCTTTTATTATCATATCTGTCTATCGTAGTTCACAACTGAAAGTTATAAGAATGTTTTTAAGGCTGGTATTAAATTTCAAAATAAAATAACTCCCGAAATTTCTCATCACCTTCAAATTACATAAAATAAATTCACCGAGTTACCTTCAAATTATTAAATACTTAGATTTAAACACATGAACTAACAAAATTTGAAAAGCATGAATTTAAAACCAAAGATATGTATGTATGTCTACAACTCTACATGATTTATACACAAGAAATAATAATTTATTATTATTTATTTTAGTGACATAATTGAAGAAAAGAGGCCGTGCATTTGTCAGTCAAAAGCTAGTAACCTATTTACATAGTTCTGTTGTTGGCAACCCACAAGATTGGAACTTCCATAATTAATCTGTGTCATTCCCAATCGAAGGTTTTATGTAAGCTTCGTGTAACCCCGCCCCCGCCTCGACTTGGATGAAAATACAAGGCTGTTGTTAGAATATCAGTTTAAAAGGAACTTTATTTTTTTGAGTGTGCATTGTGTGTTGTTAAAGAACTAGCTGATGCCCGCAGCTTCGCCCGCGTAAAATTTGTTCCCGTTCCCGCTTTCCGTATTTTATCCCCTTGGGGCTATAATTTATCAAAACCCTTTCTTAGCGGATGCCTACGTCATAACATCTACCTGCATGCCAAATTTCAGCCCGATCCGCCCAGTGGTTTGGGCTGTGCGTTGATAGATCACTATGTCAGTCAGTCAGTCAGTCACCTTTGAGTTATATCTATATATATAATTTAGACGTGATTGATCAAGATTAACTGTATAAGAACTCTAGCTGTGCTTTAAGACCATGTCATGATATTCTTTAAACCCATATCGTCCACACATTCATACACTTATTCCTGAGGTGGTAGGCTGAGACGTATTGGAAGCTTACATTTTACCTTATATCCTTTTGCATCTCGTATTAGACGATGAGCCTATTGCCGTGTTGAAATGGACAGGCGCTGATTGACAAGACTTGTTGTATATTAATTTACATATATTATTACGAACTACCGCTCGTTACCCTCAATCAACTTTCTCCATCCAAAGGGTGCCTAGTAGAAATTGCTTTTTACCGATAAGGCCGCCCATTGTACATCTTCTTGCACTGTATTTATGTACCATAATTTTATTTACTTGGCGTACAATCAAGTGTAAAATAAATAAATAAATATATTTTCAAGCCGTTTACAAGGCCTTCAACACAGTTCGACATGAAAATAAACCCTACTAACCTACTACCACTAAAAATATATTCTAAACTACTAATCTATACGATCATTTACAGGGTGTCAATTACATATTATTAAATGTACCGTATCATTATTCAGGCGCGAGTGGGACATCGTGTCGTGTTGGAACAAACTGACGATCGATTAGTTTAATGGTTGTATGTATATGTAAGTGGTAGGGAAGGACAATTTTAGCTCTTGCTTCGAGATCGTTAGTGGTTTTAACGTACATTACGTTACAGTTACAACGTAGGGATACCGCCAACCGCGCTGAGGTCCCGGGGTCGATTCCCGGGTCGGTCCAAATATTTGCGTGATCCACAAATGTTTGGTTCGGAATTTGGATGTTTTCTATGTATAATATGTATGTATTTAGAAATATATAAGTATGTATATCAGTCGTTTAGATCCTATAGCACAAGCTTATATTAGCTTAATTGGGTAAGATGATGGTGTGTGATTATTTTCACAAATATTTATTTATTAATTTATTATATACCATTTTAGGGTTACCTATCTTGTTTTCGTCCAAAACTTCCATGAACGGGGACCCGAGGACTGGGTGGAAGGGGGATGCTCTTCGTCCAAATCAGGTCCAAAACGTGAAAGTTTCACGCAAATAACCAGCACCCAAAGACGTGGGTTAGCACCCGAACCCCTCGAAGAGAACGAGGTGGTAGGTAAAGCCTATTATCGTGGGACATCCTTCCGAGGGGCTTACCCCGATTACCGTAAACAATTGCAGGGCACCGTGTTTAGTCAGCAGAAGTCCGCATAGCATCCACGTCCGTCCTGGGGACATCCTTCCGAGGGCATACTCGGAGATTCCAACCGTTGGCTATAGGTAGGATACGTGTGGTTTTTAGTCGGTAAGAGTCCGGCATAGCATCCATGTAGGATTTTCCATAGCATCTAATGACAAATTTCCACACGTAAAAAATGTAAAAAAAGGATTTAGTTTGAGGAAGTTCGACCTAACTTTATACGATCCAAGTTTTACTACAGCATGGTGCAGCAAGAAATGTTTCTGAGAGATAAGAAGTTTACATCGGGTCAATGACCTTGATATTTTCTATCTCTGTCTCAGCTTCTTTCTAAATAGGCTGACTGAGAGAGATGCAATCCCGGGCGAAACTATAGCAATTTTAGTTTAAAAATCAAGTGAATAGGACAACGTTTTACTCTTTTTAGTTTTCCACCTTGTAGTGTTGGCTACAAAGTTTAATATTATGTAGATATAGACAGAGGTTATGTATGAAATCATGATAAACTTGCCGTTTTCTGACATATTTACAGTAATACTGACTAAGTATATATAAAAGAAGTGAAGATGGTTACTTGTAGAAACATTATTTCATCGAATTAACGCCCACTGGACATAGACTTTCCAAAAATCAAACCCCATTTTTGTAGACCATATTGGGGTCAATATGCTCTCCTGCTACTCTAAACCTTTTATTTCGAATTTTTCTTCTCTATGTTATACACATACATACATATAGGCACGCCTTTATCCCCGAAGGGGTAGACAGAAGCATAGTATACGCCCACATTTAACCTTATAGTTTTATGTTCCACGTGCCTATTGCCGTGCTGAAATGGACAGGCGCAGGTCGGCGCGACCCGCAGTTGAAAATTTTCAAGCCGCCTTCAACTTGGCTTAACGATTGTCAGTTTACTGACAACCGGGTTTCATTTCGAGTTTCCCTTCTCTACGCAATGGATCTTTTGGCGAAATGTTTTAGATAAGTTTATATTTAGAAAGGGTTAAAGGAGTAGGTACACAGACAGCAAGATACGATCGCTTTACCGCGTAGGCTGTATGGATTACGTCAAAAGCTGATCTGATACGCCCACGCAGCCGTCATGGTACAATGGTTTATATGTGGAGTAACACTAATTGATCACCTTTGATGATAGCTTTTTACGCCAGATTTTTTGATATACATATATCAATCTTGAAAGTTAATTATTGGTTTGAGAATATATTCTGAAACACTCGTAGCTCTTTGCATAAGTGATCACTGTATTGAGTGTCTTGCGCTTCTTTTGAGTGCTAACCCGGGCCCCCAGCAGAAGGTAGTGGTAGGGCACATGTAGTTTTAGTCGGTAAGAGTCCGGCATAGCATCCATGAAGGATCTCAAAAAAAGGTACCTGTTAGTGTTATTGCCAAAGCGAGACGTCGGTTATTGGTCAAATAAAATAACTTACAGGAACATACCTATGGGCTTCAAAATTTTAACAACAGGTACATCCTCTGTTTGGCAATTTGAATATAACAATAAGGGCAGCAGCGCCAATATATGATACTCCGAAACTCGGATGTTGCAAACGTTCATCGAGTACCTGCCATAACATTTGCATTCAGGTGGAATCTTAGACCATTAAGCTACTAGGACCATATACTTATTTAATACTTTAGTACAATAAAAATCAACTTCAACACTTTGTTCCACTGCTAGGCCATGATTATAAACCAAGTAAACATACTAAGTTATAGCTTTGTAATACAAGTGATACCTACTTAATTAAAAAGTGTTAAAAGAATCAAATATTGTTTTTCCACTCAGACTCATTCCTATAGTTACGTACCTTAAAGCATAGAGTCTATTTGAAGTATTACCCATATTTCACTGTAACTACGCAAAAATATAAGCGCCCATCACAACTTCGCTAATAGACCTTAGGCGTCAAAGTTATAGTAACATTACATTGACTTATGAACGTAGCACATTATTCTCAAACACAGTATTTTGTCATTCGAATCGTAACTCTTATCAATCAATCAGATCCTGTATTCGCTTAAAGCCAACTTCTGAAAATGGCATCTTCTCATAGACAACTTAACAAAAGGGCAAATTCGCATAAAAGCAAGAAGCCTACCCTAATCCACTGTTGAATGAAGGCCTCTCCCAATCATATTGGGGCGGTGATTAGCGCCTTAGTGCATCAATCTGGCTTTCTATAAGCTTAGAAGTTTGTTTGCCTCCTTTCGCCATAATTTCGTGATAACAGATGCACCACCGATTTAAGTAAAATATGGCCTGGACACCGAAGATATAAGCGAGCCCCATGCACCCATATAACTGTGACTCTACACTCGAGAAGTTAATTCATAATCAATATTTTTTTTATTCGTGATAAAAATAATCGATGGCTCTCTACAGACGACATACAAGTCAACCTCCATTTTAAAAATCACGTTAATGCAATGATTCCTGAGACGTCGAGAAAAGCTATAAACAAATACACTTTCCCGCTAATTATGTAAGAATGGAATAAGAGTTCATTATATTTATACACAATTAAATGGCTACTATATTGGTCAGTGCCTGAGTATATACAATACACGATATAAGTACATTGTGTATACTGTCTGTCGACCCCGCCAGCCCACAGCTTTGTAAGGGACGCAGCAGTTTTGTAAATGTACAAGTACATTGTTGACCAGCTTAATGTATTTGCTTTTATTTTTAATGGAAATACTTCTGTGTTTTTCTTTTGATTGAATTGATCCATTTGTGTTGGGTTAGAGTTTGAAGGTTCTTTTATGTCTACAATGTTGTTGTTTAAAATGATAATGGATATTGTATCAACTGTAGGTAATTTGGGTATATTCTATTAAGAATTTATTGATATTTAATAACTAACGTGGTTCTTTAGGCTTGAAAAGCGACCCCGGATAATGTCTAAAACTGGCCGAGATATTTCACAATTGACATTTGTTAAGATAATTTATAATCATGCGTTGCATGCAAAAGGAAAACGTCGGTAGAGTTAGTTTCATGTCATATTTAGTTTTATTATGCACGAGTGAATACCGAATATGAGTTTTCACAGCGAAAAGTTTTAATTAATTTATTCAATGCAAGATCTGAGATGGATAAACCCCTCGCCCTATATTAACAGGGAAGAGTATACAGAAATCTATTTACTTATGAGAACAGAAATCGCATAGTATCATACAAGAGGATTTGGGATATGCATAATAAGTCAGGATTGTGTCTGTAACTATGATTTATTGCAAGCAGTTGTCCGCATGCGTGGAATACCATTGGCCTCGATCCATGACCCACAGAAACTAGTTACAGATTTGTCTGTCTGTCTGTTTCCTTGAGTATTCGTGATTAACTCCAAAAGCATTGAAGGGATTTGCGTGAAATTTGATGTGATAATAGTTAGTGTTTCCGCATGTTATAGGATAGGTACTTTTGTATACTAGGATAAACCAAAAACTGCAAGGTAAGATAAATTTGATTTGTGTAAGTATCCACTGAGTCATACGATACTATTCGTTACCAAAATGTCACCAAACATTTTTTTACTAGTTGTACCCCCCTCCCCCCTGCCACCCATTGAACCCCATTAGTTACAGTAATTTGCCAGATTTATTGACGTTTAATGTTACTACTTGACTCCCTTGGATAGTAGCGTGATGATACCTGCCAGAATTGTTGTTATCTATACATATAATAAAATGATAGAATAGTCAAAACTGTACATTGGAAATATTAAAAAAAAATACTCGCTGGGTGTTCAACATAACATACCGAAGCCGAAAATATAGTTAGAAAACTTTTTGTCTGTTTGACTGTTTGCTTTGCTTTGTCCGGAAGGATCTCGAAAAGTACTCAATAGATTTGATTCAAATTTTGCACAAATATTAACTAGGGGTAGGGGTCTTTAAATAGGCTATATATTATCACGCTTCATATCCTAGGGTCTAAGCAGAGAGCAATCAAATTGGCATTATAACATAATTTTCACGCGTACGAAGTCGCGGGTAACAGCTAGTTTCAGAATAAATTTTAATTAACTTTTCTTATTTTGTGCTGTCAGATTTTTATACTTCTTAAAGTGCTGCCAGATTTTTTACTTCTTCGTTGTAAATGCCAAAGTATGTGAAAATGGATGTATAAATTTATGAATGTGAGGATGTTTATTACTCTTTCACGCTCTTGTTCACGGCGCAGAAATGGTCTAGGGTTCTGCATGAAATTGATTAAACGAATAGATTAGTCTGGAGTAAAACATAGACTTTCGATTCCCGTAATACGTTCCTTTACGATGCGGGACGAGTCGGAAATAAAATTCCTCGCGGGTATACAAACCACTTTTCTCTACATACATATGGTCACGCCTTTATCCCCGAAGGGGTAGGCAGAGGCATACCACATGCCCACATTTCACCTTTGTATAATTCGTCCCACGTAATAGGTGGTGAGCCGTATTGCCGTGTTTAAATGGACAGGCGCAGGTTGTGACTGCCTGCTGTTGAAATAAAGCCTTCAACTTAGCTTAACGACTGCCATTTTACTGGCAACCGGGACCAACGGCTTAACTTGCCTTCCGAAGCACGGAAACGCTCAAATAAATGTCACAAAGTGATCACATGGATGGTCACCCATCCATGGACCGGCCATAGTGAAAGTCGCTTACTACAGTGATCGTTTACAGAAGAGCGTAGAGTACATTACCTCTTTCGTAAATGTGATGTTCCCTACTAATCTTAATAACATGCTTGTGCACTGGTCTGTGTTAATCTAAGATATATGACACAATAATATGGCCCCTAAAATATCACCCCACATATACAACGCTAAAATTCATGGCTTATTGAATTATGTTTGCCCCAGTTAAGAAAGTTTGCCGATTGAGTAATGTGGGTAGTTGGAGTTTTGTGCGGTAAAAAGTGTTCGTTCCACTACTATGTTGTATGTTGTTGGTCTTCTGCAGACGTTATTTTAAAGTTTTTAGTTCTTTTTAGACTCTGGGAGTGTTGTCGGATTCGTTGATTTTTTAAATTTTGTGTCAATTTAAGGCCGTTGATAGGGCTAACGACCTTGGTCATACAAAAGACGCATCCTGCAAGCTGGGAAAGGAGTATTTTATAGCTTAATTTTTAGGTTAAGTTAGGTTAGGTTAGGTTAATAAGTTAATATTTATACTTATTCAAAATCTAAGAAAATCTTTTTATAAACGTATATGTTTTCCACATAATTTTGTATATTTATTTCCGTCGCACCTTTTATATTAAAAATCTAATTTTGAATATAATTTTTTGTCTATGTACCTAAGTATGCCGACAAAAAAATATTTAATTTGCGCCTCTTTTTTGTCATTTTCTAAACCCAGGTCCCTTAAGTATCACACGAAGCACGAAAATGCTCGTCACCCATTTCAGAGCTAACAGTCTCATACAATCTTTATATTTAAAAAAAAATAGAAAAACACTGAAAAAAAAAATAGGACCACAATTACACCTGGGAAATGAAACCATGCGAAAAGTTTTTTTAGAAGTGAAATTTGACGAAACATATTTTGGGAAACGGCAGGACCCCGTAAATTGGTCCTATTGTGTGTTAAAAGTATTGATTTAAACAACAATGTCTTTAATTTTCGAGGTCACCTTTCAAACATGATTATAATTACGTTTCTAAGCTTTCCATTTTTTTTACGACATTTTTACATACATACATGCATATGGTCACGCCTTTATCCCCGAAGGGGTAGCATACCTATTATACGCCCACATTTCACCTTATAGTTCTATGTCCCACGTAATATATGGTGAGCCTATTGCCGTGTTAAAATGGACAGGCGCAGGCCGTGACGACTCACAGTTAAATTTTTTAAGCCGCCTAAAAGGCTTTTAACTTGTGACAAACGGGTTTTATTTCGATTTCGTGGTTTCCTTCTCTACACAATGAATCGTTTTGCGAAAGTGTTCCCTTAGTCGCCTCTTACGACACCATCGGGATGAATTGGGATGGCGACATTTTGTACTCTTTCCCGTTGCCACATAGCCTGTCGCCACACGATATTTTTAAAGGGAAATATAACTCGTGATATTAATTCATTGTCACCTGTTGCAGATACCAAGAAATGACTAAGTAGTGTCATTACGCGTAATGAGCGTGACTCATCTTAGTGTTAATAATTGTACGAAATGTCTTCCCGTCTCGTCTAATGCCCTTGTTCCGTGGTTGGGTGTAATTTGTCTTTATTAAGTATCACGTGGTTTCACCTGAGTAGCTCCCGTTCCCGTGGGAATACGGGAATAAACGCCTATGTTACTCAGGGTGAATGTAGCTTTGCAATGGTGAAAGAATTTTAAAATCGGCACAATATATTTTTAAGATTATTCATTACTACCCGTTCCCTCTAAGTTTGCCGCTGGCGTAGAGGCGTATACCCAAATTGGTAATTAGACGAAGGAAATTGACAGTAGCTAATGTCACTTCGTCATAGAAAATACGCAACATTGTATGAAGAAGTGACATTAGTTGCTGTCAATTTACTTCGTCTAATTAAAAATTCGACTTTAGTATGGAGCCGAGCGGCAAACTTAGAGCGAACGGGCAGTACAAATATACACACACACACATACACACACACACACACACACACACACACACACAAATATACAGATTTTTCCTCATTATAATATAGAAGAATCGTATTAAATGTGAAAGGTTGTGAGGATGTCTGGATGTTTGTGTGCGATAATCTTCTAATGTAATCACGGTCTAAAGTCTGAAAGGATCGGTCTGAAATTTGGTACGGGAATAGATTGTAGTATGAAATAACACAACATCGAAGTGCTTTTTATCTCTTAAATACTTTCCCTTGGTATGAAGGCAACGGAAGCCGACCTCTATTTTCCTCTTTAATATAGTTATAGTACTTTGTTAATTTAAAATAAGTTTTATTTAGGGAAAGGTTACAAGAACCTTGGATTAAAGATATTTTAAACTCTCGCAATTATTAACATTCCCTTCCTGCTTTTCTTTGGTTCGATTCCTTGATGATCTTGCAGTAATATTAATTCTAAGAGCTAGTTAATCTTTTATTGGCTTATTTGGCTCGACACGTTGGCTTCTCTCCATTCGGTGGACACAAATTTTCGAAAGAGGGACTACTTCTATATACCTATAAAACTTGAGAGTTGTTCACTCAAAGATAATAAGATTTCCTATAACGTGGTTTCTTGAGAGATTTCAGTCGGTACTGACTGATCTGGATACTAAAAGTTTATTAAAATAATATACTTTAGTTAGACAAAAGTTTTAATTTGACGCTTGAGGTTCTATGGCAATGTATATACTTTTTATGTAATAATTGTAAATTTTATTTTATTTATTACAAGGGTTCCAATAAACCTGTGTTAGTTTTTCTGAGACACTTGTTTGTTTACATATCTATACTAATATTATAAAGAGGAAAGATTTGATTGTTAGTTAAATAGAATAGGCTCCGAAACTACTGAACCGATTTGAAAAATTCTTTCACTGTTGGGAAGCTACACTCTTTCCGGTGAACATAGGCTATATTTTATCTGGAGGATGTTGAGGGGGTTGCCTACCGTCCTTACAGAAGCAGGCCCAAGACAACAGCGTGACGATTCACGCACGCTACACGCCCAAAGAAGCGGGATAACCTCTAAACAATCCCCAAAGACGCGGAATAGCACCCCCCTACCGCAGTGGCAGACACGTTCTGTTGGTAATCCAGGGGATATCGTTCCGAGGGCTTACCCAGGGCTCCCAACCGTGGGTAGTAGGTAGGTAGGAAACGTGTTGGTACAGTTTTTATTGCTCTATGAATTAGAATAACCTCTTTGCCTCGTATAAGAACGAGTTTCTTCTATAGGGGTCTTATAATGGTTTTTTTAAGACTGTAGGCTTACATTTGAACGCGACTAAAACGAAAGTGATGGTATTCGAAAGAGAAGAGGACAGAACGAATGCCAGGATAACTGTAAATGATGTAGTGCTGGAACAGGTGGATGAGTTTGTATATCTTGGATGTGCATTTAGCAGGGATGGACGGTACACCGCTGATGTAGAAAAGAGGGTAACTGCGGGCAATAGTGTGAATGGAGCGTTAGGCAAACTTTTAGGTACCAAGGCCTTAAGTCAAAAGGCCCAGCTCGCAGTACACAATGCGGTGCTGATACCTACGCTAACGTATGGAAGCGAGAGTTGGGTATGGCAGGAAACGCATGAAAGTAGAATAAACGCGGTCGAGATGCGCGCGCTACGCAAAATCTGCGGAGTAACGCTCCCAGATCTCGTTCGGAATGAAGATGTAAGAAAGAGAGTTGGTCTGAAAGAGAGTGTCGGTGTTAAAGTAAGGAAGGGCATGCTACGATGGTTCGGGCATGTGGAACGAATGGGAGATGAAAGAATGACAAAACAGATATACAACGCGAAAGTTTTGAAAAACTTTTGAAGCGCTCGTGGCCCCGCGGACTCAGTGTTCTGTAAACGATCACTGCAGTAAGCAACATTTACTATGGCCGGACATGGATGGGTGACCACCACGTGGACCACTTTGTGACATTTATTTACGAGCGTTTCCGTGCTTCGGAAGGCACGATAAGCCGTTGGTCCCGGTTGTCGGTAAAATGACAGTCGTTAAGCCAAGCCGAAGACTTACGGGCGCGGCGGCTTGAAAAATTTCAACTGTGGGTCGTCACAACCTGCGCCCGGGTCGGCAGCGCGTGTGTAGCGCCTCTGGTGTTGCAAACGTCTATAGGCTATGGTTACCGACATTCCGGTGGGCCGTAAGCTTGTCTGCCACCAAAGTAGTATAAAAAAAAAGTGGATAGACGTAGGAGTCGGGGAAGGCCACGACACACCTACCACGATCAAATTAATCGTGTGTTAGTTGAGGGTGGTGTCAAGAGCCGTAGGAACCGACGTGCATGCATGAAAAGAAAAATGAAAGTTGAAGAAGCAAGTGAGGTGTGTATGGACCGTGCCGTGTGGCGCTCGGTTCTTTCTGCCTACCCCGCAAGGGATTTGGCGTGAAGATAGTATAGTATAGTATAAGACTGTAATACCGAGCTTCTATTTACAAAAATACTGTTTAACTGTAAACATTTTATTACTACGAAGACGAAACTACGAGTTCTAGCTTTGCCACGACACAAATGTTGATCACGCAAGCAACACTCTTTACAAACTAACTTCCAAGTCAACTTGGTTTATTATCTCAATTCTCAGTATAAATTCTCTAAAACGAATCCCCCTTTAGCCTTGACATTAGAGAGTTTCACAAATTTCACCGATTCACATGAATATTCAAAACACGTGAATATTTGCGAATGTACCTACGTGAGGCGGGATCGGTCGTTGATCTCTGTGTGGTGGTGTTTCACGGGCGGGTGCTTGTTTGAACTTTTGAAGGGTTGATGTTTGGACTTTGGTGTTGTAAAGTTATTAGTGAAGATTCTATTTGAGAGTAGCATTGTAGTGTAAATATACGTAGGTATGTAGGTGTTTACTGTGAGACTTACGAGTATCATCGCCTAATACTTCAGTTTTCTACTGTAACTGTGAGAAGTGGTTTATTCGGTATTATAGTTATTACACTATTATAATTCTGAAATATAACCCTTAATAATAACTTTTAATTACTTGAGACTTTTATTACTATAAGGATAACTACTTATACATATGTATAGTTAGAATGGCAAAGTACCCCACATACTAACATGCCACTTGCCATTTAACGAGCCTTTCAACTAACCACATCGAATGATGCAATCATTTGCTCATCCTGGGTCAGTGCAGCTACATGCTATTACAGAATGTGGCATCATAAGGTCAAATTTACGACGCGTATTCTAAAGAGCTCTTCAACTTAATCTTATAACACTTTTCGATCCCAAAAACGCGTTAAAGAGTGAAGGAAATCTTTGCCAGAACCGAGTGAATAATTCAAGAGATTATTATTTATCTGTCAAACCATAGAAACTGTAAATGCTCACGTGTTTCCCCTTTTTATAACACTAAGTTGGCAGACAAGCTGACGGCCCACCAGTTGTACAGGTGGTCACCGTAGCCTATGAACGTTTGCAACACCAGAGGCGCCACACTCGCGCTGCCGACCCTGTAAAAACCTTCTAAGACCCTTTTTGAAGAACCCCATATTGTAGGTGTTTAGGAAAACCAAGGCGGATTCTTTCTTTTAGCGTTTTCTAGGTTGCACTGAAATTCGATTTTACGTATTCTTTTTCACCAATTGGTTGTGACCGTCATCTCATGTTTGAATTCCTCTCCTGCTATATCATTACCTCTTCCAGAAGCAAGAGCACCAGTTGAAGACAAGGTTATAGAGGTAAATCTATAATTCACCGCTAATTCTAGTAAGAGATCATTACATAATAAAATATATCCATCAATTTTTCCACACATTGAATACAGCCATGATTACTATAAGAAATCGGAGGCTCAATAGATGAACTTCATCTATAAAACAAGAATACGCCATCACGTAGCCCAAAGTACTGCCACAGTACTAAAAAGTGTACTGTTCGAACCTTTGACTGAAGTAACATTGAACCAAGGTAAAAGTTGACGGTAAAAATATTAGGCGTGGTACAAGTTATAGGCGTGTAGTCTGATTTCATGTTCCTCGAGTTAAAAAAAAATCGACATCGGTCTATTCAATCATATTACTAACAATTGTGGAAAGCTTTATCAAGGAATCAAAGGTTCTTCAATTCTTCCATACATCCTTCCGAGGGCTTACCCGGGGCTCCCAACCGTAGGCTGTTGGGCGTTACGTGAGGTTTTTTAGTCAGTAGGAGTCTGGCATAACTTCCATGAGGATTTTCCCTCACGTAAACAAAATAAAAAAGAAAAAAAAGTACTGAGCAGTTTTTCATTGTGGAGCTTTACACAGTGCATCTTAAGGTGGCTTGGATAAAAGAATGTTTCAACTTACGTATGGAGTTGTACAAAAATAACTGCTCTTAGAATGTGTATTAGTAAATATTTGGAAAACTGTAAACGTCCTTTGCCCTCACAAGTAACACTACCAACCTCACCTAGTTCCTATGTCTGCTGGACAACGAAAGTGTAAATGATGAGGACTTTCAGAAAATGACCTTGAACAAAGCTAAGAAAATATATAAATAAAATAGGTTCCGTAAAGGGTGGTTCGTTTCAGGTTAAAAACTATAACGGTAACGGGACCACAAAGTAAATAAAATCGATTTGTCTAACCTTTTTACCAAGTTAACAAGTAAAAGTGCCAGATATAGCATGCAAAGAGTTAAATTGTCCATTTTGAAACTGTGGTATCTACAAAATCAATGAATTTCATCAGTAAATCAGTTATATACCATAAAAATTTCACTTAGAATTTATGTTTAAATGAAATATATGTCTTCGCGTTTTATCGCAAACCAATAAGATATTTTATTTTTACGATTTTATTCGGTTAGCCTGTACGTTCTGGCACAGTGTTATGCAATAGATAATAGTTATAGCTGCGGGTACGTTATTTGATATAATGAGACGAATCTGCCTATAATGTATAATCAGTCATACTACCATTCATTTTAAACCTGATTGCGCAATCTTTTGCACGTTTATATGAAAATATCTCGTACGAAATTTTGATTTGCGATTAATCTCATGGACCCCATGGATCGTTTAAAATTCTCGTCATGCGATTTGAGTTTTAATACAACGCGACTTTACATTTCATTGTGTGAATAGGCCATTCCAACGATCATCTCGAGGTGGCACCACAGCTTACCTACTAATATAAGTACCTAGTTTAGCTGTAGTGGCATTTAAGTCACGCAATGATGTTGCATCGCATCACCTGTTAAAGAGGGGTAACTTTTATTGCAATTTTTTGTGGTTGATGACGAAAATCGTAAGTTTATTTGTTCCCTCTTTAATTGTGTGGTATCGTTTTTTTAAAACACGTTGCATAGAATACAGCACGTCTTTGTTTGCTATGAATTCCGTCAATTCGACCCATAAATATAGCAACATGATCTGTGCACGAATGCTTACCGGGACGGGAGGCGCCATAATGAGAGTTCCCCTCTGTCAAAGTGGGTACGCAAAAGAGAGTACGCACACAAATATATGTGTGTGTCTGAAAGTATGATATTGTTTTAATTGTTCAGTGTAAGTTCCATAGTGAGAGTCGATTGCTTTTCTAGTGGTTTTTATGAATACGATTTCCCCTAGCAACATATAAGAGACAGGCATGTGTAGAGCAAACGTGCTATGTCTAATGTTATTTTTAAACTATCGCGGTTTCTAACACTCATACTTATAGAATTCGGAACATCACGCGAAATACTATTTACTTACATTCACCGACGTTTCGAGCACCGCGCACCGCACCACAAAAGTCCAATCGCTACCACGGGCGCTGCAACGTGCTCGAAACGTCGGTTAATGTAAGTAAATAGTATTTCGCGTGAAGTCCCGAATTCTATAAGTATGAATGCTATGTCTATTCTCCTTGTACTGGCAGCGTCATTGTCAGAGACGCTTATAACTTAGACCACACAACGAAGGGTGTCGCCCTATCCTTGTTCCCTGCCCTTGATGTAATATCTGGGATGAACCAACTGGAAGTAATTGATGACCTAGTACTCTGCTTACCCAGTTTCACTTCTGACATTAATTGACAATATTGTTGTTTAGTTTGAAGACCTTGAAATTATTGACTGTAACTTCATTTTACTAATTACTAGACATTGAGAGCATAGTTACTCAATGTTAGTAGATTAACAGTGCATTGGACTGAAGCTTCGATAACCTTCGACTATTGTTCTTTAAATTAATTAAACACTTTTTAGGGTTCCGTACCCAAAAGGTAAAAACGGGATCAAATTATTGAGACTCCGCTGTCCGTCATCATCTTACAATCCCGGGTTCTTCAAGAGGAGCGCGAAGAGGGCCACATCACAGGGCCGCCAACTTGAGGACCACTGTCAAAAGTGGCCCCAAATCGCTAGATGCGCCACGGCTTTCCATTAGGCTGGTGGCGACGTCAATGTGGCGAGCTAAATATACATACATACATATAATCACGCTTGTCTCCCATCGGGGTAAGCGAAGACTATGGCTTTCCACTTGCTACGATCCTGACATACAACTTTCGCTTCTTCTACTTTCATAACTGTTTTCATACACGCTACACTGTTTTCATAACCGGCGGGTTAAGGGTACTCTTGACCTTGCCTTTTTCCAGAACGTCTCTGATTTGATCGGCATGCGTACGCCGAGGTTTACCCCTACCAGTTTGCCCATTCATTCTCGCCTCATAAATCTGCTTTGTCAGTCTATTCTCATCCATTCTTTCCACGTGTCCAAACCATCTAAGCATCCCATTACAGTCCATTGATGTATTTCTTTTGCCGCTTTAACAACAAATACAAAACAGAAAATAATTACTAAAGGGAGGCTCCCATACAACAGACGTAACTTATTTGCTATTTTTAGGCAAAGAACCCTCCGTGCGCAAGGCCAACTCGCACTTTGCCGATTTTTATCAAACACAAGCTATTGTAACGACCAGGGATTGAGGGTCACTATCAAACACAATGTATTGTAACGACCAGGGATTGAGGGTCACTATCATTGCCGAGTCAGTGACCTTCAAGTTCAGGGACCAAAGATATCCATAATCATGACCTTCTGAAACCCGGGATTGTAAGAATAAGGCAACATACAGCTCGTCAAAAGTTAAAAAGCTTTGGGATAGGTATGACGGAGAAAATTATTTCATTTTGTTTCAGTTATGAACCGGTAAAGAAATCCTACAAGTTACCAATCAATGGTCACTCTACTCATAGTTACAATTTATTGTTGACCTTACCCTACTACCTAAAAGGAGTCTCCTATGTAGTGTCATTAAATTATTATAAAAAAATTAAATTGTAAGTACCCATCAATTTTTCATAATCTATCTTTATTTTTACATGTTTTACTATAGTACTGAGGGGACTAAAGCATCAGGCATAGGTACCTATTCGACAAATCCAAATAATCTTGCCGTATCCCAACTGTGTATGGAGGGTAAAGACTTGGTTTGACTGCCTCTGTGGCGCGGTCGGTAGTGATACCGCCTGCGGTGCTGGAGGTCGTGGGTTCAATTCCCACCGGAGACAAATATTTGTGTGACCCATAAATGTGTTTCAAGAGTCTGGGTGTTTCTATGTATAATATGTATGTATTTAAAAAGTATATAAGTATTTATATCCGTGGTCTGATACCCATAACACAAGCAGGTTATTCCTAGCTTACTTTGGGATCAGATAGCGTTGTGTGAAATGTCCGTGAATATTTATTTATTTATTTATTGAAAGAGTTTGGTGGCACAAAATTATTCTTAGGAACCAATAAACTGTGTTAGCAACTGAATACATGCACAAGTGAACGCAAAAGAGTAGTCGTGAGTTTTATTGCCAGGTTCTTCACAGGTTCTATCTAATGCCTTGCGAATCTGGCAGTAAATTTAAATGTAGAATCTACCATTTGTATGTTCATGAGTGTTACTTTGTGACTGTGAGCTACATGAATAAAAATATTTTCATTTTATAATCGTTTTGCAACTAGTATATTATTGTACCTAGAAGTATTTCACTGATAGATAAGTTATCAATCACCAATATCTCACCCAGTCACAGAACCTAGATCATTTCCGTGTCAACTGGGTCACCCCGATCCATTTTGTTTATTGAAGTAATTGAAAAGTTTCAAACTTTATTGATCGTTAGATTTTTATTGTGTGTTTTAATGTTATCTGTCAATCTGATTTCGAATGCTTTTATATAACTACTAGCTTACCCGCGTAGCTTCGTTCACGTCACATAAAAGACAGATATAGAGAGACATGTATTAAAATCATGTTTCCCGTCGCGTGTTATCTATATTTCCCAATGACTGCCTACCACTGTCACTTCTATCTGCATTGTGCTTAAAAATCACTTTTAGACCCATGCTCAGTTTTAGGTGAACGATTACGTAGTAAGCGGTGTACACTAAGGTTTAAAACGCTCGTGGCCCCGCGGACTCAGTGTTCTGTAAACAATCACTGCAGTACGCAACTGTTACTATGGCCAATCCTGTGACCACTTTGTGACATTTATTTGAGCGTTTCCGTGCCTTGGAAGGCACGTTAAGCCGGTGGTCCCGGTTGCCAGTAAAATGACTGTCGTTAAACCAAGTTGAAGGCCTTTTTAAGCGGCTTCAACAGCAGGCAGTCACTATCTGCGCCTGTCTGCCACTTCGGGGATAAAGGCGTGACCATTATGCATGTATGTATGTACTAAGGTTACTCATAGATGGGTCATTGTTGCTCTATCCTACCGGCTGTCAGTATCATGATTATCATCAAGTAAATATTGCAACATGTTTAAGCCAGCAGGTCTCTGTCCGTTTCAACACGCCAATCAACTCACCACTGCGTACAGTTCAGTTAGTAACAATTTTAGATAGGTACTTAATATGTTTTATGTGTATGATTAATAATATGTAACTTTATTTATGATCGACATGACCTTTTTGAATTTTGAACGTTTGGCTTTATTCTAGTAAGAGTTTCTAAGAGAAAAATCAACACTTGTTTTTTTTCATGTGGAAATCCTATTGGATACTACACCAAAATCCTACTGGCCTTTTTCACACACACCACATGGTGCCTTTTTCAGCTGCCTATGGCCGGGAGTCCAGGGTACGCCATGGAAGGATAGCCCCACGACAATTACCTAGCCAAATTAAAATTCAATACCTATTCGTTACATACATAACTATGCTAATTTAGTTTATTTTAACTCAAAGTCACACTCGACTCAAATGAAATGAAACAGCAGGAAATTGGTTCCTGCTGTTTCAATTCTACAGATTTTAAATACCAGAAAAGAAAATTGAAGGGGATTCCCATACAAAAAACATGAATTCCATACGCGGGTCCGACTTGTACTTGGTTGATTTTATTCGCATGCGATTTTAGTCTTCATTTATTTACAAGTTTCAAATGTTTATTTTTCATACTTTTGTAAAGACATTCGCGTTGTATCAATGAATATATAATTTATCTAAAGTGAAATGTCAGTCAGTGACTGAATACGACATCTTACAAAGTAGGTACATATACCTACTTTAACTTTGATAGTTGTAGGTCATTAGGTAATAATACAAATGGTAGGTTATCTCTAAAATAAAATCTTATTAATATTTATAGATGAGAAAGTTTGTGAGTGGATGTGAGGATGTCTGCAAGTTTAACTTTAAGGCTCGAACGGCTGAACGAATCTGGCTGAAATTTGAATATGGCCTAAAACAACACAAAGGCTACTACTTATCCGAACAATAATTTCCTGTGGGAAGCAGAAACGAGAGCAAAATTCCACGAGAGAGTAGGCGCGGGAGCTTGGACCTCGTTTGAGAAGCTACTGTTATGGAGTCATTTTTTTTTTTTTTTTTTTTTTTTTTTTTTATAACACTCGAGTGGCAGACAAGCATACGGCCCCACCAGATGTACCGGTGGTCACCGCAGCCTATGGACGTTTGCAACACCAGAGGCGCCACAATCGCGCTGCCGACTCTTTAAAAACCTTCTAAGTCCCCTTTTGAAGAACCCCATACTGTAGGCGTTTGGGAAAACCGAGGCAGGGAGATCATTCCACAACCTAAGCGTACGCGGAAGAAAGCCTCTACCAGATCTCACCGTGCTCAAGCGCTCAGGACGCAACGTGTGAGGATGAATACCCTGTCTATGGCGAGCGGTGCGATGATAGAATGTAGCCGTAGGCATCATATCAAACAATTCTTCAGAGCACAAACCGTTGTACAGGCGGTAGAACACACACAAAGAAGCAAAGTCTCTCCTGTCACTAAGAGGTTCCACACCACCTGCAAGTATGGGATCGTTGACAACTCTCATAGCTCGCCTTTGCACCGAGTCAAATGGACGAAGCTGGTATTCGGGTGCCCCCGCCCAGAGGTGACAGCAGTACTCCATATGCGGACGCACTTGCGACTTATAAAGAAGCAGTGCTTGCGCCGCAGTAAAGTACCGCCGCGCCCTTCTGAGCACTCCGAGCTTCCTGGACGCCAGCCTGGCCTTGCCCTCCAAGTGACTGCGGAACTGCACATCACTGGAGATGTCAACACCAAGGATCCCTATACTTTCAGAGATGGTGAGAGATGTGCCCTGAAATTGTGGCGCCACAGTGAATGGGGTCTTTTTTGCGGTGAAAACACAAACTTGTGTCTTGGTAGGGTTGAATTGGACAAGATTTTGTCGACCCCAATCGGACACTCTATTGAGAGTAGCCTCGACTTCAGACACAAGTTGTTCACGACTTTCTTCCACTGCAACCCGAGAGATACCGGGGCGGCCCGTGTAATAAGTGTCGCCCGTACTGTCGTCCGCATAACAATGAATGCCGTCAATAGACAACATGTCATTGATATGCAGCAGAAACAAATTTATTTAATTCACCTGTATAAATCCTCACAAATAAAAATCACACTTTCTCTACCCGAAATTAGTAATTTACAGCACTTACTTACTCATCTTGAATATCTACTAATTTGCACTATTTAAAACATAGAGTTGGACTTTTATATTTTTTGTAGGTATTTGGTCACTCACCTATCAATAGGTAGGTACACGTTTTAGAGAGATACTTAAATCGTGGCCCCGTGGTCTCAGTGTTCTGTAAACGATCTCTGCAGTAAGCAACGTTTACTGTCACCGATTGTGGGTTTGCATATTTATAAAACCAAATGCAAAACTTATCGTTCAACCACCTTCATCCGAGTGTTATTGCCAAACGCTTCTCCCTCATTTGAACCTAACTCTTCAGCCAAACTATGCCGCGCGAACTGCACCTTGCGTTACTGCGAATATTGCACTAATAGTCACACCACACACTTTCCTACTCACAATGTTCATCGCGTTGTCCCCTGCCTCGCTCGTATTGCGACTCCTTCGACTCGCGCTAAAAAATAAGTGACATCTCTGCCCATTTTCCTTGCTATTTATCTCGCTATTCGTCGATTATGTGACTGTAGTATTAGGGTCATGTACTAGTCTACCCTTTTAACATAATAAAATGATGGTATATATTGCTATGCAGGCTCGGCGATGTCGCGCTGGCGCGGCTTCGATGGCGCGGGGTGAGGCGCCTTGGCTAGGCGCCCATGCGCGCCTGGCTCGTCGTGTGTGCGGCGCTCGCGCTCGCGCCGTGCCGAGCGACCGCTGCCGCGCACGCGCACCCCCCGCACCCCCCGCACACCCCGCACACGCTGCACACGCAGCACACGCAGCACTCGCCGCGGCTCAACTACGCCACGGACCCGCAGCGGCTGGAGCGGATCAAGACACAAATACTTACCAAGGTGAGACTGGACTGTCCTAATTCTGTGTGCCAAAATCCATCAACACCAGTTCGCCGATTTTGGTGTAATACCATAACATCAACTCAATTTTCTTTCGTTACATGTGGTCATACTTCTAGTTAATTTTTTATTGATGTGATGTTTTTATTATGATCTTACCAGTTGCATCCCATGATCTAAATCTAGCTAGGATTTATTTAAATCCTGGTTGGGTTTTATTGATATCTTTGCTTTTGACTGTTTTTCCATTGTTGAGAGCGAAAAAACTTCTATCTTTCCTTCAAAATTAAGGCACATTCGCCAGATTCTCGTTCATTGTGATCCACTGGCAGGTAAAGTTGGCTTGGCCCACAAGAACTTGCAGGGCACTGGTCTTAATCCTTTTAGAAAACAAACTTAAACTTAAGTCAAACTTGATTGGTTTTCAAGATATAATATTTTCTAAAATATATTTTAAAATCTGTTCTCCTACAGTTGGGGCTCACATCGCGTCCGATGCTCCAGGACGCAGCACCACGCGACGTGGTGCGACAGATACTCGCCCGCGCCACAGACCCCGGGCCCCCACCCAAAGAACCAGACACAAACAGCGAACACGCCATGAGAGAAATTATTGCAATAGCTCAGAAAGGTACACGCGAGATAGGCAGATACCTATTATAGATTTATTCCATATTCCAATAAAAAAATATTGCAATTAATAAAAGTCACACACACATGAGAACATTCATTTAAGGAATAAAATAAAATACATGATGAAGTACCTTCATTAATGTCGAACAGGAATAAAATTGAAATTATTAATTCACAGTACAATAGCTTGTATCAATAGCAGTTAATTAATGGAATCTTGCCAGTAAAAAAGCAAAGCTTCGCTTTAAATTCAAACACCTAAACGAAAACTATAATATTCTTATAAATTAACATTATAAGGAAACTTAATTATACGTATAAGTCCACATACATAAATGTTTATAACGTAATTGACAAGTTTGCAACGAACCCATCACTGCGGCAGCATTTAAATTGGGTCATTTCAAGCTGTAGTGTTTTATTGCCACATAAATTTGGCCACAACATTAAAACAGCCTAATATTGTCCACAACTTTAACTACCGATAATTCTGTCTAGACTTAGTACCTACTTGATATAAAATACGTTGTTTTACGGAAGAGACCGCAGCAAAAAATATGAAAGCTAATGAAAGCCCGCCATCATTGATATTAGAATTTCAGTTGATTGTTATCTTGTATGTGTGTTACTTTTATCTTATTAACATATTCGATTTCTATTGTATTTCTTCTCATCTGCGTATTCTCTTTCGGGAGCAGGAGGCTTGGCACTAGATATACATAAATAATAATGTTTTATGTTAGCTAATAGATCAAAGTTTGATTATACTTCTTTTCGATTCTTCTCCGTTGTTTTGATGATTGATTCGCTTTGATTATTTTTTGAGTTAAAGTTTGTGTATGATTTAAATGGTGCTCTTTGAATTATGGGCTGATAATTCATTGAGTTTCCTTTACATTCTTTATTTATATTTATTTCGTTAAATCTTTTTTTTTTTTTAACATTTTTTTCTTTATTTAAAATTTTTCTTCATTTTAAACTTTAGGTTATTGTTATCGTTTAAATATTATCCAATTCATTATTTTTAAGTGTTTTGATTTAATCATAGCGTTTATGCTTGTTAAAATGATGATAATACTTTATGAATAAGTTATTTTATCCTCATAGTTAGGAGTAGAAATGGCCCATCATTTATTAATGTTACTGGTTTATTAACAATTAACTATTTATATGACAATGTGTTTTGAAAGTATGTTTACAGATAAACTGAATTGATGCAATACTTCGGTTAAAAGAGAAACAAGTAAGTAGCGGTCATTGTCAAACTCTTTTATTTGTGATTTTTTTTGTAAAGCTATTAATTTTCCTCCTGCCTCGGTTTTACCAAACGCCTACAGTATGGGGTTCTTCAAAAGGGGTCTTAGAAGGTTTTTAGAGGGTCGGCAGCGCGAGTGTGGCACCTCTGGTGTTCAAACGTCCATAGGCTGCGGTGACCACCAGTCCTTCTGGTGGGCCGTATGCTTGTCTGCCACCTTAGTGGTATAAAAAAAATAAAAAACTACCATTTTTCACATCAAAATAAAGCATTCAATTTGAAATATTTTGTCTACAATAGTGCAATAAGATGAATCTTAAGATTGTATTAAGTCACGCATGTTCATGTAAAGGGTAGCATTACAGTTACCCTTTTCCTCAATTACATTTTACGATGCAACTATTGTGATATACGATTGGTACCAAAAGCAAGATGTAAATTGTGTGTTTACTTCTAAAACGATGTGTCAGTAGTTGTAGACACAATGTTTCTTGTTTTGAACAACTCACAGAGGGGGCACTTTGCGTAACTAGTCACGAAAGTTATTTTCTTAGTTTTATTTTTTCTAGTCTCTCTCCCGAAACGTCTTGTACAAGAAATTCTGTTTTATCTAGCTTTGTATAATATATTTACCATCTGCTCTCTAGGTTAAACATAACTAAACATTATTATGTAACGCTGAGACTATATAACGAAAATATTTTGTAATTCACACAAACATTTTTTTCAAACTGGGAATTCGACAAGAAACATCCGCAACGGTAGTCCCGGACAGAATACTATTGCGGTATTGAAAATAATACTATTTAATGCAATAATCATTGCTTTTTTCCAAAATTCACTCTATAATATGAAAATGAATAAGTTTTAGAAATGTCCACCTTCTAAGTTGATGTTTGCTTTAAGTAAGATGATCCTCGAACGTAGCTACGACTTTCTATTAAATTGACGACTTTCATTTCGCCTCTACTGTCCCACTGTTGGCCACTGATCTCATTACAAACTTCCACATCAATCTGTGTGGTGTTTTGTTGAATTAGGCCTATGTTTTCTGATTTAGAATACAACAATCAAAAGTCAAGGCATATTCTAACTTCTTATTATTTTCCTAATGCAAATAAAACGGAAACATTATTAATTATAGTCTATTATGTTTCAGGCTTCATTAAAGGTGCTGTGACAGTCTAAGTTGACCAGTGTGTCAGCATCTTCTCTAACACCATCTGGATCACGAAGATAATAGCGGTAAGCAAAATTATTGCTTATTTCTTGTTTCTTTTTCTGTTTTATAACATTAAGTTCGTAACACATAGGTTTCTCTTATCACTGCAAGAATAGTTGCCAAAATTTTAACCGCTATTTTTAAGTATTTTATAAAATCTTAACTCTGTCTTAACTAAAAATCAATCGTTAATGGTATTTAGTAATGAACTGAAGGATATTATTTTTCAAGTATATTGATTTTTTTATCAAAAACACTTAGTAAGTATTAATGTGATATCATAAATAGCATAGAAACTGATATAAAACCTCCTGTAACAATAAAGAAATATTAAGTTCCTGTATTTCTAATAATAAACATAATCCACCCACCGATTTTCTCAAGGATTGTTATAAGATAATATTGCTTTCACCCCTCTTTTCCTTAATTCGTCACCTATCACACGAGCTATCCATCTTTCTTGGTCGTTCTTTTCATCATTAATATTACTCGTATCACTGTTTCCGTCACTCGATAGATAGTCATCACATTCATAGTTAATTGTCTCTTAGAATCACAAGCAATAATTATAAATGGGTTAAGGTTGAGTATTTGATCAATACTCCTACAATTATTGTTACTTTTAGGGTACCTATTAATGTTCATTTTCAATGTTTTTTTTTAATTTTAGTGCCTGTTACCTCTTTTTTATTAAAACTTTTTTTTTATTTAATGTAAATAAAATCCTACATGGACGCTATTAAAAATCACACGTTCCTAACCTAATAATACCCACGGTCTGGAGCCCCGAGTAAGCACTCGGAAGGATGATCCCAGGACTTATATTGAAGCTGACCTGCAGAAATAGTTATTTTACTGTCAGATTGTAAGATAGAGCCTGGCAATAAAACACACTGCCACTACTAAGTTACATATTAAAGTACTGTCACATGGCTAAGTCTACAGAGGCACAGATTGCTAGCCTCAGACAAACACTTAATCATAAACGACAATAGTACAAATCAGTAAAACAATTTCAATATCAATAATGACGCTGTCTTGATAATCCTTTTAATGACGTTCAAATTGATGAATTATAAAGGTTTACATGAATAGTAGGTACCCATAATGATGTATTATACTTAAGTGTTACGATTACTTTTAGTACGTTTGGTGATACAAAATCATTATAAAAAAGGTAGATACTTATTTTTCATAGTAGCTCAAATAAACATATCGATGCCCAGGTCCTAAAACTATTGTCACCAGCCCAAATTCGGCTATATCACAATGTTTTTTGGCGATGCAAAACACACAATTATTAATAAAGCTCTCGTTAAGATCGGATACCTTTTTTGTTCTACAGTGTCATAATGAACATATAAAAAAGGTTATTCGTACTTTTCTATTGTTGACGAAAAATGTTGTTTCTAGAAGTTAATGTAGGTACTACGTGAACATTGTAACTACTAAGTTGAAATGGTGCTGCTGGCTTTGTTGAACTACTGCTAAAGTTGTGCAGTTACAGTTTTTATTGAGTGATTACCACGATATATTAAATTAGGTGTAAGTGACACTTTGAAGCTCACTGCGGTCACCGACTTCCCTTAAATCGACATAATTAGGAAGATATGGTAATGAAAGTGAGGCCCCAGTGGTAGCCGTAGGTCTGTTGGGAGTCCTTTCAAGACTGTTAGGTCCTACCTGTGTTGACCTACCTACTGGGTTGTTGTGACCTACGTGTGTTTTTAGTCAGTACTCGTAGGAGTTTGGCATAGCATCCATGTATCACGTTTAAAAAAAAAGGATAGGGCTTGAAAGGGTAGCTGTCAGTTGTCCCTAGGATCGGACCTGAACTCCAAAAATCTGATCGCCTTCACACACACACACACATTACAGACATACAATATGCTAGCTTGATGCTGAACAGTTACCACCAATGAGAAAATTTGGCCAGCAGATGACTTTGCGCTTGTAAAAAAAAGTCTTTAACTTGCTCTTTTTTTCTAAAATTAGAGAAAGGAAAGTAGAAATCTGTTGTTAGAAACAAAGACACACGTACATATTAAACAGACAATAGCTATTTTGGAAGTTGCATAATTTTATTCTTTCCATTCTATGGATTATTTTGCATTCCTGGTTTTAAAATAGATAAGAATAAATAGTGGGGCTGTGGGTGCTGGTTGTAAATCGCGTTGGCCTGGCTCTCGCCCAAATGTTCTCTTGTATAACGCACGCCGTAACACTCCTCACACATAGATAAAATTATAGTAAAATTTCGATTTAGTAAATAAGATAGAGCCATTGTAGTTTTTGCTGAAACGAAAAATAGCACTGCATTTTGAAGTACCTACCTAACTGGCGTGGGAACCATCAAGAAAGAAACGTAAGGTACCGAGGATGTCCATCCGTCAGATATAGCGATGACGAGTAAAAGATCGCATGTTGATGCGGAAATCGTAGCACCAATCTTTGTGGCGTGAATTGAAAGAGTTCTACGTCTAAAAGTAAACTGCTATACTATTATGATGATGATGGTTAATTGACCTACATGATAATACATTTTTAAAGTCATCGTACATGCAACGCCATCTAGTCAGAATGAGAGCAAAGCTTATACATAACTTACATATACTAATAGAACATCTCAAAATAGGATGTATATGGATAAATAAATAAATTAATAAATAAATAAATGTCGTTAAAATTTTACAATTAGGAATTAAATTCAATTTTAAATCATTGGAGGAACACATACCAAATCTACTACAGGCAGATCATTACAGCTACTAGCTACTCAAATTTGGGGTTATTTTGAGTATCAAATAACCCTCGTAGCGAACAAACACATCTACACTATTAAGAATAGTAAGTATAGAATGAAGTAGACACGCGGGGAATTAGGTAGTGCTGGTCAATATTGGTTTTAACGTTGAGCAAATGGAATATTTTACGACTGAATAAAACGACTTTCGGAATGCTGTAGATACGAATGTTGGTAGTGTAGGAATATTAGGTGAATCTTCTAGCTATGGGCAAGCTTAAATCTAGTATTCCTCACAGACATACAATAAGTTGCAGACGAAACATTAATTATGTTTGTGTGCGTTGGTCTTTCCATTCCGCTCGCTCTAAGGGGTTAGTGAATGCTGCTATCTCGTTTCTACACGTATAGCAACACTATAAATGACATTTAAAAAAAAATGACGTCCGCCTGGTTTTTGAAAGGTTTAAGCTGCCGATGCTGCAGTTTGTCGTATTAGATACCTCTCATTATTGTAGGGGCCAAACTCAGGCACTTCTTTTCAAGATTAAATTTAATGCTAACATAAAAATAAGTGTGGCAAACTGTGATTCAGCATTTAATTAGTTCAGAATTGCATTTTAATATAATGCCTGTAATCTTCGATGATATTGAGTATACAATATATAAAAATGAAGCCCGATTTCCGTGGTCACGGCATCACGCGTGAAATGCTGGACCGATTTCGCTAATTCTTTTTTGTTGTGTTTGTTTCTGTCAGGAGAAGGTTTTAAAAAAATTGGTGCAAAACTATTAGCAGAAATGGTTTTTATTGCGATTTTGAATCGGATCATATAACTGGAAACTCCGAAATGGAAACCGGGAACAGAAAGACTAAGAGATAATTTTGCAATCCAATATAGCCGCCGCGTCGAAATCACAACATTCCATGATGGGTATCGTTTAAGGGGTTTTTTGGTATGGTGAGTACGAATCACATGATAATTTTGCAATCCAATATGGCGGCCGCGCCGAAATCACAAAATTTCATGATGGGTATCGTCTAAGGGGTTTTTTGGAAATATATCATCATAGATAATTTCATCGAAATTCTTTTTTTGAATGTATAAAATATTTGCCGTTTTTGAAAGCCGTGATGTTCGTACATGACGTGTCTATATTATAATACGTCTTTGAAGAAAATGATGTTTTGTAACATCATTTTTTTCTAAAGGTGCTTTAGCCTCAATAGCATTTTTGAAGACCTATCTATAGATACCCCACACGTATGGGTTTGATGAAAAAAAATCTTTTCGTTTCAGTTCTGAGTTTTCCCCAAAATTTACTGCTTTTTTTTAGTTATATTTAAAAATCTTAATGCGGTTCACAGAATACATCTACTTACCAAGTTTCAAGTGCATAGGTCTTATAGTTTCGGAGAAAAGTGGTTGTGACATTCGGACGGACAGACAGACAGACATGACGAATCTCTAAGGGTTCCGTTTTTTGCCATTTGGCTACAGAACCTTAAAAGAGGTATTTTAAGATACTCTTATTTCATTAAAATAAATCTTATTGAACAAGGCGGCTAACTCCTTCCCTGTAGTTGCGTTAGTGTGTGTGGTTTTTATATGTGTTAGTTTTGGCGTACTTTCTAATCTCTAATGCTTTGTCTGCTACTTATTGTAAGTCTGTGGTATTCCTTAACCATACAAACACGATAATGGTAATATTATTCTTTTTTATACCACTGAGATGGCAGACAAGCACTTGATGAAAGTGGTCACCGTAGCCTATGAACGTCTGCAGCACACGAGGTGCTAAACTCGCGCTATCAAACCTGCAAAAATCTTTTAGGACACCATTTTAAATAACCTGATACTGCAGATGTTCGAAAAAACCTATAAATGCTAAAAATAGATTAAGTTATTAAAGCAATAATCTTGTGTTATTTTCATCAGGGTTTCATCTCTTATAATAAAGAACTCACATTAGTATTATTACCCGCGTAGAGATGAACGCCTTACTGGACGAAACTTTATTCATTCTCTTGGCAAAATTTATTTAAATGATTAAGAAAAATAATGGAACACTAAGCAATAAAATTTGAGAATTTACGTTATTTTTGATTATAGTTTTTGCACAATTCGCGAATGTTGAAATTTATACTGTATCGATGTGATGACGGCAAAGATACAAAGAAAACAAAATATTTAAAAAACCCCCGACTCACAAAAAAGGAACAATAAAAAAACCTGTAAAAAGTAAAAAAATAACTATTATATTTTGACCTATCTACCCTAAGTATTGAACCTTTATTATATTATAGGTCCCCCCGACGAGACAAACTGTTAGTTAAAAATATGAATACGTAAATAATATAGCTACCTATAATATAATAAAGGTTCAATACTTAGGGTAGATAGGTCATAATATAATAGTTATTTTTTTTCTTTTTACAGGTTTTTTTATTGTCCCTTTTTTGTGATTGGGGGGTTTTTTAAATTTTTAATTAATTTTTTTATATCATGCTTTTTATAGGGGTTTTATAGGGGCTTTTTAATATCAACATACGTATAGTCTAGTATCAACAATTATTCAGAGCTAATGCGAATTGCGCAAAGTGTGGTTACAGAATTAGAAATACATTCCACTCCTCATATCTTTCGAACGGCTCAACTGATTTTCATAAAACTTGCAGTATCGTGATGTATAAGTTATGACCTTTCATTTGATACCCAACACGGGTATATTTGAACACATTCAATTTTTCATCACCACTTTTACCCCTCATATCTTTGAAATGGCTTAACCGATTTTTATAAAACATAGCTAAGAACACTCTCCCCTAACCCATCTTTCAAACAAAAGAAACAGAAGGAAAATCGGTTCATCCGTTTGGGAGCTACGATGCCACAGACAGACTTACACACACACACACACACACACACACACACACACACACACACACACACACACGTCAAACTTATAACACCCCGTCTGGGTGTCCGTCGGGGGTTAAAAAGAATACATTCGAAATATGTAAATGACATAATATATCTTCCAGTAAATTTAGATAAATAGGTATTTAACTATAAATACAAAGAAGTATAGCTATAACAATTTAGTATCTATTGTTATAAGCATTAGATAGAGAATCGACAACTGTATTGATAATGAATATCAATATTGGTAATGGTAAAAATCTTGCTATACGCTAAATTATTTAATTATGTTATTCAAGAATTCTGTAATGCTCATCATCATTCCATAAAATAATTAATATCGGTTATTTATACTGTTGGTTGATGGCACTAGGTAGAACTTGCTGCACATAATATGAAATAACACCACTTGTACTGTTCCACAACATTTATTTACTTTACACCTGACTGGTTTCATTCCATAAAATAATTAATATCGGTTATTTATACTGTTGGTTGATGGCACTAGGTAGAACTTGCTGCACATAATATGAAATAACACCACTTGTACTGTTCCACAACATTTATTTACTTTACACCTGACTGGTTTCGCTTCACGGCATTCTCAAAGGTAAAAAAGTAACTTGTTGACCACTACATCATACCAATACATCTAAATTGTTATTTTAATAGGTAGGTAAGTATAAAATATGCGGACCGCGGTGTTCCTCCTTGCCTTATAACTGAATCGTGGATAGTTCGCAAGGGCGCCCCTTAAGTTCGGGGCTCTCCTCGAGACTAAGTGTATGTATGAAAGATGTTATGGTCACTTTGTCTTAAGGTTATATTCAACTATGACTATTCCTTCCTCTAAGAGACAAATTCAAGACATTTATTGATTGTTGGTGGAAATATAGTTATATATAATTACAAAATGAATTGACAGCTTTGGAGGTAAAGCACACAAAAATAAATAACAAGAATTGGGCCAAAAATAGTTATTCCTGTAGACTGATGAAAAGATTTCGATAAAAATAATAAAGAGAATGATGAATGTAATACAAAAGCGTATGAAATTACAAAGAAAATATTTATTGTGCTACTATACAGTAAATTACGCTTAAATGTACATCGGGGCCACTCCACTACATTTAAAAATAAAACATAAGAATATCCTAGCGACATATGCCTCTCGTAAATTTATAGCGTCTCTAAAACGACTTATAAAGATGTCAGAATGCACTAAAGTGCCTGAAGCCAAGCCTAGATTTAGTTCAATAAATAACACTGCATTACCAGTCGACGCCATTTCTTTGTAAAGTTTAGGTCTCACAATAAGCGGAGAATTTACTTTTATGACTTAGAACTCTTAATACGCTTAATTGTAGTTTTCTCTATTTTAATTCCGCTAGTTCTCATGCCTTATCTTTATTGGTTGTCTGTTTTATCACTCCGCTTGTAGCGTTCCGCTGCCAAAGAGAATATGTCCTTATAATTACGCGTCGTGTACGGTGGGACGGCAACAATACACAATGCATCAAAAATTATGCCTTTTGCTAGGCAATAAAATTTTAAAGTTAAATTTTGCGAATGTAGTTTGTAAGCAATTGTCGTTGTCTTCCGGTGAGTGTGTTTCTTGAATTGATACAGTTTTGTATAAAGTTGAATGTCTAGATAGGTATACATTATAATATAATGATGTATATTTGTAAACTAAAATAAAGAGCTCACCGTACAGTTCAAATTACGCACGGTCGCTGGTCGAAACTTGTCGAAAAAATCTAGAATATGCTCAGAGATGGTGTTAGTGGTACTAAATTGAGTACTTAGGTAGTTTATAAGTGAACAATACATGTCAACAATTGAGTGAACAATTGAATATTAAACTCTCAAGTTTTTCGATTGAAAACGGGTTCAATCGAGAAGCTTGAGAGTTTAATATTTATTTTTTAAACTAGCTGACCCGCGCAACTTCGTTTGCGTCATATGGGAGCGAGAAAGAGAGAAGTGTAGTATAAATATTTAGTGATATAATATTTCCCGTCGCATTTGATCCGTCACTTATGTTCATTAGAGCTGACCCAAACAACTTCGCTTGCGTCACATGAGAGTGAGAAGGAGAGAGGCATGGTATTAATATGTAAAGTGATATGATGTTTCCCGTCGCATCTACTTCCGCCCGTCCTTTTATGGTACGGATCCGACTCGCACTTGACCGGTTTTTATCGTTCACTTGACTGGCTACCACTGCAGACCACGATTACTGCCGTCGTCGTCGCCTCGCACATATTTTAAAACTTACCAAGAGGGTTATTGTAAGCGAACCGTAAAAGATAGGCATATGTGGTTCAGAACTTTTTTTTTAAACTTTTTAAGAGGAACAATTTTATAGTACACTATTTTAACGTAACTTTAACCATTTCCACAGTGTACGCAATGGTAGCTCTGAAAAGAAAGAAATTTTCCCCGTTCTCAAAACATTATTCATGGCTGCTCCGCCCCTATTCGTCCTAGCATGATGTTATACTGTCATTAACCATCCTCAATAAGTTGACTATGAAACTGTTAAATAATTTTTTAAATGCAACCAGTTATTTCTGAGATCGTAGCACAAACAAACTCTTCGGTTTTAAAATATTGTGAGCGGACCTTAAGAAATAGACAAATTAGGTTATTGTGGGCGAATCATAAAAGATAGACATATGCCGTGGCGGACTTTTTTTTAGAACTTTTTAAGAGAAACAATTTTGTAATACACAATTTTTACGTAACTTTAACCATTTACGCAGCGTACGCTTCGGAAGCTCTCAGACGGTAAAAAATATTCCCCGTTTTCGAGACATTCTTGATTGCTGCTCCGCTCCTATTTGCCTTAGCGTGATGTTATATAGCCTATAGCCATCCTCAATAGATGGACTATCAAACTGTAAAAGAATTTCCGAAATCCAACCAGTAGTTCCTGAGATCCTAGCGTTCAAACAAACAAACAAACAAACAAACAAACAAACAAACAAACAAACAAACAAACTCTTCAGCTTTATAATATTAGTATAGATTAAGTATATCATGTCTACAATTGTGCACGCCAGTTTCGAAAGGGTTAAAAGCATAGATTTAGAATTGAGAGTAGCGAAAAATTATAAATCTATGGTTAAAAAAAGCATGCCCTTTTATACTCAGATTTTATTTCTGAATTTACACTACATGTTATATAGATATAACTGTAAAAAATGTAACACCAAACGTAAGGCTTTTCTGATTTTATCCCTTAAGTACGCCTAATGAAGATGAGCTGCGTTTTTAGAGGCGTGGCAGTGAAAGACTGGCCCGGTGGTTCTTGCTGAAATTTTCCGGTTTTATCGGCGAATATCATTAGTCAGTTCAGTCTTTGACTAAAAACGGAGAAGACTAATAATATTTCGAAGGTGTTACTTGATGGTCAAATTTCTTGTTACCACGAGTATAGGAGACTAACGGAAGTCACGCGGTTTCACCCGCGTAGCTTCCGTTCCCGTGGGAATACGGGAATTAATATAGCCCAAGTTCACCGGGGATTGCGTAGCTTCCCAACAGTGAAAGATTTTTTCAAATCGGTTCTTTAGTTTCGGAGCCTATTCGATGCAAACAAACAATCCAATCTTTTCTCTTTATAATATTAGTTTAGAATACAAAAGTTTCAGCAAAACCGCTCCAGAGTTCTGCTTTATTGCTACGCATTCAATATGAACTTTTGACATCCTGTCGTGGTGTCCACTTTGCGGGAGAATAGGGAATGTTTAAATAATCTATACTCTTTATATGCACTTAGTTGACGATAAATTATTTGAATTTAGATATTATAAAGCTTGAAAAGTTAGATTTTTTGTTTGTTAAAACGAGATCATTAGGAACTATGGGTTGGAAAAAAACGTTAGGTTAGGTTAGGTTAGTCCTTTATCACGGTTAGGTACCTTTGTACCTAACCGTGATAAAGGATATACCGCAGTCATATAGGTGACACTTTTGTCACCTATATGACTGAATTTATAGACCACACTGACAATTGTAGAATAACTAAATTACTTATCAATTATCTTAATATTTACCTACTGAGACACTTACCAAATACGTAGGTATTTTTCTTTATTGTTCCAAAAATGCAATGAGCTCAAGAAATTGTCCTCTAAAATATTTAACATTAACTGCGCCACCCAAAATGAAACTTGTAATTTTCGTAGCCATTTGTTATCGTTTGATTTGTGGCAATTTTCATTATTAATGTGATGTTGAACCATGAATAGATAAACAAGGTCATAATGGGGCACTTCTGAGCTCCCGAAGTGGGAGATAATGTTTTTGTTTGGGTTTATTTAATTATTTGTATGCATAGATAGTATGTAGGTATGTATTCTATCTAATCTATGGCACTGACTTCTGAAATAGTAAGTACGTTTAAACAATTTAGGTTACCGTACTTAAAAGTTAAAAATATGACTCTATTAATGAGAGCCCGATGCTCATCTGTCCGTCTATCTGTCTGTCTGTCACATAGCTGTGTGTCATGTTATAGCTATTGAAAATTTCAGTACCTATTTGTATAGTCAAATATATATACGAATAATTAAGGGGGTCTCGTACAAATAAACGTATTTAATCGTGGTTCTTGGTACGGAACCCACCGTTCGCAAGTGCGACTTGCACTTGGCCTGTACACAGATGTGTACAAGTCTCCGTGTAGTGTAAAGAAAGTAACTCAATTAAAATTAACAAGACCCTTTTTTTAACGTGAGGGAAAATCCATCATGGATGCTATGCCGGACTCCTACCGACTAAAAAACCTCACGTAACGCCCAACACCCTACGGTCGGGAGTCCCGGGTAAGCCCTCGGAAGGATGTCCCAGGACTCCCAACAGACCTACGGCCACCACTGCGGCCTCGCCCAAGGGGTGGTTCGGGTGCTATCCCGCGTCTTTAGGGGTTTCGGGTGTGATCCCGCTTCTAAGCGGGGGTGAGCGTGAATCCCTCACGTCACGCTGTCGTCATGGGTCTGCTTCTGTAAGGACGGTGAGCAGCTCTCTCACTGTCCTCAGGCCCCAGTCATAGAGGCCGAAGTCTTCGGCGAAAACACGTGGGTGGCGCCCAGGCCGCCGACTACGGAACTCGGGTGGGAGAGTTCTCTCCCGTTCCCGCCCCATTAATAAGACCCTTCAATACGTAGCTTTCAAAATGTTGACGTATTTTATATTTATTACGTGTTACGGTAATATACAATAATGTTATGGCGATTATTTGCATCACGCTATAATCCTGAAAGGGTAGGCAAAGCTATACTATAATTCAACATTTCCTTAGTTGTATTTAACAAGTGGTGGGCCAATTGCTGTATTGTTATGGATAGTGGCAAGTTGTGGCTGTTGATTTCATTGCTGACTATAAATGAGATTCCATGCCATTGCCGATTCGATTTTGATTTATTTTGTATTGGTACATAATTCTCAAACCCAGCTGTAAGAGGGCACCTGCAGAGAATATACTAGTATTTAGGTTCCTTCTTTACTCTTACAACAATTAAGAATTTTTTTTTATTATTTTCAGGCGAACGTGATTTCGACCAAAGGTGCACTTTTATGAAGAATGGCAACACTAGTGCTTTGTGGGGGACTTTTTGAGGTATGTGCTGTCTTCAAAGTTACTCACTTAACTGTTTTGATGAAACATTTTCTAAGTTTTGGAATGCACAAATTTATAAAATACTTGCTGTTCCCTGCGGCTTCAATCCCGTAGAATCGTTATCGCGTAAAATTATAACACTCCTTTTGCGCATTTGGTTAAAAAGTAGCCTTTGTCCTTCCCAGGGCCTCGGACTATCCCTATACCAAATTTCATCTCAATCGCTCCAGCCGTTGAGGCATAAAAGCGTAACACATTTATAATATTAGTAGGGATGAGTCACCACCTGAAACATACGTTGAATAGGGCTTGATGATTGTCCTGGGACATCCTTCTGAGGGCTTAGCCGGGGCTCTCAACTGTAGGCTGTTGGGCGTTGCGTGAGGTTTTTTAGTCGGTAGAAGTCTGGCATAGCAAGAATATTCCCTCGCCTCAAAAAAAAGGAGATTGATGATTTGATTTACCTGTCAATATTTACTATGAGTGACGCTACTAGTTATAATAGTTCGTTCTTTCAATTGTTACCAGATTTTCAGAAGTTGATTAGTATTATGTATTACTAAACTATTTCGTTAACTGCCTTTTATTAGACAGTAACTTCAGAATGCTATTCATTGTCGTGCTTACATTATAATATAATTCTAGAAAAGGTCAATGGTACAGTTTGTTCCGCTAATGGTACCAAAGTACAATGAATGACATTCATAATTAGTTATTACACTCGTAAACAAACACAATTCCGGCACATCACTATCTGACCAGCTGTTTATAAATTAACGTTTATTCACTGGATAATTTACTGTATTTTTATAATGTTCGTCATAAATTATATTCATCACACACTTAGTTCTTTTATAACAAATATCACTCGGACTCCTTCATAAAGAAAATTATAATGTTACCAATTTTCTCTAGAAACCACATTGAAGATATAGAAGATCAGTCGCTACTGCTATTATTAACTTAAAGGGATAACCCAGATTTTGGATTAGAAATAGATAGGTATACTTATTCAATTCAATCCAGTTTGAAAGAAACTGAAAAGTACAGAAAAATAAACATAACTACCAAATTTAATCTTGTCTCGGTACGGTTCGGTAGCCCAATAGAACAGCATTGCCCTGACTTAGGCAAAGGTGGCAGGTTCAGTACCGTCCGAACCAAATTGTTTTTTTTTTTTTTCACTTTATAAATATATCTCCCACTACCAAGAAATGCTCAAATTATTCGTTGTCCAAAGGCGCAGCGAAGAACTAAAGCCGCCAGGCTTTGGCTACATTCTACAGAATCTCTCACTGCGGGTGTTCTGAAAAACACTTCAACCTAATGCCACTCTCTCCTTTTCAATTCCGGACACAGTCGAGAGAATCTTCGCCAGAACTGAACAATACAAAAAATCGTCTCCCTGGCGAACTATAAAAACTTGGAACTATCTGATCATGATTTCTTTAAACAGAGCGTTTAAAGGCACATCATAGGGCCGCCATCTTGAAGGTCACTGTCAAAAGTCATATGGACTGTAAAAGCTATTAAGTTGCAATGACTTTCTATAAAGCGGTCGGCATCAATTTGGCGAGTTTAGTATAAATAATTACGAGTATATTCAACTAGATATAAAATTAAACAAACGACACATTTGATGAGCGTGATATGAATGGTTCGTACCGTTCGTGGTGTAGGTAAGATGGACTGTTACTGCGCAGATTCAACGACCTTCGCTCGAAGCGCGGTAGGTCTCTGATAGCGGGGCGTTGATTACCCTCTCTCAGTGCATTTGCTTTTCTGATGCACTAGTGGACACTCGCAGCTTCGCTCGCAATTTCGAAAATAGAGAAAGTTTAATACCTAAGTGCTTGGAAATGATTGCAGATTTTTTTTTATTATAAGGCTCCAGTAGGAATTTGGAAATTACTTTACAGATTTTTGACGGCAAAAAGTTACTTTACTCTCATACTCCGCTAAATACTGGCAGCTCAGCCTTATAGCTCCGTTATTGTCTGACCACTTCATGTGTAAGGTTCTTAATAAAACTTAATGCCGTTGATAAGGCTAACGACCTTCAAGCTAGGAAATGTAATAAATCCGAGGCTCTATGCTTTCACGGACCTCGGATGGGGCCACCTTCGGGATCCAGCCCTCAGGTAGGGGGCCAGCAATGTGGCTAGATTTCTTAGCTCGCAGAGGGCGATGGCCGTCAGATAACAAGGGGATTCCGCACGTTCTCAGGTGAGGCGGCATGTCTCCTACCTAGGTACCCAAAGTCCTACGTCTCAAAATATCGAGGCTAGACGGTCCCAGCTTCACCAGGAAACCGTGGAGACATGGAAGGTGCGACTTGAGCAACCGAAGGGGGATTTGCCACAATCGCGGCGGTCAGACCGGTCATGGACCAGTGGCTGGAGAGGAGACATGGTGCTCTCTTCTACCGTTTGTCACAGATACTTACCCGGCACGGGAGCTTCGGTAAGTATCTGTCTTAGACCATATATCACGGGACTAGCCTTTTGTGAACCACCGCATATAAAAATATTCTGCTAGTCATAGCGGGTGAAGGGGGAAACACAAACACATAAAATTTCATTATCTATATATATAAAAATCAATGCCACTTTTCGTTGTAATTTTATAACTCAAGAACGGGCTCACCTATCCAAACCAAATGTTTAGGCTTTGTTCGGACTATTTAGTAGATGGTTTATGTGAAGTTTGCACAAAATCGGTCGAGCGGTTCTTTATTTATCACGCAAACGAAGTTGCGCGGGTCAGCTAGTATATATTAAAAATGTATTAATCGACAAACGCGTAATGGCTGTTGTGTGTTAATTTTTATTGTACAGTCAACTACAATGAAATGTACTAGTTTAATCATATAAAATTGATGTACTGATGTACAGTGCTTTTTATAAAGCCAATAGACCAAATGGTTTGCCTGCTCTGCCTCTTTTACAATTTATCACACTTTTTGACACACATCTTGTAGATTAATGATCTACTTGACTTTGGCTATCATTTTACATCTACTTATGCCCCCAAAAATGATTTCATTTGCAACTCTTTTTCGTCATTTGTCGTTGTCGTTGACAAGTTAAAACGTAACAAACATACAAAGACTTTATATTGTATATTGCACTTATTGATTATAATGTACTAGGTAGATTCTTTTAACCTCATTGTTAAATTAATTCTTATCTATGTTAGTGCGAACAGCTTTAACTTGTACAAAGGCGGCTGACTTTATTTTAGTAAATTAGTTTATACATGGAAAATCTGTTCAAATTCATTGTTATGATAACTAATTGTGTAATAATAACTATTCTTACGTTATCTCTGTACGTACTTTTATTGATGTTGGCAAGTCATAAATCCGATGATTTTTTAGGATACTAAGGTAGAAGACTACGCGGCCCACCTGATGTTACCACAGGCTCTACACTCGCGTTGTCGACGCGCCGTAAGAAACTACTAAGACCCTTTTCAAAGAAGGTTATACTGTAGATGTTTGGAAATACCGAGGTAGGAATTTTAAGCACATGGTCCAATTGTGACCTTCAATAAATCTTGCGGTCACGTGGTAATACCAAGATATACATGGTTTATAAAAGATCTTTTACCGTGATACCAATCCTCATCATAAAGAGTTTGTATCAGTGTAATAGAGATGTTGTTATTTTCTTTCTACTTCGTCGGTACCATAATTTTAGAATTTGACTCTTTACTAACTTTCTATTTTTTACACTACTTCTCATTTCACATGGGATATTTTTAAACGCAAAATTTACTGAATGCAAACCAGAAAATTTAATGCTGTGTAAAAAAACCAATTCATTAACTAAACATGTACTACTTAAAAAACTTATATGTTACTCAGAACGAGATGACCTTTTTAATCGAATTCACACCAAAAATGTGGTTCGTACATCGAATATATGATTTTGTAAAACAGAAATACGAATTGTTTATCAAAAATACTAACTTGCACTCTAAATTAAACAATCTTATAACGGAATAGGGTAGGTTAGGTTAGACTTTAATTGTTTTGTTCAATAAAATTTAATTTTGTAGAGGTGACTGATTAAATGGGGATTCACTTAGAATAAATGATGTTCCTGAAAGTAAATTTAGCGATGGTTTTTCCTTAAAAAAGTTTTAATATTTTTGTTGAACTAAGGAATTATTACATATATACAATTTTGATAATAGTAATTCGTTCAGTAAAACAGTTCTGCAAATACCATTTAACAGTATAACGAATTTGATTTATTTAGTGTGCATAATTAGTGTGAAAGTCAGTATTTTTGGTTTGAATTTAAAATATTTAGTTCAGAAAAAGGGAATATACAGATATCGATTTAAGTACACGCAATTGTTCCTCAAATTCTTGCATGGGCCTTTGCTGACCACTGAGCAGCAGGCGGTAATTTAGAGCCCACTATTAGTATTATAACTCAGATAACGTTCAATTTATTTGCGTTACCAAGACCTTGTTCTCAAAAACAAAGATACAGGACACTGACTCAGTCCAGGGGGCGATGTCCGACTTATCGAGGCAAAGATAGACACGAGTCGGAGCAGAAATGTTCATTCTTTACACTTTGCGTATCACAACCGACGGGGTTGACCTGATACTTGGTCCTTTGTTGGTCAAATCTAGTAGTTATAGCATTAAGTAATATATAATGAGGGAGGAGTCTCTTTTGCACTGTTAGCTAATACATAATATTTTGTAATTTTTAGGAGTGCGGGGTCGAACGTGGGTCTAATTTTTCATTTTAAAATTATTCTTCTTATTCGTAACAAGCATGGCAGCAGCGGATCTTACATTTGTTAGAAGTTAGAGAAAGGGGTAGCTAAATGTATGTAGAGAATATCCTTGGGAATTGTTGTTGCACCATGCGGATCTCAGCGGTGTTCTATGGTTATGCTCACAATTTTAGGAAGTTCTAAATCCTCACATCTAAGTTTAGGATATAAAGGCCCCCGTGGCATTGTGCCCAAAAGACTGGCAGCATTCCTCCTTAGAATAGCGATTCCTATTCGTTGAGAGAAATAACTGCCAGCCCTTCGGTCACTAGTCGACTCCTGTTTAGGATATCCTAGTTTATCGAAGTCAGACAAGTATAAGGGGGATTAGTGCGTTTTAGTCTCCCATACCTACTAGATCTTCTTTCATAATTTCCCGGCAATCCTGGCGACACATGTTGACACCAATTTGATTTTCATGTTCAATTTCCATAAAAAAATAATCAAGCGACATATTCATAAGTCCCTTTGGTTCTCCTTTAATATTAGTAAGTTTAAGAACCTTGTTGTACTTGATAGGTGCTTAATATCTCAAGTTTCATTGTACCCCTGACATTGAAAGGTATCAAATATTGTTACTTGTTTTATAAGTGATACCGGGCAAAATGGTACAAATATAATTATGGACTAATCTATTGTAAATACCTAGGGATCAATTAGACCTTAATATAATTTAGCCCAAAGGGTCAAAATAACGCACCCGCTTATGTAAAGTAATGGCGATACCAAGATTAACAGTCACTTTCACGATCGAAAATATTATTTAGTCCTCGAGTTTACAGCCATAAAATATGTTTTCAAGCTATAGTTGAAAAGCCTGGGCTTGTTGGAAGCATTTATGTTCATGGAGACAACAACCTTTTATTTTACCGTTTTTTGATACGAAACCCGACCTGTGCGACAGTTCGACTGGTACTTGGTCAGTCTTTTTATTGAACATAGTTTGCCAAAACGCACTTAGTAGTAGAATTGAAATATGTTCAAGATAAACGAAGCTCATTGATGCCCGTATGGTGCACCATAATATGGTGATCCCTCTCACGCCTTTATTCTCATACGGGCAACTTTTTAGAAAGGCAAGTTCTGGATAGAACAAATCCTGTCATCGAAGTATCTGGAGATGTTGACAAAAGTATTAGTAGATCTATTTCGTAATAATGGTGTAGGCATAATTTTCATCAAAACATTTTATGTAATACATAAACAGGAAAATTCCGATATTTTTGTGGCATTGAGAATATTTATTTCGTATCACTTAGTACCTATTATCAATAAGTTAATGTACGTGAGACCATTAGTCTAACGAAAACTACTGATGGAGGAGGATCAAACAGTAACAACACTATCAACTAATAATAATAAATTAGGGTTTTGTTTATGACTAGGAAAAAAGAAGATCTCTTGTGAAAAGTGTGGAAAAAATTGTAGTATTTATTTTGTTTATATCAATAGTTGCTGAGGTACCTAGTGTGTGTTATATAAATTATTGATTTATGAGTAGTCCTGAAAATAGAAGTGAATTTTTGAGAGCAATCAGTACTAGCACTCTTTCTCTGAACATTTAAATTCTAATTTCGAAAGCCAAAATATAAATAGAACTTATTTCAATCATTCAAACAACTCTTACAAAATGTGAACAATAAGCACATTATAAGTTTAAGACGAAACCTATTTAATACACCCGTCCGAATCCCACCTGTGCGATTAGACACAATATATCAGACACATAGACGTGTTTAGAACTGTTGTAAACACTTCTCTGTTTTGATAAGAACTGGAAATCTAAACAATTTCATTATTCTAAGCAAGCGGAGTCGTCAGTAGCACTAGTCGGGTGGTCAGGTGACCTATCATAATATTAAATTTTAACATTGACTGTGTCGTCACAACCTCCGTCCATAGACAATGATTCAATCAGTGTTTTGTAAACGATCACGTAAAGAGTATTTTAGTCCTCAAGTTCAAAAGTTGAAAAGCCTGTTGGATATGCATGTATACTGGCGGAGACAACAACCTGATATTACTGTCTTTTTGATACGAAACCCGACCTGTGCGACAGTTCGACTGGCACTTGGTCGGTCTTTTTACTGAACATAGTTTGTCATAAAACACTTATTATTAGAATTGAAATATCTTCAAAATAAACGCTATGTCTTGTCATTAGATCGCTTTGCAGAATTTGCTTTAGGGCACACGCTAAGCCGTTGGTTCCGGTTGCCAGTAATTTGAATGTAGTAAGGTCCAATTGAAAGCTTTTAGTTGATTTGAAAAATTCAACTGCTAGTAACTACAACCTGCATCTGTACATTGCATAAATTTGTGCCGTGTTACTTAAACATGTGGCGGTAGATGGGGCCTAAGTCGCCACAATACGTTTATATGAGGTGAAAGATTCGTGAGTAGGTCTCAATGGCTAAGTTAGTAAAACAGTCTTGTCATAATGCCAAAAGACGCAGGTTCCTCGTGATTGTTAACTTTTTCACAAAAAGTTATAAAATGAAGCAATTAACCTTATCAATTATAAATTGTAACAGTTTTTATTTATAACTATCTACTTAATTCAGTAGGCATAAGAGACGTGATAGTTGCCACTATCAATATTGTAATAACTAAAAAAAAACACTATCCTCGATTACTTATCATTCTCACCACCGAAACGAGATCCGTTTTACTTAAAACATTGAGTTCAATGTCGTTCAGCTACAGTTTTTGTTTGCCTACCATTTTGTTTTGATAAACAATTATTGTAATTAATAAATTATCACATTTTTATTCAAATACGAGTTTAAACTCCATTTGATTTAAAAGCTATTTCAATATCAGTAACTGTGTGACTCGTACTGTACGGCATCTCGTTAATTAGCCTAGACACTAGACGAGAGTGGTCTATCCGTACCAGTCGGTAGGTAATACCAATACCTACTACATGTTGATAAAATAGGTAGGTTATCTAGATTTCTACTATAGTGTAGTAAAATAATTTATTCCCACAGATATTCCAGGTTTTTCTTAAGACAAAGATGAAAGACAAGCATACGGTCTCCCTGATGGAAAGTGGTCACTGTTATGTTATTTATAAAGCTTGTAACGCCAAAGAAGAGAAGCGCTCGTGGCCCCGCGGACTCATTGTTCTGTAAACGATCATTGCAGTAAGCAACTTTCACTATGGCCGGTCCATGGATGGGTGACCATCCATGTGATCACTTTGTGACATTTATTTGAGCGTTTCCGTGCTTCGGAAGGCACGTTAAGCCGTTGGTCCCGGTTGCCAGTAAAATGGCAGTCGTTAAGCTATGTTGAAGGCTTTATTTCAACAGCAGGCAGTCACAACCTGCGCCTGTCCATTTAAACACGGCAATACGGCTCACCACTGTATGTATGTAACGCCAAAGACCCAAGTATATCAGAATCTTAATCGCAGGGGCATCTAGAGATATATAATAGGTAGCTAGAGAGTTTTTATAAGCCTATCGTAAACTATTTCCACAAAATAGGTTAAATTTAGAATAATTTATGATATTATTGACGGTAGTAAAATGAACACCACGCTATAAAGTAAAGGGTAAATATTGCACTTAGGACTCACACAAATAACGATTATTTAATCAAAAACGATACACAGAGGAAAATTTCACCAATTGATTCGTAGAAATTTCAATCTAGGCTAGGTTAAAAAGAGTTATCAAGTTCTCTGTATCACACAGTGCCGTCTCGGATTTTCATTATCTCTCTGTGTCTGTAAAGGGATCGTTGTAAGAGGTCTACCTAATCAGTAACATTAACCTCTCATATTTTGCTCGGATAGTTGAGCACAGAATATTTGAACGTTACCTAGTCTTATCCTGAATAAGTAACCCGAAAGTTCTGGTAAACCTGCTAACTCTGTATTCTGTTACGATCATTGTATTAAGTACTTTGTTGCACATTAACGTACTTCAGCAGGCACGTTAGTTCAGCAAGACGTCGGTCCCTGCTGCTATGTTACTAGGACATGGCAGTCGCTAAGCGAAGTTTAAAGCCTGCGCCTGTCTATTCTGTTCCACCTGTTGCTACCGGTCGAGTTAACTTTGCATCTCACCCAAGTACCTATTTAAGTACTCTTCAGTGGAAGTCAGGTTCAGAGTTAATTTGATCGAGCTATGGACCTGAATATATGTGCCTCTTCACGCTCCTCTTGAAGAACCCGGGATTGTAAGATGAAGGAAAGACGTGTGCGGTCAGGTCGTTCCATTTTTTTATAGTTCGACAGAGGTACGATCTTTTGAAAATCTGTTACCTCTTCTTACATAGAGCAAAGCGTCATAGTTAATGCATGATATGACCAAGTAGGGCAAGTAGATTAACATTACTTGGAAGAATTAAGGATAACTAGGTTATCGCAGATATTGCATTGCCATTGACTCTACACTACATTGTTGCAGTTCCGGGTATTCCCCGGATTTGAAGTGGGTCTGTTAGTTAGACGGTCTTCGGCTCTGCCTGTATTTTATTACCTAGATACTACCTATACTAGATGGTACCCGCGTGGAATTTGGTACTCGTTCCGCACCTTACCCGGGAATATAATGTAGCCCATGTGTTATTCCATACAGCAATACGGCTCACCACCTATTACGTGGGATAAAATCTATAAAAATGAAATCTGGGCATATAAGATGCCTCTGCCTACTCTTCGAGGATAAAAGCCTTGACCATAATGTATGTATCAATAATATTTCAGCTGGATCCCCTCAACAGAAACAGTAACAAACATCCAAACATCCTACCTGTCTCTTACAATACTTACTCACTCACAAACTTTTGCATTTATCTTAGTAATATTGTAAATGTAAAAGTTTGTGAGTGTGGATGTTTGGATATGTAGATGTTTGTTACTGTCTCAACTAGTTTTAAGATCAGCCGGCTGCATGTATGTGGCTGACATTTTTTTCTAGAGAAAGATTATAGTTTGGAATAACACACAGACTTTTTATCCCTGGAATAAATTCCCATGGGTCATAGAAACGTTTCCGTATCTGTCTGTTTAGCTGCGGAAAATATATATCCTTAGGACGTAACGAAACTGAATACAGTGCACATCTTCAGTTTGTTTTTCCTCATGAATGCTATGCCAGACTCCTACCGACTAAAACACTCGGTTGCTTTTGCAGTGGTGTATATAAATACGATTTCCCCCGCAAAATATGATAGACAGATATGTATAGTATAAAGCAAATATGCTATGCCTACTACCCTTGTAAGTTCTTTGACATGGTTCCGCATTCTACTCATTGCGCGGATTATTTTAATAACGATATCAAATTATCATGGGCCCATATATTTACCATGACATTGTACAACTGGCGACGCCGTTAGATTAGGCAAAAATAAAAAAAAAGTAAAAGCTTCCATAACTCTTAGGTAACATTAATTTTCAAGTTCCTAGCGTCCACTTACTCGTTGCGTCTATAGTTGTTCGTTGCGTTCATATCATGATAACCTATCATAACATTTTTATCTTTTATTTTTTTCAGAATTGCACGCGGTCAAGTTGCGGCTGTAACAAAAAACCGATGCCGGTGACGTCACTCTTGCCCTAGGGGTCATCTCCACAGCAACGAGGCTAGTAGTGCTAATTCGCCTAGCTTAGCATCGTTGGAATGGAGATGACTCCTAGGTCGGAAGTGTCAGATATATTCAGAAAGCATGCTAACAAAATGAGAACGCTAAAGAAAGTAACGTTCTATTATGTAATACTATTATATTATGTTTGGTCCTATTTAAAATAAAATATACAGGTAAGGATTTTTTTCTTACATCCCAATAGAATCCCGAACAACGCGTGCTGGACAGAGGTGCCACCCTCACACAGTGGAGATAATCGTCGCTAGAACTGAACGATTCAAAAGATCGTTTCTCTGTAGAAGCATAAAAACCGGGAACGACCTGCCAGCGCACGTGTTTCCCTCCTCTTACAATCTTGGGTTCTTCAAGCGGAGCGTGAAGAGGCACATCAGCAGTTTCGTCTTGGTCTAGTGGTTGCAGTACCTGGCTACGGATTTGAAGGTTGGGGGTTCGGTTCCCACCTAGAACAAAACTCATTGTGTGCTGAGCACAATGATTTGTTCTGTGTCAGTCGTCCAGGTTTCATAGCACACGTTAATAATTAGCTTTAGTTCGGATTTATCAAGCCGAAATAAAGCTTAATCCCTACTAATACATATTATAAATTCGAAAGTAACTCTGTCTGTCTGTCTGTTACGCTTTCACGCCTAAACGGCTGGATCGATTGAGATGAAATTTGGTATAGGGATAGTTCGAGGCCCTGGGAAGGACATAGGCTACTTTTTAGCCGACTGCGCAAAAGGAGGGTTATGATTTTACGATATAACGACTCTTACGCGATAACGACTTCTACGCGGTCGAAGCCGCGGGGAACAGCTAGTATCTTAATATCTTAAAGTTACCAATATTATAAAAATAAAATTGGTTTGTTTGTATTGCGATATGGTGCGTTAATACTGAACCGATTTTCAACAACTCATGTCAAACTCGTATAGCTTGACATGAATTTTTACATGAAGTTGATATGGGAATAATATTCCCATATTTTTTGTACATATGGGCATTATAGGTGGGTGGGAATAGTCCCTCTAACACCTAAACAAGCGGTGAAAAGTGGTCAGAGTGGCTGGTGTCAGATTTAGGACGTTTCGCGATTTGTATGGAATCCAGACACCGCCACCTAGTGGTAATCTCAGGGACCCGCTTCGACTCCATAATAATTCACATTATTCACGCTTCACAGTGAGCCACGATAGGTGGTCGCTAAATTACACTAGGCATTCGAAATTGACTGCTAAAGTGAAAGTGTAAAGTGAATCTAAGGAGGGAGGAAAATAGGGGAGGTCGCTATCTCAATTCCTTTGCAGGCAATTGTATTCTAATGTACAAATACATGTAGGTTTGACGGTGAATTAATTTAAAAAAACTTATTAAATTAAATTTGAACCAGAAAGTTTTAGAATTTTTTTAGATGACATGGCTGTCTAGCACACAAATAGCTCCTTTCTACATAAAAAAAAACTGTATTAGATTTTAAAATAAATTTTTGATAGCAGCCGGACTGAGTATCTTGGTGTTTTCTTCTCAGTCTGTGGCATTTTCGAACCCTCAGTACAGTCACCACAATTTAGACGATTCTAATTTACTGGAACCTTACTTGAACCGGACACTTTGAGAATGGCAGTTGGCTTGAGACTTGGCGTCCCGCTCTGCGCCCCACACCTTTGCCCCTGTGGTGTTACCGTTGACTCTATGGGACACCATGGACTATCCTGCTTAAAGAGTGCAGGTCGCTTCTCTCGCCACGCTGCGCTTAACGATATCATTCGCCGTGCTCTTGCCACCATCGGTGTGCCCGCTCTCTTAGAGCCAAATGGCATTTTTAGGGACGATGGCAAGAGACCGGATGGGATGACCTTAATTCCGTGGGAGATGGGTCGGGTCCTAGTCTGGGATGCCACTTGCGTAGACACATTGGCCCCGTCCCATTTTCCTAGAACAAAAGAAAAAGCCAGCGCAGCAGCGGAAGCGGCAGAAAATAAAAAGATAACCAAGTATAAGGGTCTCGGCTCGTCGTACAATTTTATTCCAGTCGGTGTCGAGACCCTAGGTCCTTGGGGTCCCAAGGCGCATAAATTCTTTAAAATTTTGAAGAAGCGTCTTGTGGAGTCTACTGGTGACCTAAGGGCTGGCAGTTATTTCTCCCAACGAATAGGCATCGCCGTTCAAAGGGGGAATGCTGCCAGTCTTTTGGGCACAATGCCACGGGGGCCCTATTTAGATTTAGTTTAGTATTATTTATTTTGTAAATAGTTATTACGCTTTAATGTATATACCATTTGTCTACCATAAAATTAAATTAAATTATTCTAATTTTCATTTTTATATTTAAAAAGATTAAATTTTATTTTGTTTTACATTTTATTCCATCTCTTTTCAGTCAATTTACCAGGATCTCTGAATCACACAGTCGCGTCGTGAGTTGAGAGACTTTAGTTTCGATACTACGACGACGAGGTCAAAAATATAAAGTATTTTGTGGTTATCATAATATTTAGATCATCAGATGAAGGAGGTGGGAGGGAAGGGAGGGATATGATATTTAGTGGCGGAGGGGCAGCAAGACCAAATGACTCAACTCACGCGACTTATGATAATTTTATGTATGAAGGAACAGTTGAGGAATATTCAATACTAGATGCTACTTGTGTGGGCATGCCTACCGTACAGATAACAGATGTGAATTGTTGGAACAGCTACTTTGTAAGTTCGCATGCGGAGTGCTATCTTATCTGAGTGTTGCCGGATGCGGTGCACGTGGCGGATCTTCACAAGGGAGAAAGTTTTTAGTGAGAGAAATACTGTTCCCTTTCCATAACATAATAATACAGCTATGCCAAATAAAAAGTGATCCAAATTGAAATGGACTTGGATAGCTTATTTGAGATGGGTTCCGGTTTCGGTCGGTTTCGACAGAAGGCACATTAATCTGTTGATCCCGGCTGCCAGTAAGGTCATAATGGATTTACTACGTTGGACTGGTTCTGGTGAAATGTGAGCGAATAAAATATCTTTGCCTACCCCTACCGAGATATTCGGGGTGCAAGCCAGGCTCATATGCAAGTGGTTGGAGCAGCCTTACAGATAAGGTCATGGCTAAGAGGACAAAAAGTCAAAAAAAGTTACATCCTTTCTATCCAGCGTGCTACAGGAAAGTCGATTGCCCTCCCATTATCAAGAAATTTGGCGGAGTCCTCGTCCAGCAGAGGACTTTATAGGCATTTGATTGATTGATTTAATAGGTATGTATGTATGTTTCTATAAGCATTTTACATAAGGTTATCCGAGATAAAGATTTCGGATAACCTTATTTTGTAACTTATCGGGCAGACAATGGTCAACATAGCTCGCAGATTAAGCTCATTAAAGTGGCAGTGAGCTGATCAAATCAGCAAAACAACCGACGGCCGATGGAGCAAACGGGTTCTAAAGTGGAGACGGCGACTTCGCAAACGTAGGGTAGGTAGTCCTCAGGCCAAATAAACCGATGAACTAGAAAAGGTTGCAGGCTGGGACTGGATGTGGCAGGCGCAGGACCGTGCGTTGTGGCGTACATTGGGAGAGGCCTACGTCCAGGAGTGGACTGCCATAGACTGATTTGATTGATGATATTGATGTGAAAAACGAATAACGACATAATGGATGTCCTCTTCTCTGATACCAAGTAGGTACTAAGTATATGAAGTTACGGTGACTAGTTTCGCAGTAAAAAGAGTTTATTCTTCGTACGACACTAGTTATGTAGCAGCGGATCGTTGCTACGTAACTAGGTTAGTTAGTTTTCGTAGGCGGCTGAAGGAGATCACGCTTAGCACTAGACGTTTAAGAAATTCTGTACTTGGGTCATTATCAGGCGGCTCATTATATGGTTGACTTCGGTGTACAATTTTTTTTTTCAAATAAGGTTTTACTTACATGAAATATCAAATCTAGTGTTAATTTAAAACATTTCAGTAGTTGAGGGAACTGTATAGACTGAATGGTTATGAAGGGATTTCACTTTTTTATAATGGTGTCCACCGAAATCAAAATGGATCGAAATAATTATGGATCTCACAGATATTTGACTCTGGTGGGAATCGAACCCAAGACCTCGTTATTCGCAGTCGTACATTTTTACCTCCAGACCAACGAGGCAGTTAAAAAATGCAAATAAATAAATTATTGATTGATTTCGGTGCTTTTAAATATTGATCTCCGTGCAAGTATTTCCACTAAAAAACACCGGAATCAAGCGCACTGAAATCAAAATATTTAGCAAAATCCTATATATTTTTAAAAGTAATCTGTATTATGAATACTTATGTTTTTTACTGAAATCTTATACCTAAAAGACACACTTTTAATATAGCTTTACATCATTTGTTCAAATAATTGAGGATAAAATGGATGCACCGAAATCAATTTTAGGTATATACCAAGCCACCGAAAATGATTACGAACCTTAACAAAACAGTGGGGCGATGACACACCGACGTCTAGTCCTTACCATGGTGTTATCACTTAGAACTGAGCATTGAATTATAATGTAACCAACTTACGTAGGTTCTCAACGTTGCAGTTACATTGAGACTTGTCATGATATTTAATTTCGTTTCATTATAACGTAAGAGTTTCCAGAAACACGTGGTAGTTGGCGCTGTACGCAATATTAACAAATCTAATATTTTAGTTAAAAATTCACAACTAGATGGCGCTGTGCCTTTTTTTAAATCGCGGTATGGTTTCGTTACATAGGGTCATATAAGTAAGACTACTTTTCTGCTCAAGGTAGTTAATTATTATTTTTTACCATCTTAAAACATTTTTTTCTAAAAGATTCAAGTTTATTTAAATATATTTGTTACACTCGATTTTTATTTCATGGCCACGCAGTCAGAAAGTTTCTTGTAATAGCTGCTTGGCACCGCTGGTGTCGACACTTAGTCGAGTGACGTCTCTATCTCATAATATACAAATGTACTCTGTGGTCCTTACCACCGGTGCGGTGTAACTGACAGTTTGTATTACTCGAACAACTATTCTTGCAGTCGCTAGAGATACAGAGTAATGAACGAATCGGTGCGCGCCACTGAAGTCAATTCTGAACGTCGGACGTAAAGACAACCAGTTGTAACTTGTCTAGTAATGCCGATAATGGCTTAGTAATGTTATAAATAGAGTAAATAGTTATCAAGTTATTTGTGAATATATGCACATATAACACCTATATTGGAGAAAAAAAGATAAAAAATAATTTTCGCTGCAATACGGGACCTTTTTTTAAACTAACTTTTACGCAATTAATCTAAAAAAAAAACCACAGGCCTCCCCTACTATTTTTGACCGTAGAATTTGTAGAAAAAAAATCATATTGATAAGTAATCTACAGGTATTGGTTTTTGACGCGGACTCGCCTATTTGAGCCGGCTGAGAATGACCGACTTGTTTTAATTGCAATTTGGTTATACAAGAAACATTGCTGAGTAACTAAGCTGCTTTAAACAGTTTGAACCGTGCTTTATAAACGGATACTTAAACAGTGAACTTGATCTCTCGCGTTTCACTAACAGTTCTAAGAATGTACAATAATAATTGATTCATTATGGGAGTTATCTGTACATTTTTATTATAGCTGATGCAACAAAATAATGTTAGCTTCTTTATGACGTCGGTATAATCATTATCTAAGATTATGTCCTGTGACCCTGTTTCTCGAGATCCGGTTCAATAGTGCAGTGGCTATGGTGCTGTAAACTTGGGGTTCCTGTATATACCTACATAAGTTTGTTGATTGTGATAGTGTTCCGTGGCGACATTAGCAAGTTGATCACTAAATGTCGCCACGGCTTAAGTATTATTAGGCGGATGGAGTCTTTATCGTGACCATGATCACTTTCAACAAGAACCAGTCACTACTACCACTACTACACTACCCCACGTAGATGGAATATCGATATTCCCTCATATAGGCCATATGCGAATAAAAAATGTCACGATTTGAATAATAGGTACTACGAGTATCCTACGAGTATGAGAAAGTATAGGGATCCTTGGTGTTGAGATCTCCAATGTCGTTCAGTTCCGAAGTCATTTGGAGGACAAGGCCAAACTGGCGTCCAAGAAGCTCGGAGTGCTGAGTAGGGCGCGGCGGTACTTTACTGCGGCTCAAACACTGCTTCTCTATAAGTCGCAAGTGCGGCCGCACATGGAGTACTGCTGTTACCTCTGGGCGGGGGCACCTGAATACCAGCTTCGTCCTTTTGACTCGGTACAAAGGCGTGCTATGAGAGTTGTCGGCGATCCCATACTTGCAGGTTATGTGGAACCTCTTAGTGACAGGAGAGACTTTGCTTCTCTGTGTGTATTCTACCGGCTGTATAACGGTTTGTGCTCTTAGGAATTGTTTGACATGATGCCTACGGCTACATTCTATCATCGCACCGCTCGCCACAGACAGGGTGTTCATCCTCACATGTTGCATCCGGAGCGCTCGAGCACGGTTAGATCCGATAGGGGCTTTCTACCGCGCACGCTTAGGTTGTGGAATGATCTCCCTGCCTCGGTTTTCCCAAACGCCTACAGTATGGGGTTCTTCAAGAGGGGTCTTAGAAGGTTTTTACAGGGTCGGCAGCGCGAGTGTGGCGCCTCTGGTGTTGCAAACGTCCATAGGCTGCGGTGACCACCGGTACATCTGGTGGGCCGTATGCTTGTCTGCCACCTTAGTGGTATAAAAAAAAAAAAAAAGACGTGTGGCACTCGGGGACTGCCGCGGTAAAGCTATTACATAGCATTTTTTACCAACTATGCTAGTATAATTATTTCTATATAAGAATACTAGCTGATGCCCGCAGCTTCGCCCGCGTAAAATTTGTTACCGCGGGAAGTTATTCCCGGGATAAAAGGTAGCCTATGTGTTATTCCAGACTATAATGTAGGTATCTCTGTACCAAATTTCAGCCCGATCCGTTCGATAAAAGGTAGCCTATGTGTTATTCCAGACTATAATGTAGGTATCTCTGTACCAAATTTCAGCCCGATCCGTTCGATAAAAGGTAGCCTATGTGTTATTCCAGACTATAATTTAGGTATCTCTGTACCAAATTTCAGCCCGATCCGTTCAGCGGTTTGAGCGTGAAAGAGTAACAAACATCCACACTCACAAACTTTCGCATTTATAATATTAGTAAGAAGTAAGATTTTAAGGCCTATGTTCAACAAAGTAAAGTACCAATTACCTACTTGACTGTGGACATTTGGGCTTTTGGAATTTTGGCCTATTAGCCTTTTAGACTTTTGGACTTTTGGCCTTTTGGACTTTTGTACTATTGGTCAGTCGCGCGCGCGCAGTCGTTAGCTACGGACGCGGACGGCTATCGACAAGCGTTGTAATAATGGCGATGAATTCTAATGTCGTCAAGTGCAATGTGTGCAATATAGTAGTAAGCGAACTATTGTGTTACATCCAAAATAAAGTGTCGGTAGTGGATGAAGAAACGTTAGTGCGTGTATGTTCTTCAACGTTTAGTGCCGATGAAATAAAAATTGCGAAGTCGTTACTGTTTGAATCGATTCCGACCGAGAGACGTAAAATTGTACGTAAAAACAAAGGCAAAGAAGAACGGGATCTGGGAGACATTATAGGTCTTTTTAAGTCATGTGAGCCTGATGTTACCCCTTTATTTGTGGCAAAGGACCTAGATAGACTACCTCCAATATTGTTTGACCACCTGGATTGCTCCAAACTTTTAAAAGACATCTTTATTGTTAAAAACGAAATCGAAAATATTAAATTGACTTACGCTACAGTTGAAACTGTTAACGAAATTAAAACTGACCTACTGAGGATGAAGACCGATTCCTTGCCACCAATGTCGGCATTCAAAATAAATGAAAAACGGGGAGCCTGGCTCGACAGTGGGCCGGCAGGGCTGTCCCAAGATTTTTTATCTGGCCAAAATGAGTCGACATGTGATAATAATGGATTTTTAGAATTGAAATCACCACAGACACAATACCGAGATCTGCGGGTAGGCAATAGCAAGCAAATTAACTGTGAACTTGACTGTTGTGAGACCCAAATGGTGGCGGAACGATGTGGGGAACATGTTAAGGTGCAGCACGAGCGGTGTCTTACTCAGATTGTGCCCGTTGTGAGTCATGCACCGGCTGATAATATGACATTGAAAACTCCGTTGACGTTGTTGGGCTCGACTCAGCTGTCCGACTGCAATGACGGTATGGTTTCTCAACAAGAAAATATGAAGGATAATAACACAGACGTATGGCAGACTGTATCACGAAGAAATAAAAAACCGAAATATCGTTTTATGGGCAGGTCAGGCATAGCCAGGGATCTGACATGTAATTTTAAGGCAGCGGACAAGAAAATTCCTATTTTTCTTACTAATGTGCACGGTGATACAACCGACAAGGATATAGTAAACTATATTAGAAGCAAAAAAACTGGTTCTGGCTTGGTTCGGGGTCGACCTTGGGGAGGCGTGGCGCTGATGTGGAGACATCAAGCAGTTAGTATTATTATTATTATATAGACTTTTATTGATTCTGTATTTTACTTGATATGTTAAAATTGTAAGAAACTCTATGGGTATATTAACCTGAAATAAATTGATTTTATTATATTTTTATTTATTATTTATTGGACTTTTGGACTTTTAGACTTTCGGACTTTTGGACTTTTGGACTTTTGGACTTTTGGACTTTCGGACTTTTGGACTTTTGGACTTTTGGACTTTTGGACTTTTGAAGACCCAAGAGTCCTCAAAGACCGAAAAGTCCCAAAAGTCCTGTACGGGTTCTTGGCAACCTGTGCGCCTTTGTGTTGATAATTGAATGTAAAGTCACTTGGATGGAAAACTAATTTTATTGTAATTAATTAATTATTGCTAAATGAACTGATATGCTATTTTGATGATTAGTGAGGACACGCGGCGTTCTTGCTAGCTACACGCGAACTAATGATTTTAACGAATATGAATTATAATGAGCGTTTACAAAAATGCTGATGAAATGGAAAACTGTATTAAAATGATGATGTGCTGAAAACTGTACAGTTAGACTGTACATGCTCCCGAGGGAAAATGAGAGTAATGAGTTATATCTAGGTTACAAGGTGATACCATTGATTGCTTAAATTAATGGTGATTTAAAGTCTCTAAATAAATTGCGCTTTTCTAGGCATTGGGGTAAGAGACTTGTCCACTGTATTTATTTTAGTAACTTCACTGTAACCACATTCACTTTGTCTTTCACTGACACCACTGCTTTGATTTTCACTGACACTCGGCACATTGTCTTGATCATGATTCTTACTAATACTATATGCACGAAGCTTAGATGATGACGGTCTCTTTGATAAAGGCCGCTCATAAATCACAATTGGCTCTGAAGTCGCTTGGTCGACCTTCGCCGCCGCCTGAGTGGGCTGTCTGCTGCGAACTCTTCTAATTATCCAGATTACTCCAGCCAGTAACATGAAACCTACCATGATATAAGCGACCGTGTACTGGTGAATATCATGGTAGGAAATTGGATTCGCTACGTTTTCGTTAGCTTTCAGGAGGTCTATTTCCTTTCTGAGAAGCTCGAGCTGTTCGTGATGCGATGAATAGTTCTGGTCTACAGAAATGGGAATGCTAATATTTAAGATGCTGTTTATGGGCTCGATTTCGGGTGCATACATTTTTGGTTTAATGTAAATGCTACTGCTTAATCCTACGTTGGGTGAGTAAATTGTGAAATTCTGAGTGTGGATCAAACACTCTGGCCCCATACTAAATATCCCTGCTCCATGTATGTGCCCGGAAGTGATCTTGTCATCACAAAGTAGGCGAAATTGACACGTGCCACAACAGAAATAAATATATCGGTTGGTGTCAGTTAGTTCCTTCCACTCGTTCAGGCACGGTGAAGAGTTTACCGCACATTTTCCAGTATAGTCATCCCTTCTACAGAAGCTTTCATAATTGCTTAGGTGAAATATAGGATTGTGGACATGACACATGTAATTTTCAGCTGCATCGTATTCACAATGGCTGATGTCTGAACTCGTCATAGTAGTGTAGATCCTGTCTATAATATTCAACGCTATGTACTCAGCTACAGGTATGACTGTGGCCACTGTTGAGTTATGAATAACGCGAGGAATTGGGAAAATTTTCATGATTTCAAAGGAATCTCGAGTGATGAGAGGGACCTTTAATTCAAATATTAAATAGTCCTTGCACATTCTTGCTTTGACACGTAATAAACGATAAATGCTTGAAAAGTTAGACTGTAGAGTGTTTATCGGTAAGGTAAGGTCCTTTGTTAAATGACCAGCAATTGTACTCAGCGTGTCTCTTAGCTGATCTTGTGATATCAAATGGAAATTGAACCTGCCTTGATACACGTCCATTAGGGTGTCCACCAAAGTGCTTTGGATCGTTTCCAATCTTCTTAACATATTGCTTGTTGCAATAGCAACCAAATTAAACTCTGTACTTGCCTGGCTTTTCTCTACTATATTTTGAAGATTTTTTGTTATATTATTAAGTTTAAGGGATAACTGATTTAGCATCTTGTGTTGCTTGTTCAGAGACTCTTCATTTCGTTTCAAAATATTGTATTCAACCTCGATGATGGACGTTTGATTTTTAATGAGTAGTGCTAAATGATCCTCATTATCTCTGGTTAGTAGAATATCGTGCTTGTATTGTTCTGCGAATCGGTCGTCCAATACGCCGAATAGCTCGCTGGCAATATATCCTACACGTTAATAAGACCCCGACGCTGGCGCATATGGCGGCGCGTGCCGGCGGCTCCGCCGCCGGGCTGACTTAGTAACAGATTGTTATTGTAATCTAACTCCGCGTACTCAAGTTGCAATTGCATTGATAATACGTCACAGTGGGAATCTCCAATATTACTGCATAATTTTTCTAAGTATTTGATGTATTTGCCACATGCAGTTGTTCCTTGCCAATATGATGCCATGTCGTAGTACGAGACTATCTTCCATTCATCTCGTATTAATCTCATGTCTGCAATTTTATCAAAATAGAACCCTTGACTGTCTTTTAATTTCGTCTCATTATATGAGCAGTATCCCGAGGATAACATGCTCAGAAAAAGGAAAAGAAATAAAGTAGCTGCTGAAAAAAACCTATTTTTTGTAGGTTTTTTGGTAATTGCCGGTGTATCCGGTTGCCGCTCCTGTTGCCGGACCGGTAGTACTGATAACTTAACGATTGGTCGTTTTATAAGCCCATTTTTTGTTTTTAATGTGACCACCCTGACGTGGCCATCAGTACCCGGGTGTAATTCCACAACTCTACCCATTGCCCACTTGCCAGGTGGTAGATTTGCGTCGTCAATTGTCACAACGTCGTTTATTTGAATATTTGGTTGTGATTTTCTCCACTTGCTTCTTGCTGTCAATTGGCTTAAATATTCTGTGCGCCATCGCTTCCATATGTCTTGTACGATTTTCTGTGTAAGATACCACCTAGTACGCATGTCCGTCTCTGTTTCTAATGTGGTCATATCTTGTGAAATGTTAATAAAACTCGAGGGTGTGAGATAATCCAAATCGTTAACATCTTCCGATAAGGGACACAATGGTCTCGAGTTAAGCACCGCTTCTACTTGTGTAAGAACGGTTGAATATTCTTCGAAGGTTAAGCGTTATTCGCCAATAACTCTACGAAGATGTCGTTTCATGCAGCAAATCCCGGATTCCCAGATTCCGGCTGCAGAGGGAAATAAAGGTACATTAAAGTGCCACTCAATCTCCATTGTTGTAATTTCACTGATAAATTCCTGATTAAAATTACTAACCATATACTGGTATTCGTTTGTCAAGGCTCTGCTAGCTCCAACGAAGGTTGTTCCGTTGTCACTATACATGTGTCGTGGGGTTCCTCTTCTAGCGGCCATTCTCCTTAGCGCTGCTAGGAATGCTGAAGATGTTAAGTCGGAAACTAGCTCTAAATGGACTAGCTTTGTAACCATGCATACAAAAAGTGCAATATACCCTTTTGTGGTCTTGATACCACGACCCTTGTTGGCTTTTATCATCACGTGACCTGTAAAATCTACTCCTGTGTGATAAAAGGGTTTCGCTTGGTTGCATCTTTGTGCAGGTAACTCCCCCATTAATTGTGACATTTTAATAGGGTTGTGCTTCCGACATGTTACACAGTTTCTTAAGCGTTTTTTAACGGCTCTGTTGCCTCCAATAATCCAATATTTTTGTCGGAGATTTGTGCTTATTTCTTCTGAGAATTCATTGCGTTGCGCATGTATTATTAACAATCGTTTGCCATTATTAATTTCTTGCAAAGTTAAGTGTTTTCCATGATGAAAACTTTCTCGTTTTATGCAAGAGATATATCTCAAAATCCAGGCTGAAACTCTTGCTAGTTTCTGGAAGGAACTATATTTGGGTATCAAATTACTAAAAATGGTTTCGTCCTTGATGACATGATTTACTTGTATGCTTTTGATTTCTTCATTAGTAGTGAAAGATTTTAATGGCTCACTTTCACAATTTGGTAGCCACAACGGTCCATTCCACCATAAATTGTGATTCTTAAGCTGTGCTACGCTAATGCCACGGCTAGCACAATCGGCAGGATTTTCTGACGACTTGACATAACGCCAGGTGTTTGACGGCATAACTTGACAAACTGTTCTTACCCTATTGGCTACAAAGGGCTTCCATCTTCCTGGGTCACCCTGAATCCAGGCTAGTGTTACCCTTGAGTCTGTCCAGCCGTAACTTTGTATATTATAGCTGCTGAGGCATCCCTGTACCTTAGCCATTAATTTAACCAATAGTAAGGCACCGCATAGCTCTAATCCGGGCAGCTATATATTTTTGCTCACTGGGACTAATTTTGATTTAGCGGCTACGAGTGTTATTTTGGTTTCATTACAATTTTTTATCTTGCAATAAATAACACATGCGTAGGCCTTGGTGGAAGAGTCACAAAATCCATGCAGCTCTATTTTATTATTTTGTTTAGAGGTGCCAAACCACCTCGGTACTTGAAACTGATCAATGATTGCCATATCGTCTCTTATATTTTTCCATTCCTTGATAATTTCCTCCGATAAGCACTCATCCCACTTAATATTTAAAGACCATACCTTTTGGAATAGGAGCTTCATTTTTGTAGAGATGGGGGCTAACCAACCCAGTGGGTCATAGAGTTTGGAGATATCAGACAATAAGGCTCTTTTTGTGTGCTTTTTAATGATATGTTCGACTTGCGATTGAAATTGGAATAAATCCAGAGTTGGATTCCAGCGTATGCCTAATGTTTTTGTTGATTCGTGTTGCTTAAAATCAAAATTCTGCGCCGTTTCTGTCTTGTTCAGTAATAATGCAGGGCAGTTTGATTTCCATTCTCTGAGATTGAATCCACCCAGTTTCAATAACTCAATCAAATCGTGTTGTAATTTTAATGTTGCTTCGGTGGTATCTGCTCCGTGAAGAACGTCATCCATATAGAATGAATCTTCTAGTACAGATGCCGCAGAAGGATATTTTGACCTTTCGTCTATGGCTAACTGTTTTAGCGTCATCATTGCTAGAAAGGGGGCCGCCTTGGTACCGTACGTAATTGTGCAGAGAAAGTACTCTCTAAGCACAGCATCCTCATCGCGCCAAACTATCTTTTGAAGGGCTTGATCTTGCTCTCTCACCCAAATAAATCGAAACATTTTTTCTATGTCGGCTGTGAAGGCGTATCTGAACTGTCTCCACTTAAGTAAAAGTGACTGCAGGTCCTGTTGTAGGTTGGGCCCTTTCAGCATAAGGTCATTCAGACTAAACCCAGAAGTAGTTTTTCTCGAGGCATTAAAGACGACTCGAAGTGCCGTAGTTATTGATTCATTCCGTATTACGCCATCTCATAGTATACTTCCGGTATCTGATTACCGATCGACTGTTTCATATGACCTAATGACTTATATTCGTTTATAAATAATTTGTATTGTTGTTCCAAATTTATGTTCCGTTTAAATTTTTGTTCTAATTGGCGGAATTGGGCAATAGCACTGTTTTTAGAGGCTCCTAAATGCTCCTGAAAGTTTTGTTTCAGTGGGATTCCGACTTCATATGAACCATCAGATCGCCTAGTGGTAGTCAACTTGTAATGTTGAACACATTGGCTGTCCTCTTCTGATAACGTGGATGGTTCAGAAATATCTTCGACTTCCCAGAATTTTTGAATATCTTCAACGTGATTCAAGACCACGTTGCAGTGCAGTGTTTGCACATTTCCACACAAAATCCAGCCTAAACGGGTTTGTTGTGCTATAGGTACTGCTTGATCTGATCTGCTTATTCCATCCATAATGATGTGCGAATATACATCTGCTCCAAATAATATATCCACTGGACGGCTAACATTAAAGTCCGGGTCTGAAAGTTGGACGCCTTCCAAATGCGACCAGAACGGTTTGCTAAACGAACAACTAGGCAAGTTTTTCACGAGCTGTTTCATGATAAAAACTTCTGTTGTTAGTGAAAAATCGCTATATAAAGAAGAACATGATAGTTTAGCGAGGCCCTTACAACTGCTTTCCTTGGCTCCGATACCTGATACTACTCCCTTACAGTGGCTTCTTGTTAGTGCTAAAATCTGTGCCGCTTTTTCTGAAATAAGGGAGACTTGGGACCCCTGGTCTATAAGGGCTCGCATCTGATGATAAGTTCCATTGCTGGCTTGAACCCTTACCATCGCTGTTGCTAGTAATGTTTCCCTGTTGCCATGTTGCAACAAAGAATTTTTGTTGAAATCTTCCTCTTCAAGTGTAATGTTGCAAGAGGGGTTATTGAACGATTCGTGCAATAAAGTATTATGGGCTGCATTGCATTCATTGCATGTTTTTGCTGATGTGCATGTTTTGTCTTTGTGAACGTGTAGACAATTTTCGCAAATGTTGAATTTTTTGATTGTGTTTAATTTTTGTTGTGGAGTCATATTTATGAATTTATTGCAAAAATAAATTCCATGCGGTTCTTTGCAGAGTACACAAATTGTATTATTTCTTGTGAAATTCTTGACATTGGAAGTTGATTGACCTCCTTTGTATGCGGGAAAAGACTGCTTAGCGTTAATATTTGATGTAAATGGTTTGTATTTATGAATTGTATTGCTTGAGCTATTATTTGTAGGTTTGGAATTGTCGAGCTTTTTCTTAGCAGATTCTAACATTGTAAATCTGTTTTCTAGGAAACGCAAAAAATCATGTAATTTTGGCAACTCCCTAGGCTTCGGTAGCAATTCCAGATAATGATTGTGAGACTCTGTATCCATTTTCTGGAGTAATATGTGGACAATCAAGGTATCCCAGCTGCTAGTATCGACGCCTAGATTTTTAATGGCATTCATACATTCCTGGGTAGTGTCATGTATCCTTTTTATGTGGGTTATTGCAGGTTGTTGACTGGTTGGCAAGTTCAGTAACGTATTAACATGTGACGTAAATATTGATCGAATATTGTTATACCGATTCTTCAGTATTTCCCAACTTACGGAGTAATTATCACTACTTATGTTTAAATGCTGGATCAAACGCTCAGCCTCTCCTCTCAACTTGCCTTTGAGAAATTGCATCTTCTGGGCGTTTGAAATGGATAAGTTGTTGTGTATTACGTCCGTAAATAGATCTTTAAAAGAGACCCAATTCTTGTAGTCTCCATTAAAGACGGGTATTTCCATTTTTGGGGTCCAACTGTCCTTGTGAACAACTGACCACAGCTTGGCATTCAGCTGCCTTTTCATCTCATTGAATGCCCTTTCGTGCCTGCTGAATGCATTTTGGTAATAGTCATCTGAACCTTCCAGTTCACTATCTATTTCTAGATGCAAAGTGTCGATTGTTGACCATCAAGACTTCAACGTCTTCAACGCATCTTCTAATTCCCACTTCTGTGTGAAACTCTCAATATCCATATTATCCATCGTACGGAGAAAAGCTCTAAAATTACTGGCCTGTTTCCTCCGCATTTCGTCGAGTTTGCTAGATGATCCTGTTGACCGTGACTCCAATGGTTGGGGTGGTTGACTGTGCTCAGTCGCACCGGTCCCGGTAGCGGTTTCTTCTCGAGCTGTCACTGCTGAGGTCCCCTGCTGGCCCTGCTTCAGCTCTAAGTACGCCTTAATTTTGTCATTGATGTACATTTTAGTTTGACTATAAGTGTTTTGAACCCTATCATACTGCTTGTCAGTAAAATATGGATGACTAGGGCTTACCTCTGTCGTAAGACGGTCATGGTTATACTGGAAGTCAGCCCAATAGGCTTCCAGCATTTCCTGACGCCTTTTGAAGTAGTCCAGAGACTTACGATCAGCAGAATCCTTTTTTATGTTCCGGGTCATGTTACCCATGAGTCCTGCTAACTCCATCTGCGTTGCTACGATGCTCATCATCTTGGGACTTAAATTAAGTAAAAGGCAACGATCTTACTTGTATACTCGTCGGCTTCTTACGTCTGCAGCTTGTTCTGCTTTTCACCTGCTCCTTGTTGACCAGGAAATAAACAGGCTCTCCGTAGACAGCTAACAGTAACACTTGATAGCACTGATAGTTAAGAGAGTCTATAGATTGGCTGATTATTCACTCGCGGTAAAGTGTACTTTGTCGACCGTAGGACGAGAACGTTTCCGATAAACCCGACGGCACGGCAAGAACGACTTTGGTTTCAAATTACCACGACGACTTCGAAGGACCAAAAAAGGTGTACGGGTTCTTGGCAACCTGTGCGCCTTTGTGTTGATAATTGAATGTAAAGTCACTTGGATAGAAAACTAATTTTATTGTAATTAATTAATTATTGCTAAATGAACTGATATGCTATTTTGATGATTAGTGAGGACACGCGGCGTTCTTGCTAGCTACACGCGAACTAATGATTTTAACGAATATGAATTATAATGAGCGTTTACAAAAATGCTGATGAAATGGAAAACTGTATTAAAATGATGATGTGCTGAAAACTGTACAGTTAGACTGTACAAGTCCCAAAAGTCCCAAAAGTCCCAAAAGTCCCCAAAAGTCCCAAAAAGTCCCAGAAGTCCCAAAAGTCCCAAAAGTCCAATAGTCCAAAAGTCCAAAAGTTCAAAAGTCCAAAAGTCCAAAAGTTCAAAAGTCCAAAACTCCAAAAGTCCAAAAGTCCAAAAGTCCAAAAAACCAAATTCCAAAAGTCCAAAAGCCCAAAAGGCCAAAAGTGCAAAAGTACAAAGGTCCAAAAGTCCAAAAGGCCACAAGTTCAAAAGTCCCAACGGCCAAAGTCCAAAAGGCCAAAATTCCACTCCATCAACCTCACCCCACCCACCTCACACCAATTCACCTCACCACACCCCACTTCACTTCACCCCGCCCTACACACCTTAGCCCACCCCACTTCACCCTACTTCACTTCATATACATAGGTACACGTTATGCAAACGCTCACGTGTACACGTTGGTATATGAAGTGCGAGATACACGAACGTGGCCGAGCGTGGCCGAAGGTAGCCGAGAGTGTTATTTTCGTGACACAATTTCTGGATTCGGTCTCCATGCAAGGCCCGCGATAGAAGCTATGCAATAGCTTAAAAAAAAAATACGAGTATAATCTTTATAGATAGTATAATCCTGGGAAACCATTTCTACCCTCCTTTATTGTCGTTCTATGAGGTACTCTACCATTTAAGGCGTCAATTCATTAGTTAATAGTGTTTGTGTAATTATCCAACAATGTAATATCTCATTTATTATACCTCTTTAGCATAATAGTGCAAACAAATTTACTGAGGCTCCAGTAAATTTGTTTGCTCTAATATACTAATAGTAGATTACTAGAACCAATTGTCACATTAACCAAAAATCTTAAGCTTGATATGATGTGAGAGAGCGATGCATCGCCATGGGGCCAATTCCAACTTCACTTGCAAATGGTGCACCTGCTGTGGTTCATGGCTAAATCTCAAAACTAAACCATCGTGGCACAGCGTTGTCAATCTTCCTATACGATGCGGGCTTATATTTGTTGTATGAGAGGACACGTTTGTTATTATTCTTTGATGTTGATGATAAAAAAAAAACATTGTTTTTCACAGATTATTCTATACTGTTTGTAGGATTATTTAATAGCCAAATGTGGCTAAAAAATTATCTAAGTATACATACCTTCTTGGATTGGATCACATTATCCAGCCGTCAGGAAAGTTATTTTATGCCTACTGTGAATGTGTAAAATCGAAGACGTGGTAGCACCATAGACATGATAATACTAGGGTGGCGCTTAGTATGCCTCTGTTTTCCTTCTTAGGTAAAGACGTCTGGAGTAAAGAGCAATGAGCTGACCCCAGGAAGAGCAAGAGGTTCTATTTTTAGCTAAGTAACAATACTTAATATAAAATTATCTTGAAACAAAGACTCATAAAGAATTTGTTATTACTAGGTACTGTGGTGTCAAGTTAGCGAGGGAGCAACGTTCGAAAGTGTAAACATACTGTTTATCGGAATATGCATAATGTCGACCGGATTGTGCAGAATGTTGTCAAGAGCTTTAAACTAGGAGAATCTGATCTCCATAAGTACGAATTATTCAGGCTTTTTGAAACTATGGTCAAAGATAATGGTGCTATGAGTAAAACCATGTCCTATTACCTATTACAGAATGTTGGTAAGTATTATGGGTAGGTACCTTCTATATGGTAGAATCTGGCAGGTAGTTTCGTTCGATATAAAATGTTATTTGACACAATTACTTACTACAGAACAACAGCGTTTGGCTGATCCTCGCCATCTACCCATAAAGTTTCCGTCATCATAGTAGGTATTCGAAGGAATGGGTTGCTGATTAACGTTCCTAGATCGTTTCTTGGTTTCGGCAGTATTTAGCAAACTGCGTCGGGTTTTCTATTGGCCTATCTACACCAAAATGCCCGAAGACAAAAGTCTAGCTACCAGTGCGTTCTACCAGCTATGATCTACTTTGCCGAAACTGAATTATTTGAATAGTTAAAAACTACATACCGCAAAGACATCTAGTGAGTACATGTACATGCTATGTCATTGTATATACATTTTAGTTCAAGAGACGCCTTTTAGCCCGCCTTTATCTACATGTAGGGTTAATAACACTTCTTCAACGGATAACGAGTTTGTAATAACTTTCTGAAAATCATTATTATAACATTGCTGTAACACTTTTTGAAGTGAAACTTCTTTATCGGCGTTGGAAAAAAATTTGCGTCACGTCACGTCACGATTTTTGGTTACGCGCCATCTTTGTTCTCTTCCCCACCGCGGTGGATTCGAATTAAGAGTACTTTATCCAGGGATAGCATGTCATTTAAGGATTTTTGGACTAAGGGAGTTAGGGACTTAGGGACTTTTGGACTTGTGGACTTTGGTACTTTGGGACTTTGGGACCTTGGGACCTTGGGACTTTGGGACTTTGACTTTGGAACTTTGACTATGGAACTTTTGGACTTTTGGACTTTTGTACTTTGGGACTTTGGGACTTTTGGACTTTGGGACCTTGGGACCTTGGGACTTTGGGACTTTGGGACTTTGGGACTTAGGAACTTTTGTACTTTGGGACTTTGGGACTTTGGGACTTTTGGCCTTTGGGACTTTGGGACTTTTGGACTTTTGGACTTTTGTATTTTTGGACTTTTGTACTTTTGTACTTTTGGACTTTACGTTGGGACTTTGTTTGGGACTTTTGGACTTTGGGACTTTTGGACTTTTGGACTTTGGGACTTTGGGAATTTTGAACTTTTGGACTTTGGGACTTTGGGACTTTTGGACTTTGGGACTTTGGGACTTTTGGACTTTTGGAATTTTGAACTTTTGGACTTTTGGACTTTTGGACTTTTGGACTTTTGGACTTTTGGACTTTTGGACTTTTGGACTTTTGGACTTTTGGACTTTTGGACTTTTGGACTTTTGGACTTTTGGACTTTTGGACTTTGGGACATTTGGACTTTTGGAATTTTTGGACTTATGGACTTTGGGACTTTTGGACTTTGGGACTTTGGGACTTTGGGACTTTGGGACTTTGGGACTTTGGGACTTTGGGACTTTTGGACTTTTGGACTTTGGGACTTTATTTAAAGCGAGGTGAAAATTAAGTTTATGAAGAAGTTTCACTTCTTACGTGTGTACACTAGTACACGCAATTTTTGAAGTGAAACTTTTGTACTTTGGGACTTTGGGACTTTTGGCCTTTGGGACTTTGGGACCTTGGGACTTTGGGACTTTTGGACTTTTGGACTTTTGTATTTTTGGACTTTTGGACTTTTGGACTTTTGGACTTTTGGACTTTTGGACTTTTGTACTTTTTGACTTAATTTAAGGTGAGGTGAAAATTAAGTTTATGAAGAAGTTTCACTTCTTACGTGTGTACACTAAGTACACGCAATTTTTTTTTTATACTACTAAAGTGGCAGACAAGCTTACGGCCCGAACGCAAGTTGTGACGAACCGCATTTGAAAAATTTTCAAGCCACCTTCAACTTGACTTAACGACTGCTATTTTACTGACAACCCGGACCAACAGCTTAACGTGCCTTCCAATACATGGAAACGCTCATAAATAAAATGTAACAAAGTGGTCACGTGGTGGTCATCCATCCAAGGACCGGCCACAGAGAAAGTTGCTTACTGCAGTGATAGTTGATGATCCCCGATTGATCCCCGCGACTTTGCCCATCGCTACATAACCCCAGTAGTGCCTCGGTAGTGTAGTAGCATCAAATATATGTGTCATCCGCAAATGTTTATTGCAGAGTTTTAACGTCTCTATGTATAAATGTATCTATGTATTAAGAAATCCTACTAATATTATAAATGTGAACGTTTGTGGAGATGTTTGGATGTTTGTTGCTCAATCACGCTCTAACGGCTGAACGGATTGGGCTAATATTTTGGTACAGAGATAGCTTATAGTCTGGAATAACATATAGGCTGCTTTTCATCCCGGAAAATATGTTCCCACGGAAAGAGAGGACGGGTACCGAATTTCACGCGGGCGAAGCCACGAGCATCATCTAGTAAATTAATAAGTGTCTACCAATATTAATCAGTTGTCTAGATTTCATAGCGCAAGTTTATACTATTATTGGCATAGATGGCAATATGTAAATAAATTGAATAGTAGTTAAATAAAAACTTTCGACATGGTCCTTACCCACATATTCGCTAGCTTAGTTAGTATTTACATTCTACTGAATTAGAGCGTTCCCTTATCCATTGAAGTGTCTTCCCAAGCGCCATAAAGCATGTGCGTTAGGACCACGGGTGTACAGCACGGAATCGAGCTGCTCCTCTACACAAAGATGGTACCGGCAGTGTACCTCAGTGTACCCTTAATGAAATTCGGTGTACTTCTTTTGATAAAAAAATATATAGTACAATTTGTACACCCGCCATTCTACAGTTAGGACTGCGGGTGTGCATTTTTCCCATCAGGAGATGCGTATTTTACATATGTTTTTTATTGTAAATATGTGTACCTGCAGTGTACCTTAGTATACCATTAATGAAATTCAATTTACCTTCTCGGATAAAATATTATATAATTAAGTATGTACACCCGCCATTCTAAGTTTAGAACTGCGGGTGTACATTTTTTTTCTCGGCAAGCAGATGCATATATAACTTTTTATGTTTTTTTTTTATGCGTACCTACTGTGTACCTGCATATAAAAATATTAAATATAACTAACTAGCTGTTACCCCGCGGCTTCGACCGCGTAAAAGTCGTTATCACGTAAAATCATATCCCTCCTTTTGCGCAGTCGGTTAAAAAGTAGCCAATGCCCTTCCCAGGGCCTCGAACTATCTCTATACCAAATTTCATCTCAATCGATCTAGCTGTTTAGGCGTGAAAGCGTAACAGACAGACATACAGACAATCTCTGGAAAAAAAATTTGGTCTCGAGCAGGATTTGAACCTCTGCCGTTTGCCGGACCAGACGCCTTAACCAACTGGACCACCGAAACACTGCTCTCGACCGACAAATTTAATCGTTGTTCGACAAATTTCGATTCGATGAAATCGACAAATTTTATGTGAAAATTTTTTTTCACATTTTTGTGATTGAGTCAGCATACTAATTGCTTTTCTAAATCATCTCTAATCTCTGGAAGTTTACAATTCCATGCTCAGACCACTCTGTTGCTGATAAAATGCTTTAAGTATATTATATACCCGTCTGCGAAGAAGGAGTGTTAGGTTTTTCTAGCCTAATAATGTACGTATAGGTACATATAGAATATATGTATGTATATTTTTACCCTTGCTTGAGGTACCCCGTTGTCTCAACATTTATTACTCGTATTTTCAACATCCCTACTAATATTATAAATGCGAAAGTAACTCTGTTTGTCTGTCTGTCTGTTACGCTTTCACGCCTAAACAGCTGGATCGATTGAGATGAAATTTGGTATAGAGATAGTTCGAGGCCCTGGAAAGGACATAGGCTACTTTTTAACGGACTGCGCAAAAGGAGGGTTATGATTTTACGTGGTAACGACTTTTACGCGGTCGAAGCCGCGGGGAACAGCTAGTTAGTTATATTTAATATTTTTATATGCAGGTACATAGTAGGTACGCATAAAAAAAATAAAAAAAAAGTTAAATATGCATCTGTTTGCCGAGAAAAAAATGTACACCCGCAGTTCTAAACTTAGAATGGCGGGTGCACATACTTAATTATATAATATTTTATCCAAGAAGGTAAATTGAATTTCATTAATGGTATACTAAGGTACACTGCAGGTACACATATTTACAATAAAAAACATATGTAAAATACGCATCTCCTGATGGGAAAAATGCACACCCGCAGTCCTAACTGTAGAATGGCGGGTGTACAAATTGTACTATATATTTTTTTATCAAAAGAAGTACACCGAATTTCATTAAGGGTACACTGAGGTACACTGCCGGTACCATCTTTGTGTAGAGGAGCAGCTCGATTCCGTGCTGTACACCCGTGGTCCTAACGCACATCATAAAGCGCATCTTTGCACCTATCTCATACGTCCCACCATCACTTTCAACTTTTTTTTACGCCGGACGACCGGAAATAAAAAAGGCTATCAGTCGTCTAGATCCCATAGCACAAGCTTATATTAGCTTAATTTGAGCTAGCTATTGTTGTGTGTGAATGTCGACAAATATTTTTATTTTATAAGTTTCATAACACCGACAAACAAACAAAATGCATCAAAAAATCGCTAAACTAATCCTGAATACGATTAATAAAAAGTGAATTAAGTACTTAAATCTATCTAATATGATGAAAAATCAGTAATAAGTTTAGATTCACCTAAACAGAGGTTAATCACAACAGGATCAATCTGCATTGATCTATCTGCATTGAGAACCACGTGCTTCACACAATAGATTGGTAGCACACAATACACAAACACATAGAACAACAGGAATATTGTGTGTGCATAAACTTGAATAATAAACATCCGTCTTGACAATCAATCATGTAATGTAAGTAGGTCATCTCATGAGGGAGTGCGCACTTGTTCCCTTGAAACAAAAAAAAAACATTGTAAGCCATATTCAATTGAAAAAAACTACCTTGAAGAAATTATATTTGTGAAACCGTTAGGTTAGGTTATGTCGTCACTTCTAATAAAGTCGAGGCTAAAATAAATGTCCTATACGAATCTAGACGTCTTGACAGTTGACCAGAATTCTAGTCTATTATAATGTACTGCCTCGATGGCGCAGCGAGTCAGGTCAATGTGACTCGAACACGAGGCTTAAAGGTGCGGTTCCACTTAGGCGGAGCGGAGAGGAGCTGTGTCGCAATTCACCAATCACGGTGCGGAGCGGAGACGAGCTGTGCCGCGATTCACCAATCACGGTGCGGAGCGGAGACGAGCTGTGCCGCGATTCACCAATCACATGGCTTAAAATCCACAGCTCCTCTTCGGTCCACCTAAGTGCAACCGCACCTTTAGGCCCGTCAAGGTCTCAGATCTTCGAATCCCGGTACAGAATAAAAAAAATATGATTCATGTTGCAGAGTCTGCGTCAAAATGTTAACCGACAAGCAGGCTGTTTCATTGATACCTAGTCATAACAATCTACAAAATTTATTTCGGAGTTTGGTGGTTTTCTATACAAGATATAAAATTTATGCATTTTAATTATGTCATCTGATGTCCGCAATTCTGTTTCTGTTTCCACATTTAATGGGAACTTTATCCGGGAGTAAAGAGTAGCGTAGTATTATTCCAGTCTATAATCTATCTGGATAAGCCAGATCCATTCAGCCTTTAGAGCGTGAAAGAGTTTCAAACATCCACACATCAACACATCCCCAAATCCATACATACTCTCACAAACTTTCGCATTTCTATAGGTAACAGCGGACGTCACGCGGTTTCACCCGCGTAGCTCCCGTTCCCGTGGGAATAAGGTAATAAAATAGAGCCTTACCCGGGAATAGTGTAGCTTATTAACAGTGAAAGAATTTTTCAAATCGGTTCAGTAGTTTCGGAGCCTGTTCGATGCAAATAAACAAACAAGCAAACACTCAAATCTTTCCTCTTTATAATATTACGTATTAATTTATAATATTTGTATTAGTAAGATTAGTAAGTTAGGAATACAAAGTATCAGATAAGCTAATGACAAAGGGCAGTAAATTTCTTTAACTAATTTTATTGTTAGTATGGAGTCACTTAATGAATGTGATAATTAATGAATAGGTATATCTCTGGAAAACTATTTAAAATGCAAGTTCTTAAGCACTACCTAGATTAATTTGTTTAGAACCTAATTTTAATAATGGCAACCAAAATTGTCTTCATCAGCAAACATACTCTCCAATAAAAGTGGCTAAATAAACATTTCCTTAAAGAGATTTCACGAAATTCTACCCTGAAAGGTTTATAAAGATTCACAGGGGATAAAATAAATAAATACTTAAATAAATATTTGTGGACGTTTACACACAAAATCATCTAGCCCAAAATAAGCTAACATAAGCTTGTGTTATGGGATCTAGACGACTGAGATACTGGAGCACAAAGAAGGTCCCGTTTTTTGGTTTTTTGCTTACTTCTTCTCGAAAACGGTGCTTAGTACGAAATTGTGTTGTATGACATAATATTAGCTAATTAAATTCTCTACAACTTTGTCAACGATTGGGAACTACTCATAATAGCCTAGTAAACGAATAACTTGTGGATGGACATGTCGTAAGCATGAACTTTGATTTAGGAACTTTGTTTGGACTAGTTAGGAGATAAACATACTAAAAGTCCTGACCCCTCCGAGGTGAGCTCGAGGGGGGGGGGGCACAAAGAAGGTCCCGTTTTTGGTTTTTTTGCTTACTTCTCGAAAACGGTGCTTTGTACGAAATTGCGTTGTATGACATAGTAAAAGAGAATCAAATTCTCTACAACTTTGTCGTTCACACTTTGTATCTATCTCCAATCATTGCCTAGCTATGAGCTTCTAAAGGTGGTCGATTTTCAAAGCGCGGATTGTAAGATATGATTTTGGTCCCAAGGTTCCCAATCTTAAAATGTCGCTGTGGCTTTTCATCCGGCGGGCGGCGTCAATTTGGCAAGCTTAATCTAAAAAAAGAAGTTTTAATCTATGTAAGTTATATATAACAGATACCTACTTAAAAATAACGTAAACGATTGTTTACCAGTACAGACAAACAAACAAAATAATCTTTATTCATATAGGTCACATGGTAATATGTATTATGAATGTGAATTATCTAGATCCACAGCATATTGTTATTATTAGTTTAATGTTAACTAACGGGTGTTTTTTTTAGAGGTATAGAACTTTAAGTTGGCCTAGCTGTTTTAACCGGCGGTATTTTTGTCAGCTGTAAAGTGATTTATGTTTAGTATGGTTTGGCATTTTAACATAAATAGACTGAAGCCTGAACAATGCTTCCAAATTGTGCAAATTTATTTTGAAAATCATGGTTCTTTCCGAAATGCGTATCGTGATTTTCATAAGCGAATTTTCTTTAGCGGTGCAGCTCACTTTTGGTTGAATGGATACATCAATAAACAAAACTGCCATATTTGGGGTGATGATGATCCTCAAGTGTATGTTGAGACACCGTTACATCCAGTAAAACTGACTGTGTGGTGTGCTTTATAGGCTGGTGGAATAATTGGTCCGTACTTCTTTAGAAACGATGCTGACCAGAATGTTACAGTCAATCGTGACTGCTATAGAGCGAAGATTACTGACTTTTTCGTTCATCAATTGAACAACCATGTTGTGCGGGAGTAGTGGTTTCAACAAGACGGCGCAACATGTCACATAGCTCGTGCCACAATTGATTTATTGAAGGAAACGTTTGGTACCCGCATAGTTTCACGTTTTGGACACGTGGATTGGCCTCCAGAGTCGTGCGATTTTACGCCACTTGACTATTTTCTGTGGAGATATGTGAAGTCGCTCGTCTACGCCGATAAGCCCGAAACGATTGACCACTTGGAGGATAACATTCGGAGCGATATTGTCGCTATACGGCCACAAATGTTGGGAAAGTCATCGAAAATTGGACCTCTAGATTAGACTACGTCCGAGCCAGCCCTGGCGGTTATATGCCAGAAATCATATTTAAATTATAATGCCAGAAGATTTCCTTTCGAATAAAGTCATTTCCATATCAATAAAAACAATCACCTTCGTTTTATTCCATTTCAAAGTTCTATACCTCGAAAAAAAACACCCTTTAGATGGTGCTTTTTTTATCTGGGAATAATCCCTTATGGATGCTAAGCCGGACTATTACTGACTAAAAACCAACACGTACCTACCTACTGCCTACGGTAGGGAGCCTCGGGTAAGCCCTAGGAAGGATATCTTCGGGATTCCCAACAGACCTAGGCTACCACTGCGGCCTCACCTAGCGGGTTCTATCCCGTGTCTTTGGGGGGTTGTTAGGGTGTTATCCCTCTTCTTGGGGCGTGTGGCGTGCGTGTAACAATCAAGTCACGCTGTCGTCTTGGGCCTGCGTCTGTAAGGGCTGTGAGCAGCCCTGCTACAGTCCTCAGGCACCCGGTCATGGAGGCCGATAGTCTTGGGCGATGACCCGTCTGTGGCGCCCCTGCCGCATCCGGATCATGGCTCATACCATGGTCTCCAGCGAGAGAATGTCCACGTCCTGCCTCGAGGACTGTATTAGTAATCTCATGTTTATGTACCTAACAAAGTATATAGTCACGTAGTTAGTATATCCCTAAAGAAGGAGGCAGAGGATAGTAAATAAATAATAATAATAACAAAGTTTATTGCCCCGAAAGAACATTAGCACATTGAAAGTTTTTGTGATTATGAAAATTCTATACATGCAAACTAATAATGCCTGGGTTAGGAGTCTCCTATACTATACGCTCACATTTCACCTAACACTATTATAGTCCCCGCGTATATAATAGGTTGTGAACTTATTACCGTGTTGAAGTGGACAAGCGCAGGTTGTGACGAACCACTAGTGATTTTTTTCAAGCCATTCATATTTCTTTCATCTAGGCTTAATGACTGGCGTGTTACTCCTTGACCAATGTCTTACGTGCCTTCCAAAGCATGGAAACCTAAGGAACAGCCACAGAATAAGTTGCTTACTGTAATCGTTTTTAAGCACTGTGTGAGAGGAGCTACAAAAGCTTCAAATCGTCCTGGGACATCGTTCCGAAGGGCTTAAAAAAGTCACTAGGACCTGGCGCTGTTGCGCCCACGCCGTGCACTCCACCAATGTGTGGAGCGCTGTGTCCTCGATGCGCTCCTCGCAGTGCTGGCACTCGGCCGTGGTTTCCCGGTGTAATCGCCACAGGTACCTACCAAAGCTCCCGTGCCCGGTAAGTATCTGTGACAACCGGTAGGAGGGAGCACCGTGGCTCCTCTCCAGCCACTCGTCCATGACCGGTCTGACCGCCGCAATTATGGCGAATCCCCCCTTTGGTTGCTCAAGTCGCACCTTCCAGGTCTCCACAGTTTCCTGGTGGAGCTGGGTCCGCCGAGCATCGATTTCTCGAGATGCAGGCATGTGGCCTCGCTCCAGCGCCTACTTGCGCCATCTAAACAGTGACGCAAGGGCTCTCGCTTCCAGGTCCCATGGAGGGGTCCCGGCTAGGAGACATGTCACCTGAGATCGTGCGGTATTCCCTTATCACCCTGACGACCATCGCCCTCTGCGCGCTGAGCAATCTAGCCACATTGCTGGCCGTCAGGGTCTCTGCCCATACGGTGCCCCGTTAAGGGCCATGCTCCGCACGATCCCCAGGAACAGTCTCCTGTAGGGAGCTTTGGGTCCCCTGATGTTGGGCAACAACCGCGAGAGTGCGGCCGATGCCCCCCTCAGTTTTGGCACCAAACTTCAGAAATGGTATCCGAAGTTCCACTGGCTATCGAGTACGAGCCCCAGATATTTCATCGAGGGATCGATGTCGATGCTGACTTCCTCTACCTATAGGCTGGATCCCGCAGATGGCCCCTTCCGAGGTCCGTGAAAGCACAGAGCCTCGGATTTGTGAAGGGCGACCTCAAGACCCAGCTGCCGTTTCTCTTAGTGCTGCGTCTCGGTTCGTTGCTCACAAGGGTATCGTCGGCGTAACACGTTACGCCGACTCCTCTGAGCAACGGACCACGCAGCACCCAATCGTAACCGATGTTCCACAGGAGCGGTCCTAAGACCGATCCCTGTGGAACACCGCACGTCACACCTCGTGCTGTCAAAAGTACTTGTTCGTAGCTTTCTAATATTATGCGTTTCTAAACTAGACTGCGGAACTACTGACAAACGGATGGACAACTATAAGACAACCAAACCCTAAAAGGGTGCACAACTAATAGCATTTTTATGTGAGATGCTAGTGTTCATGTGAAAGTTTCCACTGATACTGATGAAAATGCACAGCTGCAAAATAACTTTTTAAAAAACCTACTATGCTCTACAAATAGCTAGAGCACTTGCGATCATCCATAGCAAGGGTTCACAGCACGCATCCTTCCACATAAAAAGCGTAGCTTATTGAAAGTTTTCCCACGTGCTATGCTATGTGATAGGTAGATATAAAACGCATCCATAGCAACGTAGCGTAGCACATCACTGGTGGAAAGGCACCCTTATAAGCATACAATGTATTTCATAGATTGATTATAAACCTACTTAAGTTACTATGAGAGCAATTCAAAATCCAGATAATCTATAATGTGGGCCCCAAACGAGAAAACTATCCAATTGATCCACTAGCGTAGTATGAATGTATGACCTATGACCGACCATGCCTTGCTCTTATCAAAAACAAATACATTAGATTTTGTACAGATTGGTTCAACGTAGTCTATAAAAGAGGCGGCCGACATCGAGTCCCGCGCATTTGCCTTTAGAAGCGGGCAGCCTATAGACTCGAGCATAGCAATAGAAAGACTGATTTTTATGTGATTTTCTCCCCCCATTTCAAGATGGGGAAACTTAGTATAAGCGTATTAAGTGTTTTATTGTTAGTTTCCGTTTTATGGAAACCTACCCACGGCCATGGTAAGTGTTTTCAAAATATTTTTAAAAAGATTTAATTAAGTTTGTAAAAATATTTTTTACATTACTAAATAATTACTTAGGTTGTTTTAAAAAAGAAATCGTAGGTAAATTATATTTAGTAATAGTATTTATTAATTATTTAAAAATACCAAAAATTACTACACCAATTAAATTTTTACACTCACATTTTATTCACAATTTGACTGGTCCAGTTTTTATTTTCAAATTATTTCCTTCTGTTTGTGGTTTATAATATGATTATAATAAACTGTCTCTGGACATCCGTCAACTTGTGACTAAAATGTCTTCAGGCGACAGGAAAAGTTGTAAACGTTTATTAGTTCTTACAGAAGATTCACTCTCTTTCTCGCAACAATCCTTACATTATAATAATTGTTTTTTTTATTCCGACTATAATAACACTGTTATACCAATCCATAGCTCATACCATTGGTACAAAAGCCCTAAGAAGCTCTTAATTTGTGACCCTGGGAGTTCAAAGGCGGGGGAGTAAAGCCACGTTGAATTCACGTTAAATATAAAGTTTGATTAAAAGATCATCATATAATTAATAATTGATCAATAAAATCAATAAATATTTTATGGAGAAAGGGATGAGATGTTTCTCAAACACACAAAGGGAGGATCCTCCGACCAGGCTAGGTGATCGCGCCTGGTGGGCCGAAGCCCTTTATTATGCTTATTAAAGTTAAGTTTAAACAAATCTCTTTCCAAGGTTGAAAGAAATTTTAGAAGTGCCTATTACATGATCATTCATTACCTACCAATAATATAGTTAAAGGTATGACCTGCTTCTATGAATTCCCTAAACCATTACGTCATTCGATGAAATCCATAAAAGACTATTGTGAGTAATATATGAGAACTATAGCATAATACATGTCTTTTGTGTAAACGCAGCTCCATTATAAATATTTATTTTTAATACGTTTTCCATAATGTCATTATTTTTCATATAATTATGTTTGTTTTTAAACGTTACTGTAGGTTATCTCGCAGCTTGAGTAATTCCTTTGTATATAATTGTCTATCTAATTTCTATATGTAAAAGACGTCCGACCAAAATTGGTACAATAAACTGTTGGCTTATTCAATTTCGTGGAACCCAAAGAGAAGTATGATAGTATCCCAACTATCTGAAATAAGGGATGATGATTAACTTGTCTATGGTGATACTATTAAGATCACTTGTCTACTTAAGATCGAGAAAAGTGGAAAGGAATAAACAACGAATGTCCACTTCGGACCCAAAATAATCCCCTACACCTAACTGTCAAAGAAAGTTTGGTAATGTCACTTGAAGTACTAAAAATAACCGATTGGAATATGTCGTACGAAACAACAACTTTAGCACAAAATGGCAACAGGCAAGAAAACAAGAGCTTTTTACACAAAGTTCCTGATGCTAGAACAGATAAAATTAATTTTAACAAAAGCTTTGAAAGCCAAAAAGACCCAAAAAAATAAATGATTTGAATGTGGATATGAAATACATTGTTAGTACCCGTAATTTGTCAGTAAGCTAGTATTACAACACAAAGAGCTTTAAGTTCTCGAAGAAACCCTAACAATCGCAATCAAAACTAGTTCTGAAAAACCTTAGTCGTTACAATGAAGAAGCTTTGTCAAGGAAAGCATTCCTAAGGCCAAAAGCTCTTGAATCTATGAGTAATGATGCCGAATTTTTTCTGCAAACATTATATAAGTTTATATCAATGAAAAAAGAATAAGTGCCATGCCTAGTAAAAATCCAAGTACCTACAATACGTGACTACAGAATATATCGGTATCACAGAAACTTTCCGTATTCGGAACAACAATGAACAGAGCATACCTAATGTAGAGAGATAAGGTAACAATTATTATTTGCAACCAACATAGATAGAGCTCAACTTTGACCCGAGATTGTACTATCTGTGGTTCAATGTCACTACCAGTTAACGGACTCCTCTTAGGTATAGCTGACTTTTAGCCAATTAACTAATAGGTAATTATCATTTTCTTTGAAAAAAGTTTAATGGGCTGTCTCGGATAATAGGAAGTTACACTATCCCCGAGTGACTTATATGCTATATTTTATTACCGTATTTTCACGGGAACGGGAGCTACGCAGGTGCAACCGCGTGACATCCGCTAGTCAATCATGATTTTTAAAACTAAAGATTTATTTTGGGTTTTTATACTCTTTGAATCAATGTAACCCTTCTGGAGAAAACACTTTGTTCTCGGGACCAATAAGTAGAACCAATTAGGGTTTGTTTCTAGAAAATTTGCTGAACTAAATCTAATAAATTCGTGATCAAAATAATTTATACATTTTCATTCAGTAAATGGCGTTTTAATCTACTAAATTATTCGCGTTTTTGAATCGACAGAAATATAGCAGTTTTCGTAAAAGTACCTTTTGGTTATTTTACTGTGTTTTAGATTTATAATAGAATGGATCTCGGTCTCCCTCTCGGCGAGATTTGTTTTATTTTGCACGTCTTATTCAAATCATCGTCAGAGCTGAATGTACCTCGTTAACCAATTCATCTTTTTTCTTCTTAGTAGACAATATTTTATCATTAACTGCCACAATTCACAATACCTAAGTTGTAAAAGAATTGATAAACCTAAAAGACTATCGAAATAATTATCACCAAAACGCCTTGACAATGGCCCGCGTTCACCGATGATGTAACCTCACACATTTTAGAGGCACGATAACATTTACTCTTGGGTTCAAAATGAACGTTTAATTATTATAAATACACATATATTATCTCTGTTATCAACCACTGTGTTGTTAGAATAAAAGCAGCTATAGTTTCGTTACTTAATTTTTTATTAGCAAGTAACTTCTTACATGAATGTCATATGTCTTCTTACATGAATTCTTCTTCTTCTTACATGAATGTCATAATATCTAACTCGATTTTGTTTTTGTAATCTCGCACCCACCCTCTTTCATACTATCTCAGGAGTATAAATTTCACCAAGTGCTTGCTTAATTGAAGAACTCCGCTTCCTATCTCTTTTCTTTGGTTAATCTTCATTGATTTTAAAATTCAAGAAAAAAGAAACTACGTGACCAGTTTGATCTTTTCTGCAAAACTATTCTGTAAAAGTACGTCAAATAAAGCATTGTATTTAGTAACTTTTCTGTATACCTATTTTCTTTGTTTTCTTTACCAGCGCTCTCCTTTTTTTAATTGAGCTTACGCTACGAATTTGGCAACTTTGTATTTTGGGTATTATTGTCATGTTTCATGGTCATGATGGTTGTCCTGTTCTTTCTTATCCTTAATTAATTTATGAAATCATTAGCATGCATGCATTTTCATTTTGGATAGCATAGCCTTCTGTATTGATAATTATCTTAGCCTGGGTAGAAGATCGTGGTAGAGAAAACAACTTGACGCTAATGTTATTAGGCCGAAAATCACTAAGTTTTACGGCTTGTCCAAGAGGTTGTCAATACCGAAAGAAATCATTATAAGTAGCAGAATGGAGTCCACATTCTCCAAACCCAAGTAGCGTGTTGAGCAACTGGGAAATCGGTAAGATGAAGAAGGTTGTAAGCCAGATGTTTGTGTTCTGGTATCGAATTCCTCTGACCACTCCGTCAATAAACATCATCAATTACACATCCCCACTGTGCGCTGTGTACGGATGTTTCTGTTTAACCGCTCTTAGATTAACTGCCGCTAAGAGCCCGTTTCCGCTACTGGTAGTAATGTCAACCCGAATATTATGGAAAACATGTCTGTATCGAATATTGACAACAATTGGTTGTACATCCACAATGGACAGGATTTATGTTCTTAACTAGCTGACGCGCACGACTTTGTTTACGTTACAGATCGGCTTTTTTATACTATTTATGCATGTAGTATACGTGTTAACCTTCCTCTTGAATTACTCTTTCTATTGCAAAAACTTTATTAAATTTATTGAGTAGTTTAAAAGATCTAAGCGCACTATTCGATAAAGCGCTTGCATTTTAAACTATGTAAAGATTTATATAATAGGTAATTGAAGTCAAAATAAGGTATTGGATATTTTATCACACATTGAACTGAGCTTTAATCAATATAGGATGTAGAGTAATGTTTTGGTCTAAAAATCGCTATGACTTTCATTCAAGCGGTAGGCCCATTTTCTTCCCTGGGCGAGGCCGCATCGGCGGCCGTAGGTCTGTTGGGAGTCACGGGACATCCTTCCTGAGGGCTTACCCGGGGCTCTCAACCTATGAGGATTTTCCCTCACGTTAAACAAAAAAAAAAGGCCCATTTTCTTGAATTTGATATTTTTTAAATCAACACGTGTATAGTGATGCACGATTATTTTTAGAATCATTCAAACAAAAAATTGACCCGCAGTATAGATAAGCATTTTCATTGATCTGTTGTTATGACATACTCGTATCCAAAACATTATATGCATCTGTTTGGATGAAGAAAATTGTAGCACACGATGTGAGCGTGATTTACACTACATTTTAAACATTACATGATGTTTTGTATTGGTTTATCTTTCATGCCTTTTTTCTGAGGTCTTCTTCTTTAATTGGTCAACTACAAGATAACAGTATTTTAATTTACATTAATTCATTCTTGTTTATCATATTTAAATAGTTATAACTTCTTGAGAAATATTTGCTTAGCCGATATGAGCTTAGTTCAGTAGCTTTTCTACACAACTTTACGTACCTCTTGCAAAGCACATTCCCCAAATTCCAATTATAATATCAACGATATCGAATTTTCTGGAATGATGTCGCATAATATTGTTTTAATATGTCAGTACAGTTTGCGGGTCGCCAAACTCAGTCACAAATCAGTCCCCTCTATATAGAATTGGATAATCGTCACGCTCGTGTGAGGGTCACCGAGAGGGAGTGATTCTGGATGTATTTACACATATTTTAATCAAAACATTATCCATACCTAGCCAGGTAAGACAAACTGAGAATTGAAGTTGGGCTATTTAACTAAAGAAGCAATGTTTTTAGTAGTTCAAATGAAATAACGATTTGTTTGGTGCGTGAGTTATGGAATGCCAGAGAAATTTAAAATAAAGATTGTAAACTATCGCTTCAAACTTCTTTTATATAAGATGTATTACTTTTATGGGAATGGTATTAGTAAAGTGTAGGTATGCTCTGTGATGTTTAAAAAACGTAATTAACATGTCATCTAACGCCCCCTTAAATGATTGATGACTACCTTTCACTGCTGACAGGGTTTTCGTTTTATTGAGATGGATTCATTTGATTATTCAGTAAAGTACTTGCTGTCTATAAATTATATTGAATTAAGAACTCTCGCTGCGCTTTTGTATATAACAGTAAGCTGCATAGATTTATTTGAGTACCTAGTTAAACGCCCAGATCTCATACTGTGATCTTGTGTTTTCCTCATCTTACAATCCCGGATTCTTCAAGAGGAGCGTGAAGAGGCACATAACAAGGCCGCCAAATTGAGGACCACTGTCAGAAGTGGCCCCCAATCGCTAGGTGCGCCACGGCTTTACATCAGGCTGGTGGCAACGTCAATATGGCGAGCTAAATATAAAAATAAAAAAAATAAAAAAGTCTTGAAGCCGCGGATGCGTGAGAATTACCAAAGTAGTGACCAAAGCTAAAGGAGAAAGGGTATTTCTCTCATAAAACACACATATAGGCATGATCATGCAATACTTACCTCATTTGATTTTCTATTTGTCCGCCATAATTTCATTCTAACTTTTTTATTTGTCTCTATTCCTTTTTTTTCCTGCTTTAATCGTTACATAAATTACCGGCGACATCTCCGCCATTACGTCAACTGTTATCTGGACGCGATAATTAAAAATGTTTAATATCACAATAATAAGTAATAACTCACACTATCTTCTTGTTTGTTTCAGATAAATGTTCCTTAGCATGCTCAGGATGTAAGTATACAATGACTTTCTTTATACAGCATTATACATCATTGAATTGTGCCTAACATTAAGGCCGAAATTTGAGTTAGAATGGTAATAAAAGATGGAGAGAGAAAAGTTGAACACATTTCACACACTCAATCAACCGGAAGTACTAGGAAAAAATAGTACGTCTGGGATTTGGCTATTCCGGGATTTTGAGATCTGTCCTTCGGATGCAGAGAGTCCAGGACTACCTCAAGTTATTGTAACAGAAGAATGACTCCTCAAATAAATGGATTCTGCGTTATAGCAAGTTATTAGAGCTTCAAAATAATTTATTTATATATTACAGGTAACTTATAAGCTAATTTATTTTGTCCTCAGCTCCAACTGGACAGACGTTCCTAAACGGACACAAGTACAGCTATGGCGTCGAGGGCACCGTATCTATATACTTAACAGGATCCTCAAACCAGGAGACCAGCGTCAAACTGCTGGGACAGGTCTCCGTGGCATCAGTAGGCAACTGTGTTCACGAGCTGACTGTGCAGAACTTGGTCATCGGCGGTCCTGATGGCAAGGTTGGTATTACATTAAAATCTGACCGAAAAGCTGAGGCTTTAGTAAAATTTGCATCAATTCAACTAACATTCGCTACAAAAAAGCTTTGAAGATTTCAAGTGCATAGGTTTGCTAACTCATTGTTCTTAATACTTGGTCTTATTGATATTCTACGCCATTTTGGAACTTTATAAAATTTTGCATAATATGTAAAAATAATAATTTTTGACAAAAGAGGTTGATAGTAAATTTATGCTTACCTATACCTAAACCGAATTTACAAGAAATATTTAAAGATGGAAATTTGAGAGGGAAATACGTACAAGATTGTCGAAACCTTATTTAGATGTCAGAAAATTCCTCCCCATCAAATCGGCTGGCAACAATAACATCGAAACGAATTTGAAAATGTTCTCTGTATCAACAGAAATACCGCTGCCCAGAAGGCATCGAGAAGCCTGTACGGTTCTCGTTGCAAGATGGCCGCCTCGGCGCTGAAATCTGCGCGGAGGAGGGGGACACGCGTCGCTCCCTTAACATCAAGAGGGCGATCATCTCGCTCTTGCAGACTGAAGTCAAGCCCGCAACACAGGTAAGAAATCTTCGGCTTTTACATGCCTTTGAAGGTCCTTACATATAATTATGTACTAGGATACAGAGTATTATCTCTGTAACTTTTACATTTGCGAGAGTTTCCGTGCTTTAAATGACTCGTTAAACCGATGGTCCCGTATTCTAAAACATGACAGACATTACCTAAGCCAAGTTTAAGGCTTGCTGGACTTTAGAGTTCACGCTCTAAGGGGTAAGAGTAAGAAACATCATCCACACACTCACAAACTATTGCATTTATCGAATGTAGAACAAGGAACATAACATATTAAGATTATTAACTTTAATAATAATACTAAGATTAATTTACGTAGTAATATTATTTATCTTCCAGGTGGACGTGTTCGGTACGTGCCCCACTGAAGTGTCGTCGTCCCAGGAAGGCGGCTCGGTCCTAGTACACCGCAGCCGGGACCTGTCTCGATGCGGATACCGTGAACATGGCAGGAATGAACTTATCACTGGCGTTTTTAATACTAATGCTGTAAGTATACTTCGAACACCTTCTACCTATCTCGGCACAATGGAAGTCAATTTGAAGTACTAATACAGATGTGTAAGCTTCCGGAAGCTTTTGACCCCTTTGAGTAATATTGAATTGATATATATTTAAAAAATATGTCGTTGAGTAGATATTCGAGTTTTCATGATATTCCAGCTCATCTTTTACTGAATAGATAAGTTTTCCAAACTCATCGGATGTTTTAATAGAGAAACATCAATAAAAATCGAAGAATGGAACCCAAAATGAAATTTAAACACGTGAAATCAACTGTGTCAACTGATTTACAGAAATTATTACGAGTTTATATAATACGAAACCATCAACAACTCATCAAACAATTTTGATCCTCAGGAAATCAAAGACACCCAAATCCTCGGCTCCCGTCTGAATGTTGAAACCAAAGTCAACAACGGCGTGCCTGAAAAGGTATCTGCAACTGAGGAGTACCTGTACCGGCCCTTCTCCGTGGGCGAGAATGGCGCCAGGGCCAAGGTTCACACCAAGTTAACTCTCACTGGCAAAGCGAAGGCAGCTGGCTCACAAAGTAAGCTTAGAACATGAAATCTATAATATAAGTCTATACATTCCTACCGTGTAACTTAAGTAAGGACCGGTAGGTAGCCTACGTAGACCCAAGACGTATGGGATGGATGAATTCGTTGGGTTATAGGAGGTCTTGATAGATTAATTAGTAAAGCGTTTGTGCCAGCAAGACAGAAGATCTTCAAGACTGATGAATGTTTTCACGTTAAATTTGCGATCTTTCAAAATCATTAACTTAAAAGTTTATACCTTTATGATCAATCACGAATTTTGAAAACGCGTGAAATGTTTATGTTCAAATACTTACCTACCTACATACATTTGTAATTAATATAGAATGTGTTTGGTTTGTACTTAATTATATAAAAGTATTTATTACAGGCCACTGCACTGAATCTCGCACGATCATCTTTGAGGCACCTCACATTGGCAACAAAGGCCAGAACTACCAGGCAGCACTCCAAGCCGTCAAAGAAACTGCAAAGTCTGTCGCAACTGAAGCTAGTTCCAAGTCTGCGGGCAATTTTGCACAACTTATCAGGGTAAATTATATATTTGATAGATACAAGTCTCAATTTTCACAGTAAATGAAAGTTATTGTTCTTTAAACATCCCCTATTAATATTTACAGATCTTACGCTCAAATGGCAAAGACGATCTACTGAAAGTATACAACCACGTCAAGGGCAACAGCGTCGACAAGTAAGCAATGATCATTATTATCACCGTACCCAAAGGGTAAAAACAGGACCCTATTACGGAGAACCCGCTGTATGATGTTTTTCTTTTGCCGCTATAACAACAAATACTAAAAACAGATCAAAAATATTTAAGGGGCTCCTATACTTACAAAAATCCTACGTGCGCGAGTTCAACTCGCAATTGGCTGGTTATTTTTTAACCGACTTCCAATTTTTTTATGTTTGTTACCGGCAAATCGCTTGAAAGAGTTATCCGATTTTGATGATTCTTTTTTTATTTGATCCCATATACAGGAAGTCAGAATCGGATGCTGGGATCCTGGAGAAATCTAAGAACGATTTACAGCAGTTACCTTGTGTTTGGGCTTGATTAATTTGTATTGGGGAGAACATTACCCCTAGATAGATATAATTTTAGTCTACCCGTCACTAAAAATAGTGAAAAAAAATTTTTAACAAAAAAAAACTGACTTCAAACAAAAACTAAAAATTGAAAAATAAAATTAACTTAGCACAAAGTAATAGAATTATTGGCACCGACTTCAGTATTACATTCAATAATATCTGATAAATCTAAATATACTACCTATTACTTTGTGCTAAGTTAATTTTATTTTTCAATTTTTAGTTTTTGTTTGAAGTCGGTTTTTTTAATTATCATTATTTCGAATCAAATTTATGCTTTACTACTGTGAATAATTATTAACAATATTTACAGACGAGTGTTCCTAGATGGTCTTCTCCGAACGGGCACAGGGTACAGCATTGAAGCGTCCCTGCAGCTGCTGAAGCAGAAGGAACTGAACCAGTTTGAACAGCGAATTGTGTTTTTGTCGCTGGGCAACGCCAGGCATGTCAACGATGACGCTATTAAGGCTGCTGCTGTAAGTATTGTGAAAATTCAAAATGCAGTGTGAAGACTTTTATAAGTACTTAAAATATAATTGCCTGTCATCATTATTTGTCATGCCCTTATCCCAATTTACTTGGGCTTCGCACTATTACTCGTAAATTGTCTCCTGTAAATGATGTCGTCCTTTCACGTTCATATCATTCTTAACACAATCCATCCATTTTTTCTTTCATAAGTATTAAATATTTTAAAACATTATTTCTAGGCTGTTCTGGATACACCCAACTTGCCCAAAGAAGTATACCTAGGAGTCGGTGCCTTGGCTGGTACTTTCTGCCGTGATCATCATTGCCATAAACATAAAAATGAAGGTGTGGCAGCTCTTAGCCAGAAATTCGCAGCTAAACTCCAAAATTGCCGCTCTAAGACCAAAGTTGAAGAAGATTTTGTAAGTACGCCTACATTTATTTCCATTTTCAAACTATTGCGCTATAAAGTACAGCAAGAAAGTACACGTATAGCAAGCTATATATTATAGCATAGCTATGTGTGAACGTGTCCATACTTAATGTAGTGAAGTCACCTTTACCATAATATTAGACAATATTAAAATGTTATACCTAATTTTAAATTATTCTTACTTGTTTGCTTTACAGATTGTGGCTGTATTAAAGGGCATCCGTAACATCCGCCACTTAGAAGACAACCTAGTTGAGAAACTAGCTCACTGTGCACTCGACAATAACGTTAAGCCTAGGGTTAAGGCCGCAGTGTTTGAAGCGTTCCAGGCTGATGCTTGCACTCCCAAGGTAAGCTTCTCAACAGAATTACTAGATACCAGCTAATGTCAGCGACTCCACTTCATTGGTATGGGTTTTCCTTATCTGTTCTCACAAAATTATTGGAGTTCCTTCTCAAGCTCTATTTTATCTTTCTACTAAATTTCATCAGAATCGATTTTACATTTCAGGCGTAAAACCTAACCTAACCTAACCTAACCATGTACTATCTATCATTTATTATCTTTAGCCTGACGACCAATGTCCCTGTCCCGCCAGTTCAATCAAATTGTCATGTCAAAATATAATTATGAACTCATCTTACTAATATTACTCTCTAAATTTGTCCATGACAAATGTGATTATTGAAATTTTTTTCTCATAAACAAGAGCAAATGTATATTGTTCCACTTATTCTTCTCCAATTAAACTATATCTAATTATTGTTTTTATTTGCACAGCTCAAGAAGACAGCTATTGACGTCTTGAAGAACCGCCAGTTAGACTCTGAGATCCGTATCAAGGCGTACCTAGCTGTTATAGCATGCCCCTGTGCTAATTCTGCGTCAGAAATCAAAAAATTACTGGAATCAGAGCCCGTGCATCAAGGTAATTATAAACACTGTTTTACTCTACCAAATATTACTTTATCGACTCACATTTTGACTGCAATAATTATTATCTTAGCAAGATTAAAAAGGAATGGGCCAAACCATTTAACGTCATTATGTTTGTGTTTACATGTTAAGTTGCATCGTCATTTTTATCAGCATTAATATTGAATCGTAAAGGAAGGTTAGGGGTATCCAGCGAACTGATAGAGAACATTCATATTTTGTAATTTTTTTATACTACTAAGGTGGCAGACAAGCTACGTCCCCGCCTGATAGACTGGGATCACTCTAGCCAATGAACCCGAGGCGCTACACTCGAGCTGCCGAACTTATGATTTTTGTTGTTAGTTCATTTATCAGCTGTATGATCTTTAATTTTTACTTTTAAACTTCCAGTTGGCAACTTCATCTCTACATCGCTGCGAAATATACGATCGTCCTCAAACCCTGACAAGAAACTTGCCCGCCAGCACTATGGTCTCATCAGAACCCCCAACAAGTTCAATAACGATGTCAGGTAAATTATTTAGTTATTCTTTTGTATCTATTAATTAGTGCTCACAAGTTTCGGATCTAATTTATCCGACCCAGGCATTGGGATAGTTATAATAAATTGTGTTAAAGCCAGAGGGACGTAGCAATACCACTTATTAGAGAAAGTACAGATGGAAATCTTATGTATGTACTTTTTTTCACACCTACCCTCTGCTACTCGAGTACAAATCAGTATCAAAACTTAAATCAAACTCGCCTGACCTCGTCTCTGTGAACTCAGTGAGCGGCGTCTATGTGTATGTAGCCTCAGCGACTTTAGTATGTAGGTTGGTTTCCATCTGTACTATCTCTAATTTGTGGCAATACTATGAATGGATATTGTTATTGCTGTGAAAATTTAATGAATAATTTTTGTCTTACAGAAAATACTCGTTCTCTGAAGAAGAATCATTTAATATAGACGCCCTGGGTATTGGCGGCAATATTGAGCAAAACGTTATCTACTCTCAAGAATCTTTCTTGCCGAGGTCTGCCTCGTTCAATGTGACAGCTGAGGTCTTTGGACATAACTTAAACATTCTAGAGGTAAATGACCATTCTAAATCTATGTAAATGATATAGTAAATTTTAACTACTACCATATAACAAATAAATTTTTGTATACCAATATTAATTATTGTTTTTTTAAAGGTTGGTGCTCGCCAAGGCAATTTAGATCGCGTCGTAGAACATTTCCTGGGCCCTAAGGGTTTCTTCCGTACCGAGGATTTCCAAGAAGTTTATGAAAAGTATATTGCTGGTCCGTTTATTGAATATAAAGAGAAGGCTGCCTCAAGAGGGCGCCGTTCTATCAAGAATGACGTTGATAATTTTGACAAAAATGTAAGTGTAGAACGCACTATTCAAATAAACACTACGCTATGTACTTATTTATTATTAAATATTTTCTAGTGACAGTTTATCAAAATGTTTATCTTTTTACAGCTTAAAGCTGAGTCAGCCGCATACAACAACGAATTGGATTTAGATGTTTACGTCAAACTGTTTGGGACTGATGCCGTTTTCTTATCTCTTGGAGATGGCAAGGGCTTCGATTTCGACAAAGTTTCTAAAGAATTCTTGGATTGTATCAACAAGGGTATTGATGAAGTAAAACACTTCCAGGTAATCATGTTTACTTTATGTGATAAGCATTGAAAGTTTAAATTTGATCAATTTCTTATGAATTTTATTTATTTTGCAGCAAGAAGTTCGTGCACATTTACTTTTCTTGGATGCTGAACTTCTGTATCCTACTTCTACTGGCCTTCCTCTCAAACTTGACTTAGTTGGTGCCGCTACTGGTCGCTTTGAGGCCGCTACCAACATTGACATTCGTCAAATATTAAAGAGTCCTCAAGATGCCAAAGTTGACGTAAAACTCGTACCTAGCACAGATATTGAAGTAACTGGAGCCCTCTTGGTGGATGCTGATGCCGTTTCAGCAGGTTTAAGAGTCATCGTCAACCTTCATAGTTCCACTGGAGGGCACGTGATTGCGAAGGTATTGGAGGGTGGTCGAGGATTTGATCTGCAATTCGGTCTGCCAATCGATAAACAAGAAGTTATTACTGCTTCCAATGATTTAGTTTACTTCCAAGCCGAAAAAGGTCAGCCTGAAAAATACACAGCTGTTAAGACTGAAAACAAAATAAAAGAAAACCATTTCTGCTTCGATCAAGCTGCTGACTACATAGGCCTTACCGTGTGCGCAGACTATTCGGCACCCTTCTCCTTTTCTGGACCTGAAGCTCAAGCTTCCATCTCCAAGTTTATCTCCAACTATCCACTAACAGGCGCTGCCAAAATAAGTCTTTCTTTAGAAAAGCAGTCCCTTAGAGGCTACCACGTTAAAGGGGTGTTACGTTCGGATCAGTCAGGTAAACAAGGTTTTGAACTGTTGTTTGATGCTGAAGGAGCTAAACAAGGCCGTGCTCAATTGTCTGGTGAATATGTGTACAACGACCATGCGATTGGTGCTCAGATTTCTTTAGACTCTGCATTCAAAAATATTTTTGGACAAGTTTCCGCTACTCGTAGTCCGTCAGAGCTAGTCCTTTTGGTAAAGGGTAAATATGATGAAAACGATATCTATGGCAAGGTTGGATTCAGCGTCAAAGGTGGGGGTAGTCGTACTGTATATACGCCTATTGCTGAGTACAAACTAACTGGTGAAAAAGAAAGTCATAATATTCCCATATCGGGTAAAGTTATTGAAGAAGTAAACGGCTCTAGGAGAAAGTATACGATTGAAGGCATTCAAGTAAATGTACCAAATGTGAAAGATCCTATCTGCATCGATGGACATTTCGTCTCTGCTGGTACCAAAGACACCGAATTTGATGTTACTGTAAAGGACTTGGCAACACTGAAGGGTTCATTGAAGAATAACGATCTTACTGCTGAATTTACGAACAAACCGAATCCGTATATTAATTTCCGATTGAAAGGACACTTCGAGTGCGATAATATCGTAAGTAGAAAGTTCAGAAAGTTTCTTTTTCTCAGTATATTATAATAACAAAGAAATACGATTTTTATTATGTGTTTATTTTAGATTCGCAATGAGATCGATATCGTGTATGGTGATCTAAAAAGTGCTGATAACCGCATCGTTTTAGGACAAATGTATAAATACCATAAGAGTGAAAATGATTTCAACTTAATTACGAAAAACAAATGTAAGTTTTCCATAAATATTTTACAATCTTTAAAATTATGAAATGACACTGTACTATTTTTGGAATTATATGTATTATGCTATAATATTAATTATGCTATTAAGCAATGTTACTAAATAAAAATATTTTGTTATTTGCAGTTGAAATATACGCCGTTCCCTTAAAAGCTCACTTTGATGCTGACATTGATAACAAGAAAATTGACGTCTCTTTAGAAGGAATATATCAGGATAGGAAAATTTCGTTTGATTTGGATGGCCGTACCCACATCAAGACAGAAGGAGACTATAGTCTGAAGGTAAAGGCTGAGCTGGACAAAAATGGATTTGAAGCTTTTTCCAAGAGGGATATTGTGTCTTCGGATAAATCTAACTTTGAAAATTACGTAGAACTCAAAAATATTGGCAAGTATGAACTGTCAGGAGTTGTCCTACACAGAAATAAGCCTAATGATATTAATGTTGGGGCTGTCGGTCACTTCAAAATAACATCAGGTAGCAAGTCCCAGGATATCAAGTGAGTATCTTTTTCTACTAAAGTATAACTAAATACACAGAACCTGCAAAAAAGGAAGGTGCTTTGTAAGAATGCTTTGTAAAGACTCAGCTCAAATAGATACCTACTCAATTCTTGTAAAATAATGTTTGACTGCTTCAGTGGCGGCAGTACTTAGTGTATGCAACAACTGTTTTAAGGTCTTGGGTTCGAATCTCGAGTCGGAAGAAATATTGAAATAAGTCAGAAATATTTAATTTTGGGTATTTTTTAAATTATATCTGCGTTTTAAATTCAAATATTACATTATATGTATATACTTTCGTTTTTATGTAAATACATATTATCTTTCTTACTTAATATTATAAATGCGAAAGTTTATGAGTGTTAATGTTTGTTACTCTTTCACGCCCGAACTGCTGAACGGATCAGGCTGAAATTTGGTACAGGGATACGCTTTATTCTTGTATAACACATAGGCTACTTTTATCCCGGGAAAAGTTCCTACGGGAACGGGAACAAATTTTACGCGGGAAAAGCTGCGGGCATCAGCTAGTAATTAATAATTCGAACGTTACATGAGCCGCAACGTGGCTCTGGCCCTCGAGAATAATCGAAAATAGCGCTCTATTGATGTTGATTCGAAGATAAAGGATAATTTTAATAAAAATTTAAAAAAATAGGTAATAAATATAATAAAAATATTCTTTTTTTTTTTCAGATTTGATATTGGTCATATTGAAACTGCTAACCTATACTCATCTCATGCCAAAGTAACGGAATCCGGGGACCTTCTAGACTTCCTTCTCAAGGTTACGCGTGGTCCTAATGCTAATGGACAACTAAAATTTGTTGTTAAAAACACAATCGCTGCAAATGGACAATTCAAAATCACGGACAGCAATGGTGTCGGAAATGGTGTGATCATTGTTGATTTCAAGCAGGTTGGTTTTGATCAACATTTACATTGAATTATGTAACTAATGTTGATTTCTTGAATTTTAATCTATTTATTACGAATTATTACAACGGATTATTTTTCATGTATAAAACCTATATATACTTACTAAACGAATTCTCGCATGTGTTCTGTGTCTTTGATAGTATTATTTTCTTATTTTTTTTCAGTCTCAACGTAAAATCAAAGGTGATTTTAAATTCTTATCAAAATCTCCGAACTACAGCGCTAATGTAGACGTGTATTTCAACTTTGAGAAGGACAACAATGACAAATTGCAGTTCAGTACAACCTCGAAGAAGACTGACAAGCTAATTGACACTAAGTAAGTTTTATTTTTCGATCCACTCTTAGACAAATAGCTAAGTACAGAATGTTATTTTGATTTAATATATTGATCTGACTGCCTCGGTTTACCCAAACGCCTACAGTATGGGGTTCTTCAAAAGGGGTGTTAGAAGGTTATACGTATGCCTGTCTGCCACCTAAGTGGTATATATAAAAAAATATAGTCTTCCCTGCAGGATTATGTTTTATCTTACAATATTTATGTAAAAGGGGATTGTAAATAGTTTCAATATATTATGTAAATAAACTTCTTGATTCAAAAATATATTTTTACATACAAATAATGTATTTTTTTTCTACAGGAACAAATTGGTGTACCACAAAAACAAGTACGAATTCAACCTATTACAAGAAGGAGAGTTCGAAAAGACTGGCAAAACGAATGCTCAAGTAGAACTGACACTGGCTGAAGGCAGATGTCTCACCTTTAAATTAGTTCGTGATATCAAAGAAAAGCAAGGCGTAAGTTGTAAAGTGATTCTATTCACTTATAGTAACGATCTTTTTGTAGACTATTTACTTTTCGTAGATTGTGTATGCGGTTCATTTTAATATATTTTAAATCGAAATGATAGTTTACGAAATGAATTATTATAACTTGAAGTAAATATGCTTTGTTAATAAAATTTCGTTTTACAACAACAGGTATACAACGGTAATGCCGAGCTAGTCTTCACTGACGCCGAAAAACGTGGGGCAGCTGATACTAGCTTAACCTACAAAGCCAAGATTGTAGATACCAACTTTGAAAACCAGTTATTAAACTATGAAGGTCAATTGGAACTGAAATTGAAAGGTGGAAAGAAATTGTTAGACACCTTCTACTTTAAAAATAGCCGCGACGGTGATAAAATCAAGTTTGAAGGAAAGGTAAATACTAGTAGTACACTTTGTATTTACACAGTCTCATACAAAATTAACGAGGTTCCATTAGGTTTAATTATCTCTGATTTCAACTCAACTCAAGTTCGACCATTGTTAATTACATTTTTTTATGCAAGCCCTGTCTGTTCTGAATTTTAAACATGAGAGTTTGATAAGACCGTTCAACATACAATGTTGAATCAAGATGAAAAATAAACGTATTCCACATTTCGACAATATACGTACTTGTAGGTATCTACTCGTATTATTGATTAAATATAGGTAAGATTCTAATTGTTGCTTATGATTTATTAACAGATTGATATCACTGGTAATTTAATACCGAAACCGGTGTCCATATCGGGCTACATTATTGAGCCAGATTCACTCACTTACCGTGACGATAAGTACCGATTGAAACTTAGCTACGGCGATGACATCAGCTTCGAGTTAGATGAAGTATATGTTGTCAAGTTCCTCGAAAAGGGTGAAAAGAAGTAAGTGACCATTTGGCAAACCTTTTTAGTACCTCCTGATTGCTTGCCTGCACACCAAGCGGGGCATTCAAACTATTTAATGCAACCAGTAGATTCTCTGCTTTATATCGAGTTTATAATTCAGAATTTTCATATCTACCACCTGGACACTGAAACTTCATAAAAGTATCAAATTTTTATTATTGTTATTTTTTACCAGATTCCTTGATGATTCTACTATAACTGTAAGATTACCGTTCGAAAAAGCGCACGACTTGAAGTTTGTTAGCAACATACTATATGTGCAACCAGAAGACAAGGATGAGGCCGAGGTAAAAATATATTAAGTTTTCTGGCTATTACGAAGAGTCCCTTTTTCCTATAGAGAAAAGAAATAAATAATATTATTATGTTACAGTATACAATCATGGAGCAATTACAAATTAACGCCGATGTCTACAAGATTGACGCCAATGCTAAGGCCAGCCCTGACTCTGGGTACGGAACTGTGAAGTTACTGGTACCACACAATGATCCCGTCGTGTTGGACATTAAATATGATAACAAGCGTAATGGTTAGTACACAATCTATCGATTTCAAACAAATGAAAGAATCTGAATGTTTTACAAAATTAATATTTTTTTCATATTGTGTAGATGACAAGGTTGACAGTCGCGTAGAGTTGAAGGCAAAATATGGAAAAGGTAAGACAGCCAATATCATAACTGAGGCATCAGTGGCTCCACGAGACAACAGACTCAGCTTAAAAGCTAATGCACCGAATGCCGAGAAGTTCAAGAAACTGGAATTTGTCGTACACTCAAGGGTATAAATTGCACATTTTAACACAATATTTAGTGTATTTATCTTCCTATAGATTTTGTTCTAAACCAAATTGGTACTTTTGTTCTAGAATCCTACTCCTGATAACTACATCTCAGATGTGCTGATTGAAGTAGACGATCGCCGCTACAAATCCGAGTCTAACATTGCTTTCTCCAAATCCAATCCTTTGATTGATGTGAAATACACAAGCCCTGCAAATCCCAAGACTAGCAGGTAGGTTTTTTTTTTTCATTTTTTAACATTGAAGAATTTCTCAAAACTTTATGCAGTGTAACAAAAATGTGGTAACAAATAATTTTACTTGCAGGTTCTTCGTAAAAGGTACATCACTAAGTTCAACACAGGGCAAATTTGAACTCATAATTGAAAACATCCGTGATCTATCTTTGGATGTCGTTAGTGAGGCTAACGTCCAGAAAGACAACATTAACTTAAAGGTCGTTGCAAACTCAGATAAACTTGGCTTAAAGAACTGCAATGTGGAAATCGTTAGCAAAGACGCTGGCAATGGCAAGAGGCTAGAATTCCAAGCTACTAATGATAACAAGAATGTTCTTAGTGGAAGGTAAAACTAAGTTTTCTAAAAATCGTATTGCTTCTCAGAGTTTATAACAATAAGAAATATTTAAATGTATACCTATACAGGGTGAATTTTTCAAAAGGGATTGGATGGCCTAATCCGAAACTATAAGGAATAGCGAAAAATGCTCAAAGGAGTCACGAGCCCGATTTTGATGAAACTGAAAACCTCATCATTAGATTTTTGAAAAACCAATAATCCTAGCTGGGAATCGAACCCATTGATTATGAAAAAAAAACACACCCTATATTATTTCACCATACGATAGTGTTGCTATTAAGGATCTTATTCTGGGAAGTAATGACATACGGCAAACTAAAGGAAAGTGCACATCTTTAACAAAATACAATTTATTTTGCTTACGTTGACTGATTAATTGTTCAAAATGTAGACCATTGTTTTCAATACATAGCTGGATTCGAGACCTCAAAGATAGTACTGCATTCAATATTATTGATTCCGTTTAGAATATTCTCCAAATAATCATTCTGAGCATGATTTAAAACACGGTATAGGTATGATGTATTCTGGGATTTTGAACGAAACAAAGTATGATACAAAATTTAGGAACATGAAATATGAATTCTATTAAAATTCCAAACTTTCCTTAAATTTGCCGTATATCATTACTTCGCAGAAATTGATCCTTATCAGCGACACTATCGTATGGTGTAATAATAAAGGGTGTGTTTTTTTTTTCAAAATCAATGGGTTCGATTCTCAGCTAGGATTATTGGTTTTTCAAAAATGTAATGATGGGGTTTTAAGTTTTATCAAAATCGGGCTCGTGACTCCTTTGAGCATTTTTAGCTATTCCTTATAGTTTCGGAGTTGGCCATCCAAGCCCTTTTCAAAAATTCACCCTGTATACTGTGATCTGAAAGTACATTAGATACCTATGTCATATTAAATAAATTCCTACACTGTCGCATTGGGAAAGTTGCCTGTTATGACTGTTGTATGTAAGAAATAAAATAAATAAATAAGTTTATTACCTTTTCTATCTTAAACTTTAAAATATAATAATATCGGTGGACTAATAATAATATGGTTAAAATATAATAATATCGAGGGGTTCAGATGAACTGGGATTAGCACTCAGATGATTGTATTAATATCCAGATAATAATATTCCAAAATAGAAATATATACCAACCTTCAATTTTATTTTTCAGTACAACCTACGTCAGTAAACAAGAAGGTCCAAAAACAATCATCGAAGGTTCTGGTGCAGTTAAGGTACAGGACGAGCAGAAATCAGCAAACTTCAAATACATCCGAACTATTTTAGGCGAAGGAAATGAGAGGGGTGTTGAGGTATTTTGAATATAAATAAAATAACTGCCACTTTAAGATTCCAAAATAATATATTTGTTCATTAACTTTTCACCTTTTATTACCAGACCTTCTTCGACATGGCAATAGGAGATCGCAGCTACGTGGCAGAAACTAGAGTGACCAACTTAGAATACAAGAATTCGTATGTGTACTGCCAGCAGAAGAAGGAATGTGCTAATGCTGAATTTGTATCCAAGATAGACCTGTCCAGTAAGTTGTTTTCTCATATTGGATTCGGAGCAAAGATGCAGTACAATATAGTTCTGAGTGCAAAAAATGTATACAGTACCTATAACGTTAGGACGCGCGTTACTCCAAGACCTTTTTTTTTCCTTGCCCTGCCATACCTATACTATGGTTTAATCTGCGGTGTATAAATGAGGTGTATATATTTTGTCCTACTAATATTTTAAAGTAAAACGTAGTAATGTAACACATTTGCCTTTAGAACCTGGAACAATCACCAATACCGTCAGCGGCATCTTCGATTTGCGCAGACTTGGCATCGCCCCCGAATTTGGATTAAACATCAAAGATGAAGTATCCGATACCAAATTACCGCAATACACAATGGATGTCCATGTCAACAAAGATGACAAGAAGTACCATCTTCATGTTTATAGCACACCTGAAATTGGAAGTAAGTACTCTGGACAAGTCTTCGACAAAATTATTACACATTCATACATTTAAAAACACGTCTTACTCCCCATGAGGCAGGTATAGTTATACAATACATTACTTGTAGCCAGTACATAAGGCATAAGGCGTATTTCAAAGCATTAAAATGCTATGAGTGAAAATTCCACAAACGCAGTGAGTGTTTTAAAACACTAAGCAGACAAAAAGAGCAGCAGATCAATATTACACATTCTATACTTTGCGTAATTGTTTTATTTTGAATTTGAATTATCTGATCAAGGTATAACCAAGAACATTTTACAGATGCTAAATCCGGAATCAACATAAATCTGCCTCACCGCATTTTGGCGCTCGAATCAGTTGTCAGCTATCCAACGAACAAGGGTCTACCTTTCCCGGTCCGTGGTGAGCTGAGTTTCGATTTGGACAAGAACAAGCAAGGCCACAAGACCTCTGCTCGATTCCTAATTGACGTTAATGTTGACGGTGACAAGAAACAGGTTGCTGTAGCTGAGTTCGGATTCAATCATCCCAAACTGAGCAAGGTATGTTTCATTTAGATCTTTTGCTTTTTCCTTTATCTAATATACTCTTTTTACCTCTAAGTCTAAGCAGTTAACTGTTTAGCTCTTATTATAAATTTCAAATATACTTTTAACTATCCTCGCTGATTCTCTTAATTACATTATTGAATTTACTAAAACAATTTTAATTTTCACAGGAAGCACTTGTGAGGTTCCGTGGATTGTTAGTACGTCCTGCTGAGAACAGTTTGCAAATAGAGACCTCGGCTTCCGTTTCGCACCCTGTTCTAGGAGCCGTAAGTTCATAAAATACCTCAACAATAAATTCATTATATTTCTTTTTATTCTTTCTTTAATGAAATAATTTCTTTGCCAGGATCGTGAAGCTAAGGTGTTCTTTGAAGGATCTCCCACCCATGTGAAATTCTTGGTAAGTGTTATCCATATTTTAATTCTCGTTAAATTTAAAAGTGTTTTTCAGGCTACCAGCCACTTTTATAATTCGTAATTCCTGCTTGCTTATTCTAATAATTTTAAAAAAAAAACTTTCGTTGCAACATTATAATGCGTTCACAACTCTCTAATCAGCCTGCTTATTCGATATTTTTTTTTTACAATCTCCATGTTTCTTGTCTTCCTACAGGCAATCAGTCCTCTCGTCAAGGTGATTGATATCGAAGGTTCAGCTGTAGTCAATGATAATCTGCAGAAGGTCGAGTTCAATTTCTGCTTGCTGGAAGGCAAGTCCGTTGCGGTGCATGCCATAGCCAAGGACTACCAGTACTTCGAGTTCACTACAGGTTATAGCGGTGATTACTTTCAAGTGTTCTGTGAAATGCAGCACTAACATTTGGATTAGTTACCTTTTTTTTAAATTTAAGTAATAGTTATCACTGTTTAAAATAGTAAACAATTCCATCTAAAAGTTTTTAACTTTATTATTATGCATGTTCGAAGGACTGCAATCTATTTTTTTAATCATTTCATTTAGTAAAGTTTAAAAATATCTGCATAATTTCTTGAAAATAAAGTTGATTCTAACGTTCTTATACTGCATTTAACAGAAGAAGCTGACCGTAAGCTGTCTATCGTGGGTCACATCCAACCTGAGAAACGAGTGGACGTAAGTGCCGACCTCGTCTTAGGAGGAGAGAAGAAGAACATCATCAACGGAGCTCTATTTATTGAGGATGACCTAGTCAAGAGCAAATATGGAGTATCCACTAAAAATTTCGAATACTTCTTGGTTAGTAATAACAAACAATTTGAATTTAGATAATTTTAAGTGAATATTATGAAAATAGACTAAACAATCTAATTATTGATACAATCACTTTTTGTTATAACAATCACAACCTTTGCTCCACCAGAATGCTCTGAAGAAGGACTTGGAAAATCTCGAAACTCGCATTAAGGGTCTCTTTGAGAAATCAAACAGCGAATTTAAGGCACTACTGAAACGTATCGAGCCAACCCTGAAGAACCTCGAAAAGAGCTACAATGAGGATCTTGACAAAGTCTACCGCGAGATTGTTGATGATAAGACGCTTCAAGAAATCTCTCAAGCTCTGTGAGTATGACTCTTGTTTCTTATATATTTTAATTATTTAATGTACACACAAAAAATAACAACAACAATATAAATAAATAAAGGTACAATGGTACTGCTTATTTCGAGGCGAGGAGAACAAGTAGAAGGCAAAAGAACAGTTAAAAGTGTGTGTAAATAAGTTAGAAAGAAATTAATACACATACCTTCAAGATTCTATTGGTTCCCAATTCTCTATCACTAGTGTAAAGAGTATGAAAGCAATTTAATGCAGCAAAGATACCTATGAGTATTTATTTTCCTTTTTGTTACAGTCATGATGTTACCACATACGTAGCTAAGTTGATCGATGAAGTTGTGCAGGTCACAAAACCTGTCGTTGACCAGATCACGAAATTATACATTGACACCGCCAAGAAAGTCTCAGACATGTACGAGAAGCAGGTTAGTAGTTTATTTAATGTATAACAATAGTAAAGTGTTCGTCACTTATTGCATATGATCGTTAAGAACAAATAGTATTGATTTCTGTTCGACCAAAGTAACCATGTAACATTCTTCCAGATTGAGCCTCAGCTTAAAGAACTAGAAGCTACCATCGCAGCTGTCCTCAAGGAATTATTGGATGGTGTCCTGTCCGTGGTAGCACACTTTGCTAGCCTCGTTCAAGATTTCTACGAGAAGCATAAGCCTGAATTCGAGGAACTGACCAATGCTCTTACCAACATTTTCAAGGGTATGAATTCAGTTTTATAGATAGGTGCTGATTGTCAGTCTAAGCAATGTACTAATATCTGATCCATTGTGTTTCTGCAGATGTGACTCGTCTCCTGGTAGCCCAACTAAGAGAGATCCGTGGAAACTTGCAACAAATCTGTAGCGAGCTCACACAACAGTTTAAGGAGTTCCCCCTATTTGCAGCACTCAAAGAAAGGGTAAGCAGATTTTGAAAAATACCTACATTACTTTTGTAGTTATCGTCGTATTTGAATCTTTTTGGAGTTCAAAATAGGTAAAAATATTTATTTAAAACGTGCCCACTAGAATCTATGTATATAACCATTGATCCGTTGTTTTCAGTATCAAGAGTTGGCTGTACCAGACCAGCTGTTGGCTATTCTCCAGGATGTCTACGGTACTCTGAGTGGTATCTTACCTACACCCGAACTTAGGGACTTCTTCGATGCTGTCTATAAATATAACGTCAAAGTAAGTGCTCCACTCCTCATCAACATCACAATTTTAGACTTTCAATATACATTCAAATTGGTCATAAACGTATTTTTGTTTTGTAGAAAATAAGACAAGAAAAGGTCGATGACCAGAAGGAACTCCGAGACATATATAAGAAACTGTCCCCTGCCATCTCCTCTTTCGTCCAATTTGTACGGAACCAGTTTGGACAGTATGGAGTATCCACCAGTTACAGTGGTTTTAACGCGGTAAGCTCTTACTATACTCGCTTTATTTCTTTAATTAATAAGATGCTTCAAATTATTATTGTAACTTGAAGAAATTTCTTTTACTGTTCTGTGAACAAATTTATTCTTGTTTGTTTTATACTTTACTAGCAGACGTCACGCTGTTTCAACCGCGTAGTTCCCGTGCCCGTGGGAATACCGCAATAAAATACAGCCTATGTCACCCGCAGATAATGTAGCTTTCCAACTGTGAAGGAATTTTTCAAATCGGTTAAGTAGTCTCGGAACCTGTTCGCGCAAACAAACAATGAAATCCATATCTCTTTACAACATTAGTAAAGATGGTAAAAAATTGTTTTCCATCTATACTAATGTTGTAACTTTACTTTTTATTCTATTTTAGTTTTCATTCGGGTCCGGTGGCTTCACATCGACTCCGACATTCGGCGGCACAGCATCAGTCAGTCTGCTCAGCAAACTGCTGCAAGGAGACGTCGTAGATGTGGTTGCGTTCATCAAGTCTTACCGACCAAGGAGCCTGAACCCATTGGATGAAGTGCCGGCTAAGCGTAAGTTGTTCAATGTATTATTTTTTGTGAACTGCGGCTGTGACAGATAAGAGTGAGTGAGATCAGATGTGAGTCCAAATAATGTGAATAATCAGGACTTACATGTTTAATTGGTACAAGAGAGACTAGTCTACCATGTATTAGTTCAGATAATTACTACTGAGCAGGAAAGAACCTAATAGCATATTTACTAAAAAATCTTCAAGGTTTTTAGACACTCCAAAGATAATACAGAAGTATCGAAATCTGAAAATAACTGAACTAAATAGTCTGTAGATTCCTAATAAACCAATAATGCTGTTGTCCAGTGCGTGCCGTGATAGTGGAGGGACAGCACATCTTCACGTTCGACGGTCGCCACCTCACCTTCCCGGGCAACTGCCGCTACGTGCTGGCTCACGACCACGTCGACAGGAACTTCACGCTGGCCATACAACTCGTCAATGGAGCTCCCAAAGCCATCATCTTGGAAGACAAGAGCGGCGCTGTCATTGAACTGAAGGACAATGGAGTTGTAAGTGCTAGATTATGATAAGACCATTAACGTGAAACATAATATTCTTCATAGGGTTCCATACCTCAAATTGTACAAACAGAACCCATAAGGGTATGTGAAAAGTTAGTACAGAACCCTCGCTAGGCGATTCCCACTAACATTTGTCAGGTGTTCTTATATCATGGTTGTAGTAATTTGATAGCTTTTGTGATCTGGTCTATTCATTACCTTGCTCATTTTGTTTAAAAATCTCTGTTTATCTTATTCTCATAATTATAGATCTTCGAGACAGTTTTCATTTCATATTTTATAATTCCAGTGCACGCTGAACGGCGCCAATCACGGATTCCCTGCCATCACGAAGGACGCGTTTGCGTTCCGCCAGGCCAATGGACGTATCGGACTTGGCTCTCTGTACGGCATCATGGTCTTCTGTGGCAGCAAACTTCAGGTTAGTTTTCAGGTTTCACTTTGGAGTTTCGGAGACTAATATGACGAGTGTTCGAAATTAACAAAAGTTATTGTGGGGGAAATTGTATTTGAAAAAGCCTACTCAGCTTTAATGTCTTATTTTAAAATTAATAATAATATAATAAATAATAATTTGATATTTTGTCTAAAGGATTGCTACATCGAAGTCAACGGTTTCTACCACGGCAAACTACGCGGTATCTTAGGAAATGGCAACAACGAACCTTATGATGACTTCCGCCTACCCAATGGAAAGGTTTGTTTTCTAATGCTTATTCACTAAAGTCGGTTATTTGTTTAAATTAGTTTCTGCTATTTCTATATTATAATTTATTGATTTTTAGATCTGCGAGTCGGAGAGCGAATTCGGTAACTCGTACCGCCTGTCGCGTGCCTGCGCTCAAGTACAGACGCCCGAGCACAACCATCACCAGCTGCACCACACGGCTCTGCCACCAGCATGTGAGAAGGTCTTCGGAGGCTCCTCTCCCCTCAGAGCAGCTAGCTTGTTCCTAGATGTTTCTCCATTCAGGTAATTTCAAAAAAATGCAAGGCAATCAGTTTTACATAATTTCTGATGATTTTACACCTTCGCGTTGTGTGTTACGATCCATGTTTACTCGATCACAATTGATTTTTCACTAAGTAGAAATTCGACTTTCGTATACTTAACATCAAGCAAGGTCTGCTAATGTTATTTTTAAACTATCGCGGTTTTCTACACTCATACTTATAGAATTCGGGACTTCACGCGAAACACATTTACTTACATTTTCACACCGACGTTTCGAGCACGTTGCAGCGCCCGTGGTCGCGGTTGGACTGAGGCGAGAATCGACGAAAACCATGAAGTAACTTCTTGCCAAACTACCCTCCGCTATTGTCACAACGAAGGATAAGTAAATGTGTTTCGCGTGAAGTCCCGAATTCTATAAGTATAAGCAAGGTCTGTTGCTATTATTTGCTGTTTTATAAAGTTATATATTTTTTTATTTTGTTTTTATAGACAAGCCTGTATTCACGCTTGCTCCGGCGATTCGGACGAAGATCTCCAGAAAGCATGTGACCTGGGCAAAGCATACGCAACCCTGGCTGTGACCGGCCTGTTACCGGCCGTGCTACCCGAGGTCTGCCTACAGTGCACCGACGCCGACAAACCCAGGAAATATGGCGAATCCTATGAGCTCAAGGTCCCGGCTAAACAAGCTGATATCATCGTCGTGTTTGAAACTACCAAGGTAAGTAAAGTGCCTGAAATGATCTTGGCACTTAGCTCTGAGGACATACCCAGGACTCCCCGCCTTAGGCAGTTGTAGGGCGCAGTGTGGTTTTAGTCCGTAACAATCCATCATATCATCCATGAGGTCTCCAAGCTTCCAAATGCTATAGAAATATTTACAGACAGCTCTTTATTTGGAATTTAATGGTTTTATACCTACCCAATTATGGAACCCAATAAATTAAAATATATTTCATATGTGAGATTACTGACCACATGTTTTATTTGCAGGTAAACGAGAAGAACTACAAGAACATCGTAGTCCCGCTCATGTCCCAAATTATCGACGGCCTCAAGAGCAAGAAAATCACCGACGTCAAGGTGTACCTCGTCGGCCTCACGTCCCAGTACCCGTACCCCATCATCTATGATACTGACTGTGAGTATATCGTCGATAACTCCAACTCTATTTTTTTTTAGTTTCTTCCCTCTGGTAAAGTTTCGATTTAATCTATATAATAAAAATGAATCTGCGAAATGTATGCATAGCTTTAGAACAGCTGGACCGAATTCGCTAATTCTTTTTTTGTTGTATATTAGTAAATTATAGTATTTTGTATATAATAAATAATAAGGTTTTACTAATTTCTTTGGATACACCAAAGAAATTAGAAAAAAAAACCGCTAAATCTTACTTCGGGTCAGCTTGATATGGCGGGACAAAGTTCCCGGGTCAGCTAGTTTAAGATATTAAAAACTTTTGTTTACCTCCAAGTCAAAATAAATAAATGTAAATAAATAAATATCATAAAACACGATCTTTCCAAATATCCTATCCCTTTTATGGTAAAATCGGATCCAGTTTTATAATGTTCTTTTCTTTCCAGTGAAACTGAAGAACGCTAAAGTGGAATTCCCTGATGAGACCCGTTACAACTTGGCCCAGCGAAAGTTCAAGCCCACTCAGGACCCCGTCTTGAGATTCGCCTCCCAGGTTGCTGGTCTCTACGACACTCTGGTTCTTGGATTGGGTAAGACAGATTCTTAAATCCTCTACGAACCTAAAATGAAATAATCGTATCGTAATCAGCAATAAATTAGCTAAGGTGGTGGTAAAAACCATAACTAACACGAAAGAATATATTTTTGGTAAACTATTTTCAAATCCATTTTTTGTGATCACCAAATTTAACAAGCCTATGTAAGGTGTAGCGAAACTATATCGAATTGTTGAATTGGACTATTTTTTTTATTACACTCGCAGCTCCCAAACGGATTGGCCGATCCTGTAACTTGATACGGCATTATTATTGTTCAAGTAGATTAGGAGAGTTGCCACGGCAGTTCTGTTTGGCCATAGATCATAGAGGTCCCATCACATGTTGTGTTTACACAATAGTTAATACCTACTCAGCTATAAAGTTACTATATAAGTTACAGGTGTATTTCTGAATGAAAACCAATTTCCATATTCTGTTGTAACAAAGTATTACAAATACCTGTGTGTGTTGCAGGAGTGAGTAACGTGGACATCGGCTACTATTCCATCTTCGACCTGCCTCTGCGCGCCGGCGCCGTCAAGCACTCCATCAATGTGGTTGGAGAGGAATGCATCAGCCCATCCTTCTTGGTGAGTAAATCCTTATTATTTCTTTACAATTCAACCTAGGTATAGGTTCGGGGTCGTTCAGGGGTTTAAGTACCAATAGGTACCAGAATATTATGTACGGCTAGCTTGGTTGTTGTTATTTTTTTCATTTTCGTTAATTGAATATTCGATTTATTGACCATGCGTTATTTTGAACGTTACGACTCTTGTTTGCACGTTTGATACGAACCGAATAGTAGGGGAGCCCACGATGCTAAATGGGGATTTACTCGAGCGTCGTAGAGACCTATTGGGATGCAAAGCTTAAATGATATGAAGAAAAAAATGTTATATGATATATACCTTTACATCGGTGGGGGAAGCGGCTATAGATTTTTAAATATGTAAAAAAAACTGTTGCATGGACATCCTCGAGCGCGTCAGATATTGATAGCATCAATTCCCTACGTATTTTTAATAATGTACGTATGTTAATCTGATCGTTAGCATGATGCGGGTGGTTGTATTTAAGGATTGAAAATGAAAAAAAAATAAAAAATATTCGAGCGCGTCAGATTTTCTAAGGGAGTGTTAAGTGCACCAAAAAAAAGCTCTCATTCACTAATCTGACGATTTCGATGGGACGCAAACTCGCGGCCATTTTCGTAATGTGCAAAAGAAATTCGCCATTTTGAAATACTCAAGCGCGTCAGATTAAGATATATATGGTTCATCTTTATGTTCTAAACGTACTGTCTCATAATCTGACGATTATCTAGAGGGATTGGCCTGATCTGACAAAAAAAAAATTAGAAAAACGGTTCACCTTAAAGGCCAGTCCCTGCAACTTCCCGCTAATTCCATTCCTGGGCTCTTAAAATTGTACTTATGACATTTTTGAGCTCAAAATAGAATTTATGTGATATTTTGAGCTGGCTGAGTTCAAAGAAATTTTTTTTATTCTTGAATTATTTCCTTCAAAATAAAAAAAAATTTAGCTACGCTCGAGAATGTCGAGATGACGTTTTTTTTTTACAACTTTGTTGCCCTCCCCTTTTTTACGTCACTCTCAAATTGTCAGATTAGTGGAATATACACTTTTTAGGATGTAATTAACTCACCCTACCTTAATCTGACGCGCTCGAGAATTTCTGATGGTCAATTTTTTTTTACTAATCTGATCCTGTATCCTTCACGGGCGGCCTTATATATGGGCCTCATGTTTTGTGGAGGTACTTAACCGGGTACAAGGTATCCCCGTGTATATTAATCTGTCGCGCTTTAGTAAATCCCGAAATCCCTTCTAGGGCTCCCCTACTAGAATATAACGATATTCGGTTATTTGGCATTGGATTTGGCGAAATACGTCCACATTATATCTCATTTGATAAATGACATATATTTTGTACACGATAAAGGGTATTAATAAATTATATTGTTCATAGGTGGAAGCGTTATGGACCGCGGCGTCTACCGCAGTGTTCGAGAACATCGCGTACTCGCACTCTGTGTTCGCAGTCACTCCTCAACTCAAGATCGGAGGCGGCAAGGATTACCACCACGTTGTTGGTAAGTAGCGCCTTAACATTGTTTACAGTTTAGTGTCAAATGTTATGAAGAAAGCACTCACCACTGGCGATGAAGGTTGGGTCAATCCACATGTTTGTGTGATCCGCAAATGTTTGCTGTTTCCTATGAATAAAAAAAGGATGTAGAACTGATAAAAATACTGTATAAGTATTTTTATCAGTTCTACATCCCATAGCATAAGCTTATATATATTACCTCAATTTGCACCTGATATCGTTGTGTAACAATAAATAAATAATCCCTGATGTGTGGCAGGTTACACCGAGGACGCCGTCATCATGCTCGGAGACAAGAAGGTCGGTAAGGACGCTGAGAGCCTGAGACCTACTCTGGAAAAGACTACCGATCTATGCAAGGATTACTATGAAAACGTAAGTGAAATTTTAATAGAATTTACTTAATTCCAAGAGCACTAGGAGGTCTTCAGAACCAGTGCCACGATGTATATTAGATAGGAGAGAATGTAGAGGCGCTCCTAGAAACTAGTTGAACATTGAAGTTCTTTTGGTTAAAATCAATAAAACTAGGACCATTTTTTGTCATTGCAACGATAGCGCGGTGGTTAAAGTCTCAAGTTCGAATCCCGGGCAGATCCCGTAATACAAGTTTGTATTAGCTTAACTTGGGCTAACCAGCATGTAGGGATCGCGGCACTAGTCCGCCATCTTGTAACCAGTCGCATTTGGGTTGCACTAGCGAATAGACGTGTGTGACAATAAACGTACTTAGACATCTCTAATCGTTTGAATTAGCACCTCGTTAGTGTGTAGGGGACACACTAACGGCACTATGTAAATATGGTCCAAAGTATAACTTAATATCAGCACTAAATCATCTAAAGTTACTTACTAATGTGTTGTAACTTCGTAGCGTAGCGAATCCCATCAGGTATCACACAGGTTGCCGTCTTTATCTAATCTACCACTCGATCGGCATCACTTCAACGGCACTATTTAATATTCGACACTATCTATATTCCAGTCGAACGGCGTGGTGTTCTCGTCCACGAACTTCCACAACCTGAACGCGGGCCAGCAGAAGCAGTACCTGCAGACGGCGGCGGCCGCCATCCTGCAGAGACTGCTGCACGAGACCATGGTGCAGGAGTGCACGTGCTCGTACACGGGGCCCTACACCGCGCAGTCCTACTGCGTCTCCAAGAACAAGAAGGAAGTGGTGAGTTCACTCAGCTTTTATAAGCCCCTCCACTAAGACTGTGAAATATGCACAAATGCACATGGTATGATTTTCTGAGAGGTTTCCACATACTAGGTACTTACTTGAAGTAACGTCAAGTTTTAGGGTAGAATGGTGTGGGAACTATCATCAAAGTAATACATAGTATTAAAATTTTCAGACTATTCGAATTTTAGAGTGTAGCGAATTTTTAAACGATCCCTTATCAGCTCTGACGATTTTTAAATTTTACAGCTTAGAATAATCTCGATCATATCGAATTTCGAACAAAAATTCGCATCAAAATTGGTCCTTCCTTTCGGGAGTTATGATGCCACTGATAGACAGATACACAGGTTCAACTTACTACATCCCTCGATTTTTCGTCGGGAATTTAAAATGGCGCCACCCGCTTCACTACAGCTACGTCCAGACACCAAAGACGCCTATTATCTATTTTTAAGTCGCATTAAATATTGTTTTATTTTGTCCACAGGCTCGCAGAAGGAAGTAGGAGCGCGCTTGAACTGTGATCGACACGTGCCAAATACTTTAGCATTTTAGTTACTCTACGACACGTGCTAGCGACACGCACACATGTGTACAGTGCGTGTCGCTAGCGCGTGTCGCTCGCCTAGTCTACTGTAGGAATATCCAACAACACTTTTGATAGAAAATCTCGTGTTAAGTAATGATGGTGTATATTATATTGTAAAGCGAAAAACGGCACAAAAAGGTATTGTTGGACATTTGTATAGTAGTTAAACTTATTAATTAATAATTTCATTGTAATAATTGTCATCAAAATCTGTTGTATTTATGAGTACCTACCGGTAGATACTCTATGTGTATTAGAAATATTATATGTTATTTAATAATTTATTTGTTTTATTTCACTGTTTAATTTCCTTTATTATACTACTTTTGTATTTTCAAAAACTAGCACTGGAAGTTGGTTTCATGTGAGCTCAACGAGACAGGTTAGGTTCGTTAAGGTATGAGTCCGAACTCGACCGCAAGCAGCACTGCGTCACCACTGGTCCCCATATAGGGGAAAGGTGTACAAGATGATCCCTCGAGGTAAGACGATCCTTTTCGATTGTGACGATACTGTGCATGCCATCTAGTTGTTTTTTCGAGAAAAGCGTAGGTTCCCGCCCCCACCGACTGCAGTCAAACCGCGATGGCTGCGTGAAGGACGAGCACTGTGTTTTGTGATTTTTAAAAAAATGTACAGTGTTAATCTAAAGTAAGCCTGAATTTGAAACTCCTTTACTTTTCGTGTAACCGATTTTATGTAATGATTATTATATTAGTAGCTTCTAAATATGTTCATTTGTTATAAAAACGTATTGCGGTGACTGTAGGATACTTATAGGTTAGGTTAGAGAATTTCAAATAAAAAGTAAGCTCTGGGGCAAGATGATTCGTCTGCTTCTGTACAAGATGATCCGTGGATCATCTCACCCCAATGTCTTTTTGCCCGGCTGCGCCAGCGAGGGTAATAAATTCGCGCGTATGTATGTATGTACTCGTATGTATGTTATATGTATATATACTATATGTAACAAGATAATATAGCAATTCTACATTTTAAAATAAATTAAATGATTAAAAAAATAACAAACTCAAATGCTACTGAAAAGGTCGAAACAAGCTTGATAACCCATGATATTAGGCGGTACCCACACATTTTCTTTCGGTTTATGATTTTCAAATGGGTACCGCCTGATATCAAGCTTGTTTCGACCTTCTCAGTAGCATTCGAGTTTGTTATTTTTTTAATCATTTATGTCATTTTATTATGGATTTTTTTTTAAAGGAAATTGCCACGTGTCACGTATCGTGGAAGACCAGCCGTGGACAGTGGGATCTATGGATGATAAAGCACTAGGGGCTGTGGCAGTTGATTATGCCTAAGGGTTGATCCCATTGTTCAAAACACATATTTGATTAAAACATTTTAAAATAATTATTTGAGTAAAGTCATTTTAACGATACCTTAAGTCGAATTTTTAATTAAACGGAGTAAAGTGACAGCAACTAATGTCACTTCTTATACAATGCTACATAATTTCTATGAAGAAGTGACATTAGTTGCTGTCACTTTACTCCGTTTAATTAAAAATTCGACTATAGAGATTGGGTTGGATCTGAACGGGGCAAGATGATCCTCTGGGATCATCTTATACACCTGTGTGGACAAGATGATCCTTTAGCAGACATTTAGTATAATTAATGAAACTCTTATCAATACTGAATTTTGAGAACATAAGGTATGACAATACCTAGATAGATAAACTGACTATTCAAAACATCTTTAATATTAACATTAGATTGTACTTTCTCAGATTTACAGGCATTCTACCTTAGAGGGATCATCTCGTACCACCTTCCCCTACTCTGTATAGATTTGTATCAGAATACATTCCGAACTCGGCTGCAGCGTCCTGCGTCGCGACTGCACTGCTGCTTGCAGTCGAGCTCAGACTCATACCTTAAGGTCTCAACTGTAAAACTTCTGTGTTAGCAACATGTCCGGATAGAAAAGAGCTATGCTTCTACAATGACTTGATTGTAGAATGAAGTCTGTCGGTGATAGATAATGTCTTCATAAATTAACTATCATTTTACAAAATTCTGCAGCTTTAACATTCTAGTTGAAAAATGACTTGAAACTCGTGTCGGGTCGTGTTAAGGAGCACAATAAGCACAACAATCATAGTTAAATATAAAAATATTTATTAAATACAAAAGTAAATGCACAATGTATGGCGTTATTCAATGGAATGTATTTATCAACATTGTGGTGGCAGTAGGTACGTCACATACACAATCACTAGTGCCCACTCAGTAGTAAGTCTTGCGCACCCATCGGATCCTGGGCCCGCGCTGCGACATTATCTTCACAGACGCACTGGCCGCCGCCTTCACTACGTCTTGGATCTAAGGACATACGTACAACATATTGTATTGTATACCCGAAGCAAAGAATACTTACACTGTCAACCAATTCAGACCATTATAATGATAGTTTTTAAGGATTTTGGGATTTGGGGGACATTCCTAAGATAGCTTAGTTACCCGGTGGCGGCGCTGGCTGCAGCATTTAATAGTCGCAGTTAGTTGGCAAAAAAAACTGGTATTTAAGTTTTTAGCTAACTTGATAATTTACTTTCGGAAAAAAATTCTGTCATATTGAGCTTCACTGTTAACTTTGAATCCCTGGTCCACCTAAGTGTTCCAGGGTTTACAAACCTTAGCACAAACTAATGGAATCACGTTACATGGTGGAAATCCATCCTAGAACGATGATAAAGTTCACAATTCGAACTCTCCCGATTCGTCAAATCTTCGAGTTCGGTTCGTCATTCCCCCCTTACAATTAGTTGTCGATATCCTTAGCTGTTGTACGTTAGGATTGACAAATCGAGGGTGGGAGGTGGGTTCCCCTCCTCCCTCCTCTCCTTTATTATCGTTCTTTTACTAACTATACGAGATGGCTGTACTTACGCTAGTCATGAGGCTCTGCGCGTTGCCCACGAGCATGTCCATGGCCTCCTGGTCCTCCTGCGAGCCCTGGTGGCCCAGCGAGGAGCCCTTCACCGTCGTCAGCATCTTCAGCTGCCCGCTGATGGTGGGGATGCGCTCGCACACTTGCAGCAGGTTCTGGAGTTGAACACACAAGGAATTTGTACAATTCAAATCCTGAGGAGGTTTGTATTAAAGTGAAATATTTTGAAACTGGATGTGATGAAACTTGGCGTAAAATAGTGTCACGGATAAGTTTTGATATTATACGGAATTCAAGCATCAATCCAATTATACGAGGACTTGGAAGACCACACTTTTGAAAATTTAACTTTCATCGCGCGCTTTTCATAACGCCATATGTACACTGTAGCAATTATTATTTCTTCAGCAAAGATAAACGAAAATGAAAGAAGATAAAGGTGAGGTTCAATTAAAGGATTGCTGTAAGGTATGTATGTGTGTGGAAAAGATAGTGTTATTTTGGAGTATATTTCATTATTCATGTTTATTGTAATTGTTATAGTTTATATGGAGTAGTTGATGTATAGTTAGTACGTACAGTCTTGATCCTGTGGTCGGAGCACTCGTGCGCCAGCTTCTTGGCGAGGCGCGCCACCTCCGCAGACTCCGACACGATCGACTTCGATGTCGTCAGCACCTCGCGCTGCTTATCTGCGAATTATACATTTTCATGATACATAATTATTGCCTCTAGCCTGCATCGGTTACGATAATTCTTAAATAATTGAAAATCAAACATAAATCACATCACGAATAAAATTTACGGACCAATGATAGTGCCCTGAAACACTCCAAAAGGTCGTCTAGATAAGAAGTCATTATTTAGAGGACCTTTTGGACAACAATTCTTTACAAATCACGTCACTACAGTAGCAAATTATATATGCCCGCGAGCGTAAGCTTCCAAATATATCTTTACCAAATGGAAAATGAGAGACCTTATCAAATGCTTTTAAAAATCTGTCTCAGACATAGACTTCAGAACTTCAAAGTATTATTCTGGGTCGACAAGATGTATTACTTCATGCCAGTCTCGCCCATGGATGTCAGTCCTTATCCCTACAAGTACCTGCGTGCATGTGCGCGGACAGCTTGGCCATGAGCACGGCCATGCGCCTGGCCACGGCCACGATCTCGTTGTCGCGCGACGACCAGTCGCGGATGGCCACGTGCAGGCTCAGCGCGCCGCTCTGGAATCGGTGCCACATTTTACTCAATTAAACAAGTATAGTTAATCTTTGCAGTTGCTTGAAAGATCTAAAAGAGTGTGCGTATGGATTAAAAATGAATGAGCTAACCGTCAAATGCCGCCTTTATGCTGATGATCAGGTAATACTAGCATCATCGGCAGAGGAGTTGCAGTTGATGGTTAATTTAATGAACGATGCGTTCAAAAGTAGAGGAATGAATGTTAAAGACAAAAGTAATGGTTTTAGAAAGAGAGGAATGTATGACTAATTGCTCGATATTGATCGAAGGAAAGAGCGTGGAACATGTGAAAGAGTTTGTATATTTGGGTTCAAAATTTGCAAGAGATGAAAAGTGTGACAATGATATTGAAAGAAGAGTTTTGGCAGGAAATCAAGTGAATGGAGCCATTTACACCTTTATGAGCAGTCAGAACGTGTCTAAAAAGGCAAGGATGGCTGTACTTAGAGGAGTGCTTGTCCCTACACTTATGCATGGTAGTGAAAGTTGGATGTGGCAGGAGAAGCATGAAAGTAAAATTAATGCCGTGGAAATGAGAAGTTTGCGATTATAGCTGGAGTGACATTGTAACAATAGTATTATTAGGGAACATTGCGGCATGACAGAAGATGTAGTGACTAAGATAGAGAAAGAGATGCTCAGATGGTTTGGACATGTGGAGAGAATGGATGGAATAGGCTGACGAACAAACATTTATGAGGCGAGAGTGAATGGGCAAACTGGTAGGGGTCGACCTCGGAATACTCAAGTCGATCAAATCGATAATCTTCTGAGAAAAGGCCTGGTCAAGAGTACCCTTAACCGAAGATCATGTATGAAGATACTTATGAAAGTTGAAGAAGCGAAAGTTGTTTGCCAGGATCGTAGAAAGTGGAAAGTCATAGTCTCTGCCTACCCCATTGGGAGACAGGCGTGATGTTATGTGTGTATCTATGTTGTTGATCTTTACAAGTAGAAGTCACTTATTTTTTTTTAGCAATAACACCAGTGCGCGCGTCACCACACTCTTCACCCCTCACCGGCCTCTTGCCCTATATAAAAGACATGCACGCGGCGTCGCGCTCTCTTGCGCGACGACAGCAGCTACAGGTGATGTACCAACTCCATCTGCACGACATCGCTGGATCTGGTGGTCCAGGGCCTCAAAACCCCCATTTCTTACTCACTAGTTATAAATAGATTCTATGTACTGTAATAAAAGCAGATAAACTGCAATATTGTACCAACCATCGTTGTCTTAATTATCTCCTTGGTAAATCTATCTGAATTTGAGCATGATAGGTAGGACTATCACGTGACAGTATTAATATAATTATATTACAACTTACGTAGATAGGATCGCTGGTAGTGGTGGCCGATTGGTGTTTGAATATGTTTTCTCCACCCAGCGCCGACTCCACTTGGTCCGTTGCGTGAAGGATCTAAAATAATAATGTTAATAATATATAGTACCTTCATACATAAAAAAATGTATGCGTGAACTATTGTACACACGTAAGTGAAAATTCTTCATGACCTTATTTTTCGAAAGAAATATAATATATTGGGTGTTAACAAAACTACCTGTTCAAATTTCGTCATGTGACGTGGCATCAGTCATGAAACATTACAAAAATGAATAAAAAATAATCACATGAATACTTTAACCGTAAATCCGTTTTAAAGGTCCTAATTTTCATTATCACCCTTTCTATCGCTACTGAGTGGCAGTAGAAAGCGACAACGACAGCTAGACGGGTGCTCCGTGTTTGTTTTGTCACGGCGACCATGTTACCTCGAATTGCCGCGGCAAAAAATGGATTCTTAATGTGCAACAATTTTTTTTTTAATATAAAAAAATTAACCCCCCTTTTTTATTAAATACTAGCTGACCCGCGCAACTTCCTTTGCGTGATAAATGAAGAACCGCTCGACCGATTTTATGCAAACTTCACATAAACCATCTACTAAATAGACCGAACAACGCCTAAATATTTGGTTTGGATAGGTGAGCCCGTTCTTGAGTTATAAAATTACAACGAAAAGTGGCATTGATTTTTATATATATAGATTTGTATTTGATTTCCGATGCCAAGTCATCTCATGAAATCTGGAGAGGTAGTTTTGTTACACCCAGTATTTAGGAGTTAGTAGTCCAAAAGTTCAAAAGTTCGTAAGTCCAAAGTCCAAAAGTCCAAAACTGCAAAACTACAAAGCTCCAAAAGTCCAAACCAAATGTCTATAAGTCCAAAAGTCTAATAGTCTAAAAGTCCATAAGTAAGTCCAAAACTAAAAAAGTTCAAAAGATTAGTCCAAAACTCCAAAAGTCCCAAGTTTAAAAGTTCATAAGTCCAAAAGTTCAAAGTCCGAAAGTCTTAAGTACAAAAGTCCAAAAGTCCAAGTCCAAAAGTCCAAGACCGAAACTAAAAAAATCCAATTCCAAAAGTACAAAATTCCAAAAGTTCAAAACTCCAAAAGTCCAAAGTCCAGAAGTCGAAAAGTCCATAAGTTTAAAAGTCCAAAAGTCTAAAAGTCCAAAAATCTCGGTAACTGCATTTAAGAAAGTAGGTACCTACTGTTTATTTGAATCGACCGTGTTGGGGACGAGAAAAAGATGGCGCGTAACGAAAAAATGTGACGCGTAACCGAAAAATGTGACGTGACAGAAAATTTTTTTCCAACGCCGATAAAGACGTTTCGCTATAAAAAAAAATATAAGTGAAATTTAGTCATCTACTGGTTTATTTCTGAAATCTCATCGACTAATTGTCTTATTGCACTTCGTTCAAAGTGAAGCTCGAAAACTCATCAACAAATGGATGGCATAGGGATGAGACTTATATATATAAGCCCCGCAAGTTGGTATTGCTAAGTGACGTCATCGTGACGTAGCGTGAGCGCGGGCTGGCTTCGCGAAGCTGCTTTTGGTATTTTTTTAGTACTGACGGCTCGACGGACAAACGTCACCAAGATGGCCCCAAGCGCAATATCAACGTGCGGAGCTTATATTTATACATACTTAGTGATCGGCCCATAGCAATGAATACAGACCTATACAAAAGGATTTCTTAATAATTATTATGTCAATTTTGTTGGAGAAATGTTCGTTGCTAGCATAGTTCCCAGCTGATGGCAGCATATTTTATTGTCGTTTGTTTTTTTTTTTTTTTTTTTTTTATACCACTAGAGTGGCAGACAAGCATACGGCCCCCCCAGATGTACCGGTGGTCACCGCAGCCTATGGACGTTTGCAACACCAGAGGCGCCACAAGCGCGCTGCCGACTCTTTAAAAACCTTCTAAGTCCCCTTTTGAAGAACCCCATACTGTAGGCGTCCGGGAAAACCGAAGCAGGGAGATCATTCCACAACCTAAGCGTACGCGGAAGAAAGCCTCTATTAGATCTCACCGTGCTCGAGCGCTCAGGACGCAACGTGTGAGGATGAACACCCTGTCTATGGCGAGCGGTGCGATGATAGAATGTAGCCGTAGGCATCATATCAAACAATTCTTCAGAGCACAAACCGTTGTACAGGCGGTAGAACACACATAGAGAAGCAAAGTCTCTCCTGTCACTAAGAGGTTCCACACCACCTGCAAGTATGGGATCGTTGACAACTCTCATAGCTCGCCTTTGCACCGAGTCAAATGGACGAAGCTGGTATTCGGGTGCCCCCGCCCAGAGGTGACAGCAGTACTCCATATGCGGACGCACTTGCGACTTATAGAGAAGCAGTGCTTGCGCCGCAGTAAAGTACCGCCGCGCCCTTCTGAGCACTCCGAGCTTCCTGGACGCCAGCTTGGCCTTGCCCTCCAAGTGACTGCGGAACTGCACATCACTGGAGATGTCAACACCAAGGATCCCTATACTTTCAGAGATGGTGAGAGATGTGCCCTGAAATTGTGGCGCCACAGTGAATGGGGTCTTTTTTGCGGTGAAAACACAAACTTGTGTCTTGGTAGGGTTGAATTGGACAAGATTTTGTCGACCCCATTCGGACACTCTAGTGAGAGTAGCCTCGACTTCAGACACAAGTTGTTCACGACTTTCTTCCACTGCATCCCGAGAGATACCGGGACGGCCCGTGTAATAAGTGTCGCCCGTACTGTCGTCCGCATAACAATGAATGCCGTCAATAGACAACATGTCATTGATATGCAGCAGAAACAAAGTAGGGGACAACACTGAGCCTTGTGGTACTCCAGCGTTTATGGCCATACAGTCAGAACAGCTACCGTCAACGACGGCCCTGATGCTTCTACCGGCCAGAAAGCTGGACACCCATCCGCATAAACTCTCGGGCAGTCCATAGGAGGGCAATTTCGTAAGAAGACCACGGTGCCAGACCCGGTCAAAGGCTTTTGAGATGTCGAGGCTCACTGCTAGAGCCTCACCCTTACTCTCGATAGCCGCCGCCCAGCGGTGTGTGAGGTACACAAGAAGATCGCCCGTCGAGCGACCGTGACGGAAACCGTACTGCCGGTCACTGAGCAGGTCATGTTCCTCAAGGTACCTCAGGAGCTGTGTATTAATTACACGCTCCATCACCTTAGATAAAAGGGAGGTGACGGCTATAGGCCTATAATTGGCCGGGTCGGTCCTGTCACCCTTCTTGGGCACAGGATGCACGTGCGCGATCTTCCACGATGCCGGGACTTGCTTCATGGAGTATGAAAGCGTGAAAAGACGTGTAAGTACCGGACACAACTCCGGACCACACCGCTTAAGTACCACCGCGGGAATGCCGTCCGGCCCACTCGACTTATGAATATCTAGGGATTGAAGCTCCCGCCTGACGTCCCGTTGCTTGAATTTAATTTCTGGCATGGAAGTGCCACACCAAGGGATACCAGGCGGAAGCGCACCTCCATCGTTCATGGTCGAGTTGGAGGCAAAGAGAGAACCCAAAAGGTCGGCCTTCTCCTTGGCACTCTGGGCCAGACTACCATCCAGTCTATGTAGAGGTGGTAATCCCGACCGACAAAAGTTTCCCTCGGCAGCTTTGGCGAGCGACCAGAATTCACGACTTCCAGAAGGGTAGCCGGCTAGTCGCTGACCAATTCTGCCGACGAAATCAAACTTTGCCCTGGTAACCGCTCTTTTACTGGCCCTCGAGGCGGCATTCAGTTTGCGTTTCACTTCAGAGATGCTAGGATCTGAGTTAGCGCGAGCCGTGGTCCAAGCTCTGTAGGCAGTTTCTTTCAACATCCTAGTTTCTCTACAAAGCCGATTAAACCACGGTCGTTTCCTAGCTCCTGCCGGGATCCAGCGGTTAGGAATATAACATTCCATGCCCGCCAAGATCCCCTCAGCTACTGCTGCAGCGCAGGAGTTCAAATCATCTGAAGTGAAGCAAAGCCGCCTCCACGGGTACGACGCAAAGAACTCTCGAAGTCCATCCCAGTCTGCTGACTTGTAGTGCCACACATGTCGCCACTCCTTGGGCCGAGGTGGTTCAGGCCTTGCGAGAGGCACTCGCGACCGAACGAGGCAGTGGTCCGATGAACCAAGTGGCGCATCCACTGATGTGGTGTATCCGTCAGGCCGCGTAGTCAGCAGAAGGTCCAGCAATGCACTCTGCTCGTTGTCCCTATCTGGTATTCTCGTATGCGATTTTACCAGTTGGGAGAAACCGTAGGTCAGGGCAAAGTCGTGAGCAGCTTTCCCCGCAAAGTTAGTGTGCACGGAACCCAACCAGTCAATATGGTGACCATTAAAGTCCCCCAAAATCACTATCTCCGCGGAGGGATACCGCTCAATAGCCTTGTCGGTCGATTGTTGCAGGTGGTCAAAAAGGCGAACTGTCTCCGTATCACCGCTATGGGACCTGTAAATGCACGCGTAGATCCGAGTGTGGCCCCCATGATCCACGCGCGCCCATAATGTAGACAGGTCCCTGTCTTCCAGGTCACTGAGACGGCGACAGCAGATATCCTCCCGCACGAACATGCATACCCCAGCTTGACGCCTGAAATTAGCCTCCAGCTTATAGCCAGGGTACATCAAGTAAGATGTATCGTTCGGGCAAGATATCTTAGTCTCCGTCAGGAAAAATAAGTTCGGCCTCGCAGATTCCAGGTGGCGGTGGATCTCGTTGTGCTTCCTCTGGGGACATGGCGGTGTCCTTCTTGCTCTTGTTGGTCTTTGCGCTGGGGACAGTAACGTTCCGTGCTCTCGTGTTTCTCCTTAACAATTGGTAATAGATGGAGGCTGTCGCACTGTGATCGTCACGCCGCCAGGCAACAGTTTGAGTGTTCGGAGGGGCCACAAGGGTCCTTGTATGCCTATGGCGCATGTACCTGAGCAGTAGTATCCTTGAAGTCGGGCATCCTGCTAGCGCGCGTGTCGGGCGCGGGCGTGGCGGCGCTGAGCTGCCGCTGCGCCTCGCCCAGGCAGCGCGCCAGCTCGGGGTCTGCGCGGCGCCAGGCCCGCCTGGATCACGCGGTGGGCTAGTGTATACCTGAGCAGTAGTATCCTTGAAGTCGGGCATCCTGCTAGCGCGCGTGTCGGGCGCGGGCGTGGCGGCGCTGAGCTGCCGCTGCGCCTCGCCCAGGCAGCGCGCCAGCTCGGGGTCTGCGCGGCGCCAGGCCCGCCTGGATCACGCGGTGGGCTAGTGTATACCTGAGCAGTAGTATCCTTGAAGTCGGGCATCCTGCTAGCGCGCGTGTCGGGCGCGGGCGTGGCGGCGCTGAGCTGCCGCTGCGCCTCGCCCAGGCAGCGCGCCAGCTCGGGGTCTGCGCGGCGCCAGGCCCGCCTGGATCACGCGGTGGGCTAGTGTATACCTGAGCAGTAGTATCCTTGAAGTCGGGCATCCTGCTAGCGCGCGTGTCGGGCGCGGGCGTGGCGGCGCTGAGCTGCCGCTGCGCCTCGCCCAGGCAGCGCGCCAGCTCGGGGTCTGCGCGGCGCCAGGCCCGCCTGGATCACGCGGTGGGCTAGTGTATACCTGAGCAGTAGTATCCTTGAAGTCGGGCATCCTGCTAGCGCGCGTGTCGGGCGCGGGCGTGGCGGCGCTGAGCTGCCGCTGCGCCTCGCCCAGGCAGCGCGCCAGCTCGGGGTCTGCGCGGCGCCAGGCCCGCCTGGATCACGCGGTGGGCTAGTGTATACCTGAGCAGTAGTATCCTTGAAGTCGGGCATCCTGCTAGCGCGCGTGTCGGGCGCGGGCGTGGCGGCGCTGAGCTGCCGCTGCGCCTCGCCCAGGCAGCGCGCCAGCTCGGGGTCTGCGCGGCGCCAGGCCCGCCTGGATCACGCGGTGGGCTAGTGTATACCTGAGCAGTAGTATCCTTGAAGTCGGGCATCCTGCTAGCGCGCGTGTCGGGCGCGGGCGTGGCGGCGCTGAGCTGCCGCTGCGCCTCGCCCAGGCAGCGCGCCAGCTCGGGGTCTGCGCGGCGCCAGGCCCGCCTGGATCACGCGGTGGGCTAGTGTATACCTGAGCAGTAGTATCCTTGAAGTCGGGCATCCTGCTAGCGCGCGTGTCGGGCGCGGGCGTGGCGGCGCTGAGCTGCCGCTGCGCCTCGCCCAGGCAGCGCGCCAGCTCGGGGTCTGCGCGGGCGCCGCGTGACGCCAGGCCCGCCTGGATCACGCGGTGGGCTAGCCTGTGAGACACACACGGTTACATTACTGATAAATATCAAATATTTGTGGACATTCTCACACAACATCATCTAGCCCAAATTAAGCTAATATAAGCTTGTGCTACGAGTATAAGGATCTAAACGACTGATAAACATAATGTTTTATTATTAAGTAAAAAGTCAACTTGGCCCAGACAGGATTTGAACCTGCAACCTTTGCCTAAACCAGGGCAATGCTCTTCCAACTGAGCTACCGTGACCGTACTTAAACAAGTTGAATTTCTGAACAGAGCCATCTATCGAGCTACTTGACAAGGCGGTTACAATAAGGTGAAGAAATTCAACTTGTTTCATATAGTCCCGGTAATTCAAATGGAAGAGCATTGCCCTGGACATATTTGTCATGAAACAGTGTGGACCTCGAAAAGGCCTTTAATCATGTGCAAAGGAAAGTTTTACGGTTTATAAGTAAATCCGAAAGTAATGAGAAATTCAGGAACTTTGTAAGGCAGTTTCATGATGGCATGACGGCTGAGATTGTGCACGGTTGTGATTTTTTGGATATTTTTCCAATGACAACTGGAGTAAAACAGGGATGTGTAATGGCACCAACCCTATTTGTACAATATTTTGCGACATTGATGGGTGACTCTCTCAAAATATATAGATGTAATTAAATTTCATATTATGCTGACAAGAGCGTTTTTGAACGTTCATATTTCAGATCAAAATTCCCAATTAACAAGCTTCTTATTCAAGTAAAACCTCTTTAGGCGCGACTAGGCAGTAACTCAGATTTATTTTCTGACGGAAGTAACGCTAATATAACATTTGATGCCGTCAATGGCAAAGAAGTTCTATTTCAATCGCGCGTGAAGGTTACACACACACTTTTTTTATAGATATTATTTTGTTCGCTCATGACATATACCTGATGGCAGATAACAAGGAAATTTTTAACGATCTTTGCAAAGAGACGTAGGTTCGGGCAAGTGTCACCAAAACACAATTGCTTAAATCACCACCAATATAAACTTCAAACTGACCTTGTAATAGCAACGGACGTGTAGGCACACTTCATGGGGTCCTGGTTGATGGAGTGGTCCCGCATGCGCTGCATGGTGTCGCCCGCCGTCTGCACGAAGTCCATGGGGTCCACGGCCTGGTCGCACAGGTCGCGCAGCTTGGACATCGACTCGGTGTACTGCGCTAGGAGAGCCTTGTAATTCTCTATCACGGCCTGAGGAAATTAAAATTTGATCACATGATTTACTTATTTATGTTTATACAAGTAAAGAAGAAGAAGCAAACAAACTGTCATACAACATAATGTTACCTTGTCATCTGGTTTGTGTATTCTTTCCTCGGCGGCCTTCACCAACATTGGAGCCAGTAACTCCGTCTGAAACCAGAATACCATTTAATATACTAAAACATAAGACAGAACCTCCACGAGCCAGATGAACCGACGCCGACGACCTGGAAAAGGTCGGCTGGAACTGGATGCGTTTGGCGCGGGGCTATGGGATGTAGTATAAATTGGGAGAGGTCTACGTCCAGGTGTGCACTACCATAGACTAATTTGATTTGTACCTAATATGTAGTGTATCATTCTTTATTCGTGTTTGTTATGGTTATGCGTTCTTGGTAGAACTTAAAAGCAAAACAGAGTATTACAAGTAAGAGAGTATAGACGAACCTGCTCAGTGCAAGTCCTGAGTTCAGCAGAAACCTTGGGCCCAGTGCAGCCGATGTCGGTGACAAAGCTGGCCGTCTTCTGCACGCGGCCCAGCTGAGCTAGCAGCTCGGCTATCTTGCGCTCCAGGAGGAACTTGCGGCTCTTCTCGTCTGAAATATGGACGCGCACGGATTTTGTGAAAGCACAATATAAATATTATATTATGTAGGAAGCAAAGCGCTCGGAAATCTTCATCGAAAGTCGAATTAATAACTTTATAGTAATTGTCGACCTTACAAAAACGAAATAACAGTACGTGTTTGTAAGACTGGTAAAAGATCACAAGTCGGTCCTACTAATTAAAATGTGAAAGTTTGTAAAGAAACTTTAATGTTTATTATTGAATCACGTTCAACGTTGAGGAGAGGAGCAACAGCATTTTCCGTTGACCACGGCTCAGAAGTCAGAAATCACAGAGGGGGAACAACGCTCATGATATTGTGTTTATACTACAGTCAAAGCTTAACACATTCACGGACAGAAACCATTCCTAAAAAATTGTGATATGACACACAAATTTTCCATACAAAATAGTATCACGCCTGCGGACGGACTGCCACATCATTAGATTTTTCAAGTAAGTGTTGCGGCAGTAACGGCCAAAGACGTAAATAGTATCACGCCTGCGGACGGACTGCCACATTATTAGATTTTTCAAGTAAGTGTTGCGGCAGTAACGGCCAAAGACGTAATCGGTAGTATGTAGATCACCCGGCCACAGAAGGAGTGTCACGACATGATGTCCTTCAATGTGTGCGTGAGAGACTTAACTTGTGTGTACGCGTCGGAGTGCTTGATGTGACACTAGCTGTTTGTATTACAGCCTAAAACGGCACAGAGTCACGCCGTTCCTATGTGTGTAATGAAAAATCTTCGGCTGTGAACGTAATTCCACTTTTGATACATTTAAAATCACCGGCTACAGCCGTAGCCCTTTCGGACCGGCGCATAAACTAAAAAGATTTTTTTAATTTTGAACTTGAATCTTAAATAATTTGGGACCTCAGATTACGAATCTGCAATAATTTTCCTAATTTTCCGCCGCCATCTTGGAAAATTCATATACCAACAATTGTATCAAACCGGGCCTACCATTTCCCACGTACAATTGTGACCTGAATTTTTCACTCCAAATCATCATCAGTCTTGGAAATTTTATACCTTCAATAACATATAGGTTTCATTTGAATACCGGTATTGGCCATGTTATATTGGTTTGTGGTCAAAGCCATCTGTTCCATGAGCTTGTCAGTAAAATAGCGCTCAAAGTATTCGTATGGAGTACCACCTGGGTCATGAACGGCATCTTCTGGAAGATGTTTGCCATTGAAGGGCTTCTTTTGCCATCCTGCTAGCATACTCAGAGGTATATTATCGTCAACACTTCCTTCACCATCATCAGAAGAAGAGGAACTGGAATATCCAGAGTTTTCTTCAGTAATGTTGTTAAAATCGATTTCCTCATTGTCATCGCCCTCGTCCCCAAAGTCAATAAGCATACCTGCTATATCGGCGTCGTTTTAAACGGGAAACATGATGCAGAAACTGTGAAAAACTAATAGTCATCAGAAACTTAAAATGCGCATGAGGTAAAGTAGGGCCCACGTTGATACAATGGTGTCGGTAAAGTTCGTTACGTCATTACGCCAAAGCGTTTGCTTGCCAATCGCCACTGTTATCATAAAAACATCAGATACTTAACTAATATTATAATCAATAACTCGTATATTACTAGGCTAATAAAATAACACAATAGTAGGTACTTACTTACGCCAACTCGGAGAGCGCAACCAGTAGCAAACCGTACAGGTTGAAACCTGCTCACCGACAACGCGACGGAAAAAATTTGCGCGGGAGCTGAAAGTTCGCTTCCCGTACAATCGTACGCTAAAGGGCCCGTCCACTGCTAACGTAGAAATAATGAGCTATTCTCGATTTTGTAACCCACACAATTGTATTGGCGCGGTCCGAAAGGGGTAGTGCCATATTATGAGAGTCAGGATGTACGGTTCTCGACGTACTGTCCGTGAACGTGTTAACTTCTTAAAATAGACGTCACAGTCCTAACGTTCAGATTTTGCTGCAGGTTCGACCCAGCAGAGAAATACAATATTGTAGTGTAGACCTCTCTCTACCGTACCTTTCTGCGCGTCGGCCAGCACGTCGAGGTCGGCGAGAGGCTCGGCGGCCTCCATGAAGTCCTCCACGAGGCGCGTCACCGCCGTGCGCTCGATGGCCTTGCGCAACTCGCGGAGACGCTCCATCAGTAGGCTGGACACACAAAATCTTAGTGTTACTAAACATTAATTATGTATTACAAAAATATCTATCCTTGAAAAAGTAGGTACAGCACGTGTTTATAGCAAGGGTCCCAATACGCTACCACGCAACCCTGTGGTATTCCACTAGCGTTTTAAACTTTATAGTCTGAGGCCATTAGAGTCGCAGAAACGTAATAAGCCGGTTTTATCGCAACAATACTATCGCCGGATTCCCAAATGACATTTCGCCACTGAACGGACTCTCATTGATTGATTCCGGAATCTGCCAATGAGTGTGGCCCCATCTCAAATGTCAAAACAGACCTTAATATTTTTGTCTACTTTAACAGAAGAATATTTTACTTTTGGGAAAAGCGGTGATAGTATATCCCTAAGTAATATCAGATGAGGGATAGAGCACACAAACCCCTTGAGACCTGTGTAATGCTTACCTGTACTGGTCCTGGTCGTACTTCCTGCTGCAGTGTGTGAGCAGCTGCTCCGTCTCCTCCACCAGGTGGCGCAGGTCCTCCTTGTCGGCGCCCGACAGCTCCTCTACCATCTGGATAGCGGAGATTGCGGTATTTAAAAGCCATCCTCATAAATATCGTTCAGAGTGTGAAAACCGCTAGTAAAATCGGTGTGGTATAAGAAAGCTGGAATTATCGCACCGCTCGCCACAGACAAGGTGTTCATATTTTCTGGGACATCCTTTGAAGGGCTCACCCGGGTCTCCCGACCGTAGGCAGTCCAAGATCACAATGTGGTTTTAGTCAGTAAGAGTCCAACATAGCACCCATTAATGTTTTCACTCGTAAAAACGTGGTTTCGTGTTCATCGTCACACTTTGTGTTCGGAGCTTTCGTATTAGGTAAGGTCCGATAGGCGACTTTCCTCATTGTGGAATGAAATCCCTGCCTTGGCTTTTCCTAACATCTAAATATGGGATTCTTTAAAAGGGTTTTGAGACAGCTTTTGCAAGGTCAAAACCGTAAGTGATACAGTTGTAAACGACCAAGGAATACAGTGACGCATTTTCAATCAGGTGATCCGTATGCTTGTCTATCTTCACCATAATACTAAAAAAGGTTTACAAAGAACAAAGATATGTATGGGTATACCTTGTTGGCGATATCAACAAGGTTCCGGACGGCTTGTTGTCCGTTGACCTTCACGTCGCTCTTGGCCATCGGCTTGTGAAGCCACTTGAACGCTGTCTCCGTCCTGTAAGCATTGGCGAGATGAGTTTTGTACGCGGGAGACCCGAACGATATTGTCGACAATTGATGTTATATTTATACAATCTTGTCTCAAGAGTCTGGGTGTTTCTATGTATAATATGTGTGTATTTAAAAAGTATATAAGTATTAATATACGTGGTCTGATACCCATAACACAAGCAGGTTATTACTAGCTTACTTTGGGATCAGATAGCGTTGTGTGAAATGTCCGTGAATATTTATTTATTTATTTAAGGTAACTAACATACTCTTTAAAAATCGTAATGCAATACCAAAACATAATTTATACTTACTGGACTTGAACATAGCTCTTTTGTTCCTGTAAATGAGAAGGATTTTGTTAAATGTTAAGGTGTGTCTACGCTAGACGAGCCGAGCACGAGCGGAGCAAGAGCCAAGCCAAAATTCGTGTAGTGTGGACCGATGTACGAGCCTCGAGCGACACTTGTCATCGCAAGCAGAGCGGCTCGGCTCGGGCTCCGCTCGTGCTCGGCTCGTCTAGCGTAGACCCACCTTTAGTTTTCATTCATAATGTTTGAACGGTTACCTATCTTAATAACTAAAGTTGTTTCAACAATTTTTAAAACAACTACGGTCAAAATAACTACTGATTAAAACACCTAAAGATCGTTTCACCTATTTTTGTTGTAACTACTGGTCGAAACAAATAATGGACGATTCACCTACGATTCATTCAACTACAATTAACTGTGCTAAGATTGATTGAACTATGTATGAAATACATAATAATCAATTCGCCTACGATTTTATTGACGATTACGAGTCTCAGTCTTAGATCATCTAACCACAGGATGCGCCTTACTTAAGCACTGTTTTCTGCCAAGCCACATGACCATTTGGTCTTTTGGCTTTATAAAAAGCACTGTACATCAGTACATCATTTTATATGATTAAACTAGTACATTTCATTGTAGTTGACTGTACAATAAAAATTAACACACAACAGCCATTACGCGTTTGTCGATTAATACATTTTTAAATGTAATGAAATTTTATATGTCTTTGTGTTTCCCCCTTCACTTGTATGAAAACTGGCAGAATATTTTTGTATGCGGTGGTTCGCAAAGGCTAGTCCCGTGATATATGGTCTAAGGTTTCAGTACTCAGGGGTACGTATCATAATGCATAAGTTTAAAATCTATAAGTTTACATTGTTTAAGTTTTTACACAAATTACACAATTCACTGTTTAAGTTTTTTTAATAAAGTACGGTCAAGTCTAACTACCGAAAATATTATTTCCAAGTGAGTGGAAGGCAAACTACAAAACAAAAAAAATAACCACGAAGGCCTAACCTATCCGAGTCGAGGTGTTAAACATTATAAGTGAATGGTTAACACCCCGACTCAGAGTACCCCGACTCTGATAGGTATATTATTTATAGCTGTGAGCCTCGACATCTCTAAAGCCTTTGACCGGGTCTGGCACCGTGGTCTTCTTACGAAACTGCCCTCATATGGACTACCCGAGAGATTATGCGGATGGGTGTCCAGCTTCTTGGCCGGTAGAAGCATCAGGGCCGTCGTTGACGGCAGCTGTTCAGACTGCATGGCCATAAACGCTGGAGTACCGCAAGGCTCAGTGTTGTCCCCTACTCTGTTTCTGCTGCTTATCAATGACATGTTGTCTATTGACGGCATTCATTGTTATGCGGACGACAGTACGGGGGACACTTGTTACACGGGCCGCCCCGGTATCTCTCGGGACACAGTGGAGGAAAATCGTGAACAGCTTGTGTCTGAAATCGAGGCTACTCTTACTAGAGTGTCCGATTGGGGTGGACAAAATCTTGTCCAGTTCAACCCTTCCAAGACACAAGCGTGTTTTTTCACCGCTAAGCAAACCCCAATTACTGTAGCGCCGCAATTTCAGGGCACATCTCTTTCCATCTCCAAAAGTATAGGGATCCTTGGCGTTGACATCTCCAGTGACGTTCAGTTCCGTAGTCAGTTGGAGGACAAGGCTAAGCGGGCGTCCAAAAAGCTAGGTGTGCTCAACAGGGCGCGGCGGTACTTCACTGCGGCGCAAACACTGCTTCTCTATAAGTCGCAAGTGCGGCCGCATATGGAGTACTGCTGGCACCTCTGGGCGGGAGCACCTGAATATCAGCTTCGTCCATTTGACTCGGTTCAAAGGCGAGCTATAAGAATTGTCAACGATCCTGTACTTACAGCTGGTGTGGAACCTCTTCGCGACAGGAGAGACTTTGCCTCCTTATGCGTGTTCTACCGCCTGTACAATGGTATGTGCTCTGAGGAATTGTTTGATATGATGCCCACGGCTACGTTCCATCATCGCACCGCTCGCCACAGACAGGGAGTTCATCCTCACACTCTGCGTCCGGTGCGTTCCAGCACGGTTAGATCCGATAGGTGTTTTCTTCCGCGTACGCTTAGGTAAAAATAAAATAAAATAAAATTTATTCCCTTTGAAATTTTTTAAAAAATTATTTAGGTTTGTCAAATTTTTTGTGACTCTACCGGGGGTTCGGAAATACTACAGACTGAGAAGAACACCCCAAGAAACTCAGTCCGGTCCCTTCTCTTCTAGTATCTTAGTATCTAATACAGTTTTTTTATGTAGAAAGGAGCAATTCGTGTCACTGCCAGGCAGCCTTGTCTTCTAGAAAGTCTTTAATGCTATAATAAGCTTTCTGGCACAATTTAAGTTTTATTAGTTTTTTAAATTTATTAATTGACAAACCTGTTATGGCTGTCGGCAATGTATTGTACATTCGAATACAATTGCCCGCAAAAGAATTGCTTATTTTATTAAGCCTAAATCTAGGTACAGCCAATTTATTCTTATTTCTTAAGTTTAGGTTATGAATATCACTATTTTTAATAAATTTACTGTTATTTTTATGAGTATATAATAAGTTTTCATATATGTACTGTGAATACACAGTAAGGATGTTGATATCCTTAAACTTTTCTCTTAATGACTCCCGAATCCCCATACCATAGATAGCCCGGACAGCCCTTTTCTGCAACACAAAGATACATTCGATGTCGGCAGCGTTACCCCATAATAGTATGCCATAGGTCATGACACTGTGGAAATAGCTAAAGTAGACAAGACGCGCTGTTCTAATGTCTGTCAGTTGTCGGATCTTTTTAACGGCATAGGCTGCAGAGCTCAGTCTGCCCGAGACTTTCTCGATATGAGGCCCCCACTGCAAGTTGGAGTCTAACTTTATGCCCAGAAAGACAGTTTCATCGACCAATTCTACTTGATCATCCCTAATCCTAATACTGGTGTTAACGAGCCTAACATTTGGCAAGGTGAATCTAATACATTTTGTTTTAGTTTCGTTTAACAATAAATTATTTGCGTTAAACCAGTGGACTACCCTAGAGAGGGCATTGTTTACTTCGTCAAGATCGCGTTGTCCACGTTCAACTTTAAATATTAAAGATGTGTCATCAGCAAACAAAACTACCTCGTGATCGTCTCTTATAAGGTGAGGGAGATCATTTATGTACACTAAAAATAGAAAAGGTCCCAGAATTGAACCCTGAGGCACCCCTATTGTTACAGCAGAACCATTTGACTGTTTGCCATTTATAACTACTCTCTGTACTCTATCTCTAAGGTAAGAACTAATTAAATCCAAGGCCGTCCCCCGGATTCCATAATGATCAAGTTTTTGAATTAAAGTCTGATGCTGGACGCAATCGAAGGCCTTAGATAAGTCGCAGAATACACCATAAGCATCATACGACTCCTCCCAGGCCTCATATATACACTCTAACAATTTGATTCCAGCATCCGTGGTAGACCGACCGCGCGTGAAACCGAATTGTTTGGTATGGAATAGTTTATTTGTATTAAAATGATTTTGCATTTGATTAAGCATAACCTTTTCAAAGATTTTACTAAACGTGGGTAGTACAGAAATAGGACGAAAATTGGACGGATCTGAGGTGCTACCCGATTTAAACAGAGGAGTTATTTTACTAAACTTCATTAAGTCAGGAAACACACCACTATCAACACAATTATTAAATATTATTGATAATTCAGGGGCAACCATTTCAATTAACGAATTAACTAAATGTACAGAAATTCCCCAGAGGTCAGCAGTTTTCTTAATATTTAAAGATTTAAAAGTTTTTATGACAGTGTGTATACTAATTTTACTGAATTTGAATATTTCATTACAGCAAGGAACATTTGCTTTTAACAAGGATTCTGCTATTGGGGTAGAAGAACCTAGGGCTCTGGTCAAATCTACTGGAATTCGAGAAAAAAATTGTTCAAATTCGTTAGCGACTTCGGCATCTGTTGTAATTATGTTACCATTTACTTTAAGTTTAAAATTATTATCATTCGATTTTGCTTGACCTCTTTCTGCGTTAATTATTTTCCAAGTAGATTTAACTTTGTCTACACTATTGAGAATTTTATTACTTATATACTTTCTTTTGGCTGCTAAGCAGTCTGCTTTAAACTTTTTTGAATAAGTTTTAATATAATTTAGAAATTCATCTGTTCTATTAAGCTGTCTTTCTGAGTATAGTTCATACAGTTTTTGTCTACTTTTATGTATATCCTCAGTGGCCCATTCACTGAAGGCTGGCCTATCACCGATAGTGACTTCCTTAGACTTGAATACGGAGTTGAACTCATTGTAAAAGGAATCAAAAAATAACTTATACATTACATTTGGATCTAAGCCAGTGTCTAAAAATGGAAGTTTATTGCAAAGTCCAACTCGCATACGTTCCAAGCGGTCACTAGTTACTGGTCTACATAATATTTTACGTCTTTTAACTTTTTCTCTTGTGATCTTGAAAGATGCTATTTGCCCAGTATGATCTGATTTTATCTTATTTATAATACTCTTACTTTCTGGCAACATATCACTGTATATATTGTCCAGACAAGTAGCTGTTGTATCACAATATCTAGTAGGCTCTAAAAATAAGTTAGTGAGATTGTGTGATTTAAATAAATTTAAGATATCATAGGTCTGACGCGTATTTATAAGTATATTAACATTAAAATCACCGCACACTATTAGGTGTTTATTAGTTTTTCCAAGTTTAAATAGCACTTTATCCATTACTTCCTCAAACTCACAAAAGGGTGAGACTCCAGGTTTATATACGCATACTACTATGAATTGCTCCAATTCTACGCACGATATTTCAACTGTACACTCTACAGAGAGGGACACAACATCTTTCCGTTCCTTATATTTTAATTTCTTATTTAATAAAATCAACGAACCCCCCCGTGTTGTGTTGACCCTGCAGAACGCACTACCAACCCGGTGACTACTGAAACTGAACATGAGCTCATACTCCTTACGCATATGTTCTGTAAGACAAACAATTTCAATATTTTCTGAGCTCATGAACAGCTCCAATTCAAACTCTTTGACCTGTGTTAATGTTGCAATATTATAATGCACCAGGCTGATGTAATTTACATTTTTTAATTTAGTTTTGTTCGGAGGACAGTTTCCGATAAAATTACGGTTTGCAATTAAATTTAACTCTATTAATTTACAATTTTGGCTAGAGGGTAATTCCTCTGTTGTCCCAGCAGTTAATTTAAATTACTTGGAACAGATTCCAAAGTCCTAAATCTACTCTGCTCAAATAAAGCAGTTTTGTCAGCCAAGTTTTTGGCTACAGAATAAAAATAATTAAATAGCAAACTTGCTATTTGTCTTTTATAATATTTGGGTAGACAATACCTACCCTTGTGATTATTATAGACTATAAACTTGCTATGTGACAAATTTGTGTTAAATACAGAATTAAAGTCAATTATATTAAATTTATTATTATACTGACTTATTAAATTTAAACGTAAATTCATCTTATATCTAAATGAATTTTCCGAATCTGGCACACCTTTTATAAATGGAAGTGTGAACATTACAACTTGTATGACATTTAAGTTTAAGATGTAATTCATGTATAGGGACAAATCATCATTGCTAATTTTCCCCCTGTTTGCACAGAAAATTATTATTTTACTGTTAGCGTCAAATTTATATTCTATTATCTTTTGCATAATATCACTTAATGAAGCACCCGGATAGCAATTATTAATAACCGAGTAATAACTTGAATTTAAGTTTTGTTTTAAAAATGAACTAAGATTGGTACCAATATCATCACTAAATACAATTAATTTAGTACAACTATTACTATTATTTACACTGTCACACAATATATCCACTGATGTACTGGGTGAGCACATGGTAATGGGAGCTAGGGGCTCAGCGGTAACCGGTTCGCCCTGAGCCTCCACCGGCTCAATTGCTTTAGGGCAGTTAACATTGCATGAGTGGTCATTTAGGAAACAATTAAGGCGCTCAGTGTTATCATTTGATGTTTTGAGTACCTTATCAATGGTTAAAGAACATTTAGTAAAGTCCTTAAGGGACCATTCATATTTTTTAGTCATATATTGTAGCTCAAATTGCAAACTTTGTATTTTTGATTCTAATTTTTGCGTGTCAGTGCAATATTTTAAATGGCTTTGTTCCAGCTCTAACATTGACAATTTAGCTTGTTCTCTAAATTTTAAACAAGAACCTATATTTTTACACTTCTTGATTAACATTTTATGGAATTTTAATTGCTTTTTTGATTTTTGTATAAACTTTTTAATTTTAAGATATTTTTTTAGTTTATTTCTGCTGCAAAACAAAACCGACTTGTCCTGTTGATATGGACTGTCACCTGTAAGATCTATAGTAGTCAAGTCCAGGTTTAGAGAATTTGCAGAAGGAATAAACTGCGGGATACCACTCATTAACTCACTATAAAGATTATCAGTTTGTTGGGCAGTAACTTTCTCAGCAGCTTCTTCCAGGTGTGAGATCTGTCCCTGGGCGTCCCTTAGCTCCTGTTCCAGAAAGGTAGTCCTCCTCAAGGTTTTATCATACTCGTCACTGCACTCTTGGAACCTATCTACTATTGACTGAAGGTGGTCCCGCTCCGCAACAATGTCATCATAACTAACATGAAGTTTTGATAATTCGCATTTTAATTTTTTTGTGTTGTGGAATTGTTGTGGAATGACCTCCCTGCCTCGGTTTTCCCAAACGCCTACAGTATGGGGTTCTTCAAAAGGGGTCTTAGAAGGTTTTTACAGGGTCGGCAGCGCGAGTGTAGCACCTCTGGTGTTGCAAACGTTCATAGGCTGCGGTGACCACCGGTCCTTCTGGTAGGCCGTATGCTTGTCTGCCACCTTAGTGGTATAAAAAAATTTTTATTAGTTTTCTTATTTATGTATATTATTTATATTTCCTTTATTTACAATTTTAAAACATATTAATTTAAATTTTTAAATACATTATATAAAAAAATCCTTCATTCCCAGTAGTTCCGCGGCAGTTGTTCCGCGACGGAACTAGTGAGACTTTTTGTCCCAATAGTTCCGTGGCGGAACTAGTGAGACTTTTTTTTCCCAGTAGTTCCGCACCACGGAACTACTGAGACATTTTTATTCTCAGTAGTTCCGTGGCGGAACTAGTGAGACTTTTCTATTCCCAGTAGTTCCGTAGCGGAACTAGTGAGACTTTTCTATTCCCAATAGTTCCGTAGCGGAACTATCATGGATCTTTATGGACATTATATTATGTCCACTTTAATATCTTAAAGCCTTAAAGTATTTTATTTTTTATGAATATGGATCTTTTAGGACATGCGAGTGGAAAAAGATCCATTATACGAAGAACATCTAGTTTAAAAGTATAAAGTAGTTAAGTAATTTTCAAAACAAATAAAGATCTACAAAAGCAAATGAAGATCGCCGAAACAAATGAAGATCAGCAAAACAAATGACAGTTGGAAAAACAAATAACGATTCAAAAAACATTATGCAGATCAATAAAACAAAAGACTATAAGCAAATTGATAAGGTCAAAACTTACTTGCAGCCATGTTTTGTAATCAAAATGCGATTAGCATTAAAAAAAATAGGTGCAAGCAATTCTCGACCTTAATGGCACTTATTTTAAAATGTGCTTTTAGGCGTTTATAGACATCACAGATCACGATTATATAAAAAATAAATAAATATTATGCATGCTCATAAGGTCGAAATTGGCATGGACCTTTTTTTGTAATCTAGATGCAATAACCATTCAAAAAAATAGCTGCAAGCAATTCTCGACCTTAATGACACTTCCCTAAAAATGTGCTTTTAGGCGTTTATAGACATCACAGATCACGAATATATAAAAAATAAATAGATATTATGCATATTCTTAAGGTCGAGAATTGCTTGCACCTGTTTTTTGAATGGTAATCGCATTTAGCTTACAAAATATGGCTGCAAGAAACTTTCGACCTTATCAACTTGCTTATAGTCTTTTGTTTTATTGATCTGCATAATTTTGTTTTCGATCGTCATTTGTTTTTCCAACCGTGATTTGTTTTTCCAACCGTCAATTGTTTTGTTGATCTTCATATTTTGTTTCATTGATCTTCATTTGTTTCATCGATCTTCGTTTGTGTCGTCAATCTTCATTTGTTTTGTCGATCTTCATTTGTTTTGTCAGTCTTTATTTGTTGTACCGATCTTCATTTGTTTTGTCGATCTTCATTTTTTTTTAATTGTATGAGAAAATAGCCGTAAGACACCGTAGGGAACTAATGGGAACATAAAATATTTGTATGTAAACGATGCTTTCTCCCGCGGGACTACTGGGACTTGATTTATTAGTTTTTAATTTATGCTTTGTTCCGCGGAACTACTGGGAATGAATTTATTATTATTTCATTTCTACTTTGTTCCGCGGAACTAATGGGAACTGAATTATTGATGCTTTGTTCCGCGGGACAACTGGGAAAAAAAGTCTCACTAGTTCCGCCACGGAACTACTTCAACGGAACAACTGGGAATAATCGAAAAAAATATATTTAAAAATATAAAAGATTATTTACTCCGCTCCGCTTCGCTCCCGCCTTAGCCTTCGTGGTTATTTTTTTTGTTTTGTAGTTTGCCTTCCACTCACTTGGAAATAATATTTTCGGTAGTTAGACTTGACTATACTTTATTAAAAAAACGGGTGGAATCGGGAACATAAATAATCGTCTTTAGCATTAGGTATTTCAAACGTAGTCAACATGTCCAATATCTTAAATGAACATTATATTAATCGTCCATTAGTTCAAATAATTATAGTTTATTCGAAATTATGTGAATTAACGAGTAGTCGAGTCGACCAATATGCGCAATAAACATAGGTGAATCAACCGTAGTTGTTTTGAAAATAGTTGAAACAACTTTAGTTATTATGATAGGTAACCGTTTGAACTTATTGCGTATGAACCTAGATTTAAATCATTTTATTTTAATAAACTAGAGTTATTTATAAATCTAATGAAATTAAAAGATTGTCAAAATTTAATACTAGGTAATAATTAATGCAGTGGAAATAAGAAGTCTGTGAAATATAGCTTGAGTGAAAATGATGGACAAAGAAAGGAATAGCGTGATTAGAAAACAATGTGGTGTAACTGAATAGTGACAAAGATAGAAAAAGGAATGCTTAGTGGGTTCGGACATGTGGAGAGGATGGTTGAAAATAGACTGCCTGAAAAGATTTATAAAGCGAGAATGAATGGGCAAACTTACTTAGATAAGATGAACACTCGAAAAACCCACATCAAAAGCTGTCAGATAGTTTTGTTGTAATTCTAGAAACATTTATTCATGTACACACAATATTTTGAAGACGTGTAAAGCAAAGGAGTGCCTCAAGGTAATATAGTGGGTCCGCTCTTTTTTTATTGAATTGGCATGCTATTATTATACCGATGCTAGACTTACACTTTCCTCGATATCCGCCTCCAATATGTTGATGTTTTGACCACTGGCTCTGAAAGAACGCAACCACATTAATTATATCTGAATTAGGAATGACAAACTGTTACTGAGCAGTTTGGTAAGTGGCACTCTTAGTATTATGGTAACAGTTAGGCAACTTACTTGATACTCTTGAGCAGTGCGTCAAACGCGACGATTACGTCCTTCCTCTTGGGGAACGAGGACCAGCGCAGCGCCTCCGACTGCTCTGGGGAGGCCTTCACTTGCTTGATCAGCTCCTGGGTGTCCGATATTAGCGCTCTGTGGGGCCATTACGAAACGGGTTACATATTTGACACATAACTACAACCATGTAGTTCAGGCAAAATAGACGAAAAAATATTCGCATAAAACTGAAAATTCACCGATTCGACTTGTGCAAAAAAATATTCACGACCGAAGTTGTCAAAAATGGGTTTTATCGTAATACACATCTAGGCAACAAAAAAAATACACAATTTATGAGCTATACTAACGTGGAGTGCTGTACGACATCATCACACAGCGCCTGCGTGTCCTTCGACAGTTGAGCTGCCACAGGCACTAAACCAGGCTGCTCCAGCGCGGAGCTGAGCTGCTGCAGCGAGTCGCTCACACTCAGCACCAGCCCTGTCACTACATGAGCTATACTCACGTGGAGTGCTGTACGACGTCATCACACAGCGCCTGCGTGTCCTTGGACAGTTGAGCTGCCGCAGGCACTAAACCGGGCTGCTCCAGCGCGGAGCTGAGCTGCTGCAGCGAGTCGCTCACTCTCAGCACCAGCCCTGTCACTACATGAGCTATACTCACGTGGAGTGCTGTACGACGTCATCACACAGCGCCTGCGTGTCCTTGGACAGTTGAGCTGCCGCAGGCACTAAACCGGGCTGCTCCAGCGCGGAGCTGAGCTGCTGCAGCGAGTCGCTCACTCTCAGCACCAGCCCTGTCACTACATGAGCTATACTCACGTGGAGTGCTGTACGACGTCATCACACAGCGCCTGCGTGTCCTTGGACAGTTGAGCTGCCGCAGGCACTAAACCGGGCTGCTCCAGCGCGGAGCTGAGCTGCTGCAGCGAGTCGCTCACACTCAGCACCAGCCCTGTCACTACATGAGCTATACTCACGTGGAGTGCTGTACGACGTCATCACACAGCGCCTGCGTGTCCTTGGACAGTTGCCCCGCCGCAGGCACCAAGCCAGGCTGCTCCAGCGCGGAGCTGAGCTGCTGCAGCGAGTCGCTCACTCTCAGCACCAGCCCTGTCACTACATGAGCTATACTCACGTGGAGTGCTGTACGACGTCATCACACAGCGCCTGCGTGTCCTTGGACAGTTGAGCTGCCGCAGGCACTAAACCGGGCTGCTCCAGCGCGGAGCTGAGCTGCTGCAGCGAGTCGCTCACTCTCAGCACCAGCCCTGTCACTACATGAGCTATACTCACGTGGAGTGCTGTACGACGTCATCACACAGCGCCTGCGTGTCCTTGGACAGTTGAGCTGCCGCAGGCACTAAACCGGGCTGCTCCAGCGCGGAGCTGAGCTGCTGCAGCGAGTCGCTCACTCTCAGCACCAGCCCTGTCACTACATGAGCTATACTCACGTGGAGTGCTGTACGACGTCATCACACAGCGCCTGCGTGTCCTTGGACAGTTGAGCTGCCGCAGGTGTAACGGTTCGTTACACTTCCTAATATATCATAGTTTGGCTACACCAATACTATGCTAAAATAATAAATAATAATAATAATCTATCTAAATTTAAACTAAATAAATTAATTCAGAAGCAAACCTCGCGCAAACAAGTAGTATAGCATCGCTATTGTTCATTAGCTTAGATACCTATATCTACATATACCTAACCAGTTACTACATCGGGCGCGCGCGGAGATTATTCCAGACTCAGCCGGGCCACAGCACTTGAGATCGTTCTAACGCATACACGTATCACGCCGAGAAGCTCATTAGCTCCGTTAAATTGATTGCGCGTAGAAAAATCTGCATAAATAATTCCTTTGTAATAGTTTGGTTAAAGAATTATTTAGTAAAATTAAATTCAGTGAGTGAACCCCGAGTTTATTGGGTGAGTGTTGCATTATCTATATTTATCACTATGTAGGTAACTCGAATCTAGAACTTAGAAATACATCTAAATACATCATTTCATAATTGCTAGATTCTTTCTAATTTTGTTTAGTACAGCCTTGCTAGTGCTTATGGAATATATGTAAGGCTTAATTACATTTTATGTAAGGATTGCACTGCTAAATTTTAATGGCAACTACCTACAGCCAAACTAATCTATCACGCAATTCCGCATTCCCATTGTGTAAAGTCTTCTTACTATTATAAAACTTTGCTTTGTATGACTGCCTCATCATCGAACACCATAGTAGCCTATGATGCCACTTGCTCCCTGCTTAGCCCTCTCCGGGAGTGGTCGTTGTGGTGTTCGTGATGTTGCAGTCAGTAAGAAAACTAGGACAAACTGTGAATCGACTAAATTTCGATTCCAGGGTTCACTTTTACGTCCACTTTCACTCTTCGCCTTCATCTACACATCATCTACGTGACGTCGGTCACACTGCCGCTGCATCTACCTGCACGGCCGGAGACCTGCCTACTGCTGCTGCACGGCCGCAGCTCCGATCCTACCCGGGGACTAACGCAGGACAGTGGCATTCTTATTTCTTGTAATTGCAACCTACGGTTACGAGCATACCGAACCCCCCTGAGAGAACCTTAACTTACCTACCCCTATTTTTTTAATAAATTTTGTATACTTACTATTTGTTTTCTTCCTCTCTCTCCCTCCGAACCCCTAAGGTTACATTGGCGCCCGATATAGGTATTGCTCGCAACCGCAGTATGTAACGTAGTTGGGTTCCTTGGTGTTGGCATAAAACGCTTAGATTTAAGTTGTTTTTTTTTGTATAACTACCTTGCCTACTGTAGGTAGTTCTGTTTAGCTATAAGAAGTGTTTTACTAGGCGGTAGGGTGAATCTAGGTTCAAGAGACCCTACTGGAAGCTAGACCCTAGTGGGATAGACAGCTAACCGCCCACGGGATAGTGCGAAGTCAGTAGTCTATCTACCTAGATTACTGGCGTTCCCGTGCATCCAGCGTCGCGAAAGAGACGTATGAAAGTGCTGCGTGACTGGGCGGTCACTATTTTTATTTTTATTTTTTTTGTTTTTTATTTATTTTCATACTATTTACAACCTGATAAATTGCTACATGTTTTTCTAAATTTTGCTGTGTACCGCCACTTATCATTTTACTACCACTTACTGCATTTTAACCAACTTAGGGAAAAGTAGGTAGGTATTTTTTTTTCTTAAGTGGTAGATTTCAAAAAAAAATTTTTTTTTGTGTTTTGTCACAAATTTATTAATTACTAGCTATTATATTTTATAAATTTTGTCTGACTACAGACATTATTTACTTACTACTGTTATTCTGCATATTTTAACCGACTTATAAAAAGTAGGTAGGTAGGATTTTTTAATTATTATCAAACATTTTAATTACTTGTGTGTAGTTAATAACTACCTTATTAACTACTATTTTTGTATTTAGCTGAAAATATATTAACCATAATTTTTGTATTTATCTGAAACCTTTTTAACTGTTCATTATTGTATTTTGCTGATAATTATAGAGTTGCAACACACACCCAAACTTTGGTTGTACAATATGGCGTTTACTATAAATTACCTTTCATTGCAAAAATCTGAGCTTGAATATGAGGTGGAACTTCGGGGTGGTACTGGAGAGACTGTAAAGGATCTCCGTAAGGAAATTGTTAAATTATCTCAGCTGCTACCGGCTGAGGATGTTTTGGAATCGCATCTAGATCCCTCGGATGATCTGAAGGGGGTAAAAGAGTCACTGCTAAAATCTCAAAACAATATTATTAGCCTTCGAAATAGATTCGATAAAAATTTATTTTGTAGAACGGAAACATTAGTTCATCATATATATCACCGCCTCAATAGAATAAATCAGGTACCTGAAGTTCACGACATCTATAAAGTCTGCAATTCAAACCTTAATTCTCAACTAAAGGAACTGCACTCTCTAAAACCAAGTCCTATACTAGCGAAAAGTCCTAATTTAGATTCTGATAACTCTTCGGAAAAGCCAAATATAGCCGTCACCTGTGAACGCAGTTTATATTCTGAAATTCATAAACTAAAGTACTCTGGAAAAACTTGCGTTCATTCCTTTATTCAAAAAGTAGAAGAGTTTATCCAATCGAGGGGTATTCCTTCTGAGAAAGTGCTTAAACTGGCTTACGAAATTTTCATCGACGACGCATTACACTGGTATCGCTACAACAAAAGCAAAATAAGTAGTTGGCCTGAATTGTGCACACTTCTAAAGGAGGATTTCAGTAGCAGTGACTACGATTATAAGCTCGCTGCTGAAATTCGGTCCCGAACGCAGGGGGAAGAAGAAAACATTACAGTCTATCTTTCAATCATGCATGGCATGTTCTCACGCTTAAAAAAATCATTCTCAGAGGATGAAAAACTGGAGATACTAATACACAACATTCGTCCATGTTATGCAAATACGCTAGCTGCCTCCCCTTGCGTTCAGTCTATTGATGAACTTAGGAATCTTTGCCGGAACTATGAAAATGTGAGTGCTAGATTTTCACAGTTTCACGAGCCCCCTAACGTATCTAAAGATACACTAATGCCCGAGTTTGCATACAAGTATAATCAAAGTTCACAAAAAGGTACTAGTTATGCAAAAGAAAAATATAACAAGCAACAAAGCTACAAAGGCACCTACAATAATTATAATAAGTACAAAAATTACACTACAAATAACACAGGGGAAGTAAGGAAATATCAACCTATTAATACAAACAAAAATAATTACTATAAAGTTGCCTCCATATCCACTTCACAATCGCGACCGGTATTTTGCCCTAGATGTAGATCCGACACACACGCTTTAAGACACTGCAATCAGCAACGATTTCCTATTTGTTTTAGATGTGGAAAAAAAGACGTCATCTATTCTGATTGTCCCGACTGTAACCCCACCCATAAAGATCAATCAAAAAACTAAATAGGCCCGATTGGAGTAGCCAGGCTGAGGAATGGGATGATTGGTTGAAGTTCATCCACAACTTCTTCACCTTTAGCTCGGTTGCTTCAATCGACAACAGTAATAATAGGGATTGTTGTAGATCTCGTCCGTATATCACTATAAAAATAGCTGATGATACATTCATTGGACTGTTGGATACTGGCTCCTGCGTTACTATCATGGGTAAGGGTGAACACGAGAAACTATTAACTTTGGGGTTCCAAATACAATCAACACCCCCAATTCAGTTCATTTCCGCTGGGGGAGAAAAGCTGAATTCTATAGGACTTATTTCCCTTCCAATGCAATTAAAAGATAAAAAACATACAATAAATGCATATGTCGTACCCGAAGTAGACACACCACTGATACTTGGTATGGACTTCTGGCGCACCTTTGACCTTTTCCCTAAACACTTAGATAACATAATATTCAGTGACAATAATTCTACGATTCGTAAACCATTGGCTTCAATCGACGGTCCCAGTGCATTGTGTCCCTATGAACACCTATCGGATGTACAGAGATCTGCGGTTGATAAGCTTATTTTAGAATTTCGTGATATCTCATATGAAAAACGTGGGTTGGGTCGTACAACTCTCATAACTCACCAAATAGACACTGGGGATGCTGCCCCCATACGTCAACGCTATTATCGAATGTCACCAGTAAAGCAGAGAATACTAATTCAACAGTTGGATGAAATGTTAAAGGACGATGTGGTTGAACCATGCGATAGCCCATGGTCGTCTCCTGTGCTACTCACACCTAAAAAGAACGGTGATCTACGGTTTTGTCTCGATAGTAGGAAGCTTAATGCTATTACAAGGAAGGATGCTTATAGCCTTCCATACATCTCCGAAATACTCGACAATCTGAGAGATGCCAGATATTTGAGTAGTATAGACCTCTCTAAAAGCTTTTGGCAGATATTGATACAAAAAGAAGATAGGTGTAAAACCGCCTTCTATATCCCCACCAGAGGAACATTCCAGTTCAAATCTATGGCATTTGGTTTAACTAACGCCCCTGCTACACAACAGAGACTCGTAGACGCTCTATTCTATGGCCCTGAGTTCGAACATAAAGTTTTCTGTTTCGTCGACGACATTATCATTGTCTCTGAGACATACGAATCCCATATATCACTTTTAACACGTGTGCTTAATAAGATTAAGATGGCTAATCTAACAATTAACCTTGAAAAGAGTCAATTCTTTCGAAACCAACTTAAATATCTAGGCTATATAGTAGATGTTAAGGGACTCCGAGCTGACCCTGAAAAGGTAGAAGCTATCACTAATTACCCCACACCCACTAATCGTAAAGAAGTCCGTAGATTTCTGGGCACGGCTTCTTGGTACCGAAGATTCATTCCTAACTTTAGCAATTTAGCCAACCCACTTAATAAGCTAACTTCCCAAGGAAAAAAGGCCCCACCCTTCTCGTGGTCCAAGGAAGCTGAAATAGCATTCAAGAGATTAAAATCTCACCTGGCGTCAGCTCCGATACTTTCATGTCCTAATTATAATATGCCATTTGAGATCCACACTGACGCCAGCGATTATGGACTGGGTGCCGTACTTACACAATTAATCAATGGAGAGGAAAAAGTAATCGCTTATATGAGTAAGTCGCTCACTAAACAAGAACGTAATTATAGTGCTACAGAGCGGGAAGCACTGGCTGTTCTAACTGCGATTGAACACTGGAGATGCTACATAGAAAATGGACTCAAATTCATGGTCTACACTGACCATTCCTCACTTAAATGGTTCCTTAACCTTAATAACCCTACTGGCAGGCTTGCTCGCTGGGGTGTCCGACTATCTGCCTATAATTTTGAAATTAAACATCGCAAGGGGATCGATAATGTCATTCCAGATAGCTTATCGAGGTCAGTTCCCATGGTTATAAATGCCATAAGTGATGTGACAGATGAAAACTCTGATGTCCTACCAAAAACTAAGGACACTTGGTACCTGGACATCTTCAACGGCTGTCTTGCTGGGCCCTCGTCGTTTCCAAACTATCGTGTAACGGCGGGAAAACTATATCGTCGCATAAAATCCTTAAACCCACTAACCAGAGAGTTTGAATGGAAAGAAGTGATTCCTCTAGAGCAACGTCACTTCATTATCTCCCTGAATCACAGTGAACCTATTTCGGGCCACTTCGGCATTTTCAAAACCTTTAAACGGCTCTCATTGAAATACTTTTGGCCTAGTATGAGTCTCGACGTAACTAATTACGTCAAAGGTTGTGACACCTGCTTATCGTATAAATACCCAAACCACGCAAGTCTTGGTACAATGGGCAGACCAAAGGAGTGTTGTCGCCCTTTTCAAATGTTAAGTATAGACCTCGTTGGACCTCTGCCCATATCGAGAAAACAGAATACATTTTTACTAGTTGTGCACTGCTGCTTTTCGAAGTATAACTTACTATTCCCTATTAGACGTGCAACTGCCGAAATAATTGCACGTATCCTGGAAAATGATGTCTTTCTTGTGCATGGAATTCCTAGCACCGTCTTGATGGACAATGGTAGGCAATTTACAAGTAATATCCTCAAAAACCTATTGTCCACGTACAAAATACCTAATATATTCTACACACCACTGTACACTCCACAGGTCAACTCAGTTGAACGTTATAATAGAACTATAATCACGGCCATTTCTATGTTCATTGAGGGGGATCATAGATCTTGGGACACTAATATACCAAAAATCCAGTTTGCCTTAAACAGCGCAGTCAACGAGGTAACTGGTTTTACGCCATCATTCCTAGTATTTGGCCGCGAATTGGTGAACTGTGGGTCTCACTACGTCGACGCAGACATCAGTGATCAAATTATTTTTAGTCCACGCGACGCGTATGCAGAGAATTTGGGTTGTTTGCAAAATGTTTTTGAAAAGGTCCAACTATTACTTTACAAAGCACACTCAAGGAATACCACTCATTACAATTTTCGTCGTAAAGACGTTAATTTTAATATCGGTGATATTATCTGGAAAAGAACATTCTTTCAAAGTGATAAGAATAATAAATTTTCAAAGAAACTGGCCCCTAAATTTGTTAAATGCCGTATTATAGGTAAGAAATCAAGACTAGTGTATGAACTTGAGGATATCTCAGGTAATAAGCTAGGCAATTGGCACATTAAGGACTTTAAGCTGGTTTAGATAGTTTCAAGGGATTTTCGTAAGCGAAAATCCTAACCTAAAAAGGGGGGTATGTAACGGTTCGTTACACTTCCTAATATATCATAGTTTGGCTACACCAATACTATGCTAAAATAATAAATAATAATAATAATCTATCTAAATTTAAACTAAATAAATTAATTCAGAAGCAAACCTCGCGCAAACAAGTAGTATAGCATCGCTATTGTTCATTAGCTTAGATACCTATATCTACATATACCTAACCAGTTACTACATCGGGCGCGCGCGGAGATTATTCCAGACTCAGCCGGGCCACAGCACTTGAGATCGTTCTAACGCATACACGTATCACGCCGAGAAGCTCATTAGCTCCGTTAAATTGATTGCGCGTAGAAAAATCTGCATAAATAATTCCTTTGTAATAGTTTGGTTAAAGAATTATTTAGTAAAATTAAATTCAGTGAGTGAACCCCGAGTTTATTGGGTGAGTGTTGCATTATCTATATTTATCACTATGTAGGTAACTCGAATCTAGAACTTAGAAATACATCTAAATACATCATTTCATAATTGCTAGATTCTTTCTAATTTTGTTTAGTACAGCCTTGCTAGTGCTTATGGAATATATGTAAGGCTTAATTACATTTTATGTAAGGATTGCACTGCTAAATTTTAATGGCAACTACCTACAGCCAAACTAATCTATCACGCAATTCCGCATTCCCATTGTGTAAAGTCTTCTTACTATTATAAAACTTTGCTTTGTATGACTGCCTCATCATCGAACACCATAGTAGCCTATGATGCCACTTGCTCCCTGCTTAGCCCTCTCCGGGAGTGGTCGTTGTGGTGTTCGTGATGTTGCAGTCAGTAAGAAAACTAGGACAAACTGTGAATCGACTAAATTTCGATTCCAGGGTTCACTTTTACGTCCACTGTCACTCTTCGCCTTCATCTACACATCATCTACGTGACGTCGGTCACACTGCCGCTGCATCTACCTGCACGGCCGGAGACCTGCCTACTGCTGCTGCACGGCCGCAGCTCCGATCCTACCCGGGGACTAACGCAGGACAGTGGCATTCTTATTTCTTGTAATTGCAACCTACGGTTACGAGCATACCGAACCCCCCTGAGAGAACCTTAACTTACCTACCCCTATTTTTTTAATAAATTTTGTATACTTACTATTTGTTTTCTTCCTCTCTCTCCCTCCGAACCCCTAAGGTTACACAGGCACTAAACCGGGCTGCTCCAGCGCGGAGCTGAGCTGCTGCAGCGAGTCGCTCACTCTCAGCACCAGCCCTGTCACTACATGAGCTATACTCACGTGGAGTGCTGTACGACGTCATCACACAGCGCCTGCGTGTCCTTGGACAGTTGAGCTGCCGCAGGCACTAAACCGGGCTGCTCCAGCGCGGAGCTGAGCTGCTGCAGCGAGTCGCTCACACTCAGCACCAGCCCTGTCACTACATGAGCTATACTCACGTGGAGTGCTGTACGACGTCATCACACAGCGCCTGCGTGTCCTTGGACAGTTGCCCCGCCGCAGGCACCAAGCCAGGCTGCTCCAGCGCGGAGCTGAGCTGCTGCAGCGAGTCGCTCACTCTCAGCACCAGCCCTGTCACTACATGAGCTATACTCACGTGGAGTGCTGTACGACGTCATCACACAGCGCCTGCGTGTCCTTGGACAGTTGCCCCGCCGCAGGCACCAAGCCAGGCTGCTCCAGCGCGGAGCTGAGCTGCTGCAGCGAGTCGCTCACTCTCAGCACCAGCCCTGTCACTACATGAGCTATACTCACGTGGAGTGCTGTACGACGTCATCACACAGCGCCTGCGTGTCCTTGGACAGTTGAGCTGCCGCAGGCACTAAACCGGGCTGCTCCAGCGCGGAGCTGAGCTGCTGCAGCGAGTCGTTCACACTCAGCACCAGCCCTGTCACTACATGAGCTATACTCACGTGGAGTGCTGTACGACGTCATCACACAGCGCCTGCGTGTCCTTGGACAGTTGAGCTGCCGCAGGCACTAAACCGGGCTGCTCCAGCGCGGAGCTGAGCTGCTGCAGCGAGTCGCTCACTCTCAGCACCAGCCCTGTCACTACATGAGCTATACTCACGTGGAGTGCTGTACGACGTCATCACACAGCGCCTGCGTGTCCTTGGACAGTTGCCCCGCCGCAGGCACCAAGCCAGGCTGCTCCAGCGCGGAGCTGAGCTGCTGCAGCGAGTCGCTCACTCTCAGCACCAGCCCTGTCACTACATGAGCTATACTCACGTGGAGTGCTGTACGACGTCATCACACAGCGCCTGCGTGTCCTTGGACAGTTGCCCCGCCGCAGGCACCAAGCCAGGCTGCTCCAGCGCGGAGCTGAGCTGCTGCAGCGAGTCGCTCACTCTCAGCACCAGCCCTGTCACTACATGAGCTATACTCACGTGGAGTGCTGTACGACGTCATCACACAGCGCCTGCGTGTCCTTGGACAGTTGAGCTGCCGCAGGCACTAAACCGGGCTGCTCCAGCGCGGAGCTGAGCTGCTGCAGCGAGTCGCTCACACTCAGCACCAGCCCTGTCACTACATGAGCTATACTCACGTGGAGTGCTGTACGACGTCATCACACAGCGCCTGCGTGTCCTTGGACAGTTGAGCTGCCGCAGGCACTAAACCGGGCTGCTCCAGCGCGGAGCTGAGCTGCTGCAGCGAGTCGCTCACTCTCAGCACCAGCCCTGTCACTACATGAGCTATACTCACGTGGAGTGCTGTACGACGTCATCACACAGCGCCTGCGTGTCCTTGGACAGTTGCCCCGCCGCAGGCACCAAGCCAGGCTGCTCCAGCGCGGAGCTGAGCTGCTGCAGCGAGTCGCTCACTCTCAGCACCAGCCCTGTCACTACATGAGCTATACTCACGTGGAGTGCTGTACGACGTCATCACACAGCGCCTGCGTGTCCTTGGACAGTTGCCCCGCCGCAGGCACCAAGCCAGGCTGCTCCAGCGCGGAGCTGAGCTGCTGCAGCGAGTCGCTCACACTCAGCACCAGCCCTGTCACTACATGAGCTATACTCACGTGGAGTGCTGTACGACGTCATCACACAGCGCCTGCGTGTCCTTGGACAGTTGAGCTGCCGCAGGCACTAAACCGGGCTGCTCCAGCGCGGAGCTGAGCTGCTGCAGCGAGTCGCTCACTCTCAGCACCAGCCCTGTCACTACATGAGCTATACTCACGTGGAGTGCTGTACGACGTCATCACACAGCGCCTGCGTGTCCTTGGACAGTTGAGCTGCCGCAGGCACTAAACCGGGCTGCTCCAGCGCGGAGCTGAGCTGCTGCAGCGAGTCGCTCACACTCAGCACCAGCCCTGTCACTACATGAGCTATACTCACGTGGAGTGCTGTACGACGTCATCACACAGCGCCTGCGTGTCCTTGGACAGTTGCCCCGCCGCAGGCACCAAGCCAGGCTGCTCCAGCGCGGAGCTGAGCTGCTGCAGCGAGTCGCTCACTCTCAGCACCAGCCCTGTCACTACATGAGCTATACTCACGTGGAGTGCTGTACGACGTCATCACACAGCGCCTGCGTGTCCTTGGACAGTTGCCCCGCCGCAGGCACCAAGCCAGGCTGCTCCAGCGCGGAGCTGAGCTGCTGCAGCGAGTCGCTCACTCTCAGCACCAGCCCTGTCACTACATGAGCTATACTCACGTGGAGTGCTGTACGACGTCATCACACAGCGCCTGCGTGTCCTTGGACAGTTGAGCTGCCGCAGGCACTAAACCGGGCTGCTCCAGCGCGGAGCTGAGCTGCTGCAGCGAGTCGCTCACACTCAGCACCAGCCCTGTCACTACATGAGCTATACTCACGTGGAGTGCTGTACGACGTCATCACACAGCGCCTGCGTGTCCTTGGACAGTTGAGCTGCCGCAGGCACTAAACCGGGCTGCTCCAGCGCGGAGCTGAGCTGCTGCAGCGAGTCGCTCACTCTCAGCACCAGCCCTGTCACTACATGAGCTATACTCACGTGGAGTGCTGTACGACGTCATCACACAGCGCCTGCGTGTCCTTGGACAGTTGCCCCGCCGCAGGCACCAAGCCAGGCTGCTCCAGCGCGGAGCTGAGCTGCTGCAGCGAGTCGCTCACTCTCAGCACCAGCCCTGTCACTACATGAGCTATACTCACGTGGAGTGCTGTACGACGTCATCACACAGCGCCTGCGTGTCCTTGGACAGTTGCCCCGCCGCAGGCACCAAGCCAGGCTGCTCCAGCGCGGAGCTGAGCTGCTGCAGCGAGTCGCTCACACTCAGCACCAGCCCTGTCACTACATGAGCTATACTCACGTGGAGTGCTGTACGACGTCATCACACAGCGCCTGCGTGTCCTTGGACAGTTGAGCTGCCGCAGGCACTAAACCGGGCTGCTCCAGCGCGGAGCTGAGCTGCTGCAGCGAGTCGCTCACTCTCAGCACCAGCCCTGTCACTACATGAGCTATACTCACGTGGAGTGCTGTACGACGTCATCACACAGCGCCTGCGTGTCCTTGGACAGTTGAGCTGCCGCAGGCACTAAACCGGGCTGCTCCAGCGCGGAGCTGAGCTGCTGCAGCGAGTCGCTCACTCTCAGCACCAGCCCTGTCACTACATGAGCTATACTCACGTGGAGTGCTGTACGACGTCATCACACAGCGCCTGCGTGTCCTTGGACAGTTGCCCCGCCGCAGGCACCAAGCCAGGCTGCTCCAGCGCGGAGCTGAGCTGCTGCAGCGAGTCGCTCACACTCAGCACCAGCCCTGTCACTACATGAGCTATACTCACGTGGAGTGCTGTACGACGTCATCACACAGCGCCTGCGTGTCCTTGGACAGTTGAGCTGCCGCAGGCACTAAACCGGGCTGCTCCAGCGCGGAGCTGAGCTGCTGCAGCCAGTCGCTCACTGTCAGCACCAGCCCTGTCACTACATGAGCTATACTCACGTGGAGTGCTGTACGACGTCATCACACAGCGCCTGCGTGTCCTTGGACAGTTGCCCCGCCGCAGGCACCAAGCCAGGCTGCTCCAGCGCGGAGCTGAGCTGCTGCAGCGAGTCGCTCACACTCAGCACCAGCCCTGTCACTACATGAGCTATACTCACGTGGAGTGCTGTACGACGTCATCACACAGCGCCTGCGTGTCCTTGGACAGTTGAGCTGCCGCAGGCACTAAACCGGGCTGCTCCAGCGCGGAGCTGAGCTGCTGCAGCGAGTCGCTCACTCTCAGCACCAGCCCTGTCACTACATGAGCTATACTCACGTGGAGTGCTGTACGACGTCATCACACAGCGCCTGCGTGTCCTTGGACAGTTGAGCTGCCGCAGGCACTAAACCGGGCTGCTCCAGCGCGGAGCTGAGCTGCTGCAGCCAGTCGCTCACTGTCAGCACCAGCCCTGTCACTACATGAGCTATACTCACGTGGAGTGCTGTACGACGTCATCACACAGCGCCTGCGTGTCCTTGGACAGTTGCCCCGCCGCAGGCACCAAGCCAGGCTGCTCCAGCGCGGAGCTGAGCTGCTGCAGCGAGTCGCTCACACTCAGCACCAGCCCTGTCACTACATGAGCTATACTCACGTGGAGTGCTGTACGACGTCATCACACAGCGCCTGCGTGTCCTTGGACAGTTGCCCCGCCGCAGGCACCAAGCCAGGCTGCTCCAGCGCGGAGCTGAGCTGCTGCAGCGAGTCGCTCACACTCAGCACCAGCCCTGTCACTACATGAGCTATACTCACGTGGAGTGCTGTACGACGTCATCACACAGCGCCTGCGTGTCCTTGGACAGTTGCCCCGCCGCAGGCACCAAGCCAGGCTGCTCCAGCGCGGAGCTGAGCTGCTGCAGCGAGTCGCTCACACTCAGCACCAGCCCTGTCACTACATGAGCTATACTCACGTGGAGTGCTGTACGACGTCATCACACAGCGCCTGCGTGTCCTTGGACAGTTGCCCCGCCGCAGGCACCAAGCCAGGCTGCTCCAGCGCGGAGCTGAGCTGCTGCAGCGAGTCGCTCACACTCAGCACCAGCCCTGTCACTACATGAGCTATACTCACGTGGAGTGCTGTACGACGTCATCACACAGCGCCTGCGTGTCCTTGGACAGTTGCCCCGCCGCAGGCACCAAGCCAGGCTGCTCCAGCGCGGAGCTGAGCTGCTGCAGCGAGTCGCTCACACTCAGCACCAGCCCTGTCACTACATGAGCTATACTCACGTGGAGTGCTGTACGACGTCATCACACAGCGCCTGCGTGTCCTTGGACAGTTGCCCCGCCGCAGGCACCAAGCCAGGCTGCTCCAGCGCGGAGCTGAGCTGCTGCAGCGAGTCGCTCACACTCAACACCAGCCCTGTCACTACATGAGCTATACTCACGTGGAGTGCTGTACGACGTCATCACACAGCGCCTGCGTGTCCTTGGACAGTTGCCCCGCCGCAGGCACCAAGCCAGGCTGCTCCAGCGCGGAGCTGAGCTGCTGCAGCGAGTCGCTCACACTCAGCACCAGCCCTGTCACTACATGAGCTATACTCACGTGGAGTGCTGTACGACGTCATCACACAGCGCCTGCGTGTCCTTGGACAGTTGCCCCGCCGCAGGCACCAAGCCAGGCTGCTCCAGCGCGGAGCTGAGCTGCTGCAGCGAGTCGCTCACACTCAGCACCAGCCCTGTCACTACATGAGCTATACTCACGTGGAGTGCTGTACGACGTCATCACACAGCGCCTGCGTGTCCTTGGACAGTTGCCCCGCCGCAGGCACCAAGCCAGGCTGCTCCAGCGCGGAGCTGAGCTGCTGCAGCGAGTCGCTCACACTCAGCACCAGCCCTGTCACTACATGAGCTATACTCACGTGGAGTGCTGTACGACGTCATCACACAGCGCCTGCGTGTCCTTGGACAGTTGCCCCGCCGCAGGCACCAAGCCAGGCTGCTCCAGCGCGGAGCTGAGCTGCTGCAGCGAGTCGCTCACACTCAGCACCAGCCCTGTCACTACATGAGCTATACTCACGTGGAGTGCTGTACGACGTCATCACACAGCGCCTGCGTGTCCTTGGACAGTTGCCCCGCCGCAGGCACCAAGCCAGGCTGCTCCAGCGCGGAGCTGAGCTGCTGCAGCGAGTCGCTCACACTCAGCACCAGCCCTGTCACTACATGAGCTATACTCACGTGGAGTGCTGTACGACGTCATCACACAGCGCCTGCGTGTCCTTGGACAGTTGAGCTGCCGCAGGCACTAAACCGGGCTGCTCCAGCGCGGAGCTGAGCTGCTGCAGCGAGTCGCTCACTCTCAGCACCAGCCCTGTCACTACATGAGCTATACTCACGTGGAGTGCTGTACGACGTCATCACACAGCGCCTGCGTGTCCTTGGACAGTTGCCCCGCCGCAGGCACCAAGCCAGGCTGCTCCAGCGCGGAGCTGAGCTGCTGCAGCGAGTCGCTCACACTCAGCACCAGCCCTGTCACTACATGAGCTATACTCACGTGGAGTGCTGTACGACGTCATCACACAGCGCCTGCGTGTCCTTGGACAGTTGCCCCGCCGCAGGCACCAAGCCAGGCTGCTCCAGCGCGGAGCTGAGCTGCTGCAGCGAGTCGCTCACACTCAGCACCAGCCCTGTCACTACATGAGCTATACTCACGTGGAGTGCTGTACGACGTCATCACACAGCGCCTGCGTGTCCTTGGACAGTTGAGCTGCCGCAGGCACTAAACCGGGCTGCTCCAGCGCGGAGCTGAGCTGCTGCAGCGAGTCGCTCACACTCAGCACCAGCCCTGTCACTACATGAGCTATACTCACGTGGAGTGCTGTACGACGTCATCACACAGCGCCTGCGTGTCCTTGGACAGTTGCCCCGCCGCAGGCACCAAGCCAGGCTGCTCCAGCGCGGAGCTGAGCTGCTGCAGCGAGTCGCTCACACTCAACACCAGCCCAGTCACCTTCTCCTGTGTTTACAGAATACATGAATCGAATCGTAATTCGTAATAGTACTCAAAATGAAACCAATTAAAATATCTACTGAAAATAGGAGCCACCAAAAATAGAAAACAATGACAATGCCATCAAAAAGAAAATTTGTTAAAAAGTCAAGTCTCGCAACTCGGCTTCCAAAATTTCTGGCAGGCTTCATCTAGCCTAGGTTATTTTGTAATTCCTAGTTAAGTAGGTAAACCAAAACTCGTCGTACCGCAGGCATCTTTTTATCGACAGCGGCATCGAAAGCTTTAGTAGACGCCGCGATATCCTTGTGGCACTCCTTCAACTTTGTCTTGAGGTTCTGGTCCTTGGTCTTCTCTATAGCCATATCTATGTCTTTCAGCAGCTCCTCTATTTGCTTCTGAAGAATTTTCTTTTCTTCTATTACCTGATAAACAAACTAACAATAAGTACATACAGCTTAAGATTGCAAAGAGATCAATCTATGGATCTTTAACATTAATTTTAGTTGATAGAGATATAATCGATTCGATTACTTTAAACGATGCGACGATTCAATGTTTTAGTCATAGCAATGGTTTTTGCAATATAATGTAGGGATCCACTAGAAAACATTTTTCGATATTCCAGCCCTAACGGTATAAATAGGGCATATAAATTTATCGAAGTATATCAGTAATTCAATATTCCTATTTCAATAGAAACAGAACAGCTCCAAAAAATTGTTACCCACCCAAGGAAACGACATAACAGCAACAAATGTTCTTAAAAATAATATTTACAGTTAAATAAGCAAATTACGTCAATTTTTAAAATAACACTTTTAGCTAAAGTAGCCAGCCACTGATGATTAGTACTCTTCAAAAATAACATTTTTAGATAAACTTAAGCTTACTTAGTGAGGAAAGTTCACAAGTTGTCTTACCTGGTCTTCAGGGCTCAAGATGACGTTGACGCACGTGTCGTGCAGGGACGTGATCAGTTTGTGCATCTTGGGCACGTCCACCAACCCTTCCAGGGCTGCAGACTTGTCTACCTCCGATACTGATAGCTGCGGAAGAAGGAAACATTAGAAAGTATATTTAAAACGCAACCGTGGCTGGTGGCAAAGTCTTAAGAGTCTGTATGACGCCAAATAGACTATTACCTTGATCTAGATCTCAGGACTCGTGAGGTCTAATATATTACAATTTTAATACAGACCACTTCAGTTCATAATCTAAAAACGCACTAGGCTAAAAACACGATTGCTGATAAAATCCTCGATAGATTTTTGTGTTGAGAAATTGGGGGTGGCTAACATTACGCTAAGACGAATAGGAGCGGAGAAAATGTGTTTAGTAATTTTTCCCAACATGTCGCAATATTTACCAGATAGTTAGCGTGTGCGGCGCACTCGGTGCTGTTGACGACGGCGGTGGTCACGTACAGCATGCTCTTGAGGAACTCCTCCCGGGACAGCGCCTCCTCGCTGTTCAGTTTCACTGGAACATCGCAGGTATTATGTCGTTTCGTTTTAGTATAAAGGGTACATTTGAAAAAAAAAACCGATTCGGAGGCTTTAATTTTTTGAGGAGTTGCGTATCCATTAGACTACTTGATGCATCAACCAGGTGTAACCTGTCGTGAAATACCATTCCCTTAATAGCCTAGAGTTTCAATTTTGATACCAATCTTTTAAACCAAATGTTCACATTACTATTAGTTTTTTTATAGGTTGGCTGTACGTATTTTACTGTTGTATAATATTCTTACCAACGAAATTTTAAAAAAAATACATGTCATTATTGTTTTATTTTATCTACCTACGACATATTACCTACTTGCGCGGCAAAGTGAACAAAAAGTGAACAAGTAAACACATTTTACTAGAAGTTTTGTTGAATACAAATTTGATGTATTTTCTTTTTCTGTAGAATATAAATACTTTTGAGGTAAGTTAATATATTATTTTTGCTAAGATATAATTATTTTTTGCGAGTACATGTTTTACTTGAAGAAACTAGTGCTATTTTTGTGAGTATCAATTTTGATACTTCAGGCATTCAGTAAATTAGGCTATTAAGGGTAAAGTAACAAACCGATAAATAGGACCCGTGAATTATAGTAAAATTACTGCTTTACTCAGGAAGTGAACTGATGACTTTAAAAATTCATAACCAAGAATCATTCTGGTTACATCGGTTTTTCAACAAAAAAGGTCCATCCGTTGGATTGCGAATTAATATCTCCGTGGGCAGTCTGTTTTTATGGTATTCGGTTCTTTCTGCACCACTGCAGACGACTTGGCTTCGAACCCTGCTAATTGGGGGAGTACCCCAGGGAGCAGGGTTCGAAGTCAATTAATTAATCGTCTCGGTAATTTGGCTGAAGTTTGGTGCAGGCATTGACAGTTGTGGCGGGACTGGTGGGGGAGAGGAAGCTTGCTCAGAGTTGCCTATCTGTATGTAATACTATCATAAATTATGTATGATACTACGCCAAATTGACTTCGTCCGCCTGATGGTGCGCCATGCCGCTATGGCGACATGTAGCGATTGGGGAGCACTTTCCCAGTCATAACCTCTGAGAGCGGTCCTCAAGTTGGCGACACTGAGTTAATCGTAGTAGCTACAAAGATTTCTATATAAAATGAGGTAGATACGCTCTACTATAAGAAACGAAAGCATAAAAGCAATCCTCATACACACACATTGCTAAAACTACACTCACTAATAAACTATATTTACGTAATTGTAACTGCAATAGCAATATACGAATAGAACAAGAGTAAAAGAGAAGGCGTATGGACTCCAATTACAAGCCGACTACCACCGAATACTCTCGAAGTTTTACGATTCTGTATCACAGGTACTGACTGCAGAAAAATGTTAATTAGGTATAAAGGAAGACTGCAGAAAATTTCAAGTAGGTATAAAGGAATAAAGTGCAAAATTTACCAATGATGTATATATTTAAATGTAAACTTAAAAAACTGATTACATACCTATTTAATGATATTTAATCGATATCTGAATTTTTCGAACCCTTTTCCGAACAAAATATTTCAAAGTTAAACTAAAAATACTGACTTGAACACTAATTATGCACACCAAATAAATCAAATTAAATGTACTATTTAATGGTATTTGCACAACTGTTTTACTGAACGAATAACTATTTTCAAAATAGTTTATCTAACAATTCCATAGTTCAACAAACATAATATCTAAGCGTTTTGAAGGAAAACCGACGATTAATATTACCGAAAACGATTATTATTATTGAATAAAAAAATTCACACATAACCTAACCTATTCAGTTATAAGATTGTACCATTTAGAGTCTGGTATGCATTCAGTTAGTGGAGTTACCTGGTGTGCTGAAAATTACACAGATGTGTATATAAAAATTTCCCATTAATTAATTACAAATTTTTATTAAAAAAATATCTGTGAAAGGTAACTCCACAAGATTTGTTGCATTTTGATGTGTAATTTTTACAAAATCTTAGTACACAAGATGGCATTATAATGACAGACTCGATCGCAATCGTTGTAAGTATGTACCTTAAAAGTAAAACATATAAATTAAATTTTCTTGCTAACCGTACTTGCGAAGAACTATAACTATTCGGGGAATCCCCGTGCCTTGACTCTCGCTTGGCATATTCAGCAAGTATAATGCTGTCAAAATACGAAGTACAACAAAAGCATTGGGCGCGTCAGATTAGTTAGGCCTATACAATTTGGTGGGTTAATAAGATTGAGAATAATCATAAAATTGACGAAAAATAATTAATTACCCATAAATTGTGCGTACTTACCAAATAAATTAGTACTTCTTTGTAAACTACCTAATCTTAAGCACTTTTAAGACGTTAATTATGTACTTTTCCACGTTAAAAATACACATTTGTTGTTAAATCGTGGGAGATACGACAGTGACATAGTGTCCGCGCGAACTGCGCGCAACCGCGCTAACTAGCTCAGTTTATACGCTTCAAAAATTGGTGCGTAGGGCAGGTCTACCTCTTTATATAGAAGTCTTTGAGTAGCTATAATAAAGTACAGGGGCCACTCACGCAGCACGTCGCGCTGGTCGTGCAGCGCGTCCACGCAGTGCGCGTAGGGGCTGGCAGGAGTCGCAGACAGTGGCGCCCCCGCCAGCGTGCTCCGGCGCAGCTGCAGCAGGCGCAGCAGCTCCCCGCACTCGCGCCCCACTGTCGCTTCTGGCTCTACGCACCGGTTCTGTGGGGAAGAACAAGTGTGCATTGAAAAAAAAGCATTGTAAAAATCGGTATTTCGCAATACATCCCGAATTATATAAGTATGATTTTATACATAATACTAGCGGTACCCTGCCACGCTTCGCTGTGACTTTTTTATGGTGGTTTTATGTACCTATGAGAAATGAGTAACAAACTAATTAATGGGGACATTTAAAAAAAAAATGTGTGCGTGTAGGTACTATTGTACACATGTAAGAAGTGAAACTCCTTCATGACCTTATTTTTAGAAAGAAATATCATGAAATATATATAGGACTAGGAGTTAGTAGTCCAAAAGTCCAAAAGTTCAATAGTTCAAAAGTCCAAAGTCAAAAAGTCAAAAAGTCAAAAGTCAAAAAGTCAAAAAGTCAAAAAGTCCAATAGTCCAAAAGTCCAATACTCCAAAAGTCCAAAAGTCCAAAGTACAAAGTCTAAAAATCCAAAACTACAAAGTCTAAAAGTCTAAAATTCTAAAAGTACAAAAGTTCAAAGTCCAAATCTCCAAAACTCCACAACTCCAAAACTCCAAAATTCCAAAACTCCAATAGGTCTAAACTCCAAAAGTCCAAAGACCAAAAGTCCAAAAGTCCAAAAGCCCAACAGTACAAAAGTCCAAAGTCCAAAGGTCCAAAAGGCCAAAAGTCCAAAAGTCCAAAAGTCCAAAAGTCCAAAAGTCCGAAAGTCCAAAAGTCCAAAAGTCCAAAAGTCCAAAAGTTCAAAAGTCCAAAAGTCCGAAAGTCCGAAAGTCCAATAGTCCAATAGTCCAAAAGTCCAAAAGTCCATAGTCCAAAAGTTTGAAATTTTGGACTTTTGGAGTTGGAGTTTTCGAGTTTTGGAGTTTTGGAGTTTTGGAGTTTTGGAGTTTTGGAGTTTTGGAGTTTTGGAGTTTTGGAGTTTTGGAGTTTTGGAGTTTTGGAGTTTTGGAGTTTTGGAGTTTTGGAGTTTTGGAGTTTTGGAGTTTTGGAGTTTTGGAGTTTTGGAGTTTTGGAGTTTCGGAGTTTCGGAGTTTTGGAGTTTTGGAGTTTTGGAGTTTTGGAGTTTTGGAGTTTTGGAGTTTTGGAGTTTTGGAGTTTTGGAGTTTGGAGTTTTGGAGTTTGAGTTTTGGAGTTTTGGAGTTTGGAGTTTTGGAGTTTTGGAGTTTTGGAGTTTTGGAGTTTTGGAGTTTTGGAGTTTTGGAGTTTTGGAGTTTTGGAGTTTTGGAGTTTTGGAGTTTTGGAGTTTTGGAGTTTTGGAGTTTTGGAGTTTTGGAGTTTTGGACTTATGGACTTTTGGACTTTTAGAATTTTAGACTTTTAGACTTTGTAGTTTTGGACTTTTGGACATTGGACTTTTGGACTATTGGACTTTTGGACTATTGGACTATTGGACTTTTGGACTTTTTGACTTTTTGACTTCGGACTTTTGAACTTTTGGACTACTAACTCCTATGTATATTTCATGATATTTCTTTCGAAAAATAAGGTCATGAAGAAGTTTCACTTCTTACGTGTGTACAATAGTACATGCACACATTTTTTTTCAAAATGTACCCATCATTTAGTTTGTTACTCATTTCTCATAGGTACATAAAACCACCATAAAAAAGTCGCAGCGAAGCGTGGCAGGGTACCGCTAGTGATTTTAATAAAAACCTTACTAATATTATAAATGCGACAGTTTGTGAGTGTGGATGTTTATTACTCTTACACGCTCGAACGGTTAAAGGGATCTGGCTGAAATTTGGTACAGGGATACATTATAATCTGGAATAACCATGGCTACTTTTTATTCCGGGAATAAGTTCTTACGGGAAGCGGGAACGGGAACAATACAAATATTATAAATGCGAAAGCTTATGAGTGTGGATGTGAGACTCTTTCACGCTCGAACAGTTGAACTGATCGGGCTGAAATTTGGTACAGGGATACATTATAGTCTGGAATAACACATAGGCTACTTTTCATCCCGGGAATAAGTTCCTACGGGAAGCGGGAACGAGAACAAATTCGACACGGGCGAAGCTGCGGGCATCAGCTAGTGAGTTAATAAATAAAACACATTATACATGTTTAATTTTGTTTCTGTTTTATTGAATCAGATCCAGAATAAAGTTATTGAACCAGATCCAGAAGCCCCGGTCTAATAGCGTCTTACAACCCACCAGCAGGTGCCTAGCAGTCCCAATTGCTTCGCCACAATCATGTAATTACATATTTTATCTGTAACTTTCCCCCATCTGACAAGGATTTTTTTGGCGCAGTGCACAAATATTAAAATCGTCTATTTCTTTCTTTGCCAACATTTCTGTGTTTCCCAGGAGTTTCAAACTTTCCTTCGTTATTAAAACCTTCGTTAAATATTCGCCTAACTGTACTCTCTGATTTTCCTGAAAAGAGTAAAAAAAGAAAATTAATTACCTAATGGAAACAAACTATTGACATGAAGCAATTAATTCAAAATAAAAAATTGGTAGAAAACCAGATTGAACTGAGTATCAAAAATGTAGGTCGTACTATAAAATTACCTACTAACAATGTTATTCTAACCACTGACTTACATATAGATTGTAAGGTTGTGATTCTAACCTAAAAATATGCTAATGCCTTTTTTTGTCTCCAAATCGTAAATTCAGTAAATTTGTAACTTCAGACAGATTCAAAACAAACAATAACACGATTACATACCCACCAAAGATGCTGTTCGCTCATAAACATCCTCAAAATCCCACAACAATTGTCCAGCTTAGTACTCCGCGAAACATCACTGGAAAACTTTAAAAATCACTTCCTGCGCACCACTCCGATTTTCTTTACTCATTTCTCAAACCTTTATGCGTAGTTTGGTCTCAATTTGTTGCAGTTTAATCCAAACATTAAAGTTACGTGAGAGAGTAAACGAAATTCGACGATAGCATTGACAACTGACGTACTTAAGTTTCTTGTTGCCAGTGTTGCCACACACATAACTATTTTTAGTTCCTCAAACATTCATTTCACGACTTTATAGACAAACTGTAAACGCACACAACATTTTTATATATATAGATTGTGTAATTTTCTGAGGAGTTGAGTGTCCTGCAGACTAGTGCATCAGACAGTTCGCATTCACAATATCGTGGAAATATTCCAAAGTCCCTAACCTAACGGTACAACAATAAATTAATGAATCGGACCTGAAAATTTCAATAAAATCACTCGAGCTATTTCTTTACACCAGGCAGACAAGCATACGATCCACCAGATGTACCGGTAATGACCGTAGCTAATAGACACCAGAAGCGCTACACTATCGCTGCCAAATTGCTTTATAGTATTCAAATTTTAAAATTTATAGCTTAAAACCATCTCGGTCACATAAATTTTCAAAGAAACAGCAAAACTTACCAATTTATTTATAGAGTCGTTGAGGTGATAACAGGCTTCCAATAACCTCATACGAGCGTCGTGCCGGTCGGGGTTCTGAAGTAAAATATACATTTCAATTACAAAATTTCCTTTAGCTTGGTGTGAATTGGATTTGTTGAAACGAAAACGACAAACATAATTTTTGTTTTGAAATTTAAAAGGGAATAAATTTCAAAAAAAATAGACAGCTATATCTTGTATTGACTACGAAAATGACAATTAGTTTCAAGGAAAAATGCAACCCTTACCATTATCTTAATATGGGTGCTTTAATATCGCTAAGCAATGGAATTACACTCACATTATACATATCAGGGTAACCAAACGTCTATAAACTAGAGCTCGTTTCTCTCCGGGCCGGCATCGTGCTCACCTGACACAGAAGCTCCGACACTTCCAGAAAGCCGTAGGTGGCGAGGCACATCTCGTGCGCTGCATCCTCGATCTTGCTCGCCTGCACTGGCCTCTGGTAATCGAAACAATTCTATCGTTTTATCAGTCTGCTAAACAGTGATATTTTATAATAATTTTAATCTGCAGCTACAAAAAACATCAATCAATTACCCCCAAGTTTAATTTACTTTGACCACTAAGTTATCATGTGATTCAACGAGTTTGTCTGGGAGCTGACGCCCTCCGCATGTATCTGTCACATCGTCATTATGATCATCAGGACATGACCAGCAGACAGCATGTGTGACACAGATACATCTAAGAGCTGACGCTGACTACTGGCGATTTCCCTCTTAACAGAGAGATGAACGTCCTCCCACGTGCCCGGATCATGCGTTGCTTATAGTGCTCATTTTGCGTTTTGCACTTATTGCCCCGAAAAGTACTTTTTCGGGGCAATAAGTGCGACTATAATAATGTTCATGAGATACTTCTGCGTACTGTTACATAATATACACCCTGTATAGGTTAATGTCTACCAGCCCTAATCCCATGTCCCGTCAGCACTTCCGCCTGCTCACCATATTCCATTGAAGAGCAAGAGATCAGTTCTGACCCATCATCGGTGCGTAACAATTGAGCCCAAGCTCCATAAAGTTTTATTAACAAATCAAATTCTTTAAAAAAAAAACTCCTACGGCCAAATTCGTGTAACAGTATGTGCTCGTGTGTGTGTCCGTGTACGTTTACGATACGATTTATATTGTATGTGTGTGCGTGTGTATGTGTGTGCGTGTGTATGTGTGTGCGTGTGTAAGTGTATGTGTGTGTGTGTATGACCCACCTTGCCCTGTGCCAGGTTCCTGGCAGTGTAGTCCAGTTGGTGCGCCGCCTCGGCCACCGCGTGCAGGCTACGAGCAGCCGCCTGGGGATTCTTCACGCTCTGGAACACGCTGGCGCTCATGGAGCACAGCTTGCCGCATTGTTGGGCGAACTTGGCTTCCAACTCGCTGCCACTAAAGGAACGCAGAGTGGGTCAAAGGGATATACATTTAAAAATACCGATTACATTGACAAGAGACCTCATACTTAGCATACCGTGGACTCGTCGTACGAGCGAGAGTTAAATAGATAATTCTGAATAAGCTTTAGTTACAGTTTACCTTCACCGAAATCAAACTTTGAAAACTCATAATTCCATTCCGACAATGATACTACAGGAAAACTCTCAATACTATTCTTATAAAGGAAAATGTAAATAAAACTATACACTTACTTGCGATTGCCCTTGACGTCGTGAGTGTGGGCTGAGAACAGATTATCTATGTCCTCCTCCTTCAGTACTGCGGACTTCCCTCCCCTCTTGACTGTGTTAGGACCTGGGCCCTGGTTGATTGCCTGTAAGTGTTTGGCGTCATGAAATCAGTTTCACCACAATAGATTACATGACTCGAAGACAATTACGTTTAGAAGTTTACTATTATATCTGAAAATAAATCTTAGTCGCATGCTGTTCCTTTACTGACTACGATGAGTACAAGGGAAAGGGAGCACCAGGCAAGGCATTTGTACATATTGTTCAAAAGATTCACATGTTACAGAGCTGAAAATTGCCTACTTTCTGATGCACTGTCAGCCTTCTAGTAGATATAGAGTAATTTTCTTCATTGACCTACCTGTAATTTAGTTGTCAAAGAAGGTCCGTTTTGATATTTGAGAAAGCGCCACTCTCTGTGGCGTAAATCATGGATTTGCTATATTAGTTTATTAGGCGCTATTAAGCGTAGGTATAATGGTTATACTTAGGTCGGTATAATGGGTGTGTCCTTAATAGTGTCATAGTAGGGATAGTTGATGGAAGGAGATATGGTGGGATGTAAGCTATTTATAGGCGTGCGCATTAGTAGAATAAAAAAAAATCAGGAACTAACTAAATTTTTTATTTTACTTCATACTGTCGAAGAAAATTTACATCAAAGTAAATTATTCTGTAAAATATATTCCACTGAAATAATCAGTGAGTGGCTTAATAGCCCAAGTATTTAACTAAATTTTTATATGTGAAAACGGAAGCTCTGAATGAGCTTCCAAGTTTATATTTAAAAAAAACATTGCTTATACCCGTAAGCAACTAATATTGAAAATATAGGAGTAATTATCTATTGTTACGTCATATTATTCCTGAAGGAAGGAAATCCCATCCCTGAAGGAAGAATTCGGATGAGTACCTAGTTTTTTAAGATAGATTTAAGTTTATTTTGTGAAATCGCAATAAAGGCAGTTATTATATGTAATCGTTGCGTTATTGACTTCAGGACAAAATATATACCCTTACCTAAACTACTGAACCGCCTGGGAACTCCTGGGATCACTCTGGACTTCCCAGAAGCGTGTCATGGCGCCCGAACTTAAGTAATTGTCCTGGTAGTTGATAACGTGTGATTAATATCTACAGATTTGTTAGGTCTAGTGACCCGTAATTAAAATTTACAGTTTAATTTGTTGCCCGCTAGCAGGTAGCCTCCCCCGAAATTTGTGCTACTTCAAGGAACAGACGCCCTTGGCCTATGCGAGTCTGGATGCCCGAAATTTGAACATTTTTTTGCATTTACATAAATTTTTGGCTAAACGGGTATTCCGAAATTTGAAAATTTGCTAACATCATTTTTATTAACGTAGCTTGTCCCCAAATTTAATTACAGTTATTTTATTTTATTTCAAACTGTAATAGTAGAATATCTTTTATTATATAATTGTTGGCTTATAGTCATATTCATATTTTGGTATTGTTCATCGTAAGGAAACAATTCTACCCTCATTGTTTTTGACAATTCCTTGTAATAAATTTAACGCTAAAAATATACCCACATTGATAAAATTGTTACGAACCTTATTGTAGAAGTAAAATTGTTGTTAATGTTATAAAGATATTTAATGCAAAACATTCACGGTAGGTTTTGTTTTGTATAATTTGTGTATTGTTTCAGGAAAATCTGAATGATATTGTAGTTCTATGTGAATAGAGAAAGTGATTTGTGTATTAAAAATTGTGAGTGATTCGGTGCTTACCAGAGCCGTTTAATATGGATATCAATAAAATTAGATATTTCTTGCTTAGTAAAAATCAATTAACTTGTGACGTAGTTATTCGCGGTTATGCGCCGGTTTCTAAAGTTATAATAGTATGGGGTTCTTTAAAAAGGGTCGTAAAAGGGTTTTACAGGGTCGGCAGCATGAGTTTGTCGCCTATGGTCAGGCAAATGTTCATAGGCTGCGGTAACCGCCAATCCTTCTGGTGGGCCGCATGTTTGTCTGCCACTTTCATAAAATTATCTTTTCTATATCGAAAGCCACCTTAGTAATATATTTTTTGGGGTAGGTTACAAAGTTCATCATTACATCATTTCAAAAATGCTGCATAGTAGTTAGTAATACGAATATTCAAACGTAATAATTACAAAGAATAATTAATTTATATCTTCATTAAATAAATCAATAATTTAACCTTGTAACTAAAAATATTTTCTAAGTAAATCGTAGTATCATTTTATTTTTCTCATAAGTATGGGTAGTTGTGAATATCATGTGAATATCGTTAGGGTTCTTACAGACTGCATTTCATCACATAATTCCATAAGCGTAAGGACAGGATACGGTTTTAATGAATAATGTTGAGATTTAGTGTAAAATATAAGCTAAATTCTCTTGTATATAAGAATTGCGTCATCATGTGATTGTATTGATGACACAAGTGTGCATGGGTGTTTTATGAGCGGGAAATGTATGGGTATGTATGAATGTATGAAAGGGATGAATATGAGAGTATGAAAGGCACATTATTCAAAGGAATGGGTGAGTCTGGTTAATTATGAAAGTTTGAAATAGTCAGTAGGTACTTTGCATATACAAAAAAAAAAAAATCTCTCCCCTATTCTAAAACAAAATTAACGTCATTTTTTTTAGATTTAATCAAGTTAAATTAAAGTAAGTAAGACAAGAATAACAATGTCAGGTCAGTTATTTAAAAATGAACGTTAAATTACTTTAGGATGTTGTCGCGGACAGTCAAACATACACGAGAAATTTAAGTCAGTGTGTAAGAGACCTTATGAATAATTGTGAAAATTTATGAGGGTACCTCGAAATATTGTTAAGCTTGAGGTCACATTATGATTTCATTGTCATGTTAAGTGAAAGTTGTGTACGTGCCGTGAGTTTATAAAATTACAAAGTATTAAGAATTACAAAGTTATGAAAGTTTTATGCACATGCATTATGTTAATAGTGATGCATACGTTTTGAAAACGTTATTACATATTGGATTTGGATTTCAGTGAAATGTTAAGGTTGGTAAATGTGATTTTTTTTTCTGGGTTGTTTGTATATTTTGGTTAGAATTCTGGTAGGATGATTCTGTAGGTGTATTCAGTGCTATATTTCTGTTTCTTGGTTTTTTTGTAGTAAATACTGCCACTCGGAAGCGGTAAGCTTGCCCTCGCAGATTTACGTGGTACTATAGGAAGCTCTTAAAGGCTTGCTTATCATATGCAAATATATTGCATTCAGTTATATAGACATATACAATGTTATTACATCGTTGCATATGTTGTTATATAAATTTTCTTCTCTGAGACGGTTATAGAAATCTCAGTCTTCAATTTAAGCCATATTCTATATTACATTCAGGCGGTTCGTATTACCTGGATTTCTTAATATTAAGCCTTAAATACGTCTTTTCTTCTATCTATCTTGTGAACACCATCAGAGTTACTCTATTGGAATATTTAAATTATTTATTTTTGGGAGACATTATCTAAGTAATACAGTTGTTATAGATTGATTGTTATATACTAATTCAATCTTTTTAAATTGAATTAGTGTTCTTAAATTTTGTCTATAGGGACAAAATTTTCTCTTGGGGAGGGGATATTGTGGCGTAAATCATGGATTTGCTATATTAGTTTATTAGGCGCTATTAAGCGTAGGTATAATGGTTATACTTAGGTCGGTATAATGGGTGTGTCCTTAATAGTGTCATAGTAGGGATAGTTGATGGAAGGAGATATGGTGGGATGTAAGCTATTTATAGGCGTGCGCATTAGTAGAATAAAAAAAAATCAGGAACTAACTAAATTTTTTATTTTACTTCATACTGTCGAAGAAAATTTACATCAAAGTAAATTATTCTGTAAAATATATTCCACTGAAATAATCAGTGAGTGGCTTAATAGCCCAAGTATTTAACTAAATTTTTATATGTGAAAACGGAAGCTCTGAATGAGCTTCCAAGTTTATATTTAAAAAAAACATTGCTTATACCCGTAAGCAACTAATATTGAAAATATAGGAGTAATTATCTATTGTTACGTCATATTATTCCTGAAGGAAGGAAATCCCATCCCTGAAGGAAGAATTCGGATGAGTACCTAGTTTTTTAAGATAGATTTAAGTTTATTTTGTGAAATCGCAATAAAGAAGAAGACTTCAGGACAAAATATATACCCTTACCTAAACTACTGAACCGCCTGGGAACTCCTGGGATCACTCTGGACTTCCCAGAAGCGTGTCAAATTGGTACAATCCGGAGTCCTCTCATTGGCGAAATCTTACTGGTGGATTACGGAATCTGCTAATCGTCATTGTGATGACAAATGTCTAGACGCGCTGATTACATTTGTATTATAGGGTAGGACTTCGGATTGTCGTCCCACGATTTAAGGGGCGGGAGGGGGTGAAAAGGGGGGAGGGGGGGTTGTAGAACCCCCCCCTGAAGGAAAAGTTGCGGAAGCCCCCCCTTTTTGAGTTATGATTTTTTTAATATCCTAACCTAACTTTCGTATTGTCTTGTGTTGACATCGATATAAAGGTCGAAATTGTTAAAATAATATTATAAAGCGCTCGGCGGCCGCTGCCGCGGCACGCTCGCTTCGCTCGCTCGCCTTCGCGCGTCAATGGTCACAGTTCCAACCTAACCTAACCATAATAAGATAATCAACAATAGTTTGGCTAAAAGGCTGAAGCCAAAGGCCGTAAAATATATATATTAAAAAAAAAAAATAACTGTCAGAAAGTAACAGTGACAGCGTTTCGACGAATTTTTACGTTTAGTTTTACATAGCGGCAATAGTCGGTAAATTATTGTCAGAATACATTTAAGTAATAGCATTCATTTATATCAGCAAAATATACGTAATATTATAAAATATGCATAAAATTTTACTTTGTTACTAAATATAATTATTTATTTAATTATTAAATGAAGTAAAACATTGTTGTGCTTTAACCTTACGGAAAACGAAACGTATAGCGACGAGCCGAATGTCAAAAGCACTGAGAGTGTATGTATTCTGTGGTGAAAAGTGACAAATTATTGGTGAATTTTAATGATTTTCATTTTTTTTTTTCTCGTTAACCATTAATTTCCGCAAGTTAAAACTTCGTGTGGAGGCTTCTAATAATATTAGCTTTGTGTAAAAAAAATATGAACCCCAAACTCCACGGCAGACAATCTAAAGTTGAGCCACATTGATAACTAGGAACTATGATGTACAAAGGCGAGCTTAACTCAACACTGAGTTTTCTCCCAGCAAACCTTTGGGTGAAAGGAAAAGCGCAACGGAAGGTTTAAGAAGTGAGCAACTAGATAGAAGATAAGATAGAAGTTAACTACCAAGTTTTGTAATGTTACATACATATCTAACATTATACATAGATACACGTCATACACACAATACCAATATACTAATCACATAAAGATTGTAGTAGTACCTATAGCTGTGAGAGATGGTTTACAATGCTTACCCTCCTGATGAGGTTAGTGCTGGCGGCCCTGTCGGGCTTCATCCAGTTGGCCACCAGCAGGCTGTTGGCCTGAGTGGACTGCTGCACTGTCTTGGCCAACGCTTCCAGGTGTTTGATGAAACTGTCATCTGCACTCTTTAATTTACTGTAACGAACAAGTAAATAGTCCTATTGAATATATTTGTATTTAGTTTATTTGTTTATTTTGGTACATAAATACATACATACATATGGTCACGCCCTTATCCCCGAAGGGGTAGGCAGAGGCATATTATATGCCCACATTTCACCTTTGTATAATTTGTCCCACGTAATAAGTGGTGAGCCGTATTGTTTATTTTGGTATACGCGTAGATACCAAACGGTTTTGCCGACCTGGAAACTTGATACGGAATATTGTTCAATACATTTATGAGAAGCGCAACGGCACTTTCTCCTGATATTTCTTGATAACATATTATGGCCATAAAGGAATCATCACATTTGATTCGCTTTTTATAATTCTTCTTGTGAAAAGCGCAGTAAATGCAAAACTCACCAGATTTTGTCCACATTTAGTTCTTCGTCCGTCTGGATCTGGCTGGAGAGCTGAGTTAGAATGTCCTTTTCCGATCTCTGCAGTGCGCTAGGTTTATCTGCTAATTCCTGCAGTAACGGTTTTGTTTTGAGAGACAGGTGCGATAAAGAATGAATATGAAACCTGGGTTTTGATCATCTATATCTATACTAATATTATAAGGAGGAAAAAATTTGATTGTCTGTTTGTTTGCATCGAATAGGCTCCAGAACAACTGGACCGATTTGAAAAATTCTTTCACTGTTGGGAAGCTACACTCTTTGCGGTGAACATAGGCTATATGTTATTCCCGTATTCCCATGGGAACGGGAACTACGCGGGTGAAACCGCGTGACGTCCGCTAGTGTAAAATCTTTATAAAACATACATACATAATATACACACCTTTGTCCCCGAAGGGGTAGGCTTTTTAGGAACTAGGTTAATTTTTATTCTATAGGTGATGAGCCTATTGGTATTGCCGTGTTGATATGAACCGGGGCCAGTTGGGACAAATGGCTGTAGAAATTTTTGAAGCCGCCCATAGACTTCAACTTGGCTTAACGATTGCCATTGATATCGGCTACAACGGCACAAGTGAATATGTCACAAAGTGGTACGTATCCGAGGACCAGCCACAGCAAAAGTTGCCTACTGCGGTGATCATTTACATAACAATAATCCTAAATCATATAAGCAAATTTACCTTGTCCGAGCGGCCCGGCTCGGCATGCGACGAGTGGTACGGCGTGTAGTGGCACACGTCCCCCCACGCGCCCACCGCGGAGCCTATCAAGTTCATGTTCTTCTTTAAGGTGGCGGACCACGCCTGCTCACTGTGCCGTACAAATATTACAGTATTAACGACAGAAATAGACTATAGTGAGTTTCATGGAGATGGTTGCTACCATTTGTACCAAAGTACGGACCTAATGCCTACGACATTCTGCATTAGTCATCTTAGGGTGATGGTAAAAGGTTATGACGAATGTTTGGTATATTTGATATACATATCATACATATGGTCACGTCTTTTTCTCCGAAGGGGTAGGCAGAGGCATATTATATGCCCACATTTCACCTTTTTTATAATTTGTCCCACGTAATAGGTGGTGAGCCGTATTGCCGTGTTTAAATGGAGAGGCGCAGGTTGTGACTGCCTGCTGTTGAAAATAAAGTCTTCAACTTGACTTAACGACTGCCATTTTACTGGCAACCGGGACCAACGGCTTAACGTGCCTTCCGAAGCACGGAAACGCTCAAATAAATGACACAAAGTGATCACATGGATGGTCACCCATCCATGGACCGGCCATAGTGAAAGTTGCTTACTGCAGTGATCGTTTACAGAACACTGAGTCCGCGGGGCCACGAGCGCTTCTTTGGTATAAACGGTACAAATACAAGTATTCGCAAATGATTGGTTTGTAACTATAATTAATTTATTAGTGACTTATCATAAACTAAGGTTGTCAGACGGTTCCGTGGTGATGTCATAGGCATGATGAATAATGAAATAATATAATTGTCAAATATGTACCCGTACGCTGCGGTGCGGCAGGTGACAGTGTCGTCCCCACTCGCCAGCAAACGTTTGGTATTACTGGAAAAATTACATCTAATTAAACACACGATAAACACTGCATAATTCATTCATGTGAAGAAACGAAACATTTGTCTATAGTCTGTACCATGGCTTCCCAAACTGTGCGCGTCGCGGCATGGTCCTAGGGGCGTCGCGAGTCGAGTGAGCAAAATTATACCTAGTCACAATATTCTCAACTGATTTCATTTATTTCATTTCATTTATTTATACCAACCACATAGACGCCCCGTAGAGCTACTTGGAGCTAACTATACTATCGTATGAGGCGGTGACAGTGACAGGCACTTTCTGGCTCTCCTCTCAGATTAGGAAGCTATCTAGCCAGCTTAATGGCGTGGTGCAGCGTACGCCAATGACTTCGGCGTGAGTTGCAGGACTTGCTGGACAAAACTCCATCGACTGTCGATTACCACCCGACGCTGTGGTACCTCAGGCCAGGGCGGTGATAGCGATTGGGCTGCCAGTGCACGGTGTTGAAAGCGCTCGCAATAAAATTAAATTGAAACTTTTAATTTAGTTTTATTATTTTACAAAATTAAACGAAATCAAAACTTTGAAATTAGTTTTATATTGTAAAAAAAATACCTAAATGCCCTAATGTTATTTTTTCTGACTACCACTTAGTTACCAAACTATTTTTGGGGGGAGGGGGGTTAGTTGAGGGGCGTCGCAAAAAAAGCCATGTTCCAAGGGCAAAACCATGTTCCAAGGGCGTCGCGGTACAAATAAGTTTGGGAAGCCTTGGTCTATCTATAATCTAACTTAATATTATAAATGCGAATGTTTGTGAGTGTGGATGTTTGTTACTCTTTCACGCTTGAACGGCTGAACGGATCTGGCTGAAATTTGGCACAGGAATTCATTATAGTCTGAAATAACACATAGGCTACTTTTTATCCCGGGAATAGGTTCCCACGGGAAGCGAACACGGGAACTAATTTTACGCGGGTGAAGCTGCGGGCATCAGCTAGTAATATTATAAAGAGGAAAGATTTGTTTGTTTGCATTGGCTAATTTTGCTAATAGGCTCCGAAACTACAGAACCGATTTAAAAATATCTTTCACAGTTGGAAAACTACGCTATCCTTGGGTGACATAGGCTATATTTTATTCCCTTATTCCCACGGGAACGGGAGCTACGCGGGTGAAACCGGGTGACGTTAACTAGTCCATTTTTTAAAGTGAGGAAAATCCTACATGGATGCTATGTCGGACTCCTACCGACTAAAAACTATACGTTCCTCAGGTGGGAGTCTCGAGTAAGCCCTCGGAAGGATGACCCCAGAAACGTCCGCTACTAGTCTGAAAATAAAGGGCACATTTAGTAATGTAATGGTTAACATGGAAGTATAGCCAGACATACTGTGCATCCCCCATCACATGTCCCGGTGGTGCGGGCCGGCGCCGGCGCGTCAGCACGCCGTACATCGCCAGCGCGCGACGCAGCGCCTGCGGTCGGCACGACGCCGCCAGCAGTGCGCCGCGCGCTCGCAGAGACGCTGCTCCCGATACCTGCGTGCGCGTGCGTGATACAATGTTACCTTCTCTACTTACTGCTGTAGAGGTCTACAGCAGTAAGTATAGAAGGTAACATATATCCCTATATACCTATATTACCATTTTTTGAGCAATCGCATCTTTATAACACCTCCTTTTTGGTTATCATAATTTGTTTTCTTTCTTTATTTCCGTGGTCTGATACCCATTACACAAGCAGGTTATTCCTAGCTTACATTGGGATCAGATAGCGTTGTGTGACGAAATTATTATTACGCACATTACCATCGTAAACAGATTTCAAATCACCGGAAGTTTACCACTATGAATAGTGCTATCGAAACCAGCCTCCTATTTCATTGCGACTTCGAGAGGTGTGCGCAAAACAACATCGAGCATTCGCCGTTTTCAAATTTAAAACTTAACAATAAAGGAGAAAACCATCGCTCCAGACATATTCACAATTATTCCAGCCCTAGTTTCTATTCGTCAAAAAATATTCTACACGATTATAACTTTATATTCTTCATAAAAGCCTGGCAAAAAGCTCGCAACAAATTCACGAGAATGCTCGCATAAACGTTCTCGTGTAAATTACACGCGAATGCTCAAGTAGATTACTATGGCGCTGCGTCAGGCCGTAGTTTTGTAAAATAAATGTACAGTTAGTTATACTTATAAGCGAAGAGGCAGTAGTAATCATACACTGATACAGATAGTTCAACTCATCAGTGCGCGCGGCGCTATGTGTGCGTGCGCTAGTAATTATACAGCTTTTATTTGTGTGGCAGTGACGCGGCCATCTTCACAGAGTACATTTGTATATTATGAGATATAGACGTAACTCGACTTATTGACGACACCAGCGGTGCCAAGCAGTCTTTGCAGGTAACTCTCTGCGTGGCCGCGAAATAAAAATCATAATGAACAAAAAGCATACAGCGTCATCTACCACGTTTTGAAGGCAAATCTTACGTTATAATGAAACGAAATTAAATATCATGACAAGTCTCAATGTAACTGCAACGTTGACATCCTGTGTAAGTTGGTTACATTATAACTCATTACACAGTGTTCTAAGTGATAATACCATGGGTACAGTCGTTAAAGAAAATGTCTAGTTCTTCACAGAGAAAATGTTTAAGAAGTCAGATAAATATTTTTGATGTGTCAATTCGATGTAATGAATATTTTTTATCACTATATAAATATTATTATAAAACAAAGTCCCCGCCGCGTCTGTCTGTTCACGATAAACTTTAAAACTACTGCATTGATTTTCATGGTGAGATCACCAATGATTCTTGAGAACGGTTTGCGTATATAATTTGTTGAGTTTGTTTGAAATTGACTAAAACATAACGATATTATATGAAGATGATATTATTAGTTGAATGATGATATTAGTATAGATGAATATATGATATTAGTTGAAGATGTAGGAAAAAAATAAGATGTCTGGGAGCTTATAACGAAAACGCTGCCTTAACCCTTCGAGGCATAACAAAATAATGTATGGTAGAATTGTGTAACTTTTAAAGGCCTACAGAATAGTCAGAAAGTAATAGAGCCCAAATTCTAATGCTAAAAAAAATAGAAATGCAGAGATGGTCGACAGAAGAAAACATTGCTTTACAGCAAATATGACAAAAAATTTACTGTTTGACTTGATTTAAAAAGTAAAAAGACCATACTCTATACATCTAAAAAAAATTGCGTGTACTTAGTGTACACACGTAAGAAGTGAAACTTCTTCATAAACTTAATTTTCACCTCACCTTAAATTAAGTCAAAAAGTACAAAAGTACAAGTCCAAAAGTCCAAAAGTCCAAAAGTCCAAAAGTCCAAAAGTCCAAAAGTCCAAAAGTCCAAAAGTCCAAAAGTCCAAAAGTCCAAAAGTCCAAAAGTCCCAAAGTCCCAAAGACCCAAAGTACCAAGGTCCCATCCAAAAGTCAAAAAGTCCAAAAGTCCCAAAGTCCCAAAGTCCCAAAGTCCCAAAGTCCCAAAGTCCCAAAGTCCCAAAGTTCCAAAGTCCCAAAGACCCAAAGTACCAAGGTCCCATCCAAAAGTCCAACAGTCCAAAAGTCCAAAAGTCCAAAAGTTCAAAAGTTCAAAAGTTCAAAAGTTCAAAAGTTCAAAAGTCCCAAAGTCTCAAAGTTCCAAAGTCCCAAAGACCCAAAGTACCAATGTCCCATCCAAAAGTCCAAAAGTCCAAAAGCCCAAAAGTCCAAAAGTCCAAAAACCCTTAAATGACATGCTATTTCTTTCTTCTTTCTTTCTTTATTCAGGAAACAAACAGTCATACACTTATAATATTTGTAAAAAGCAAAATACTTAATGACTTTGAGTTCCATACAAACATTAGGTACCACTATGCATAACACAACATACCAACAAAACATGCTCAATATGATGCTGCAGTCAACGACGTACTATAATAGACACGTTATGCACGAATATCACAGCTTACAAAAACAGCAGATATTTAATACATTTAAATAATAATAATAATAAAAAAAAGGTCTATGAAATTATCTTTGGCAGCATGTATGAAAAGTAAGGCAATTGCCTGACTTTTCTTTTTTTTTTGTTTTTTTTTTTTTTTGCCATTTTTCAGTGTTGGTAACGTATCCATAGTTTTTAAAAATCATTGGCTGCAGCAATCAAACTTAAAAAAAAAAAATAATAATAATAATAATAAAAAATAAAAGAAACATAAAATAAAACTGAAAACGAATAAGTGTTTATAACATTTCTCGCAGCTTTCTCTTATATACATTAAGACCATTGTTAAATATGTCTAAGTGACTGTATTCAGTATTATAGTCATCAACACAGCGCCTGAAAAAATTGTTACTCGTATAAATAGTTCTATAGAAAGGTACAGAGAATAAATGATGCAAGCGAGAGCTAGGCCTGGGTATTCTGAATAATATTTTTTCTAAAATGTGAGGAGAGTCCATGAAGTTATTCAGAATTTTGAACAGATACACTTGGTCAAAAAATTTTCGTCGATTTTTAAGCGTGGTTAATGAGTAGCGCTGTAAAGAATTTTCATATGAGATATTGTCATGATGCCAACGAAAATTTAGACTTTTCACAAATTTCTCTTGTATTCTTTCAATTCGCGCAATGTGGCAAGCATAATATGGACTCCAAATAATACAAGCGAAATCCAATACAGACCGAACATAACTAAAATATAATAGTTTTATTGTATTAATTTGTTTAAAAGGTTTGGATATTCTCAAAATAAAACCCAGTTGCCGAAAAGCCCTGTTAACTATTTGGTCAATATGTAGGTTATATGACAAACAAGAATCCATTATGATTCCCAAATCACGAACAGACGTCTTTCGATTGAGATTCTTGCTATCAACCGTATATTGGAACATTATTGGATTATGATTACGGGTATAAGTTATAACGGAACATTTATCTAAATTTAAGTATAGTTGATTTGATTTACAATATTCAGCTACACGATTCAAATCCGATTGTAATTGTAAACAGTCTCCAACATCAGATATAACTTTAAAGAATTTTGCATCATCTGCATAAAGTAGAAATTTTGAAAAATCTAGTGATTTCCCTATGTCATTTATGTAAAGAATAAATAAAAGTGGCCCTAAATGGGATCCCTGAGGGATTCCTGAGGGAATATCCAGGAATCTTGAAATGTAACCATTCATAGAAACTGCTTGCAACCGATTTCTAATGTATGAATTTATCCAGCGAAGTAAATCGCCATGTATTCCGACCCTCCATAATTTTTCTATTAAGAGATCGTGATTTATTTTGTCAAATGCTTTGGAAAAATCGGAGTACACGACGTCCACCTGCAATTTCTTATCCATTGCATCAACTAAAAATTCCGAAAAAATAAGCATGTTAGTTTCCACTGAGCGTCCCTTACAAAAGCCATGTTGGTTTACTGAGACATGATTATGTACTACATTAACAAGTGACTGGGTAACTATTTTCTCAAACATTTTGCCAAATAGGTTTGATTTAGATATAGGTCTATATTGTGTCACGTCATCTTTTTTGTCATTCTTTGGAATTGGAGTAACAAGTGTCTGCTTCCATAAACTAGGAAATTCACCGACCGTCAAAGATTTTTTAATTATAAGTGATAGCGGTACACATAATTGGTCGGCACAATTTCTAATAAATATAGGATGTACTCCGTCATAACCAGCCCCTTTGTTTACATCTAGATTTTTTAGCTCTTTCCGAATTAATTCCGAGCTAATTGATAAAGAACCAAAATCAATGGGAGAATCCAAAGGTGGACAGCTATAATCTATATTTGAAGAAATGGGCTGTGTATGTACAAAAACGGATTTAAAATATTCATTAAATAAGTTACAGGTATCCTCACCACAATTTGAAATACTTTCATTATACCTCATGGTTTGGGGAATATTGCAATTGGGCAACTTTGATTTTACAAAAGACCAGAAAAGTTTGGGACAGTTCAAAATTTTTTTCTCACTTAATGCTATAAAATCACTGTAATTAATCCTTTGGAGTCTCTTCTCTCTCTTTCGAAGCAAAGAAAAGGTTTGATAATCCAAAGGATTGCCGTACCGTTTCCATTTGGTATGATACTTTCTTTTTTCTCTCGATAATTTGACAAGTGATATTGAATACCAAGGAGGATAGCGAGATGTTGTTAAAACTCTTCGAATTGGAATAAATTGTTTAATTAGGTCATTAATTACGTCATAAAATGAATCCACCATTGAATCGAGACTCGCAATTGTCGATAGTTTAGGGTACCATTCAACAGCAGTAAGTCCTTCTTTAATTTTCTCAAAATCACCTTTATAAAACAGTTTCTTGTAAACTAAATTTGAGCGTAACGACTTGTATACATTGAGGTTTAACTTAATTTCCAGCGATTTATGATTCTTATCTTCTGCCGTTATAGGTTTAGGACAAGTTACTACAGAGCAGGCTTTATTACAAAAAACTAAATCCAATAACCGATTATTAACATTAAATGAAGAATTATATTGCTTTAAATTCGAAAGACTCATAAAATCAGTCGCAATCTGTACATGTTTATCTGTACTGGAGTGCATTAACATAGAATCCGAATCAGTATCGAAATACCAATCGGCGTATGTCACATTAAAATCACCAACAACAAGAAATATATCCTCTGGATATTGTTCTATTAATTGTGTAACGTATTCGAATGTTGAACGTAAATCAGTCTCGTGATGTATTCCGTGAGATACGTAGGCGCAGCAAATATGGAGGTGAGCAGCGCTCGAGGCGAGCAGTGAGGGGCGCACGGTCCCGGGCGAAGGCGCCGCAGGAAGGGGGATACTTACCCATAGATGTTCAGCCGGTACGGACACATTCCAACTGTCGCGCGAAATTGAGTTTAGATCTTTGTGCACTGCTATAATCACACCCCCACCCCACCTCTTACCCCTCTCATCGGTGTACCTATCACGTCTGTAAACAATATATCTATCGTCAAAATATTCACTACTGTAAAATTTTTCATTTAACCAAGATTCTGTCAAACAATAAATATCATAACATTGAAGAATAATATTATTCAAGAAGGAATGAGATTTAGTCCGCAGTCCCCTCACATTTTGATAATATACTGTCATTATAGTAGAGAATTTAAATTGATAAAAGATAATGTATCATTCAAGTATAGCCGCTCAGCCAACATCGTCTCTGAGTATAATATTTTAATAACATAGTGAAACGAAAAAACATCTACACATTCTAAATAGACATTTATAACAACCTCACCCGACACAATGCTGCGACACATTATAGTTAATAGCAATAGTTTGCTGAAAAAATAACAACTCACCAATAGCCTGTTAAGAAATATAAAAATAAAGGTAACATATATACTATACAGTCATTTTATATTGTCCAAGTCCTTATTAGAAGAAATACGAATAACTTTGGATTTGTCTGTTTTTCTAAGAAATATCTTGCAATCTCGCACCCACAGGTATGAATAATTATTTTGTTGCTTTAATTCACGGGCACGCCTAAGTAAAAGTTTATTTTCGGGTATCAAGTGATCGCCTAAAGATGTTGCTAGGGGGGCCAGGTAATCCAATGTCCACTGTATTGAGCCCACGACGTGTTCTTATCGCGGCTAACAGCTGATCCTTGCAACGTTGCCTGGTGTATCGGACTATGATAGCCGGCGGCCGGGTAGATGACTCATGCTTTTGCTCATAACGGCGAACACGGTGAATGGAATTGATATCATTAATATCTACCGACATACCGACTTTGTTGCAAATATTTGCTAGTATACTTTCAAGATTTTCGCTTTTATGAAATGGGATGCCCGATATTTCAACATTGTTCAAGCGCGCAAATTGATCCCGATCATTGTTTTCTTTGCTCAATTGAGATGTAGATTGTTCCACCTTCAGCAGACGTGACTCCATGGCATCCATTCTTGTATTCATATCCTTCCATTGAGAAGATACATTTTCGACAGAAAGTTTAAGTGCATCAAAGTCGGATCTCATTTCTTCGAACACACTCCGGAATTCTCTCAATTCCTTTAGGACGTCATATACGCAAATTTTTTTCCAACGCCGATAAAGAATGTTATTTTTAAACTATCGCGGTTTTTAACCTATTCGGCCTACAGAATAGTCAGAAAGTAATCTTATCATAATAAAAAACTATGAGGACAAGATACGCGCTTTGCTCGAGGACACACAGACATATAAGCTGGTAAATTACAATCCCACTGCCAGAGTAACACGTAGTATACGGAAATTGATTAAGGAACACGAAGAAGATTTTACAGAGGATGAGTTCCACCATTTACACAGACCAAAGATCACGCAACCACCCAAACTATATGGCTTGCCCAAAGTGCATAAGCCCAATGTGCCACTGCGACCAATTGTGAGTCAAATTAACTCTCCCACTTACGATCTAGCAAAACACATTGCCAAAGCACTGCAGCCATTGGTGGGGAAAACACCGTCCTTTGTCAAAGACTCTCGCCATTTTGTGGACATTATCCAAGACATTAAGCTGGAACCGGACGAGCTCGTGGTAAGTTTTGACGTGGAGTCTTTATTTACCAACGTTCCAATACAGGATTGTCTGCGGATAGTCGAGACCAAGGTAAGAGAGAATGGCCTGCCAATTGGTTATACAACGTTGCTTCGAAGTTGCATAGAAGGAAACTACTTCCTTTACCACAACCAATACTACCTCCAGATAGACGGCGTAGCTATGGGAAGTCCATTAGCACCAGTAGTGGCAAATATTTGGATGGAGCATATAGAAGACATGGTATTCCAGGATGTCCAAGGTCAGATCAGGTTGTGGAAAAGGTATGTAGATGATATATTCTGCATATTTAAAGGCAACAGGGAGCAGGTGGTTTGTTTTAACGAGTATCTCAACTCATTACATGTGAAAACACGGTTTACGTATGAAATTGAGAACAACAGGTCATTGCCTTTCCTTGACGTCAAATTGATGGTGAGAACAGACGGTTCCTTGGCCCACACTGTGTATCGCAAACCCACTCACACAAACAGATACCTGCACGCCTCCTCGCATCATCACCCACTTCATTTGAAATCAGTCAGCTCCACGCTCATCAAGCGAGCCAATGACCTCTGCGACCCTGAGCATTTACAGCAGGAGTTAGACTATGTTCAGGAGATACTGAAGATGAATGGGTATGCAGCGAGTAGTAGAAAGGCACGACGTGCACCGAGGAGAGTGAGACCGGAGGTGGAACGCCAAACAGCTTATCTGCCATATATAAAGGGAATAACGGACAAGATCGGGTCGTGTTTACGGCGGTTCTCCATTCGGGCGATATTTAAACCATTAACCAAAGTGGCTAGGTACGTGCGAACACCAAAGGACATCATTCCTCTGCAAACACCAGGTGTCTACAAAGTAGATTGCAGCTGCGGTAGTTCCTACATAGGTCAAAGAACATATTGCAGCTGTAAAAAATCGTCAGTTGAACAAATCGGCAACAGCTTGATTCGGGCATTAATCACTGGATCGAACTTCACCAACCGAAAGTCCTCTCCACTGATCGCCATTATTATCCACCTATGGTGCGTGAAGCCATTGAAATCAGAAAACACAAAAATTTCAATAGGGATGATGGATACAAGCTCTCCGGGATGTGGAATTCAGTGATTAATAAACTTGAACGTAAAACTGTGCCAATTAAAACTGACGTAGTGAGTGTAGTGTGTCGCCGGCCTTATCCTTCATTGTAATAACAACGCGCAGCGGAGGGTAGTTCGACAAGAAATAACTTCGTGGTTTTTGTCGATCCTCGCCTCAGTCCAACCGCGACCACGGGCGCTGCAACGTGCTCGAAACGTCGGTAGAATGTAAGTAAAGTCGTGAAGTCCCGAATTCTATAAGTATGAGCCGATAAAGAAGTTTCACTTCAAAAAAGTATGTGTGTGTAACCTTTACGCGTGATTGAAGTAAAACTTCTTTGCCATTGATGGCATCAAATGATATATTAATATCATTCATTCGAATTAGGAATAGCGGAAACTCTGTTTCCGCTATTCAAAATTCAAATGGCGTTACTTCCGTCAGAAAAAATATCTGAGTTACTCCCTAGGTCGCGCCTAAAGAAGTTTTACTTCAAAAAACTGTTGAGAGTCTGTACATGGAAGATAATTTAAAAATTTTAACTGTAGGGCGTTCTCTAATCGATACTGTAGCCGAAAATGTAATTAAAAATTTTCATATCTGTCTGTCTATATTCTGAATAAGTATCTAGCTAAAACTACTGAATTGATTTAAATGCAACTTGGTACAATCTGACCTTATGATCCGAAGAAGGTTCTGGGATACTTTTGATCCCGATATTTTGCGCGTTTCCTTTGTCAGAGGGCAGGGCAGTTTTACACGCTGCTTGATGAGTTTGATGAAAAAATACCTCTCCTTTCGTACACCTTATGTGACGTAAGCAAAGTTGCAAGGGTCAGCTAGTTTGTTATAAGATTTATGACATATTTCAGCCATGTGGCTTAAAAGTTCTTCGGCTACCACAGTATCATCCTGAACTAAACCCAATCGAAAATGTAGGGGAATTGAAAAAAAAATGATGCTTCGCATAACATCAAACAAAATGTGGTGGGAATAATGAAATTAATAAACGAACGTTTAGGTCAAATTGATGAAGAGATGAGGCGTAATACAAAGTAAGTAGAAGAATACTGTGGACATTTTGATATGGAATCTGAATTTATAATTAACCTTGTAGAGAGCAGCGAATCCTAAAATTCCTAGATTTTCTTCTTTTAGCAGCGATACATATTAATATGTTTAACATACATTTCACCCCTTAATTTTTTATTTTAGTTAAACAAGTGTTTTTGTATTTTGTACTTCACTGTACCTCTTGCCACGCACACGAAGTCACTGTGTTTATACGAGGTTTACCCACACATAGGGCCGCGCGCACAGATGAGTTGAACTTACTATACCTCGTTCTGTGTGGGATGGTTGGCCAAGGCCTTGACGACGGTGGCCTGGAAGTCATTCAGGTCCTGCAGCGCGGCGTCGAAGGCCGCCGTCTCCGCCGTGGACAGCGCAGTGCTCGTCGCGAACCTGACACACACAACACACATTATTAAATTGTTATGAACTTATGGGTAGATAAGTTGTCTTTTTAAAACCAGCTAAGTGTATTTCGAACTGACACATCACTCGAATTCCGTTGCGTGTGACTAGGGGAGCGCCTTTCAGGTTGGAGGGGACATTCGTCCCACTATGGAAGTGGCCCGAGTACCAGTTGCCCCTCTCAAAATTTGATAATGGTTAACTGGGCCCACATCAAATATTTGTGTTGAATGGTTATAAAAAAAAGTAACCGAGTCGAGGTGTTAACCATAATAAGTGAATAGTTAAGACCCTGACTCAGAGTACCCCGATTCGGATAGGTTAGGTTAGAAGGCTAAGGCGGGAGCGAAGCGGAGCGGAGCTCCCGCCGTAGCCTTCGTGGTTATTTTTTTTTATAACCCACCGGTATATATATGGACATTCTGGGATTTGGACATTTGGGACATGGACAACGTTATGATGAATATCGGACATTTTGCGAACTGGACATTCTCCGCCTAAACGCCCTTCACTTGGTTGGAACCAAAACAGATGTGGGCCCAGTTAACCATTATCAAATTTTGAAAGGGGCAACTGGTACTCGGGCCACTTCCATAGTGGGACGAATGTCCCCTAACCCGTTGCTCCAGCGTATTCAATAACGGTAAATTCAATCCTTGTTTGTTTATTGTCTTCTACAATACATTAGGTATAACAAAAAACCTGCTATAAATCTCACGACTGAACTTATTTTTCTCTTTCCGTCTTCACTAACTCAAATCTTACTCTCAACTTCCATTCGCTTCTCCCGATCACATTTTTTGTAACGTTCTCGTCACGTATTCAGCACTTTCCTCCCCAGGTAACGCGTGAGTAATGAAGTTTAACTTCAAATTAGACTTTATTTCAGCGGTATAAACCTTTCTGTCTTCTGCATCTACCTGTAGGGGGTGCGACCTGCGTGGTACCTGATGGAATGGGAGTTTGCTACTTTACACAGAAAACACTTTAATTACGTTAAAAGGTTTATTTCTGCTAAACTATCGCTAAAAATATGAGAAAATGGGAATGAATGCACCCGGTCGCTGTCCGACATGCACTGAGCTCGCGGCGCACTTAGTGAGGCCACATCGTATTGCTGGATCAGCAATAAGTGTTCGGTTGCAATTAGGTATTGCATCGAACGCTACCTATCTGTGGTTGTAATTGTGGTGTGTAATCTGTGGTTGAAATGCAGAATTCAACACAAATATCCGAATTATAAATATCTACTCTACCTGAGCAGGCTGCAGTGTTCCTTCAAGGGCAACAAGTGGGTAAGCAGGGCTCTTCTCGCCTTCTGCTCCGGCACGCTGCACACCATCGCGTTTAGCTCCGTCACCAGCACCTCACAGTCCTACGACCAACATTTCATATGAATTACAAAAATAAGAAAACTCCCATTTCAATTTTAAGAATTCCACATCTCAAAAGAAAAATACATTATAATTATGAAGACATGGTATTTACCTGTCCAAACTCCTCGATGGCCACGATATCGTCGAAGCTGTCGTCTCCGTACCCTGAACCCTGCGCGGGGCTCAGCAGCTTAGTTGCGTCTTCGCTGATCTTGCTGCACAGGATCTTTATATCCTGGACATTGCACAACTTAGATACTATAATATTGAACACATTTGACTGCCTCTGTGGCGCGGTCGGTAGTGATACCGCCTGCGGCGCTGGAGGTCGTGGGTTCGATTTCCACCGGAGACAAATATTTGTGTGACCATAAATGTTTGCCTCAAGAGTCTGGGTGTTTCTATGTATAATATGTATGTATTTAAAAGTATATAAGTAATAATATCCGTGGTCTGATACCCATAACACAAGCAGGTCATTCCTAGCTTACTTTGGGATCAGATAGCGTTGTGTGAAAAATGTCCGTGAATATTTATTATTATTATTATTTACCTAATAGTTTGGTATTTTCCTCTAAAGGTTAGGTAAAGGCAAATTATACTGGGTGTTTCTTTCAGGGTGTCAAGCCGCCACTAGCTGGTAGCAGGGTTCCATACCTATCGATTTAACCCCCATGTATGTTCTACGATTTTTTGTAGTTTTCGAGATATAATGTTCTGCATAATTCCCTATTTTTTTATTATCGATTAAAATTTTTACATCTTGTATCAAAGTTAGGAAGGAGATTATTTTGTCCATAATACTGCAATCAATAGGCATTATAATAATAAAAAAATATCAAAGAAAAGTCGAACCAAAAAGAAGTTGTAATTATTTAAAGCCACGTGGAAAAATAACGAAAAAAAATTATATCTCGAAAACTACAAAAAATCGTAGAACATACATGGGGGTTAAATCGATAGGTATGGAACCCTGCTACCAGCTAGTGGCGGCTTGACACCCTAAAAGAAACACCCAGTATATCCATATTTCATTAGTCGTATTTTATTATTAGGCAGATAGATTGTACAGTCTAACAATTAATGAAAGAACGTATGAAAGGTAGGCGGGGCAATCTGCTGAGTGAATTTTTCAAGCGGCCGAATAACTTTGAACTTTGTAGGATGATTGAGAAAATGTTTACGCCCTCATTGAACACGACCAAATTTTATTTAAGTTTATACTGAGACCAACAACATGTTGAGATGTTTCATGCATTCCCCAGTCTACTCGTGACCACGGCTGTTGCAATATAGCCGAAACGCCGAGAGGTGAGAATAGTTAGATGTTTACGCGAAAAAGACCCGAAATATCCTACTAATATTATAAATGTGAAAGTTTGTGAAGATGTTTGGATGTTTGGATGTTTGGATGTTTGTTACTCAATCACGCTCTAACGGCTGAACAGATTGGCCTGAAATTTGGTACAGAGATAGCTTATAGCCTGGAATAAGACATAGGCTACTTTTCATACCGGGAATATGTTCCCACGGGAAGCGGGAACGGGTACCGAATTTCCCGCGGGCGAAGCCGCGCGCATCTACTAGTATTATTATATGTTGAGATGTATCGAGAATAAATACAATATCGATTCTTTTGACAAAATTTTAAATTACAAATCAACATCTGTGCTCTTAGGACTATCACTTTAATCTGTCAGTCCTTCATTTCCTTCATTTGCTACATGACTGAAATATCAGACTAATCAAAATATTCTGTTAACTTTAAAACTTTAAGTTCAAAATACCAATATAGATGTAATTAGCAAACACTCACGTCAGCGACTCTCTTGCCGGCAGCGGCGTGGTGCTTGTCGGCAGTCCTGGACAGCCCGTCCGCCTCCGTCACCAGTCCTTGCAGGAAGTCCTGTCGAACGCACCACATAGTTACAACTACACACTTTAATGTTATATGTTGTTAAGTGCTTTAACGACTACACATTTATTCAGAAGCTTATTCAAATTGCGAACTCATATCACCCTTGCGTGTCTACGTCCGGCGAACGTGCATTGTGTATCATGCTCTGAGTCCCAGTTTTTCAACGCGTAAGAAAGAGATAAGAATAAGGCAAAAGCTGAATCGAGCTGAATGAATGTAAGTAGTCCCTTAAACTTTGTAAATAGTAAGCCGTTACCCTGAAGTCGACGATGTTGGAGGGTTCATGTCCGGCCCGCGCGGGTCTCGTCTGCAGCAGCAGGCCCTGCAGGTCCTGCGTCGCCACGTCCATCTCGTAGCGCCGCTGGGAGTCCTGGACAGTGCCACCATGTTGTCCAATTATTATTTTCTTGTCACTCAAACTAATCTAATAATTTAATGGCATTTTATTTGGGTGCTAATTAAACGACCTTCTTTTTAATAGCATTTTTAGCCTCCGGAAAAATACTTTGCCCCCTAAATTTATATGTTAGCCACAATTAATGAGCGTCAGAATTTGTAGATTATAGCCACCAGTTAACTTCTCTATTAGCCACTGTTAATATAATTCAGCATCGTGATTATTTTTAAGCATCTAATTTTGTAACATGCATTCAAACAGTAAGCTTCTAAAATACTAAAATATGGCATCAAAATGAACATTATTTATTAATATCATAGCTTCTAATTTCCTAATTCAGCATGTTTAAAATGTAACTCGTCCCACATTAATGGATCATCAAAGTTAAGTAAAATTGCCATCAAAAAGCAAATTATGGCCACTAATATTACCTAAATAGCTAGGACCACTTGTAGCCATTAACTGAGTCTTTTGTAAACGATCACTGCAGTAAGCAACTACCGCTATTGTTGGTACTCGGATGGGTGACCACTTTGTAATATTTGATTTGCGAGAGTTTCCTTGCTTTGCAAGGCACGTTAAGCCAACTGTGTGGGGTGTCACAATCCGGTGGAAACGGACAAGCGAGTCCTGAAACGGACTCGCTTCTACGTTTCACACGGGAACATGGGACAGATCTACGGGCATAAATGCTTTTATTTATTATTATGTGTTACCTGCAGTCTTTATAATCAGATATTCTATACAATACCTGCATTCTAAGGAATACCTGCCCCAGACTCCAGATGCCCCTTCCAAGCAATTTAAGAAATATTTGAAATAAGTATATTCAAAATATTTCTAAGTTCATACTTTGTCTAGTACTGTACAAAATTCCTAGGGATTGCATAGAATACCTGCTGGTCCACCGGTAATGTGCAAAATAAATAGGTCTTAGGTCACCATAAAATTATAAGTACCGCAAAATTATAAACTATCGAGGAATTATAAATTGTAACATAATGCAAAATATTAAATTTATCTGTAATACATCTGGCGCTCGGCGGCCGCTGCAGCGGCATGCTCGCTTCGCTCGCTCACCTTCACCCGTTAGTTAACGCGTTAGTGGTAACTTTTCCAACCTAACCTTCGCAAGCAGCGAACAACCCTTCCATACTCTCGTTATTTCATACATTGCCTTGCCTGTAAGCTTCAGGTATTCTCTATAATGCCTAGACATCATACAGATTTCGGTCGGTGACATTATGTATGCATGTAATACAGATTATAGAACTAAAGACAGAAACCAAACAAAAAAGTGAGGTCAAGAATGCAAATACTTAACCCAAATGTGAGTAACGAGTAATTTCTCATTAATCGTAAATGTATGACGACATTCACGATATTCACTTCTAGAGAGTCTATGATATACTCAGTTTTGAGTTTAGTATTTGCTTTCTTGACCTCACTTTCTTGTTCGGTAAGCGTAATCTGTCTTTCTCTTTAGTTACAAAGTGATATCAAATAGCAATCTCTGATTGATGCTAATGGCCGTTCGCTGTCGTCCTGTGCACTCACTTCTAGCCTTGCAGTGGCTATTATCACGAAAAAAGAATATGACATATCTATTTTACACGCTAAGTTATAAAAACTGATGTTGTCTGTGGAGGCTTAAATTATATTTTTTTGAGGCTCTTGTTTTGAAGCCATAAAATATAAAATGGTGAATACATGTAAAATATGTGGCTGAATTAGTAAATTAGGTGTTCATATATCATTACGGAGGACAAGTTAAAATAATTGTTGATCTTTATTTGATGCTTATAATGGAATATTTAGGTGACGTTTTAAAGAGGACGAATTAGTATATTAGAGGCTATTTCATTTTCGCGTGGCTTAGTTATTAAATGCGAGGCTAAATGCCGTGGCCCATAAAAACTTTTGAGGCTCGGTTTATTATATCCTATTTTATTTTATATCTTATTTATTTTGGCAATTTCTGAATGATTATACTGTCAATGATGCATCATTTGAAATGAACACAGATTTTTTTAAAATCTTTATTTATGGAGCTTTGCCACAACATGACTATGCCGCTCCAAATATTTGACACAGATTAGCTATGCTGGCACTATGTGCCCCTCGATTTGTTCATACCAATTTATGAACGGTGACGGTTATGCGTTCTTCGTCCCGCGTTCGTACTGGGTCACGTTCGCGGTTATTCCCATTCCCAGTACAGAGAGGTTAGACAACTCACGTGTGGAGCGCGTTGACACCTCACGTTGGCGAGGTCCAGCAGACGGAGCGCCTCGGTGAGGCGGCCGCAGTAGTCCTTGTACGCCTCCTTAGTCTCCGGGGGCAGCTCGCCGTGTTCCGCCATGTTCTGTGCACAATACACTAGTATTAACATTGATTAAGGTTACTCTATAGTTAGTGAAACGTGGAAGTGATGAGTAAATCTACAAAAAAGCCGCTTTTTTGAAAACGAGATTTTATTTCAAGTAATAATAAGTTCTACAAATGACTACCTACTTACTTGTTCGGCATCTTTAGAATCATTACTAAAGATGTCGAACTTCAGAGTTAATTATCGAGTCTGTAATTTTTCATTTATACTATAACTAGCTGACCCGCGCAACTTCGTTTGCGCCACATGAGAGTGAGAAAGAGTGAGGTATGGTATTAATATTTCGAGTATTATAATATTTCCCGTTGTATTTACCCCCGTCGCGCTTTTCCGTCGCATCGCTTGTATTCATTAGAGCTGAACCGCATATCTTAGTTTCCGTCACATGAGAGAGAGAAGGAAAGAGGTGTTAAAGTGATATAATGTTTCCCATCGCTTTTACTTCCACCCATCCGTTTTTTGGTATGGAACTCATCGTGTGCGAGTCGGACTCGCACTTGGCCGGTTTTTATCGTTTACTTGACTGGTTGCCACTGAAGACCAAGTTTACTTACGTCGCGTCGCTCATACTTAATAAGAGGGTTATTTTAAGTGAACCTTAAAGGATAGGCATATGCTGTCAAGGGCTTTTTTTTATAACTTTTTAAGAGGAACAATTTTGTAATACACAATTTTCACGTAACTTTAACTATTTATGCAGCGTCCGCAATGGAAGCTCTCAAAAGAAAGAAATAATCCCCATTCTCGAAACATTATTCATGGCTGCTCCGCTCCTATTCGTCTTAGCGTGATGCTATATCGCCATTAGGCAACCTCAATAAATGGACTATTAAACTGCATAATAATAATTTTTGAAATGCAACCAGTAGTTTCTGAGATCGTAGCACAAACAAACTCTTCAGTTTTATTGTATCGTGAGCGAACCTTCAGAGATAGACAAATTAGGTTATTGTGAGCGAACCTTAAGATAGACATATGCTGTCGCGGACTTTTTTTTAGAACTTTTTAAGAGAAACAATTTTGTAATACACATTTTTTACCCAACTGTAACCATTTACGCAGCGTACGCCTCGGAAGCTCTCAGACGGTAAAAAATATTCCCCATTTTAAAAACATTCTTGATTGCTGCTCCGCTCCTATGCGTCTTAGCGTGATGTTATATAGCCTATAGCCATCCTCGATAAATGGACTATCAAACTGTAAAATAATTTTTGAAATCCAACCAGTAGTTCCTGAGATCCTAGCGTCCTAGCTTATTAGTATGTATGAGTGTTAGCAAAATTAGTACCAAATAAGTGCTTGCTTGCGTAGTAATATACTTACCTTAAGTCACATAAAATCAGAAGCTTGACATAGTTAAGGTTTTAGCAAGCAAATAAAATTCTAATATCCTTGTTGTCTTTCCTTTTAAATTTCGGAATGCGGATCCCTAGAATAAGTCGAAAGCGTCAGTTTTCCATATAAGTATTATTATGTTAGTCACAATAAAATACGAGTAATAAAGGTAGGAACGTACTCTCGCGTTGTCAATGACCTGCGCCGTCATCTGCCGTAAAGGCGTGTCTACAACCACGACCCGCTCTAGGTCACTCCTCTTACCCAGCCTTCCATCCTCCACGTCGGCCTTCAGGTTATTGAGGAGTTGCACCAGGTTGTGGGATTCTTGTGTGAGTTTCTGTGCGTCAGGGCTGGAGGCAAGGGGCTGCCAGGTCTCGGAGAAAGCTTTGAGTTGAGTGGAGAGAGTGTCCGCTGACGATGCGAGGGTGTCCTGGCAGGGCTTGTGGTGGATCGTTGGGGCCATCAGCTGTTGAAGTTATGAAGTGCATTGTAATAATTTATCAACAAATCACGTTATGTATTGAGCCGCGGTTGTAAACACAATCTAAACTATTTTCTTTGCATTAAGCCATCTTTTCTAAACAGATCTCGGTTGGAGGAAAATGGAATAAAAAATTTCAAAGTAGGTAAACATGCATTTACAGATTTTAGAAAAATCTGCAGCCTGGGATAGGAATTGAATCGGTGAAATGTGAAAAAAAAATTGTAATGTCTGATAGCAATCGAAACAGTGATTCATATGAAACAATATGACTGACCTTAGCGGTGACGACCAGTTTGGTGGCGGCGTCCAAGCACTGTACGCCCGCGGCGCATATGCTCTGCACGCGGCTCTGGTCGACATCAGGCGACGATTTGGAGTCCTCACTGGTGAGGCTGTTGTTGGCCAGGGTAGTGGCCTCCTGCGCCAGGCGGGAGGCGCATGAGCCGATGGCGCTGGCTCGGGAACTCACCTGGGAAATACACATTTTGATTGAATCTTACTAATATAAAGGCGAAAGTTTGTGAGTGTGGATGTTTGTCACTTTTTCACGATCTAACGGTTGAATGGATCTGGCTGAAATTTGGTACAGGGATAGATTATGGTCTGAAATAACACGTAGGCTTAGGCACTTTTTGTCCCGGGAATAAGTTCCCACGGGAAGCGTAGCATCAGCTAGTATTTTAACATTGTAATAATTTTGTGCATATCGCTGTGGACATAATGGGAAGCCAAGATGGTAACTGTTAGTTAGAGCGTATGGTTAAGGAGGGGACGGCTGATTCCTGCTCGAGATCGATGCTGGTTTGGAGTATGTTTAGGAGCATTTTTGCATCGGAAACGGTCAGAGGTCGGTTATTTAAGGCAAAACCTGGTAGTATAATAGTATTGTGTGTCTCACCTGGGCCTCGAGCGGCGCGTCCTCGTGCGCGCTGACGGCCTGCGCCAGGCGCGCGCAGTGCTGGCCCAGCGCGATGGCCAAGTCGTTCAGCTTCTGTCCACATTAAAGGAGTACATAGTATGTAATACAGTTGTGCAGCTTCATTTCATAACATAATGAGATCTATCAAAACCATGCCCCTCGGTAGAACAAAGAGGATAACTTAACCAGTGGGATAAATGCACGTGAAATTTAATAGAGTTCTCCTCCTGTTTATCTGTGCTTGAGTCGCGTCGACAGCGCGTGTGTATAGCCTCTGGTGCTATAAATGACAAAAGTTAGGGTATGCAACAATCAGGGCCGTAAGCCACCTTAGTAGTATAAAAAAAATATCCAAGATGAACACTGAAAAAATACAACGATACTATTATGGACACCGATATTTCCTACTGTAGGAGGGCTAAAAAATAGAAAAAGAAGCCTCACCTCTCCCTCCCCCGCGCCGCCCCCCTCCCCCGCCCCCACCCCCGCCCGCGCCCGCGCCGCCCCGCACAGCGCGCGCGCAGCTTGAGGTAACGCGCGCAGCTCCGACACGAAGCTCTGGCGGGTCCTCTCCGGCAGGGCCTCCGTGATGGCGCTGCCGTCTGTAATGTAAGGGAACTCTTGTACCTACCACACCTATGCATTATAAGTCTTCTGTAAAATATTACATTAAATAACATATTATGTCCATTTAACAATAATAAAAAGAAAAAGAGGAGCCGTGAGTTTTATAGTCAGATTCTTTTCACCCCGACTCTACCAATTGCCTTGCAAATCTGACAGTAAATGTAGAAGCAATCATTGTAACGTTCGTAGGTGTTACTTTTAGACTTATGTAAACAAAGATATTTCATGACGGAATATATGACGAAAGATATTTCAACATGACGATTTTAATTACCCTCTACGATGGTCCGCAGTGCCTGCGCCAGCTGCAGTGTCGGCTCCTGAGCTGCGCCGCAGTCCAACCCGTCCGCATCTACAATATTTACAAACATACAACACAATACAAGCAGAGCTTCTCGGCCTGGCGTCGCGTCTCGGAGACGGAAGTGCGTTGGGGTTGCCATCTCTAAAAAATTTTAGATTAGTGTTGGGCTACATGTCCTTTTGTGTTTGTTTTTTTTTTCTTTTTTCTCAGTATTTATATTTAATTTTATTTATACAATAAGTGACGGCAATTAAGCTGAGAGACGACCATTGTTCCACATTAAGCTTTAATTTAACTATAGCGTAAAAAACGCGGCGACTTCCATTGCTTATCATGTAGCCCAGTGTGCGGAGCTTAGGAAAAAAAAATGTAACTTGGCACCCGCAGCTTGTCGCTCAGTGTGCGCCTACTGTAATTATTCGCACTGGCGAACGCTATAAATCAGCTCGCTAATTGCAGCCAGATAGTTAAAAGTGAAAATCAAAAGAGCTGTAAGTAACGGGTGGTCAATTATGTATTTATTGCTAATTTGAAATGTACCTACTTCAAACGAACCTTTTCCCATCTAGGTTTCATACATCTACGTCAATTAGAAATGTGATGAAGGTAGATTTGTGTAGACTGCCTCTGTGGCGCAGTCGGTAGTGATACCGCCTGCGGCGCTGGAGGTCGTGGGTTCGATTCCCACCGGAGACAAATATTTGTGTGACCCATAAATATTTGTTTCAAGAGTCTGGGTGTTTCTATGTATAATATATATGTATTTAAATAGTAGTTTATGACACTGTTGCATAATGAGGGTTCTCATAACACGAGTGTGTTTTAAAAAAACGAGCCGTAGGCGAATTTTTTTATAGTATCACACGAGTGTTATAAGACCAAGTTATGTACAGTGTCATACACTACTTTATCTACTCTCATACTATAATACCGGATTTCATTTTGTGATATATAGTTGCTCTACGTTAAATGTAAGAGGAGGTATGATAAACAAAATTGAGGAAGTATGCAAGATGATGAAAGAGAGACGACTCGATATTCTGTGCGTGAATGAGACAAAGAGGAAAGGATGTGACACCACCACACATGGACCCTACACTGCCTACTGGTCGGGTGTGCCTAAAACCAGTAAAGCGTGTCAGGGCGTTGGTGTAGTACTGTCTGCGAGAATGAATGAATGTGTCACAGAATATGAATGTGTAAGCCCAAGACTCCTTTGGTTGAGGCTGAAGGTTGGACTTACCCGCATCTTTGTTTTAGGAGTATATGCTCCACAAGATGCGCGGTGGTGCCGATCTTTACGAGACCAAAGTGAGAGGCAGGCATTTTGGGAGAGCATGAGTGATGTTTTGAGTAAGTGCAAACAAAATGAGAGGATAGTAATGTTAGGCGATTTTAATGGGTGGGTTGGAGTCAAGCGTGATGGGTATGAGAGAGTATGGGAAAGTTTGGTGATGAGCGAGTGAATAAAAATGGAGAAAGTTTGCTTGAAGTATGTTTGGAGAAGAATCTTGTGGTGACTAACACCATGTTTCACCACAAAGATATCCACTTGATTAGTGTTGTGTAGGACTTACAAGAGGCATGACATTTGTCCCGTACAAAACGAAATCATGTAAGAGCGGCTCAAAATTATAACATGTACTACTTCAAATTTTAGGACGCGCTTACTCTTCATACACGTCATGGTAGGTAGCGAGTAAGTGAGACAAATTGTCAGACGCGACACGACGCGTCTTCAATTCAATCGCTCGATCGTTTCTCTGGACCGCGACCGCGCTGTATAAAATATGTCATGAAATAAATAAATGGTTTAAAAAACCCTAGAAAAATACGCTTTTATAATGCACGAAAAAACCAAAAATAAATTATGGATCGTTCAAGTTGCCTCTATTTCTGGGCTGAAGTGTAAACTATGTGCTTTTAGTTATAATATTTGATTGCAAAAGCGTGGGGCGCTGGAACAGGAAAGACTTTCTTGGCGGAAGCTGCATGAAGTCTTGTCAGATTAAGGATAAGGTCACATTTATAAAAGCGTGTTTTTAAATTATTAATTTACACTGTCACGCTTTTATATATCTATTGTGACTTTTACTATTATTAATATCATTTTAAATTTCAGAAATGTATTAACGATGATAGGCTTTAATTGAAATACATAACATAGTATACTTACTTGAAAAGTAAAGTAGTTAATCACGTCTACGCATTTTCAACACCCACTTTTGCCAGTTTTTCGTGACGCCCGCGTAATAGGAGCAAACCTATTACCGTTACGGATCTCTATTAGATAATTCATTGGTAGGTCCTTAAAGTTTCGGCATTCCGAGATATTTAGTACAATATGTAGTAATCACGTAATAGGAATACAAACGCATATATCCCCAAGCGGGTTTTTAACGGTAACCAAAGATATCTCGTTCTCGAACAAGAACTCTACATTTTGCCACTGTTAACGTATTCCCCTCATGTATCTACTTAATTGCCTGAAAGAAAAGGCGTTCCCTTTGGCAGCATAAACGTTATGCTCTTGTGCGACCTTATGCAGCTTTCGCCAGGATTTTTATTATATAAGGATTAGTATTAATAGGAATATGCTTACAAAAAACTCTTTCTTGTTCTAGCACCCCACGCTTTTATAATCAAATATTATAACTAAAAGCACATAGTTTACACTTCAGCCCAGAAATAGAGGCAACTTGAACGATCCATAATTTATTTTTGGTTTTTTCGTGCATTATAAAAGCGTATTTTTCTAGGGTTTTTTAAACCATTTATTTATTTTATACTTGTTAGTCACAACATTTATACCTTAACTAGCTGTTCCCTGCGGCTTCATCCGCGTAGAAGTCGTTATCGCATAAAATCATTACCCTCCTTTCGCGCAGTCAGTTAAAAAGTAACCTATGTCCTTCTCTTAAACTCAAACTATCTTTATAACAAATTTCATCAAAATCGGTTTAGTGGTTTAGGCATGAAAACGTAACAGACAGACAGACAGAGTTACTTTCGCATTTATAATATTAGTAGGGATTTCTGTATTACATGGTGTCTTGTCTGAGTTCGACTAATGTGAAAATATTCCATTATAACTCTAATACATATACATTTTTTGCAGGTACCTATGTCAATATTTACACTCAATATTAACTTCAATATATAACAGGTTTGTTATAACCTTAAACCCTAATCGTGGTCTAAGCTCATTACACGACTTTTCTAACAAATCCAAACACAGCTATGATACGATGTTCAATCATGAAGTTACAGTTCATATCTTACGACTCCATCATCAGATCAGTCTGACAGCACCATATTATTGTATTGTTATCAGAACTACAAACATCTGCCAATTTTCATGACGCTACGATCCTTGGAAGATGCTTAAATTAGTTACCTGAGATTCCATTGCATAGTTTTACAAGTCAATTAAAAAAAGGTTTGTTATAACCTTGAAACCTAAGCCTGGTCAAATTTCATTACAAGACTTTTCTGACGAATCCAAAAACAGATATAATACGATATTCCATCATGAAGTTCCAGTGCATATCTTCCGGCTCCATCATCAGATCAGTTCGACAGTACCATATTATTGTATTGTCATCAGAACTACATACAGCTGCCAATTTTCATGACGCTACGATCCTTGGAAGCTTGTTAAATTAGCTACCTTAGATTCCACTTTTTCCATCGAAGTTACAGTGCCTATCTTCCGGCTCCATCATCATATCAGTTTGACCGTACCATATTATTGTATTGTTATAAGAACTATATACAGCTGTCAATTTTCATGACCCTACGATCCTTGGAAGCTGGTTAAATTAGCTACCTTAGATTCCACTTGTTTTCTGTGCCTATTTTCCGGCTCCATCATCATATCAGTTTGACAGTACCATATTATTGTATTGTCATCAGAACTACATACATCTGCCAATTTTCATGACGCTACAATCCTTGGAAGATGGTTAAATTAGTATCCTTAGATTCCACTTTTTCCATCGAAGTTTCAGTGCCTATCTTCCGGCTCCATCATCATATCAGTTTGACAGTACCATATTATTGTATTGTCATCAGAACTACATACAACTGCCAATTTTCATGACCCTACGATCCTTGGAAGCTGGTTAAATTAGCTACCTTAGATTCCACTGGTTTTCTGTGCCTATCTTCCGGCTCCATCATCATATCAGTTTGACAGTACCATATTATTGTATTGTCATCAGAACTACATACATCTGCCAATTTTCATGACGCTACGATCTTTGGAAGATGGTTAAATTAGTATCCTTAGATTCCATTACATTGTTAGTTACATACACGACGACCTAATAAAAGCTTATTAAAAAAATAACCAAATATTATTTTTAAATTTTAATGTGTAAGGATATTTTTTCCATTAAATCAATTTACACATTACTTCCTACCTACATATCCCCTGGGCGAGGCCACAGGGGCGGCCGTAGGTCTGTTGGGAGTCCCGGGACATCCTTCCGAGGGCTTTTTTTTTTTATCGTGAGGGAAAATCCTCGTAGGATGCTATGCCGGACTCTTACCGACTAAAAAACCCCACGCAGCGCCCAACAGCCTATGGTTGAGAGCCCCGGGTAAGCCCTCAGGAAGGATGTCCCGTGAAACAATCCTTCCGAGGGCTTACCCGGGACTCACAACCATAGGCTGTTGGGCGTTACGTGAGGTTTTTTAGTCGGTAAGAGTCACAGAGATAACATCCATGAGGATTTTCACTCATGTAAAAAAAAAAACCTACCTACATATCTATTTTATTTCATTATTATATTAGGTACTCGAATTGTATTACATAGGTCAATCACACTTTCATTCATTATCATTTCATCATCTATAAAAATAACGTACTAGACACGTTATTTTTATAGATTTTAAATTCGCAACTTCAAATGTAATGCTTCGAGTTGCGAGACACCTTGCCTCTTATGACAGACTCACAACTTCCAATACATTTGTCATTGGCGAACTTCGAGACACCTCGCCTCATTTGAAGTAGGACATTGTACTGGCTCAGTACAAAAATGAGGCGGCTCTTACAAAACTCGCTTTAAAGTCATGTCCTACCCAACACTACACTTGATTACGAGACAAGAAGGAAGTAAGAGGAGCATGATTGACTTTGTGATTGTTGACGCAAGGATGAGAAAGAAAGTACTAGACACTCGAGCCTACCGCGGTGCTGGGATTGACACAGACCACTTCTTGGTTGTCAGCCGAGTAAGAGGTCTGTTTCAGCGGTGGAGGCACCGTGTGCGTGAACCTGTTAGTGTACTAGAACGCATAAAAGTTGAGAATTTGCAAGAGATAGGTATAAAAGAGGAATTTGTGAGCAAACTAAGCAAAAAGTTTGATAATTTAGATGAAGTATGTGAGATTGAAGAATTATGGAAGCCGATTAAGGAAGGACTCGTGGAAGTTGCGATTGAAGTGTGTGGTGTGAGCAAGAGAAGCCAAGGATGTAAGTTAAAAAGAATGACCGCGGAAGTTCTGAAAGCGTTGTCTGAGAAGAAGAAAGCATGGTTGGACTGGCTGGCCACAAAGGCCAATCAAAGAATGCAGAAGGCAACGGATGAGGATGTACGAATGGCCAACGATGAATATAAAAGGTATAAGCGTGTGGCAAAAGAGGTGTTAGAAAGAAAGAAGGAGAATGATAGAGATGAATTTGATAAAAGGTTATCTGGTGACTTCCAACAGAATATAAAATTCTTTTGGAAGTCCATAAAAGCGGTGAGGAGTCCACAGACCACATCACCGCTTAATAAGATCAGAAACCAGGATGGAAGTTTTGTGGGAGGAGAAGAGTGTGTGCTAAAAATATGGAAGGAGTATTTTGAAAGTCTATTTGATAAAGAGGATACGCAAGTGCAAACTCATTTTTGTGAAATGAATGAAATTGGCAATGAAAACGACATTAGTATGGAAGAAATAATGGAAGCATTAAATAGTATGAAACTAGGCAAGGCTGCTGGGATTGATAGGGTTTCCGTTGAGATGCTGAAAGCAGGACGTGGCGTGGTGATTGACCAGCTGTACCGCCTTTTTAATCTGTGCTGGAGGAGTGGCAGCGTACCAAAAGAATGGTCCAAAGCCGTCATTGTGCCGCTGTACAAAGGAAAAGGGTCGCAGCAAGAGTGCAAAAATTACCGCGGCATAAGCCTGCTCAGCATCGTCGGTAAACTGTATGCGAAAGTGTTGATAAAAAGAGTGATGAATGAAAGTGAAGGAAAAATGTGGGATGTTCAAGCAGGATTTATGAAAGGAAGGGGATGCACGGATCAGGTCTTCTCCTTACGACGCATAGCAGAAAAAGTTTTGGCGAAAAGCCAAAAGGTATATTGCGTATTCGTAGATCTGGAGAAGGCCTATGACAAAGTGGTGAGGAATGAACTATGGTCAACATTGTCTTTGTACGGGGTGAGCAGCAGCTTGATACGAGCACTGAAATCTCTTTATGAGGGCTCGAGTGCTTGTGTCAGGATCAACGGAGCTTGCACGGACTTCTTTAACATAGAAAGGGGTGTGAGACAGGGTTGTGTAGCGTCACCGTGGCTGTTTAACCTGTACATGGACAGTTGTTTGAAAGAATTGCAAGAGAGTGCGTGTGGTATAAAACTGAACGAGCTGTCCATCAAATGCCTCCTATATGCTGGCGATCAGGTGATCTTAGCTGCATCGGCGGAGGAGTTGCAGTTGATGGTTAATATTATGCATGAGGCGCTGAAAGGTAGAGGAATGAAAGTGAATGTAAGTAAGACTAAAGTAATGGTTTTTGAAAGAGAGAAATGTATGACGAATTGCCCTATTATTATCGAAGGGCAAAGAGTGGAACAGGTGAAAGAATTTGTATACCTGGGTTCAAAATTTACGAGGGATGGAAAGTGTGACCAGGATATTGAGAGAAGAGTTTTGGCAGGAAATCAAGTGAATGGGGCGATGCATACCTTTATGAGCAGTCAAAACGTGTCTAAGAAGGCAAGAGTGGCTGTGCATAGGGGTGTGCTTATCCCCACACTTATGTATGGTAGTGAAAGTTGGGTGTGGCAGAAGAAGCATGAAAGTAAAATTAATGCAGTGGAAATGAGAAGTCTGCGAAGTATAGCTGGAGTGCAATTGATGGACAAAGTAAGAAATAGCGTGATTAGAAAACAATGTGGTATAACTGAAGATGTAGTGACAAAGATAGAAAAAGGGATGCTTAGATGGTTTGGACTTGTTGAGAGGATGGATGAAAATAGACTGACTAAACAGATCTATAAGGCGAGAATGAATGGGCAAGCTGGTAGGGGTCATCCTCGGCGTACGCATGGTAACCAAATTGATGACCTGCTGGAAAAAGGCCAGGTCAAGAGTACCCTTAACCGGCGAGCGTGTATGAAAGCACTTATGAAAGTAGAAGAAGCGAAAGTGGTATGCCAGGATCGTAGCAAGTGGAAAGCCATAGTCTCTGCCTACCCCGATGGGAAACAGGCGTGATGATATGTATGTATGTATGTATGTATGTATATAGTTGCTCCTTGATTTCGCCGGTAACAGGTTCATGGTCATGTTTGCCGCAGTTTCCATAATGTCTGGTGGTGTACAATTACCACCATCCTCGCTTTAAGACATGTTTTGACACAAAAAACTAATTTATTTTACAAACAAAACCATAGTTCGTTTAATTTAAATGTAAAATATTGGCGCCAAGAGCAAACATCGATTGCGCATGCAATGCGTGTTTCTTTTTTTTTTCAGGCTGCGGACGTACAATTTTTTTTTAAAGTAGAGGTTCAAACTCCTTTTTCCAGCTGGAGGTTGTTTATGGTGTATCGTAATGATTAAAAAGTTATATTATGATACAGGTGTCCATACAAGACCTGTATCGTAATAAAACTTTATCTACTCTGATACTATAATACAAAGATTATAAAATTGAAATCAATACTCTTATGACAAACATTACGCACAGGCCAAAAAAAAACTTTTATTACGATACAGGTCTTGTATGGACACCTATATCATAATAAAACTTTTTAATCATTACGATACACCATAAACAACCTCCAGCTGGAAAAAGAAGTTTGAACCTATTCTTAAAAAAAAAATTGTACCTCCGCAGCCTGAAAAAAAAAAGAAACACGCATGCGCAATCGATGTTTGCTCTTGGCGCCAACATTTTACATTTAAATTAAACAAAGTTTGGTTTTGTTTGTAAAATAAATTAGTTTTTTGTGTCAAAACATGTCTTATAGCGAGGATGGTGGTAATTGTACACCACAAGACATTCTGGAAACTGCGTCAAACATGACTACTAACCTGTTACCGGCGAAATCAAGGAGCATATATCACAAAATGAAATCAGGTATTATAGTATAAGAGTAGATAAAGTAGTGTATGACACTGTACATAACTTGGTCTTATAACACTCGTGTGATACTATAAAAAAACTCGCCTACGGCTCGTTTTTTTAAAACACACTCGTGTTATAAGAACCCTCATTATGCAACAGTGTCATAAACTACTATTTTTTTGGCCTGTGCGTAATGTTTGTCATAAGAGTATTGATTTCAATTTTATAATCTTTGTATTATAGTATCAGAGTAGATAAAAGTATTTAAGTATTAATATCCGTGGTCTGATACTCGTATTACAAGCAGGTCATTCCTAGCTTACTTTGGGATCAGATAGCGTTGTGTGAAATGTCCGTGAATATTTTTTTATTATTATTATTTACTAGCTGAGCCCGCAACTTCGTTTACGTCACATAAGGTGTATGAAAGGAAAGGTATTTCTTCATCAGAGTCATCAAGCAGCGTCTGAAACTGCCCTGTGAAGGCGTGGACTGAATTGTTTTAAAATAGACTTAATCATTAAGCTCTTTTATGATTAAGCCAACACGCCAGTTTAGGTTCACTCACATTCAAAGAAACCCCTACAATTAAAATTTTCAAAATATCTGATTCTTAAAAGTGTTATAACTCTTTTATTTCTAAACCGATTTACATAAAACAAACGCTAAATGTTAACTGGAGCTAACCTCAACACAATACAAAAAACTGCATTGCAATCGGTTGAGCGGTTACTGAGATTAGCGTGCACAACCGTACAGACAAACAGATATACAGACATACAGACAGACAGACAAAAATTCTAAAAATCATTGTTTTGGGTTCTATTGCGTTCATAAAGCCCCCCTATAATATTTTTTCTTATTTATCTTCCATGTACAGACAGCGACCTGTTACGATTTTATTATATGTATTGATTGATTGATGATATTGATTAGTATATTGTCGTTGACTAAACACGAGGTGTGTTTTTTTTGGGGGGTGGACCTACATTATATTCATCTTATAGTGCTGTTGTAAGCAGTATCCATAGTCATCAAGAAAGGCATGTATCTCCACTCTTGGAACCTAGCGACTGACTGCTACACTGTCTACCAAGCACGGGTACAACTCACGGTTGGCGGCGACCAGCGCGGCGGCCCGCACGGCGGCGCTGGCCAGCGCTTCCTCCACCCGCTGCTCGCGACGGACCAGCTCCAGGGCTGGAAGATTTGTGGCACTCTTCGAACCTTGCAGCTGCAACCAAATACCTTTTACTAACATACTACACTTTTACCACAAATAATATAGTACCTACACAATGTATCCACTTTACTTTTAATACCTGTAAGGATACATTTTTAATAGAGTAAATAAATAAATACCTTCTTTCGGCTACGCACATTCGGGCTCAAACAAAAATCGCAATATTAAAATCCTTTGACCTCGTGTCCGTCAACTCAGTGAGCGGTGTCCTATGTGTGCGTAGCCCGAACCCACTTTGTATGTATATTATCTTATGTGCTATTACCCCTAGTACACTGTGTTTAGACAAATATGTGCTTCAATGCGATTGGTTAGATCGATAGACCCAGATTGTCATTTAAATTATTTTTATGAAATTACTATACACAATTTTTAATGTGTATGCTTTTAACGTGTTGAAATCCCACATAGATGCCATGACAGTTTCCTACCGGCTAAAACCATTCAGCACCCTGCAACTGCCTACGCGGAGCCCCGGGTACGCCCTCAAAATAAACAAACTCCCTTACCAAAGTCAATATTATCAACTTTGCTCTTACGTTGTTTAGCATCTCCTCAAGGTACCCAGCCTCGTTGTCGAGTGCGTCTGCGGCGCTCACGAACTGCAGTCGTCTCTGTTTGTGCTCGTCGCTCTCGCGCGCGGCGCTCCATCTCTTCTCTGCTGCTGTCACACGATTAGCGTTATCTGTAGAACAAACGTTTGGTCAACACTTGCTGATATTGATATTTAGGGTTCCGTAACCAAAAGGTTAAAACCAAAACCTTATGCATGAGATTTCGCCGTCTTCCTGTATGTTACCAGCCAGTATCTCATTAACCATGATAGCTTAAAAGTTAAAAAAAAATCTCAGACGATGAATTTCTGTTAACGCTATAACAACAAAAAATAAAATTAATGTTTAAGAGAGGCTCCCGTACAACAAAAGTATTATTAAAGTTTTTAAACTCACACGACTTGCACTGCACATTATTGATCACGGATCTTTTTCGCGTAAACATTTAAACTTTTACTCACCTCTCGACTCGTGACCACGGCTATTGCTACATGGCCGAAACGTCGAGCGGTGAGCAAAAGTTTAGATGTATACGCGAAAAAGACCCGTGATCTATAATGTGAAACGTATTATTTTTGCCGTCTTTGGCACGGAACCCTTAGTGTATGAGTCCGATTGGCACTTGGCCGGTTTTCCTTTTCCAGAGTTGAAAGTTGCCGAGATTTCGATTTAGGGCTCCGCCAACACAATACGAAACTAAGGTGCACGCAGGCGTTGATCAAGCTTACAATAATAACGAATACGCATCTACGAAGTTATGCGGCTACCGCACTGGACGCTTAGCCTAAAAACATTAGATGAGGAAGATATCAAGGCAGGCCATACCGCAGTCGGCCTCAGCTCGCATGGCGTCCAGGAAGCCCTGGGCGAGGCCGGAGTGGCGCGACGGTACGCCATACGTCACGGACGTTCTGTCGGAGCGCACCGGGACTGCCGGCTTCTGTTTTTGCTTGAGAGCTGCATAACAACAGTTAAGAGAGCTTTTAAATAAAATAAAATAAAAATTCAGTTGTCTAGACCTCATAGCACAAGCTTATAATAGTCTGGTTCATCTAGATGGCGTCGTGTGAAAATGTCATAAAATATCTTTTTATACATCGTTTCCAGTCGGGGGACAACAAGCGTTACTTCTAGTTTCTAGAATCTAAACGCGTTCAAATCATAGCGCCTTCACTGAGCAAACTTCATAAGCACTGAGCAATTCGATGCCGTGACGTCCATCTTTCCAAGGCATTTTATAAATCACAAGAAAAACAGAACAAAAATTAAGCCCCGCACGCTGATATTGAGCTTGGCGGCCATCTTGGTGACCACTTGGTGACGTGGACATACGTCGAGCCGTCAGTACTAAAAAAATACCGTACGCAGCTTCGCGAGGCCAGCGCGCGCTCGCGCTACGTCACGATGACGTCACTTAGCTGTCATCATGACAAGGTCAGCGCATTACCTACTTGCGAGGCTTATACATCGTACATTTGGTGTTCCTCACAAGAACGGTACTATCACCGTATAAACCTATATGACTTGTGCTGCCGAATCGCGCTAAAATAAAACTTTTATTGAAGCAATAAAGTAACAGTTACCTCTCCTTTCCTGCAGATCTTCGTCCTCGGGCGCCACGAGAGTGACCAGCTTACCCGACGCAAATGCAAACTTAGCTGCAGACTCGTTCAATTTCTGCAAACATTATTACACTTGTCAATCAATCAACCTATAGCAATGGTATCTCCCAATGTATTCCGCAACATAAGGTCCGGCGCCAAACGCACCCAGTCTTTTCCAGGTCGTCTAATAACAATGCACTCGTACAGACATACACCACTGCCACCCGAAGCTGAGTATGTGGCTTTCAAAGCTCCGGTTCAGTTTCTTGCTGCGCCTTCCGCAAGGTTTATGAACTTGAGACCAGGTCAGCAGTCATCCTGACGCCTACCCGGAACAGTAAAGATAGAAAGGTGGTATGGAACTAACCTTGGGATCGTGAGCGTTGTCAAATATGCTGCGGCCGGCGTCATACAACTCCTTGAGGTTCTCGTGCGTCTGTTGTTGGATGGACTCGCTCTTATTACACGTTAAAGTTTTGGTTTCTGCAAATATTACATACAGTTAATTTAATAATTTCAGTCATATTGAACTGTCAAAACTTTTTGAAGTAAAAGGTAGGTACGTAGTTTGCCTGTCAACAAAGAATGGTGATCAACGTACCTTGCAACACCTTGGGCATGAGCTCAGAGATGGCGATGATGGACCGTTCTGCTGCAGCGTAGTCGGGGAACTTGTGATCTGTATCAACATTCACGTGAGACTTTGTGATTAGAGATGCGGTACCAATAGAGTTTGAAAAGATAACATATTCCAGTAGTTTTTGTCATATGTGACGTCCTCAAAAGTGTGTGTAATTTTTAAACTTCGTAAGCTTTGATCAGTAAAGTACAGAAATAAAAAATATTACTTAAATACGAGTATAATATAGTCTGCATTATGGTCAGCGCCAAATTGGCGAAAGACAACTGGATTAAGTTTAACACCGACGACGGGCAGAAGTCTACATAACAGTGGTGATAATTAACCCTTTGAATGAAAGAGTTTTGTATATTTGACTTTTCAAGAAAATCGCAAGTAGTTCGTACATTGGGCTATTCGATAAAGTAGCGTTTCGGCTATATAACCTACCAGTTAAATAGCTCTTCGATAATTTAGCGTTATAGAAATGATCTTCTCAAATCTGTTTTAGATTATGAGCAGGAAACCCCTCAGTAAACCCTGGGACATCCTTCCGAGGGCTACCCGGGACTCCCGGCCATAGACTGTTGAAAAGGATTGTTGCTTTAGTCGGTAAGCATCCATGTAGGATTTCCACATGAGAAAAAAACAACCCCTGAGTGTACAGTAACAGTAAGTGTGCGTACCAGCGTTAGCAGCGGAGAGTTCGGCCACGGCGGCGTTGAGCAGCGCCAGGCGTCGTCCGAGCCGAGCGCGCAGCTCCGCCACCTCGGTCGTGGACTGCTTCGGGCACTGCGCGGGCTGACGGGACAAAGGGTGCGTTAATATGTCATTTTAGCCGGTAGGAGTCGAAGATTTAGTCGATAGAGAGAAAAATCACACGTAAAAAAGGTAAATAATGGTATCACTTCTGGTAATTTTGACTGTCTCTGTGGCGCAGTCGGTAGTGATACCGCCTGCGGCGCTGGAGGTCGTGGGTTCGATTCCCACCGGAGACAAATATTTGTGTGACCCATAAATGTTTGTCTAAGAGTCTGGGTGTTTCTATGTATAATATGTATGCATTTAAAGTATATAAGTATTAATATCCGTGGTCTGATACCCCATAACACAAGCAGGTTAATTCCTAGCTTGCTTTGGGATCAGATAGCGTTGTATGAAATGCCCGTGAATATTTATTTATTTATTATAATTAATCCCACTTCTGGATTCCGGTTTCAATCTCGAAACCGAAGATGACAAAAAACCATCTTTGGCACGACCAAAAAAACGCCTAGTTCCAATCGCGCCAGTGATATCGTCAGTTATGTAGAAGACACGTTTGTAGTACCTGATGCAGCAGGTCCCCGGCGCGCTGCAGCTGCGGGGCGGCGGAGGACACGCTGCGGATGAACTTCACGCGGAGCGCCTCCTGCTGCAGCGGCGCGGGCGTCGACTCACCGCCTGTGCGCAATCACAAGTGTTACACTGTATTGGGACGCTAAAATTCCTACTTAATATTAGAAACGCCAAGAAACTCTGTCTGTCTGTGACATTTTCACGCCTAAACCGCAGAACCGATTTTGATGAAATTTGATATAGAGTTTGAATCCAAGCGAAAGATATAGGCTACTATTTAACTGACTGCACAAAAGGAAGGTAATGATTTTACGCGATAACGACGTCTATGTGGACAAAGCCGCGGGGAACGGCTATATTTCGACAATCTCAGAGGAATCCAGTTAAATAGAGTATTTCACGTTTCCCTTCCACTATTTTACGTTTCCACGGTATGGAACCCTTGGGCAACGAGGCGATTCACACTTGTGTGGTTTTGTTTATTATCATAATAGTGGCAGTAATAAGCTTTGAAATCGCCAAACTGGTGAGCCGTAATGCCGTGGCTAAATGCACAGGCGCAGGTTGTGACTGCCTGCTGTTGAAATAAAGCCTTCAACTTAGCTTAACGACTGCCATTTTACTGGCAACCGGGACCAACGGCTTAACGTGCCTTCCGAAGCACGGAAACACTCAAATAAATGTCACAAAGTGATCACATGGATGGTCACCCATTCATGGACCGGCCATAGTGAAAGTTGCTTACTGCAGTGATCGTTTACAGAACACTGAGTCCGCGGGGCCACGAGCGCTTCTAGTAGTACTTCGTACAGCCTATTTAAGGTTCGTTAACTATAAAAGATGATCACACCTGGCGGACTGTTGGGAAATAGTTGGTGTTCAACTAATTGCATACGCCTGTGATTACTCTCATACATGGAACAGAACTCGTTATATGATCATAACCAGACAACGCAATAACGCTGCTATTTGCAGCCCATAAATGATGATTCTTCAGTCGCCACGCTTTAAAATAGATCCAATTCTCTCACCGCTCGCTTGCAGTAACTCCTGTAAGCTGTCATCCAGATGTCGATGCGCGTCTCGCACCTGCTGCCTCTGGCCAGGCTTCAGGTGAGGGTCGCAGGAGTCCACTAGTTGTGAGGCACACACCTGGAGACTCGACACGGCTGACTGCAGCGCCTCCTGGCACTGAGGGGAATGGGAGCTGGGCGATGTCACCTGTGATAGGAAGTTATATGTAGATTTCAGTATAACGAGAAAAAATTTCATAAAAGGTAAACACAAAAGACAGTGATGTTAAAAGACGAAAATATTTTTACGCCACAAGAATATCACAAACTCGAACCATAATATTGGATGAATGAACAGAATAGATCGGCTCTCAAGTTGCGGAAGAAAAAGAAAACAATAGCCATTACAATAATATTAAGGAGCCCTTCAGCCTATTCCTTCCCTGTCCTTTTCGATCACGAACAGCGCGTGAGGGACAGAGGTATCACTCCCATATAGTGGAAACATTCTTTGCTAGAGGAAACTGGTTCAAAAGATCATTTCTTTATTTATCATAGTACATAGAACGATCTGTCAGTGTACATGTTACCCTCCTGCTACTCCGCATCTTATCGATCTGCTGGTAATATTTCTTAGACAAATAAGCAGTACCATTGTATCAGTGTTTCCTCCCACTATTTGGTAAAAAATTCCTATTGTGTATACATGAACAAATAAGGTTTGCGACTACCTGTAGTCCAAGAAGGCGATGGCAATTCAAGCGGCAACTATTTAGCCACATATCTACAGTACGGACGTGGTTACCTGCGCGACAGCCAGCATAGCCTGAGCCGCGGCAATAGTACTATCTGCTTGCGAGCGTAGAGGAGCCGCCGTCTCTTTGGGTAGCTGGTCCAGCAGCGCCTGGATGCGGGACACCAGCTCGGAGGCGCGACCTTCTGATGCTGCCGATAGATCTCTCACCTGGAACATAATACATTGATTTTATTTACAATTAAGATACCAGCAGGCAATGTGTGATCTCCTCATTTCATCATCGGTATGACAACATACCATTGTTTCTCTACCAGGATCAGCTGCAGGATCAATGGATGACATCAGCTGCCCAGACGACTTTGAGAACTGAGTCGCTGCCTTGTTTAAGTCCTGAAAAGACGTCAAAAAATTAGTTAAGTTCATTATAAAAATACAAACTTGAAACATCCAATCATTCAGAGATATTTCGTGATCTTTTCATTTCTTTCTACACATAGAAGGGGTTGTATGGATATAGATTCTGTAGCTTAAATAAATGCGGTGTTCCATAGAATAGAATATTATTTATTTGCTGAAACATGGTGGTTATACGTGTTACAGTTCAATAGGTTTCACATGTTTCGTCGGTGAGTAGTCCGACAAGCAAAAACATAACTTAATAGCTAGACATTAAAAGGAACACATTGCATGCAATTGAAAATTTTATGATAATAATATTGAAGTTAATGATTGACTCACAATGATGTTATAATGTCAGCTACTAAAATACAATTACAATAAATGACACACACAATAAATTCACAATAATGTCATTTTTTTTTATATGTCCTGAAATCAGGTTTGACAAATACAGCTAGGCACAAAACAGTCGCGCAAAGATTATAATAGTTGTCAAAATATGATATTTCAAATGTCCTAGGATCAGGTGTGACACAATACAAGTTGCAACAATAGAAGAAACAAAGGAAATCAGTTTAAAGTCAACATTAACATTGAATTCCCGAAATAATGTCATGAATACCTATTATATAAACATTTCATTAATATCATAAAAACATTTGTCAACAAGCCACCTGTGGAGGTTAGTTTTGAACTTGTGAGTCGGTAGTTGCCTTATTGGTTTGGGTATTTTATTATAGATTTTAATTGCCATTCTTTCGCAGTTTCTTTGGCACAAAGTGGTCCTACAAAGTTTTACCTGCAAACATGTTGGATCCCGGTATTTAGCTCTTGAATTGGGGTTATTCTCAAGAGTGCAAAACAAAGAGCTGTGCTCTCTAACAAAACATCCTATTTGATATTATATAAAGGCTTGCCAAAGAAAGCAATTTATATTTTTTAAACAACGGTCTACATGATGTGAAAGGTGCAGTCCCACATACCGCTCGAAGACATTTCTTTTGCACAATAAATGCTCTGTTAAAATCGGTGGAATTTCCCCATATTATGAGCCCGTACCTCAGTACCGACATGACATATCCAAAATATGCTGTCATAGCAATTTTTTGCCCAGATGTACGTCTTACCCTTTTTAATGCAAAGATAAATCGATTGAGTTTCTTACATGTCATATCTATATGGGCTTTCCAATTGCAGTTTTTATCTAATTTAATACCAAGAAATTTAATTTCATCAACATTTTCTACAATTTCATTCCGACATGTCAAATTTTTATTCAAATATTTATTTTTATTATTATAATTTTGGAATTTAATAAATTTAGTTTTAGATATGTTGGCATATAAATTGTTACATTGTAACCAGTTTAATATTAGATCAACTTCAGATTGCAATAGGTGTTCGCATGACAAGCTTTGTTCCTTGTTCGCCATAATCACAGAAATGTCATCGGCAAAGAGAATACATTCACTTTTCGTTGCAGTTGGCAAGTCGTTAATGTATATTAAAAATAATAGTGGTCCCAGGATACTGCCTTGGGGCACTCCAAAGTTACTGTATTGGGCATTGGATTTATGTGTAGTCAGATTGAGTGTGCTGCCATCAATCTTACTAACTTCTACTTACTGTTTTCTACCTGCAAGGTAGCTACTGAGCCAATTTAATCCTGTACCTCTAATGCCATACACTTCCAGCTTATTCAATAGTAATTCATGATCTACAAAATCGAAGGCCTTACTCATATCGAAAAAAATAACAGAGACCGGGATGCGCTTATCAATAAATTCAACCACCCTGGATATGAGCTTAAAAGTAGCCAGTGTTGTAGATTTATGTTTTTGAAATCCGTGCTGTTCAGGTTTAATAACATGAAACTTATCAAAGAAAGCGATCATGCGATTATAACGGGTGTTTTTTTTAGAGGTATAGAACTTTAAGTTGGCCTAGCTGTTTTAACCGGCGGTATTTTTGTCAGCTGTAAAGTGATTTATGTTTAGTATGGTTTGGCATTTTAACATAAATAGACTGAAGCCTGAACAATGCTTCCAAATTGTGAAAATTTATTTTGAAAATCATGGTTCTTTCCGAAATGCGTATCGTGATTTTCATAAGCGAATTTTCTTTAGCGGTGCAGCTCACTTTTGGTTGAATGGATACATCAATAAACAAAACTGCCATATTTGGGGTGATGATGATCCTCAAGTGTATGTTGAGACACCGTTACATCAAGTAAAACTGACTGTGTGGTGTGCTTTATAGGCTGGTGGAATAATTGGTCCGTACTTCTTTAGAAACGATGCTGACCAGAATGTTACAGTCAATCGTGACTGCTATAGAGCGAAGATTACTGACTTTTTCGTTCATCAATTGAACAACCATGTTGTGCAGGAGTAGTGGTTTCAACAAGACGGCGCAACATGTCACATTGCTCGTGCCACAATTGATTTATTGAAGGAAACGTTTGGTAACCGCATAGTTTCACGTTTTGGACACGTGGATTGGCCTCCAGAGTCGTGCGATTTTACGCCACTTGACTATTTTCTGTGGAGATTGTGAAGTCGCTCGTCTACGCCGATAAGCCCGAAACGATTGACCACTTCGAGGATAACATTCGGAGCGATATTGTCGCTATACGGCCACAAATGTTGGGAAAGTCATCGAAAATTGGACCTCTAGATTAGACTACGTCCGAGCCAGCCCTGGCGGTTATATGCCAGAAATCATATTTAAATTATAATGCCAGAAGATTTCCTTTCGAATAAAGTCATTTCCATATCAATAAAAACAATCACCTTTGTTTTATTCCATTTCAAAGTTCTATACCTCGAAAAAAAACACCCTTTACATTGCTCTCTCAAAGACTTTGCCAAATATCGAAACTAGAGTGATAGGTCGATAGTTATTTTTTTATTCTATCTTGTTGCCTTTCTTATGGATTGGCTTCACTAGCGACAACTTTAGTTTCTCGGGGAATACTCCTTCCGTAAGAGAACGGTTTATTAAAAAATGTAAAACGGGAGATATTATTTGGGTACACTTTTTAAGGACATTTGTAGTGACCCCATCTAAGCCTACGGCATTGGTATTGTTTAGGGACATCACAATCTTTACTACATCCGCCTCCGATAAAGGGTGCAGAAAAATTGTTGAATTCACCCGTTCTATCTGTGTCATATTGATTTTTTTTTCTTACACCATGAGAACGATTTCCATTAGTCAATCCAATGAAGAAGTTATTGAATACCTCTGCCATTTCAGATGCTTCTGTGATAGTTCTTTTATTTTCAGTAATCTCTAGTATTTCGTTAGGAGTGTGACTTGCATCTACCCTATCCCTAATGATGTGCCCATGTCGCTTTACATTTATTTTTTGATTTCTCCAAGAAGCTACTATTTACAATTTTTTTCGATTTATTAATGCATTTTCGTAAAATATTGCTATATTTCTTGTAAACTGTCTCATTTTCTTCCGTTTTTTGCACAAAGCATTTATATTTTAATTTTCTTTTGTGCCTACCCGTTGAATGCCGCATGAAACCCGAGTTGCCAATCTCCCGAACAGTCGATTGCTATGGCAACCAGGGCGGCCAACTTTTTTCGTTTGGTTCTCCTCGCACATTTTTCGATATCTATGGCTGTATGGTCGCGGGTCTAAGTCTTTCTGTATAAATTAATGTGTAGAATTGGTTATGGTACTGAATGAGAGAGCTTGCCGAGTGAATGTAATGAAAAAAAAAAGTCGAAATCACGATTTTATCGCTGTCATTATTTATTGTTTGTTTGGCGCCGTTCCTAGAAAGTATTAATACGATTAATTTTTGAATATTTTCGTTTATTCTGTTTCAAATATTGTTGTTTTGCATTTAAAAGTATCATGTCATGTTGTTTAACAGCTGTGATAAATATTTTCAGTGTAATTCGAAGTTAAATTTGTAAAATTTGATAAAATAACACGCGAAGGTCACCATTATTTTTTGTTGTTGTTTTTGTTGTGCAGTGCTCGTATTTAACCGATATTTGTTGAGATTTTCTCAATAGAAACTATAATCTTTTGTCAAAATACCATTTAACATTTAACATATGAATAATTTATGTGAAAATCAATAATAAAAATGGGGGGTTTTTTTTTTAATAATTTAAGATTACATAGCCTCGATATCCCCAAAATAAACAAAAAAATAAACAAATAAATAGGCAGTAATATTTTATTTTATTTTCGGAGATTTTATATCTACGGATTATTATTTTTTTGGTGAAAGTGAATTGTTGATGTGTATATTTTGTAAATAAAATAATTTATGTCAGAAAACTGCTTTTTATTTTGAATTACATGGTAAAATCTGAGAGTACTCCTTCATTTTCCCCATCCTAATTTTCGGCCAAATATCATAAATCCATTACACATGGGGTGTTCTCGGATTTAGTGTAGTTATTTTCGTCAGTTATCCAGCATGATGAAACAGTAAGTATTTATGTAGTACGACTCCTGTAAAAGAAATAAGGATATATTGTGTGACGTCCGGCGTGCAGCCGCCGTTCCCGCCGGTGGCGTGGGCACCGCCTATGGATACGCCGGCGTGACCACGCCACCGGCGGGATTGAGCGGCTACTTGAATTTCTAATACCTTTTGTAAGCCAAAATATTGTCAAAAAAGTATACTGAACTACTTTAAGCCAGTAAAAGCTAATCTGAATATATCAGTACCACAAAGTCCTAAATTAAACTCGGACCCACACTGTTCAAGTTTTTTTCGTGCCTAATCAAATTATACTGCTGCACCAAAACATAAATGGTCTTGTAGGAAAATCAGACTTGCTTACTGTGCATATAAATAATTTATCGGAGGAGGGTAAACCTGTTGACATTGTTTGCATTACTGAGACGAATATGAAAAAGGGTGACCATGTTCGTCTCAATCTACAAAACTACCATTTAAATGCATATTATGCTAGAAATGATAGACATGGAGGCTCATGCATACTTTTAAGGAAACCTATGGAAGGTCAGCAAATTAATATAGAAAAATGGTGCGTACCGAACATTATAGAATGTTGCGCGGTGGAGCTGCTTGATCCTCCTAATATTGTCATTGTATGTATATATAGGCCCCCTCATGAGGCCAAGGAATACTTGTACTTATTTCAATTGAATCTTGATAATATCTTAGATTATATTTGCCGTATTCGTAAAAAGAAAATTATATTATGCGGAGACTGTAATGTGGATATATTAAAGAAAACAAAAAAGTCTCAGAATTTTCTAAATACTTTAGCTAGCTATGGATTAACAATTGGTGTACGCAGGCCTACTCGATTATGTAAAGGAACCTGTATTGATAATATAATTCACAATATCAAAGGTAGTAAATGTGAGGTAATTGAGTTAGCTATGTCTGACCACACTGCTCAACTTATCAAATGTCCTGTGATAGAAAGAAGCACCCTTCCATACTGGTTTATTTTAAGACGGAATTATTGTAAAGAAAATATCTCGAAGTTTAAGGAGTGTTTAGCGGGTCTCTCATTTTCTGATGTGTACCAATGCAATGATTCAAATGAAGCCTTTAGGACATTTCACGAAATTTTTCAACAATTTTATAGCATATGTTTTCCCCTTAAAAAAGTTAAAATGACCCCAGTAAGGAAACCAAGCTGGATAATTAAAGGGATTAAAGTGTGTTGTAAACGAAAACGAGCTATGTTGTGGGAGTTTCGAAGAATGCCTAATCCTGAAAACAAATTTATATATAAATGTTACTCTAAAAGACTAAAAACCATAATTCGCTTGACACAAGAAGTACAAAATAGTCACCATATAAACAAAGCTAAAAATAAGAGCAAAGCCACGTGGCAGATAATAAATAAAGGCAAAAATAATAAACCCATAGAAACAATCAATAAAGTCACGTTACACGGGAAGACGTAGATCATGAAATCCTGTTATTGAAACTGGAAAAGTATGGAGTAAGAGCCAACTCACTAGATTTATTAAAATCTTACCTTACTGGAAGACTACAGGTAACCACGATCAAAAATATTTGTAAAACCTCGAAAATTGAAGTACACTATAAATCCAATCCAAGACTTGTTAAATATGGTTTTCCACAAGGTAGCATTCTTGGGCCACTATTGTTTTTGATATATATAAATGACCTTCCAAAAACCATTAACCAAAACATGATATTATTCGCTGATGACAGTACGGCTATTTTTGCTAACAATGACAGACACATAAATTTAGAAATTGACATAAATAAATCACTCAAAGAAATAATTAAATGGATGACAGAAAATAACTTAAACATAAATTTAGGGAAAACTACTTACATGACATTTAAAAACAAAAATTATATTTGTGACAATCTATCACTGAGTTACAAAAATGAAATAATAAGTGAAGTAAACATAACTAAATTTCTTGGTATCCATATTGATTCAGATTTAAATTGGAAAACCCAAATCGATCACATTTGTAACAAATTAAACTCTTTTTCTTATGCCTTGTTTATGCTCAGAAAGGTGGCAAACGAAGAAACTCTATTAACAGCATATCATGCAAATGTTGGTTCCATTCTCAGATATGGCATTTTATTTTGGGGTAACTCAGTCCATAAAGAACTTGCCTTTAGGGCTCAAAAAAAGTGCATCAGGAGTATCTGTGGACTTAAACAGACTGATTCTTGCAAACCCTCGTTTGGTAGATTAAGAATACTAACCCTGCCGTCTATGTACATTTATGAAGCCTTAATAACCGTAAGACAGAACATAAAGAAATATAAAACCCAATCGTCTAAAAGACATAGAAGTAAACTGCACATAGACAGGTGTAGGACACAACAATTCAGGAATAGTGTATTTGGAATGAGTGCAAAGCTGTATAATAGACTGCCAGGCTATATTAAATCATCGGAGACTATCAATCTGTTCAAAGACAGAGGTCGTGAACTTCTACTTGTTAAGACATATTATTCAATAGAGGAATATATTAACGATAAAAATTTATGACATTTTGTTAGCAAGCGTTTGTTTATTTATTTTGGATTTAATAATGTTAATTAATTCTAATAATTGTTTTAAATTTGTTATTGACATCTAGATGAATAAATTTGACTATTGAATGGAAATTAGTTTAATAATTACAATAATATTAATGATACTTTGTTTTAGATGTAAGTAAAACTGAAATTTGTATTAATGAATTTGACACATAAGAAATTTTGTACCTAAAAATATTATTGTACGCCGGTAAGGCATGTTATGGTAGATCATTAATTGTAAATTTGTAACATCTTAAAAACCTGTAACAAACAATGAATAAATGAATATGAATATGAATATGACTTTAACTGACCCACAGTGCATAGCTCAAAATTTTAATGATTATTTTATTGACGAGATAGAAAGTTTAAAAACAAATGACAATACTAAATATTAAAAAATTGACATGAATTGTAAATCTATATTTTTGACACCGACAGTTTCCCATGACATTGTAAAAATAATAAATTCATTAAATAATACAAAGAGCACAGGGTATGATAGGATTACAACTGTTATTTTAAAATCAGCGGCAGTTATTATTGCTCCAACTCTGAGTCACATTATAAACAAATGTATGGAACAGGGTATATTCCCGGAAGACCTAAAACTGTCCATTATCAAGCCCTTATACAAGAAGGGTTGCAGGGAAAGTTTTTGCAATTATAGACCAATAGCACTACTCTCAATATTTGCAAAGATTTTCGAGAAAGTTATCTATAATTGTTTGTACTCATTCCTAGAACAAAATGAGATTCTAGTAACTGAGCAACATGGGTTTAGAAAACGAAAAAACATAAATATGGCGATTTACAAACTTAATGAAACCATTATCACAAATATTGACGTAAGGAAACCTGTAGCAGCTCTGTTCATAGACATGAGCAGGGCGTTTGATTTTGTCGATCGTACGAAACTCCTAAAAAAACTAGATAGATATGGAATCCGGGGTAACGCTCATAACTTATTAAATAGTTACCTAACAAGCAGAAAACAATTAACCACCATAAGTAAGGTTTGTCCAACATCAAAAACTGAAAAAACATATAGGTCAAATCAAAGGCTCACTAGGTACGGCGTGCCCCAGGGAAGTATCTTGGGGCCATTGCTATTTCTTCTCTACATCAATGATATGCCCAGTTGTACACGACACCCTATGATTTTGTTTGCTGATCATAGCACTGTGCTTTTTAATACAGATGACATTACAATAATGGAAAATAATATAAGAGAATGTTTAAACGATTTAATTGTCTGGTTAAATGCAAATAATCTGAAATTAAACTTTGACAAAACCAAAATCATGACATTCGAACAAAGGACTAATCACAAACAAATTGACGTAATTATAAAACTAAAAAAATAGTAGAAGCAAATGTCACAAAATTTTTGGGTATCTATTTGGATAGAAATATGTCTTGGGAGACACATACAGAGATGGTTTGCAAGCGTCTTAGTCAATGCTCTTTTGCATTGTATAACCTCTCCCGGGTGGCACATCAGAGAACCGCGCTTGCAGCATATCATGCCTTTGTCACATCAATTATAAGACATGGCGTAATATATTGGGGGCTGTCAACAAACATGGATGCGGTGTTCATAGCTCAAAAAAAATGTTTTAGGGCCATAAGCGGCATCAAAAGAACAGACAGCTGTAAACCTTTCTTTCTAAGTCTTGGTATTCTTACATTGCCTAGTTTGTATATATTTGAAGTTTTAATGTTTGTCAAAATTAATTTTCATCTATTTGATACTCTCAACAGCTCCAGAAATCGGCACAAAATCCACTGTAGGCCGCACAATAAGGAAATTTTTAATAAAAACTTTTTAGGAATGGCACCTAGAATATACAATAAGTTACCAAAATCAATTTTAGTTATCAAAAATACAAACTTATTTAAAAAACAAATTTTTGTTATACTGGTCAATAAGGTATATTATACAGTAAAGGAGTATCTCGATGATAATGATCTATAAGTTATTGTGTAGCTTATGACATAATGGTTTTCTGCTGTTGTGTACGTAGAGTAATGCACTGTAAGGATTAATTGTTTAATAATTCGATTCTGTAGACATTTCTATTTGACTTCAAATACGTAATAACTGACAATTTGTATCTGACCTAATCTGAATACTTATTGACATTCACAAAATCTGCATGCCTGAAGCGGTATAACATGTAATGACTATAACATTGTATGACACCTTAGATGTATTTAAATTTGTAACATGTTTTTGCAATAAATTAATTGATTGATTGATTGATTGATTGCCATTTCACTACTTTGTCTTTAGATGTATATTTTGTCTTTTGTTTAGGGAAACATAAGTCATATAGCAGACAGAATGTATCATGGAACATATTAAAAGCGCTATCAAAGTTGTCCTCATTTATAACTTCGTTCCATGTCAGAGCAGAAAGACATTCATTAAATTTACTTATATTATATTGATTGTAGTTTCTATTTTCCACATACCAATAGTCGCACCGCGTCATATGGCTCTTACAAGGTACTCTTAAGATTTGTGCAGTGTTATGATCAGAAAGAAATGTGTTAAATGTGCAGCCTGTAGCACCATCCATATTACAAAGGAAGTGATCAATGCAAGTTTTCGCTCTTGTCGGCTGTGTAATGTGCAGTTTAAGATTATAATTCAATGTCAGACCAATGTGAATCCAAGACATTGACGAGTGTAAATTTGATCACTCAGGGCTCAATAACTGCTTAGTAAATGATAAGATAGCTTATATTAGCTTTAATTGAATTTAGGCTAGATGGTGTTGTGTGAGAATGTTCACAAATATTTATTTATTTATAGTTCGGTAAAAATTGGTATCAAATCTATGTAAGAAATTTTAGTGAGAAAGAAGTATCATTAGCCAAATAAAACAAGATTGTCAAAATACACTCTACCTGAGGTTGCAGTGAAGTGCCACAGATGTCTCTGCTGGCGTCGCACAAGTCCCGCACTTGCTGCAGCAGAGCCTGCTGCTCGGGGCCTGGCTTGGTGCTGGCCAACGTCGCTGCGTCTGGAATACGATAAACATTTTACATGCTCCTTGCGACCAATGGATTTTAAAGCTTCGTACGGACAACGCATACATGGGTACGTATGGTGGAACGCGCCTAGAACGCCATGTCCATACTTGCAGTTACGCGTCAAGTATACGTAATACGCGTAACTATAGTATAAGTACATGTACCTACATACATGTGTCCGTACGCAGCTATAAAGTTATCTTTATTATAACTACAGTCTGCAGCGTTGTAGAACGTTGTGTGAAGACAGTTACTAACCTCGCACCAGTGCCGGCATCAGCGCAGTGATGGTGTTGATGGACCGTTGAGCAGAGGCGTAGTCGGGGTGTGAGCGGTCTGAAGAGCATCAACAGTTTGTTCAAGTATAAGCACTTCCACGTTGTTATATAGATACAATATGTTTATAATGAAAAGAAGTCGAATTCGCACTATTAAATTGGAGGACAGGACAATTATTTAAAACAATTTTACGACGATTCTGTGGGTTTATAATAGAACAACTTGGCTGCGAAATCCTAAAACTTCGGGCATCGGACTACTGGTTGACAAACATACGTTATGCATAATACCACACATTGGTAATAAATTGCCCAAAGAATGTAAAAAGTTTAATTAGAATCTCCGTTTAGAAGTTTTGTGCAGCACCTAACAATACGTTAATAGCAGCTACTTACACCTCAGTCAGGATTTGAACGGACGTCAGTCTTGTCAAATAATATAATTAACATGTACAGAGTCTAGTTGAACAAATACAAAGCAGCGATAGCTTATCGAGGTAGAAAATGGGCGACTAGGTACACATACCAGCGGTGGCGACAGCGAGCGCGGCGACGGCGGCGTTGAGTTGCGCCAGGACGTCCGCGAGGCTTAGTTGGAGCGAGCGCTGGTCTAGTGGCGCCAGTGTGAGCGGGTATAGCGGCTACAGGTGGAAGGAAGTTATTACAGGTGAGCTCATCCACTACACACGCAACATAAACAACTATTGTTGCATATTTTACAAAAAAAACACTACTTTCATTCTGCTGCGGAAACTTTGATAGGCAGCGCATTTCGATCGCAAGTTAACAGCACAGTATAGTACTTAAGTACAGTATCTTCCTACATCACTAGGCTAGCTATGGCTATTTGCGACAGATGTATTGGCACCTAGGTATTAGCCCCTCAAGATGGCAGCCAATCGCAATATCAACGTGCGTAGCTAGTATCTGGGAGTCCAAGTCAAACAACAGCACAGCCGCACTATCTTTTCTCTAACTTTTCAATAAAAGTACATGCGCATTAAATGTGTACATAGTTACACTTAAGCTATTATAATACCTGTTTGAGTAGTTGTTGTGCGTCGTCGAAGCAGCTGTTGGCGTCGTCCACATCGCTTGCCAACTGCTGGCGCTGCTTCTCTTGTTGTCTCGGAGGCAACGGGGCACCTGGGTTTCAGAGCATAATGTTGGTACATATTGAATTTTGTGAGTAATTGAATGACCCCCCATTCCCTGCCCTCTTGTATTCCGTGCGTCATTGTGTTACATACATATCTCACAAACGGTTTGACCGATCCGAGCACTTGATACGGCATTATTGTTCAGGTCAATTAGGAGAGGTGCAACGGCACGGAAGTCACACGAGGTCATTTACATGATGTTGTTACACCTCAGGCAAAGCTCCGCTAGTTGCATTGTATTATTGTCCAATTTGTCGGGATTCGAACCCTAAACCTCAACACTTACTACTGCGTCACCAAAACGATCTTAATTATCTCTGTATGCTTTACAATGAATACATGGGACTTAGATTCTCTCGTAAAATAAATATGTAGTAAATACACCAACCCAAACTAGTTTACACTTACCACCAGCATACAATAGCTTGTTCAAGCTGTCGTCCACTTGTTCATGTGTATCCCGCATCTGTTTCCTCTGGGGCTCCTGCTTCATGTGAGGGTAACAGGCGCTTGTGAGGTCGTCTGCGGAATCACGCAGTTTCTCCACAGCCGAACTTAGCGCCATCCGGCATTGTGGAGAGCTGATACTTGGCGCTGTCACCTGGCGGGAGTCAAAGTGTATTATAGTATAATCAAAATCAAAAAATAATTTATACAAATAAAATAACAATATCGTGATCAACAACCAGCCGGAACCCTAAGGATACTCTTATATAATGTAATATTGTGGTCACCATTAATAAGAATTTCTCAACTTCGATCTAAAAATTTGACTTGGAAACATTAGCGGATCGCACGAGTACCGTTTTTGGTTCAATACGTGCGTGCACTAACCTGCGCCACCACAAGTAGAGCTTGCGCGTGGTCGGCCGCCCGAGCGCCGCGCAGGTCTAGGTCAGTGGCCGTGTCGCCGCCCACCTGCTGCGTTAGCTCCTGCACTTGACCTAGTAACTCAGACACCAGGCGCCCGGAGTTCGCTGCTAGCTCTACCACCTGGATATAGACGATTGTTGAATGTTGATGATTAACAAACTTTCAAAAAATATTGGAGAGCTGATTGATAGAACTACACAAAAGATATTTATTATGTGCAAAAATACACATGATACTCGTGTATTAATTGCATAACTGTGTGCCTGTCGCGGCGACACGAACAACAGAAAAAACAGTGAGGTGCCATGAAGGCTTCCTTTGAACATCACCTGCTTTTTTTTTTTCAATTTTATGGTAAAAATGATAACTTTTGATGTAGTATAGGGCAGGGGTGGCCGACTTCATTTGACCCGAGAATAAAAGCTGTGCGATCTACCAATGGTATTGACGAATTCTTACTCATGTTCAGCAAATGAAAAAAGTGTAAGGGAAACTGGGGACACTTGATCCCCCTTTTGTTTTTTATCCCTAATTTCTATATTGAGTATCCTTTTAAAAAACCGTTGGTACTAAAATACGTGAAATTTATTTGTTTATAATTGCTGTAAGAGCCAAAGATATGAATATCTAAATTTAGTAGTTATTTGACTAAAATCAATAATAAGGAATCGTACCATGTGTCCCGTATATACGTAAGACTTGATCCCCCCTGTCTGGGTGACTTGATCCTGGGGGATCAAGTCTCCCATATTTAGGGTCACATGATACCATTACTAAGGAGTTAAATAAAAAATGTCTTGTCTGTTTATTCATTTTCGAAATCACATATTTCTTCATAATATCTAGGTATATCACGGTTTATTGGGAGCGCTCGTGGCCCCGCGGTTTCAGTGTTCTGTAAACGATCACTGCAGTAGCGACTTTTACTAAGAGCCAGTCCTTGGATGGGTGACCATCCATGTGATCACTTTGTGACATTAATTTGAGAGTTTTCGTGCTTCGGAAGGCACGTTAAGCAGTTGATCCCGGTTGCCAGTAAAATGGCAGTCGTTAAGCCAAGTTGAAAGCCTTTTTAGGCGGCTTGAAATTTTTTTACAGCAGGCCACTCCACAACTCGTTTGCTCCACCGACCATCGGTTCTCCTACAGAGATGTGGCCAGCCCACTTCCATTTCAAGACGCATGCTTCTGCGAGCTATGTCGACCACTCTAGTTCTCTAACGGAGAACATCGTTCCAGATTTTATCCCTCAGAGACATCCATAGCATAGCTCGTTCAATTGCTCGCTGTGCGACTTTAAGGGCATGGACTAGCTTTATTTTCGTTCCCTGGCACCATTTTTCGGGCACCTTCTCTGGTTTTGTAGGCTCTTGGCATATTGTTCTGCAATGAATTGAAAAAAAAAAGGTACGGGACACTTGAGCCAGGTGGATCAAATCTCCCCTAATAAAGTGTACCAAGTATACCCTGAGCTATTTGAGGTTATGAACAAAAATATTTTTTTATTGTCTATAATATTACCACTTTATTACGTAATGAATGGCTAATAATATAGATAATGGCTCGTATTAAATGCATACAAACTTAAAAGACCTATTTTAAATAACTGTTTGGTCACAATAAAAACTAATCAAAATTTTCTTTCTGCCGCAACAATTACTTACTCGCCCGCCATTTGCCAAAGTGTAAAATATGTTAGGGTTATCATCTTTAGAAAGTTATCGTGTACCATATACAATCGATATTGCCACTATAAAACTAAATAAGACTTATACAGGTTCTGTAAGTCTAGTGTACATAGTCTCCCGTAAGGATCAAGTATCGACAGTTTCCCCTATATGTGTAACCTTTACGCGCGATTGAAGTAAAACTTCTTTGCCATTGACGGCATCAAAATGTTATATTAATATCATTCATTCGAATCTCGAATATGTAGCGGAAACGTAGATTCCGCTATTCAAAATTCAAATAGTAAGCGTTACTTCCGTCAAAAGGGAAACCAAGACCCTTTCCAGACCCTCTGGGACAGTGGGAACGCTTTAGGACTTAGTTTGCCCTAATCATAAGTTAAGAGACCTCCCATGGGTTCTGTTCCAGGGTCTCCAGCAGCTCTACGCGGGTCAATCACTTACCTCGTTTTATGGCTCTTTTAGCCTCCTTGTACCCCTCGGATGCCTCGTAGGTATACCAGATTCCGCCAGAGCAGGTTACGCACGCTATGCGCAGCTGCGCCACTACCGGCGAGCACTCAGTCCCGGCCGGTCAGGGTCTGACCCCATGTTTATCAGGAATTCTAGCCCAATACGGCTTTGAGTTGAACTCACGATGAAAGTCTATGACCCAAGACAAGATGTTAAGATTGTTCTTCGAACAAATCTTCAAACAAACTGTCACAGTCTGTAGAAGTGTAGAGGAAGGAAAAGGGATTTATAGCTGTAAAGGCAGGTTTATTGCGGATTAGATCGCGGTCGAGATCAGCCACAAGTTGCCATCTCCTTTTCTTAATGTCGATCCGCCTGCCGAGCCCTGGTATAGTTATCATTGAATAAATGACACCTACAATACAACAATAAATTAGAATATAACTATTAATAGTTTTCTATGGTTACCTGTTGTTGTCTCCCTTGTAGCGGTGCAGGAGCCGCGTCGGCCGCCAGCTTACTGCTCGCTTCCGAGAACTTCAGCGCTGCCTTACTCAGCCCCTGCAATGACACAAAGTGTACCTTGAGTTACATTTAGTTCACGTTCTCACTTCCCATGGGAACTTATTTCCGGGATAAAAAATAGCCTTAGTGTTATTCCAGACTAAAATCTATCACTGTACAAAATTTCAGCCTGGTCTGTTCAGCCGCTAAAGCATGAACAGGGGCGGCTTAACCTATAGTAAGAAGTAAGATTATAAAGATGAGTAGTCATGGTTGAGTTGTCAACATTACCTCCGACTGTTGTGAGTCATCGCAGATGTCCCTGGTGGCGTCACACAGGGCCTGCACTTGCTGCAGCAGAGCCTGCTGCGCGGGACCAGGCTTGGTACCGCTCAACGTCTTTGCGTCTGGAATATATCAAGTGTTTTATGTGGTTTATCATAACAAGCCAGTTCTCTTTGATGACTACAGTCAGTTACTAACCTTGAACCAGTTGTGGCATCAGCGCAGTGATGGTGTTGACATCTCGCTCCGCCGACGCGTAGTCGGGGTGTGAGCGGTCTGGGAAACATTAATGATTGCGGTATAAATATAAATGATGGAATATGTTGTTGTATTTTTTTAAATTTAGATTAAGATTTATAGATGCTACAATGTGAATCAATATCCTATACAATGTAAAAAATGTTTGTGATAGATAAATAAATAAATAAATATAAATACTGCTACAAGAAGACTGTTCAAAAAATCTGAAAGAACTTAGAATTTATTTATTTATTACACGTAACAGATTCCATCCAATAAAAAATAATACAAAGAGAGAATAAAAAAATATCCCTACTTATTTACACAATAAAGAATCCATCTATGAGCGGTTTTCCATCGGCACAACACTACGACAATATTATTATGTCAATGAAAGAAATGAAAACAAATAAAATTAAATTGTACAGCACTTCACCTCCCTTGCACTGAAATGAAAAATACGACTGTCGATGTCGTGTCGTGTCAATGAAGTACCGCCCAGTACACGGTATTTTTCTAAAGAAATGTAAATGAAGTTATAAGTGGATACCCGCGGTGGCGACAGCGAGTGCGGCGACGGCGGCGTTGAGTTGCGCCAGTCGGTCCGACAGGCGCAGTTGCAGCGAGCGGAGTTCCTCGGGCGGCAGAGTGGACGGGACTAGCGGCTATACACAACACAATTTTATTGCACACGAATTGTAGGTACACAGCATTAATGGATAAAGTAAACAGTCTAGTAATAACTTAGGTTGAGTGTTTTTCAATTTTTAAATATGTTCTACAAGTTTTCAACAAATAATAATCTTTCCTCTTCATAGTATTACTAAAGAGAATCGGTACTTGCAACAGCAAAGACCAGCCATTTATTGAACATAATCAGTAGCCTATTCTGGTGAAATTTGTAAAGGAACTTGTAAATTGTTAAAAAAATCTTTCTACAATACACACACTTTAGCAAGGCTAACCCTCAATTCGACTGATCTGCAAACTCAAAACTCAAACTCAACTCAAAAAAACATTTATTTCCTATTACTTAGGCACTTGCGACACGTCAATGAATTCAAAGAGAAGATCAACACGTCAAGAAGAGAAACACGTCACTTCAAAGAGAAGATAAAAGCGAGTTACCTGTTGCAGTTGGTGCTGTACATCATCGAAGCAGCTCTTGGCGCCCGACAGCGTCACCGTGAACTGCAGGCGCTGCTTCTCTCGTTGTTCCGGAGACAGCTCCACAGGAAGCTGGCCCTCTACACAGTTTCATACAATGGATTCAACTTACAACCAATACAATATTATTGTGTCTACTTGTTAGCCGTCGAACGTAATTCTTCTCTATATAAATTTTGCCTGTGTCGAATTGCATTTAAGAAAAATGAGCGGTGACTGAAATTGCGTAATCTTCCTTTGTCCGAAGCAAGAGGCTGGCTTGAGGACACTTTGCTCCACACAACTAGGTCGATAGATACAGTACACATCGAACATTATACGGTGGTTATACTTAGGGTGCTTTTTCACCAGAGAGTGCTGTGCTACGTTGATATGGATGCGTTTATAACCATATTCGTCAATCGCGCAACTTGACAATATAAACCGTCAACGTTACATGTGGACCGACGAATGTGATTGGTGGATATCAACTCATCCAAAATAAATAAAAAAGAAACTGGTGGAAAAGCACCCTTCAACTATAATGCCTCGTTTCAAGTGAATTTGTTCAGTAGCTGTGATTTTATGCTTTGCATAAATACTTGCCTGCATTATGATCGTGAATCACTCGCTCCAGTGCTGCCAAGCTTCCTTTGAGGTGTCTCTGAGTATCCAGGACATGCTGCCTTTGAGAAGCTGTCTTCAAGTGAGGGTCGCAGGCATCTACCAGATCAGAGATGGACTCCTGCAGAATGAGCAGCGCTGACTCCAATGCCGCTTGATGATGCGGGGAGCTTTCGTTCGAAGTTGTCTCCTGTACATGCAGTTAGTCTTAGTACGTGTTCCATTGAAAAAAAAAAGGACAGAAAAGTGTTGTAGACTAATGCAAATTCGAATCAGTTGAAGAATATTAAGAGGAATATTTTCTGGTCCAAGGAAATAAAAATGACTTGTAAGATAATTGGGAAGGTGCGCAAATATTTGGTGCACATGACCACACCCGCCCAGAGTATGTGCTTAGTATTAAAGCCTACCATGCCCAGGTGTTTCACCACGTTTCACACTTATGATGACCTTCATAATATCCTTACGTATAAATTCAACTAGTTCATTGTTATGGCAGTGGGACTCAGTATTCAAAAAACACCGAGCGGGTAATGGTTTTATATTAAATTTCTTAGCAAACGACTCCGCTTTATCATTTGGCTCCTGAAGCCCTCAACGGAAACAGGTAACTTCTGTTTTTCGTTTGTACGTAATGAATAGAAAGAGACAGAAGTACAAGAAAGTGCGGCGCGGTCCGGTCGATGTCGCTCAACCGTGCGTGTGCGGTACCTGTGCGTGTGCGGCCGCTAGCAGAGCCTGGACAGCGGCCGAAGTGCGAGCCAGGCGCGAGTCCAGCTTGTCCGCCGCGTGCCTGGGGAGGGGCCGCAGGAGTGCGTCCAGCTCGCCGGCGTGGCCGCAGCACTCTGTCGCCAACTGGACTGTCTGGGGACCAACATGTGTTCCATCAAATAGCTTACAGACACTTGGCTTAATGGGTGATGTTACTTGGTCAAGCGATTACGGAAGGAATATTTGATGTAAGATAAGTCTAAACCAGGTGGATATTGGTTAAAGGATTTCATGCTACCAGAAACGAGAGTATATTAATTCAAGTAATAATTAGCATAATGAATCTAAAATAATGTTCTAATAAAAGTTTTCATATACTCATACCTGCATATCTTTCCTCTGGTCTGCCGCAGGACTCAAGGTAAACATCAATCTGTTTGACGCGTCCGAGAATTTGGCCGTCGCCTCACGAAGAGCCTACAAATAAAGAACATCTCGATTGTTCATTTATTGACATCCTGCCGAGAGCTCAGCCGAGATTCCCAGCAGTAAACAGTAGCACACCGAGTGGTTTTAACTAGGACAGCATGCATGAGGATAAACACCTGTCAAATAAAACGTATGCATCTTGGAACGCCCGAAAGAAGTGATAAACTAATCTAAGTTGAACTATGCTGTCAGTCAGACAGACTGGCGCCGTAACGCGTTACGTTACGTAGCAGTATACCCTCCAGAAGTAATCTCTACAAAACCTGCCAAAGCCCCTACAGCCTACCTCAGGCCGCGGCGTGCTCTCGCAGACGGCCCGGCCGGCGTCACACAGGTGCTGCAGCTGCTCCAGCATGCCCTGCTGCGCGTCGCCCACCGTGGTGCCGCACACCGTCTTGGAATCTGGGAAGTTGATGTGTTGCCACGGACTGAATAAATCATAGTAAATAATCAGGTCAAGTCAAATATTTTTTAATAATTTCCGAACCAGGCAGGAGGACTAAACTTTATAAAGACAGTTCGATAGATCATACTGTAATGCACTGGCCTATCGGTTTTCTTTTTCGCGTTTTCCTTCCTTTTACCCAGTACCCTTTTACCCATTTATTAGTCAGCAGGTGGTCCAATTGCTGGTGAGGATGGTCCAAAAAAATATTATTATAATGAAATATCTGTACAAAATACCCACCTCGCACCAGTTGCGGCATCAGAGCAGTGATGGTGTTGACGGCGCGCTGCGCAGACGCGTAGTCGGGGTGCTCGCGGTCTGGAAAGTAGAATAAAATGTTCACAACTCATTCAACAAAACTTACATCACTCATTGTATGCAAGTACAAAGCTTTTCATTGAAAATAAATACATTAAGTTTCCCTTTCATAGCATACTTAAGCAAGCACGCGCACGCACAAAGAGCGCGTGAGTACCTCACATACACAAGCGCAAATTAATAAACGATAATGCATTCCGTTTTATAAACCCAGCTCCGATTATTTCACCCCAGTGTTCGTAGGTAAGAATCGCCTCCTGGGTCCCCTTGTAGCGTGGGCGTCCTACCTTACATTTGCCGAGGCTCCACTCAAGAACTCGCTTTCTCCATCGGCCATCAATCAGTTCTTCTACAGATGTGGCCAGCCCACTGCTGCTTCATCGCGGCTTGCTACACAATTACAGGTGCTGTAGCGTACAGGAATGTGATCAGATGTTGAGTACGTACCGGCCATGGCAGTGGAGAGCGCGGCGATGGCGGCGTGGAGCTGCCCCAGCCGCCCCGCCAGCGTGAGGCGCAGCGCCGCGCCGTCTTCCTCCCTCATCAGCGCGCATAGCACGGGCTGTGGGGGACACAACTAGCGGTCATTCTAAAATGCAAAAGCTTTTAGCTATATCCGATGTAGCCGAGAAACTTCAACCTAGAATAGATCAACATTCATTACAATCGTTTCAGCATTTCGATGTACCGTAATCTTGGAGTACTGGGATAAAATTTAAAGGAGAGATAATGTAATGTAAACGTGTGTGAATCCACCGACAAAATGCTAGTTGATGCTGTATATTTGTGACAGCCAAATGATACATAATTAATCGAACATGAACACGCAGATAAATACGAACACGGGCACAAACACGAATACACACAAGATTTCACCAGTTGTCCTCTGTTTCTCTCAATATGTGGCAAATAGTCCATAAGTCAATACTGTGTGGAAATGGACTGAAATACTGTATTTTACGACACCTCCGACTTCTCTTAACTATTTCCATGTTAGCATCACAAAGCTTACGTGTCTTCCAAGGCACATAAACACTCGTGAATCATAATCACAAACAGTTATTTTTAAAAAATGCCTAAGAGCTTAATTGCTTTGTACAATAAAGAATGAAGTAATGATGTGTGAACGTTACCCTATTGAGATGTTGCTGCACGTCGTCAAAGCAGGTGTTGGCTTCGGCCAGGCTGTCGGCGAAGTTCACGCGCTTCTTGCTGGGCAGCGGCGGCGGGGGCTTGTCTGGAGACGGAACTTACTTAGTACTGTCCTAACTAAATACATACATCGGTACATACAAAATACCTCCAACTCCAAAACAAACATCACACTCTAGGAGCGTATCACACAAACATCAGTTTCGACTCGGGATTTGAGTTAGACACTAGACCACTGCGCCATCTAAGCAGTTAAATTTCAGTTTTAATAAAGAACACAAAACCATCGCCTTGGTTTTTTGATGATATAACACTAATGTCCAGCATTCTCCCACAATCCTGGCGTCACCACCAATCGGCCGCAATACTCACGGTGCGGCGCCTCCCCGCAGACCTTGACCAGCTCGTCCAGGCTGTCGTCTAGCAGTCGGGCCGGGTACTGCAGGTCCAGCAGGTCCTCGCCCCGCGCCCCCGCGTGCGGCCCACACTCGCGGGTCAACTCCCTAGCGGAGGTGCGGAGGTCTTCTGCGGCCGAGACCAGCGCTGAAGAGCACAGTGGTGATGCGATGGTCGGAGCGGTCACCTGGGAATGCATGCGAGTTATAAAGCACTAAGAGAACACATATTTTAGTGAAACATAGACAAAGCGAAACGGAGATGCCTTGCTACCTCGACTGGCCTTCAACAATTTTATTTGTTGTTCCTTTTCATCGCAACGATAATATTAATGACTAATCGTCACAATATATGACAAAGAGAACAACATTAAAATCAAATGACATTTCATTGAATGGTTCTACAATATTATATAGCAAAAGGATAAGGTCTGCATGTATATGTAAATAGTAACAAATTTAACTAAGTTGCCGGTTGATGGAGCCTACGTCGCCCCACGACGTAATGTGGTGAAAGAATTTGACGGTCGAGAGTAGTGTCAGGGTGGTCCAACGGTAGGGCGTCTGGTCCAGCAAACCAGAAGACGCAGCTTCGAGTCCTGCTCGAGCTCAAATTTTTTTTTCACATTAAATTTATGATTAAGTCAACAAACTAATTGCTTTTCCAAATTATCTCTAGTAAATAGTGACGTCCAATAACGTTCATAACTACTTGTTCGTCCGTTCGTTTAGTTATCACAGTGTGGATGTTATCACCTGCGCCACGTCGCGCAGCGCGTCCGCGGCGGCGGCAGTCCTCGCCCGCCGCCCGGCCAGGACTGCCGCCGCGCCGCTGTCGCTACCGTCGGGTGGTAGTGCCTCGGTGCGGGACACCAGCTCGGCGGCGTGCGCCCACGCTTCCGCAGCCAGCTCCTTTACCTACAACAGAACTAGTAAGGCACTTCCGACACTGGTGTTGTACGAGATAATCCAGAATCCAGCATCATTTCCACACACTAAGCCGCAGCGATATCGCTCCGGCGTCGCACCGCGACCGGAACGCACCGTGTGGCTTTACTCTAGCGGTAGGTGCACACTGGGCGATATGCCTCCCGATGCAGGCGCACACTGGGTGACAAGACGCCGCGACTGTCGCCCAGTGTGCGCCTACTGTAACTAAAGCAATCAGAGACGCTCCGGGAGTGCCGATAAAAATAAAAAATTGAACAATTACGTGCATATTGCTCGAGCGACAATTTTCTTTTAAATTCTCGTCTAGTTACCGCCGAGCAAAATGAACGTGTTGTCATTTTACAGACTTTTATTCACCGAAACTATATGGGTCTAGAGACCATATTGTAAATCATAATTATCGCGTTCGTGAGAACTTATCCTCAGGATAAAATATGTTCGTTCATCTGCTGGAGCGTAAAAGAGGAATAAGTATCCAGACATCCACACTCATTAACATTGACGTTGAAATAAGCTGATTACCCTGTCGGAGGCGGGGTGTCGCGGCGCCCCGTGGCTGATGAGGAAGGCCAGGCGGCCGCTCGCGTCCGCGAACTTGGCCGCGTCCAGGCCCAGGCTCTGCAACACACGCAAACGTAATAACAAAAGGACCCACCCATATTTTTTCATAATATTTAATATAAAGTGAAAAAAGACAACTTGGCCCATACAGGGTTTGAACATTTGCCTAAACCGGGGCAATGCTCTAACCACTTGAGCTAATGGGACCGTAATGAATTAAGTTGAAATTCTTCACCTTACATATTGTATCCGCCATTTAAGAGTATGGCACAGAGCCATATATATCGAGCTACTTAGCTACTCTGATATCAATGAATGATATTGAAACCATTTTTTTAATACAGTTGCTCAAAAAGTGGCGTATTACAGGGACGTATAGCGTTCGGGATGTGGACTATTACACACTCGTGCTTTTTCTTTACCATTCCCGCACTCGTGCGCTTTCTATCCCAATGCCAAAATAATGTCTGTGATTCATGCAAATATTTCTAAAAAAAGATACTAACTTGTTTCAATATCAGATTAAAAGTAATTTTAATTAAAATTTAAGGATAAATTAGTATTAGTTTCGGCCAAATTAAATTTATAAATATTAAAAAAGTTGGCTGTATGAAGTGCACTGCCATAGTCTCTGCTTAGAAAGGTATATATTCTTTTACGGTTGGCGCCATTTTGGATATTCAGGTTTATTGTGTTTTTATTATTTTATAAAATTGCTTAATTTTTTCGCAACTGTATTAAAAATAGTTGTTCAATACAACGTGTGGGACTGTTATTTAAACTCGTTCCGACTGTCTACCCTCGCCTTCGGCTCAGGTCAACACCTGTCGTAACTCGTTGTAATAACAGAAATCCCACACTTGTATCGAAAACTACTATTGTACATTAATTTGATGTCTCCGACTCAATCTATAGATAACATATTTAAAGCAACAGATAACATAAAATATAAGGAAAAAAACTAGTGGAGGAATGACAAATCAAAGTTTTTCAAGAAAGGGGTCGTAGAACTGGCAATAGATAAGTACAATGGGCAAAGTAGATTAGTATAACGGGTATACCACATAAAGTTAGGCTGGCGTAAAATGATTTAGTGAAAAGTGAAGCCCTTAAAGAGCGACCCAGTTACACGTATCTCCTTCACCGTCCGGCGTCCAGGCAGTAGCGAGGGAGTACCTGGTGGAGCGCGGCCTTGTCGGCGAGCGCGGCGGCCGCGTCGCACAGCTGGCGCAGCTGCTGCAGCAGGCGCTGCTGCGTGTCGCTGCTGCGCGTGGCGCCCGCGATGCACGTGTCTGCGCACACAACATAGCTGATCTTTAGGGGATATACTGATCCTTAGGGGCCAGTGCCAGAAAACTCCTAATGTCACCTTCAGGGGCTAACCAAAGGAGACAAGAGATCGAAGAGCTTTTAACGTGATAACGTCTTATAGATCGATGAACGCACTAAAAAGCATGTCTCATTTTCACATTCAGCCTGAGTCAAGTGTGCAAGCGAGAGCGCAGAACAAGCGATAGAGAGGCAAAATCACCCTAAGCGATCGGCTTGTGACGTGTCTATCTCTCTTTCACCTCATCGGATGATTACATTTATGTTTTCTTGTGACGTTATCGTCAACCGACTTCTTTTTCTCCGAAGACATAATATTACATACCCTTTTAAATTTCAGCAGTTTGTTTTAAGTCGTGGCTTCTTATCTGTCGATAGAACGTACACAATAATCATCTCTATGTTAGCAAGGAACAATTGGTACCTTTGACAAACTCCGGCATCAGCTCAGCGATGGTCGCGATCGCCTTCTCTGCTTCCTCGTAGTCGGGGTTCTCACGATCTGCGTCACATTACACAATATTTCATACATACATACATACATAACATCACGCCTGTCTCCCAACGGGGTAGGCAGAGACTATGACTTTCCACTTGCTACGATTCTGGCAAACAACTTTCGCTTCTTCAACTTTCATAAGTGTCTTCATACATGCTCTTCGGTTAAGGGTACTCATGACCTGGCCTTTTCTCAGAAGATTATTGATTTGATCGACATGAGTATGCCGAGGTCGAGCCCTACCAGTTTGCTCATTCACTCTCGCTTCATAAATCTGTTTCGTCAGCCTATTTCCATCCATTCTCTCCACATGTCCAAACCATCTGAGCATCCCTTTCTCTATCTTAGTCACTACATCTTCTGTCATACCGCAATGTTCCCTTATCACACTATTCTTTACTGCTCGTTCGCTCTAACTTTGCCGTTCGGCTCCATACTAAAGTCGAATTTTTGATAAGACGAAGTAAATTGACAGCAACTAATGTCACTTCTTCTTATAATGTTGCATATTTTCTATGACGAAGTGACATTAGCTACTGTTAATTTACTTCGTCTAATTAACAATTCGGGTATACGCCTCTACGCCAGCGGCAAAGTTAGAGCGAACGGGTAGTACTTTATCCCTCAATGTCACTCCAGCTATATTTCGCAAACTTCTCATTTCCACTGCATTAATTTTACTTTCATGCTTCTCCTGCCACACCCAACTTTCACTACCATGCATAAGTGTCGGGACAAGCACTCCCCTATGTACAGCCATCCTTGCCTTTTTAGACACGTTCTGACTGCTCATAAAGGTGTGAATGGCTCCATTCACTTGGTTTCCTGCCAAAACTCTCCTTTCAATATCATTGTCACACTTTCCATCTCTTGCAAATTTTGAACCCAAATATACAAACTCTTTCACCTGTTCCACGCTCTTTCCTTCGATCGATATCGAGCAATCAGTCATACATTTCTCTCTTTCAAAAACCATTACTTTTGTCTTGCTTACATTAACATTCATTCCTCTACTTTTAAGCGCATCGTTCATTATATTAACCATCAACTGCAACTCCTCCGCCGATGATGCCAGTATTACCTGATCATCAGCATAAAGGAGGCATTTGACGGTTAGCTCATTCATTTTTAATCCTTGTAGTTCTTTCAAACAACTGTCCATGTATAGGTTGAACAGCCATGGTGACGCTACACAGCCTTGTCTCACACCTTTTTCGATGGGAAAAAAGTCTGTGCAAGCTCCATTAGTGCAAGCACAATTGTGCAAGCACAATATTTCAGCATTTATCCATTGTGCAAGCACAATATTTCAGCATTTATCCATTGTGCAAGCACAATATTTCAGCATGGTTATAATCACAACTACTCAGCTTGTGTGACATTACAGTAAAAAATTATATTTCAAATCTCGACGTTTGCATTCCTCTAGGTCACCTTTTCATTTTTCCAATGTTTTTAAAGCTTCTCCCAACAAAAAAAAATACAACAAAAAGAATATGCTAAATTGGTCCAGCAGTTCACGTGTGATACTATGACCACGGGGAGTAGGAAGTAATAATAAAATAAGTTTAATACATTAGAGTTAGTGATTCTGAATCATACGGCTTTAATGGAAGAGACGAATGTTTACTAGGAAATGTCATTTGTCCCACTTTTAAAACGGTAGAAGTTAGGACAAAAGACATTTCATCAGTAAATTTTCGTGTAGGCCTTTAAGTCGTACGACCGCGAATCGGCAGCCTCGCAAGTAGCATAGATATAGTTAGTGCAGACCTGCGGTGGCCCTCGCCAGGTTGGCAGCGGCGGCGTTGAGGCTCGCCAGGCGCTCGCCCAGCTGCTGCTGCAGCGCCGCGCTGGCCGTGCCGTCCATCATGACGCAGGGCGGCGGCTGCAACACACGGGCACCAGTGCAAGGACAGTCGTCGTACGACACCTCTCTACTCACATTAACGATCTCAACCAACTCTTGAATCAACATTGATGAGTATTTTTACATACATACATACATATTTATGGTCACGCCTTTATTTCCGAAGGGGTAAGGGTACGCTTTTTACCGGCCATAGTGAAAGTTGCTTACTGCAGTGATCTTTTACAGAACACGGAGTCCGCAAGGGCACCGAGCGTTCCATGAGTATTTTCAACGATTAACGGATATGCAAGTACTGGAATGACAATCAAATGAACTACAAAAACGCTTAGACAAGAAAGTCAAAGCGCAGCTGTACCTCAGCCAACCCTCCGACCACGCAAGTTGCATGCAATTGGCCAGGAACCGTATAGAGGCCAAGTTTTGGTCAAACTCCAGCGGCCAGTCGACCAGTTAGCCCGTCTCTGTTCGTTTATTTACTATTGTGGTGTATTGTCCTCTTTAAATGTTTCTACAGATACCTCTTTCATGAGCAGCTCGGCGGCCTGCAGTCGGCTCTTGGCCGCGGCTGTGCTGTTGACGAACTGCAGTCGCTTCTTGTCGTCGGGCGCCTCGCCCGTCGTCGCCTTGTCTGTTTACAGCACGACAAACAGTTCAATATGGAGCCAGAGCAGTGGCCAAAGGATATAGGGCCGCCAAATAATGATTGATTTTATTAGAAAATCTTTTTTATGATATGGGTATGGTAACAATATAAGTGTGATTTCGTAACCGTATGAGTACTTCTAAGGTTGTGATACAATTCATACAAATTTAATAAATATTAAAGATTTTATATGCAATGAATACCAGTGGCACTCCGGAGGTACCGACAGAAGCGATAAGTCAAAGAATAAAGTGTGTATTTTTGGAGCTTGTCTTCATTTTTGAGATCGAAATAACAGTTTCGAATTGAAGGTTTCAAAGTTTTGTTGTTGACACGCACTGTGTTGATTTCAAATGTTTTTTTCCAGTATAAAAATGCTTCGTTAGGCATTTTGTAATGGGAGGAAAATTTGAATAATAAGAATGTTTAATTTTCAAAACACACAAATTATGGCGCCCCTTCACGTTCACATAAAAAAAAAATGCATTTTATCCATATTATAAAAAGTTGAATGTACCGCTGAGATCAATCTGGCACAGCTGCGCCAACTTGTTCAAATGATCAGCCAGCTGTCGCTGGCGATGCTCCAGCTCCTCCCGCTCGCGGGAGTCAGGCCTCAGGAGCGGGTAGCAGCCACCAGCCACCTCCTCGGAGCAGCGCTGCACGTCCTGCAGGGCCGACGCCAGGGCACTCGAGCACGACGCCTCGTCGATGCTGGGCGCTGTTACCTGTCGTTTGGTACATTTTAGGAAACACGCAAGCGTGATGTGTGACTGAGTCGTGCATCGCTACTCAACACAGATGGCTCTGCTACGCGTGGACTGCTTAAGCACGGAATTAATTAGTGCTCAATGGTAGCCAGTAAGTGAAGGACCTTCAACACTAATCGTATAAGCGATTCGTTATTTTTTTCGTGCGGAAATCATCTAGGATTTTACCGACTAAAACCACACGATGCATTGGCATCTGCTTAAGGCCGAAAGTCCCGGGTAAACTCTCTAAGGGTAACCCCAGAGCGCTCGGTAGCTGTTCAGCGCTGGATAGACCATAACCGCTGGAATATCACTCAAGAAATGCTAGGTGCGGGGCTTCCCTGAGGTTTTAAGGACAAAGAATATATATGTAAACGAGTGAGCGAGTGTCGTGTGACGCAGACCTGCGCAGCAGTGACGAGGTGGCGGGCGGCGCGGTCGGCGCGCTGTGCGGCGTCCCGCGCCGGCGCGCCGCCGTCCCCGCACAGCTGCGCGTGCGACAGGAAGGCCGCGTTGGCGTCGTACGTGCGCGCCGCTAGCTCACGGATCTGACACACACACAACACGTGAGAGTAGGTTATTGCTTTATCAATCCAAATTTGGTGCAATGTCTCTTAATTTGTAGTTTCTAAATAGGAGGAAATAACATTTTATCAACAGATTTCTGCCCGCGGGTTCGGACGAGCTTCAAAAAATAAAAATTCCATTTCAAATCCGAGGGACAGAACTACAACTTCACGACGATCGTAAGTGTGGAGATCTACACTTACGATCGTCGTGTAGTTGTAGTTCTGTCAAGTAACATACAATATACAGTACAATATCAAATACAACAAATACTGTTACACATCTTAGGTACTGATAACGTAATTGCCTCGGGTCAACACTGAACACCTCTAGCTATATTACATCCTAATACAATTTCATATTTTATTTATTTATTCATTTATTTATCACAATTGCAAATACAGGTACATAAGATGTCAGGGTATAGCATATGTAACCTCTTCCTCGTCTTCTACTTTTATCAAATTTTAAACACCAAACAGCAACCAACATCATATAAATCTCACCATTTTCTCCTTCCCCTTGTCGGCTCCCGGACTGATGAGGAAGACCAGCTTACTGCACACTGCGGAGAACTTTGCAGCCGACGGCCCAAGCTCCTGTTCAGAAAGTCTTCATTATCTCATACCGTTATGGGGTCACTGAGCTCCTGGCCCGTTACAATGGCATATAAATGGGCCGCTGGATGAGAACCGGGGCTATCTGGTCCCAAAACATCTTATACGCATGGCTGCCATGCTGAGACGATCCAACCCACAAGAATCTTGTTTATAATATTTTTGTAATAAACCGTAAGTAACTTAGCGGCTGACGTGGGACATTCTACATCCTTCATTTCAGTTCAAACACTTCAACAAAATGTATAGTAACGTAAAGAGGCGTCATTTTAAAAGGTAACATGTGACGTCTATCAGTTTTATCTTCATAATGAGAATGATGAATGAGAAAGTGAATGAATCGACACGGACTTGAAAGATATGTAAATTTTAAAAATCATCAGGCGAATCCTTGTCCCATTATTATATTTCTTTAGTAAATTTAGGGAATAAAATAAGACAAGCACATAATTTGACTGTCAAAAGATTGTGTCAAATGTTACCTATTAAAATGACTCCACTTTAGTAGTTCACCTCCTGATCGCTAGATGGTATTTTACAGGTATTTTATAGCAAGACAGGAGTTAGAAAACGTGTGGTACTCACGTCCATAGTGGTCAAGTTGTCGAGCAAGTGTTGAGTGGCCTCTGCCAGCCCCGCCACGTACTGCTTCATGGCGGAGCGCGTGCCCTCGTCCTGGTGCGCGCTCACCACGTCCGCGTCTACAACACACACGCTTAGATAAATGGACTAGTCATAATATAGAAGTAATGACGGACTATTTTTTGGCCAAAATGCGAATGAATGACAGTTAAGTATATAAAACCTACTTAATATTATAAATGCAAAAGTAACTTTGTTTGTCTGTCTGTTACGTTTTCGCGCCTAAAACGCTGAACCGGTTTTAATTAAATTTGGTATAGAGATAGTATGAGTATCAGGGAAGGACATAGACTACTTTTTAATTGACTGCGCAAAAGGAGAGTAGTGATTTTACGCGATAACGACCTCTACTATCTACTATCCACGATAGTTAAAGATACTCACCGTGTGCAATGGTGGGCAGCAACTCGGCGATGGTGTTAAGAGCTGCGGCGGCGGCCACGTGGTCTGGATTCTGAGGATCTGGCAGAACAATTTGTAGTATTGGTAAATAGACTATAATAAGAATATGAACTTAAATAGACTAAAATAAGAAAATGAGTCATAAATCTCAACCATAAATAGATTGAAAGAGTGCTAGTCGTATGCGGAATATCGCTTCAGTTTGTGAGACAACTCCGGGGCCTATCCGTTTACCATGAGGAGAGCCCTGACATCGCGGGGCGTCCCTTCGCCAGCTCTATCCCGAGACTCGGTTAAGGCAAGGCAGAATACCGCGTATTCTATATAAGTCAGTGCGTGGGACGGTTTCTCCCTACGCGGTCGGGAACCCTGCTGTCCAACAGCAGTAGGTACTTCTTACTGCTTAATAGGAACATAGAAAGTCGCAGGCAGGCGGGCATCAAACCTTGTGCGGCGGCGGCGAGGCGCGCCACGGCTCCGTTGAGGTCGGCCAGCTGCTGCGCCAGGCGCCGGCTCGCCGCCTTCTCCTTCAGCTCCGCCATCATCACGTCCTTCGCACCGCCCGGCCTCTCGCTCTACAACAAACATTAAACCGACATGTACAGTATACATGCTAAAGTCGAGTTAGACCTCTTCCCATGCATCATCGTCTCGGCTGCTCCTGCATAGCATGACCCCAAAAAATTAACAAAAATTCACATTACCTATTGTTCATTAATTAGAATTAAACCATTAAACGTGCACAAACAGAACTTTAATAGTAGTTTATCTACTCTGATACTATAATACAAAGATTATAAAATTGAAATCAATACTATTATGACAAACATTACGCACAGGCCAAAAAAAAAGTTTTATTACGATACAGGTCTTGTATGGACACCTATATCATAATAAAACTTTTTAATCATTACGATACACCATAAACAATCTCCAGCTGAAAAAGAAGTTTGAACCTCTACTTTAAAAAAAAATTGTGTCTCCAGAGTAGCGAAAAATCCTAAATCTATGGTCTTCGCAGCCTAAAAAAAAAAAGAAACACGTATGCGCAATCGATGTTTGCCTTGCGCCTTGGCGCCAACATTTTACATTTAAATTAAACAAAGTTTGGTTTTGTTTGTAAAATAAATTAATTTTTGTGTAAAAACATGTCTTAAAGCGAGGATGGTGGTAATTGTACACCACCAGACATTCTGGAAACTGCGTCAAACATGACCATGCACCTGTTACCGGCGAAATCAAGGAGCAACTATATATCACAACAAAATGAAATCAGGTATTTTAGTATGAGAGTAGATAAAGTAGTGTATGACACTGTACATAACTTGGTCTTATAACACTCGTGTGATACTATAAAAAAACTCGCCTACGGCTCGTTTTTTTAAAACACACTCGTGTTATAAGAACCCTTATTATGCAACAGTGTCATAATAGTAGTTTATGACACTGTTGCATAATAAGGGTTCTTATAGCACGAGTGTGTTTTAAAAAAACGAGCCGTAGGCGAGTTTTTTTATAGTATCACACGAGTGTTATAAGACCAAGTTATGTACAGTGTCATACACTACTTTATCTACTCTCATACTATAATACCTGATTTCATTTTGTTGTGATATATAGTTGCTCCTTGATTTCGCCGGTAACAGGCTCATGGTCATGTTTGACGCAGTTTCCAGAATGTCTGGTGGTGTACAATTACCACCATCCTCGCTTTAAGACATGTTTTTACACAAAAACTAATTTATTTTACAAACAAAACCAAACTTTGTTTAATTTAAATGTAAAATGTTGGCGCCAAGGCGCAAACATCGATTGCGCATGCGTGTTTCTTTTTTTTTTTAGGCTCGGAGACCATAGATTTAGGATTTTTCGCTACTCTGGAGACACAATTTTTTTTTAAAGTAGAGGTTCAAACTTCTTTTTCAGCTGGAGATTGTTTATGGTGTATCGTAATGATTAAAAAGTTTTATTATGATATAGGTGTCCATACAAGACCTGTATCGTAATAAAACTTTTTTTTTGGCCTGTGCGTAATGTTTGTCATAATAGTATTGATTTCAATTTTATAATCTCTGTATTATAGTATCAGAGTAGATAATAGTACATTATGACACAAGTTCGGTAAGTTGATAATTACAGCCGAGGCAATATTGCTACAAGAAAGCAGAGGCTGTAATTATCAACGCGAACGTGTGTCATACGACGTTTTATAACACATTTGCGAGGAAACAAGGAAATAAATAAAACGGGGACATTCATAAATTAACAAAAAAACGTAGGTAGCAAAAAATAGCGATAATAAGGCGCGCGGAATTTTACTTGTTCACAAATTAGCGATGCGCGCATCAGCGCTTTCTTTTTTCTTACTTCTTAAGGCAAAGGCACAAAAATAGCCAGTATTACTAATAAATGAAATTAATATTGTTTGCTTTGGTTTCATATAAATGGTTGTAATTTATTAAATTAAACAATTAAATGTTTACTTTACTACCCGTTCGCTTTAACTTTGCCGCTGGCGTAGAGGCATATACCCGAATTGTTAATTAAACGAAGTAAATTAACAGTAGCTAATGTCACTTCGTCAAAGAAAATACGCAACACTACAAGAAGAAGTGACATTAGTTGCTGTCAATTTACTTCGTCCAATCAAAAATTCGACTTTAGTGTGGAGCCGAACGGCAAAGTTAGAGCGAACGAGCAGTACTATATATTTTATCTCCGAAAGTTAATTTTATTCATAAAATGTTGACCACTTTTCAGACATAAAAACTTTTTGCTAAGATTTAAAAAAGGAACCGTTCGTTTTAGACGCAATCGTCCGTTTTACTTTACATTACCGGACTAGGCCGTAATGAGATACATTACGTTAGTGAAATTGGTCAAATAAGAGACCCTTTACGAGCAAATGTGTTATAAACTATTTTATCTACTCTGATACTATAATACATAGATTATAAAATTGAGATCAATACTATTATGACAAACATTACGCACAGGCCAAAAAAAAAGTTTTATTACGATACAGGTCTTGTATGGACACCTATATCATAATAAAACTTTTTAATCATTACGATACACCATAAACAATCTCCAGCTGAAAAAGAAGTTTGAACCTCTACTTTAAAAAAAAATCGTGTCTCCAGAGTAGCGAAAAATCCTAAATCTATGGTCTCCGCAGCCTAAAAAAAAAAGAAACACGCATGCGCAATCGATGTTTGCGCCTTGGCGCCAACATTTTACATTTAAATTAAACAAAGTTTGGTTTAGTTTGTAAAATAAATTAGTTTTTGTGTAAAAACATGTCTTAAAGCGAGGATGGTGGTAATTGTACACCACCAGACATTCTGGAAACTGCGTCAAACATGACCATGAACCTGTTACCGGCGAAATCAAGGAGCAACTATATATCACAACAAAATAAAATCAGGTATTATAGTATGAGAGTAGATAAAGTAGTGTATGACACTGTACATAACTTGGTCTTATAACACTCGTGTGATACTATAAAAAAACTCGCCTACGGCTCGTTTTTTTAAAACACACTCGTGTTATAAGAACCCTTATTATGCAACAGTGTCATAAACTACTATAAAGACCGAAGAACAAAATTAGTAAACGTTCCCGCCGTTATTTAAATTTGGAATCATAAAAATACGTGATACGTGCCATCAACTGGATGGAATGTAAGCCTTTTTCCGTGCCAACTGCAATGCAAGAAACACAATAAAACACCTTTTTCCTAAAATTGATACTTTCATGTAAAAAATCCTTACATATTATTTTCTAGCCCTTGTTTGCCACCTAGAGTAATCATCAGAAATGATAAGGCTAATAATTTGGTATAAATAATTTAGTTGATAATTTCGCGACCCCGGCCATCGGCGCCGTGGCTTAGTTGGTTAAAGCGCCTGTCTAGTAAACAGGAGATCGCGAGTTCGAATCTCGCCGGGGCCTTATGATCACTTTTTGTAGTTTTTGAGTTATATTTGACACATTTTTTTATAGACATATTTCGATAAAAATTGTACTGATTTGTTGTCTTATGTACCAGCGCCAATATAATTCTGATTTACATCACATACTAATCATACCCCGGGTTCGCCCGTGTCTAACTGACAACTAAAATATAGTTCATATTTGAACAATAGAATTCAGAGGGTCGATGTTAATGGCACACGCTCAGAGGGATCTGTAGTTACTATGGGCGACCCGCAGGGTTCGATACTCGGGCCATTTTTATTCCTTATATATTTTATTGACCCTCCCTTTTACGTGGCGAACAACAACAGGATTGTTTTGTTTGCAGATGATATTTCTTTGATTTTCAAAGTTAAAAGACAAATAGATAACTATGACGATGTCAACTACGTACGCAATCTTGAATGAAAGTGGTTTAACACTAACAATCTTAGACTAAATGATATTAAAACTAAACGTATTAAATTGACCTTGTCTAATGTAACACAATCAGAAACCGATGTTTAACATAATGGTCGAGAATTGGAACTTGTGGAATCGACGACGTTCCTAGGGTTAACGGTTGATAGTACTGGTTTACAATGGGGTCCATATTAAAACTAGCTAGTAGATTAAAGTCAGCAGCATTTGTTGTACAAAAGATAAGGCACTTAACTAATGTAGATACGGCTAAAATAGTTTATTTCAGTTACTTTCAAAGTTTAATGTTTTACGGTATTCTACTGTGGGGCAATGCTGCAGATATAAATAAAATTTTAAGTTTACAAAAGCGGGCCATAAGAGCTATATATAGATTAGGTCCAAGGGTCTCCTGCGCGAAAAATTCAAAGAGGTTAATATTTATACTGTGTAGCATCACAATTTATTTTTGAAAACCTTATGTATGTACAAAGAAATTTACATAGTTCGCTGAGTTAAGTGATAGACACAATGTCAACACTAGAAATAAAAATAACCTTGTTGTTTATCATAGCAGATTGCATAAAACGAGCTATTTTTTCATGGGTATATACATAATATGCTTTTACAACAGGTTATGAAACGAAATTAAAAGTATGTCCCTAAATAAGTTCATAAAGTTTATAAAAAGTAAATTATACAACTAGACGTACTATACAATTAAAGATTATTTGCTGGATAAAGACGCCTGGAAATGACCTCAGTTTTGGAACCTAACTTTGGTAATGGTGTCCGAAGTTCCATCGTTATCAAGTACTACCCCAGATACTTCATCTTGGGCTCGATACCGATGCTAACGCGCCCTACCTGTATGCTGGATCCAGTATGCAGCCCCTTCCGATGTCTCAGTGAAAGCGCAGTCTCAGATTTGTGAAGGGCGACCTCCAGACTCAGCCGTCACAGAAGACTTCCCAACGATAAACCCATTTTAAGAAAAAGCCCTCTGAAGCAGTCGTAAGAGGTCCCATACACGGACAATAATATTGATCAATATATATGATTGTTCAATAAATTGACCGTGTAGGGGTAATATTGAGGTTTGAACAATCACTACACAAAACTTTGAAGGCGCTTAAATTTTATTGATCAATATTATTTTCTTGTACTGTATAGTCTTAATATTGATTAATATTTTTCAGATCAGTGTTAGTTGGATATCGGAATTTCGAATTTGGAATTACTTCTTCGTCAGACATACCCGGACGGAAATAAAAATATTGATGCAATGTAATTGAGTCAATATTATTGAAGGTGTGTATTCAAAAGATGGTCATTGATAATATTGAACAATAAATGTATTGTAGGTGTATGGGGTCTCTTAGATGCTGCGTTCCGATTCACGCCAATATTCAGATAGGCCACTATCAGAGGCATGTGGCCCGCGGGCCTTTAATAGTGGCCCATCTGCAGTGTGAGTATAGCGGCCTTAGAAGTTACGTGTGACGCTTTGTCTATATTTAACAGTAGGAGGCCAGTGGCGTCATGTGTCTGCCTACTGTTAACGGAACTTAGAACAAAATGTATGTAATTTGGCTCCCGCAGCTTGTCGCCTTGCATCTACTGTTGCTGCGTATGACAATACAATAGCGGGTACTTACGTGGTGCGTGTCTCCCCTGCCCCAGTTGTCGGTGAGTCCCTTCAGGTTGTCCTTAGCGCCGGCGAGGCTGCAGATGAATCTGAGACGTTGCCTCTCCGCCAGGGGCACCGACTCGTCCTCCATGCCTGCAATCGTGGAAATAAGTTGTATTGTTTCGCGATATCTTTGCTTGATGTTGTGGAGGATAGAATGCGTGTACGTCTGTGTGTCGGGGATGCTGAACACCGAGAGACAAGGGAATATAAGAATGAAGATCATGCTCGAAATTGTTTCGTTGTTATACTTACATTTTATTTGACAACATCAGTGGCGCAATTCACAAGGGACTACCTTACCTATGTTCTACAACTAAAACAACTTCGATTTCACTTGCCAAAATGACATTGCCCTACTAAAGAATAGTCATGGCGACTTATAATGTATTACAGAGTGCATAGTGAGAGCTTTTGCGACCGCCTATCCTGATTCAAAAAAAAGTGTGTGCGTGTAACCTTTACGCGCGATTGAAGTAAAACTTCTTTGCCATTGACGGCATCAAATGTTATATTAATATCATTCATTCCAATTTTGAATAGCGGAAACTACGTTTCCACTATTCAAAATTCAAATAGTAAGCGTTACTTCCGTCAGAAAAAAAAGTTCCCTAGTCGCGTCTAAGTTCTACTTCAAAAATATTTTTTATTTTTTGTGTGCATTTCATAGCAGAAAACGTCACAATGTTTATTCCGCTGTGTTTTGACTCACCAGCCAAATTCTCGTAAGCCTCCTTCAGCCTCTCAATAGCCTTGTGCACGTCCATCTCCTGATGATGTAACTGCTCGCCCAGCGCCTGAGCCCCGGGCTGCTCCGCCTCCACCAGCGGCCGCCACGTGGCCGACAGCTGGTGCACCGACGAGGACAGACCTTCGGCGGCAGCCGTCAGGGCGCTGCGGCAGTGAGGCTCGTAGATTGCTGGCGCTGTCAGCTGAAACAATTGTAGGAAGGTATGAAATTATACACTTTTCATGAAACAATTTGTGCAAAAACAGGTCTTAAAACCATTTTATACCTTTTCTGGGACTCTATCGAATTCTAGGTAGGTTTTTAGTTGACGGTCAAAGCAGTAGATACTGTTGCACAGAAGTCGTAGCAGTGGATTTCTTTGCTAAATTTTGGTACAGAAATAACAAGTGAAGCACTCGTAACCTCTCGGATAAGCAAATGTGGACGTTATGTATGCCTCTACCTACCCCTACGGGGATTAAAGTGTAACAAGTGAAATATTGTTTAGAATCTCTTATAAATTAGCCCTCACAAGATATTAGAGTCGATCAAACATGTACTCGTGGTATTTACCCTAGCACAGGCCAGCAGGTCCATAGCGGCGGCGGCGCTGCGCACGCCGGCAGCGTCCAGCGCCTCAGCAGCGTCGGGAGGCACGCGGCCCGTCAGCTCGTTGGCGCCCAGCAGCAGCAGCGACGTCTTGTCGCCCGCCTGCTTGGCCAGCTCGATGATCTGTCCAACGAGCAAGGCAGGATATTGTACGGAGCTGGCCGAGTTACCACAGGAACATAAAGACGACGGGCTACTCCGCTGTATAATTGTTCAAAACTAGTCGATGTATTTTAGTCCCAAATTCCTTCATTGTAAAAGGTTCGCGAACATGTACAAGAATCGGAAAGTGAAAGTGAAAACGATTTTTGTCACTTTTCAAACTCCACAGATAGTTTCTCTACAAAAATCTGTTGCCTACCTGAAAAAGATTACCTTACCTGAAAATCACTTTAAAAATACTTGACTTTGGCAAACTCTCAAGCCATAAAAACCCAAGAAGATAAGAAAAAGGAAGCTAGTCAGTAGAAGTTCATACTAGCAAATTAATGTATAGCAGTGAAACCTTTTAATTGGCCGTCTTCTAATATAAGCATCATTGTAACACTACTTACTAGCTGTAAGTTTTCCTAAAATGTAATTAATAAATAAATGGATTTAACTATATCGAAGTAAGTAGGTACCTCATTTTCCTTCTGCGAGTTGAGGCCGCGGACGAGCTTGAATATCAATTTACCGCTCACATTCGCATGGTTATTGGACGCTTCTTGCATTTTCTGTAAAAAAATCACAACTATAATCATAGTTTAACCTATCAACCGCTTGTCTGCACGTATGTTGTAATTTAATAATTAAACTAGTATTCAAATATACCTAGCTATTTGCAACACAACATGAAAAAGTAGGCAGGCACAGAAGCTGGCGCGGGTTCCGAAAAGATCCTCGGTGTCATCTCTAGTAACGTCCACTGTAGTCGTTTAAAGAATGTATCCACAGAACACGGTAGTGTTGAACACTCCGAGAGTGGATGCTGGCTGGTACGCCTGAATACCACTATCACCCATTCGACTTGGTACAAAGGCGAGCTATAAAAATTATCCACGGTCTTCTTGTGGTACCTATTTACCTGAACATTGCGCCTACTGAAAAGCACTCAAAGTGGTATGGTGAACAACTCACGGCGTGGTCGTCGGGCCCGGTGAGCGCGCACAGAGCGCGCGTGTTCTCCAGCAGCGCCTGCAGGTCGCGCAGTAGTTCCTTCTGCTCCTCGGGGCCCTTGCTGCTGGCCAGCATCTGCCCCTCTGCAACACCACGGCAAGAGTTATACTCCGAGGCCATGAGCAAAACTTGAAATTGGCATGAGCTGATTCGCCTGAGTATAACCTGTAAGCCTTTAAACTTTGTCAATTTTTCTATTAATAGAAACTTTACAATAAAAACTGGAAAATATTAAAAAAGCCGCCGTGACAGTGTGCAAAACAATACATAGGGGAGACCGGGGCAAGATGAGATACCTAAGAGAAAAAACGACATAAAATGAAAATCGGATTGTTTATTAAACTTCCCTTACAACAAACACAACACCTATAGTTTTAACTAACATAATAATAATATTTTAAGGAGCTAAATCACATATTTTTTTGGCAAATAGTAATTAAATGGCACATTCCAAATATTCCGTCTTGCCCCATGATCGGGGCAAAATGGGAAACGATATGGGGCATAATGAGTATTATGTCAATCTGGTTGGCAGCGTTCACATATTATTATATGCGCAACTTCATCATCCTTGTCTACACATGCGCAGGAATTATGAGCCTAACCCTTGCATATCTTATAAATATATACCCACAATAAATGCAAGGACAATCATTTTCATCATCCATCAATCTCATTGTTCATGAGTTCTGAAACTGCAGGATTTGCAGAAATACCCTTTTGTACTGGAACAAATGCTTCAGCTTGGATCACTTCTGATATTGCTGACCTGGAAAGCGTGGGCTGCATATTTTGATTTCCAGATGGTAGAGAATCAATCCAGGCGGTGTAAGTTCCCGAAAAATATCATTGTAAGCTATAATAGTGGACGATGTTTCTTGGGTTGCCTCTGAAAAAGTTGAGGTCGAAGTTATTATGACCTGAGATGTGGATGCTAGATGCTAGATTCAAATAGTCAGAAGTCAAAGTCTCGGTGTTCGTTGTTTCAGCAGTTATGAAGTCTGCATCTGTAAATACATTTCGTCAAGTGGCCATATACCACATTTCCCAAATCCTGTTTTATAGGAGCCCTATTTTTTTTTGCCGCAATCATTACCTGTACCAAAATCAGCATCTTCATTACATCGAGCCTTTCTCACACGACGTTCCTTTTTAACTGAAAACATAAAAGAAACTTAATATTCAAAAGGTCAAAATACGAAACATTTTACCAACACATATGGGGCAAAACGGGATAGTATCCCGTTATGCCCCGACCTTTTTGCCCCAACAGACATATTTTGCAAATATAACAACAAATTTTAAACTACAAAATAATTCTGAGAAAAAGTAATATCAATTTGTTAGTTTTCCACTACTACAATAAGTGTGCGTCATAATGTTACAATAGCATTGACACTTACCTTAGTGCACATCGATCCAGAACAGAAAACTTCGTAAAAATTCCCATACAAACAGTTTTTGTTTGCTGTGAAGCCAAAACACGAAGTAAGACGCGCACGCCGCTCGGACTCGTGTGACGCGTCTGAATATCGACCGAATGGCGTTGAGTTAGGATCTATTACGTTCACCATTTAGGCACACAAGTATACTTCCCGTCCTGCCCCGAGCTTCGTCTTGCCCCGGTGTCCCCTACTCGTATAAATCGGCTACAAATCAATACTTTTTACACCATTGTAAGATTATTGACTATGCGTTAGATACTGATACACTCGAGAGCAATGAATCCGGGTCACTTAAAGAATGTTAAAAATCTCGGAAACTAAAAATGATAGGTTAATGCAATAAATTGTATTTAATAGACAATGTAATACTCCTTAAATGAAAGTAAAAAAAATATGAGTCACCATACATTTTATTAACACAAAATTACATAAAGAAAAAACTGCTGATCTCTCCTTAAAACAAAAATAGGAAACATGAAATTTTTGAACTTTATTACGATTTTCTTGAATTTTAATACTTCGTATTGCCTTCTCGTGCTTCCATTACTGCGTTTACGCGGTTTGGCATGCTGTACACCAAGTTCCTTATACGATTTTGGGGAATATTCTCCCATTCCTCTGTGAGAGCAATTTTGAGCTCACGAAGCGTGATTGGGGGAGGGTTTCGTTGTTTTACGCATCTGCCTAGCTCGTCCCAAGCATGCTCGATCGGGTTGATATCCGGGCTGCGCGCTGGCCACTCCATACGAGTAATGTTCATCTCTTGAAGGTAGTCATTCACAATCCTACCTGTATGAGGTCGGGCATTGTCATGCATAAATTAAGCATCCTCACCTAAATTGACCATAAATGGACCAACGTGATCATTGAGGATTTCTTCCACATATCTTACGCTAGTTAAAGAGCCGTTTTCTATGATCACCAGCTCTGTGCGACTTTCAGAAGAAATTCCGGCCCACACAAGTACAGACCCACCACCGTAGGCTACTTTTTCTTCGATGCATGCTTGCTTGAATCTTTCCCCTGGTCTTCGATACACTCTGTGTCTTCCATCGTGCTTGTAGAGCATAAATTTTGATTCGTCGGAGAACATAACTTTTGACCAATCTTCAATACTCCAATTTACGTGGCTCTGGGCATACCTTAGTCTCGAAATACGATGGCCACGCTCCAGTTTAGGGCCGTTTGCAGGTCTAAGGGGTTTTAAGTTAGATTCAGCAAGCCGACGTCTTACTGTCCATGCACTTGGGTTACTTCCTCCGAGGCGTCGAAACTGATTGGTGAGTTCAGTTCCTGTGAGAAAGCGATTTCGAAGCATGGTGTTCACCAAGTATCGGTCTTCTCGTGCTGTGGTACACCTGGTTCTGCCCGTTCCTGGTCTGCGTAGGTTAGAACCAGTTTCTTCGTAACGTCGGAGAACTCTTTGTACTGTTGACAGCGACACACCGACAGTCCTGGCTGTATCGCGCTGACTCCGGCCGGTTTCCAGCATTGTAAGTATTCTGGTGCATTCTTCAGGCGTAAGCGACATAATTTCAGCTTGATTAATGAATATAGAGCACTATCAACATGGTTTATGTACCCACATAAATGACAGATTACAAACAAAAGCAACACCAAATGCTGTAATTTCGTAGTTCCATCTTCGAAAGTGGCCCTTTTTCAAATTTGATTTTTTTATGATATAACTTTACAATAACTAAGAAGTTTTAATACCTTCATTTAAGGAGTATTACATTGTCTATTAAATACAATTTATTGCATTAACCTAGCATTTTTAGTTTCCGAGATTTTTAGGATTCTTTAAGTGACCCGGATTCATTGCTCTCGAGTGTATTTACATTTAACGAAACTTGAAAATAAATCACGGGCTAAACTAATAAAAGTCACAAAAAAGAACAAATAAAGAAAATTACTCTTTTATTACCTTACTCAGAGGAAACCTTTTGTAACATTTTGGAGTTTAATGTGTGAGTGTACAAAAGTTAAAAAGGCACTTACTTGTTGCGATCTGTGGCAGCAGCTCATTGATGGTGTTCATGGAGGTAATGGCCGCCGCGTAGTCGATGTTGTCCGGGTCTGCAACCGAGACACGCGTTTAGTTCCCTCTCTACATTTCTCTTTCTCTCTTAAAAGTGCCGTCCGTCATTAGTAACGGAAACCCTTATTAAATCTAGATCGGAGACACTATTCAAAACTAAGGACTGGCTCTTGCTTTTCCTGGGGCTTTATGGTAAGGTAAAGTAGAAAACAATAGAATGGAGCAAATGGTTGATTAACATGAAATAAAGTTTGAAGTCTGAAGAATCTTGAATTAATCCATTTTTTACAAGCAACCGTTTGATGGATATATATAGTAGATAATATGAGACTTCACACATAGCAGCTATCATGTAAAGACGTAGGTAAGTAGGTATATTTTACCATGGTACATGCCATTATATCTTTTTAAAATCATCAGATTCGTCAGTAAATGCAAAGATGTACGAATAATAAGTTAATTTAAAGATCGTAAGACGGGGTGTGTTGTGTGGTAGTGTGAGCATACCGGAGTGCGCGGTGAGGTAGAGCGCGAGCGCCGCGTTGAGCTTGCCCACGTGGTCCTGCAGGCCCAGCTCCAGCTGCCGCACGCGGGACTGCTCCAGCGGGGGCCCGCCGTACCCCTGCAACAGACGAATACTTCTTATCTAAAATCCCCTCTGAAAACTAATTTTGTGCGACTCAAAGTGTCGCTTAGCGGTGTGGCAGTCGCAATGTGATAGCTATATCTCTCTTACCCAATGTAAAGGAGAAGTACATATAACGCGGAACGTCATTGTTCCCGTATAGCGTATGAGCCTACGAGCCAAGGAGAGGAAGCAAGAGTGACAATGAAGCTGCCGCCACCTGAGAAGTTGAGAACTATGCTAGCTTGGAATGAGCACAAAAAACCTTAAGAACTATTCTTCAATATACGTCGAAATTCTGCAGTCTACTACGAGTAAGAGAGTTTTTACGAAAACGAAATCGATGTTTAGTATTTGTAACCTGGTTAAAAATAGAAAATCTATATCTGCTTAAACATCTATTCCAGTCAAACCAACTCAAATTATGTAGCCTGCAAGGATTTGACTGACATCGATTTGATAACAATTCAATTTTGTCATCGAGGAACTCACCAAATTCGCCTTTAGTGAGTTCCTGTGCCATTAACATCAGTTGATAATGTTGATATAAGAAGCGCGCCACACATACATTCGGTAAGTTTTCTTCAACATTGACGTGCATACACTATTGCTGATTACTCATGGGTCGATCAAAGCTTTTGCAAGTTGTTTCACGTTAGTGTTGAATGCTGGGGGGGGGGGGGGGGGGCACGTACCTCGGCGAGGATGCTGGCGGCGTGGTCGGTGCCGGCCAAGGCAGTGCCGGCCGCGTCCAGGAAGGAGGCGCGCCGCAGGCTCTCGTCCATCTTGTCCACGGCGCGGAAGCTGTTCTTGGAGCGCTGGGAAACAAAATACATTGGCATAGATTTGGCTGAAGTCACATCTTCTGTTTTAGAATTCAAATTTTTTCACTTAAATTGTATCAAGGCTGCTACACATGATAGCGGCATATTGCTGTCATTGTGACGTGGTGTGCTTTCAAATACAAAGTCTTCTATATAAACTGAGAATTTATACATTTAATTGATTTCTTTCTTCGTAGATTCCAATAAACGGCACTCACGTTTAGAAGTTGTGTGCGGCTCTTAGACTTGGGGTCTTGCGCCAGATACATCTCAGTCGTCAGGTCCACGATCTTCTCCGCAACGTCCTTCGCTTCATTTGTATCCTGGAAGATAACAACGAACATTACGATATAGTTCAGTACCAGCGCCATACATTCGCACATGCTTCGTAAGTCATACTGGTATTACAGCATGGTCTCATTCAAGGGAGTCGGGGAGTTTATGGCTGCCCTTTAGGCTTATTTTGCCCATTACCCTATGAAAAAAGATGCTGTGATCCCAGATTCTGCATCACATTTTCTAGTCATTGCAAAGACTTCTTCTCCTGTCATGGTATCTATATTTATAATTTAGACCAGCATGGCACAGGGTTGCAGGTGATAATTGTACAGCAGAAAAGTTGGCGAGCCGCCAGACCTTCTTGGTGAAATAAATATACATGCCTGGCTGACCCGATATCTGTCACAACTTTGTGGAAAAACTGCTGTAATAGGACTACGCCGCCGCGCTTGAATCGTAAAGGAAACATTTTTCACCATAAGTTCAAACTAGAGTACGCCTGCAAAGACTTATGAAGGTCCTTGAATACTTATAATATTAGGTAGGTAAACAAAGCGCACTCACGACGTGTCCCGGCGCGACGGCGTCGGACAGCTTGTGGACGTAGTGGCTCAGCTCCTGCATCTCGTTCAATAGGATCTGTCGCGACTCCTCCACCGTCTGCTCCTCCGCTATCGCCTTCATTCCTATGTACGTGGAAAAGTGAAAGAACATTATTAATTTATTAAGAGATTCAGGTGGTTAGTACCTTCATCAAGCGCGTCGGAGCTCATGAGTCATGTGAGGTACATACTAGCAGGTACTAAGACTTACCCACTCCAAGTGGTAGGATGCGGTAGGTCAGAAGGGAGGTTCCAATGGAATTAGCTGGGGTAAATCTTAGCTGACGTATCCTATATACATACGACTCACCTTTCTCGACGACCACCAGGTCGTCTTGCAGGTTCTTTGTCAAGCTCTGGGTGTCGCTCAAGTTCGCCTCGGTGGGTTCTGTAATCACATTATGTTTTATTAAAAAATCACCCCTCGCTTATACCTACCCTTATATCCCAACTACTTATATCAATAGTAGTGTAGTGTCGGGTGTGGGTGTGGGCGTGTAACGCACCTGTGAGCAGCGTGACGATCTTGACGGAGCACGAGTTCATCCGCTTCAGCTTGCGCACGCCCTCCAGCGGCATGTCGCCGCGCTGCGCCACCTCGCCCTTCTGTCACACAACGTGCCCATGTAATACCTATCTACAACACATGATAACACACACACGCATGCTGCATTCACATACCAGAGCCTTCTGCGGGTTGTTGAACTGGTTGGACGCTATCACCTGCTGCATGGTCATCACCTGCGTGCCCTGCTGCGGGGTTGACCCTGGGACACCATTTACATTTATATGGATATGGAGGCTTTTTAATTTACATTTATTTCATCTACAGTCTGTAAATAAACACTGGTCTAAGCGAAAGTAGTATTTACGTAAAGAAAACGAACTTTTATTTTAAAGTCAAGTTATTATTAATTTGGACCTTTTAGTTCTTGTTCTCACTTTCTACATTTCAATCACAACAACAATAAAGTCTATTTTTGTTTACATTACAACAATCAGCATCTTAGTGAACTCACCAATGTCATAGGATAGGATTCTGGAGGGTCCCACGAACGACTCACTGACCAGCTTGCTGGCCTGGTTCTGCACGTGCTGGATGATGCTACTCCTGCCAATGGAACCGAGTATTTAAACTATCATGTTACTAGCTCAGCATGATAATCCATGTTACATGAGAATTTTTTTTTTTTCAAATAACGAAATACTTTTGCAATCTGTTCAGTAGTTTCATAGTACATTATATAAATTTCAAACAAACAAATCTTGCCTGTTTATAATATTAGGGCTTATCGTACTCACGGCGTTAACGGCATTACACACCACAAGCAAGATGGTCCGGTCTGACGGACCGTGGTCCGGTGGTTGCAATTGGGCTGTCGTGTATAGCGCGCTTTTCGCAATGCAGAATTTGCCAATTTGATATGAAACAGCTATAGCCGAGAGTAAACCGATTGTTGGTGTAGTGATGAGTGACGATATCGCATCCGGTAGTGAAGCGTGTAAGAGTTTGGTAGAAGTAGAAGTGTTTTCGACTTAGGTATCTCGAATGCGAAATTCGTATTTAATGTTGTATTTTTTCTTCTGCCGTATAGACGAAGAGTAAGGGTATGCATTTTCCGTGATTCGGCTTGTATAACCAGTAGGTTGGAACAAGCCATGAGGTGGAGGTGGGTTTGTCCTGCCGTATATAGGCCATGAAGGTGGTGATGTAGCCCTCCCTCCTTGTGGCTAGTGGGGCGGGGGAGGGGAGGGAGGTACAGCACAGCTAACACTAGAGGAGCGCAGTACGCACTGTCCCGCGACCACGTGGTCGTGCAGCACGGCCATGGAGTCGCCGGGCGGCGCGGCGGGCGCGGCGAACATGCGGCGACGGATGAGGTCGATGTAGCCCTCCAGGATGTCGCGGATGCGCAGCACGTCCTGCGTCTTGCAGCAGTACTCCTTGTCGCTACGGGAAGAACATTCAGTGAGGATAGTTGATGCTTTTTGTTAGGAATATACATTATGCTAGCAGAAACCAGCAGACGTAAACATGAAGAGTTGCGTGTTCTACGTAAACATTGGCGACGCCGACGGCAATATTAGTGATTTCACAATTGATTTTTCGAAGTAATCCTTTTGGGTTAGCTATCGTAAAGAAATGCCAGAGGCTACTTGACCGCTAGCTACGAAAGTGCTTGACCTAGCTATAATGGGAAGTTACCGAAAAAGTTCAAATTTCTCAAGTATCCTTATCGGAACAACAAATACTACTTCCCAAAGGTTCCATTGTGACAAAACCACGCAACTCTACACCCAACATACTATCGTCGTTGGAGCTATACCTATAGTCGCCAAAGTCGAGCGTGAAGGTCTCGGACTTGCCGACGTGGTAGCTCTTGACGTGCGTGAGCGGCCACTGCTGCAGGATCTCCTTGGTGTTCTCGTCCATGCGCAGGATGGCCTGAGCGTTGATGCCCAGCAGGCGAGGCACCAGCTTCTTCTTGTTTAGTTGTTTTTCCTGTTATATGTTTAGACGCAGTTTAAAAAGAGAACGAATATTGAAATCTTGTGGTTGTTTCGCAACCCTTCTGTGTTCATTTCAAACTAGTTTAATACTACTATGAATGTTATACACAAGAATCAAATAAGCAAGGACCTACAAAACACTGACAAAGTCCCCTTTTGCACCTGAGTGGCATCATCTTGTTGCTATCAACATTTACTTGGTGAGCTTTATTTGATTGACAGCTAGGAGGATCTCTTATAATTTAGCAACATTAGTCGGTATTTTTTGTAAGTGAGTGCCGAACATGCCTTGACCAAGAAGAATGTGACTCCGAATGTGGGCAGGTCGCGTGCGGTCTTGATGTACAGGTTCTTGGCGTCGAGCTGGGAGAGGCCGAGGTGCTTGCGGTACGCCTTCAGCACCTTCTTCTCCACGCCCCACGCGCTGGCGTACGTCGCCGGCAGGAACTCGTTCAAGCTACGCAGAAAGATGGTCGTTTTTGTTGGGTACGGTACCCTAAAATTATTCTTTATTTATGTTAGCAGTGAATTCAGGTAGTTAATAACGGCTCGAGATCAAATGTTCACGGAGTGATATTGTAGACTTACTTCTCAATAAACCCTGGCTTATGTTTCTCCTCTTGGAAGTCTTCGAAGTGGACTTGGCACTGAATGGCCGCGAACTCCACAGCTGCAATGACATGGTGTAGTACGAAATAAATATTTAAATTATTACATAGGTGTCAGTTCTAAGTTTTAACTAACAGTAAGATATAAGGATCTTCTCCCAGGTTTTGTATTTATTTTAATTTTAAGAAGATTTCAACCGGTTACTGCGAAAGGATGATCATGATAACATCTGCTCTAAGCTCAGAACAATTACAACGACCGTTTGATGAAAAGCCATTCACGTTCTGAACCTTAAAAAGAAGAATTTAGGGCTGTAAATTAATGAATCACGCGTGCTGGATAAGTGATTCGAGGAGACTTCCTTTGGAGGTTACTGGCGGCAATACTCACACACACTCAACTCATCTTGGTCCGATTGATTTTTAAACATTACGCTTGCCAAAATGGCGTCACCATCCATGAAAGGATATGGCTATATCTTGCGAATTGATGCATTAGAGCTAAGAAATATGTTTTTTTTTAATATTTAAGCTCGCCAAACTGACGTGGTCAGTCTGGTGGCAAGTCACGGCGGATCTAGCGATTGGGGGCCACTCTCACAGTCCGTAAGACTTCTGACAGTGGACCTTCAGTTGCCCTGTGATGAGCCTCTTCAAGCTCCGCTTGAAGAACCCGGGATTGTATGATAAGGGCAACACGTGTGCGGGCAGGTCGTTCCAAGGTTTTATAGTATGACAATGACAAACAATATTTATAGCAATGATTCTCTCCACTGTGTATGAGTGGCATCTCTGCCCGGCACACGTTGTTCGGGATCGGGTTGATTGTTATAATTCTATCTATATAATGTATTATATATTAAATTTGTGTGATCCACAAATGTTAATTTCGGAGTTTGGGTGTGTTATCAGTCGTCTAAATCCCATAGCGCAAGCATATATTAGCTTAATTTGGGTTAGATGATGTTGTGTGTGAATGTCCACATATATTTATTTGTTTATTTTATAAATTACTAGCTGACCCACGCAACTTCGTTTGCGCCACATAAGACCTGTTCCCGTCGCATTTACTCACGTCGCGTTGCGTTTACTCCCGTAGCGTCTCGTCGCTAATATTCAATACTACGTGAGAGAGAGAGAGAGAGAGAGAGAGAGAGAGAGAGAGAGAGAGAGAGAGAGAGAGAGAGAGAGAGAGAGAAAGGTTTCTCGTCGCGTGTATTCCCGTCGCATTATTTTTAAGAACAATTTCGTTTATGAAAGAGGTATCCCGTGGCATTACTGTAGAAAAAAATTGCATGCTATTAAAATGGTTATTGCGCACCAACCCCATTTACTATTACTGCTCCGCTCCTATTCGTTGTAGCGTGATGCTATATAGCCTATGACACTCCAAAATAACGTAGCTTTCTATTGGTGAAAGAATTTTTAAAATCGGTTCAGGCGATCCCAAGATTACCCCCTTAGAATTTAACAAATATACAAACACACAAACTTTACTCCTTTATAATATTATTATATCTATATATATAAAAATCAATGCCACTTTTCGTTGTAATTTTATAACTCAAGAACGGGCTTGCCTATCCAAACCAAATGTTTAGGGTTTGTTGGGACTATTTAGTAGATGGTTTATGTGAAGTTTGCACAAAATCGGTCGAGCGGTTCTTTATTTATCACGCAAACGAAGTTGCGCGGGGTCAGCTAGTTATTTATATATTATACTAGCTGATGCCCGCAGCTTCGCCCACGATGGCGATGTATGTGAAAAATGATTTTTCCGCTTTTCTGTTGACATTTTTCCTGAATTTTCTTTGCTATAAACCTCACGGACCCCAAGACCTTTCCAACGAATGCAAAACCGTGGAAATCGGTTCGTGTGTTCTGGAGTTATAGCGTCAGGAAGGAAAACCCGACTTATTTTTATATAATAGATTAGTATTAGTAATTAGTATAGTATTAGTATAGATAATATATTAAATTTGCGTGATCCACAAATGTTATTTTCGGAGTTTCGGTGTCTTATTTATTTTATTTATTTATTCATTTATGTACACACTTGGAAAGTAAAATAACAATAATAAAAGGATAAATAGGTACAATGGTACTGCTTATTTCTGTAAGAAATATCTACCAGCAGACCGGCGAGAGGAGAACGTGAAGAAAAAGGAAAAGATCAAGAAAAAGTGTGTTTACAAAACAGGATAGAACTAACATAACACACAAAATAAAAGATAAATATTATTAACTGTATATAATACATATATAAATAAGTAAATATAATAATATATATTTAAATAAAAATTACATATATAAATAAATAGGATTACACTGTAGAGAAATAGTGTCCACGGACTTTCTTTTTAAAAGTGCTGATAGTTTTACTGTCTCTGATACCAGGCGGAAGTGAGTTCCATAGTCTGACTGCATGCACGGTGAAAGAGTTTGAATAAAAACCGGTTTTGTGAAAAGGAAATTTAAGATTTGAGCGTAGGTGAGATCTGCAGAGAGCATCAGGAGAACGAACAAAAGAGAACCTTTCCTTTAGATAGGGAGGTGAAGATGGATTATAAAGGATATTGTAAAGGAGGCAGAGGATTCGAGTGTTACGGCGAAGGCGGATTGGGAGCCACTTGAGTTCTTTGCGAAAGTGAGAAACATGATCGAACTTTCTAAGATTGAATATAAAGCGTATACACAAATTTTGCAACCTCTCAAGTTTATCCAGAAGCTCCTCAGTGGCGTCTAAATAGCAGGCGTCTTATGACTTTATGACTCCTATCAGTCGTCTAAATCCCATAGCGCAAGCATATATTAGCTTAATTTGGGTTAGATGATGTTGTGTGTGAATGTCCACAAATATTTAAGTATTTGTTTATTTCATAAATTACTAGCTGACCAGCGCCGCGCAACTTCGTTTGCGTGATAAATGAAGAACCGCTCGACCGATTTTGTGCAAACTTCACATAAACCATCTACTAAATAGTTCGAACAAAGCCTAAACATTTGGTTTGGATAGGTGAGCCCGTTCTGGAGTTATAAAATTACAACGAAAAGTGGCAATGAGTTTTATATATACAACCAGATAGATTGCTATGTACGTGTAGCGCTCGAAGCACCGTGTTCTAATGAAAAACGACATCAACAAACAACTGCCAAACGTGGCAGTGGAAGGACCTTGCGTCTTCAAAAAAATTAACGAGTCGTCACACCTGCGCCTGTCCATTTAAAGACGGCAATAGGCTCACGTGGGACAAAAAAAAAATTAAGTGAAATTTAGGCGTGTATCGTTTTTATAAAACTAGGGAGACAGACAAGCATTCATGATAGAAAGTGGTCACCGTACCCTGTGGAGGTTTGCAACACTAGAGATACTACACGTGCGCTGAACCGCAAGACCCTGCAAGAACCTTCTAAGGCTCCTTTTGAAGAACCCCATACCGTAGGTGATTGAAAAAAAAACCGAAGCAGAGTTATAATAATAAGAATATTCCTATATCTACCCCGTTGGGGGGGTTTAAGGCGTGATTATTATTATGTATAATGTAATGTATATTATGTATACACATGCTAAATGTAACCTATCGCTTTCTCGTGTTACTTGAACTGTACGTGTAATACCACAGATAACAACATATACCTACGTCGGCTACGTCTCTGGCTACCCCCTCAAGGAAATAACATGTGACATGAACACAGGTGTTGCAACCGGCTGAGAGTCTTCCGAAGCACAGAATATAACCAAAATACCTACGCTACGGGTCGTTCAAACACGGTTAGTGACCGTTTACAGAACCTGCAGCAAGCAGGCTGCAGGGCTACAAACGCTTGAAAAATAAAGTTTTTACTTAGAAATTCTTTTCTTTAGGAACAAATTATCTGATTCTGAGTAAACTAAAAACTGTTTACTTAACGACTAAAACGACTTTTTGCCGGGTTTCACGCCCGGACCATACTCCTTTTATAAGTAGTCGAAAAAGTCGTCTTTGGTCAATAAAACAACAAAAAACAATAAAAGAATTGTAATACTTATCATCTAATCTTACACACAACTTATTAACATATCACAATATAGTGGTGCTGCTGCCCGGGACCTGGTCTTCCTTGCCCAAGCTCATTATCTGCTGGAGCTCGTACTCCTGGACCACTTGGAATATCTTAGTCTTCGCCTGGTTCAGGTAGTAAGGACTGAACTTCCTTAAAGTGGATCCTATCGTCAACAGGAACACTTCCACGGGATCTGTCGAGTTAGACTCTTGAAGCACTGACTCCTGGAGAGAACTGCTCTGGGGGGGACTCGCATCTTCTTGCCGTTTTCTGATAACCGGTTTAGCTTCTCTCGTGTCATCGTAGTCGAGACTTTCGGCCACAAATACTTCGGCAGGCATTTCAACTTCGCCAGTGCTGTCGTCGAGGAACTCTGTGTAGTCGTCGCTGGGGGCGGCGGCGGGGCTCTCCTTGAAGTGCGGCAGCATGAACGCGAGCACGTGCTCGTACTTGTAGTTGTAGCTGTGCGCCGAGGGGTTGCGCAGCCGGTCGCGGATCTTGCGCCGCATCATGTCGCGGATGTTCACCCACCGGGACTTGCATGCTATCGCTGAAAGCATAACAGGGGGTTAGGACAACCAAAATAAGGACACGTATATTGAATGGTCAAGGTGGACCGGTTTACCTAATTTGGTACCTACCTAACAGAGAATAGCTTGGGTGCAACAAGTGCCTGAGAGAAACTTTTATGGAAAATCCCTAACAGGTCGAGCCGCAGGCATCAAGTAGGTACCTACCTAACTAGTGAACTTTATAGACTGGCCTCGTGTTTACACCTATCTGACTACGGATTCGGCTGTGGGTTCAATTCCCACCCGGGACAAATCTCACTGTGTGATGAGCTCATTGATTTGTATCGAATCTGGGAGGTTGTAATTATCTATACTATGTAGGTAGGTAAGTACCTACCTATGTATTTACCTATATATATATATAGCCTATATAGTCCAATCCTACCGGATCTAGCAAAGATACTTGTATGTTTATCAGTTGTCTATAATCTAGATAGCACAAGTTAGCTTAATTTGGGGAACATGTTATGTAAGAATGTAAAAACATATATTTAAGTAAAAAAATATTATGAGTAGGTCTTTCGTACATCATTCTTTTTGCTGGGTCGCCTTGGTCTGTGTTTGGAAACCGTAAAAATCTAACTATAATACCAATAAGATCAATCCTTTACACACATTAAATATGTGCTGTAATTAGTTTTTGATTCCACAGAGAAAGTCTCTAGGCACATCAATTGGGAAAATAGTTACCGACTAGGTTAAATCATCTAAATAGAAAAAAATACCTAAATAATACAGTAATTAAGTGCAGGGGAATCAATCAATCTCTTTCCGAGCTCGATAACTGAACTGATAACAATATCAACAATGTAACCTAGTAAAAGCACCGGTTGAAAATATAAATGCCAAGCAATTTACAACTCTATGACGCAGAAAATATGAACGTTACAATAAAGACATAATCAGTTCATACATTCGGACGAGGATTCAGTCACACATGGTAAATGTTAATGCCTAAACAGCAAGAATCGTCCATATCAGTCAAGCAATAAAGTTTAAAATACAAGAAATAACACTTACCTGATCTGTTCAAAGCATCGCCGATCTTTTGCCACACAACTTCCCTCGTATCGAAATCTAGATATTTACAATGTTTCGTGTTGTAAAGAATAGGGTTGTCTTTGACCATTTCTAATAGTTTCAGGTCCAAGGCCTTGTTGAACGGTAAAGGCATTTTGCGTGTTGTGTGATTGTGTGTCAGCGACGCGGCACCGTGAGCGAGACGGACTCGAGGCGACTGCGCGGCGGGGCCAGCGCCAGGGATGGGCGGCGCCGCGCCGACTACGGCACGGAGCGGCAACGTGGCGGACCGGTTAGGTTCGGGGACTGGTTGTTTTGCGCTCTGTTTTATTTATGTGCACACTCGCTGGACAGACAGGAATGAAGTTCTCAAGTATTTGCCATATTTGCCAACTATAGCTAAGTAAGTATCTACAATCTAATCATAGTAAGCGAAATTAATAAAGACCGACACTGAATAGGTGTAAGAATAAAAACAAATTCGACTGCTTTTAAATTATTTAAGTGATTTGACTTTGACGTAACGTCAGGCATACGAACGCGCTCCGACGAGACGCCGGGCAACGACAAGAAGAGAGATGAATGAGATACGATGCGAGATGTCGACAGTGCAGTGCACGGTACTCCACCTATCAAGTATACTCGATCGAATATCACTCAGTTTAACTAGATGGAAATGTCTAATATTCGTATACTTACATTGAACTGTCCGATATGTTGATTCCACAAATGAGAATGCCTTACATTTTGACATGATAATAAAATCCAGTTGTTACTTAAATTCAAATTTAATAATATTACTACAGTCAAAATTAAATACAAAATGTACTTAGGTACATATCTAAATTAGCACACTGCGCTGTAAGCTCTCCCCGTTTTATTATTTTTCAGCACTATACAATCTCCCAATGGCAAGTTTCTTATGTAATCGAGGACTTCATAAGTTTACAAGAAAACATGTTCAATTGTCCACCCTACCTTTAAAAATTAATGCATTTACACCAATAATACGCATACTTTTAAAAAAAAAAGGACTTTCGTGCAATGAGATCCTACTAACTGTTTAAACTATTTAGTTTAGACTAAGTAGGAACTGAATATGCATGACGTTTTCAATTTGATTATTCCCTGGGTCAATAAAATCTTGCTTTTATTGGCATTATTCAATATTCATCAACCAAGATAGATTCCACTTTGACTGGAGGCAGACGCCTTCACGTCGATTTGTTCGTGGTGTTGCTTTTGAACAATCTGTTGCAAGTCGTGCTCTTGTACGACTGCAAAAATTTTACTCTTAGCTATATTCAAGTGATACGGAGAGAACGTCTTTAGTGTGGCTCCGATACTTAACAGGAATGCGTCCACGGGGTCAGTCATGTCGAGGTCTCCTGAAATCACCGGAGTTTCGTTGAAAGTCGAAGACGCCTGCTTTTCTTCCTCTTCGTACAAAACTTCTTCGACATGTTTAGCCTTTTTCCGTTTACGTGTTGTTTTAATTTTTTTAATTCGTGTTTTAAGAGGTTTCTCTGATTCCTCACTGAAGTATGACACTTCTTGTGCGTCGTTATCGTCACCGTCATTATTGTCCGGCACGTCACCGTCGCTCCACTCGTTCTGTTTCACATCATCTTCGCAGTTGAGCCCGGCGGCAGTAACATCTTTGTAGCAGTTCCTCATAAAAGATATCTCGTTTTCATATTTGTATGCTCTAGACGGACGCGACCCAGAACGTAGGCTTTTTCTCAATATTCTTCTGTACACATCTCTTATATTTATCCACCTTACTTTACAGTCTGCAGCTGCAAAGAGATTTTAAAAATAGATACATTTTAATTTTAAATAGGCATAATGTTAAGTATGTTAAGTAGGTACCTAAAAGATAATATAAAGTGACTGTAGACAGACACAAAGAATAAAAAATATTGAACGTTTCTCTACGTTAAACTCGAATCTCGAATCAAAATCACTTAAAAAGTCCTGACGGCAACCATGCGACATTGAAGCCAATAGTACCTACCTATTATCGCGGCAAATCGTAAATAGTAAAATTAAAAACCAACCTGGTCGTTGCAACTCGTCTCCGATTTTTTGCCAGGCCACTTCCCTGGAGTTGAAGTCCATGTACATCTCATTGGTATAGTCGTACAGGACAGGGTGCGCTTTCACCAGCCGAATGAGCTGCACATCGAGTTTCTCGTGGAACATGGTGGTGCAGCGTTAGGCAAACGAGTCGCGTCGCGCCGTGAGGCCGTGATCGGTAATGTCGTGTTGTGGGTGTCGCCGACGTTCGTCAATCGTCGGTGTTCGGTCGTCGTCGTACTCGTATCTGTCGCTCTCGCTCCCACGATAACGGACGGCTCACACAACACTGTTTGTTATCATTTTCTTATCGCTCTACATTATGTTCTAATTCGTTACTTTTCATGGTAATTATCAAGGAACTTAGTTATTTTTGAAAAAGTAATTTTTTGTGTTTTATCATACTGTTGTTAATTTTATGATTATATAAAAATAGGTAAAAAAACTTTTTAAGTTAAACGGTTTTATGTTAAACATACATTGCAATGTTTAAGATAAATGTACTAAAAACCAAAAAATAATAAAATAGATACAGTCGTGGGAATTATAAACATATGCATAGACTAGACTAAAATAAAACCGTGGGGCACGTCAATTGTCTACAATCGTTGATTAAAATGTTTATTTTGTAATGTTACACTATAATTAGGCAGTTGTTCAACCGATAACGATGGGCGTGTGATAAGTACGGCTAGAATGTGAAAACAAGCTAGCAAGCTCGATTATAAGCAAGTTTTCGCGGTTTCATAGTGGTGAGCGAGTAGTACTTTTATCATATGTTTTGTCGATTAAAGACAAACTACGAGCAGTGAAACGATTCCTCGCCAGCCAGCAGTGTGAATGTCCAACGATAAACTAGTTGAAACATTTCTTTTATTTACATGGAGTGTATAACTATTGGAATTTCCATGAGCAAGAAAATAGTAAGTAATTTCCTCACCGTCTGCGGGCCAACTGCCTAACGACGAATTAAACGATTCTTCTATCGCACATTAAGTCGATAATTTGTAGACAATTGACGTGCCCCACGGTTTTATTTTAGTCTAGTCTATGCATATGTTTATAATTCCCACGACTGTATCTATTTTATTATTTTTTGGTTTTTAGTACATTTATCTTAAACATTGCAATGTATGTTTAACATAAAACCGTTTAACTTAAAAAGTTTTTTTACCTATTTTTATTTTCTAGTTTTTAGTTTTTATTTCGCATTCTGTTTAATTCATTTAGTGCTTCATTATTGCAAGGTTTCTTGCCCGTTAGTTTATTGCAGTCCAACTTCTCTATACGTAGTCCCTGCAAAGATCTTACTCTACTAAGAGCCACGTAGGCTTGACCTTCTTCAAACAGTTTCGCACCTAAGTATACGACTGCGTGATCCACAGTGCTGCCCTGCATTTTATGTATTGTAGAAGCCCATGATAGTATTAAAGGCAACATTCTTCTTTCAGCCGTCCCGTAATTGTACTTAGCTGGAAACTGTATAGCTTTCGGGTGTATAAGATGTACTCCGTCTCTTGCGAAATCAATTCGGATGGAAGGTACATCTGTTGCATACATCTGAGTTCGACGAAATTGTGGCCAAACGATTTCGTTGATGTAGCCTATAGCGCCATTTACTAATCCCTTTGAAACGTCAATATTGGACCGTAGCATGACTTTTGCCCCCACAAATATTTCCAGATCAGATACCTAAATTACAGATTCAATTTCTAAATTTAAATCTTATTATTATACGCCATTTAGTGGCTGCGCCCATCTTAAATATTGAGGTTGTATGGTGCATTGTATTCTTCTTGTCAAGCCCTTTTATTTGATACCCATATTGGTGGGATTGTTAAAAAATTGTTATCAGCCATTTGGTAGCGGCAGCCATCTTAGATTTCAATTCTGCATAGTAAATTGTATTCTACTTGTTGAGACCTTTCATTTGATACCCATGTTGATGGGATTGATAAAACCTAAGTTATCCGCCATCTTGGATTTCAATTTTTTATAGTATATTGTATTCTGCTTGTTGAGACCTTTCATTTGATACCCATATTGATAAAACCTACGTTAGCCGCCATTTTGTAGCGGCCGCCATCTTGGATTTCAATTTTTTATAGTATATTGTATTCTGCTTGTTGAGCCCTTTCATTTGATACCCATATTGATGTGATTAATAATAAATAAATTATCCGCCATTTTGTAGCGGCGGCCATCTTGAATTTATAAAGATAATGAATAAACATAATTGTATTGTCATCAAAATCCAAAGTGTATACAAAATTTCAGATTAATCGGTTGACAGGAAGAGGGAGAAATTTGAATTACTAAATTTGACCCAAGAATAAATAATAAATAAAACAAACGGGGTGAGCTAAATAAAACCGTTTAAAAATGTATGGTTGATAAAGTTGTATGAGATAAGATGTAGTATTGATATAGGAGACCCTAAGAGCACATTATTCAGATATAAATTTCATTGTGCATATACATATTAGTTTTCCTTTTATGATATTAACTAGCTGACCCGCGCAACTTCGTTTGCGTCACATGAGAGTGAGAAAGAGAGAGGTATGGTATTAAAATTTTGAGTATTATAATATTTCCCGTGGGCGGGGGGGACGGGGGCGTCGCGTCGCGTCGCTTGAATTCATTAGAGCTGAACCGCATATCTTCGTTTGCGTCACATGAGAGTGAGAAGGTAAGAGGTGTTAAAGTAATATAATGTTTCCCGTCGCTTTTACTTCCACCCATCCATTTTTCGGTATGGAACTCATCGTGTGCGAGTCCGACTCACACTTGACCGGTTTTTATTGTTCAGTTGACTGGCTGCAGTGCAGACCAAGTTTACTCCCGTCGCAGCGCTCATACTTTAAAACTTAATAAGAGGGTTATTGTAAATGAACTTTAAAAGATAGACATATGCTGTTAGAAACTTATTTTTATAACTTTTTAAGAGAAACAATTTTGTAATACACAATTTTTACGTAACTTTAACCATAGACTTATTACACATAGACTGAGAGTCGCTCAGTGATACGTACGCGCCCGCGAAGCCGAACCAATATTAATGTAGGTGTAAACTACTCGTCTTTATACTCGTTGACACTCACACAAGCTTACAGAAAATGTTGCTAGGAAATAAAATTTACCCTATAGATGGGAAAAAAATAAAATTGTTTGTATACAACATTTAATTTAACATTTAACTCTATTTATCTATATGCTATACTCTTCGCGGGGTAGGCAGAATGGTTTATACCTATATTTTATTAATATGTAAAAAATGCTAAATTAAACACTTACCCTCATATTCATAATCGTTTATTAAACCTATTTTAGTTAAAACACACTTTAAGTCTATTGCTGTCTCTAACCAATGACAGAGTATGCTTAGAGACAGCAATAGACTTAAAATTTGCTAAAAATAAAGCAATAGACTTAAAGTTTGTGAAATTTGAATTGATAACCTAAAAATATTGCATGCTGTAAAGCTAAGTATGGCGTGAACAACTTTTTAATGTAAACAACATAATGTACCCATATTTCGCAATGAATAAATGAAATTGAAATTTGAAATTGAAAATGTGTTTTAACTAAAATAGGTTTAATAAACGATTATGAATATGGGGGTAAGTGTAAAACGACTTACTAACCAGTATAATAAACAGTTTAAGTTTTTACTATTAGGCATATATTATATACTTTTAGAGTTACGTAGCCAAAGTGTAAATAAGGAACCCTATTCATGAGGTTCAGCTGTCCGTCTCGCTGTCTATCACTCTATCTCGAGGTTCTATCTCAGAAACCGTAACAGCCATAGAACTGAATTTTTCGAGATGATGTATTTCTGCTGCCACTATACCATCAAATTCTAAAACCAGTAACATTTTGTATTTAAAATAAACCGGCCAAGTGCGAGTTGGACTCGCCCATGAAGGGTTTCGTAGCAGCAAGTAACATAATATAAAAGTTCTTATAGTTCGTTGTAACTTTGATTGATGTTTTAACACGTTCGCAGTGGTAGTGATTTTTCTAACCGAAAATTGCGGTTTATGACGTATTAAAAAAAAACTACCAGCTCTATCACGTTCAAACTAATTTTCGTTGGTAGTTTTTATGGCAATGTATATTATATATTTTTTTTAGATTTATCACTCTCTTAGTTTAGAAGTTAGAGGGGGGGGGGACACTCATTTTTCGACTTTGGAAGTCTCTCTTGCGCAAACTATTCACTTTAGAAAAAAAATATGTTAGAAACCTCAACAGCATTTTGGAAGACCTATCTATAGATACCCCACACGTATGGGTTTGATGAAAAAAAGAATTTTGAGTTTCAGTTCTGAGTATGGGGACCCCCAAAATTTGCTGCTTTTTTTCTAGTGTTATATAAGAATCTTAATGCGGTTCACAGAATACATCTAGTTACCAAATTTCAATAGCATAGGCCGTATAGTTTCGGAGAAAAGTGGCTGTGACACACGGACGGACAGACAGACAGACAGACAGACAGACAGACAGACAGAAAGAAAGAAAGAAAATCATTTTTATTAAGCACACATAAAACTTAGTAATCTTAAAATATGGTAATAAAAACCAAAAGCAATTACAATATAAAAATACATCATATAAAACTAAAAAAGAAAACAATAAAACAAATTTGTGTGCCTAAAAGGCCTCAGCTCAGCATAAATGCTGTAGTAGATTACCACAGCGCTGATTTTCAGCTGAAGCCCACTAGTTACTCACGGACATATGCCCGAGAAACCCATGTATACAGCAGTACATCAAGTAGTTATTCAAATATATAAATTAAGTTACTTGGTAATATCATACATATCACAGCAATACTTACATAATATAAATACATTACAGAGACATAATACATAAATATTAACCCTAAAAATGAGATTTTTGCGGTTATTTCCATGTTTTATCGGACAGTTTGTGGCTTTCAAATTTTCAAGCATCCACACATAATCTCGGGCTTTGAGCTGGCCTAAGTGGCCTAAGTCTGCCGGCAGCCCTCAGACATCCTTCCGAAGGCTTACCTTACTTACTAAATTAATAAATTATTTATACTGTTGATTGACGGCACTTGGTGGAACTTGCTGCACATATTGAAAACGACACTTGTACTATTCCACAATATTTATTATTATAAACCTGACCGGTTTCGCTTTACAGCATTTTCAAAGGTCTAGATGGAAGGACACGGTATTACTGTCACAGTGAGACAAGAAAGCGTGATGTTATATCGCCATTAGCCAGCCTCAATAAATGGACTATTAAACTGTAAAACAATTTTTGAAATGCAACCCGTAGTTTCTGAGATCCTAGGACAAACAAACTCTTCAGTTTCATTATATCGTGAGCGAACCTTAAGAGATAGACAAATTAGGTTATTGTGAGCGAACCATAAAAGACAAACATATGCTGTCGCGGATTTTTTTGTAGAACTTTTTAAGAGAAACAGTTTTGTAATACACAATTTTTACCTAACTTTAACCATTTACGCAGCGTACGCCTCGGAATCTCTCAGACGGTAAAAAATATTCCCCGTTTTCAATACATTCTTGATTGCTGCTCCGCTCCTATTCGTCTTAGCGTGATGTTATATAGCCTATAGCCATCCTCGATAAATGAACTATCAAACTGTAAAAGAATTTTTAAAATCCAACCAGTAGTTCCTGAGATCCTAGCGTTCAAACAAACAAACAAACAAACTCTTCAGCTTTATAATATTAGTATGGATAGTAGCTTAACCTTGTACAGCACGCGGAGCTAAAATAGGTTTCCCGGTAAATTGTGCGTAAGTACAATAATAATAATAATAAGTCATATTTTCACTTGTTCTCAAGTCTTTTGATGTACCAATTTCAAGTATAAGGATGTCGTCTACGTCATCAAATTTTATCATCGTCATTGTGAGAGGGCCACATCAGCCTAATTACATAAATGCTATAAAAGTCTAAGTAAAATCTGATGATCATGAAGATAGGTAGGTACATTCATTTATCACTTAATTCTTTGATATAACTCAATCTAACATGTTCAATATTTTCAAGAGTAACCCCTTCTCCTATTTACATTATGATTCGAATTCGACAGTGTCGTGTCGTGTACCAAATACTCGCGCCATGTAAACCGAAACTCCCAACGTACAAAATCCATCGATGTGTTATGCGCAGTGCTATCGCGCGTGACTCGCTTATCGTGCAGTCGTGACTGGCAGCAGAGTTCACTCCTCATACTGTCTGCCATACTGTGTCGCTGCCAGCCAGTAGCCCACTACCTTAGGACCTAGAGTAGCCAGAGGGTTCCTATTGTGGGGACTGTGCGTCGTTGTATTATCAAGATCGATGGAGTGTGTGTGACGTGACGTCATCGTATCGGGTCGCCGCCCGGCGCCGGCCGCCCCAAATCACGCCAAGACATTTACTATACGATGTTTGTTGTTGTTGTAGAAAAGTAGATCGATACAAAACTAGTGATAAGCAATTAAACGCACACGTTTATTTGTGTTATAGATTCATCACTTATAACTGTTATTTATACTTATACTTATAGGTATATTATCTTTGATACCTAATATGACACATATTATATGACATATGACACTGCCTAAAAATATTTTTGACCTTTGGGTGTGAAAGGATCTGAGATCGATGTTTCAGTTTATTCATGATGCCCATTAGGAATCGTGTGAGAGACTTGCCTAAGTAATGATGTTCAAATTTAATTTTTAGACACTGGATTAACAAATAAAACGTTCGGGTCGGACTCGCCGACGGAGGGTTCCGTACATAAGCACATCCGTCCATCCGCCCGTCAATCCTTCCGTCTACTGGTCTACGCGTCTGTCACGGTCTGTCTGTCATGACATGAGTCATGAGTTCAGGACTCATGACCCTTTATTTCGTGAATCCGCGATGGTATCAACTTGAAATTAAGACCATAGTCATAAATAAAAACCGTGTGATTCAATTCCTGAAATTCTTGTTTGCAAACAATTTAGGTTAACTTAGAAGTGTGATTTTTTACAGCTGCAGCTGTGCCATAAAGCGTCTTGACAGACAGACGGACGCATGGTCCACTAAGTGTATCCTTTTGAGGTACGGAACCCAAAATCAACTAAAATCTCTACTAGAAGTAAAAAAAATTCACAGCACTACGAATTTTCGTTTCGACTGCCTCTGTGGCGCAGTCGGTAGTGATACCGCCTGCGGCGCTGGAGGTCGTGGGTTTGATTGCCACCGGAGACAAATATTTATGTGACCCATAAATGTTTGTCTCAAGAGTCTGGGTGTTTCTATCCATACTAATATAATAAAGCTGAAGTGTTTGTTTGTTTGTTTGTTTGAACGCTAGGATCTCAGAAATACTGGTTGGATTTCAAAAATTCCTTTACAGTTTCATAGTCCATTTATCGAGGATGGCTATAGGCTATATAACATCACGCTAAGACGAATAGGAGCGGATCAGCAATCAATAATGTATTGAAAACGGGGAATATTTTTTACCGTCTGAGAGCTTCCGAGGCGTACGCTGCGTAAATGGTTAAAGTTACGTAATAAATGTGTATTAATAAATTGTTTCTTTAAAAAAGTTCTACAAAAAAGTCCGCGACAGCATATGTCTATCTTTTAAGGTTCGCTCACAATAACCTAATTTGTCTATCTCTTATGGTTCGCTCACGATTTTATAAAACTGAAGAGTTTGTTTGTGCTAGGATATCAGAAACTACTGGTTGCATTTCAAAAATTGTTATACAGTTTAATAGTCCATCTATTGAGGATGGCCAATGGCGATTGAACATCACGCTAAGGCGAATAGGAGCGGAGCAGCCATGAGTAATGTTTTGAGAACGGGGAAAATTTCTTTCTTTTGAGAGCTTCCATTGCGTACGCTGCATAAATGATTAAATTTACGTATAAATAGTGTATTAACATTTTTTCCTCTTAAAAAGTTATAAAAAAAGTCCTCAACAGCAAATGCCTATCTTTTAAGGTTCACTTACAATAACCCTCTTTAAAGTATGAGCGACGCGACGGGAGTAAAAGTGGTCTGCAGTGGTAGCCAGTCAACTGAACGATAAAAACCGGCCAAGTGCGAGTCGGACTCGCACAGGATGATTTCCATACCAAAAAACAGATGGGCGGAAGTAAAAGCGACGGGAAACTTTACATCACTTTAACACCTCTCTCCTTCTCACTCTCATGTGACGCAAACGAAGTTATGCGGGTCAGCTCTAATTAATATAGGTAAGCGACGCGACGGGAGTAAATGCAACGGGAAATATTAATACCATACCTCTCTCTTTCTCACTCTCATGTAACGCAAACGAAGTTGCCCGGGACAGCTAGTGTATAATATGTATGTATTTAAAAAGTATATGAGTATTAATATCCGTGGTCTGGTACCTATAACACAAGCAGGTTATTCCTAGCTTACTTTGGGCTCAGATAGCGTTGTGTGAAATGTCCGAGAATAAAAAAAAATGCATCATAATTTTCGCAACAATAAATTGATTTATGAATTACTTACCATATTCCCGATTGTATATCTATTAATACGTAAGGAAGGACAATAATAGTATGAGGATAATGGGTTCATTTTAATATCATCATCAATCATCAATACATATAATAAAATCGTAACAGGTCGCTGTCTGTACATGGAAGATAAATAAGAAAAAATAATATAGGGGGGCTTTATGAACGCAATAGAACCCAAAACAATGATTTTTAGAATTTTTGTCTGTTTGTCTGTATGTCTGTATGTCTGTATGTCTGTATATCTGTTTGTCTGTACGGTTGTGCACGCTAATCTCAGTAACCGCTCAACCGATTGCAATGCGGTTTTTTTTATTGTGTTGAGGTTTGTTTCAGTTAACATTTAGCGTTTGTTTTATGTAAATCGGTTTAGAAATAAAAGAGTTATAACACTTTTAAGAATCAGATATTTTGAAAATTTTAATTGTAGGGGTTTCTTTGAATGTGAGTGAACCTAAACTGGCGTGTTGGCTTAATCATAAAAGAGCTTAATGATTAAGACTATTTTCAAATAATTCAGTCCGCGCCGAAGGCGTGGACTGAATTGTTTTAAAATAGACTTAATCATTAAGCTCTTTTATGATTAAGCAAACAGGGCAGTTTCAGACGCTGCTTGATGACTCTGATGAAGAAATACCTTTCCTTTCATGCACCTTATGTGACGTAAACGAAGTTGCGGGCTCAGCTAGTAAGTAAATATAAATAATATCTACTGAAGTTAGACTTTCCGAACACATAAAAATGTTCATCTTGACCACTCCTCCCGGAGTCCCAACACAATATTGAGCTCTTCTCGCGTATAATATAGGCTTCGTTGAAATATTTCTATACCGCCCGCTGATGTACCCAAAGAGCCTTAGTCACAATGAGGCATGACAGCCAAGACTCACCGATAACTATCACCATCTACGCTCTCATCACCTTTGCCAGGGATAAAGAGAGCGGCAGCGTAGGAAAATGATGTCATGGCTGCATTCTACCGAATATATCACGGCGAGTGATCATAAGAGCTTTTCAATTTAATCCCGCCCTCTCCTTTGCGATTCCTACGAATAACTCGTACCTGAACCGAATCTCTACGGTCTATCTAAAATGGAAAAAATCTTCGCCAGAAGTCATTTTAGTGTCGGCCCATAGACGCTGCCTCTTACAGCCGTGGGTTATTGACAAGGAGCGTGTAGAGGCACAGCAATAAGACGCCAAATTAATTGCCATTGTCGTGAGGGTGACCCTAGATGTCGCCACGACTTTTTATCAAACTGCTGGCGTCATTTTAGCGGGCAAATTAAATAACATAATTACAGAGAAACATAATATTTTACATTATTACTATCTAAACTAAACCAAAATAAGCCTCACGTAGGCTTATTTTTATATTGTGCCAAAAGACTAGTAGCATTACACCTTTGAATAGCAATACCTATTCGCTGAGCGAGAAAACTGCCAGCCCTTGGGTCACCAAAATAATAAATAACGAAATTGTGATCTGCCACGGGATGTCTGGCAGATGTGAGACATCGTATTTTTTTTGTTAACGTCCTAAGCATTGAAAAAGATTACGACTGAGACTAAAAGTCAAAATAAAACAATACCTCTGAAATCCGTAGTTCACATTTGAGATCTGAGATAGAAACCATCAGATCCGACATTTTTTTTTCATACCACCAAGGTGGCAGACAAGCATACGGCCCACCAGATGTACCGGTGGTCACCGCTTTAAAAACTTTCTAATACCCCTTTTGAATATGACGTGGTTGTGCTTCTAACACATTCTTGTTCCGGTCGCCACTGGTGGCGATTATTAATACTTATCGCTACCACTAAATAATAAGTTACAGAAGACAATCTACATACAAAGTGCGCTCGCGCTACGCTCACATGGACACCGTTCAATGGAGTTCACGGAAACGAGGTCGAAGGTTTTTAATAGTAATTGTAATTCTGGTTTGAGCGCGAGTGTGCGTAGCCTAGGGTAGGTATGAAAAAAAAAGTAGTTACTTGAGATTATTTTTGTACATAATTATTTAGTGTCGCTACCAACTATCGGTATAACCTCGGCTGTAGAGAGAGAACAAGAGAACGTACCTTGGGCCTCGGTGACGAGGTGGCGGCCGGCGAGGATGGCGTCGCGCGTCTGCACGTACAGCACGGTGAGCTGCACGGGGTCGCGCGCGTCTACGTTGCGGTCGCTGAAGAACAGCCGCCGCTTGAGCAGCAGAGTGCAGTCTCCTTCTACGCCCAGCTCGCGCAGCGTGCTGTGCGCGTCCAGCCAGTGCACTGCGCACACCACACCACACCACCACTCACTCCACTACTAGTGCAACAATATACTACCCGTTCGCCCCAAGTTTGCGGTCGCCTCCCATACTACACCTCTACACCAGCCTCTACGCCAGCGACAAACTCAGAGCGAAAGGAACTTACTAGGGGAGGCAGCGTATTTTTTAGGAATGTTTGCGTGGAGTTTAGTCATCACCACAATGCGCGTTAGTCGCCGCACCCGGGATGTGTTAATGTTGTGCCTTATAGATTTTCTGTAAAAACCTAATACCCTGTGTTATGTATTTGTTTGCAGACACAGCAGGCGCTCGTAACTAAAATAATCATACGGGTGCAGCTCCTTAAAGACTTCTTATGCAATCTTTGTAAATGTAGATTGCTTGCTGTTTGTAACATTTCCATACTTTTTTTTCTCTATTTTACAAGTTTTGATATTTATTCATTCATTTTTAATGAAGCATTGAAAATAAAGAATTTCCCATACAAACTTACAACCCTTATCATCTTCTACTCCTCAGCCACCAGACTAACTGACGGTCAAATCTAATATTATTTAATTATGTATTGGTGAAAAACTGTTACTGTTATGAATATCAGCAATGAAAAACTTCCTTGTGAGAATAAACGCGACCTCCCATACTAATACTCGTAATGCAGCGGGGAGCGCGGCGGCGGCGTACCGTGGTCGTCGGTGTTGAACTTCTTGCTGAGCTGCTCCAGCGCCACGTCGCGCTCGCGGGGCGCCACCTTGCGCCGCTTGAGCGTCAGCGTGCCCGTGGCGGTGCCCGAGGCGGCGGCGGGCAGCTCGCGGCTCTCCTCCGGCTTCTCCTCCTCCTCGGGGCACTGGGGACCACACGCTCGACGTTCAAAGGGATACGTTGATCATACGTAAAATACGGGCAAATGCATATATGGGTTAACCTGAAACCCCCGATAGGACGCCTGCTCGAGACCCATCATTGAGTCACTCATCAGATAAATAGATAGATGCTTTATTGATCGAGCTATGTACGCAGCGTATCTTTCAAAATAAGTACAGAAATACAGAAGTTTCATCAGGTGCTAGCTAATTTTGTTTTTTGAATGATATCTACCAAGTGGATGTTATTAGAGCTCCAGCTGACAATTATTACAATAGAGCACCTGCTATCATTGCCGTCAAGTTATTTCTCCCTTTAAGTATCATCGACCATTTCTGTGAAGATCAATCTTAATAGCAATTTTACATTACGCTCAATATTGTACTCCAAGATAAGCTGACTGGAGCGCCAATTGCGCAAATCGTTGCAGCAAGAATCAATTAATGAAATGAGGTGTGTGTAAGTCTCACCAGGCCGTGCTCGTCGTGGTTGGCGATGTTGAACCGCGCGCAGATGTGCACCATCAGCTCGCTCACCGTCTTGCCCTCATCCACCTGTAGCGTCTTCACCGTGCCTGCAACGTACACGCGCCTTGTCAAGCTGTTTACTTTATGCGAGTGTGGTTATACAAGATATCCTCACTCCTGGTTGTCACTAACATTAAGACCGTAATAGTCATTGACAACAAGATGAGTGTCTCTTCAAAGGGAAGGGACAAGGGACTAAGACAGCACAGCAGTCAGTTGTATGGATTCGTTCCTACCACTTATCACTGGGTATGATATGGATTTAATATTATGGTATACTAATCGTATTTATATACTTCTAAACACATACATATTGAATTTGGAAACATCCAACTTTCGAAACAAACATTTGTGGATCACCACAAATATTTGGTCCAACCCGGGAATCGAACCCATGACCTCAACGCACCAATCGGTTACACTACCGCCTGCGCCACCGAGGCAGTTTGCTGAATTTGTGACAGTAAGTACTTAATAGTTTTGGGTATACGATATATGTATATGGAAAGAGAAAGATCCTTACCATCAAGCAGCTTGACGCGGAGGTTTCTAATTTTGCAAATGTATTCCAGAGAATCTCCATCCCTCAGCATGTAGTAGTCCAGAGTGCGGTGGCTCTCCAACCAGATGCCCTTGCGGTCGTCGTCAGGGGAGCGGAGGAACAGACCGTGCTCTACAAGAAACCAGATAATACATTTTCACACAGCCCTGCCTGATAGATAATTGTGTAGCGTACTCGGGTTATATTATAATAGACACTTACGCTCGTCCATTTATATTTGCTTCTAATAAATAATGGCCATACCAGGGCATACAGCCACACTTCATCAGTTGTACTTTGCTTAAATAGGTGATGAACATTATATTCGTTATGAGGTGGACATCGGCAGGTGTCAGTCAAGACATGCTGTCTAGTAACCCGCTAATATAATACGGTAGTGGTGCGAGGGGTAACCCTTCTGCTGACTGTAAGCGAGAGATGCACAAAGAAGAAGCTAAGTACTTAAGTGTGAACAACATTATCTTCAAGTTTCAATTGACAAATAAGTTAACTGAGGGACTATTGGAGTCAGGAGCAATACAGATAGGTCAGATAGTATTATATTATAAGTATCTATTACATACATAAATTGGTCACGCCTTTATCCCGAAGGGGAGGCATATTATATGCCCACATTTGACCTTTTTAGAATTTGTCCCACGTAATAGGTGGTGGGTCGTATTGCCGTGTTGAGATGGACAGGTGCAGGTTGTGAGTGCCTGATGTTTAAATTGTTCAAGCCGCCTAAAAGGCCTTGGATTAACGACTGCCATTTTACTGGCAACCGGGACCAACGGCATAACGTGCCTTCCGAAGCACGGAAACGCTCAAATAAATGTCACAAAGTGGTCACATGGGTGGACGAGCGTAAGTGTCTATTATAAAAGATATTGGGCATACCGAGTGACTTGATTGCATTGTTTTGTAGTTGTACTAGGTACTGTTTCAGAGGGCTAAATGCATGAGGTGCTAAACCGCTCACCTTTGGTGTCGTCGGCCACGATGACCTTCTCCTTGAGCACGGTGTGCGCGTCCCGCACCGTGCTCTTGCTGTCCAGCTTCACCTTGCGCGTCACGGCGCCCTCGTTCGAGATGATCTTTAGCGATATCGGCGCCATCCTCAGCTATACGCGCCTGCACATACAACATATGATACAGCGCCCTTACTCGAGGGGTTGTAGAACACATGAGCTAAAGAGACAAGGCAGGAAGATCTAAATACTGTTACGGATGAGCAAAGCTATATTGAGTAAAGAACTCTGGCAATCAAGCCTTCACTTATATGACTACTTAACGTTCGGAACGTCCTACTTTGGCATGGTGTAAACACGATTTGCAGAGACCATCGAAGACCATCGACCATCGAACCATCGAACACATGAGAAATCCGTCCCTGGCTATGCTACTTCCAAGGAATACTTACGCTAAGTACTTACTAATCTCTTACACATATGCTAAAGGTAGAGGTAGAAATGCTTGCAAAATAATCTACTTACTTGTGTAACTGTGAGAATTAAGAGGTAGGTACCTACCTATTACCTTCAAGAAGGAATTCTGACTTCAATGAAGTGGAAAGAATTTTCGGCACAAATGGGACTACCGAATAATGATGGTGTAAACGTACTATTGTTATTAAATAAACCACTCTCTTATAGCACATACCTAGGTGCTATAGAACAGTGGGTTTGATAAAGTCGACAGTGAGAAGGGATTTGAACTAACTATTTGAGTACAATGCCTACTAAAGGAATACCTATTGCAATATAAGTTGAAATTACTTACTTACCTAAATGAAACTGGTACAAATTAATAATAACTGATAGAAATAGGTACAGCTGCAAACTGTACCTATTTTCCTATAAATGACATGTTTAATCACTAATTCACTACCTAGCCTATTATAATAGGTAGATCTCCCAAGTGATGCCAGCAGAAGGAACGAAGGGACAACAAGCTTGCTTTAAAAAAAAAATTGCGTGTACTTAGTGTACACACGTAAGAAGTGAAACTTCTTCATAAACTTAATTTAAGTCAAAAAGTCCCAAAGTCCCAAAGTCCCAAAGTCCCAAAGTCCCAAAGTCCCAAAGTCCCAAAGTCCCAAAGTCCCAAAGTCCCAAAGTCCCAAAGTCCCAAAGTCCCAAAGTCCCAAAGTCCCAAAGTCCCAAAGTCCCAAAGTCCCAAAGTCCCAAAGTCCCAAAGTCCCAAAGTCCCAAAGTCCCAAAGTCCCAAAGTCCCAAAGTCCCAAAGTCCCAAAGTCCCAAAGTCCCAAAGTCCCAAAGTCCCAAAGTCCCAAAGTCCCAAAGTCCCAAAGTCCCAAAGTCCCAAAGTCCCAAAGTCCCAAAGTCCAAAAGTCCAAAAGTCCAAAAGTCCAAAAGTCCAAAAGTCCAAAAGTCCAAAAGTCCAAAAGTCCAAAAGTCCAAAAGTCCAAAAGTCCAAAAGTCCAAAAGTCCAAAAGTCCAAAAGTCCAAAAGTCCAAAAGTCCAAAAGTCCAAAAGTCCAAAAGTCCAAAAGTCCAAAAGTCCAAAAGTCCAAAAGTCCAAAAGTCCAAAAGTCCAAAAGTCCAAAAGTCCAAAAGTCCAAAAGTCCAAAAGTCCAAAAGTCCAAAAGTCCAAAAGTCCAAAAGTCCAAAAGTCCAAAAGTCCCAAAGTCCCAAAGACCCAAAGTACCAAGGTCCCATCCAAAAGTTCAAAAGTCCGAAAGTCCCAAAGTCCCAAAGTCCCAAAGTCCCAAAGTTCCAAAGTCCCAAAGACCCAAAGTACCAAGGTCCCATTCAAAAGTCCAAAAGTCCAAAAGTTCAAAAGTTCAAAAGTCCCAAAGTCCCAAAGTCTCTAAGTTCCAAAGTCCCAAAGACCCAAAGTACCAATGTCCCATCCAAAAGTCCAAAAGCCCAAAAGTCCAAAAACCCTTAAATGACATGCTATCCCTGGATAAAGTACTCTTCATTCGAATCCACCGTGGTGGGGAACAGAACAAAGATGGCGCGTAACCAAAAATCGTGACGTGACGTGACGTGACGCAAATTTTTTTCCAACGCCGATAAAGAAGTTTCACTTCAAAAATGCTTCATCCGCTAAAGTAGGATCTTCAAATATGTGTTGTTCGCCATAACATAACATACGTGTACCTACTATAAATATAGGTAGGTACCTACCTACATAAAATTATTATAACAAGTACCTAAGTACATCTGATTCTCAGAGAGTACGAAGTGGTAAAACGAATTTCAGTTTCGCCCACTAGACTTGCGCAAAACAGTACCCGATGATGTCCTGACATATGGCATAGCTTTCCGAACCGTGCCATATGGCATTCGAACAGTACCCGGACCAGTACCCGATCTTTCGTATAAGTACAGTGTTCTGATTGTTCTGACAGGTCTCGGACCTTCATAAATCGTATTAAGAAAAATAGACCTTATACGAAAGTTAATAAAGTTCTCTTGAACCCGGACCAGTACCCGGTCTTTCGTACGAGTACATACAGTGTCGTGATTGTTCTGACGGACCCTCATAAATCGTATCAAGAAAAATACACCTTATTTTAATGTCCATAAAGTTCTTTTGAATTTGCATGCCATTATGCGCCATCTAGGGCAACCCAGGCAAAACAGATACGATGGGGTGGACGTATCTGAATTATCCCAGTTGCAGCAGATGTCGCTGTTATAAAATGTATGTGTACAAGTGTAGATAGGTACAAGACCTTGAATTATATAGAATAAGGTCTATTTTTCTTGATAAAGTCCCATTGAGTTGCTTATGTTGGTACGATCGAATAGAACATAGAACCACAGATAATTTATAATATTGTCTATAAAAGAACGAACTCATTCTCATTCTCTAGATGGCGTTGGTACTGCTATCATACTAATATTATCTTTATTCAGACAAAATAAAGCCTATAATTAGGTTTATGAAAACGGAACGGAAAGGTCCTGCTGAGTGTTCTGACAGATCCCGGTTCTTTTTTTTATTATTAATTTGAACACGCTTTGGTTACTTAAACCGAATGCCAAGTCTTGTTTCTTTTTTTTCATCTTCATTTCACATTTCCTCTAAGTCCCCGTCAAAGTCAAGTATAGTCTTCGGAATCCACCGTTGATACACACAAAACATTTGAAAACACTTATGTTTGTATGTGTTTGCCCCTTATGGTTGGGGCTTTCTTAAAGGGGGATGAAAATTTTGTTGTATTTGATCAGGATATCACACACGGTTTTCGAGATACAAGATTTAAAAAAAAATCTACTTTGTAATCATTCTCTTCTATGAAACTGCTAGCTGATGAGGATGACTGCAACACCGCCAGCATGGACCCATTTTGACGATTAATATCAAACCAACAAATAAACCTATACTACAGGCAACATTATGCCACCTTAGTGGTATAAAAAATCGTTATTCGTAATGTATATTTGGCGGATGGGGGGTTTCAAAGGGGGGTCAAAAATGCCATTATTTTTACGATAGCACGCACCGTTTTCGAGATAATTAAAAAAATAAAATATGTCACTTTTTCTTCATTTATCCTAATAATAAATATTATTCGTTTAATATATTATTATCTGGTAGGTACTACACGTGCCTCGACTAATGGGCTCTTATATGGTCAATATGCACTTGACAAGTCGATTAAAATAATAATGAAAGTAGCTTCAGTGTGCATGATTTCTTTGCACATGGCATCGACGTGTATGTACACTTGATATTGACTCAAGTCGCTTGACCATCTCCTGAGCCCATTAAGCAGGCAGGCGTGCCTCAAGTATTCATATAACATTCATCAGTATTCGTTACTACTCGTACACGTTAAGTTGAGATACACTACGTAGCAAAATGTTCCCAAGCGTGCATCATTCCGGTCACCCGGTCGCTCGGACCACAGATAGTATAATATATTCTATCTCGGACTCGGACGCGGCCGAGTATTTGTAATCTATCTCGGACTCGGACGCGGGCCGGCCGAACGCGGCCGAACGTCGACTGTACGCGCCCGAGCGGTATATCGCGTCCGAGAAAGGTCCTGGGTCCTGCTAAATTTTGTCGCGTACTGGGTACTGAACCAGTACGCGGTTATGCCATATAACACGTCCGGCAGTACGAACAGTACCTACCCAAGTCTATCGCCCACACTTCGTCTGTTGAAGGTAACGAACAGTGTAATTTTGTATTTTGAAAAAGGCGTCTCTCATGATGTGACACTGTTTGGTAAACGAGGCAAGGTACCAAACCGTTTGAGCACGTACCCTTACTAAAGTGACGCGTTATAGGTCACAAGTAGGTACAAATACTCAAACTGTTGTAAACTCTGCTATAACAGGCAACGTTTGGTAATAAAATAGGCGTGACCTAAGCAAAAATGTTCTTGGACCTAGCATTACTAGACCCTTAATTATCTTCTCAATAACTGTAAACAAAGAAATGAAACTCACAGTAAATGAACAGTATTGCAAGCACAGTCCACGCCCGGCGCACTCACAGACAAACTGACGATGACAAACAGGACAGGACACGATGCCGTGGCCATTTTCCTCAACCTCAAAGAATGTTATCGAAACATTAATTAGATGTGTATGTTATTACTAATGCCACCTGACTGTACCTATTGTTGTAATTCTACAGGGCCAATGCCCACTGTATACTCTATGTTTAATGTACGCAGGTAATATTGACTACAAGTTTGATATTAATGAATCTGCCTATAGCACTTCACTGCATGCTGGCATCAGGCCTCTCCCAAATTACCCAGTCTGCGACTCTTCCAGGCCGAGTGTCGGTCCATATGTCGGAGGGTAGTCCTAACCCAAGTTTATCAAGTCGCAGTCCAGAACTCGTTGTTCACATATTATATCATAATCATACATATCTACCTATGCCTATGCCCTGAAATGATGGTCGGATGATTTCACCAGTTACATACTGCTCCACGTCATACCGGTTTAAACGGACAAGGGTGGGTTGTGTTGTGACTAGGTACCTGCTGTTAAAAATTTTCTAATCGCCCATTACACGTTCAATAGTTTAATACCAATAAAATTTAACTAATGGAATCAGGCGTTACATGGCGGATATCCACCCTAGAACGATAATAAAGGGAGGGAGAGGAACCCGCCTCACACCCTCGATTCGTCAAACCTAACGTACAACATCTTTTTCCATACAAATTATTTAAAATTTATGATCAGTTAGCACACTAATTGCTTTTAAAAAAAAATCTTAACAATTGTTGTTATCCTTAGCTGTTGTACGTTAGGATTAATAAATCGAGGGTGTGAGGCGGGTTCCTCTTACTCCCTTCCTTTATTATCGTTCCAATAAAATTTGCCAAGCTAACAGAAATCGTCTCAAGCTGGCACTTGGTGGCGCCCGCGCCGCCAACAAGTGGTGTCAATTAGGCTTTAGCTGATGGTGCCTGTGGTTTGTGACCACTGCAGCTGGTAAACCATCGTCGGGTCCTTCATCTGTATTATATTATTATAAAAAGGAAAGATTTGATTGTTGGTTTGCATCGAATAGGCTTCGAAACTACTGAACCGATTTGAAAACGCCAGGTCCTTGTGGTGGGTCTGGACGTGGACACTCTCTCGCTCGAGACCATGGTGCGAGCAATGGTCTCCAGCGGGAGTAAGTGGGACTGCGCCGCTTCTTTCTGCGAGCAGGTCATGCTCGTGAAAAAGGAAGCGGGGCGGGAACGGGAGAGAACTCTTCCACCCGAGTTCCGCAGTCAGCGGCCTGGGCGCGGCGACGTGACATGCGTTCGCCGAAGACTATCGGCCTTCATGACCGGCTTATCACCGTCCTTACAGAAGCAGGCCCATGACGGCAGCGTGACGTGAGGGATTCACGCACACCCCCCTTAAAAACGGGATCACACCCGAAACCCTCCAAAGACGCGGGATAGCACCCGAACCACCCCCAAGGCGAGGCCGCAGTTGTAGCCGTAGGTCTGTTGGGAGTCCTGGGACATACTTCCGACGGTTTACCCGGGGCTCCCAACCATAGGCTGTTGGGAGTTACGTGAGGTTTTTTAGTCGGTAGGAGTCCGGCATATCATCCATGATGAATTTTCCCTCACGTTAAAAACCCAAAGAATAGGCTATATTTTATTTCCGTATTCCCGTGGGAACGGAAGCTAAGCTGGTGAAACTGCATGACGTCCGCTAGTCAAAAATATAGTTGATCAATGTTAATAATAAATCATCAGAGCCGTGGTATTTACAGTTAAATATCAAATAATTTCAATGACATATTTCCTTGTACACTAACTCTTGGCTATATACGGACTTCTCATTTGATGAGCAATACGATTGATCTGAGGCAGTAGGTACGAGTAGCAACTGATGACCGATGTAATGTGGTGACGTCATTCTTCGCGACCTGGTTTTAGGTCAATAAATATTGGTAATATTAAATTATTACCTATTTATGGTACATTCTCACAGTGCCATGTAGCCCAAATTAAGTTACCAGGGAACCCTCAGTAACGAGTACTTATCACTGCGCCACGGAGGGAATCAATCTATCTGGTGTAATTTTTAAACTATCGCAGTTTTTTACACTTTTAAGATTCGGGGCTCCACGCGAAATACTTTTTACTTACATTCCCCGACGTTTCGGACGAGTTGCAGCGCCCGTGGTCGCGGTTGGCTCTATCTTGTGTTTGTCACTGCTGGGTCAGTAGATCTCAGGTCTACAGTTAACTATTTCAACTATTTCACCACCCTCGACTTTTAGGTGCAAGAGTTTTAAAATAAAACTACACGGTATAAGAATATGTTTATTTCTATAGGAAAATATATTATACTTTATGTATTAATACAATATTAGTTACCTAAGTGCCTAAGTTAGAAATAGAACTACACTTCATTTTATAAGCACCTACATTTGTGCAGTCCTGTCTAGAGTCACCCATCAAAATCTATTACACTCGAACCTCTATAAGTCTATAATAATATACCCTAGTCTCATGTTGAAGAAATAATTTTAGCGCTTAGTATTTAAAATTTTTAAAATCCTGCATTGCTTGACGTTTTACTCCCCTGATTGTACTCCTGAGTAGTAGATTGGAGGACTTCCCGCGGCGGGCAATCGTGATGGAACTACTGGGATACAGCGGTGGATATCTTTACGAAACTCTCGTGCAGGCATACGAGAAAGGGGTTGAGGGTGCACTCACTCCCAACAAGGGAGACAACAGTGTATGCGCAGATTCTGACTCGACATCAGAATAATTTAATAATTAACTCTTCCAATACCTTATATATGGCACCACAATTAGTAGATATTATACCTATCTCGGATAGTCAAAGCCCCCGCAGTGACTCTCTGCCCTTGTTTGACACTGTAGTAGGTAAGTAAGGGTACAATGAGGTTGACATCTTCCAGTCTTCCATTAGGTATAGAAACCCCTAAATAAATATTGAATATCATTTATACTCTTGATTGTTTTATTGAAATATTGAATAAAAAAAAAATGCCATTACATTATTATACTTATCATAACTGTAATGCAACAAATTAAAAAAGAAACAAAAAGTATATAAATAAAAAAATCTTTATTAGAATAACATAAAAACAAAAAAAAAAAGTATAAATCACATGTAATGTAAAAATATAAAAGCACACGATTTAGTAAATGTAAATAACATTTTAGTTGGTTTTCGGTGGACTTTCGGTGTATAGGTATTTATGTATTTTATTGGGAATTATACAATGCTCAAGACCTTAAGCAGGCTCTGAAGTTTGTGTTTTAATTCAAGTCTGAATAAGAAAAGCTGCTTAGAAGCTTTTTAAAGTATACATTGTTGTAAAATTCCCAGTTTTCCGTCTAAGTTCAATCCAAGTAATAATTCCATCGCAAGTCCACCAAACGCTTGTACACAAACCGCAAGTTTTGACCACAAATAAATTATACACGACATAAATACACACATGACTTACAAAAATAAATATCATGTACAGTCACGACCATAATTATAATTTACACAGTGCCACCATTTTATATGATTTTGTAGTTACAAGGTTTAGGCATATTTTCAAGCCAGTATAAGACTGTGTTACGAGAAAGGCCGCTAAGGAACCGAGGGTTGTAAGAGGAGGCACACGTGGATATACGTACTCACTACATTATATAGTTATGATAAATTTACGTTCGTTCAGTCATACAAAAATATTGTCCTCAAGTATACTCGCGCCCTTGCTACAATTACTGACGTTATGCCAACTATTTTGTACTTATCTATACTTTGTGTAAGTAAGGAGTATCTAAAAAGCTCATCTCAGCTCAGCAAAGTATATAGAAAGGTCGTACACACTGAAGAGAGCAACCTAGAAATAGCATCCTTAAGATAAATATTTTAAAGTCGCTTGTTGCGTAATACATCTATCTATAGTATAACCAATAGGTTAGGTAAAAAGTAGTATAACCTGATTATCTGTTGCGTTTCACTACCATACTTTTGAAGCGCTCGTGGCCCCGCGGACTCAGTGATCTGTAAACGATCACTGCAGTAAGCCACATTTACTATGGCCGGATATGGATGGGTGACCACCACGTGGACCACTTTGTGACATTTATTTACGAGCGTTTCCGTGCTTCGGAAGGCACGATAAGCCGTTGGTCCTGGTTGTCAGTAAAATGACAGTCGTTAAGCCAAGTTGAAGGCCTTACGGGCGGCTTGAAAGATTTCTACTGTGGGTCGTCACAACCTGCGCCCGGGTCGGCAGCGCGTGTGTGGCGCCTCTGGTGTTGCAAACGTCTATAGGCTACGGTTACCAACCTTCCGGTGGGCCGTAAGCTTGTCTGCCACCTAAGTGGTATAAAAAAAAAAAATAAAAAAAAAATACTTTCTAGAGGAATCCTAAGAGAAGATCATTGTAAGGATATCTGTATAGAAACTACGAACAATAATAGATATTATATGTAACATCAGTTGCACGACGTTATAATTCATCACGATCAGCCACAATATTTACTGAGATATAATTAAACTTCAATTTCACCGATGTAACTCTTAAACTATCTGACGCTATATTAGGCCACTCAAATCACATTATACGATCACTCTGCTACAGTCTCTCTGAAAAGGTGCTTCTATGGTATTATCTAAAGATTATCACCCTAACGAACTATTAAACGAAATGCAATAAATTATTTGTATATTATGTTGTTTAGGCACTATCACGCATCACTGCAAATGTGAGTAGACGCACAACCATTAACAATGTTTAGCTGCATTCATTTAAATACACAGTACGACTTAATGGATTCACTAAACTTCATCAACTCTATGAAGTTTGTCACCTACTTTTGTACAAAACGTGCGCAACGGTGTACATTGCGAACTTGGAAAATACCAAGAATTTGGGCTAAACCTACGATAAGCGAATAGACTATTTATTTTTATGATTACAAACATGTCAGTGGCAAGGCTCACTCGGTTTCCAAATAGCATGTTAATGGCAGCAGGGACCAACAGCATAACATGCGTTTCGAAACACAGAAACGCTACTCAATGGAAATTTCAAGAATAAAATGAAACAGTCACCTATCTCAGGATAGAGAAGATACTTCATTCTAGATACATATTGTAAGATCACCTACAGAACTGAGGGACGTTAAGAGTGCTAGTCACCTGCTTGTACAATATTAACATAATTAGCACGTCAGTAGAGTATATATATATAAATAGTACAGCTACGTACGATGTATAATATAGTAATGTATAATGAGAAGACACGCGTACCTACGCTACGCTACACTACATGTGTTGTATAAAGCACTAAAATGGCACTTACTTTCTTGGATCACACTTTCTCTATCACTATCCTACTTATTAATTTCGTTGTAAATAAACAAATTCTAATAAAACAATACCATTACGATTCTTTTTATACCACAAGTAACATTCATTTATAGATATAATGCTTTAGTACAAAAAAAAGAAGTTTAAGTAAATTTTTGGAAACAAAATAAAATATTGTCACGAAATATCATAGTTCTATATAATAAATATTTTTCTTTCAATTTAAATAAAATAACTTTCACAACAAAGAATACAAACGTACACACAATAGTGTCAGAGCTGCCGGATCACAAACGTTAGGTGTAGTGTCACGAACCGGACGGGACTATACACCGTGGAAATTAAAGACCGCGTTCGGAGGAAAAGTACCCTTAATATTGATAATGACAAATTTTGCTAAAAAGTATAATTCCTTAATTTTTGAAAATTGACCTTATGAGTTTTACTTACTTTTGAAAAGGAATGTTTCCTTTTAGCAAAATTTACCATTATCAATATTAAGGGTACTTTTCCTCGAACCACGGTCTTTAATTTTCACCCTGTATATAGTACCTACCGCTTATGTTTATAAACTTAACTAAAAAGAATATGTTGGAAGCTCGTATAAGTATATACAATTATTATTTAGAGCGTTAGTTATATAAATTAAGTATTATACACGACAAACATGAAATTAATTTTACTGAACATAATAAAATAATTATTGACTTATTATTAGGTTTTCATTAAATAAAAAAAACAATGAACTTATCGTTAAATTAGATGAAATAAAATTACTCTATTTACTACAGCGGTCCGTATCCAGTAAGTGTGAGTGAACCAAACCAACAAACGTAGGGGCATATACTCTTCCTAAACTCTACGAATGACAAAAATGTATGTACTTACATTGGTTTAGTTCATTTCTAATGATATCTCATCTATACCGATCTTCTAATTTTAGTCGGGTTATATTTGTGATTTGAAACAATATCTCGTTAAGTCACACTCTAGTGGATACATACCTCCACATATTAGTTGCTCAACATTTGCACACACAACCAGGCAACTGTTGACCCACAGAAACCCATAGACATGGCACAGGGCTTTTCATTGCTGTATATTATTGCACATCTTCATTCAGGCAATATAAGGCTTTTCATTGGTTCAAACTTTTGCATTAATATATCAATAAAAATACATATCTGAATTGTGTTTTGATCATAATATAGAAAGATAGAGCCCATCCGTGGCTTGTTGCATGATGCATGTTTTGATCTGTATCTATACAACATTCATAGCACAAAAGACGATACAATGCCATCCTACTACACAAGTAAATACGAATATTTTTACTCTTTACAAAATCATGTTGAAATAATTAACATTAACTGTGTGATTATTGTGGTAAGTCAGAAACCTAGTAGTTCAACGTGTGAGGAGGCGAGGTGTACGTGCGCGTGTCCGCACTACACCTGGTACCAGGGCGAGCGGCGCACCCAGCGCAGGCGGTAGGCGCCTTGCTCTGAACGAATCTTGATGGACGCACCTTCGGCTGCTGCAACTGTCTCCTTCACCTGGGGAACATACGATGAACTATACATAGGGACACGTAATTCTTTCTTCTAATATAAATATATCCTACAATTTGTATTAATATTAGAAAGAGGAAAGAAAGTAAATAAATATAAGATATAATAATAAAAGAGTAAGTAAATAGTATTTCGCGTGAAGTCCCGAATTCTATAAGTATGAGTGTTAAAAACCGCGATAGTTTAAAAATACATAACATAAAGAGGAAAGCTTTGATTGTTTGTTTGTTGCATCGAATAGGCTCCGAAACTACTGGATCAATTTGAATAGTAGTTTTCGATACAAGTGTGGGATGTCTGTTATTACAACGAGTACGACAGATGTTGACCCGAGCCGAAGGCGAGGGTAGACAGTCGGAACGAGTTGAAATAACAGTCCCACACGTTGTATTGAACAGCAATTTTTAATACAGTTGCGAAAAAATTAAGCAATTTAATAAAATAATAAAAACACAATGAACCTGAATATCCAAAATGGCGCCAACCATAAAAGAATATATACCTTCCTAAGCAGAGACTATGGCAGTGCACTTCATACAGCCAACTTTTTTAATATTTATAAATTTAATTTGGCAGATACTTATATTAATTAATGCTTAAATTTTAATTAAAATTACTTTTATTCTGGTATTGAAACAAGTTAGTATCTTTTTTAAGAAATATTTGCATGAATCACAGCCATTATTTTGACAATTGGGAAAGAAAACGCACGAGTGCGGGAATGGTTAAAAAAAAAAGCACGAGTGTGTAATAGCCCTCATCCCGAACGCTATACGTCCCTGTAATATGCCACTTTTTGAGCAACTGTATTAAAAAATTCTTTTACTGTTGGAAAGCTACACTATCCCCGAGTATCATAGGCTATATTTTATTCCGGTCTTTCCACGGGAACGGGAGTTACGCGGGAGAAACCGCGTGCAGTCCTAGGATATTTCAATGTTTATTACTCAATCACGCACTAACGGTTGAAGAAAATAGGCTGAAATTTGGTACATTATGCACATTATGCTACTTATTATCTAACCTGCTATATATGTTCCCATGGGAAGCGGGAACACTCAGGCTAAGCAAAGAGCATCATTTAGTCAAAGATATGAAAGTTTGTATACGTGGATGTTAGTCACTCTTTCACGCTGTAACAGCTGAACGGATGTGGAGGCAATTTAGTACAGAGAATCTGTCCCTGTACCAAATTTCAATGCGTCTGAAATAACACACATGCTACTGATTATAATAATTATGTAATACAGTGCAGGTACTTACGCTCTGCATCAAGTTTTGTGCGTTGCCCACCAACATCTCCGTGGCCTCCTGGTCCTCTTCGCTACCTAATAGTACAAACATAATATACATTTTAAAAAGAGTACAATATTCTTCTGTTCTGTAGTTATAATAAAATTAAATCTTTATCAAGCACCAATCCAAAAGCGTTATATAAAGTTAATTGAAACAGAAAGCCATAATTTTATCACATTCCACAAGCAATTCGAAGCAGAAAACCTTCTTATTAGCTTTAGCATAAAATATGTTAATAGTAGTTACCTTTTATAAAAATTATAAAAAAAAAGTATGATTTATTCAAACTCAATACAGATGAAAACAAAAGCAACACAAACTAAAACACAAAGTGCGGGCTGCATTCTTGCAACAGACCCTCCTCAGAGAAGAGAATACCCAAACAGTAATCGCCTGTTATTATACTTTAAATTCATGCAATAAAGTGATGCAGGTAAACAGGCAAAAATACTCAATTACTAAACCATAAGATATTGAAAATGTATATTCATCAAATGGTTTAATAATAAAAAAATCATCGAAAATAATGAAAGCGCTGTGCTGTTTATATGACAACCCGTTAGAAAGAATCATATTTATTTGACACGAACATGTATCATACATATTTTAGTACGTACTTTATGTATTATTTGACATAAGTGACGTATCTGACATCATTTTGACAATGTCGATGATACACTAAATTTTAGTTCCGTCTCTTGTCAAGCTGTACATATAGTTGCCAGGTGTAACCCACATAAACTGATACCATGCATTTGGGAACGTGTTAACTTTGAGATATAACACAACAGGTTGTTATGGAGGGTGATATTGATAAATTATCGTAATATGTAAAGATACAAGTACCTTTATAGTCCGGCATGCCCACTGACACAAGCGAGAAGCGGCGTTAATATAAATAAAGCATACCAATATGTTAATTATATAAGTATTTCAGTAAAGCGGCTGCATAAGAACACCATTGCAAAAACTGTAGCTGAATATGAATAGTTTATATATTAATACGTAAAGCAAAAACATCGCTCCCCTTTTTTAAATTATTGCGTGAATTTAGTTTTAAATTAATTTTGAATTTCGACAACCAGCAGGTCTCTGGTCTCTAGATAACCCTAATACCTTTTAAATTAAGAAATGTTGTATACGAAATTTCTTCCAACAGCGTTTACTCTTGTGACTAGTATATTTTTAATATTCGAAAATTCAAAAAAAGTTTAATACTGAAGTAAAAGATACAGAAGTTGTAAATTTGAGGACATCTTTTTTTTTGGAGTCGGTTAATATATTTTGTCGACATGACATAAGGTCGATGTAAGCAACATGTACCCAGATATAGTATGTATGTCCTGTAGTGAGAGAGTGACGTACCTTGCGCGCCCAGCATGGTGGCCTTCACGGTGGAGAGGATCTTGAGCTGCGTGCCGATGGTGGGGATGCGCTCGCACACCTGCAGAAGGTTCTGGAACACGGACACCACAATACATATACAATACACACACGCGGTGATACTAAACTAGGTTAAAAATTACATTGAAAAGATGTACGAAACCTCGATTGAGTTGGAGCTAACAACGATAGCACAGTTATAAAAATTTATTTAATGATTCTCAAAAATGTTTTAAGTACTAAAATTTAGAATTCGACCCAACCACGCGGTGTTTCTTCATGGCCACATACTATGAATAACCCGCATTCTTTAGATATTAATGCTTTCTTCTTCTAAAGACGCTCGAAAAACATAGTGATTCAGGGTGGATTACGTATCGAAGGCCACACTACTACGCTGGAATATAACTCTAAGTCAAGTAGCAAACGATCACCTATCTCAAGACCATCGACAACACTGTAAACCAGGTGTACTTACAGTTCTGATCCTCTTGTCGGTGCACTCGAGAGCCAGCTTCTTGGCGAGCCTCGTCACTTCCTCCGACGCCTCGGCGATGGCCTTCGCCGTCGCGATCAGCTCCCTCTTGCTACCTACATCATTCATACCGTCTTTTAGTACGTACAGGCGCAAAGCCATACTGGAGCCCTACCATGGATGGGTCCAACCCAACCTCGCTTATAAGTGGTGCACCTACTGTCCAATGGCCGAATTTCTCGCGCAGGCGCATCACAGAAGAGATCACGCGGCAATGAGATTGTGGAATGAGCTCCCTGCTTTGGTTTTTTCAAACGGCTGCAGATCATGATGAGGATTGCGCCATTTTTACATGGTCGGCAGCGCGAGTGTAACACCCCTAAGGTTGCAAGCGTCCATGACCTACGGTGACCTTAGTGGTTTTAAAAAATCGTTCCCTTAGCATACGGCAGACAAAAAGGTGAACGTCAGGCTCTAGATTTAAGTAGAGTTCGAAAGGAACTCGAAAACAACTACAAGCTTCATAAATAAATTGTATAACAGGTATACAATTTTGAATTTGGATTGACAGCAAATATATAATTGAATCAAATTATATGTTTGCTGTCCAGGAATAAATTTAATTAGCCCGGATTTGAAACTATGTTAAGAGGGCTAACATATTTCGCGCCACATATTGCTCAGAAACCATACTTTTCATTGCATTTAAAGTCATTAAATATTTATCGTACAAACATGGTATTCACTAACATACTTAGTAAATTTAGCTCTCTAAACGTTTATTAAAACATATTTTACCGAACAACGGATTACATATGGTAATTATCAATGAAAGTGAAACAGGTTTTTCAAATCATACGATTTGCATAGTTTTCGATGCTTAAATTCATGTCAAATTACTGATAAATTTAATAAACAAGGGATACGAAGCAATTGCAAAGGGGGTTGGCTATCTGTTTGTAGAATAACCTGATATCAGGTAGGTTCCTTTTTTTAGAGAAAAATGACTGTAAAGTTTGCTCAAATAGTGAGAAATTTCACCAAAATAAAGTAGTCTTTTCACCAGCTTCTGTAGTTTAAATCATTATGATAATTATGTAATATTATGTCAGAACTTCTCCTTTGACAATAAAAATATTTCTTTTTATGTAACTAGATACAGATTTTTTTTTACAAAGTATTTTGTGAACCCCTATAAATGCAGATACGCGAACAAATACGATTTAGTACCGCCGAGAGGCTCTCAGAGAGAGGTCATGTCGCTCGATGTTCCATTTTTGAATACGAAAAAATGAACAAAAATAGTCTGATTCTAGCGTGAGCAAACAATCTTAGTACTTTGTGACGTATAATATAATATATATAAATATTTATGGTCGATATACAACGTGAACTTTTGTATAGTGCAAAGCTCAGACACCCCGACTAGAGTTTCGCTTCGAAATACTGTATAAAAAAAAATAAATGAAACTAACGAAAACTGACCAAGTTATAAGCTTTTACAGTTGCACTATTTTCTTCACGAACAGCGTAGGTGTAGGTATAATACGCAAGGCAGGTAGTCACTATTCGTGTGGTATTGATAATAACACATTATCACACCATTTTCATAAGTGGTAATTATGGAACACCTGTGAGGAACCAGACCAGTAGTGCTATTCTCTAAAAAATCTCTAAAAGGCCAAGTATGTACTCTTTTGAATATTAGTATTTCGATTTCGGGTATTTTGGGCTAATGCATTTTAAGTAAAGGCATTCTGACTTCTGGTATTGTAATATATAACCGAATAACTCGCCGCTGTGGGCAGCGCTGTACGCAAGGCTGTTTTTTTAGAGAATAGCACTGCAGGATTGGGACGGCTATAAAGCCGCTAAAGCAAAATACAAGTAGCGACTGAGATACAAAAGTACCAAGTCTTGGAGAAACCTCTGATAGAGTCAGACTAATATTAGCCAAACAAGGGACAGAATTGTCCGTATCTATAATGAAACCTGACGGCGCGGCGGCCTGACCCACACATGAAAAGAATTATTTATACTGTTGATTGATGGCACTTGGTGGAACCTTTCGGCATTTTCAAAGGCAAATTAACATTATATAATGACCACTAAATCACTTAATTACTCGAAAACAATAAATTAATAACATATACATTACCACTACATCATTCTACTAACGTTAACTATCATGAAAAGAAGCCGAGAGTATTTTGATACAAACGCACTTCCCAGAATGCCAATTGCTGCAGACACTCATGTGGCTGGTGGAAAACTCTCTGGAAAGATTGTGTGACAGAGACAAACGAGGGACGGCCCTTCAAAATAAGCCACTGCATTCCAACCAACGCGTATAATGCCCCCGGCAAGTCTACAGACTCAGCACTACATGCAGTAGTACACAAAATAGAAGAGGTCATCCAGAATCAATCAATCAATGTGCCTCGGCACTTTCATAAACATAGAGGGAGCTTTCGACAGAAGAAGCATAACCACGGCACTGGCAAAACACCGAGTATACACGGTAGTCAGTGAATGGATAGATAACATGCTAAACAAACTCATTTTAAAGCTACAGACAAGCAGAAACCAGTGCGCAGCCATGGCCAAAGGTTGTCCACAAGGGGCGTGGTCTCACCACTGCTAAAGAACCTTGTTGTAGACGACCTAATAACCAATCAATCAATCAATTTAACCTAGAACAGTCCCTATATACATGGATGTGTAGCAAGCCATAGCAGATGGTAAAATTAAATTATGGAGAAAAACGGATCTGTTTACAAAGCATGACTGGTATTTTAAAATCCAAGGCCAACTTCAAATTACGTGAGAAGCTGCGTTTATTTTATCTTCTAGTGATCTTGTGTATATAATAAATATATAGTGTTGGTGTATATAATAAGTATACAGTAAATATTTCGCAAGACGACGAGTTTAAGACTACGAGGATGAAACCTAAATTGTTAAATGTTTACGACTAATGTCTGTTGCCCAAAATGATTGAGCCCAGAAAGAGCCGATAAAATAAAATAAAATAAAATTTATTACCTTTGAAATTAAAAAAAAAAATAGGTTTGTCAACATTTTTTCGGAAATGCTACAAACTGAGAAGAACACCCCAAGAAACTCAGTTCGGTCCCTCCCAAAATTCATCTTAGTAGGTATCTAATAATCTATCAATGCCGATACGGAATGGCTTTTTCTTGGCGGTGTGCATTGTTATGCACATACCTCTTAATAAATATTTGGTTGTTGTAAATGAAAAACACCTACTATCAATTAAGATTAGATTTAGATCCCATAGCTCAAGCTTATAGCTTAGTTTGGGCTAGATGATGTTGTGTGAGAATATCCAACAATATTTATTGATTATTTATTAAAAATATTTTAACGTTCCTGCCAGCACTGAATCTGCAGTAGGCAGCAAAACATCGTACCATGCCAAGCGCCTGCGCATTGCTACGTTAATATTATTGTTTTTAACTATGATTATTGTCAAATTTAAATATTTATAGTGTAAAATAGAATATTGTCCATTACTTTCTACAATTTTCGTATATTTAGATACTTTAAAAATAAACTTGTGGACCGTTTTCATGCATGTGTGTATTATATACTACACTATCTTCACGCCAAATCCCTTACGGGGTAGGCAGAAAGAACCGAGCGCGACACGGCACGCTCCATACACACCTCACTTGCTTCTTCAACTTTCATTTTTCTTTTCATCCATGCACGTCGGTTCCTTCGGTTCGGTATTTCTAATTGCAATATTGATATTAGTTAGGTAAATAAATGTCAACTTTATTAATTTTATGATGTCAGTGTCTATCACTACTTAATATCAATCAATTTTCAATAAAATAATCAATAATTATTAACTAATATTACTAACATAAAAAATAAACTAAAAGATTGAACGCTTAGACTCTAGACTAAGAATATGACACCGGTAATACATCAAGGAAAACAAAAGTATCAAACTTGTTAGTAGCAACAATTGGCACTATACGGCTATGTGCGCCGCGCCGGCTGATTTCTTACGATCGTAAAGAAATTTGAAAACCGAATTTACGCTCTTAATGATCCAAGAAAAACTGGAGCAAATTGTTTTACAAAAAAAAAATGTTTAATCTGTTTTGCAGTGTATGAATGAATGTGAAATTTATTTTCACTGGATTACGACGTCTAATTTACGCCGTGAATTAAACCATTATTATGTACAAAGACTAAGATTATTTTACTAATAACTTTTACATATTTAAATAGTTGAAATAGCTGTCAGCATATGGAAGCAATGCATATGTAAGGCTTCTTGCATAGTATACACACGTTGACCGGCAATATACAATATAAATACACAGTAGGTATATGAGCACAGTGAGCGACTTACCGGTCAAGTTCATGGCTACCTCTGCCACGTCCAGCGAGCGAAGGCACAGACATATATACAATGAGTATAGCGATATGTATAGCTTGGCGTTTAGGCGCATACTATTTTGTGTTTTGAACTAGAGGAGGGCAAGCGGAAACAAGGCGGCGAACTCCTCAGGTTTAAAGCAAAGACTTCTATATAAACTGAGGTAGACATGCCCTACGCACCGATTTTTGAAACCTATAAACTGCGCTAATTAGCAGCGTTGTTCGCACTGTTTTGAGTCAAAACTTCGAGAGTAGGTACTCGACTTGCAATTTTGGAGTCCATACGCCTTCTCTTTTACTCTTGTTCTATCCGTATATTACTATTGTGTGTGGTGACAATTACGTAAATAGTATTTATAAGTGAGTGTAGTCTTAGCATTGTGTGTGTTTGAGGATTGCTTTTGAAATCTCGCTTGTTAGAGTACGGCGCGTCTACCTCAGTTTATATAGAAGTCTTTGGTTTAAAGACGTTCAGAAGCGTCATATGAGAAGATGCAACATTAAGCCGTCTCAATGGGAAGGTTTGGCAGCACAACGCCCAGAATGGCGCAGGGTGGTGCAAAGACAAGTAAGCGATTTCGAGGAACAGCGAAAGGCTGACCTCGACGCTAAACGCGATGAGCTGAAAGTCCGCCCACCCGCTGTCATTTATTATCATTACGTAGGTACGTGCCCTCAGTGCACACGAGAGTTCACCGCGAAGATCGGCTACGTTAGCCATCTTCGAGCGCATCAGCGCCGAGCCGACTAGGAGTCGAAGTGATCGCCATGGCCGAAATCTGTCGGAGGCATCATCATCATCATCATCATTTTGTGTTTCGAAACGTATAATGTCTGAGTTTTTGACACCTCACACGAAGACACCTAGCCCAAATTAAGCTAATATAAGCTTGTGCTAGGATTTAGACTACACGTAAAGTATTAAGCTTATCTTCACATTTCTAAGTGATACATGTTTATTATTCGTAGAAAACTCGAACTCCGAACAAACATTTGTGGATCACACAAATATTAGTTACCCGGGACTCGTGCCCAGGACGTCAGCAAGGCACACTTACTACAGGGGCACTGAAGCAACCACGCCTATGGTTGGCACACTTACATGTCAGTTACTTGCAGTTCTCGAATGAATGTTCAAAAGAAAAATCGGGGCAAAATTTGGTATCTGTGTCTAAATAGTATGCGCCTAAAGTTATAATAAGGTGCTAGCATGAATAGTGTAAGTGTACACATAATATAGCACAGATATATAAGTTTGCTATAATCCACTAAATATCTCGGCCTAAGCTAAGCTTTTAAACACATTACCCTTCTTTGCGTCGCGCAGTCAGGTAATGACGATATGATAGACTGCTTATTTAGCATAGCAGGTTCTTACATCAAAGGCTGATTTTAAATAATTATAATTTTCTCTAAGTATGCCATTTACATTTCCAAGAAGCATTATTACTTAATATTTCGCTCTTTATTTATTTTAAACTTATTATACTTTTGTAATCAGCAATAAGTATATAGAGAAAGCTATGAATAAGCGATAGATTTTTCAAATGTCTTTCGATCTCTTTTTTATGTGCGGGTCAGTTAATAGTTTGTATAGTTCATCAAACTGCGATATACAGAGAATAACATAGCGCTATATAGTTGGAGAGTACAGAATTATTCAAGTAAACAATAAAAATATAATAACAAAAAAAGGCAATGGTTTTCTTATTTTATTATTTAAGAACTAATTTATGGTATGCACATGACGGGTAACAATTATGCTGCGCTATACCTAGAATAAAGAAACATAATTCAAATACACGGCGGTTGCATCCGGCTCGAGGGACCAATAAACGGTTAAAAGTGTTTTGGCAAAACATACTTAGTTCATGACTTTATAGTAAGTACATCGAGCGCAGTGGTGCAAAGCTAAAAAGTGGTGGGGTGGCGGTACAGCTAGGCGGGGGAGCAGTGTTACCTCTTGAGTCGGAGCGCACGAGCTCGGCCAGGCGCGCCATGAGCACGGCCATGCGCTTGGCGGCGGCCACGATCTCGTTGTCCTTGGAGGACCAGTCCCGCACGGCGCGGTGCAGCGAGTGCGCCGCCACCAGGATGGGCTGGCCCGGCGGGGGCGCGCGCCGGAAGATGTCCTCGCCCTCGTCGTCCGTGTCGGCGGGCGGCGGCGGGCGTGGTGGGGCCGCACCACCCTGGGGAGGAGGCGGCCTCGGAGGAGCGCTCCCGCCGACCTCGCCCACGTGCAGCGCCCGCAGCGCGTCGGGCAGCGCGGGCGGGGGCGGCGGCGGCGCGTACTGCCCGCGCAGCGCAGACTCCACCTCGCCCGCCGCCGTGATGATCTGCGCACACGGCACATGTCACTCCCGGCTCGCTACTACAGTGTACAGTGTAGTGTGGGGACGGGACGGTGCAGTACCTCTGCGTTGGCGGCGCGCCAGGCCTGCGCCTGCGCGCGGTCGCCCAGCGCCACGCCCTTGGCGCGGTGCACGGCGGGCGGGATGGCGGCCTGCAGGCGCTACTACAGTGTACAGTGTACAGTGTGGGGGGACGGGACGGTGCAGTACCTCTGCGTTGGCGGCGCGCCAGGCCTGCGCCTGCGCGCGGTCGCCCAGCGCCACGCCCTTGGCGCGGTGCACGGCGGGCGGGATGGCGGCCTGCAGGCGCTACTACAGTGTACAGTGTACAGTGTACAGTGTGGGGGGACGGGACGGTGCAGTACCTCTGCGTTGGCGGCGCGCCAGGCCTGCGCCTGCGCGCGGTCGCCCAGCGCCACGCCCTTGGCGCGGTGCACGGCGGGCGGGATGGCGGCCTGCAGGCGCTACTACAGTGTACAGTGTACAGTGTACAGTGTGGGGGGACGGGACGGTGCAGTACCTCTGCGTTGGCGGCGCGCCAGGCCTGCGCCTGCGCGCGGTCGCCCAGCGCCACGCCCTTGGCGCGGTGCACGGCGGGCGGGATGGCGGCCTGCAGGCGCTACTACAGTGTACAGTGTACAGTGTACAGTGTGGGGGGACGGGACGGTGCAGTACCTCTGCGTTGGCGGCGCGCCAGGCCTGCGCCTGCGCGCGGTCGCCCAGCGCCACGCCCTTGGCGCGGTGCACGGCGGGCGGGATGGCGGCCTGCAGGCGCTACTACAGTGTACAGTGTACAGTGTGGGGGGACGGGACGGTGCAGTACCTCTGCGTTGGCGGCGCGCCAGGCCTGCGCCTGCGCGCGGTCGCCCAGCGCCACGCCCTTGGCGCGGTGCACGGCGGGCGGGATGGCGGCCTGCAGGCGCTACTACAGTGTACAGTGTACAGTGTACAGTGTGGGGGGACGGGACGGTGCAGTACCTCTGCGTTGGCGGCGCGCCAGGCCTGCGCCTGCGCGCGGTCGCCCAGCGCCACGCCCTTGGCGCGGTGCACGGCGGGCGGGATGGCGGCCTGCAGGCGCTACTACAGTGTACAGTGTACAGTGTACAGTGTGGGGGGACGGGACGGTGCAGTACCTCTGCGTTGGCGGCGCGCCAGGCCTGCGCCTGCGCGCGGTCGCCCAGCGCCACGCCCTTGGCGCGGTGCACGGCGGGCGGGATGGCGGCCTGCAGGCGCTACTACAGTGTACAGTGTACAGTGTGGGGGGACGGGACGGTGCAGTACCTCTGCGTTGGCGGCGCGCCAGGCCTGCGCCTGCGCGCGGTCGCCCAGCGCCACGCCCTTGGCGCGGTGCACGGCGGGCGGGATGGCGGCCTGCAGGCGCTACTACAGTGTACAGTGTACAGTGTACAGTGTGGGGGGACGGGACGGTGCAGTACCTCTGCGTTGGCGGCGCGCCAGGCCTGCGCCTGCGCGCGGTCGCCCAGCGCCACGCCCTTGGCGCGGTGCACGGCGGGCGGGATGGCGGCCTGCAGGCGCTACTACAGTGTACAGTGTACAGTGTACAGTGTGGGGGGACGGGACGGTGCAGTACCTCTGCGTTGGCGGCGCGCCAGGCCTGCGCCTGCGCGCGGTCGCCCAGCGCCACGCCCTTGGCGCGGTGCACGGCGGGCGGGATGGCGGCCTGCAGGCGCTGCTGGGCCGTGCTGAGCGCGCGCGCGAAGTCTGCGTCCTCCGTGTTGTCCCGCTCCGCGCCGCCCACCAGCAGCACGCGGTTGGCGAGCCTGCGGAGCACACCACCCATGGTTAACATATTGTTCTGTAAAGATCTGAAACTAGGCGGCCTGCCGATTCAAAAAAAACTTTTGTCTATATCGAACCCTGGTTCTAGCGTGAGTGCGCCGAGCACATCAACACCCGACGCATCGCACGGCTTAATCAGGAACTCAGGTCTCATCCACCGGACAGCCGTGGATACTGGCAACTGGCCAAAGCCGTACAGGCCAACTTCTGTCAATGGGCGTTACTATATGTTCCGCTGGATAGTCAAGTTCCTGCAAGGTAACCTTTACGTAACCTTTACGCAGATTAAAGCCGGAAGCCTATACGTGACTTTTAAGCAGACGCGGTCCTGAACAGTCTTACTTCATATTATTGACGTTCTTTCTCTTGGGTGCATTCATTGTTATCCAGATGATAGCACTCTGCATGGAAGTTAAGCTGCCATCAGACGGACTGCATCGCAGCGACTGCGCGCGGTCGACATATTTATTAACTGCATGATTTCTTTTTTTTTTTTATTAGCTCGCCAAATTGACCTCGCCACCAGCCTGATGGAAAGCCGTGGCGCATCTAGCGCTTGGGGGCCACTTCTGACAGGGTATACTACGCCAAATCGAATGCCAAATAATCGAACGTTCAAAATATCGAACGTTCAAAATATCGAAGATTACAATATCAATGTTTGGGATTGTTCGGGATCGGAAAGGAGAGGGTGGGATCAGGTTGAAGAGCTCTTCAGAACATTCGCCGTGATACATTCGTTAGAAGGCAGCCAAGGACGCTATAGTTCTTCGCTGCGCCAACGGTTCGAGGCCTCCCGTCACCTCAGGACAACCGATTATTCGGATAGCACGTCTCTGCATAGCGTCAAGCGCGTCTAGTAAATACCTTGCGGAGTCATCCCAAAGGTGAGAACAGTATTCGAGGCAGGGACGAATTTGCGTCTTATACAGTAAACATCTCTGATGTGGCGTGAAATACCGTCTCACCTTATTTAAGACTCCTAGTTTCCGCGAGGCCAGCCCAATACAACTCTCTATGTAGTTTTTGTGATGGTTTACTAATGTTTGCCATAATTTAAAATGCCATAATTTCATATGCCATACTGGTATTTGCCATAATTTCATTACATATAACGCTTCAGTTGCCATAATCGTGAAATGACATAAATTGACATAAATTGACTTTCAATAAATTCATTGGTCATAATCGATCAAGTGTCATAATAATTTAAATCCATAAAAGTATTTGCCATAATTTTCGTTTTCAATAATGCCATTTTCCCTAACTTTTATTCACCATAATATAAATAAAGATGATTTATACGACACAGATTTTTTATTAACAATTAAACCTAAAACTAAAAATCATATGGCGTCTCTAGCTAACTAAGCGCGACGGAGCCCAGCTTTGCGGGGCTGCTACTTCTGGGTGGTTTAAAAAAAACCACGAATACTAAGGCGGGAGCTCCGCTTCGCTTCGCTCCCGCCTTAGTCTTCTAACCTAACCTATCCGAGTCGGATTGCACTGAGTCGGGGTGTTAACGATAATTAATTTCGACCTTACAATATTATGCATTATTTTCATAATTATATCAAATTTTGATTATGTCAAGAGTCGATTATGAGATGTGTTACTTATGGAAACTAATTATTATGAGAAATGTTATTATAGAAAGTCATTTTATGGCAAATAAAAGTTATGACTGTTGAGTTGTTAAGGCAAACGTTATTAGTATAAATGATAATACGAGGGCGGGTCAATAAGTCCGTGACTTTTTCAATGAAAAATAGGTTTTTAGATAAAAAGTTATTTTATTTATCAACATAGTCTTCTGTGAGTTCTATGCACTTAATCCAACGTTACTCTAGCTTTTTCATACCTTCCGAAAAAAAGATTTGTCGAGGTCATGAAAATACGCATTTATTTGAGAGATGATTTTGTCGGTAGAGTCAAATCTCTTTCCGCCAAGCAAGTTCTTTAGGTTCGGGGACAAGAAATAGTCACTCGGTGACTCTGCAGAATAGTGTGGGTGAGGGAGCAATTCGTCTCCCAAGTCACGGGTTTTGCCATAGAAACTGCACATGTGTGCACCATAGGTTTTTCCTCATGGAAAAGACTTTTTTTCTTGGCCAAATGCGATCGCTTTTTATTCAATTCCTTATTGAATCGACCCAATAAATTGGTAGAATATTCGCCATTGATTGTTTTCCCCTTTTGAAGGTAGTCAATGTGGATTATACCGCGTACATCCCGAAAAACGGTCGCCATGACTTTACTGACTGACAAACCAACATTTTCCTCCCTTGGCGCTGATTCCCCCCGAGAAACCTACTGTTTTGACTGCTGTTTGGTCTCTGGTGTATTGTGGTGGATACATGTTTCGTCCACGGTTACGAATTGGTGCAAAAACTCGTCCATATTGCGGTTGAACAACGCCAAACACTCCTGCGAAATTGTTACGCGGTTGCGTTTGTGGTCGATTGTGAGCAAATGCGGCACCCATCTTGCGGAAAGCTTTCTCATACCCAATTGTTCATTCAAAATATAAACCACTGTGCCATGTGAGATGCCTATGGCTTCCACAATCTCTCTCACTTTCAATCTCCGATCTACTAAAACCATATCGTGGATTTTTTCTATGGTTTCGGATGTAGAGACCTCCAATGAACGTCCAGAACGTTCCGCATCTTCCGTGCTTGTACGACCACATCTGAACTCGGTAAACCACTTTTTAACCATGGAAATAGATGGTGCGGAGTTCCCATAATACTTATCAAGCTTAGTCTTGGTTTAAGAGATGGTTTTTTCGGCGAAAAATAAGGCTTAATAAGCACACGAAATTCACATTTTTCCATTTTCTTCTCAAAAAGCGCGCTAGTCTGCTATCAACAACTGTCAAACACAAACAAAATGACGTAGTTTCTCTAAATTTTGACAGAAGTCAACTGACAGTTGCCCGTTGACAGAAGCAGAGTTTCCATTTCAATAAAGTGGCGGGAAATTAAAAAAGTCACGGACTTATTGATCAGCCCTCGTAGTGCAAGTAAATATTATGATCGGGGATGATTATGGCAAACAATAATAGTGCAAATGAATTTATGGAAAACGAGAGAAGACCTTTTGTGATTGGGTTCACGCCGGACGTCTATACCGAGGATCTCCAGGTTGTCCTTTAGTGGAACCGTAATGCTCTGAAGAGAGGGTAGGGGTAGGAATGGGGACTTCTTAGCTGTAAACGCACACGCCTTTGTTTTTCTGGCATTGAACTCGACCAGGTTGTCTGAACCCCATTGGGCAATGTGACCCAGGTCCCGGTTGAGATCCGCCACGAGTTGCCTTCTCTTCTGCTGCACGTCGCCTCGCCTCTCCGCTGGACGGCCAGAATAGCTCCCATGTAGAGTACTATCATCAGCATAACAATGAATGCACCAAAGGGACAGCATGTCATTGATATGCAGAAGAAAGAGAGTTGGGGACAATACCGATCCCTGTAGTACTCCGGCATTTACCTGCAAAAAGCAGGAAGCCTGACCATCACAGAGAACCCGTATACGTCGCCCGTGCAGGAAGCTGGCCAACCAGCGGCACAAATGAGGTGGTAGACCGTAAGCCGGCAGCTTGGAAAGAAGTGACGCATGCCATACCCTATCAAAGGCTTTAGCGATATCTAGGCCAATAGCCAGAGATTCGCCGTGACTCTATAGCTTCACCCCAGGTGTGTGTTATGTACGCCAGGAGGTCACCCGTTGATCGTTACGGCCTAAAGCCATATTGACGATCGTTAATTAGCGAGTGATCCTCCAGGTAGCGCATGAGCTGTTTATTAATAACTAGCTGACCCGCGCAACTTCGTTTGCGCCACATAAGAGAGAGTATTACCTGTACCCGTCGCATTTACTCCCGTCGCGTTGCTTTTACTCCCGTCGCGTTGCTTTTACTCCCGTAGCGTCTCGTCGTTAATATTAATACTACGTGAGAGAGAGAGAGAGAAAGGTTTCTCGTCGCGTGTATTCCCGTCGCATTATTTTTAAGAACAATTTCAATGGTTATTGTGCATCAACCCAAAGATAGACACATGTTATCGCGCAATTTTTTAGAACTTTTTTAAGAGAAACAATTTTGAAGTACATACACTCATTTGCAAAAAAACCGGGCGGTTTTGATTTTCATTCATCTTTAAAAAGATACAATACCAAAAAGGTTTCAATCGTTTGCACACGTTACTGGCCGGTTTTAAAAATGCCGTGGTATTTAAAAAACTACGTTCTAAATTCAAATTTTCATTTGATGCTCATTTTTACAGAAAACCCCACTTTATCCTACATTTTCGGCGCGAAGTTCCAGGAGTTAAGATCGACTTTCACAACTTTTATTCAATTTTTATCAATTAATTTCATATCCTTGACTGTCAAAGCTTTATTTATTGCTGTTTGGCTGTATCAAAAATGGTAGATAAAGTGGTAAAAGCTACCAAAATTATGGCGCTGCTTGAGAGGGTTGCAGCCAATGTTTCGTGGTCAGGAGGCTAAATGTTAGTCGCTCGACGGTCCAAAGGACCTGGCAGCGATATCAGGAGACTGGTTCCGTCGAGAGAAGGCCTGGTTCTGGAAGAAAACCATGTACCCAACCACGGGATGATCGTTTTCTAGTGAGTCGCGCATTGAGAAATCGCAAATCTTCGTATGTGGATCTTAAGAACAACCTCCAAGAAGTAAGAAATGTGCATATTAGTCTATGGACGGTCAAGAGGAGGTTTCTCGCTGCCAATATACGCAGTCACCGCCCGGCCCGCGGCCCCAAATTACTCCGTGAGCACAGAGTTCACAGGCTTAGGTTCGCTAGAAATTGTGAATCATGGACTAAAGAAGATTGGAATAGGGTTTTGTTCTCTGATGAAGCCAGGATATCTCTGTTCGGTGAAGATCGACGTCGGCGAGTGCTAAGAAGACAAGGAGAACGCTTTGCAGAGGCATGTTTCGAAGAAATCACACCTTATGGTGGGGGCTCTGTTATGTTTTGGGCAGGAATAAATTTAATGGAACGTACAGAGTTAGTCTTCATTGAAAACGGCTCACTGACTGGGCTTCGATACATAACGGAAGTTCTAATTCCTCATGCACAACCCGCATTGGCCGCTCTTGGTTAAGACTCAATTTTTATGGACGACAATGCTCGCGCCCACCGATCCCGCGATGTTAATGCGTATGTGCAAGAGGTCGGCATTCGTCGTTTGGATTGGCCAGCTCGAAGTCCCGACCTCAATCCCATAGATCATGTCTGGGACGTTCTAAAACGGCGTGTGAGATCAGTACACCCGGCTCCGCAGACCATCAGAGAGCTGAAGAATGTGATTACTGCGGAGTGGGAACGTATTCCGCAAGCAAGTATCCGGGATATACTCGCTAGCATGCCCAGACGAATTCAAGCTGTGATTTTAGCTAGAGGGGGTCACACTCGATACTTAACATTTATCTGCTTTTACTTCATTAAAGAAAAACAAACAAAAAAAACCTTTTTATTTTTAATTCATGAGCATATGCACTACTAGCGAACATACACTATTAGCGAGGTTTAGCATTATTTCCCATAAATTGTAACAAAATTTTATGAAATACTGATGAAAACGATTATTTTCTTATTAATTTACCAAATTGTGAGGATAAAACTACCTATAATTATCAAACAAAGCAATATTAACATTTGAAATGGTTCATTGCTTAGGTGCCCGTTTTTTTTGCAAATGAGTGTATTTTTTACAGAACCATAAATATTTACGCAGCACACGCAACGAAGCTCTCAAAAAGAATAACTTTTCCTACGTTTTTTAAACATTTACTATTACTGCTCCACTCCTATTTATTGTAGCGTGAAACTCCACAATAACGTAGCTTTCTATTGGTGAAAGAATTTTTAAAATCGGTTCAGTAGATCCCGAGATTACCTCTTACAATTTAAAAACACAAACTTTACTTCTTTATAATATTAGTATAGATTAGCTCGAACACCTTGCAGATGACGGTGGTTACGGCTATGGGACGATAGTTGGCCGGATCCGACCGATCCCCTTTCTTGGGGATCGGTTGGATATTCGCCTCCTGTTGAAGTTGAAGGCACGACTGTAAGCAGTTGATATTGACTTCACACAACTGCTGCGTGCAGTTGATATCATGACTGTTTGACTTCATACAGTTTGAATATAAAAAACGTACCTGTTACAACCACTATTCTGCACTTTTCAAAATTTTTCCTTTAATCCTATCATTTAGTGTGAAACCTACTTTAAAGCAAAGAACTATAAAGCTGAGCTATCCCGATTTCCAACAGAATATAGATGCCAAAATATTTGAGAAAAAAACCAGAAAGGTTTAGCCCGTTTATTCATGCCCTGCCCCGTTAGTCGAGTCCACACGTTTGAGTACAAAAAGTGTGTTAGGACACATTTGAATGGATCGACATAAACTATTATACCCAACAATGGCACATGGCACTTACAATACAAGTGTGAGCGGTTCTTACCGAGCGATGGCGGAGGTGTTGTCCACCATCTTCTGCGAGTCGTTGTTGCGGATGGCGTCCTCGCACAGGTACGTGTGCTTCTGCATCAGCTCGCCTGGCGACATACCAAATACGTTAGGAGGGATTCCGAATTACATAAGTTTACGAATTGCTTATTGCAGGTGATTCATAGGACAATACGTTATATCAGCGAAATATTTCGATTAAGGAATGACTCAGGAGAGTATAGAGTGCGAGAGCGGCAACCTAAGCGAATTTTTGAGAAATGTATTCTGACTGCAAAGGGAGAAAACATACATAAACATTAAACACCCTGACGTCAAGAAGGCGAACCGGAAGGAGAGGGATTGGGGTGACTAGCTTTTTCGCCAATATCCCAAAAACGGTGCGTGTTGTAACAAAAATGTTCTAACATGAATTATTTGTAATTCATTTTTCTGATTTCGACACAATGTATGTGGTTTATAAAATAATTTGAATTGAATTGAAATTAAAGCTTAAAATTTTTCTGTAACTTTGGCTCTTAATACATTTCTATATTTCCATCATTAGTTCGTTCGTTCGTATCTCATAGCATCGTGGAATAACTAGTATCAGGGCTCCTCTCCATGTGAGTCAAAATGTCTTCTTTTTCACTACCTATATATGAATATAAAATGAAAGAGTAACTGATAGAATATAGAGTTCGCCATACAAAAGCCGCGGTTTAATGAGGCGATATTCTATGTACCACTCACCAGCGGTTCTGACGAAGTCCAGTGGGTCGACGGCCTGGTCGCACAGATCCCTCACGCGGAGCACCGCGTCTGCGTACTGAGTCTTCAAGTTGTTGAAGTGCTCTTCAGCTACCTAAAACGTAGAATATGATATTAGAATGACATGCTAATATAACTTTTCTAAAATGGTATTGCTCTTTCCTATACCATAGGGCACTACCAAACATTTTTTTATTATTTACAAGCGTTAATTGATTTCCTAATTAATTAGAAATATACCAAACGGGTAAGTCTCACCTTACTGTCGGGGTTGTAGAGACGAATCTTGCCGGCCGCTATCAGCTGGGGCGACAGCTTCTCCACCTGGCAACCAATGTATTTGCACATGAATGACATTCGAAATTGTGCGTGAATGTTTGATTAGCGAGAAAGTGCGAAGAGAGTGAGTAAGTAGAGAATGAATGAGTGAGTGAGTGAGTGTGTAGGTGGCAAGAACGTAGGTAACGAGTGAGTGAGTGTATAGTGAGTGAGCGAGCGAGTAGGTAGTCAATAGTTACCTGCTGCGCGTTGGAGATGAGCTGGTCGGCGAGGCGCTTGTTGTGGCGGGTGCCCGCGGCTACGACGTGCGCGGCGGCCACGGCGCGCGCACTGAACGCGCCCAGCGCCTGCGCCTTGTCGTGGAAGTTGGCCTCGCGACCCGGCGTGCCTGGCAAACCACATACAATAGGCTTGTGTCCACTAACAATAAATCTGATTGATGTGTGTTTCTAACGACTATGTCCAATATATAAATAACAAAAAGTAATATAAATTGGTACACAAACTAAGGATTACTATTGATTAGTAAATAAGATTGGAATAAATAGGCATTCAGTCACGTGACATCAGACACCTCTATCAGAAAGTGTGACGTCACAGTTTGCTACTTTGACGTTTGACGCACTCTGGCAGTCTCGAGTCTTGACATCTTGTGTCACAAGCAGTGGCGGCTGGTGGGTCCTCAAACTGGTGGTGCACTTTACTTGCTCTCTTGTTTTAAATTTATTATGAGCCTTATTGGTCCTGCCAATTTTATATCAACTTTATTTTGAAACCTCACCAGCTATTACGTGGGACATAAAACTATAAGGAGAAACATATTGTACCTATGCAGTAAGTTTATTTTGAAAAGTTTTGTATAGGTACTTAGATATTGTTTCTGCTCATTTTAACACACACCGAACACTTTACAAGCAATATTTTCTTTTCTTTAATAAATAAATAAATATTTTTTTTTTATTAAAGAAAAGAAATATAGATTAGAATTCTTCGTCTCGCCACAGAACTAAGATCAAAATAAAAAAATACTAACAAATTAAAAATCAAACAATCAATTAGTACCTACGCGTCACAGATAACTACTGCCAAACAATACCGGGAGAATTTGAATTTCGTCACAAACAAAACATCGAGTGCTCTTGGGTAATCTTCGGTTTTCCCGAGCGCGTGCGGCGCACGATATCAGACTCATCTCTCGGTACATTTTCTATGAACGATGTTCTGTCTCACGCGCCAGGCGTATTAGCTCGGAACTAATACAAGTTGTATGGGCCGTACTGGTGCGCTCGGGAAAGCGCACGCCGATTTTTTTTACAAGGAACTTATAGGCTTTAGGATTGTAGCAAAAAGCTTAAATTGTTTCGTCACAATTAGATATGTTATTTGTTTTAACTTTTTGTAAGAATAATGTGTTACATACATACGTAATGGTAGGTAATTAAATAATAAGGATGTCGTAAAAATTTGTAATGTTTAAATCTTTTGAAATGGTGGTTCACCGCACGAGCGCACTTAATAAAAGAAGGTAATATGTTCTTATAAGGTACAGCCGCCACTGGTCACAAGTCGTGTCATCTTGTGTAATTCTTTAGATTATCACACGTTTTCATAAAATACAATAGAATTCAACAGTAAAAAATCATCATACGAAGAGGATTACTAAGGCAAATAGCTGTAATATGCCCAAAATCTTAGTAGTTTCTTTTTAGTAATAAAACTTTTTATCAAATGTATGGATGTTTATTGCTTTTAAGATAGAATATGCTGAATAATGATGACCTAGGGTGGGATATCCACTCGCCAGACGGACCGACGACCTGGGAAAGGTCGCAGGGAGTGTCTGGATGCGATTGATGCAGGATCGTGTGTTGTGGCGTAAATTGCGAGAAGCCTACGTCCAGCAGTGGCAAGCTATAGGTTGATTTGATTGATGATGACGATCATGCTAACATTGAAGATTGACTACTGTCGAGGTAGACAGAGGTGAGAGCACTCACCGGGCGGCTGTGTGACGGCGTCGGTGAAGTGTCGCAGCGGCGCGGCCACGTCGATGAACTCCTCTACTACGCGGTTGACTACAGCCCGCTCCGCCTGGCGCTTCAGCTCGTGCAGCTTGTCTGTCAGCTCCCTGAACAACCAGTCGCTCATGAGTACTCACCGGGCAACTCGACTCACTCACCGAGTAACGCAACACAACACATACACCGAGTACCATAACAAACATCGACCAACTCATAACACACACTGAGCAACTGACTGAACATATTCACCGAGAAATTCAACAGACATCGACCAACTCAAAACATACACCCAAACAACACAACACACCCAGCGAGCAACTCAATACACACCCGAGCATCTCAACACACTCACCGAATAATTCAACACATCCACCATGCAATTCAACACACACTTATCAACTCAACATACACCGTGCAACTCAACACACACACCGATCATTTCAAAACACATCGAGCAACTTAACACACCCACACATACACACTGAGTCACTCAACCCCCCCGCCCCGCCCCCGCCCCGCCCCGCACCTGGTGAGCGCGCGCGCCTCCTCGCCGTCCCCGCGGCCGCTGACGCACAGCTCGCCCAGCTTGTCGGACAGACGCTGTACTTCCGAGCACAGCTGCATGATCTCCGCCTTCTCGCGCCCCTGCAGCCCGTCCGCTATCTGCGCGCAACACACACCAGCTATATTGAGGGAGCTTCTAGAGACGACTGAGTAAAATGACAATATAATTGCGCAACAGCGTCAGAGATAGGCAATAATAGAGTGTTCTTTGTGCTTGTAGTAACCACTGGAACACCGGTTTGGGCCTTATAAAACCAGGTACCTTAAAACCGTCCGGACTTTTTATTAGATCTATTACTTGTCAGGTTGAACAATTCAAAACATCAGTATTACTGCTCGTATCTCTCAAGTCCAATACTGCCTACTAGAGATGTAAAATGACTGAATCTGACCGGTCACGATTGTCAAAAACCGTATTTGACCGGTCATTTATTGTCAAATTCAGTCAATTTGACTTAAACTCACTATTAATTCTAACTATTAAAGTGACTAAATATGCCAATTTTTTCCAACAGGGGGCACCATTTCAGTATAATCTATATCAATATCAATACATATAATAAAATCGTAACAGGTCGCTGTCTGTACATGGAAGATAAATAAGAAAAATTATTATAGGGGGGCTTTATGAACGCAATAGAACCCAAAACAATGATTTTTAGAAGTTTTGTCTGTTTGTCTGTATGTCTGTATATCTGTTTGTCTGTACGGTTGTGCACGCTAATCTCAGTAACCGCTCAACCGATTGCAATGCGGTTTTTTTATTGTGTTGAGGTTTGCTCCAGTTAACATTTAGCGTTTGTTTTATGTAAATCGGTTTAGAAATAAAAGAGTTATAACACTTTTAAGAATCAGATGTTTTGAAAATTGTAATTGTAGGGGTTTCTTTGAATGTGAGTGAACCTCGCGTTCTCTAATCGATACTGAAGCCGAAAATGTAATTTAAACTTTTTATGTCTGTCTGTCTGTCTGTCTGTCTGTATCCCGAATAAGTATCACGCCGAAACTACTAAACAAATTTGAATGATACTTGACTTGATACATTCCGAGCTTATTTTCCGAGGAAGGTTCTAGGATACTTTTGATCCCGATATTTTGCGCGGTTCCTGCGGGAGAGGGGATGAAAGTTAAAATCGTTTTTCAGCTGTAATTTCTCAACGCGTAATCCAATTTCACATATTTTTTTAGTATTGAAAAGGGAGTAGGCACTTTAAGGATTATTCGACCCAAATTTCAAGATTGAGGGGTTTGTAGTTCAGAAATTAGAGGCATCTCAACTTTCGCCGAACCTAGAATTCAAGGGTTCCTTTGAATGAGAGGGTAAATCTAAACGGGCGTGTTGGTTTAATCATAAAAGAGCTTAATTATTAAATTGAATGCATGAAGGCGTGGACTGAATGGTTTTAGAATAGCCTTAATCTTTAAGCTCTTTTACAATTAAGCAAACAGGGCCGTTTCACGCGGTGCTTGACAAGTCTGATGAAGAATTAGGTACCACTCCTTTCGTGCACATTATGTGACGTAAACGAAGTTGCGAAAGTCAGCTAGTTCAAAATAAATATCAAAAAGCACTCAAAATCAAAGTGACTGTTTATGACCCTTTTTGACAATAAATGACCGTTTTTGACCAATTTGACCGTAAATGACAGTCAGTCAAATTCAGTCACTTTGGTCATTTTCATCTCTACTGCCTACCCTCTGTCCCTGCGACACGATGCTGCTGATGGCCTTCTGTCCCTCGATCCTGGTGGAGGGGTCGCACGCGGGGTGCAGGAGCCACTTGTGGGCCGTCTCCAACCTGCCGGCACCAAACACAATATGTATTAAAACTAGTTTTAGAATTAATAGGATATTTGCCATGCTTAAGACTGCAATAATGTGAACCTTGTGTGTCATAAACGAGATCGTAACATACTAGTCATTGAGCGAAGTTTAAGGCCTTATTAGTGGCTTGAAAAATTTCAACAGCAGGTCGTTACAAACTGCGCCTGTCCATTTCAACACGGCTAAAGGCTCACCACCAATTAGGTGAAACAAAAGGTGAAATGTGGCCGTATACTATGTCTCAGCTGAACCCTTCAGCGATAAAACAGTGACTATTTGGAAATTAATTTTATTGTTCCTTTTAAATATAAGTATAAAGACATTCCCTGCTACCCAGAGCGTATCTCGACGTGTATGTCGTGGCTCACCTGGCCTGCATGGTCTGTCCGCCCTGCTTCTCGGCGGCGCGGACTCCTTCCGTCACCAGCGCGTCCAGCTCGTTGATTTGTGAACGCAGGTCTGATGCCAGGTTCAGGGCCTGTACAACACATCATAGTTACCTTTAAAGCAACAAAAATTCAACTCCGTTTTCGTAACTACTTATCAAACGAGAAAATAATTCTAATTTTATAGCTGACTACGAAACTTCAGTAACAGATATGAGTATTAAAACATGCAATCAAGTATTTGACGTTTGTTGGACAAAGTAACGTTGCAAAGCGAACTCATTTATTTGTTCGTAAAGAACAAAAGATAGGCAACTTAGAAATGACAATGAATCAATCAGTAGTCATTGAACATATTCGAGATAAATCGTGCTATTGATAACATGCAGAAAATCGCCTTTAGAACTGCAATAACATGAAGGAGGCGTTGTTCGCTTAAATTATCACACACACACGGGAACACCCAAAAATTCCGAAATATGTTTTTCCGAATTTCAATATTCCGATGTTCAAAATTCCGAAGATTATAATTCCTAAGAAACAAAGCTCCGAATATTCAAAAGGACGATATTCATTTATCCGAAAGTCATAAGTTCGAATTTTTATTTTTCCTAATTTCATTAGTACGAATAATCAAAAGACCGGACTGTTATTTTCCCGAAAATCATTATTCAGAATTTCAAATATCCGAAAATTCACAGTTTAAGTTTTTTTAATAAAGTACGGTCAAGTCTAACTACCGAAGATATTATTTCCAAGTAAGTGGAAGGGAAACGACAAAACAAAAAAAAATAACCACGATGGCTAAGGCCGGAACTCCGCTCCGCTTCGCTTTCGCGTTAGCCTTCTAACCTAACCTATCCGAGTCGAGGTGTTAACCATAATAAGTGAATGGTTAACACCCCGACGCAGAGTACCCCGACTCGGATAGGTTAGGTTAGAAGGCTAAGGCGGGAGCGAAGCGGAGCGGAGCTCCCGCCTTAGCCTTCGTGGTTATTTTTTTTTGTTTTGTCGTTTGCCTTCCACTCACTTGGGAATAATATTTTCGGTAGTTAGAATTGACTATACTTTATTAAAAAAACGGGTGGAATCGGGAACATAAATAATCGTCTTTAATGATAAGTTTTTGGGGTAAAACAGGAGCGAGTGGAAACGACATTCACCCTTCGTATTTATGATATTTCGGATTTTAGATAATCGGAGTTCGTATTTATAATATGGCGGATTTTTAATGATTCGGAATTAAATGGTTCGGTTTCTTGAAATTCGGCATTCTGACAGTCGGAATTGTAAACATTCGAAATTTTAAAATTATGACTTTTAATAAAAAGGATTTATGAAACATCGGATTTTTGACTTTCGGAATTTAGAATCATTCGGACTTATGAAATTCGGAATTATGAAATTCGTGATTGTGACTTTCGGAATTAAGTTTTTCGTATTAATGTAGTGTACCCCACACACACACACACACACACATCTTGACTTAAGACATTCAATATTGGATATCATGCGCAGAAAAAATTCTACTTTGAAGTATTCATGCGTATGTCACATGCTAGTGTTGTGAACAGTATACCTACAGTTAGGTCAAATCCATACACAGCCACCAGCTGCCAGTGTCAATACAAAATGGTTAGTTGTGTACAATAATTAAAGCTTGCAATATAATTGTTACAGTTAGATTAGAGGATAATTATCTATATATATAAAAACAAGAACTGACTGACTGATGATCAACGCACAGCCTAAACCGCTGGGTCTAGAACCATGAAATTGCGCACAAATGCTCCTTATGTCACGTAGGCGAGCAATAAGAACGGATTTTTGAAAATTCAACTCCTAAGGGGGTAAACAAGGGTTGCAAAGTTTGTATGGGACAACGTGATTCCTTGGTCCGATCTTCTTCAAATTTGGCATAAAACATCTTTAAGTGAATTGATAGGGGACGTGTTTTGTATTTTATTGAAATTTTTCTTTTAACATGGTTAAAATGGGGTTGAAAAATATTTTAGGGGGGATTTGCCTCGTAGTTCATATTAATACTCCGTAGTCGGTACTTTTTAAACTTTTTTTTGACACATTGTCATGTTTGACAGCTCAATTCAATTTAAAAAAGATGATCGCAATTTTTGATAAATGTCAAAAAAATCTAATAATAATTATATTAAAACTGCATATTTTATTGATTTTTGCCCTTCAATATGCGGAATTGCCTTCATATTTGTAAGTCAAAAATACATTAGTGAGAAGGAAAACCTGTACATGACTGGCTAGGAATTATGAAAGAACAAGTTCTAGGTAATGTGTACACGGTTCCGGTTATCACAGAGTTTATTACCATCTTCGCTTACTTTCTTATTTTATACAGAGATAATACAAACGATCAGAGGCGTTATAGATGAATATTTAGCAGATGAAATCTACAGTAAAGTTGTGGTCACAATAGCAGAAACAGTATTAGTACGGTTTGCTTCAGCCTCGAAAGTCTGAAGACCTACACAATCCAGAAATACCAGAAAGAAAGAAGTTCAGATATCAATTCCTTAGCAAAAGCAGAGAATGCTCTCTAAACCAATTAACAAAGACATTAGGTATCAATTTTTACAAAAATATAGACTTACTTCGCTCGAAGTACGTATTTTGATTTATTTAGTCAGAATTAGATATATCTATACATATAAAAACGAGTTCCAAAGCGGGCATCGCGCCTTGGTCCACACGCTAGATGGACCGAGGACCTAGAAGAGGTCGCAGGCTGGATGCTGAAGGCGCAAGACGTAAATTAGGAGAGACCTACATCCAGGAGCGTACATGCTGATTTGATTGAGTTATAAAAATAAAAACTGACTTAGATACCTGATCGAGATCTAGAACCTTGAAATTAGATTAATGGCATAGTTGCGCACAAAGAAACGATTTTTAGTGTTCGTGCCCTTAAACGGGACCCTATTTATGAGACTTCGCTGTCTGTCTATCTGTCCGTCATGAGGGTGTGTATCTCAGGAATCCGATTCCTGAGATACACACCCTCATGACGGACAGATAGACAGACAGCGAAGTCTCTAGCTATCACGATTCCTGGAATCGTGATAGCTAGAGAGCTGAAATTTTCAGATGATATATTTTTGTAGCCATTATGACAACAAATACTGACGTCAGAAAAGGGGGCGGGGATTAAGGGGGCTCCCATCCAACAAACGAGATGCTTTGCTGTTTTTTTGGTACGGAACCCTCTGTCTTTTCACTCCGACCAACTAAACCGGCCAATCGTCGAGTTGTTCGGAATGGAACTCATTAAGGGACTTTATTCACATCCTTTATTCTTTTTTTATTTCCTCTGTGCGCGAGTCCGCTTGGCACTTGGCCAGTTTTTTATACTACTAAGATGGCAGACAAGCACTTGGTCCACCTGATGGTTGGTTACTGTAGTGGACTAATTCGCATAGTGAACGTTTGCAACATCAGTGGCGCTGCTGCATGTCGACTCATATTTCCCTTGGCATCCAGTAGAGTCAGAGAGTAGAGTTATGGAAAAGTAAAATATCCCGTAACCCTACTGATAGTGCTTAGGCGATTAGGTTCATTTACAATAACTATTTTAATGAAAATCCAATTTGTGCCAAATGGGAATTCAACATTTTGAAAATTCAACCTAATGGTCCGAAAGGCAAAATAATACAACGGGAATACACGCGACAGAAAACCACGCGATAAGAATAGAAGCGACGGGGGACCTTGCTATTTTTCTCTCTTTTACGCAAACGAAGTTGCGCGGGTCAGCTAGTGCGACTATAATTACTCTAATGTGGAAGAAAATTTTAAGTGTCGAATGAACAGTCGTCTAGATCCCATAGCACAAGCTTATAGTAGCTTAATTTCGGCTAGATGATGTTGTGTGAGAATGTCCACAAATATTTGTTATTATTTTTTTATATTTATTATAACTCATTCTGAATACGGTATGTAAATGTAGGCAAAGGATATAAATATAAACACAGTATAGAGAAAAATCAATGAATGGAGGTCGAATGGGGAGTCAGGCTTCGAATAAAATTTAAATCATTAGTAACTACAACCTTGAGAAAGGGAAGCGGGCTCCGAACAGCTCGGAGCCCGTTTCCCTTTCACAAGGTTGTCGGTATGAGTACAGTGACGGTACCTTGGAGTCCCTGCCGCGGCCGTACTGCCGCTCGTCGCACAGCTGGTCGGCGTTGGTGCCGCCGGACCTGCAGACACACGGACAACACGGCGATGAGTTAAGGAAGTACATTGATAAGGAACTTCTTCTAGAACGCTTTCCTAATAATGGTTATTTTGACACTAAAGTGATACATTCAGTGCAGTCATAATATTTTATTTCTGACTGTACGAGCCACGTACAGCGGCTAACATCGTACATCACGTTGCGCGTAGTCAGCAGATTACGCCGATCAACGCTAATACATTATGTATATCGAACCAGTGCATTGACAACTACCAATCGGTTCGGTGTACTCACAACCATCTACCATTTTAGTATAAGTTGAGATAATATACCATTTTAATCCTTAACTTATATTTTAATGCTACCAAAATTCCTGTACGGTTACCATTTCCCCGTACATTGTGGTCCTTCGAGTTTTGTGCCGTAAAACGGGACCTAGACGCGTGCGAAAGTATACGTTATAATAGTCCGGTTTACGTCGCGTAACCAGTAACCATTTACTACCATCAGCTTTACCATTAACCAGTGAGAAGTGACCCGACTGTCCAGTTACCATAGGCACAGTTACGCAGTCCTTCTAGTGTTATTCATAGAACCATTCGCGAGTGTTTGTACACGTCGTCGGAGTGAACCAAACTCTTAACCAAAGTGTAGCGAACCATTTTAACCATACCTTACCATTGAACCATTGACCATTGTGAAGTGACTCAAGAGCTCCAGAGCATTTCAACTGGATCGAGCGCCGGGACAAACCAGGTTACCAAGTACCAGTCCTACAAGTAAGATCTTTCCTTTTTTTACCACTTTTGACCAAGCTACACCAAACCATAATGGAGGGACTTTTGGCCACGCAAGAACAGATCATGTCTGCGATGGACACCCTTCGCGTTAATTTCAAGAAGGATGGGTCGGAACGCAAGACGCCCACCTATCTTGAAAAACGTTTAACCACACTAGATGCGTATTGGAACGAATTTCAGACAAACCATACAAAATTGCGTGCTGAATTCGAAGACGCCGATCACCAATACTTCAGGGAAAACTACTACCAAAGGGCTCTTAATTTCTATACCGAAATTAAGACGCTAATTAAGAAATTCATGACCACTGATATTTCTAAACCCCTCTTAAGACCAGCGACACCATTATCGCAACCGTCCGATTGGCAGGATGTTTCTTCAAATCCTACCGACACGGACACTCGTTTACCATTTAATACAACCACTCAGGGTAATCCAAGCAAAGTTGAGGAGATGCTGCGTAAGCAGAAAACCAATTTTAAAGCATTCTCACGTACCATCGAAGCCATCGATCTAGAAAGTCTTTCCGAGCGATGGGAATTCGAGGATATCCTGAAAACCATTCAAAGTAGGTGGTCCGCAATTGATACTATGCATTGGGATATAGAAAATGAAAGTATCGGGAACAACGAGAGATACCAGTTAGTATTTGACGAGTATGAAGAAAAGTATAATACCATGAAAAAGGCCATAAACAGCAAAATGTGGTCGACTTCGTATAGGGAGAAGTCTACGCCAAAAATGGAAATACCAGCATTTAGTGGCAATTACCAGCAATGGATTTCTTTTAAAGACCTCTTTTGTGAAGCCATTCATAAGAATAAATCCTTACCAAATGCTCAGAAAATGCAGTATCTCAAAGGTAAACTCAGGGGAGAAGCTGACAAACTGATTCAACACCTACGAATATCTTCAGACAATTACCAAATTTGCTGGGATATACTGAACCACCGATACAATAATATGAGACTTATATTCAATTCCCACATTCAAGTACTTTTAGCGCTACCTAACTTACAGCAACAATCCGCTGCGCTGATTAAAAAATTACATGATACTACCAATGAATGTCTTAACGCTATCAAAGCTATGGGGGTGAGCACAGACCACTGGGATCCACTCATCGTGTATATTTTGACCCAGAAATTGGATACGAACACCCACCACGACTATATTGAATCGTTGCGGAACCCTAGAAATTTGCCAACCATAACCGAATTTCTAGATTTCCTCGAAACCAAATTTACGTCCTTAGAATCGGCAAGGAGTAAAAACGAGGCAACCAAACCAACCACATCGAATTTCGCAATCGGTGAAAGACATTCATACAAATCAGCAAATAAACCATTTCAACATAAAACAGCAATTAATCATACGACGACAAAAACGCTACAGAATTGTTTGATTTGCAATAATAACCATGCATTATACAAATGCAAATCTTTCTTTAAATCTGGGCCAGAGAAACGTCGACAAATCATTGAAACCAACGACTTGTGTAAAAATTGCTTAATTTACCATGTTGATAAAATATGCAAGTCGGAAAAAAGATGCCGCGTGTGCTTCGAGGCCCATAACACGATGTTGCACAAGGCTTACGTGACACCAAAACCATCGACGGAAAAAGAGCCACACCAAGCAAATGTTTCTGTTGCTAGGAGCCCATCCGAAAACATAACCAAGTTACTAGCCACTGCCCTAATCAAAATTAAGGCCAGTGATGGCAGTTACCATACCTTGCGCGCCCTCATTGATCCTTGTGCTGAGTCATCGCTAATCACAGAAAAGGCAGCTCAATGGTTGGGTCTACCCCGTATAAAACGAAACTGTGTAGTTGTTGGGGTAGGGGCCAAGGCTAACACCAGTAAGGGGCTCGTCCAGCTTGTCATATCCTCTCTCCATAACAATTTTACCATTGACACAGAAGCTTACGTCATGAAGCATATAGTCAGCCACTTACCAAACCAGACATTCACCAAACCAGCGTGGTCACACCTTAAATATATACCCCTAGCGGATCCCGAGTTCTACAGAAGTCGCCCCGTAGACTTAATATTAAGCGTAGAGGTATACGAGTTGATAATATTACCAGGCGTTATCAACAAGGGTGTTGCTTTTCCCATTGCACAGCAAACAGAATTAGGTTGGATATTAAGTGGAACAATTCAACCGCAGAGCTATTGTAATGTCGTAACAGTTGACTTAAATGACATTCGGAGATTCTGGGAGATAGAGGATCTGTCTCAAGATACACCAGCCGTGTCTAGAGATGACTCACAATGCTTGAAACAATACCAGCTTCAAACGAAGCGCCGACCAGACGGGCGTTATGTCGTAAGACTACCACTTAAACCAGATGCGATGGACAAATTAGGAGAGTCTAAAACCAAGGCCATCACACAATTTAGGCAATTAGAGAGAAAATTTGCCAAAAATAAAATAATTCATACGAATTATAAACAAGGCATTCATGATTATTTACATTTAAACCATATGATTGAATGCGCCGGCAACCAGACACCGGAGTCATATTTACCTCACCATTGTGTACTATCAGAGTCTAAAACCACCGCTATGCGTATTGTTTTTAATGCATCAGCTAAAACATCGACAGGTTATTCACTTAATGACCTTATGTACAGTGGACCAAATCTTCAAAACGAGCTGTTATCTCTTATCATTAGTTGGAGGCAATATCCAATAGCATTTATCGCTGATATAGAGAAAATGTTTCGGCAGATTTTTGTACATGAAGATGATCAGGCTCTACAGAAACTGATCTGGCGTAACAGTCCACACGAACCACTGCGAGAATATCAGCTAACCACCGTGAGCTTTGGAATGAAAGCTGCTCCTTTCTTAGCTATGATGACACTTCGACAGCTCGCGCAAGATGAAGCTCATCGGTATCCAGAGGCGGCAAAGGTTGTCGAAACCAGTTTCTATATGGATGATCTTCTCCAAGGTCACTTCAATATAAAAGCAGCCAAGAATCTAAAGTCAGACCTCACCGCTCTTCTAAGCAGCGGAGGCTTTAACCTTCGCAAGTGGGCGTCCAATAAAATAGAATTATTGGATGAGTTAAATTCGGACGATACCAGTTATCAGCCTTACAGCTTTAAACACCAGGAATCTACCAAAGCACTCGGATTACAGTGGCAGCCCGTAGAGGATAGATTTTCGTTTCAATTTAAAATAGAGCAGCCATCCAAACTTACCAAAAGGACCTTGCTCTCCACCATATCCAAGATATTCGATCCTTTAGGCTGGGTAAATCCCGTGACGACCAAGTTCAAGTTACTATTCCAGGAACTCTGGTCCCTGAATGTACAATGGGATGATGTCTTACCAGACGACATTATCTCAAGGTGGAATACCATGAAAGAAGATATAACCAATATCAACGGTATCCAAGTTCCACGCTGGCTCCAATGTGATGAAGGGGACACCATAGAGCTCCATGGATTTTGTGACGCATCGGAGAGGGCCTATGCGTGTGTAATTTACTGCAAGGTGAACAATATAAACAGGACATTGATTTAATTAGAGTTAACCAAAATCATTTACTGGCTCTATACAAGAACCAGACTTCAGTAGTAGAAGCCGAATACAATGTCTTGCAAAGGATGGGCTCTTCTATTGATAAGCAACACAAAATGTTCAACCAACACATAAACCAGTTACAAAATGTAACTAATTCAATAAAGAACCAAGTTCAAAACATTGAAATCACGAATGAGTTCCTAATGTCTTCCATCGCTGCAAACAGTTTGTTGGTGAATTTAAAAAGTATTCAAGATGTACTCCTAGATACTGTATCAGAGGTCAATTATGGCAAGTTTAATGTACATTTATTGAAACCAGAACAACTATTAGACGAATTAAGTACCATTTCTGGAAAATTATCAAGGGAACTGAGTTTACCCATAGAAAACATTCCTTCCGAACTACCAAAAATTTATCATTTATTGAAGGTACGAGCGAGAATGACCAAAGATTATTTCATTTTTGAAATAAAAATTCATCTCGTCGGTCGAGACACGTACGAATTATATGAAATATACACTGTCCCAAAGAAAGTTAAAACCAATATGGTCACCCTATTACTCGTCTCTAATTACGTGGCTATTAACTTACAAAAGGATTTGTATATACCGTTTTTTTTTTTTTTTTTTTTTTTTTTTATACCACTAAGGTGGCAGACAAGCATACGGCCCACCAGGAGGACTGGTGGTCACCGCAGCCTATGAACGTTTGCAACACCAGAGGCGCCACACTCGCGCTGCCGACCCTGTAAAAACCTTCTTAGACCCCTTTTGAAGAACCCCATACTGTAGGCGTTTGGGAAAACCGAGGCAGGAAGATCATTCCACAACCTAAGCGTGCGCGGAAGAAATCCCCTATCGGATCTAACCGTGCTCGAACGCTCCGGACGTAGGGTGTGAGGATGAAAACCCAGTCTATGGCGAGCGGTGCGATGATAGAACGTAGCCGTGGGCATCATGTCAAACAATTCCTCAGAGCAGATACCATTGTACAGGCGGTAGAACACGCATAAGGAGGCAAAGTCTCTCCTGTCGCAAAGAGGTTCAACACCACCTGTCAGTAAAGGATCGTTGACAACTCTCACAGCTCGCCTCTGCACCGAGTCAAATGGACGAAGCTGATATTCAGGTGCCCCCGCCCAGAGGTGACAGCAGTACTCCATGTGTGGCCGCACTTGCGACTTATAGAGAAGCAGTGTTTGCGCCGCAGTAAAGTACCGCCGCGCCCTGTTGAGCACACCGAGCTTCTTGGACGCTAGCTTGGCCTTGTCCTCCAAATGACTGCGGAACTGAACGTCACTGGAGATGTCAACACCAAGAATCCCTATACTTTTAGAGATGGAAAGAGATGTGCCCTGGAATTGTGGCGCTACAGTAATTGGGGCTTTCTTAGCGGTGAAGAAACACGCCTGTGTCTTGGAGGGGTTGAACTGGACAAGATTTTGTCTACCCCAATCGGACACTCTAGTAAGAGTAGCCTCGATTTCAGACACAAGCTGTTCACGACTTTCTTCCACTGCGTCCCGAGAGATACCGGGGCGGCCTGTGTAACAAGTGTCCCCCGTACTGTCGTCTGCATAACAATGAATGCCGTCAATAGACAACATGTCATTGATATGCAGCAGAAACAGAGTAGGGGACAACACTGAGCCTTGCGGTACTCCAGCGTTAATGGCCATGCAGTCAGAACAGCTGCCGTCGACAACAGCCCTGATGCTTCTACCGGCCAAAAAGCTGGTTACCGTTATCAGACAATGACATAAACGAGTGTGTACATTTTGATTTGACGACACAATTATGTCCATTGCAGAGGCCTATTTACCATATGAGAACTGACGAAAAATTGTGTTTCAAGAACCATGAATCACAACAGTGTGAAACCAAATCCGAGACGTGTCGAGATTCGTGGGTGCAGTTAAGTACTACCAACACCTACCTGTTCTTTTGCTGCGATTCCCGTTCTGTCAGAATCATGTGCGGGACGGATATAACCTCGGAGATTCTCACTAATAGTGGTATTCTAAAACTAGGTAACAACTGCATAGTTAAGGGAACCGATATAACAATAATTTCGCAGAAACAGCAGACGAGTGATATGACTGTACAGGCTGAGGTCATAAAGATTGAAATCCCACCTCTAAATTATGTACTTCACCAGAATTGGACAATCCCTCTTTTGGAACCAGAGTCTATTCTCAGTGGTCATGAAAAAGAATTGAAGGAAATAGGATCCAAAATTAACCATCTTAAGTCGGAGACTGGCTTGGTAACCCAGGTATCCCAGCACGACATACACCAGTATGCCGCCATATACTCGCTGGTGGCAGTATGTCTAGTGACAGCAACCGCCTACGGAGTGCGGCAGTGGCGGGCGCGCCGCCTGGCGCCTACCGCAGCCCTACCAGCCGCGACTCAAGCCGTGGCAATAACCGTAACACCAGAACAATCTTCCCAACGCGGCCTAAGCAACGCTGCTTTTCATTATAATGTTAGTGACCAAGGTGTTAGTGTAAGTGAAAATACAAACCAAGGTGCCGTGAATCCAACCCCTAGTGTCCGTGTTGATGGGTCAACTTCACCCATTATCTCTAGACCAGTGTTTAGTGATCTAACCAACGGCAAACCATAGGGACTCTAAATTTATTTTATACAATGATATTAATCACCTTGTTATTTCACTTTTCTATACTAATTGTTTATCATCTTGTCTCATCTCATTCACTACCATCAAACCATCACCATCGCCCATCTCGCCAGGTGGGAGCATGTACGAGCCACGTACAGCGGCTAACATCGTACATCACGTTGCGCGTAGTCAGCAGATTACGCCGATCAACGCTAATACATTATGTATATCGAACCAGTGCATTGACAACTACCAATCGGTTCGGTGTACTCACAACCATCTACCATTTTAGTATAAGTTGAGATAATATACCATTTTAATCCTTAACTTATATTTTAATGCTACCAAAATTCCTGTACGGTTACCATTTCCCCGTACACTGACATTAATATAAATAATAATTTGTAGGATCTCAAAGGTCGATTATGTTGTACCGTCTTTCCTCCTAAAGTCTGAAATCAAAAATGTTTCTAAAGATCTAAATAAAAATATTTATTTTGTGATCAGTTATTTTCGGGGTCAACTGCAGCACGTTCTATTGTGTGGTCAACTTCATTATGTCCGATCTGTGTCATAGACAAAAGTTAGAGGGGCTAAGGGTGTGAGGGGTACGCGGGTAAGTGAGTGTGTGCACTGACCGAGTGAGTCGCCGCGCCGTGTCGGCGGCGTGCGGCGCGAGGTGCTCGGCGGCGCGCTGAGCAGACACCAGCACGCGCTAAGGGCGGGAGGGGTAAGTGAGTGTGTGCACTGACCGAGTGAGTCGCCGCGCCGTGTCGGCGGCGTGCGGCGCGAGGTGCTCGGCGGCGCGCTGAGCAGACACCAGCACGCGCTAAGGGCGGGAGGGGTAAGTGAGTGTGTGCACTGACCGAGTGAGTCGCCGCGCCGTGTCGGCGGCGTGCGGCGCGAGGTGCTCGGCGGCGCGCTGAGCAGACACCAGCACGCGCTAAGGGCGGGAGGGGTAAGTGAGTGTGTGCACTGACCGAGTGAGTCGCCGCGCCGTGTCGGCGGCGTGCGGCGCGAGGTGCTCGGCGGCGCGCTGAGCAGACACCAGCACGCGCTAAGGGCGGGAGGGGTAAGTGAGTGTGTGCACTGACCGAGTGAGTCGCCGCGCCGTGTCGGCGGCGTGCGGCGCGAGGTGCTCGGCGGCGCGCTGAGCAGACACCAGCACGCGCTAAGGGCGGGAGGGGTAAGTGAGTGTGTGCACTGACCGAGTGAGTCGCCGCGCCGTGTCGGCGGCGTGCGGCGCGAGGTGCTCGGCGGCGCGCTGAGCAGACACCAGCACGCGCTAAGGGCGGGAGGGGTAAGTGAGTGTGTGCACTGACCGAGTGAGTCGCCGCGCCGTGTCGGCGGCGTGCGGCGCGAGGTGCTCGGCGGCGCGCTGAGCAGACACCAGCACGCGCTAAGGGCGGGAGGGGTAAGTGAGTGTGTGCACTGACCGAGTGAGTCGCCGCGCCGTGTCGGCGGCGTGCGGCGCGAGGTGCTCGGCGGCGCGCTGAGCAGACACCAGCACGCGCTAAGGGCGGGAGGGGTAAGTGAGTGTGTGCACTGACCGAGTGAGTCGCCGCGCCGTGTCGGCGGCGTGCGGCGCGAGGTGCTCGGCGGCGCGCTGAGCAGACACCAGCACGCGCTAAGGGCGGGAGGGGTAAGTGAGTGTGTGCACTGACCGAGTGAGTCGCCGCGCCGTGTCGGCGGCGTGCGGCGCGAGGTGCTCGGCGGCGCGCTGAGCAGACACCAGCACGCGCTAAGGGCGGGAGGGGTAAGTGAGTGTGTGCACTGACCGAGTGAGTCGCCGCGCCGTGTCGGCGGCGTGCGGCGCGAGGTGCTCGGCGGCGCGCACGGCAGACACCAGCACGCGCTAAGGGTGTGAGGGGTACGCGGGTGAGTGTGTGCACTGACCGAGTGAGTCGCCGCGCCGTGTCGGCGGCGTGCGGCGCGAGGTGCTCGGCGGCGCGCTGAGCAGTCACCAGCACGCGCTAAGGGCGGGAGGGGTAAGTGAGTGTGTGCACTGACCGAGTGAGTCGCCGCGCCGTGTCGGCGGCGTGCGGCGCGAGGTGCTCGGCGGCGCGCTGAGCAGACACCAGCACGCGCTAAGGGCGGGAGGGGTAAGTGAGTGTGTGCACTGACCGAGTGAGTCGCCGCGCCGTGTCGGCGGCGTGCGGCGCGAGGTGCTCGGCGGCGCGCTGAGCAGACACCAGCACGCGCTAAGGGCGGGAGGGGTAAGTGAGTGTGTGCACTGACCGAGTGAGTCGCCGCGCCGTGTCGGCGGCGTGCGGCGCGAGGTGCTCGGCGGCGCGCTGAGCAGACACCAGCACGCGCTAAGGGCGGGAGGGGTAAGTGAGTGTGTGCACTGACCGAGTGAGTCGCCGCGCCGTGTCGGCGGCGTGCGGCGCGAGGTGCTCGGCGGCGCGCTGAGCAGACACCAGCACGCGCTAAGGGCGGGAGGGGTAAGTGAGTGTGTGCACTGACCGAGTGAGTCGCCGCGCCGTGTCGGCGGCGTGCGGCGCGAGGTGCTCGGCGGCGCGCTGAGCAGACACCAGCACGCGCTAAGGGCGGGAGGGGTAAGTGAGTGTGTGCACTGACCGAGTGAGTCGCCGCGCCGTGTCGGCGGCGTGCGGCGCGAGGTGCTCGGCGGCGCGCTGAGCAGACACCAGCACGCGCTAAGGGCGGGAGGGGTAAGTGAGTGTGTGCACTGACCGAGTGAGTCGCCGCGCCGTGTCGGCGGCGTGCGGCGCGAGGTGCTCGGCGGCGCGCTGAGCAGACACCAGCACGCGCTAAGGGCGGGAGGGGTAAGTGAGTGTGTGCACTGACCGAGTGAGTCGCCGCGCCGTGTCGGCGGCGTGCGGCGCGAGGTGCTCGGCGGCGCGCTGAGCAGACACCAGCACGCGCTAAGGGCGGGAGGGGTAAGTGAGTGTGTGCACTGACCGAGTGAGTCGCCGCGCCGTGTCGGCGGCGTGCGGCGCGAGGTGCTCGGCGGCGCGCTGAGCAGACACCAGCACGCGCTAAGGGCGGGAGGGGTAAGTGAGTGTGTGCACTGACCGAGTGAGTCGCCGCGCCGTGTCGGCGGCGTGCGGCGCGAGGTGCTCGGCGGCGCGCTGAGCAGACACCAGCACGCGCTAAGGGCGGGAGGGGTAAGTGAGTGTGTGCACTGACCGAGTGAGTCGCCGCGCCGTGTCGGCGGCGTGCGGCGCGAGGTGCTCGGCGGCGCGCTGAGCAGACACCAGCACGCGCTAAGGGCGGGAGGGGTAAGTGAGTGTGTGCACTGACCGAGTGAGTCGCCGCGCCGTGTCGGCGGCGTGCGGCGCGAGGTGCTCGGCGGCGCGCTGAGCAGACACCAGCACGCGCTAAGGGCGGGAGGGGTAAGTGAGTGTGTGCACTGACCGAGTGAGTCGCCGCGCCGTGTCGGCGGCGTGCGGCGCGAGGTGCTCGGCGGCGCGCTGAGCAGACACCAGCACGCGCTAAGGGCGGGAGGGGTAAGTGAGTGTGTGCACTGACCGAGTGAGTCGCCGCGCCGTGTCGGCGGCGTGCGGCGCGAGGTGCTCGGCGGCGCGCTGAGCAGACACCAGCACGCGCTAAGGGCGGGAGGGGTAAGTGAGTGTGTGCACTGACCGAGTGAGTCGCCGCGCCGTGTCGGCGGCGTGCGGCGCGAGGTGCTCGGCGGCGCGCTGAGCAGACACCAGCACGCGCTAAGGGCGGGAGGGGTAAGTGAGTGTGTGCACTGACCGAGTGAGTCGCCGCGCCGTGTCGGCGGCGTGCGGCGCGAGGTGCTCGGCGGCGCGCTGAGCAGACACCAGCACGCGCTAAGGGCGGGAGGGGTAAGTGAGTGTGTGCACTGACCGAGTGAGTCGCCGCGCCGTGTCGGCGGCGTGCGGCGCGAGGTGCTCGGCGGCGCGCTGAGCAGACACCAGCACGCGCTAAGGGCGGGAGGGGTAAGTGAGTGTGTGCACTGACCGAGTGAGTCGCCGCGCCGTGTCGGCGGCGTGCGGCGCGAGGTGCTCGGCGGCGCGCTGAGCAGACACCAGCACGCGCTAAGGGCGGGAGGGGTAAGTGAGTGTGTGCACTGACCGAGTGAGTCGCCGCGCCGTGTCGGCGGCGTGCGGCGCGAGGTGCTCGGCGGCGCGCTGAGCAGACACCAGCACGCGCTAAGGGCGGGAGGGGTAAGTGAGTGTGTGCACTGACCGAGTGAGTCGCCGCGCCGTGTCGGCGGCGTGCGGCGCGAGGTGCTCGGCGGCGCGCTGAGCAGACACCAGCACGCTGCGCAGCGCGCGCTCGCCGCCGCTGTTGCGCTGCGCTGAACTGTCCTGTACGCACGCATAGCACGGTAAGCTCACTTCTACTTGCTATTAATCCCACTGCCACGTTGCTGAGAACGCTCAACGTTAAGCATTGCTTGTCCTTGAAAAGACTGTCAGTACATATAAAAAACCGATGAAATGGGAGTCACACTCGCATACCGAGGGTTCCCGCACCAACATAGGGCAAAAAAAATTGCGTGTACTTAGTGTACACACGTAAGAAGTGAAACTTCTTCATAAACTTAATTTTCACCTCACCTTAAATGAAGTCAAAAAGTACAATAGTACAAAAGTCCAAAAGTACAAAAGTCCAAAAGTCCAAAAGTCCAAAAGTCCAAAAGTCCAAAAGTCCAAAGTCCAAAAGTCCAAAAGGCCAAAAGTCCAAAAGGCCAAAAGTCCAAAAGTCCCAAAGTCCCAAAGTCCCAAGGTCTCAAGGTCCCAAAGTCCCAAAGTCCCAAAGTCCCAAAGTCCCAAAGTCCAAAAGTCCCAAAGTCCCAAAGTTCCAAAGTCCCAAAGACCCAAAGTACCAAGGTCCCATCTAAAAGTCCAAAAGTCCCAAAGGCCAAAAGTCCAAAAGTCCCAAAGTCCCAAAGTCCCAAAGTCCCAAAGTCCCAAAATTCTAAAACTCCAAAAGTCCAAAAGTCCAAAAGTCCCAAAGACCCTAAGTACCAAGGTCCCATCCAAAAGTCCAAAAGTACCAAGATCCCATCCAAAAGTCCAAAAGTCCCAAAGTCCCAAAGGCCAAAAGTCCCAAAGTCCCAAAGTCCCAAAGTCCCAAAGTCCCAAAGTTCCAAAGTCCCAAAGTCCCAAAGTCCCAAAGTCTAAAAGTTTAAAAGTCCAAAACTCCAAAAGTCCAAAAGTCCCAAAGACCCAAAGTACCAAGGTCCCATCCAAAAGTCCAAAAGCCCAAAAGTCCAAAAGTCCCAAAGTCCCAAAGTTTCAAAGTCCCAAAGACCCAAAGTACCAAGATCCCATCCAAAAGTCCAAAAGTCCCAAAGTCCCAAAGTCCCAAAGTCCCAAAGTCCCAAAGTCTCAAAGTCCCAAAGTCTAAAAGTCTAAAAGTCCAAAAAGTCCAAAAGTCCAAAAGTCCAAAGTCCAAAAGTTCAAAAACCCTTAAATGACATGCTATCCCTGGATAAAGTACTCTTAATTCGAATCCACCGTGGTGGGGAACAGAACAAAGATGGCGCGTAACCAAAAATCGTGACGTGACGTGACGTGACGTGACGCAAATTTTTTTCCAACGCCGATAAAGAAGTTTCACTTCAAAAATTCACGTTTGTTCTATAGAAGCCTTCCTTAATCCTCCCCTTTTTTTCTGATTTTAGTATTTGTTGTCACAGCAACTGCAGTAATACATCATCTGTAAAAATTTAAGCTCTCTAGCTGTCACGGTTCCTGAGATACAGCCTTATGACGGACAGACAGACGGACGGCGAAGTTTCATGAATAGGGTCCCGTTTTTACCTTTTGGTCTACCTTAAAAAGGGGTTCTGTAAAATCGATATACAGGTGATAATGTCAAGTGATAGCGTCATTAGAAAACATAAACGTAGTCGGCCGATGAAGGGGAAGAAGAAAGATGCCCTACAAGCCGAACGCTTAGCACGATCGTGCCTCTCTATAGCTTGTTCCGCGCCCTCGCTTGCATTTTGGGCTTAGGCGACAGGGGGCTTTAACAAAACTTTGCTAAGCAGTGATATTGAAACTTTAATGTCTTCCGGCAGCAGGGTACTCATTATAGGTGACCTGAATGCAAGGCATCCTTACTGGTCACCAGGTCCCAAAAACACCCACGGGAAAACTATTTTTGAAATGATGTTACGTGGAGAATTCGTTGTACATAGTCCAAGCGAACCCACTCTCATTCATTATAACTCTGACACCCAGCCGAAAATCCCTGACTTGCTATTGGCTAAAAATATTCATGCAATAAACTCAATTGAAACTATTCATGCGCTATCATCTAACCATCTACCCGTCATTATCAGACTTGCTCTGAAGATAATTCGTTAACCAATTCAACAACATAATTTTTCAAAGGCGAATTGGGTTGGCTACCGCACTTATTTAAACTCAAACATACATCTTAACGCTAAAATCTTAAAAAGCTCCGACGACATTGACTCGAAGTTTCACAATTTCAAAGTAGTATATTATCAGCTAGAGATAAACGTGTACCAGTAACAAATCTAAAACCCTCGGATTGTTCCCTGCCAAGGTCCATCAAAAGAAAAATTTAATACAAAAATCGGCTTCGGCGATACGCGGTTAAAGAACCTGACAAAGTAGTACGAAAACTTCTGAACGTTGATAAAACTCGATAAGACTCGATATTTAAAAAGGTCAACTCTAAAGCTCAATTCTTTGCGCAACAAAACCAACAAAATGGTATACAAATAGAACGAGCATAACGTACGTTGAGGAAGTCGTGCGCCTGCGCCATCCGCGAGTGCATGTTGGTGTGCAGCGCGCGCAGCACGGCCACGTTGTCCTTCTCGCCGCCGTCCTCCACGTACGACGTCAGCTGTAAGACTCTGCAAGGGAAAATGAAGGGAAAATATGAATAATACGCTTGTCTGGCCAGGCCACACAACGACCACCGTTTCAACACTGGTTGGTAAAGCTCTATTTACAATCAGTAAAACATAGCTTCATAAACGTGACAGTTCTATTTATGTATACAAAATTAGAATTTATTTCAAGGTCATAAAATTGTTATTTAAAGCTGGTCTTCAACTTTCTCGCTCTCTGCATTTCAATCACAAAAGCTTAATGAAGTTTTAAGGATGACTCACGTTAGACCGTGCCGGGTCCGAGCCGAGGCGGGACCGAGTAGTTTCCGTTGTCTAGCGTGAGTGTGTAACATTTAGTTGACCGTGCTACGGGCGACACTCGGCTCGGACCCAGCACGGTGTAGCGTGAATCATCCTTTATACTGTTGCTTGATGGCACTTGGTGGAACTTTCTGCTCATATTGAAAACGACACTTGTACTGTTCCACAATATCTATACATATAATAAAACTGTAGGTAGAGGGTCGAGAGTCTGTACAAGGAAGATATTTTGAAAATTTTAATTGAAGGGCGTTCTCTAATCGATCCTGAAGCCGAAAATGTAATTTAAACTTTTCATGTCTGTCTGTCTGTCTGTCTGTATCCCGAATAAGTATCACGCCGAAACTATTGAACCGATTTGAATGATACTTGGTACATTCCGAGTTTATAGTCCGAGGAAGGTTCTAGGATACTTTTGATACCGAAGTTTTGCGCGGTTCCTGCGGGAGAGGGGATGAAAGATAAAATGGTTTTTCAGTTGTAATTTCTCAACGCGTGATGCGATTTCAAATATTTTTTTTAGTATTGGAAAGGGAGTACTTTAAGGATTTTTCGACCAAAGTTTCAAGATTGACGGGTTTGTAGTTCAGAAATTAGAGGCATCTCAACTTTCGCCAAACCTAGAATTCTAGGGTTCATTTGAATGAGAGGGTAAATCTAAACGGGCGTGTTGGCTTAATCATAAAAGAGCTTAATGATTAAGGGTATTATAAAATAATGCTGAATCGTTTTAGATTAGACTTAATCTTTAAGCTCTTTTATGATTAAGCAAACAGGGCCGTTTCATACGCTTCCAGTCTCATACGCTTCGAGTCTGATGAAAAATTACCTGTCCTTTCATAGGCCCTAAGTGGCGTAAACGAAGTTGCGAGGGTCAGCTAGTTTATTATTATAAACCTGACTTAATGAAGTTGAAAAAAAAAGTCTATTTTCGTTTCAAGGTTCCGTACCCAAAGGGTAAACTATTCATAAGATTTTGCTGTCTGTCTAGCTGTCCGACACGATCTCAGCAACCGTGATAGCTAGAAAGCTGAAATTTTCACAGATGATGTATTTCTGTTGCCACTGTTAGAACTAAATCAGAAAAACAATAATGATTCTCACCCATCTAAGAAACGTGATTTACTGCCGTTTTTGCTACGAAACCTTCTGTCCGATGATCAAAGATTCCTGGGAAGTACCTCTTTAGGGTCAAAAAGACAGTTGAAAGTAATCTTCGATTTGAAGACCCTAGGATACAACTCTTATCCTACTTGTGATGTAATAGCTTTTACTCATCAAGACTGTACCTACTGCGTATTTCTAATGTTTGAGATTTAACTTTAAAACAGAAACTCACCGAATAATCTCATGTATCTCATCGGCCATCCTCTGCGCCAAGTAGTTTCTGTTTTCAGCTGCCTCCTCCATGCCCTTGCCACCTGCCGACAATTACATACATCTACAGTCAATGTAATTTCCGTTCGAGTCTTGCCCGTACATTACTCTAGACACGATAGTAACGAGTACTTCGTGTATAAAAGATATCACACTGTGATACGTGACAAGCTAACATAAAGATAAATCCTACTATCTCATTGCAACTCACATTGGCGCCCAACGTGGGACCAACGTCCATTGTTCCTTCAATCAATCAAATCAGCATATGGCAGTCTACTGTGGGATTTAGGCCTCTCCCAAATTGCGCCACTATACACAGTCCTGCGCTTTCCGCATCTAGTTACTCTCTACGACAGGTCTACGGTCCATCTGGCAGAAACGGATTATTCCCAATAGTACCGTTGAAGTAGTTCCGTGGTCGAACTAGTGAGATATTTTTTTCCAATAGTCCCGCGGGACAAAGCATCAATAATTTCGTCAAACGGAAGAGCAATATAGTAATAATGAAATCAGTAGTGACGCCAATAAATTACATTACAGCGAACGTACTGTCAGTGTTACAATAAATTGGCGCCCCACGTGGGACTTCATTAGTCCCACGTTGGGCGCCAATTTACAGTAGAGGGACATAGTCAGGGAGAACCTTGGAAGAGAGGGGTTAAGGGACGGAGAGAGCGAGAGGTGATGTAGCGAAAGTGAGGTACCCTCGGTGAGTATGTGTATGTAGATCTTCATGGCGCAGATGAGCACGGGCGCCAGCTGCTTGACGCTGTCGAGGCAGCGGCTCAGCGTGTCGGCGTGCGGCGGGTGTGTCAGTTCACCCGCGCGGGCCGCCACCTACAAGCATGTAGTATGATATAATAGAGCAACAATATTGGATCGGCCCGGTACCGGCACGCTAAGGGCACATGTATTAATTTAAAAATATCTTAATATGCCTATCAGTCGCCTAGATTTCATAGCTCTTGTCTTTGACTTTGATTTTGCCTCTGTGGCGATTTGATTGTCTGCCTCTGTGGCGCAGTCGGTAGTGATACCGCCTGCGGTGCTGGAGGTCGTGGGTTCGATTCCCACCGGAGACAAATATTTGTGTGACCCATAAATGTTTGTCTCAAGAGAAATAGAAACACCCAGTTGTTTCTATGTATAATATGTATGTATTTAAAAGTATATAAGTATTAATATCCGTGGTCTGATACCCATAACACAAGCAGGTTATTCCTAGCTTACTTTGGGATCAGATAGCGTTGTGTGAAATGTCCGTGAAAATATTTATTTATAGCACTAGCTTATAATAAGCTAAATTTGGGCTGGACGATGTTGTGTGGGATTGTCCACAAATATTCATATATTTAATTAATAAAATTTCAATTACAAAAAAAGTCGTGTGGAGCTTACCTCCCTGGCGGCGCGGGAGAGCGCGGGCGAGATGTCCCGCAGGAACTGCACCAGGTCCTCCATGGTGTCAATCACCTCCGCCACGCCCAGGTAGTCCAGCACCTGCAAATGTTCGTACGGAACCGTTAAGGGCTGTATACGAGTTAGGGCCTATCGTCGTACCACGTGTTTCTATTATAGTCTCTGAAAGTCCGTCTCTGTGAAGGAGAGAACCACGTGAGTAGAATATGTGTACCTACAACGAAATACATGGTATAACGATGATATCTTGCTCGTGAAGATGGCCCCTCGACAGATGACACAACATTAATAGGGTATGATTGTAATAAAATATTGTAAATGGGCTTTACCTACAACTTTCGAAGTAAGCTTCTTATACCAGTTATGTGACTAAAAGCAACATTGGTCCAGTTTCTGGCCAGTTTAAGAAAAACGGATGGTTTTATTTTATTTTATTTATTCGGGAAAACAAACAGTTACACAATACTTTCACTCTAAGCTGTCTACACACCAAAGCCGCCGGCCCGGCGGCGGCGGCAGAACCCGCCGGGTAAGGCCGGCCTCATTTTGAAACTGTCTACACACCAAAGCCGCCGGGACGGCATTAACATTAAAGAAGTTGCAATCGTGCAACCAACGGCGTTATCCACTTATTAATTAGAGTAATACTTAGTCTTGCTTTTTATTATTTTGTGAATACATGACATTTGTCGAAGTACAAATCAAACAAATTGTGAGTTATTTGTGTGGTTAATTCTAAAATGTATTAGTGTTTAGAGACCTACCGCAATTTGAATTTTAAAAAGAAGATCGAGCTTAGTGGTGCCTGCATTTAAATGTGAACAAAAAATTACACTAAAACGCAAGTTTGCACCTAAAAAAAAATGTTCACAACGGCAAAGGCTGTACAATATCCCAGTCTGCACCATGCAAGTGCAAGCTTCCACGGGTGCAGACTGGGGAATAATGTTTTGTAAGTAGCTACGAGTATTGATGTTGATACCACCTTGGAAATAAAATACAGAAAAAGTACAAAACAATTACCTTTTTGCATTCTTTAACAATTTTCCTAACTTCTGACTCATCGAAACAGAGCAACAACGCCGATGTGCCTTGCAGGATGCCACGGGAGCCTTCTATCAGCTTTTTCCTGCAAATTACCAAAACAAAAAAATAAACATGTATAAAACATAAACCCACATAAGGATAAGAACAAGTACTAAATATAATTAACATACTGGGATATTATTAAAAGGGATATCATTGTAGGGGAATTGACTAGTTACGACGTGCGACGTGTCTCACTGTGCTGTGCGAGAATGAAAACTAGCTAGTGAGTGAGGTAGCGAGGGGTTTACTGCAGATATCGTGATTTCAAGTCCTTGTCCTATCTATCGTATTATGCATAATTTTCTTATAAAACTGCACAGAGAATAAATATCTTTAATTGCATTATGAGATATTTTTACATTAGACAGACATGCCATAAGCATTTCTCCAAGTCTATAAGTATGAATGCCATAAGCAATTTTAAAATTATTTCGAAGAATACTTAAACTTGATTAAAGAGCCAAGTTTGGTAACACGCAATATATATTCTTTGTAATAAACAAAACTAACTTAACTGCTGTCAATAAAATGCCAAGTTTGCGTGGAAATAAACGAGAAATACCTTTACTGCAATTATAACGGGTGGACAAGGCTTTGGCAGATTTTATGGTCTAAAGGCCATTGCTCACATAGAAATGACGACAACTAGAAACGCGTGTCACTGAATTTTAGAATGATTCAAAGCCAAGCTGAACAAATAAGTAGTGGCGAACCTGGCGGGTCCTGAGTAAGGGTCCGCGCGGAGCATCTCGGAGGCCTGCTGCAGCAGGGTGGCGGCCGTCTCCACACGGTGCAGCGCGCCCGGCATGTCCTGCCGCAGCAGCGCGTCCTCCGACGACTCGATGGTCTCATGGCCCACCTGCAATACGGCGACGAGCTATTCGCATAAGAAATTATCTACTGTTGAATTTTAAAAGGAACAAAGCACATCATTGTCGTCTCATGTAGTAAATAGATCTCATGTAGACATTTCATGCAAATAATACATTACTTGGATGGCAAATATTACGAACTCTACAATACCTTGACCAGGTTGGTGACTGCGAGCGACACGGCCTGCACCGGCCGCGCCAGGTCTGGCATAGCATTGCCATCTTCAGCTTCTTCGTGGAGGATCACCAGCCGAGATACCTGAGGAGAGAACACTCAGGATTAGACATACATGAACGAATGCGGGAGTAGGTCAGTGCAGTAGGAGCGATAAATGGAATTATGTACTTATAACGAGATAATACCCTCAGCTTCACCTATCTAGCATTTCATTGGAACGAATTCAAAGGATAAAGATAGCCTATGTGTTATTTCAGACAATAATCTATCCCTGTAGAAAATTTCAGATTGATCAGGTCAGACGTTAGAGCGGAATTGAGTAACAGACATCCAAACACGTTCACGAACTGGATAGTAGGATAACAGAAACTACGGTCTTAAACATCGTCGACATCAGACTGTCGCAACAAATATGAGATCTCTAGAAAGAACAGCGTGAAAAAAAATTGTTCTCTTCATAATTGAAGAATAACCCCTAAAGATGAAGCATCTCAGTGACATTTCGTTCACGTTTCCAAGTGCGCGATAACGCAAACAAACACATAAACGTAAGTCTTATCTACAACTTTCACTAGCTCGAGAACAAAAGTGCCTTGTGCGTACATTCCATGATAACATCGCGTACGAACTTCAACCAAAACGGTCTATTGTACGAGCGAGTCACGTAAACCTTTATAACCTTTATTTACCTTTTACCTTACTATTTGATTTCATTGATGTTTTACTATTTATAAAGTAAATTTCTTTTCAAAAATTATTCTTGGAATCTTACGACTTTTTAAAATTTGTCGGTTCGATTCATTCAAACTAGCTACTTACAAGCAGTGACGGATTAAGACTACTTGATGCCCTAAGCAATCCATGCCTATGGGCCCCCCTATATGTGTGTCAACTAGAATCGATCTTTAAACCTTTACCGCTTAAAGCCATTTGTTTTTTGTAAAATAAGATGAGATGTAACGTACTTAAGGAGTGGAATAGGTGCGACAACAATAAAAACCAAAGCATTATTTATGTATTTATTGAAATGCGCCTTGCGGCTATTCTGAGCATTATAATCACGCAAGATAGTATTAACGCCTAACGTAAGAATCCGCAAGCTGATAAGACGTGATCTCAGATGAAATAACACCCAGCGTCGTCGAGGCTGCGATCGAGCAGAACAGGGGACCAAGGTCTTTACCCAACAGCTTGGAAGTCCCCGTCTAGTGAAATTAAAGACAGTGGCTGGCAATACCGTGACCTCAAGGCTCGAGATTCTCGAGGAAATTGAGAGCTTTTACAAAGATCTGTATGCATCACGGACAATAAGTCCAACGGGTCGTACTGATTGTGACCACCGAGCCCACTACAGCGCCATTATATCGAGGACATTCCGGACATCGACCAGGATAAGATCAGGGCCGCTCTCGGTCAACTAAAGACTCGGACTCCGGTCCTCAAAGAACTAGCGTCTCTTTCATTCCGTCCTCCAACAGGGACAAACAACTATAGCATGGAGTGGGAGTGCGGTGGCTCTCTTTTTCAAGAAAGCGGACAAAACCTTGCTGAAGAACTACAGACCCAAGACACTACTGAGCCATGGTTACAAGTTGTTCACAAACCGAATCGCCGGAAAGCTCGACGAGTTTCCGCCAAGGGAGCTAGCCGGGTTTCGAAAAGGCTTTAGTACCGTTGACCACGTCCATACTGTTCGGCACATTGTACAGAAGACTAATGAGTACAATAAGCCGCTGCGTATGACTTTTGTGGATTACGGAAAGGCCTTCGGCTCTGTCGAAACCTGGGCAGTCCTGGACGCTCTACAGCGATGTCGTGTCGACTGGCGATATATCGAGGTGTTAAGATGCTTGTACGACACCGCTACCATGACCATCCAGCTGGAAAACTTTAAAACCAACTCTATAGAACTGCGTAGAGGTGTGATACAAGGACATGTTATATCGCCTAAGCTTAACCAATTGTTAACCAATGCGCTTGAGGACATATTCAAGACGCTGGACTGAGAAGGGTTGGGTGTGAACATCTCGCACCTTCGGTTTGCCGACGACATTGTCATAGTAGCGGAGACGCTGGAACAGTTAGGCGGAATGCTACAGCACAGCCTAAATGGAGTGTCTCGACGTATTGGTCTTGGTATGAATTTGGATAAGACCAAGGTCATGTTCAATGAACACGTCACACCGGGACCAATCTACGTCGAAGGATCGAGGCTGGAGGTTGTCCAGGAGTATATCTACCTTCGGGGCAGGTTATCACACTCGGGAAAAAGAACCTGGACGAAGAAATCGCCCGAGGATCCGGCTGGGCTGGGCAGCATTCAGTAAACTGCGTCGAGTTTTCAATTCGCCTATACCGCAATGCCTGAAGACGAAAGTCTATTAACAGTGCGTTATACCGGTTATGAGTTACGGTGCCGAGACGTTGACACTTACGGTGGGGTTGGTCCGCGCCCTTAAGGTCGCGCAGCAAGCTATGGAACGAGCTATGCTTGGAGTGTCTTAGAGGGATAAACTTCGGAATGAGGTTATCCGGCAGAGAACTAAAGTGGTCGATATAGCTCGCAGAATAAGCACTTTTAAGTGGCAGTGGGCCGGCCACAAAAGCAGAACAACCGACGCGACGGTTGATGGAGCAAGCGAGTTCTGGAGTGGAGACGTCCACCCTCCAGATGGACCGACGATCTGGAAAAGATCGCAGGCTGGGACTGGATGCAAAAGGCACAAGACCGTGTGTTGTAGCGTAAATTTGGAGAGGCCTGCGTCCAGGAGTGGACTGCCATAGGCTGATTTGATGAGAAACCTTCAGCTTTGATTGGTTTCAGTAAATTTACATAACTAAAACGAATTAGGTACTTAAATGAAACAAAATACTTAAGATATTTTGACTTTGGACATTATTAAAACAAAATAAAATAAAACTTTACATATCTAAGCGAACACAATATTATGAACAGAACTTGAATGAATTGTCGACAAAAATTGTATTACGTACGCATATTTATTACTCAAAAAACAAAAAAAAAAAGATTGAAACAGATTTGCGGAGGCGCCTAGCTTGGGTCCCGCGGGGAAAGAGTGGTTTGTGATTGGCTGATCGCAATTCAGGGGCATTCAAATTGTCGAATGCATTCAAATTGGAGCAATTCATAGTAGTATGCGTATATAAACCTGGAGTCTCACCCTTTTGTGAGTTTGAGGAAGTAATGGATAAAGTGCTATTTAAACTTGGAAAAACTAATAAACACCTAATAGTGTGCGGTGATTTTAATGTTAATATACTTATAAATACGCGTCAGACCAATGATATCTTAAATTTATTTAAATCACACAATCTCACTAACTTATTTTTAGAGCCTACTAGATATTGTGATACAACAGCTACTTGTCTGGACAATATATACAGTGATATGTTGCCAGAAAGTAAGAGTATTATAAATAAGATAAAATCAGATCATACTGGGCAAATAGCATCTTTCAAGATCACAAGAGAAAAAGTTAAAAGACGTAAAATATTATGTAGACCAGTAACTGGTGACCGCTTGGAACGTATGCGAGTTGGACTTTGCAATAAACTTCCATTTTTAGACACTGGCTTAGATCCAAATGTAAGTTATAAGTTATTTTTTGATTCCTTTTACAATGAGTTCAACTCCATATTCAAGTCTAAGGAAGTCACAATCGGTGACAGGCCAGTCTTCAGTGAATGGGCCACTGAGGATATACATAAAAGTAGATTAAAACTGTATGAACTATACTCAGAAAGACAGCTTAATAGAACAGATGAATTTCTAAATTATGTTAAAACTTATTCAAAAAAGTTTAAAGCAGACTGCTTAGCGGCCAAAAGAAAGTATATAAGTAATAAAATTATCAATAGTGTAGACAAAGTTAAATCTACTTGGAAAATAATTAACGCAGAAAGAGGCGAAGCAAAATCAAATGATAATAATTTTAAACTTAAAGTAAATGGTAACATAATTACAACAGATGCCGAAGTCGCTAACGAATTTGAACAATTTTTTTCTCGTATTCCAGTAGATTTGACCAGAGCCCTAGGTTCTTCTACCCCAATAGCAGAATCCTTGTTGAAAGCAAATGTTCCTTGCTGTAATGAAATATTCAAATTCAGTAAAATTAGTTTACACACTATCATAAAAACTTTTAAATCTTTAAATATTAAGAAAACGGCTGACCTCTGGGGAATTTCTGTACATTTAGTTAATTCGTTAATTGAAATGGTTGCTCCTGAATTATCAATAATATTTAATAATTGTGTTGATAGTGGTGTGTTTCCTGACTTAATGAAGTTTAGTAAAATAACTCCTCTGTTTAAATCGGGTAGCACCTCGGATCCGTCCAATTTTCGTCCTATTTCTGTACTACCCACGTTTAGTAAAATCTTTGAAAAGGTAATGCTTAATCAAATGCAAAATCATTTTAATACAAATAAACTATTCCATACTAAACAATTCGGTTTCACGCGCGGTCGGTCTACCACGGATGCTGGAATCAAATTATTAGAGTATATATATGAGGCCTGGGAGGAGTCGTATGATGCTTATGGTGTATTCTGCGACCTATCTAAGGCCTTCGATTGCGTCCAGCATCAGACTTTAATTAAAAAACTTGATCATTATGGGATCCAGGGGACGGCCTTGGATTTAATTAGTTCTTACCTAAGAGATAGAGTACAGAAAGTAGTTATAAATGGTAAACAGTCACATGGTTCTGCTGTAACAATGGGGGTGCCTCAGGGTTCAATTCTGGGACCTTTTCTATTTTTAGTGTACATAAATGATCTCCCTCACCTTATAAGAGACGATCACGAGGTAGTTTTGTTTGCTGATGACACATCTTTAATATTTAAAGTTGAACGTGGACAACGCGATCTTGACGAAGTAAACAATGCCCTCTCTAGGGTAGTCCACTGGTTTAACGCAAATAATTTATTGTTAAATGAAACTAAAACAAAATGTATTAGATTCACCTTGCCAAATGTTAGGCTCGTTAACACCAGTATTAAGATTAGGGATGATCAAGTAGAATTGGTTGATGAAACTGTCTTTCTGGGCATAAAGTTAGACTCCAACTTGCAGTGGGGGCCTCATATCGAGAAAGTCTCGGGCAGACTGAGCTCTGCAGCCTATGCCGTTAAAAAGATCCGACAACTGACAGACATTAGAACAGCGCGTCTTGTCTACTTTAGCTATTTTCACAGTGTCATGACCTATGGCATACTATTATGGGGTAACGCTGCCGACATCGAATCTATCTTTGTGTTGCAGAAAAGGGCTGTCCGGGCTATCTATGGTATGGGGATTCGGGAGTCATTAAGAGAAAAGTTTAAGGATATCAACATACTTACTGTGTATTCACAGTACATATATGAAAACTTATTATATACTCATAAAAATAACAGTAAATTTATTAAAAATAGTGATATCCATAATCTAAACTTAAGAAATAAGAATAAATTGGCTGTACCTAGATTTAGGCTTAATAAAATAAGCAATTCTTTTGCGGGCAATTGTATTCGAATGTACAATACATTGCCGACAGCCATAACAGGTTTGTCAGTTAATAAATTTAAAAAACTAATAAAACTTAAATTGTGCCAGAAAGCTTATTATAGCATTAAAGACTTTCTAGAAGACAAGGCTGCCTGGCAGTGACACGAATTGCTCCTTTCTACATTAAAAAAAACTGTATTAGATACTAAGATACTAGAAGAGTAGGGACCAGACTGAGTTTCTTGGGGTGTTCTTCTCAGTCTGTAGTATTTCCGAACCCCCGGTAGAGTCACAAAAATTTTGACAAACCTAAATAATTTTTTTAAAAATTTCAAAGGGAATAAATTTTATTTTATTTTATTTTATTTTATTTATTTATTATTTCGACAATTTTCAATTTTTTTTGTCAAGTGCATTCGAATGCACTATCGGGCACCGAGTGGGCAAGCGGGAGTGGGGTTATGAGTGTTATGACTCTAGGTTGCGCTCTATGTCAAATGCGCGAATTTTCAAATTAGTCCTAGAAACATTTTTGGTGTTGTTTTTGGTGACGTGATAGTGAGACGTGATGTCCTAAGGACGGATTTTTTTTGTGCTTCTTCTGGTGCCCCCTCACACGTGGTGCCCTAGGCAATTGCTTAATTTGATTAAGGGTTAATCCGTCACTGCTTACAAGAAAGTAGCACAGTATGGTACCCCATCTTTTTAGCAGAATTGCCTAAAATTTTGACCGCTAAAGAGCAGTAGTTCCTTTTTAATCTTACTACACTTTTAGCTCATCCGCTTAGCCAACCTCCACAGAAGACTACGGCAGTATAGTTACGAAATAAATATGTATCAATGTTTACGACACAACTTTAAGCACACCGTAAATAAATCACCTGCCGACCTTATACGGTGCGTGTGCGTGCGCGCGCGCACCTTCCTACAACGTTCATTCATAATTTTTTGTACTCTGTAGTACGACTACTGACTATACAATTGAATAATTACACGATGAATTGAAATTGAAAGTAATGGGTACGGTACTCTTAATTTCGATTAGTAACTCGTAGGAATCACGTGCGGGAGATGTCAGGCGTTGTAAATGTTGAAGCGCCATTTGTAAGCATAAAAAGTTGATTCGGCTCTATCTATTCCACTGATCGATTATTGCGGAACAAACAAATTCATCAATGGATTTGTTGCCACTCTAATCGACATGTCAAGATACCTACTAATTGCATCGAGTTGGTATTTCATAGGACTCCATTCCCCATATAAAATAGAAGTACCTACCTAAAACAGTACATAGCTAGCTCTAACGTTATTAGGAACACGAGGTTTCCTTCATTCTTAATGTCTGCGCCTCATCCAGTCTTCACTTGGCAATAAACTTTATCTAGGCCACACGGCAAATAACGCTTTCTTTCATTGGGTTCGTGACTTTAACAAATGACCGTCAAACTGTCAGCCCAACATTTCGCGAGGGGTTCGTCAGGAAAGGGCGCGCCATTTGTTTTACCTCCAGATATTAGGACAGCCTTGACGTTTGTGTTTCGTAAGCGACAACAGACTGACTTTTAGAACATGTATGTATTTAGTAGGTAATACCCCAATGCGGGTTCTGCTATAGCCTCAAGTAATCAACGTTAAGAATGCAGACCTTATGCAATATTCACCGTCAAGTCAGTGGTCCTATATCACCTAGTACGGTGTAAAGGAGCTCCCACTCCGGGATCTAAGCACACCTATGTAATGCACTTGCTCAATGATAGAAGGGGCTGTGGCGCAAACATCTATACAAGTTGACAGGTAAAAAAAATGAGCAGTAAGAACATTGCTGACTGGACATCTACGCGCTCACTGTACCACAACTTAACTTGGCACTGCTTGGCTTGTGTGTGTGTGTGTGTAGGTGTGATCTCGACACGAACGAGAAAGGAATCATTTTACTCCGTCACACATTTACTCGTTCATATACGTAGCTTCTCAGTACTGGGTATAAATTAATAGCTAATTAGTCACCAACAACTCGTTATGCTAGTATGTATATGAAACATAATATTGGAAATAGCGAGATGAAGTGGAATTAGTATCGGCGCGAGTCCATTTGTGGGTCAAGGCCTCTCGTCAAATGTATCGAAGTAGCGTCAGCTTCAGTATTTAGTGCCTACGTTCCGATAGCCCGCTGGGAACATCACAAGGGCAAATCGGAATTTGTCTTCAGAAGTTGTTTCGTTAGATATAGATGGTTACAAAGATAGGGTACAATAATAGTGTATTTATGACAAGCGCAACGTATTGTAACTTTCACCTTGAAATACTTTTCGATTTATCGAGAGCTACTCTACCTTAAGTAAGTGCCTCACCAGAAACCAACTTTCTCTCTAGAGAATTAGTATTATCTATCATGCAGGCGCGTCTGTCTTGGCGACGAGGATACACAAATGAGGTCTGAGGACAACGAGCAGGACTGGTAATCGCACTAAAAGAAAGCCTGGGTTGAAAGCACTTAAACCTTTAGCTGCTACTTGTTCCAAGGCCGTCATGCTGTCGAAGTGCTTCAAAATCCTGAGGATTTCTTTTAAGCAAAGTCGTCTGCCAGTCAATACTTTCTCACAGTTCCCGCCAATACGTTTTATAGTTAAAGTTAACACTCTTATTAAGCTAAACGCCATCTTAGGAGCACCTACGCTTCGTGATGTGGTTTAATAAAAACAGAATGTCGTAAGTGATATCTTCAACAAGTCCACGGCCGCCGGCGCGCCAGCAGCCGCGTGGGCGGTGACCATATGGTGACAGTCTCAATGATATGATATAGGTACACCTACTTTAGCAAGGGATAGTATGACATGACTTTGCCGATGGGCAAACTATTATGTGACAGATGGGAAAGTCAAGGCTATCTATTACAAAAGCTCGAAATGTGCCATAAACTCGGTAAAGTTGTAACCCGGATCGTCAACTGCAAGACAACGTCATCTTGCACTTGGCTGGTGCTGGGCACATAACTAGTAGAGAACTGCATATTAAAAACCTTCAGCAGTAGCGGCACTAGACGTTTGGCTCTTGTCATTTACGATGGAGGGGCAAGCTACAGGACCTGCGTCGACCAGTGGGAGAGGGCTACCGTGGTATCTGCAATCATTCACTATGATGACCAGTGCTAAATATTTCCTAATAATTCATTCAAGTGTTCTATCAAGCGTCCTTTTGACGAGGCGAGCTAATGAATCCATTGTGCTGCTTACAACCTTGGGTCACCATTCATAAAAATAATTCTAATCGTGGGTAACTGGGTATGTAGAGCAAAACCAACCGATTTGTGTATTCTGCATGTATTAATGAAACAACAATTAAACCACGCTGCATTGTAATTTCTATTAATACAATGGTCGGTACTAAAGCCAGCATATAATGGCATCCAGTTAAAATAATGAAACAACATTTTAGTCGTTTTTAGGGTTTTGTAGCCGAATGGCAAAAACGGAACCCTTATAGATTCGTCATGTCTGTCTGTCTGTCCGTCTGTCTGTCCGTCCGTGTGTCACAGTCACTTTTCTCCGAAACTATAAGTCCTATGCTTTTGAAACTTGGTAACTAGATGTATTCTGTGAACCGCATTAAGATTCTCATATAAAACTAGAAAAAGAGCAGTAAATTTTGGGGGTCCCCATACTCAGAACTGAGACTCAACTTTTTTTTTTCACCAATGCCATACGTGTGGGGTATCCATAGATAGGTCTTCAAAAATGCTATTGAGGTTTTTAAAATCATTTTTTCCTTAAGTGAATAGTTTGCGCAAAAGACACTTCCAAAGTGGAAAAATGTGTGTGTCCCCCCTCTAACTTCTAAACTAACAGAGTGATAAATCTAAAAAAAATATATGATGTACATTGCCATAAAAACTACCAACGAAAATTAGTTTGAACGAGATAGAGCTGGTATTTTTTTTTTAATACGTCATAAACCGCAATTTTCGGTTACAAAAATCACTACCACTGCGAACGTGTTAAAACATCAATCAAAGTTACAACGAACTATAAAAACTTTTATATTATGTTACTTGCTGCTCCGAAACCCTACATGGGCGAGTCCAACTCGCACTTGGCCGGTTTTTTTGGTAGGACGTGTAACTGTCTCATTTTATTGTTATTTATGTTTGTCACTGTACAAGTGTAGACAAACGAAGGACCATATTAGGTCTGCTATATTTTAGCTATTTTATTGGTATTATCAATCCATTTTCTTTCTTTATAAGTATCGCTCGCGGATCAGTAGATCATTATTAAAAATTGTATTCTCATACATAGAGTTTAAGCTGAAGAGCTATTTTACTATCGATATGTCATACTCAAAATATGTTGTGTAGAATAGTGGCAGTCGAAAATTGAAATAGTATCATCATGAACAAAGTTGTGTAATAAGTCAAGGCCCTTTCAATAGAGTCCTGACTGGCAGAAATTCTGTAATGGAGACAGCAACTCGACAGCATTAGGTCGCAGGTATGGACTGGAAGATGAGCGTCCAGGATTCGAACAAGCTTGTGACTTTGGCTGCATTCCTTTGCGACAGACGTGACAGCATATTTGACCCACCTTTTGTCTCAATCCTCGAGAGTCTATGGTAAGCCCTCGTTACTCAAACAAAATAGGTAAGTTACTTACTTCTTGTTTGGCTGAATTTGAACTTTGAAACCAGTTTCCCTACATACCTAGGCACTTTTCGGAATTTACTAGCGCAATTTTTTACAAGAGCGATATCATTTGCAAGCTGCTCTGGACAGTCTTCATACTGGCTTAATTAATTAGTAATAGCTTTAAAGAATCCATTCCAAATCAAATAAATTCAATCAAGACATGTTCTGTTTCCTTTCAGTCATAAATCCAATTCGATAAGGCAATAAACCAAACACCTCCTCTTAAATACTCTCAGAGCGTGAACATCGATCTTCAATGGAACAAAAATAAAAAGTTGAGAAATGGCTGCTGGAGCTGGCCGATACTAAATTTAAATTTAAGCGCCAACAGAGCGCGCGAAAACTATAACACAAACAGCCAGTGTGAGTCAACGTTTAAAAATAGAATTATATCACCTGTCAACATTGGCGTTGTATCATTTTGTTGTTGACCAGTTGACGAGTGAATGACTCGATTTGTTTTACGAATATAACGACAATAAATTAATTTGACAACTTTTATGCTCTGTTTCTATGACTTCAAAGTAACCATAGTTTGGCATCTTTTACATTTGATAGAAATTTCTTACAATTAGGGCCGGTTTCCAACAAAGCAGAGATGTGAGGAGATGAGATTACAATTGACGAAAATAATCCTCTCAATAAAGCTCCACTAATCTTTACGTTTTTGTCAGGCAGGCATATTTTCTTTATTGAAAACCAGGGTTCGTTAAAAAAATAATTATTTTTTCGAAACCGGTTTCCAAACTTTGGTTTCCAATCTGGCCGAAGGGAAAATAGGTGTATATTAAATGTACAAAATCAAAAATTATGTACCGCTTTACATAGTTATCGTTAAAATCTCGAATGTTCTGAGGCAGATACATCTAACACAAAATTGGATCAATCGCGCCTAAAGCACAGATTACTAAATAGTTACTACGTAAGGAACGTCAGACTTCAACGCGACCCGCAGTTTATTTTTAGAATCGGGAATGCCCGGGATGCACACTTAATGCCTTGTATATTTTGCAGGCAATTTATTGTCCTCTAATGCCCGTTTTGGTACTAATGTGCTAAAACGGTCGCTTGTCTGTGGTACGAGATCTTGCAAGAATGCGTTCTATAAAAAGCTGTCTTAGAATGGATATTCTCTATTAAAACTTCTGGAAAATCAGTTCAAAACGAAGGCAAGGAGCGTTTTCTCTCTATTATGTACCTTTACCTATAATAAAGTTGTAAAGCTGAAGTTTCGCGGTTTCTTCCGCGTAGCTCCCGTTCCCGTCGGAATACGGGAATAAAATATAGCCCATAGACTTGTAACACCATAGCCATAGCCATTACATAGCCCATTACATAGCCTATGCCATTACATAGCCTAAGTCCACCGAGAAGAGTGTAGCTTCCCAACAGTGAAAGAATTTTTCAAATCAGTCCAGTAGTTTCGGAGCCTATTCGTGCAAACAAACAATCAAATCTTTCCCCTTTATAATATTAGAACATTAGCTAAACTGATGAGGGTCACTGGATGTAAGACAAAATAGAACACGTACTGCCTGCGAAAACGAATGGGAATGAATGCGATTGCTGTCGATTCTTGGTCTCGAGTCAAAGGGTAGCTAGGTATAACCAAAGACTTCTATTAAACTGAGGTAGACATGCCCTACGCACCGATTTTTGAAACCTATAAACTGAGCTAATTAGCAGCGTTGCCCGCACTGTTGTGAGTCAAAACTTCGAGAGTAGGTGCTTGACTTGCAATCGGAGTCCATACGCCTTCTCTTTTACTCTTTTTCTATTCGTATATTGCTATTGTGTGTGGTGACAATTACGTAAAAAAAAATTTAAGTGAGTGTAGTCTTATTAATGTGTGTATTTGAGGATTGCTTTTGAAATCTCGTTTGTTAGAGTACGGCGCGTCTACCTCAGTTTATATAGAAGTCTTTGGGTATAACTGCATCGCGCGAGGATAAGGAGAGCAAGCCTGTGTGCATTCTTTCATTTATAGTCCGTTTGCGTCAAGAGTCAAGAAGGCAGTGAATCAATGTCGTCGCGCGACCCGTAACCAATCAGATGCCAACATAAGAAAGGTCGTCGAGTTCACATTCACAGTGTCTAGGCTTTCAAATGAAACGGTCGTATTCTTGTTAACAATTTACATACATTAAGCACTTATAGGTACTACACCTATTCGTAATAAAAAGTGGCGTAGAAAGAACAACTATCGGTAATTCTTAATGTTATAAGGATATTTCATACTTATTTGCTTGTATCATTCGATAACAATTAAAACAGCTCTAGATAATCGCGAAGGGCTTCCCAGAGCAACGTTGGCGCGACCTCCACGTGGTGTGGGGACACGGCAGCCTGTCCCATGGCAGAAATAACTCCGGATACACACGAGGTTGGCGCTGGGCACCTGCCCTAATTACACGTCGCGTTCGGTGGTACAAGTATTAGTCGCGGACGGCTTCACACCGGCAATATGTTTATATCTACGAATAATGTATACTATAGAAATGTAACTTCTATAAAGTTACTGCCAAAATCTTGGAGCAACTTACCCATACTAAAATACAGCAATAAAACACAACACTCACACATTCATAGTTCAACACTTGCCCGCAATTGGTCGCGCCAAGGTCATGGCGGCTCGGCGCCCCACCCGAAGCGGCAAACGTGGACGGTGTTATACATACAATAATAAGAAAGCTTGTTATTGAATAAGTTCAATCAATAGAAAGTTATTATTTTTCTATTCATGGAATAAAATACGCCTACAAATGAAAAACGGTTACGGTTTTTTTTACAATTATGTGCCTCGGAAAAATTAATTAGTTTTTTTAATTTTTATGGCGGTTGGAATTTGGTAAAAACTCCTTTTTAGCAAATTAATGCAAACTACTTATGACAAATTGTTCATATATGCTTTTAACAACATAACGTCGTAATTGCTTTCTATAGGATGGCTTTCTTTAAGGGGTTTCGTGACGTCATTTCGTTCTTTTATATTGGCTAAACACTTCTTTTTTATTAATTGCAAAAACATATATAAAATATCTTACAGTACCTACAAATAGGCACCGCAGATTTTCTTAATCGCTTAACCTTTCCATTATTTAGTGTGTCATGTACACACTAAATAATGGAAAGGTTTTTTTTTTAAAGTTTAAAAGTGTATGTTACTGTACTGCGCATTTTACTGTACTGACTAGGCATCCAATTACGTTCATTTCTTTTCAAACGAATCGCATTAACCCATTTTTCACGCTGGACTTAATTTGTTGGGAATCCGTGAAATTCAAATTTTAATTTAATTTCTATGCATAATATCATCCTACTAATATAATATCGTACTAACAATATTACCTTAGCGCTTAACATACTATAAACACTGCATAAAAATAATTTGATTTTCGAATTGAGTTCATGTTGCATAACACTTTTCAACGTCACCAGTACGTGTTTTTAAAATGAATATTTACTCACCTATGGAGGGTGATTCCAGCGTTTTTCATATCCGTATGGTTTCTACACCACTTCAGAACACACTAAGGCATATTTGAAATTTATTTAACGCGAAAAAACCATTAAAATCATCGACAGATTGGTTCCGGTGACACAACCGAACGCTATGCGTGACAGCGCGGACTAAATGTGTCGCGCGGTCCCCATTTTAAGCAACGCCTTCCGCGGTCCCCATTTGGTGGAGCCATTTTTTGAGCCGAATTATGCTTCTATAGTATACATTATTCGTAGGTTTATATTGTATTGTAACATTTTCATTGAAGGGCCTGCGTCAAGCAGTTGGTAGGAATCGCCTTTATAAAGAAACAACTGAATTGTGTGTATCGACACTGATGACTCTGAAATTTGATGGTAGTGAATTTAAGCCTCAAGGAAAGAAAAGTAGGAAACCGTGGTATTAGGACTCGAGGTGGTAGCCCACGTTCATAGAGCAACACGACCTAATAATATATACTTAACTGTGATCTGGTGGGGAGGCGTATAGAGCAAACTTGCTAGGTATGTCTACTACCCTTCTACTGGTCGCGTTGCTCTATCCCCACGCTCAATAATCAGAATTTTGTATAACAAAGAGAAATATAATATCTAGTTACGTCCGTACGTTATACATAAAGTAAACTATTTTCATTAAATAATTATTTCAGAATTGACACAATATTGTTGACCATGTCCGGAAACCAAAATATGGGGTCGGGTTTTTGATTGGGCGGGGTCGGGTGGCGGCGGATGGTGTCGCTTCTTCATAACATGTTTCATAATTTGTGTGACGGGGTGACATTGGCTGCTGTCGCCTGGCTTTGTCTGGTTAGAAATTCGACTTTAGTAGGTTATTTACCCATAACACAAGCAGGTTATTCCTAGCTTACTTTGGGATCAGATAGCGTTGTGTGAAATGTCTGTGAATATTTATTTATTATTATTTGCAGCGACTGTAAAGGGGTCCCGACACGGTCAATTGGCGGATTGTCGGTCGCGTAAAGTATCATGTGTGCATATACGTCGATGCACATAGACATGCAAATAAATCAAGCACACTGAAGCAACTTCCATTCATGTTTGACGTGATTGACGGTTGCAGGGCATGGTCGTGTCGGGAGCCCATAAAGCCGGGTCCACTGCTTATTGTTTTTAAATTCTTTCGCTTTTTTGTCGTATTATATTGTTTGTAGTAATCGTAAGGTCTGTCAATTGCATTTTGTGGGTGCAATGTTTATGGGTAAAGAGCTGTACTGAAGTTTTGCAATAAACATTTATTTATTTATTTTATTTATTTATTTTATCTATACTTATAATAAAACTGTTGAGGGTCGAGAGTCTGTACATGTAAGGTATTTTGAAAATTTCAATTATAGGGCGTTCTATAATCGATTCTGAAGCCGAATATGTAATTTAAAATTTTCATGTCTGTCTGTCTGTCTGTCTGTCTGTCTGTATCCCGAATAAGTATCACGCCGAAACTACTGAACCGATTTGAATGATACTTGGTACATTCCGAGCTTATAGTCCGAGGAAGGTTCTTGGATACTTTTTATCCCGATATTTTGCGCGGTTCCTGCGGGAGAGGGGATGAAAGATAAAATTGTTTTTCAGCTGTATGTTCTTACCGCGTGGTTCGATTTCAAATATTTTTTTAGTGTCAGAAAGGTATTGTTTTTAACATTGTTCCACACAAGTTTCATTATTGAGAGTTTTGTAGTTCAGAAATTAGAGGTATCTCAACTTTTCAAATTCAAGGGTTTCTTTGAATGTGAGGGTAAATCTAAACTGGCGTGTTGGCTTAATCATAAAAGAGCTTAATGATTAAGGCTATTGTAAAACAATTCAGTCCGCGCCGAAGGCGGGGGCTGAATTGTTTTAGAATGGACTTAATCTTTAAGCTCTTTTATGATTAAGCAAACAGGGCAGTTTCATACACTCCCTTGAGTCGGTTGAAAAAATACCTGTTTTTATACACCTTATGTGGCGTAAACGAAGTTGCGCGGGTCAGCTAGTTTTACATATAGGTATATCTTTCTCATACAAAATTTCTACCTACATAATGTAATACTACAAGGCACACGTCCTTCAAAAAGAGAGTAAGAAATGAAATATCGGTCCCACAAAAAGTGCGCACTGCGCACGGAGTAGGTACTGAATTTAAACTTATAGGTATTATTTATGAGATTGATGATTGATGCATACATACAAAGCTATGCAAACCGCGCGTCCTGTCCGACCTGTCTGGATGCCATGTCGATAAAGTGACAGAGCCCGTGCCCGTGACGTCACGGTCTGCGGCGCATAATGGCGCATTGTGTCCCTGATGACTTCATTTCGTACAGCTGACAACCGATCAATCAATTCTAGATATATGTAGGTACACTAGGTAACTATAATGCGAAAATCCCAAATTCGTTAGGGTGATGGGAAATGGGCAGGTCTAATTTTCTAAAACAAACCCATTCTTCTTCCTACAAATATCATCGGGGGTTATTTTTGTATAATAAACGTTTTTAAGGCTACTTTTTTCCCTGGAGCGATTCACTTCATCATTTGCTCTTGTCCTACGTAAATGTCCTATTGAGGCTAAATGCTCCTAGACTGTGATAGTGGCCCCCAATCGCTAGATGTCGCCATGGCTTTCTATCAGGAGAGAGGCATCATTTTAGCAAACTAAATATAAAAAAAAACGTCACAAACTGATCACCTATCAAAGGATCATCTTGTAAGCCACAGTGAAGGATGTTTAATACAGTGATCGTTTACAGAACACTAATTCACTGGAGCTACCAGCATAAAAATTTACATAAAATGGATTTAATAGTCAAACAATGGTCGTTTCTTTAAAGGGGGAGCCAGGCTTCGAACCCTACCATATTTAACACAATTTATTTATCGTCGACTCACGTTCGTAGTGACAACATATATGTATTATACTGTGGTAGTGTTCTCGGCGGAGACCTTGTGATCGTAAGTTCTGTAGCTTACCCATTGAAAAATTCCCTCTATTCTTCGTCGTGTTTATTTCAGGCAAAATGGCACCGGCCTGTGGATTTCCTCGGGTAAAACAAGAAACTCTCAGAAACATCGAATGATTGCGGTAAACGGAGAGAATCGTTATGTTTAGTGTCCCCATACCAGATTCCTAAGTATCTACTTATTATGATGTCCCTACACATACAAAGTATAGATACATTGACATTAAAGATCCCTTCATGAGTATCATGATGCAATGGTGCAAAACTTGGTGGTGTTCAACTGTTAATACCAATTTGTGCGTTTGAATACTTTGAATGCGTAAAAATAGTTGGCAGAGTTTAGTCTATGTATGAACTCTTACGATGTTATTTTATTTATCGTTACAAGTGAAACAACTCCATTTTTTAATATATTTTCTGCATGCCCAGACTAAACAATTCAGTCGAGTATCGTTTCTTGTAGATATTATAATATGAGTAATGCTGAATGATCTTTAAATTATTACTTTTGATCGACACAATAAAGGTCCGCCTCGGTATAATATAAAGACTCCATAATAATATGCTTAGCTGTTTAATAAATATTTAATTTTGTTCGTATATTTTGTGAGTTTTGGAAATCCTATCCTACTTTAGAAACGTCCAAAGAGGATTATACGAAGGATGACCCTCGAACTCGCTTGGAGCCTCGTCTCTACTTTCCATACATGCAAATACCTACCTACAATTCTTCTCAGCTCCACAGTGACGTCCATTAAGAGATGCAGAGACAACAGCGCGTCTCTTCTCGTCAATTCTACCTAGTGGAAAAGCCGTCCTATTGGCACTAAGGACGTCCACGCCCCATGGCATACGCATTCGTTCGTTTGTATCTGCATTTCTGACAAATCAATTATAAATAGATCGTGGACACACCTAGCCTTGCTTTCTGCACCAGCCTTGACATCTGATAAGATAATAACTACGTCTGTTATCTTAATGTTCACCGCAAACGACCTGTCAGAAAATATTGACGTACGTGCTATTGTTTATAAGTGCATTACCTACCTACAGGCTACAGGTGATATCACGTTAACAGACTCGGACAGTGGCCGGCTGGAGCTTCGCCGACGCGTTAATGAATGGAGTTGTTTGAGTACGACAGCTTGATGCTCAATAACTGTCATACAGAATGGACAGAACCAACCCCTAAACCGACTGATACAAAAGATCCATTCTTTGCCATGATGCTTTTATGCTAAAGAAATGGGAATTCAACACATTGAAAATTCAACCTAATGGTCCGAAAGGGGAAATTTTGACCTGTCTACTGTCATGTCACATATGTGTTCATGTTACAAGCTCAGGCAGGCATATTATGGGCAACCAACATAAGGGTCACTTATAAAATGATCCTTGACAGATAAACTGGCGCGCGAATCACTCCACTGTCAGCAATTCCAGGGATCTCACACCCGGCCTGACGAGTTATTCGCACAAAATATCTGGTCAACTGCTAAACGCGCTACTTACTACTTGGGCCAGGTGGCGTTAAGGCGGTCGTCGCAGGCTATTTGTTGTAGGTATGATAAATATGCTGCAGTGAGTGTTTGGAGCCACGCAAAAGGACGGGGTTCTCCGCGTAAGGTGCGGGACACACATAAAAGACGTGTGACGCAGGCAGGGTGCAGAATGTAATGTATCTTCCATGCTCTTTCATACAAAATGTATTGAAAATTCGCAACGCAAGGTATAGGTACATATTATGTTCAATAAAACAATAGTTTTGTAACATTGTTGTATTTAATAGCACTAGGTAGCACTGTACATTTTAACACGAAAAACACAGAACACAATCCACAAAAAGTAGGTACTTAAATAATGCCTTATATGTCAACAAGATATACAAGTACCCACATGATTTATACACAACAGTACAGGAAAGACGGGGTGCATACACGTAGCTCCTATGGAGAGAAGCGGAAGGGAAGAGACATAGCTATGCTCTCGCTTCTCGTGGAGCAGATAGTTAGATTCTGCAAGGAAACGCGAAGATTTGAAGGGGCGCCGTGAAAAGAGCTGGGATACCCAATCTATCTCAGAGAGATGGCTGGGGAAAAGGACGAAATGGGGAGTAGAATGGGCGGTCGAATCGTCCGCTTGGCATAGCCGGCGCCCCACAAGAAAAAATAATAATAATGATCTCGCTCCACCCGCATTCTTGAAGCTAGCTGAAAGGATACTAGCACCTAAACCTTCATCATGTTATTTTTGAGGATAGTTTGCCTTGTATATTTAATATAGCAATTTTTGCACACACCCAGGATGCTCAGAAAAACCATTTAGGGCCAGGGCTGCATGGTGCAGACGGTTGTACACTTCCAGAATGTTCAGAAACAACTTCTAAGCTGGTGGAGAGTTTAAATAGGGCTTGACTAATGTAACATCATTGTATATCTTTGCCAAATTAATGTTTAAAAGAAAATAAGATTCTTTGAACTGTGGACTGACATGGCGAGATTTAAGTAGGTACCTAGTTCTTTCTTTACTTTTTTTTTTTTTTTTTTTTTTATACCACTTGAGTGGCAGACAAGCATACGGCCCCCCCAGATGTACCGGTGGTCACCGCAGCCTATGGACGTTTGCAACACCAGAGGCGCCACAAGCGCGCTGCCGACTCTTTAAAAACCTTCTAAGTCCCCTTTTGAAGAATCCCATACTGTAGGCGTCCGGGAAAACCGAAGCAGGGAGATCATTCCACAACCTAAGCGTACGCGGAAGAAAGCCTCTATTAGATCTCACCGTGCTCGAGCGCTCAGGACGCAACGTGTGAGGATGAACACCCTGTCTATGGCGAGCGGTGCGATGATAGAATGTAGCCGTAGGCATCATATCAAACAATTCTTCAGAGCACAAACCGTTGTACAGGCGGTAGAACACACATAGAGAAGCAAAGTCTCTCCTGTCACTAAGAGGTTCCACACTACCTGCAAGTATGGGATCGTTGACAACTCTCATAGCTCGCCTTTGCACCGAGTCAAATGGACGAAGCTGGTATTCGGGTGCCCCCGCCCAGAGGTGACAGCAGTACTCCATATGCGGACGCACTTGCGACTTATAGAGAAGCAGTGCTTGCGCCGCAGTAAAGTACCGCCGCGCCCTTCTGAGCACTCCGAGCTTCCTGGACGCCAGCTTGGCCTTGCCCTCCAAGTGACAGCGGAACTGCACATCACTGGAGATGTCAACACCAAGGATCCCTATACTTTCAGAGATGGTGAGAGATGTGCCCTGAAATTGTGGCGCCACAGTGAATGGGGTCTTTTTTGCGGTGAAAACACAAACTTGTGTCTTGGTAGGGTTGAATTGGACAAGATTTTGTCGACCCCAATCGGACACTCTAGTGAGAGTAGCCTCGACTTCAGACACAAGTTGTTCACGACTTTCTTCCACTGCATCCCGAGAGATACCGGGACGGCCCGTGTAATAAGTGTCGCCCGTACTGTCGTCCGCATAACAATGAATGCCGTCAATAGACAACATGTCATTGATATGCAGCAGAAACAAAGTAGGGGACAACACTGAGCCTTGTGGTACTCCAGCGTTTATGGCTATGCAGTCAGAACAGCTACCGTCAACGACGGCCCTGATGCTTCTACCGGCCAGAAAGCTGGACACCCATCCGCATAAACTCTCGGGCAGTCCATAGGAGGGCAATTTCGTAAGAAGACCACGGTGCCAGACCCGGTCAAAGGCTTTCGAGATGTCGAGGCTCACTGCTAGAGCCTCACCCTTACTCTCGATAGCCGCCGCCCAGCGGTGTGTGAGGTACACAAGAAGATCGCCCGTCGAGCGACCGTGACGGAAACCGTACTGCCGGTCACTGAGCAGGTCATGTTCCTCAAGGTACCTCAGGAGCTGTGTATTAATTACACGCTCCATCACCTTAGATAAAAGGGAGGTGACGGCTATAGGCCTATAATTGGCCGGGTCGGTCCTGTCACCCTTCTTGGGCACAGGATGCACGTACGCGATCTTCCACGACGCCGGGACTTGCTTCATGGAGTAAGAAAGCGTGAAAAGATGTGTAAGTACCGGACACAACTCCGGACCACACCGCTTAAGTACCACCGCGGGAATGCCGTCCGGCCCACTCGACTTATGAATATCTAGGGATTGAAGCTCCCGCCTGACGTCCCGTTGCTTGAATTTAATTTCTGGCATGGAAGTGCCACACCAAGGGATACCAAGCGGAAGCGCACCTCCATCGTTCATGGTCGAGTTGGAGGCAAAGAGAGAACCCAAAAGGTCGGCCTTCTCCTTGGCACTCTGGGCCAGACTACCATCCAGTCTATGTAGAGGTGGTAATCCCGACCGACAAAAGTTTCCCTCGGCAGCTTTGGCGAGCGACCAGAATTCACGACTTCCAGAAGGGTAGCCGGCTAGTCGCTGACCAATTCTGCCGACGAAATCAACTATGGAGCCCTAAAACAACTTAGTAGGTAGTATACTCATAGACTGACAGTTAAATAGAACAATATGATACAAGTGACCTTCATAGGTACTATACATAGTTGCATCTTTAAATATTCATTAACAAGAATATTTCTTATTATTTAGATAGCAGCACACCTAGTCAACCTCTGTTGTATTAATGGTGGTGGTGCACTTGTAGAATGGCAGTAGGTACCTATTAAATAGAAGGCCTTAATGATAACTTGTAAACATTTCAACTGCCTACAGCCATCTTATAAAGTGAATGTGTTTGTGGGCTACAGTGACTACTTCCGGCTGTTCATGCTTTTTGCCACATTGATTGTATAAAAAGCATAACAGATTCTTAGAAATCATAATAGTCACTCTCTTAGTAATGTTATTGAAATGTAAATTTAAATAAAGTTAATTTAGTCTCAAACCAATGACTTGGTGGTATCAAAGGTGATGACTGTTACTCAGCCAGTTGGTGACTCAGAGCTCATTAAATAACCACACTGGTTCTGTGAATATCACACAAACAAGCATGATAGCACAGAAGGAACTGGACCACTTGGTTAAATAACTTGCCCACACATTACATTACATACCCAATAGCTTTTATGGATGTTTTCTTTACCATTGGTTTGCTGTCAACTCTAACCTCTGTCTAAGCATTAACTGCTTGTGCGCATACCACGTGGGCCCTCCTTATGACGTTTCCGGGTTAATCGCATGCACAGATCCATGTTTAAACATACTAACTATAGTTCTAATAATTTCAGTCAGTATCCAACTGCAGTAAATTTATTTATTTAATTATGATACAGGAGTTGTGTTCACAGTTCTCGACATGTTCTCAGGTTGGGAAAAAATAATCTTTTTTACTTTTATTAATCACAATAGCTTACTTAATGAAGTTTTGAGATAAGATGGTAAACAATTTGATTAAAAGTATCTCTATTTTTTTTTTAGTAATATTGTGCTGTAATGTTGGTCATAAACACCTATTAGTTGTAAAGTGTGGCACAATTATCAAATCATATTCATTTAATTAATGTCATTATCTATACCTTTACCAACTCTCAACATTAATTTAACTATCAATGTAAAGGGTGCCCGGATTCACCAATTTCTTCTTCATTCATCTACTTCATCCAATTTATTTTTGTTAGTCACACGAAATATAATACAATTTAATTCAGTATAATTTATCTACAAAATAATAGTAAGTTGGTATGTCGTTAATGGCGGCAAACTAATATGACAAATAGGTAATTAAATAACAATTCTTGAAGTCAACCAGCAGAATAATTTCACACATCTTAACACCCAAGGTTAAACAAACTACGATACCTAGCTTGCACCGGCCCCGAAGTCGCTAAGGCTAAAGTATCAAGCACAATCAAATATAGCAATTTTCATCTCATTCTTTAGGCATTTAGTCACTGCTATGACATAATACACCGATATATCGAAGTAAACAATAATGTAAAGAACTCACAGTTCACACCTACACGAAGAAACTGTAATAACATTTTACAATCTATAAATAATTTAAAGTTCTCACCTGTTGAGCAACAGGCTCCAAAATGCTCTCAATAATCTTCGTATGAAACACCGGCATTTTGGTTTGTCAGACACTTAAATTACATTAGAAAAAAAACACAACAATATTTCACTTTACACAATAATCACAAAATAAAAATAACTAACACAACCAGACGAGAAGAGACACAAAAAAATAGTAGTGAACTGAAATGTACACTTCTTTGTCTGACGTCTGACAGAACAGCTACAATCAACTGGCAATGACAGATTCTGTCAATAAGACGTAAAATGTTAATACTGACGTATCAAATGTGTGACCAACTGAAAATTATAATTTATTTTATCAAATCGCAAACCCCGTGTGGCAACGAGCGACGGGGCTTGGACGGAACGGTGCCTCTCAGAGTATAAGTGTTCTGTGGGACGGTGAGGCATCGGGGAAGAATACAAAATGTCACCACCCCAATTCATCCCGAGGGTGCCGTAAGAGGTGAGACTAAGGTAACACTTCCGCAAAACGTTTTATTACGTAAAGAGAGAAGTAAAACTCGAAATAAAACCCGGTTGTCAGTAAAAGGACAATCCTTAAGCCAAGTTTAAGGCTATATGGTAATTCTGTACCTGTGTAACCACTTATAAAGCTGTAGCTTGCATTTACGCCATCAAGTGCACATTGATTGTCATCATGCCGGTGGACATAAAAATTATGGTAGGTACCCATTAATGTTTTAAAGCCAAAACTAGTCTACAATAAGAGAATGAAAACTGTATTCAGTAGAACGCGGCAACGCTACGAATTGAGTCACATGAAGTTTCCTTCAAGTTGAACAAGAATGACCCGCGGAGTGCTATTCGCATTATTAACTGCCCGGAGGTTACGGAAAGTCTGGAGCCGTTGGCGCAGCGAAGAACTATTGCGTCTCTGGCTGCATTCTACCACGGTGAGTGTTCTGGAGAACTCTTTAACCTAATCCCGCCCTCTCCCTTCCGATCCTGAACAACGCGTGCTGAACAGAGGTGTCACCCTCACACAGTGGACAGAATCTTCGATAGAACTGTACGATTCAAAAGATCGTATCTCTTTCGACAGAGATACGATCTTTTGAATCGTTCAGTTCATAAAAACCTGGAACGACCTGCCAGCGCACGTGTTTCCCTCCTCTTACAATCCTGGGTTCTTCAAGCGGAGCGTGAAGAGGTATATCACAAGGCCGCCAACTTGGGGACCGCAGTCAGAGGTGGCCCCCAGTCGCTAGATGCGTCAGGGCTTTCCATCAGGCTGGTGGGGACGTCAATTTGGCCAGCTTAATATATTAAAAAACTAGCCATAAAGGTTTGGAAGATTTATTAAATTAAGTAAATAATATATGAAAAAAAAATACTACCTCCTATGTGAAAGTCTGTCAGTTTTTACTAGTAAAAAGACTGCTCTACAGACGATCGGTTAAGATCCCGGCACATATCTACCAAATTCGTGATGCGGTCATTTGCTCCATGGTCCGGTCGTACCAAATCAGTGTTTGTGATAAACTTATAGGTATACATAAAGTAACTCTCCAGTGGTGAGTGTGAGTGTTGGCATTGTCAGTTCTACTATTCGTCACTAGTGCAAAAGTGCGTTAGTAGTTGAAAGTTACTGAAAATAAAGCCCTTCCGTCCAATAATCATATTTTGCGAACATTTAGATGAATATATTTGATTAGATGATGCTCGCGGCTTCGCCCGCGTGAAATTCGGTACCCGTTCCCGCACAACATTTTCCCGGGAGGAAAAGTAGCCTATGTGTTATTCCAGACTATAAGCTATCTCTGTACCGCCTAATTTCAGCCCAATCCGTTCAGCCGTTAGAGCGTGATTGAGTAACAAACATCCAAACATCTTCACAAACTTTCACATTTATAATATTAGTAGGATTTTTTTTAATATTTAGCTCGCCAAAATGATGCCGCCGCCTGATGGAAAGTCACAGCGGCATCTAGCGATTAGGGGTCACCGTCCCAGTCTGTAAGACTATAGAAAGCGGCCCTCAACTTGGCGGCCCGATGATGTGCCTCTTGACGCTCCGCTTGAAGAACCCAGGATTTACGCGTGGCAATCCTGTTGGATGATATAAAGACTGCCTTATTATTGTGTGTGTAGACTCCTACGCTAAAACTATACGATGCCTTACAAGACAGTTACAACCACTTAAGGCACCGACCCCTTTATATACTGACCTTATACCAACTTTATAGTCAGACTATAGCCCGAGAGTTTATTTAAAAATATGCGATAGGTACCTACAGCGCGCAAATCCGTGAGTGCCGGAGTTTTCTGTTCTGCTATTTCGACACTGGCAAAATGTGGCAATGGGAAATTTACATTAAATTTAAATGTCGTGTATTGGAAATATTTTGCTAAAAGCTTAAAAAGAGACGTTTCTTAAAATTATAACTGTTTATTATCAATAAAATATTGAGTTAATAGAAAGAAAACAAAATAAGTAATACTCAACTTATTTATTACGTAGGTACCTGTTTAACTTTATGAACTATTTTTATATAAACTATCAAGTCTTTAAAATGACGTGCGAATAGACAACAATTTTGCCACAACACAGTAGGTACATACATGCCTTTATAATATAATATAATAGAATCTGCACTCATCAGCAATATGTATAGCACATAAAGTGGCGTTATTTTAAAAGGTAACATTTGACGTCTCTCAGTTTTATCTTCTTGAGCATGATGAATGGGAAAGTGAATAAATCGATACGGACTTGAAAGTTAGGTAGGTATGTGAATTTAAAAATCATCAGGCGAATCCCTGACCCATTATTATTTTTCTTTGATAAACCTATTCAAGGAGCAAAATAAGACAAGTAAGTACATGATTTTATTGTCAAATGATTATGAAATTCAATTGTCAAATGTTACCTATTAAAATGACTCCACTTTAAGATAATAATAAATAAATAATGATGTGCCTGACTATAATACTTCTAACAATTATAATTATATTATAACAAATTAAATAAACTTCACAAATAGGTATACTTAACTGTCAATTTTTATACAATAACAATAATTAAATTATGAGAGGATAGCTAGCCTCAATAATGTAGGTAGGTAATAGGTAAGTATCTCTGTAATAAAACTAGAACTATAATAAAACTTAGATCAACAATAACACCATCGATCTGTAAATAAAATGTTAGTAAATACTGACGATAGTTGAACGTGACAACTCAGCCTTAAATGGAACGCCTCAGAGCGAAGTAACATTTAACGCCGCATACGTCATGTTTTTTCGTGCGTGCAGCCGGCTCCATCGAATTATAAGACGTTGTCACGTCAAAAAAAATGCAACATTCAGCTAAGATGAATATTATTTAAAATCGGTCAATTGCAAGTCGGACAGAGAGCGCACAGAGGGTTTTGTGCCAAAAAAAACAGCAACATATCACTTAATACCCTTTTTTTTCTGATTTTAGTATTTGTTGTCACGGTTCCTGAGATACAGCCTCGTGACGGGCGGACCGACAGACCAGACAGACGGACGGCGAAGTCTCATGAATAGGGTCCCGTTTATGCTCTTCGAGTGCGGAACCCTAAAAAAAGGACAACAGGCCTAGTGCGAAGTTTTGCAATCTTTTGATGTGAAACGTCTGCAGCTTAGGGGTAAACAGAGTTTTGGTGTGGCGATTGCAGAATGATAATAATTAATTATGTATCGGGGCTCTGAGTTTGGATTTTTTTTTGCAAAATAATTAAAACTTCGATGTTTCACATCTGCCAGGCGACGCTAGACGCCTAGCCTACGTCCCGTGAAGGCTCACATTTTTTTTACATTTAGGTAAGTACATCTACATTGTCTACTAAATCGTTTCGATGTCACCAACACTTTACAGTTTATGAACTTCGTAGACCCGTGAGTGAATTGCTTGTCGATATTGTTAAAATCTACACAGTTAACGACTAGACGGTTGCTTATTAATTTAGTGAAATTAAATGTAGCTACCAAATATATTAGGGACAAGTACAACCCACCTACACGAAAAAGGAAATTAAGTGTGGTCGTGAACTCGTGAGGCGTGCGACAGAAAGACAAAATATTTGACCTCATTGTAAGCCTAAAGTAAAGTAAGAAGTAATTACAAAAACGTCGGTAGATAGAAACGTGAAAGTATAATATGGGCAATGGGGAACATTGTTAGCGGTGGAAGGTGAGCGTCTACGCGCAATGTAAAGGTGGCCGCCTCAAACCTGCAGATTGAATCGCAAGACCCAGGCCACAGTAGTTATAAAGATACAGTGCCCAGGCACTGTTGCACTGTTTTTCCTTATGCCACGCGGTGTATAAGGTTTCTTAGTTATGCTTATGTTATGTGAAAATAAAGAAGGAGTGATGATATCTCTGTGTTTTTTTCTGAGGTTTTACAAAATGAATCCGCCTGCCTGGTGGAAAGTAATGACGACATCACTAGCGAATTGGGGGTCAGTACCTATAGGTACCTAGTGGTTTCCTACAAGTACTCGACGATATCACACTTGATGGATATGTTGGGGCAGCTGACGCCGTAGGAGAGGTTGAGCGAGTGCGGCGTGCTGCGGTGCCGCTCGGTGAGCAGCTTGTGGAAGATGGGCAGGATGGCGCGCTCGAACAGCTCCGACTCCGAGCTGGCCGCGAACATGCGCCGCTGCTCCGCCTCCTGCCCCTCGCTCCGGTACGCCGCTGACTTGCGCTCCTCGCGCTTGTTCGGGGAATCTGGAAACAGGATGATTACGGTAAGATAAATAAATAAGTAAATAAATATTAACGGAAATTTCTCACAACGCTATCTGATCCCAAAGTAAGATAGGAATAACCTGCTTGTATTATGGGTATCAGACCACGGAAATTAATACTAATATACTTTTTTTTAAATAGATAGATACATACATATTATACATAGAAACACCCAGATTCCTGAGACAAACATTTATGGTTCTATTCCCACCGGAGACAAATATTTGTGTGACACAAATATTTGTCTCCGGTGGGAATAGAACCCACGACCTCCAGCGCCGCCGGCGGTATCACTACCGACTGCGCCACAGAGGCAGTCAACATCACCCTCGCAGCTAAAGTATTCGAGCATCATCGACCACCCAGTGCCCGCGCAACCAGAGTAGATCGCAACGATTTCTTGTCAGCAAACAAAAGGGTCTCACCCGCTACTTGTTCAGTAACTGTTCGGCGTGGACGCTATGTCGACGACGACGCTCTACCGACACTCAAGAAAAACAGTAGGCGGAGACCAAACTTGGCTCACATTTTTCACTGCAGGCGAAAAAGGCTTATTCCTTTACTCATATACGCAATATTGGGCACTTGGATATACTTAGCCAAAATAATAAATCAGCAAGGTTTTTTATCCCTGTGGATTTCGCTTGTCAAGTAGATGAACCCCAGCAACGTCCATGACACACTTCGACAAACTCTACCCTCCAATGACAATCCCCTTAACAAATCTAGCAGTAGAACTAATAAATAACATCATAATAACCTACCATTTTTATGCCTGGACGCTACATTCGGGCTGCTCTTGTGGTGGTCGGGCCTGGTGGGGTGCGCGGCCTGCGTGAGTCGCGGCGAGTCCCCCGCGCCCTTCGCCCTCTTGAGCGGCTCGGCCTCCTGCCTCAGCCTCTTGGCGGGGGAGTCTTGACATTTCGACACTCTGATCGTGTCCGGGTCCGGTTTGTAGGAGTCTGATTCCAAACTAGATTCTTGGACGGGAGCTGCCTTCCTAGGGATGTCGTCGTGTCTTCGTGGTGTGGCTTCTGATTTCTGTAACCTTTCCTCGTAGTATGGTTTAACCTAGGGTAAAAGCGGAAATTAAAACTTCAAAAGTTGATGTTAGAGGACTCGGATCAGGAGGGTGGGTCACATTTTGAAAGTCTATACGTAGGTACATATGTTGGCAACATCGCGTCACCGGCCTATAAAAGAGCGGAGCACAAGCGAAGCGGACTCACTTTTCATTTATCGTCGATCCGACAAGAAGAAATTATTACTTGAGTATCAATATATCTACAGTCTAATTGAAGTAGTTGTATTTTATTCCATAATTCTCCTAATATCAGAAGTGACAAGTAACTTTCACGCGCCATGGGTAAAACAAAATCTAGCAAGAAGCGTTCCAGACGCAAACGTAGTAGTTCTACCTCCTCTTCAAGCAGTACCAGAACACCATCTCCGCCGCCAAGGCGAAAGGATAAGGTATATCCTACTATCCTACTAATATTATAAATGTGAAAGTTTGTGAAGATGTTTGGATGTTTGGATGTTTGGATGTTTGTTACTCAATCACGCTCTAACGGCTGAATGGATCTGGCTGAAATTTGGTACAGAGGTAGAGTATAGTCCAGAATAACACATAGGCTAATTTTTATTCCGGAAAAATGTTTCCACGGGAAGCGGGAACGCGAACCAAATTTCACGCGGGCGAAGCCGCGCGCATCAGCTAGTCGTAAATATACCGACACTGTGAGTAATTCAAATTCTATAACTTTAAACAACTTTATACCGGATTTTGACCCGATAAAGGATGATATAGATACCTGGCTTAACATTATTCAGTCTTATGCAAACACTTTTTCGTGGTCTGACAGAATGATTCGCTATCAGGCTTTGAATAAACTGAAAGGTTCTGCTAAAGTGTGGTATGACTCGTTGTTACGTACGGAAAATCATTGGCCTACGTGGAAATGGAACGATTGGAAGGCAAAATTGTCTGCTAGTTTTCAGATTCGTAGGAACATGTTTGATCTCTTGAAAGATATTTTAGATAAAAAGCCCATCGAAAATCAATCCCTTTATGAATTTTATTTTGAGCAAAAATGTAAAATAGATCGATTATGCCTAAATTTTTCCGAACAAGATATTATTTCTATTATAGTAGGAAATATTGGGGATTCTAGTATAGGGGCATCGATAGATGCAAGTAATTTCAGAAACACAGATGATTTAGCTAGTTATTTACATAGTCGAGTATACAAAAGAAGTACGAAATCAGAAAATACACGTGAATCAGCTAAATCGGGGACGCATAGTCATTCAACGCCCATAAATCGATTTCCTACCTCTATCAACGCACCCAGTTCCAGCCAAGTTTCATCAAACATTAGCCAAGAATCTGTTCGTAAAATAATCAAATGCTATAATTGTGGGGGTAATCATAAAAGAAATCAATGTGAAATGAATAAATGCGACTATTGTGGGAAAAGAGGACATATAGAATCAGTTTGTTACCAAAAGAAAAATTCTTTGAAGCCTATAGTGAAACCTGAACAACAAGAGACTAAATTTATCTCAACAAATTCACGGAATAAACTTATTAAAACAGTTTACATAAATGGTCACTGTCAGGAAGCATTTATTGATACGGGTAGTAGCTGTTCATTAATATCGGAGTGCTTAGTAAATGACTTGTTTTTATCATGTATCGAATTACCCTCACCCGTTGTTTTACAAGGATTTTCTAGAGAAAATTATAAATTCGTAAATAAAAAGGTTACAGTTAAACTTTCTTTTGATGATGTTACTTTAGAAGACATAGATATGTACATTTTGGAGGATATGGTAGGATGTGACATACTAATTGGAAGGAACATTACCGAACGATCTGATTTAGTCTATTCTCGTATAGGTGACAAACTTCAATTTCAGTATGCAAGTGCGCTTACAGAAACCTGCAGTACCATTTCTGATATAGATTTAAACACAAATACGCATAAAAGTGAACTGTTGGAATTGTTTACGGTATATAGGGATTGTATTGCTTTAAATATAAAAGAACTAGGAAAAGTTAATAATTATGAAATGTCAATCAATTTATCCAGTTCACAACCTGTTCAATGTAGACCCTTTAGAACTTCTCATTCTAACCGGCAGATAATACGAGAAATGGTAAAAGAACTACTCGAAAATAATATTATACGTAATAGTAATTCTCCATATGCTAGTCCAGCCTTGTTAGTGGAAAAAAAAAATGGTGAGAAAAGACTTTGCATTGATTACCGGGCATTGAACAAAATTACCATTAAAGATAAATACCCTATGCCTCGAATTGAAGATTTAATAGATAGGCTTCAGGGTCATAATTGTTTTACCAGTTTAGATTTAAAAAGTGGGTACTATCAAATTGCTTTGGATAGAGAGTCTATAGAAAAGACTGCATTCATTACAGAAGATGGACATTATGATTTTTTGAGGGTTTCATTCCGTTTGGTCAATGGTCCAAATTGTTTTCAACAAATGATGAATAAAGTCCTTGGTAATTTGAGATTTAGCAATGTTATCGTGTACTTAGATGACGTATATCTTGTTACAAAAACCATTACGGAAAATATCGCGTTACTGGAACAGGTATTGCAAATATTTAGAACTAACGGTTTAACTCTAAATCTAAAAAAGTGCCATTTTTTTAAAAGTAACATTGAATTTCTGGGATATAAAATGAAACCTGGTTTTGTTATGCCGAGTGATACGAAGGTAGATGCCGTTAAGAATGACCCAACACCCAAAACCGTTCACCAGCTTCGACAATTTTTAGGGCTGATTAGTTATTTCCGTAAATTTATACGAAATTGCGCAGTCTTATCTTCTCCACTTACGAAGTTATTAAAGAAGGATGCTGTCTGGACATTGTCTGACGTGCAAGAACAAGCATTTCGTGTTTTGAGAGACAAATTAACTTCGGAAAGTATATTAGCTATTTTTGATCCAAGTAAAGATAAGATATTATATACCGATGCTAGTAGGGACGGTATTGCCGGTATACTAACCCAGGTTGACAGTGATGGGGAAAAGGTCGTGCACTATTATAGTAGACAGACTAAGGAAGAGGAAAAGAAATACCACTCCTTTGAACTGGAATTACTGGCTGTAGTTTGTTCTCTTCAAAAATTTCGGTTGTACTTATTAGATAAACCGTTCAAAATAATCACTGACTGTAGTGCAGTTAGGTATTCGCTATCCAAACGGGATATCATTCCACGTATAGCTCGTTGGGTCTTATCAACTCAAGAATATTCGTTCGAAATCATTCATAGAGAGGGATCTCGGATGCAGCACGTGGATGCTTTGAGTCGTAATCCCGTGACGACCGGTGAGAAATCAGAATCGGAAATAATTTTGTCAATTACGGAGGCGGACTGGTTGCTATCAGTACAATTACAGGATTCGGAGATAGTGAAAATAAAAGATATTTTATCATCAGGAGAGGCCGATGGTTATAAAGACATTTTTAACAATTACGAACTTTTAGGCGGAAAGGTTTACAGAAGAACTACCTATGGTCGTAGGTGGGTTGTTCCAAAACTATGTATTTGGCAAATTATTAAATGCAACCACGACGATTTAGGTCATTTTTCTGTGGACAAATGTGTTGAACGTATAAGTACACGTTATTGGTTCCCGCGAATGCGTAATAGCGTGAAAAAGTATATTAAAAATTGTTTGAACTGCATATATTTTAAGAATAAAGGAGGGCCAAAAGAAGGCCATCTTCATCCCTTACCAAAGTATGCACAACCCTTTCATACCCTCCATCTAGACCATTTGGGGCCATTTGTAATGACTAAAGATAAAAACAAGTATTTATTAGTGATTGTTGATTCGTTTACAAAATTTGTATTTATATCTGCTGTACGAAAAACTAACGCAACTGGTGTGATTAAAGAATTACAATATTTATCCAAAATATTTGGTAATCCCAAACGAATAATAAGTGATTCAGGCTCGTGTTTCACATCTAACCAATTCACTCAGTATTGTGTGAACAAAAATATTAGATTACATATTATAGCGACTGGTGTACCTCGCGGTAACGGGCAGGCAGAACGTTTTAATAGGACTATTTTAGAAGCATTAAAAACTTTGGGCGCTGATACTAATGACGATAGGTGGGACCAGTGTATCCATACGTTACAACAAGGTCTAAATAGCACTATACATAAAACTATACAAGCCGTTCCTAGCGAAGTCATGTTCGGTTATAGACTACGAGCAGACTGCGATAGTCTAGCTCCAGATAGCAGCGAGGAACTGATAGACGTATCTAGGTTACGAAAAGTGGTAGACGAAAATGTTAAAGCCAGTGCCGTCAAACAGAAGCAAAGATTTGACCAATCTAGAGTCAAAGCCACACAATACATGGAAGGGGACTTAGTGATGGCAAAAATTAATAGTCACAGTAATGACGGTCAGAGCCAAAAATTACTACCCACATTTAAAGGCCCTTTCCAAGTCAGTAAAGTTTTACCTAATGATCGATACGAAATATCTGACATAAGAGGCAGCCAAAGAACATGTAAAAAGTATAACGGAGTAGCAGCTGCGGAAAATATTAAGCCATGGATCAATATTGGTAATTGGAGCATGGAATAAAAACATAGTACCTACATGAAGAACATAAATAAATCAAACCCGTGTTGGCAAGGTACTTGTAATTATTGTTTTATTACTTAATTTAATTTTGTAGGTTGTACAATTGTTTTACTTGGCGAGCCAAGATAGAATACTGTGTATAATTATTATGTTGAATATATATTGCCTTAGTGAAGAGTGAGTATATTTTGACTGCCTCTGTGACGTGGTTGGTAGTGATATCGCCTCGCCTGCGGCGCTGTAGGTCCTGGGTTCGATTCCCGGGTCGGGCCAAATATTTGTTTGCACCACAAATGTTTGTTTCACAGTTTGGGTGTTTTCTATGTATAATATGTATGTATTTAGAAATATATATAAGTATATATACCAGTTGTCTAGATCCCATAGCACAAGCTTATATTAGCTTAATTTGGGCTAAATGAAGTTGTGTGAGATTGTCCACAAATATTTATTTTATTTATTGTGGTGTTGTATGTATGATACAATTATGTGGAAATGTAATGGCGGTGTAAACAGAACCAATTTGGTACGCTTAAGTGAGTGAAATACTCTTTAAGTGCAGATGGTTCTAGGGTTATAAACCTGGTTACCTAAGTGTGGCAATGTCCCTTTGGGTGCAGGATATGACATTGCATTTCATGTAAGAAATATATGCAATACTTCTTGCCCTCTCAGTTCTGCCGTGTGACTATACCTAAACACATAATTTGAATGTACCTTTGTATTCTTTTCAGTATTCTACCCAGACTTGTGGGGTGCCTGGGGCAGGCACCATGCAGCATGGCCGTGTTGGCAACATCGCGTCACCGGCCTATAAAAGAGCGGAGCACAAGCGAAGCGGACTCACTTTTCATTTATCGTCGATCCGACAAGAAGAAATTATTATTTGAGTATCAATATATCTACAGTCTAATTGAAGTAGTTGTATTTTATTCCATAATTCTCCTAATACATAACTCCACGAATGGTTACAATACAAGTAGGTACCTATGTTATTAGCACAGCCGACATTGTAGTTCTCTTTTACTGTGTTATTAGCACTGTACTAAGCAATGATGAAATTAAATAAAAACCTATTGTGTATTTTCTTTTCCTTGTCGCCACACCACACCACTTCGTTTTACCTTTCGCTCCCTGTCAGGGGTCTTTTTATGAGTTACTAGTATTACATAGTAGGTACAGTAAGTCAGTAAGTTCAACTTACTTGTGCCGCAGACTGTCTTCGTTTGTTCTGCGTCTGTTGTGGCGGCGCCGGCGTGCTGACGGGCTGCGGGAACTCCGAGCCGCGCCGCTGAAACGCACAGACATACAATAAGTAGCAGACGAAACATTAATTATGTTTGTGTGCGTTGGTCTTTCCATTCCGCTCGCTCTAAGGGGTTAGTGAATGCTGCTATCTCGTTTCTACACGTATAGCAACACTATACATGACATTTAAAAAAAAATGACGTCCGCCTGGTTTTTGAAAGGTTTAAGCTGCCGATGCTGCAGTTTGACGTACTAGATACCTCTCATTATTGTAGGGGCCAAACTCAGGCACTTCTTTTCAAGATTAAATTTAATGCTAACATAAAAATAAGTGTGGCAAACTGTGATTCAGCATTTAATTAGTTCAGAATTGCATTTTAATATAATGCCTGTAATCTTCGATGATATTGAGTATACAATATATAAAAATGAAGCCCGATTTCCGTGGTCACGGCATCACGCGTGAAATGCTGGACCGATTTCGCTAATTCTTTTTTGTTGTGTTTGTTTCTGTCAGGAGAAGGTTTTAAAAAAATTGGTGCAAAACTATTAGCAGAAATGGTTTTTATTGCGATTTTGAATCGGATCATAGAACTGGAAACTCCGAAATGGAAACCGGGAACAGAAAGACTAAGAGATCATTTTGCAATCCAATATAGCCGCCGCGTCGAAATCACAAAATTTCATGACGGGTATCGTTTAAGGGGGATTTTGGTACGCTGAGTACGAATCTCATGATACTTTTGCAATCCAATATGGCCGCCGCCCTGAAATCACAAAATTTCATGATGGGTATCGTTAAAGGGGGATTTTGGTACGCTGAGTACGAATTTCATGATAATTTTGCAATCCAATATGGCCGCCGCGCCGAAATCACAAAATTTCATGATGGGTATTGCTTAAGGGGTTTCTTGGTATGCTGAGTACGAATCACGTGATAATTTTGCAATCCAATATGGGCGCCGCGCCGAAATCACAAAATTTTCGTGATGGGTATCGTTTAAGGGGTTTTTTGGTATGGTGAGTACGAATCACATGATAATTTTGCAATCCAATATGGCGGCCGCGCCGAAATCACAAAATTTCATGATGGGTATGGTCTAAGGGGTTTTTTTGCATGCTGAGTACGAATCACATGATAATTTTGCAATCAAATATGGCCGCCGCGCCGAAATCACAAAATTTCATGATGGGTATTGTTTAAGGGGGATTTTGGTACGCTGAGTACGAATCACATGATAATTTTGCAATCCAATATGGCCGCCGCGCCGAAATCACAAAATTTCATGATGGGTATCGTTTAAGGGTTTTTTTGGTATGCTGAGTACGAATCACATGATAATTTAGCAATCCAATATGGCCGCCGCGCCGAAATCACAAAATTTCATGATGGGTATCGTCTAAGGGGTTTTTTGGTATGCTGAGTACGAATCACATGATAATTTTGTAATCCAATATGGTCGCCGCGCCGAAATCACAAAATTTCATGATGGGTATCGTTTAAGGGGTTTTTTGGTATGCTGAGTACGAATCACATGATAATTCTGCAATCCAATATGGCCGCTGCGCCGTAATCACAAAATATCATGATGGGTATCGTTTAAGGGGGATTTTGGTACGCTGAGTACGAATCTCATGAAAATTTTGCAATCCAATATGGCCGCCGCGCCACCGTTGTTAAATTTCATGTTGGATATTGTTTATGGGGTTTTTCGGTATGCTGAGTAGGAATTTCAGGTTAATTTTGCAATCCAATATGGCCACCGCGCCACTGTTGCGAGATTTCTGTCAGTATGCTGAGATACCAAAAAACCCCTTTCACGATATCCAAAATGAAATTTTACAACGGTGGTTCGGCGGCCATCTTGGATTGCAAAATTGACCTAAAATTCGTATTTAGCATACCAAAAAACCCCTTCTACGATATGCAACATGAAATTTTGCAACGCTGGCGCGACAGCCATCTTGGATTGCTAAATTAACCCAAAGTTCGTACTCGGCATACCAAAAAACCCCTTATACGATATCCATCATGAAATTTTGTGATTTCTGCGCGGCCGCCATATTGGATTGCAAAATTATCATGTGATTCGTACTCAGCATACCAAAAAACCCCTTAAACGATACCCATCACGAAAATTTTGTGATATCGGCGCGGCGGCCATATTGGATTGCAAAATTATCATGAGAATCGTACTCAGCATACCAAAAAACCCCTTAGACGATACCCATCATGAAATTTTGTGATTTCGGCGCGGCGGCCATATTGGATTGCAAAATTATCATGAGATTAGTACTCAGCTTACCAAAATCCTCCTTAAACGATACCCATCATGAAATTTTGTGAATTCGGCGCGGCGGCCATATTGGATTGCAAAATTAATCCAAAATTCGTACTCAGCATACCAAAAAACCCCTTATATGATATGCAACATGAAATTTTACAGCGGTGGCGCTGTAGCCATATTGGATTGCAAAATTAACCTGAAATTCGTACTCAGCATACCAAAAAACCCCATAAACGATATCCAACATGAAATTTTACAATGGTGGCGCGGCGGCCATATTGGATTGCAAAATTAACCTGAAATTCGTACTCGTACTACTATTTTTTTTCCCAAAAGCGTTTGACATCTTAGATCGTATGTCCACCTATTTATAATACGGACCAGTGTGCGGCCGGCCAGCCGCAACAAAAAAAGCGCATTGATGTTACGAGTTGGATCAAAACGTTACACATTGTATCATTACAAGGCGCGCATTGCAATGCTCGGATCACCTGCTTCACTGCTGTAACCTCGTCTTGTATCATTACAAGGTGCGCATTGCAATGCTCGGTTCACCTCCCACACTGGCTGTAATTCTCGACTCGTAACATTACATTACGCGCGAATGCTCCCGGTGAGGGAGCACCTTTAGAAAAAAATCAATGATATATGAAAACTATAGATACGTTATCAACACTGAAAAATGGCAACAAAAAAGTCAGGCAATTGCCTTAATTTCCATACATGCTATCATAGATAATTTCATCGAAATTCTTTTTTTGAATGTATAAAATATTTGCCGTTTTTGAAAGCCGTGATGTTCGTACATGACGTGTCTATATTATAATACGTCTTTGAAAAAAATGATGTCTTGTAACATCATTTTTTTCTAAAGGTGCTTTAGCCTCAATAGCATTTTTGAAGACCTATCTATAGATACCCCACACGTATGGGTTTGATGAAAAAAAATCTTTTCGTTTCAGTTCTGAGTATGGGGACCCCCAAAATTTACTGCTTTTTTTTAGTTATATTTAAAAATCTTAATGCGGTTCACAGAATACATCTACTTACCAAGTTTCAAGTGCATAGGTCTTATAGTTTCGGAGAAAAGTGGTTGTGACATTCGGACGGACAGACAGACAGACATGACGAATCTCTAAGGGTTCCGTTTTTTGCCAAAGAGGTATTTTAAGATACTCTTATTTCATTAAAATAAATCTTATTGAACTAGGCGGCTAACTCCTTCCCTGTAGTTGCGTTAGTGTGTGTGGTTTTTATATGTGTTAGTTTTGGCGTACTTTTCAATCTCTAATGCTTTGTCTGCTACTTATTGTAAGTCTGTGCTGAAACGTTACATTGTGCAGTACAGCTTAGTTATTAGTTAGGTACCTACACCTTTCAATTACCTACATATACTCGGAGATATGTAATTCCACCGTTCATTTTAGTAGCAACACGGACTTTGAAAATAACTTAAGTGCCTACCTATACCTACTAGGTTTTTCATTCCCCAGGCTCTCACACACACCTAATTTACTGATAAAATAACCGCTTGAGTTTTTAACAATTATTATTACTTTTTTGCCCGTTATTCTATTCTCTCAGAGACTCTGGGAAGTGCCGCACTGTAACTTGTTAGAGCTAGTTTATTCAATGTTTCTTCCAATGTTCCAGGCAAACGCAAGAGACCTGAGGATATGTCGTTGTTGCCTTAGAACAGGGGTTCCCAACCTTTTCGTGGTCAGGGACCACTTTTATATTTTTCTTGTTAACAGGGACCACTATAAAGGCATAATTTAAACAAACTGTGATAATCAATCTGAAACTTAAAAAAACGCAGTAGGAAATTGCATTAACAGGAAACTTTCGTATTTTTGTATCTATTAATGTGATTTCTGGCTTGCATCTTCTTCACGAGATCTGCTAACCTGGAGTTTCGTATAAGAAATTGCTTTTAAACACCAAAACACTCAAGTGATTTTTTTGTGATCTTCCTGGATTCCTTTATTAACTTCACCAGCTAAAAGGATTAGGAAGGGGGGGGGGGGGGGGTACTATTCCACTTCTTCGAGGGGTGAAGAGACAGGCCACCGTCTAGGCCGGCTTCTGTGAGAGAGCGGTGAGCAGCCAACTCGCCGCTCTCAGACTCTCGGTCATGGTGGACGACCGTGCCACCGACTACGGAACTTGGAATGGAGATTTTTCTCCCGCTGCATTCTTCGCGAGCATGACTTGCTCGCAGAAAGACACAGTTACGTCGCACTTTCTCCCGTTGGAGACCAGAGCCCTTAACATGGTGTCCAGCGTGAGAATATTTACGCCCAGGCCCGTAACGAGGTCTTGTCGCTGCTATGCCCATGTAGTGCCGTGTCCCCGCTGTAGATACTTAACGAAGCACCCGTGCCCGGTAAACATCTGTGACACTCGGTAGGTGAGGCTACCATGGCGCCGAATTAGTGGTGAGTCCTCACTTTGGTAGCTCAAGTCATACCTTCCATGTCTCCATGAGCTTCTGGCGAAACAGGGACAGCACACAGCAGCTTCTTTGGGCACAGGCCTGTGGTCCCGATCCAGCGCCTTCTTGCACCATTGATACAACGACGCAAGAGCCCTGTTTTCCAGGTCCCATGGAGGGGTCTTGGCTAGGAGACATGCTGCCTCAACGGATATCGTGCGGTACCCTCTCCTGACGGCCATCGCCTTGAGCGGGCTATGCAGTCTAGCCACGTTGCCAGTCGTCAGGGCCTCCGCCCATACGGGGGTCCCGTATAGTGCCATACTCCGCACGACCCCGAAGGTCTCTTGCAGGGAGCGTTGGGTACCAACCGCGAGAGCGCAGCTGTTGCCCCCTCTGTTTTAAGACTTAACTTCGGAAATGGTGTCGCTCTGTAATGATACGCTCAAGCTTGCAAACCTCGACGAGGAACACCATCGGTCGGTACCCCGATGGCGTGTTCACCGTCCGCCCGGCCTTTCGGATCAGAACCAGTTTCCCACACTTTAGACTTTAGGAAACTGGTCTTGAGCCAGGATCCAAGCTCGGCCTGGAAACCCATTCAATCGTGGGCAAATCCCAGACTTTGTGTTGTCTTTGCTCGCCGAGCCAATGGGCGTACCAACCGCTCCCACTACTCGCGCTCTTCTCGCTCATTGCAACGGCTCACCACCCGATAAATTTAAAATCCTTCAGGGACCATATTTTTGCTCCTGCGGACCACTGGTGGTCCGCGGACCACTGGTTGGGAACCACTGCCTTAGAAGATGGGTTGGACTTTGGTGTGGAATGCAACATGCGTCGCGCCGTCACTTCTTAGAAGTATAAGGTACAAAAACATACGTAGATTCTATCATCATTATATGATCCAAGGCTAATTGTTGACACAGTTTTACTTAGCTTTACCTTAGATATCCTGTCAGTCATGCGCAGCGTCTCCGCTTCCCGGTATCCCTCCGGAGTGCCTCCCCTCGTGGTACCTGCTGAGATGACGAAATCTCTTTAGAACACCATATTCACGCTAACATAACTAAACGAATAATGCAACTTACAATAATTTATGGATGCATTCGAAGCTCTCCTCTCCATACTTCTCGTGTCTGTTTCCCTGCAACCATTTACCAAACCATGTAATACTGTCAATACATCCATTCATTTCATAAGTTAGTTGAATTTTATTATCGTCTTCGACCAAGTTACCTATGGTGATGTGGTGACGACTGGGTTTGTCTGCTCTTTTCCGACACACTTCTCTGCATTGGAGAATGAAGGTGACCTATGAATGCGCACAATAGTTATAAGTACTGACAGTATTTATATAGGAAAGGACATGTCGTTTTGTATAAATAATTACATTCAAATATCTACGTATAGCTCAGGGAAAAAGGAAATCTTAAATTGTTTCGATATTTGTATATAAATTTATGGTAATTACAGAGAAACATAATTATTACATACCTATCTATATTTACATTATTACTATCTAAACTAAACATAAATAAGGCCCCCGTGGCATTGTGCCCAAAAGACTAGCAGCATTCCCCCTTTGAATAGCAATACCTATTCGTTGAGCGAGAAAACTGCCAGCCCTTGGGTCTCCACAAGGCGCTTTTTCAAATTCTTGAAAAATTTTTGCGCATTGGGACCCCATGGACCTAGGGTCTCGACACCGACTGGACAAAAACGATACGATGAGTCGAGACCCTTATATTTATTAATTTTAAGATTTTCAGCCGCTTCCGCTGCTGCACTGGCTTTTAATTTTGTTTTAGGAAGATGGGACGGGGCTAGAGTGTCAACACAAGTTGCATCCCACACCAGGACCCGACCCATCTCCCACGGTATCAAAGTTATACCATCCGGTCTCTTGCCATCGTCCCTGAAAACGGCGTTTGGCTCTAAGAGCGCAGGCACATTGGCGGTGGCAAGAGCACGGCGGATGATGTCATTCAGCGCAGCGTGGCGTGAGAAGCGGCCTGCGCTCTTTAAACATGAAAGACCATGATGCCCCAAAGCGTCAACGTTAAAACCGCAGGGGCATCGATGTGGAGCGCAAAACGTGACGCCCAGTCTCAAACCAACTGAAATTCTTAGGATGTCCGGTTCCAAAAAAGTTCCGGTGTTGGCTGTAGGGAAAGCTTTCAACCAATCACCGGATTCCTTTCTACTGAGCGCTAATAATCTGGCCCGATCCGGCCTAAGCTAGCATTTAAAAAGGAGTCAAAGGTTAATTTTGACATAGCGTCGTCCCAGCTCCGTTGTAAATTTGGATGGGTGGGTAAATTTTGTCCCGGACAAGCCATTAGCCAAGCATTCTTGGCATCTGTAAGGCCAGTCGTCTCATAGTCTGTAAGGCAATTCGTCAGAATTTTATATTATATCTAGGTACTAGCTGTCATATAAAGTCCAAGCTTCACAGAAGGACAACCTTGTAATTGTTTTGTAGCCCTGTCCCTTTTAACTAACCAGCAAGTAGGAATGGAGTCACAATGCTGATAACGTAGAACAATGGTTCCAAATAAATGAGTGAAGTACAATTATTAAGCATTTAACTGGGTTCATGCGCAAGCGTTCTTTACGCAAAGGAGAAGAAGATTGGTAGTCGTCTGGAGCTGAATGCTATGAGCACATTTAGCTTCAGACAGCTCGCACCAATATTCTTCTGTCTGCGTAGGACGTGTACCTATCCCTATAATAGACTTGAACTCCAAGATGGCACAGCCGCCCCAGAATCAAGAAAATATTTTAGTACCAGAAAGAGCACACGCACGTCCAGCACACATCTCCCGACGATTCGGTCTTCATAGCAAAGAGCCATGGGCTAGAGGAGGGGGCTATCCTTGTGGGACATGAATGAATGCCCAATTGCCCACTAAACACCTCATTCTAAAAGTAAAGTATTGGTCACTAAATCTAATGATATGACTACACATAAAATTGGCAGTAGGACAAAGAATGCAGAAACAAACAAACTGAAGCGAAGTACCTAGTAGATGAAGTTTCCTAATGAATTAAAAGCATTAAGGACTTACAGTAGTTCCTTACAGTAGGTAGTCGGAAAGTGATGATGGGAAGGCGCTACACTACGTCCACCGCCTAGGGGCCTACTCCTACATAAGTAACGTAAGGGATGTTCACCTGGATTGGTCTCACCTTGCGGTGATTTTTGACAAGTGTACTGGAAGGTGTTTGTATCCCACAGATCGCTTTGCACAACTATGAAACTTTCTTTTTTCCTCTTCTCTGAGTCTCTTCTTTGACCTGCAAGAGTTAATTTTTAATTATGATGAAATTTATTCATATTGTCAGTGTCTGAAACAGTGTAGTGCTACGACTCTTCAAAACGTCATCACGAATTTTTATGAAATTTTCTCCAGACAGGAAGTCTGGAGATTGTTAGTCGCTTTGAAAAGTAGCTATCACTAATAATATGAAATGAGGATACTAAGGAAGTTTTGGATAAACCTGACCCTATAATTTCACGATATACATTTACAGTGGAAAGTCGTCATTCTAGGATTAAGGAAGTATTCAAACTGGGGACAAGATCCGAACTTCGTACCGTGCCACTTGCAGAAATGAGCCTCGGACGCTCCTCGGATCGGATGCTACCCTATGACAATTTAAAGATAGTAAATAATTTTGACTATCGAAACCAATCGGATCCCTAACAAAAGCCCATTGTACGTGAATGTAAAACGCCTCTGGCTGTAGAATGTTGGATGGCACTTACATGATTTTCTTCTTTCAGTCGATGAGTAGTCGTCGACGTCTAATATATCCTCGGGTTCCTGCTTCAGTGGTGTCGGTTTTAACAGAGGAGGTGGATCTCTTTCTTGACCTAAAATAGACATGGTGAGTTATGATTCATAAGGTGACTGCTGATTAGAGGCGGGTCAAACGAGTTTCGGATTAACGTTCCAGGCTCGGTCTATTAATATCCAACCAGTATACATGAAAAATGACTTTTCACAGGATGCAATACGTTTTAACTCATTATTATTTACTAAAAATTATCTAATACTTACCTATGTATGGTTTCTCAGTAAAAGTTGTTCGAATTAGGTCGCCACCCGTCAGTTTCTCTAATTGGTCATTTTCCCTAAATCGTCAGTTTCCATATGATAAGTAGAAAGTGTAAACAGAAAACATGAAATTGGTCCAATATTTTTAGGAAAGAAGAGTTTACGGTATTAGAAACGTAAACTTATTTAGTTGCCCCTGCTGCTGAAACTGAATAATTCCAGTTTAGAAACACCCAAACTAGCGTTACTTGGATGTCGTTCTAGCGTCGCTTCCCCGCTTCCTGACTTCGGCTTTTGGTAGCTATAGCTACTGAGTGACAGCGTCGCGCTGACGACACTATCGCTAACTAGATATCGACGCTCAAGAAACGCCAGAATGGAGGGTTCCCAACCCCCACCTATGACGGTCCTCTCCAGGCCGGGTGGAGGCTCCAGCGCGTCGTGGTCCACGGCCACGTGCATGAGGTCGGCCAGCAGCGCCGCCTGCCCCACGCTCGACATGCGCCGGTGGCCGCGCGCCGGCGGCTTGTGGCGGGACGCAGGAGACTTGCTACACAGCGCCGGCGCCGGCACCGGCACCGGCTCCGGCGTCTTCGATAGCTTCTTGGGTAGTTCTGGTGTCTGGAAGTGAATAGGACACATTCTTACCTCGTAAATTTAATAAAGTATCATGTACAGATAAAGAAGTTGATTTAAGCCGATTAAGGCACTGGATATCTTGGCACTTTCAATAGGTATTGTCAAGTTCGAGTGCGGCCTGACCAGAAATTAGTACGTGGCCAAGGGTGAAGGTTTAATCCAATGTGAGCCAAAAAAAGATTCCTTTCAAAAATGAGCGATCTTGTTGAAATGTTTGTGTTAAATCTGTAAAGTAAAGGAGCGTTCCACCTTCATGATCTTCGGCGTAGCGGCCCGCGTGTACATGGGCTCCTGCACCTTGGCGGGCACGGACTTGGCGGTGGGGGTGTCGCTCGTCTTCAGCGCCGGGATGGTCTTCGCCTCCGCCTTCGCCGGCTCCGGGAGTTTGGTCACTTTCGGCGGTTCAGGAGGTTCCTCAACAAGAAACATCGGTACTATAATATTACATTGTCCATCGTTATTTGTAAGACCTCTCACGGTTCTGCAGTGCGGTTCTGTAAATTACTGAAATATTTCAATAAAGAATTGAGAATATTTTATTTATGATTCAATATTATGTTGCTGTACCTACCTATGCATCGGACTCCTGCAGTCTGTCTGACAAGTCATTAAAAGCATTTAATACTGTTTATGCGTAAAATTGCTATCCCACATCTAGAGAGTTGATAGCTTATTTTGCTATGTGGGCAATGTCTACTGGTCTGACTTCTAAAACAAAATGAATGATTTGTCTGCTTACTTCTGTGCTCCATCCGTAAGGTAATTTCGCCAACTGATCTTTCTCTGGAACAGCTTTCGAAGAGGGTGGGCTGGTGTAGTCCAAGTGGTTCTTGAACGAGACATTCTTCGTTTGCTCCTTCTTTATTTCCTTGGGGAGAACCTGGTCTCTTATAACAGGCTCTGGAGGCGCTGAAGGCTTCGGTCTATATAATCGGGAATAGAAAGTGATGAAGAGAAAAGGTTTCCTCAGAGTTTATCATTGTCAACCTTACACGATATGTAGCAGCAGAATGTGAAAGTGAAGATTTCTGGATGGAACTGATTCGCTGTCGTTTTGACTAGTAATTTTTGAAAAATGACAGGAAAGTCTGTGCCAAGAAGAATCTGTTTTGGTGCGAGCTTTTGTTAACATACTACAAACGGATAAGAAAATGTCAAGAAGCTTAGTCGCAACGCAACAGGAACTCATGTTAAAGAGACGAAGAAGAATGAATAGGTATGCTTAGTTTATTATCTTACTAGCTGATGCGTGGCTTCACCCGCTTTAAATTCGGCACCCGTTCCCGCTTCCCGAGGGAACATATATTCTTGGGATGTAAAGTAGCCTATGTGTTATTCCAGACTATAAGCTATCTCTGTACCAAATTCAGCCCGATCCGTTCAGCCGTTAGAGCGTGATTAAGTAACAAACATCCAAACATCTTCACAAATTTTCACATTTATAATATTAGTGGGATTATATATTTATTTATATACTTACTTTTCAATGGGCGGCTGCGTGGTAAGGTTAATGTACTCCACCTCGGCGCCAGCAGACGCGCTGAGGCTGCACACCGACGTTATGTCGCTGGTCTCTGGAAAATGGACGGCGTCGTATTTGAGAAACTTGAACGGAAAGTTTGCGAGTAAGAGATGAGTGGATACCCCCCCCCCCCCCCCACCCCGAAGCTAAGGGTGAGGCAGGTATATCAGTATCGAATCGATAAGCCTTAGTCGTCGTGTTGGCAACACTTGTCCATTATTAGGAGTTATGTTTTCCTTTCCCTATTGTAGGTATATTTCATATCTTCCATAATGTACAGATTCTCGACCCTCTACACTGTAGAGTCTACACTCTACAGTCTTATAATATGTAGGTATAGAAAGATGTGTCGTACCGGGATGGCTGATGTTTTCCTTAGGGATGGGTAGTCGGGTTCTCTGCGTGGCCGGAGAACGAGAGTCGCCTCTCGTCGAAGACTCTGAGCTTGCGTCGCTCCCCAGTTTGCTCAGCAACATCTGAGAGGATAAATCATTGAAATTAACCAACATCCACATAAAAAGTCCCCGTGTGGCAACGGGAAATAGTACAAAATGTCGCCACCCTAATTCATCCCGAGGGTGTAGTAAGAGGCCACTAAGGAAACATTTTCGCAAAATGATCCATTGCGTAGAGAAGGAAAACTTGAAATGAAAGCCGGTTGTCAGTAAAATGACAATCGTAAAGCCAAGTTATTGTGGCTTTTTGGGGGCCAGGAAAAATTTCAGCTGTGGGTCGCCACGACCTGCACCTGTCCATTTCAACACGGCAATATGCTTACCATCTATTACGTGGGACATAAAAACTATAAGGTGAAATATGTGGGCGTATACTATGCCTCTGCCGATCCCTACGAGGATAAATGCGTGACTATATGTTTGAATGTCAGTAACATAAAAAGCTCAATCGTCAAAATGTAGGACATGAGGAGAGTAGCTCTGATGGCATTTCTGCGGCAGTGCTAAAACCGACGTGACTGTATTGTGTCGAGCGCTAACGCGCCTGTAGCGCCTTCCTTACTCTTCAGGGAATGTACCCAGAGGCTTGGAACGAGGAGAAATTAAACAACCGATCCCTATGAAAGGCGATCGGTCAGATCCAGCCAAAGATCGCCTGATAGACGTCACCACGGTAATCTGCAAAGTCTTTAAGTTTTTGACCTGACATGAGGCGCGAATGTTTGTGTAGGGAAGAGTAAGGTATGAGGGGCAGTACACACCTGCAGCTCGTTCTCCTTGGCCTGCAGCGTGCGGCGGTAGCGGTTGTTGTAGGTGCGCAGCTCCTTGAGGCGGCGTTCCAGCTCGGGCCCCGGCGAGCGGCACTCGTGCGTGGAGGCGGGTCGCAGCGTGGCGCGGATGTTAGGGAAGAGTAAGGTATGAGGGGCAGTACACACCTGCAGCTCGTTCTCCTTGGCCTGCAGCGTGCGGCGGTAGCGGTTGTTGTAGGTGCGCAGCTCCTTGAGGCGGCGCTCCAGCTCGGGCCCCGGCGAGCGGCACTCGTGCGTGGAGGCGGGTCGCAGCGTGGCGCGGATGTTAGGGAAGAGTAAGGTATGAGGGGCAGTACACACCTGCAGCTCGTTCTCCTTGGCCTGCAGCGTGCGGCGGTAGCGGTTGTTGTAGGTGCGCAGCTCCTTGAGGCGGCGCTCCAGCTCGGGCCCCGGCGAGCGGCACTCGTGCGTGGAGGCGGGTCGCAGCGTGGCGCGGATGTTAGGGAAGAGTAAGGTATGAGGGGCAGTACACACCTGCAGCTCGTTCTCCTTGGCCTGCAGCGTGCGGCGGTAGCGGTTGTTGTAGGTGCGCAGCTCCTTGAGGCGGCGCTCCAGCTCGGGCCCCGGCGAGCGGCACTCGTGCGTGGAGGCGGGTCGCAGCGTGGCGCGGATGTTAGGGAAGAGTAAGGTATGAGGGGCAGTACACACCTGCAGCTCGTTCTCCTTGGCCTGCAGCGTGCGGCGGTAGCGGTTGTTGTAGGTGCGCAGCTCCTTGAGGCGGCGCTCCAGCTCGGGCCCCGGCGAGCGGCACTCGTGCGTGGAGGCGGGTCGCAGCGTGGCGCGGATGTTAGGGAAGAGTAAGGTATGAGGGGCAGTACACACCTGCAGCTCGTTCTCCTTGGCCTGCAGCGTGCGGCGGTAGCGGTTGTTGTAGGTGCGCAGCTCCTTGAGGCGGCGCTCCAGCTCGGGCCCCGGCGAGCGGCACTCGTGCGTGGAGGCGGGTCGCAGCGTGGCGCGGATGTTAGGGAAGAGTAAGGTATGAGGGGCAGTACACACCTGCAGCTCGTTCTCCTTGGCCTGCAGCGTGCGGCGGTAGCGGTTGTTGTAGGTGCGCAGCTCCTTGAGGCGGCGCTCCAGCTCGGGCCCCGGCGAGCGGCACTCGTGCGTGGAGGCGGGTCGCAGCGTGGCGCGGATGTTAGGGAAGAGTAAGGTATGAGGGGCAGTACACACCTGCAGCTCGTTCTCCTTGGCCTGCAGCGTGCGGCGGTAGCGGTTGTTGTAGGTGCGCAGCTCCTTGAGGCGGCGCTCCAGCTCGGGCCCCGGCGAGCGGCACTCGTGCGTGGAGGCGGGTCGCAGCGTGGCGCGGATGTTAGGGAAGAGTAAGGTATGAGGGGCAGTACACACCTGCAGCTCGTTCTCCTTGGCCTGCAGCGTGCGGCGGTAGCGGTTGTTGTAGGTGCGCAGCTCCTTGAGGCGGCGCTCCAGCTCGGGCCCCGGCGAGCGGCACTCGTGCGTGGAGGCGGGTCGCAGCGTGGCGCGGATGTTAGGGAAGAGTAAGGTATGAGGGGCAGTACACACCTGCAGCTCGTTCTCCTTGGCCTGCAGCGTGCGGCGGTAGCGGTTGTTGTAGGTGCGCAGCTCCTTGAGGCGGCGCTCCAGCTCGGGCCCCGGCGAGCGGCACTCGTGCGTGGAGGCGGGTCGCAGCGTGGCGCGGATGTTAGGGAAGAGTAAGGTATGAGGGGCAGTACACACCTGCAGCTCGTTCTCCTTGGCCTGCAGCGTGCGGCGGTAGCGGTTGTTGTAGGTGCGCAGCTCCTTGAGGCGGCGCTCCAGCTCGGGCCCCGGCGAGCGGCACTCGTGCGTGGAGGCGGGTCGCAGCGTGGCGCGGATGTTAGGGAAGAGTAAGGTATGAGGGGCAGTACACACCTGCAGCTCGTTCTCCTTGGCCTGCAGCGTGCGGCGGTAGCGGTTGTTGTAGGTGCGCAGCTCCTTGAGGCGGCGCTCCAGCTCGGGCCCCGGCGAGCGGCACTCGTGCGTGGAGGCGGGTCGCAGCGTGGCGCGGATGTTAGGGAAGAGTAAGGTATGAGGGGCAGTACACACCTGCAGCTCGTTCTCCTTGGCCTGCAGCGTGCGGCGGTAGCGGTTGTTGTAGGTGCGCAGCTCCTTGAGGCGGCGCTCCAGCTCGGGCCCCGGCGAGCGGCACTCGTGCGTGGAGGCGGGTCGCAGCGTGGCGCGGATGTTAGGGAAGAGTAAGGTATGAGGGGCAGTACACACCTGCAGCTCGTTCTCCTTGGCCTGCAGCGTGCGGCGGTAGCGGTTGTTGTAGGTGCGCAGCTCCTTGAGGCGGCGCTCCAGCTCGGGCCCCGGCGAGCGGCACTCGTGCGTGGAGGCGGGTCGCAGCGTGGCGCGGATGTTAGGGAAGAGTAAGGTATGAGGGGCAGTACACACCTGCAGCTCGTTCTCCTTGGCCTGCAGCGTGCGGCGGTAGCGGTTGTTGTAGGTGCGCAGCTCCTTGAGGCGGCGCTCCAGCTCGGGCCCCGGCGAGCGGCACTCGTGCGTGGAGGCGGGTCGCAGCGTGGCGCGGATGTTAGGGAAGAGTAAGGTATGAGGGGCAGTACACACCTGCAGCTCGTTCTCCTTGGCCTGCAGCGTGCGGCGGTAGCGGTTGTTGTAGGTGCGCAGCTCCTTGAGGCGGCGCTCCAGCTCGGGCCCCGGCGAGCGGCACTCGTGCGTGGAGGCGGGTCGCAGCGTGGCGCGGATGTTAGGGAAGAGTAAGGTATGAGGGGCAGTACACACCTGCAGCTCGTTCTCCTTGGCCTGCAGCGTGCGGCGGTAGCGGTTGTTGTAGGTGCGCAGCTCCTTGAGGCGGCGCTCCAGCTCGGGCCCCGGCGAGCGGCACTCGTGCGTGGAGGCGGGTCGCAGCGTGGCGCGGATGTTAGGGAAGAGTAAGGTATGAGGGGCAGTACACACCTGCAGCTCGTTCTCCTTGGCCTGCAGCGTGCGGCGGTAGCGGTTGTTGTAGGTGCGCAGCTCCTTGAGGCGGCGCTCCAGCTCGGGCCCCGGCGAGCGGCACTCGTGCGTGGAGGCGGGTCGCAGCGTGGCGCGGATGTTAGGGAAGAGTAAGGTATGAGGGGCAGTACACACCTGCAGCTCGTTCTCCTTGGCCTGCAGCGTGCGGCGGTAGCGGTTGTTGTAGGTGCGCAGCTCCTTGAGGCGGCGCTCCAGCTCGGGCCCCGGCGAGCGGCACTCGTGCGTGGAGGCGGGTCGCAGCGTGGCGCGGATGCGGCCCGCGCCCGCACCGCCCGCCCCGTTCCGCCGCAGTTCCAACAGCTGTCCACAAACAGATGAGTAAGATACGTCCTCTCGCCTATGTCAAGGTGGACCCTCCCAATCTTTAGGAAAGCTTACCTTTGGCACGAACACCAGGCACAGAGTCCCCGTCGTGCAGAATATGATGAACACTGCGATTATGATAAACAACGCGTCTTTGTGGTCCTGTAGTACCTGGCGACGGAAACATTTACATAATATCGATGAGTGACAGTCCTGCCGTACTTGGAAAGTTAAATTTAGTCTTCCACGTCAAGAACATAATGTAATACAAGAAGCAGCGACTCACAAGAGTGATGGCGGCGCCTGCGATGCACATCATGAGCACGTTGTACACGGACATGCCGATGTGCTGCGAGTCGTTCAGCGCCGGGATGGACACGTGCCGCGTCTCCCACGCCAGGAACGCGCCGAACACCTAGAGGTACACATCACCACCATACAGCGTAACATTATATACTACAGTAGCTACACGGGTGCAGAAAATACATTATACAAGTGATTAACTTAAAAAATAAAATACCCAGAACCCTGAGACTATTCTGCAAGCCAAATCGAAATTCAGATCAACACTATACAATCTCAGCGGTCTGAACATTTAAAATATTCCAATACCTCATCTCTGGCTAAGGATGTGAGAAGAACTGGGTGTTGTTATTCAGTTTAAGGACGTTCTTAACTATTGTGGCTAATGATTAGTGTCGGTTGATCTTGCAATCTACAGTGCTGTAAAGAGCCCCCATTATTATTTGAAGGATGACCTTCCAAATAGAAGTGTTCTCACCAGTAAAAGTCCTTTGTAAGCGTAGATGATCCCGATGTAGATGGTCATGTGCTTGGAGAGGCAGTACTCGTTCTCTTGCACGATCACTATGTCTTCGCTCGTCGGGTGAGGCTGTGGGGTGCAAACGAGTAATCTCAACATTATTATGTTGTCCTTGCCGAGCTATGTGGAGTTTGGTTATTGCAGTTGCTACGTAGGTACTCGTAGTGTGGCAATTTCATACTTTGCTTAGTGTTTATAGCTATAAGATAGGTAATCGCCCCTGATTGTCCTCCTGACTGTAGTCCTGAGTTACATATACATTTAACTTTATTACAACGTATCGAAGACATACACCATTCCTGAGGGTAGAACACCGTGTGGTTTTGCCGGTAGGAGACCGCATAATATCCATGAGGATTTCTACACGTAAAAAGAAATGTGAGAAGATTTGCTACAGGTATGACTTCAACTTACATAAGGATCCATTTGTTTAATTTCTCTGTAGAAAGGGTCAGACACCTGCCACGTGGTCATGATCGCGAGGTCCACCGCCAGCAGTACTCCCACCACCATGAATAACTGGTAGTCCTTTATCACCTGCAACCGTTACGTTAAAGTACTGTTAATAATATACCTAATGTAGATCTATAACACCAATAAGTAATCCGACAACGACTGAGGCAACTTGTTCATGAATCGCAGTCGACAAAATAATAAGAAGGCGAATCGGTCGGTGTGAATTAGATTTGAAAAGTGTAGCATAAACCTATTATCAGTCAGTAAAATGACAGTCGTTAAGCCAAGTTGAAGGCCTTACGGGCGGCTTGAAAAATTTCAACTGTGGGTCGTCACAACCTGCGCCCGGGTCGGCAGCGCGTGTGTAGCGCCTCTGGTGTTGCAAACGTCTATAGGCTACGGTTACCAACCTTCCGGTGGGCCGTAAGCTTGTCTGCCACCTAAGTAGTATAAAAAAAAAAAAAAAAAAAAATTAGGTATCTTTATATATATAAAAATCAATGCCACTTTTCGTTGTAATTTTATAACTCAAGAACGGGCTCACCTATCCAAACCAAATCTTTAGGCTTTGTTTGGACTATTTAGTAGATGGTTTATGTAAAGTTTGCACAAAATCGGTCGAGCGGTTCTTCATTTATCACGCATACGAAGTTGCGCGGGTCAGCTAGTTATTTATAAATTTGTGGATGGGTTTTAAGAAGAAAACCATTATTACAAACCTTTTTATTCAACTTGACGTCAGTGAAGATTGAGTGCACTCTCCAGGTCTTGGAGAACATGGCTCCGAACGCCAGGCTGAACCCCGCCATGAGCAGCCACGCCCTGGCGGTGCAGATGTAGGGGAACGCCGCTGGAGGACACGAGCACACGGGTTGGTCCCAGGGGAGTGGATACAGGGAGACATAACACTGAGAAGCTGTGTATATCGAGGGCCGACGACGTAACACCTTCGACCAAGTAATAGTATAGACGGGCCCACGTCATACATTACGAACTCCAAGTGAGACTAGTTAACACACAAAGATATTGCAGCAACGACACGACATTCACGCAAACATTCTTTTTTCGAATTTAGGGTAGTGTATTTACACTTCGGGAACGCACAGGAAGCCACACGTGTTTCACCTTCGGAACAATAACACCGACTATACCAAGTGAACGCATGCGCTCGTTAGCGTCTTCAAAACTAATGTATGGAGGGCCGGTCTATACTAAACAATATTAACAAATAAGGGAAACAGTATGTATTTCAAAATCAAGAAGAACGACTATGAAATTGTTAATTTAACTCGTTTTATTTTCTTTGGATAAGTAAGTATTTAACAAAACATCATCTTCAAAACTAAGTTCTAAAAATAAGTTTCCGCTGATATTTCTAAACACCTACATACCTACCTTCTCTACTACATTAGGTACATATAAATTTCTACCAGATACTTCCATTTATTTACTCACTAGCTGAGCCCGCAACTTCGTTTACGTCACATAAGGTGTATGAAAGGAAAGGTATTTCTTCATCAGAGTCATCAATCAGCGTCTGAAACTGCCCTGTTTGCTTAATCATAAAAGAGCTTAATGATTAAGACTATTTTTAAACAATTCAGTCCGCGCCGAAGGCGTGGACTGAATTGTTCTTTTATGATTAAGCCAACACGCCAGTTTAGGTTCACTCACATTCAAAGAAACTCCTACAATTAAAATTTTCAAAATATTTGATTCTTAAAAGTGTTATAACTCTTTTATTTCTAAACCGATTTACATAAAACAAACGCTAAATGTTAACTGGAGCAAACCTCAACACAATAAAAAAAACCGCATTGCAATCGGTTGAGCGGTTACTGAGATTAGCGTGCACAACCGTACAGACAAACAGATATACAGACATGCAGACATACAGACATACAGACAAACAGACAAAAATTCTAAAAAACATTGTTTTGGGTTCTATTGCGTTCATAAAGCCCCCCTATAATATTTTTTCTTATTTATCTTCCATGTACAGACAGCAACCTGTTACAATTTTATTATATGTATTGATGTGCAGATGCAGAACAAATCAACATGCTCCACACAAAGAGATTTGTCCTGGGTGGATATTGAACCCACGAACTCAAATTCTCTTTAGCCAGGTATCCACTCAATTATTATACCCTACCTACCTATGCAAAAAAGGTATTAGGTAAGTACAATGTGATGGAGGTCCAAACCTTCCTATTGAAAAGTACCTACGGTTTACTGGTTTGATTATAGAGTAACTTAACAATAAGAATGAAAATTTAAGCTGTCGTTAATTGAATAAGTTGCTGGTAGGTACCAGTCATCAGACCTTTACACTAGAACAGCGCTTAATGTTCAATTTTAATTTTCATACATTTAAACACATTTATTTACGAAATAAAAAAAGGCAATGCATTAGACTAATAATCAATTATTATTAAAGAAAGTATTCTGAAAGTTAACAAAATGTATTGTTAGAATGTGGTTTTCAATGAATCAATTATAATGAATCAAATTAAAAATTAATTACAATAATTGCTAATAATAATAAGCACTAAAGCGAAAATTAACAGAAAATGCTTAAAATATTTAAAGCACCGTTGTATGTACGTGAAACATGAAGCACAACGAATATAAGAAGCTGTAGAGCTAGATAATACCGAGACATACAAACCAACCGACAAAAGCATCGCGGATGATGTAAAGGAACAAACAAACCAAAACTTGGAAACATGCTGACGACTCCTCGGACCTAGAAAACCACCCAGGTCTTTCTCAGAATTAAATACCAAGGAAGGGGTAGTTCCCAAAATTTGGTTGGAAGATCCATGTCACAGGATACAAGCTGAAGCTTTGGGGGTGGGAGCAAGCGTTTACCTCCTCGTGGCGTGTCCTGAGAAAGACCTAAGAACCAATGGCAATGATGAGATCAAATGACACATTAGCGTGGACATGATCGTGCTAGCGACATGCGACTTCAATGTGCTTATTTAGTTTGTTTCAGTTTATTTTGATTTATTTAAAGGTTACACTGAACTATAGTTTCTATTAGCTAAGCGAAATGGTAAGTGATCGTGTTGTGCTAATTTTATACTGCTCGAATTAAAAATTTGTAGTGTCAAAATTATAATGAACTACGTGTGTGTAACTATATGCTTCAGGACTGTCGGCTTTATTGCTATAATATTATCATGATGATCATTCAAACTTCACATAAGCAGTCCATAATGTAGCGGTAGGTAAGTACTCCCAGAAATTAGGTTATAATTCGATGGAAGATCCCTTACCACCTGCAAAGCTATTTTAATCTTTAGAGATCAATAATGAAAAGTAGAATTTACCTTTCATTCTCGAGAAAGTTGAAAGATATAATTAGATATAAGAAGAATAGCGTTATTAAGACCAGAGTAAGAGCTCAGTGTGTAGCGTTGCGATACGAGTATGTGCACGTACCGATTGAGCTGAGGCTGGAGTCGAGCCCCAGGAAGATGACGCTGAGGTAGGTGAGCATGCAGCCCACGATGATCAGGTTGTTGAGGTGCGGGGACGACATCTTTATATATCTGTACCGCAAACACCCCGTTTCTTTGAGAACCATTCAATTTGGAACACAGCACCAGATAGATGAGAGTTTTATATGGTGTAGCCAGTGTTAACGGGTGTGACCACCGAGTAGTTAGATATAAAACTCTCAAATTTCAACATAAAATAATAATATTGTCAAAGAAACCTCAATGTACTCGTAACATACAAAAATAATGCAGATAATTTTATAAAGATAATAAAATATCTCTATATCAACATTGGTACCTATGAAACAAGAAAATGAATTTGTAGATAAAATGCCAATAATAAAATATTGCCTCTGCCTAATCACTACACAAGAAGTTTGAAATTTCATTCGATTAAAACAACACCTTGTCCAATCTGAGTTAGAAAATAACGGTTCTAATGGTCTTGCTGCAAGGATTGGTGGACAATACCTATTCAATCCATTTAAATGCAAATCGTACCTCTGATTCCTGTAATGTATGTTCATAGCGAGGAAGCCAATGGCGAGCAGGATGCCGAGCACCGAGCACGACACCAGGATGGAGTAGATCGTGATGTTCACCTGCGTGTGCTCCACGAGGATCAGAGTGCGGTCTTTTGGAGGGTTTCTGAAAATTACAAATCATGTCATGAGCAAGTACCTACCTAGTCTGTTACAATGTTTTCTTTGTGTGTACTCGTAGAGACGTAGACTGACGGAATTCGATAGACCGTCAGTCTTTGTTTTACCTTTACACCCTACATAACACAGTCGGTACCAGGAAACCAGAGACATTACGATTTCGAGTGCTTGTTGAATTACTGTGTACTGCTACTTCCAGTTTTCTACTTTTTCGATTAGTCATAGGTAGGTACTGTAGACGACATACGAACTTACTTGCCAATCCACCTGAATGATTCCCCACTGATAAGATCGAGATGGTCTCTCTCCGCGCAGTACTCTCCGACCTTCACCTCGCCAATTGTTTCTCCTTGAAACTGCTTCAGCAGAATGGATGCTTTCCGCTCGTTGTCGTAGAATCGAACTGGACCCTAGAATTGAGATATTGAATGCACATGACGAATTAGCACTGAGTTAAAAGTATGGCTCAGTAGTGAGTGTAGTCTATGTGGGAGCCTCAATGATGCCAAATGCACCGTGCGTGTAGAGGATGCTCTACCAGCTCTTAGTGGTGAGAGGACTTGCCTCGGAGAGAAGTCGTTGTCGTTAGAATATCATCAGGTAAGGCAAGCGGCGTTGCACGATGCCAAAAATAATGTGCTGTGTTTTCGAATCGACGACGGCGACGTTTCAAATTTGATGTACCCATAGATTTAGAATTTTACACATTCTAAATCTATGGATGTACCTTTATGATACAGTTTTGAGCACTTTAAAGGGTTAGGTACCCTTTAAAGTGCTTAAAACCTGCACTCAAGCTGATTTTGGGTTGACACAAACAGTTGGATCAGTTTGGCAATGTTTGCATATCCCAGTTAATTAATAATAATTCTTACCGTAACTCCCTCGAAGGTGACGTTACTGAGCGCCTCGAGGAACAGTATCTCCCACTCCTTGTCGCGGTACTTGAAGTCTTGGACCGTCTTCTCTTTGTACTTCGACTTGACTCTCTGCGCAACTGTTTGGATTGCCAGCGCCATCGCCCATATACCTTCAACATTTAAAACATTAAGCGTCTATATTACATTGTTAGATGTTTGATTATGTAAACTCCATTGAAGGAATATAAATACATACTTACCGTCATAGGTGTAACCATGAAACCTTGAATACTCCAAACCTCTTCTTCGGTCGTATTCAACTTGATAGTCGTTTGCCGTCTGAAACGAAACACGATCAATGATTGGGCTTTTACGTGAAATAAACTGATAAAATAACTGGGCCCATAACCTCATGAAAATTAATATCACAGCCGGAGACCTTACTTATTCTTAGCAATCCATGGATTCAACGTGCGGGCGGCCGGGTCCATTGCGTGGCACAGGGGGGAACACCCCGACGGCGTCTGGGACTTGCGACCCATTTGAGTAGGTTTAAGGTGGCCACCTTTCTATGCGCATAAACGCTCACCTTCCATCGCCACCAATGTTCCCTCTCCTACCCAAACAGTTTTGGTAAGATCCTATCAATGCCGCTTTGGATATTCGTTTAAGTCAAGAGCTAACTGAAGCTCTCGGTAATCCAAGGTCTGTAAATAAATTCTACAGGGATTTAGCTATAATTCCCCTTGCTCCTACTTCTACGGCATAGAGTTTAACCATAGCCATTTTTGGCTCAGATTAAAAGAATATAATTCTTTTAGTCTGAGATTTTTGGTTAAACTCTATGCCTCTAAAGTTTGGTGTGTGTGTACGCACAATGCCGGACACGGTGACGTCGCCGGTGGTGGAGAGCGGCAGCAGGTCGGTGAGGATGGTGGTGTCGAGCGCGGCGGTGAGGTTGCGGCGCGCGCAGGGGGCGCGGCGCTGCCACCAGTGCGCGCTGTACGTGCCCAGCAGCAGCCACGTGTACGCGCGCCCGTACATCTCCAAACTGGGGGCAGATATAGTGCTCTACACAAGGCTTTTGTCACAGGTTTATTATGCGAAAGAGTCGGCTTTCCGCAGTCTGCGTTCGCCGCGTGCTTGTATTCCCAAAAGATTATCGACCAATGAACGGGGCTCTGAAGAAAGTGAGTGGGTATTCGTTGTCGTTATAGAGACACCGAAACCTACCCCCATAGAAGCGGGATAAAGCTCGAACACTGGCTGACTGGAGGCTGCGACGGTAGCGACAGTTTGCTGGAGATCCTGGATCATATCCTTCTGAGGAGTAACGCCAGGCTCCTAGCGCTAGACGGATTGGTGGGAACTTCTGTGTTTCTAATACATATTTATTATTACATAATGTCGTTAAGTACTTACTTGTAAGCCTCGCAGAACACGTGCAATGCCCAGGTCTCGTTGAAGTTGCCCAGGATGATCCTCACGTCCTTCTCTTTCAGCTTGGCCATGGCTGTCTTCACTTCGGTAGCGAAACTCTGCGTCTCCTCAATCAGAAACCCGTTTGACTCCAAATCAGCGAGGAGGCGGTTGTGAGCCTGACGAAAGAGATAGTATAAATCTTGTATTGTTACAATGGCTACAAACGGTAAGGTAGGATGGATCGTTGTCGTTAGCAAGGTGGTCCTGGTGGCCAGTAACATGACAGTCATTAAGCCGAGTTGAAGGCCCAAGTTAGGTGACTTGAATGTTTTCAATAGTGGGTTTTTGGTTAGCACAACCTCTAGCTTTCCATTTCAACACATGTGGGTGCTCGTACTATGTCTCTGCGTACCCTTTCGAGGCAAAGGCGTGATGTATGTATTTCGTATGCTTCTGCCTTCGCGGATAAAAGAGTGCCATGTAAGTAAGAAGCAAGTGAACAACTCACCAGTGCGTACCGCGGTTCATTCTGATAGATAGTTCCGACCCTCGTCCAGTTGAAGTGCTGCAGCAGCCGTATCCTGGGCAGGTTGAACGCGTTCTCGGACGGCACGATGCGGAAGAAGTTCGGGAACGCCTCCTTCGTGAACATGGGGTGCGTGTCTGCGTACGACAGCTGGAACACCCACACGAAGGCAAGGAGGACTACCGTTCACACTTAAAAGGCCCGAGTTCACCAACGTCATGTTCCGTGTGTGAACACGGGCCTCAATCATTTCATAGAATACTTATTTATTAGACTTAAATGTACGGGCACATGTTCACATTATAATTAGTACGTACGTAGTGTAATATATCTCAATGACTTCAAAATTTAAAGTCTCAAATCATAAAGATACGACTTTACAGCAGTCCGTCAGGATTGTATTGCAGGCGGACTGTTGTGAAGTTGGTACTCAACAAAAAGCTTCCCCTTACACTGTAATATTTACACCTTAAGATAGCTTATCTATATGTACAGCAGTGAAGGCAGCCCCCCACCTGCGTGAGGTGCCAGTGCTTGGACGCCTTGGCGATGGGGTCGGTGACGTGCGTGCACGCCGCGCCGAACAGCATCAGCTTGTGCGGCCCGCTGTGCATCATGTCGAAGAACGACTTCACGCCCACCGCTGCGTTGCACTGCCACACAATTTACACTTCTTTAATTAATAGTACATAATGAATACACAATGCAACAAGCTTTCATAACCGCAGCAAACTCGGTGGTTTCAGCAGAATCAGCAGACTAAAATGCTTTAAGCTGGTTGAACTGTCGGGACGTACCTCGGTGTCGTTCCACCACATATGCAGGCGGTAGTTCCTCAGCACGGTCTCGTGCTCGTTCACGTGGTCCAGCGCTAGCTTCACGCTCGGCATCACGCCGCGACCTGCCGATGGTGATAATGTTACAGCGGGTTCCTCCAACGACTCCAGGTGGCTTTCATTGATATCTTCCTTACTTTACTTGAATTACCTTTCAGCATTAAATATTGGTTTTAATGAAGAAACTGCGCTTATGGACCACAGATATTTCACGTAGACAGAACATTTCTGTGCTATTGATATGCAACACAGGATCTGTTACCTACATTGTATGATTTATATGCAATTACAAGCTGTTGCTGTGTCGAAACCGACAGACGCTGACTGTGGCTATCTGCTGTGGATTGATGTTTCTTAAGCAGCCCAAACATAAATAATTGACTGCCATAGGCACTACCATGCTCTATCACCCGAGACCAACGGCTTAACATGTTGTTTTGCTAAGGATGGAATCGTTGTATAGCCGGTCTAAGCCGGTAGCTTTCAGCGCTCCACACATTAGTGGAGTGCTCAGCGTGGGCGCAACAGCGCCCGGACCTTGTGGCAAGTCTGGACGCTGACGTTTTCTTGCTAGATACCCACCTTGTTGCCAGCCAAGATCTTCAGCGTAAGAAAGTGGGATGCCACAGCGTCCTTCTGCTGCAGTTTATGCTGCGTATTACGCAGTCTGCGCCGTGGACTTGTCATCCTACTATCGGCCTCCATGTCTGGAGGCCTGGCGACGGTGGGGGGGGGGGGGGGGCTGCTGCTAGCCGTCCTTAAAGAGGCAGGCGCTCGATGGCAGCGTGACGTGAGAGTTTTACGCACGCCTCACGCCCCAAGAAGCGGGATTATACCCGAAAATTCCACCAAAGAAGCGGGATTGTACCCGGACTCAATGCGGGAGGGAGTCCTGGAACATTCTTCCGAGGGCTTAGCCGCAGCTCCCGGCCCTAGGCAGAAGTAGACCCTCATGTGGTAAGATTCCGGCAAACTATTCATGAGGGATTTCCACACGTAAAAAAAGGCGGTAGTTTTACTTACTGTTTTATTAATTTATTATATCTGGGTACCTTTACAGGTAGATAATACTTGGAATAAAACGATTAGGTACTCTTTAGTTGACTTACTAATTATATCTGGCATGCGAGAGGGGACCTAGCTGGCAGTCATGTACTTAAGTAGGTGTGCATTTACGAACCTGTGTTGGAGTTCTCCACGCCCTTGCCGAAAGGGAAGAAACCCGCGATGTACACGTCAGTTCTGCGGTTCAGGATCGCGTCTAGGTTTGGCTTCTGCGGGTGACCGTGACTGAGGGCCGCCAGCGCCAGCAGGAGCAGCATCGTCATGGCAACCGACATGCTGGCTACAAGGTAAACTACGTCATCAATATTGGGGAAAAAAAATCTCTTGTTCATGATTGGAATCATAGAATTATAACGCATTGGAATATTCAGAGGCATAGCATAGGTACCTACATAAGTACCTACGCCTACAGGTGGCAGGTACACCTGCTGTTGAATATTTCACTGCTGGGCTAATTCAAAGCATCCGAAGGTAAATTTTAAGTATTTTAACGTTGTACCGAAAAATATGTGGAATTTCGAAATCATCAACGACGATAGTTTGTGTAGTCATCTATGATAACAATGTGGTAAAACTGTAAAAGGCAGTGGAAAAGGAACGGGAAAGAACTTCATGTTTACACACATAGTGTCGTGTGGGACGGAGATATTGATAGAATCGACTTTCTAGCCTCTGGGATACTACCTAGATCCTATAGTAGTCGTAGGTAGGTACTCACCTAAACTCGCAATATCTAATTAAATCTGGATTAGTAATAAGAATGCACCATTTTCTTATTATTAAAATATAAGTAGGTAAAAAAAATATAAAACTGGCGAAAAGAATCCCACCTTGGTACTTAATTTTCTATTTTTAAAAATTCAGGGCTGTCGCTGTACCTAACGTGATCATTCCTCAAGTAGCAAGATGGTATCCAATCTAACGCCCAGTGCTTAGGTACAGGATGTCAAATATCATTAGCCTATTTTATTCTTTACTGCATTTAGTCCACTCACCTTCGACAAAAGTAAAACTGCTAATTGTGTTGTAACAATATCTCACCCGAGACGAGACAGCTATAACATTAGTGTATCAGGACACAGAACACACGTTTCTTGACTTGATACTGTTTCTCCAAGCAAAATAATAAAGACCCATCACTTTTACTCACTATTGCAATCTATTTTACAAAATATAAATCAGTGAAATTAAAATGCAACTTAAATCTACATTTTCACCTGAAGCTGTAAGCCCAGGCCACTCGGACAGTGCAACCGGGTACTACTCACGAAAGAAATAAGTTTTAAAAGAAATTAGACCTCACTTCGATGTCATAAGATTCAAATCTTCATGATGCGTATTCCGTAGTACAACGTTGGTTTCCGACCCGTAAACTTTACCTCAAATTCTTGTTTACAGGAATATCGTACTTTGTGTGCTCAGATAAAGCACAAATTTGTAATTTTAGTTTCTGTATCATAAAACGTTCTGTGATTGGTTGGTTGGCGCAAACAGAAAAATGAGGCTTTCGCGGTGGAAATCGATAGAGGGTGGGTACGCTACAAAGGGATGGAATAAGCTCTACAAACAGTAGTCGATACATTTTTTTTATAGTAAACCTTGAATAAATCACAGTACCTAAGTGAATAAATATAGAAACCTAAGAGTCTAGGCAAGCTGGCCCTAGATCGTCTCTGTGGCAGTAAATTCATAGTACCTACTTAGGTATTCTGCGATGTGTGAGCGTCGCTCAGTATGTATATTATTTTGTGGTAGCTATGTGGCTATACCGACTAGCTATGTATTTTGTCTATGTGTCTAGGTATTCCTAGTGTACTTGCACACCTACTATATGTAGGTACCTACTCATTTTAGGCCCCTTTCCTTTTCAGCAGACAGTTCCACCATTTGGCTTTCCTTTTCACCATTGTTTTTAGAATGAAACGTACCTAGTCTTTTTTTATCTACATGTCATTTTTATGGAACTCAAAACAGAAAGCGACATTAGAAGATTTAGAAGTCGTTGGTTGGGTGCTTCCAAAAATACCTGAAAATGCCTAGGTAGGTAGGTAGATACATACATACAGTAGGTAGGTACTTACTTCTTTGAGGCGATCAAAATGGGTAGGTACTATGTGGTTCCATAATGAAAATTTTAACACCACAACGCTAAGATGAGGTAGGTACCCTTTTTTTTTATTTACGTGAGGAAAAATCCTCATGGATGTTATGCCGGACTCCTACCGACTAAAAAACCTCACGTAACGCCCAACAGCCTATGGTTGTGAGCCCCGGGTAAGCCCTCGGAAGGATGTCCCAGGACGAGGTAGGTACCTACTTACAATTTAGGTCAATAAGTATGTGGCTTAACTACAAACAAATGCAGCAACTTTAATATCGACTATTGTTTGTCGTCGGCTTGAACGCCCTACGCGTAACTGGGGGCTGCGGCTGCGGCGCATGCGTGGTCTCCTGGCCGGGCGCCGCGCCGGGAGCAACATCGCCAGCAGGGCGCGGACGTACCCGTGCCGTGTGTGCTGTGCAGGGACACTTTGCCACCAAATACAAAGTTACATTACTAATGGTACCTGTCACCTACCTACTAACATGATGGTGCGCGCACACGTCACACTTTTCGTACCTACAAGTAATAAATCGGACCTACAAAATTCGGATGTTAATTTAGACCGACTTTTTGTAGGAACTGTGCTTGCTACTACATCAAACCTATTGCAGTGCAAAGTAGGTTTTATTTTCTCTCTGTTTTAGCTCCTATTACAAGACTGGCTGGTGTCCGAATACTCAGCAAGCAACAGACTTAGGCCAACCAGCAGTGCCGTTTCGCCTTTCATAAACAATTTCATCTACTTATTAAAAAAAGTGAAAATGACCCACTTCAGGTTGTTCAATTGGAACCGGAAGTACCTACTACTTATTAGGGGTTATTTTTTCATTTCTAACCTTTCTTTCTTGACATTAATTACCATGCAAGAACTGCCTATGTATACATAATTATACTACCTATGTAGGTATTTATCCACATGGTAGGTACTTAGAAAATTTGTGCAGTTGTACTTCCCCTTGACTTGAAAAGTTTTGTCCCCAGGAACTCGATATGGCATAATTAGGTATTAGGAAAAGCAATCACGCACGGAATTCAAGCCGATCCCCCCCCCCTCCCTTTCCATCAGTCTGCAAATAAAGACATTGCAAACGCAGCGCAAAGGGAGCAATGTAGGTAATTGCCCCGTGTGGCAACTGGAAATAGTAGGTACCTACAAAATGTCACTATCCCGATGGTGTCGTAAGAGGCGACTAAGGGAAAAGTTTCGCAAAACGACTAAGCGTTGCGAAGAAAAACTTGAAATGAAACCCGGTTGCCAGTAAAATCAGAAAATGGCAATCGTTAAGCCAAGTTGAAGGCCTTATGGGCAGCCTGAAAAATTCTGCGCCTGTCGATTTCAACACGGCAATAGGCTCACCATCACGTGAGACATAAAACTGTAAGGTGAAATGTGCTCGTATCTCGTATTATTTAGCCCGTTTACAGTTATTTTACCTTTGACAGATCGTTTTTTGTGTGTTGGCATCTACATACACATACATACATACATATATTTTACCTTTAAGTTAAGTCTCCGTATGAGCGCCAGCGTAAGACATTTTACCTAGTAGGTATTATTGGAGATTATAAGATCCAACCATCCCTATAGAATGAAGAGTTTTGTTTTTCATGTTATACTTAGGTACTTAACTTCCTATATTCGGTTTAAGTCAGATTCTGTATAAGGCAGATTCAAGATCCTAGCAAGTGCTGCTGTTACTATACGATTGTATTTAAGTTGATTTTTATTGACATGTATACCTGAAAAAGCTTTCGGTACCATCATCAACGAAAGTGATACACACACATGTACACACCTGTCGATAGTTGCCACGCCTGAAATAATGCCAGCAAAAGTAAGTTTCGAAGAAAGGTCGCGGAAAAATCTAAAACGTCTTTTGGTAACACAGAAATTAAAGTACCAACCTCACCGCTAGAGGTAAAATATCTGCGAACGGACTATACAGGATGGAATTTAAAGGCTGTGGTTTAAGGGAAAGTACCCTTAATATTGAAAATGGCAAGTTTTACTGAAAGGAAACATTCCTTTATTTTGAAAATAAAGGAATGTTTCCTTTCAGCAAAACTTAATCACACCCTGTAAAGGCCTCTGCCTACCCCTTCGGAGATAAGGCGTGACTTTAGACAACATATTAAATAAGTATGAATATATGTAAAGCAAGCAATTCTAAAATTAAAGTCCGTGGAATAGAGTTTACTTTTAGTTTACCATAAAATGACATTATTTTCAGAATTTGACATTTCATTACAAGTTGTTGCCACTGTTTCGTGCCAACGCTCCTTTTCTCATAATAATCACAAAAGACTCATTAACAATGCAGTTTATGTTAGTTATTGCCGTGTATCATTGATTTATATATAGTCAATTTAAGCATTGAATCTATTTAATCAAGCGAGAAGAAAATCTTTAGTATTCCAATGAATTATAATTAACTTCTGCTAGGAATACGTTTCGTTTCACAAAGTAGTTTACGAAAATCAAAAAGTTCCACATAAGCGGTATTCTACTGACAACACTGCCGAATACGTGGCCCCGAAGTTGTGAGATTGCTGTGTCTTGTTTATATTTTTAGTAGTGTTAATTCCATAAAATTCTCATTGGAAGCCGTAAGTAGATAATAACTACGTATTATTCTTCAATGCCATATTATTTTCCGTGTCAGAATCATAGTGCATTGTTTGGAAAAAGAGTGAATAAGTTTACTATGCAGCTGTCAAAATTACAGTAACAAGATTTTATTGTATTTTTCGTGCTCTATAGCATATAAATAACATAAATTGGATATTTTAATGTAAATGATTCATGTACCCCACGATATTAATCATGAAATGGTAATTTTAAGGTATAATTAATGTAATGTACCTGCAGCATATTTTGTGAAACGACATAACCATAATTTACTAAATCCAGTTTTATAATTGCTCTCTAAACTTAACTGCTGAAAATATCAATTTTAAGTTTAAACTATACCAGTCTGTTCGGCAGGTTGCATTTTCCAAGATCGAATAATGAACCTTGATTGAATACTAGTTGGATTATCTTGTATCATACTTTTCACTGAGTAATACTGTTTATTATGTACTTACTTATGTGAAAATCCTTACAACTGATAGCCCTGTTCATTACAAAAATCTATAAATTCAATTTTAAGATTATTATCAAAAAACTTGATCCACACAAAAAGTAAACAAATGGTAACAAAGTATTTAAACCCGAGTTTCTAATGAAAATCAATAAGTATGTAACTACTGTGTCTTCCGGCTAAAAAAGTTAACATGTAAATGTGAAAATGAATTCCCATTACAAACATACTTTGAAATGTGGATCCTTTCAGTTTAAAGTTCACTCAGAAATATCTTTGATAAAATTTATGTGACTATCAGAGGATTTCTCAATGTTATTAACTTTCATCTATTTGGTTTGTTTATATTAGTTATGAGAGATATACAGCTTTCAATGTTCAATATTAAATATATTTAATGTAAAATCATAAGCCATTTTCCTTAGAAAAAACGTAATAGCAGGAGAGAAGTATTAATATACCAGTGTCTAATAAACCATGTAACACACACCAATCATACTACTTTTATAACGGGTGTTTTTTTTAGAGGTATAGAACTTTAAGTTGGCATAACTGTTTTAACTGGCGGTATTATTATCAGCTGTAAAGTGATTTATGTTTAGTTTGGTTGGGCATTTCAACATGAATAGACTGAAGCCTGAACAACGCTTCCAAATTGTGCAAATTTATTTTGAAAATATTGGTTCTGTCCGTAATGCGTATCGTGATTTTCATAAGCGAATTTTGTTTAGCGGTGCCGCTCACTTTTGGTTGAATGGATACGTCAATAAACAAAACTGCCATATTTGGGGTGAAGATGATCCTCAAGTGTATGGTGAGACACCGTTACATCCAGAAAAACTGACTGTGTGGTGTGCTTTATAGGCTGGTGAAATAATTGGTCCGTACTTCTTTAGAAACGATGCTGACCAGAACGTTACAGTCAATTGTGACTGCTATAGAGCGATGATTACTGACTTTTTTGTTCATCAATTGAACAACCATGATGTGCTGTAGTAGTGGTTTCAACAAGACGGCACAACATGTCATATAGCTCGTGCCACAATTGATTTATTGAAGGAAACGTTTGGTTACCGCATAGTTTCGCGTTTTGGACAAGTGGATTGGCCTCCAGGGTCGTGCGATTTTACGCCACTTGACTATTTTCTGTGGAGATATGTGAAGTCGCTCGTCTACGCCGATAAGCCCGAAACGATTGACCACTTGGAGGACAACATTCGGCGCGTTATTGTCGATATACGGCCAAAAATGTTGGGAAAGTCATCGAAAATTGGACCTCTAGATTAGACTACGTCCGAGCCAGCCGTGGCGGTTATTTGCCAGAAATCATATTTTAATTATAATGCCAGAAGATTTCCTTTCGAATAAAGTCATTTTCATATCAATAAAAACAATCACCTTCGTTTTATTCCATTTCAAAGTTCTATACCTCTAAAAAAAACACCCTTTACTATTGCATTGAAGTGGGTCACTGACCTACTTTTGTTCATTGAGCTGATGATAATGCCTGTAGGAGGTACTTACGTCAATATTACTTTTATTTACATTTAAAGAATATTATAGAAAATACCTACTTCTATTATTTGATTTTAGATATGACTTTGTGCAGGATTTGATATTATACAATTAAAACTTAACTATGATGCCGCTCTTGAGTGAGAACTGTATTTGCAAGTTCCCAGTGCGAAAAGTGCTCTTCTTTTTTATATAACAAAAAGAAATTAGCAAATGTATCTATACTCAAAGTCATTTATTGAATGCAAAAGTATCCTGACAAAATAATTCACTATCCATCCGATAGTGAATTATTTTGTCCTTTGAAGAAATGGAAAGCCTTATCCTGTGTGTGTGACACTTAAATTAAGGCCTAACTCTAAGTACGCTAATTACACAAATGGTGAATCCAAATTGCACTTGACTGTTTTATTTTGTATAAATATAAAATATAATAATAATATGTACATATTTAGAAACTAGCTGGCCCTCGCAACTTCGTTTACGTCACAGAAGGTTTGCGAAAGGAGAGGTACTTCTTCATCTGACTCATCAAGCAGCATGTGAAACGGCCCTGTTTGCTTAATCATAAAAGAGCTTAAAGATTAAGGCTATTGTAAAATAATTCAGTCCGCGCTGTAGGCGGGGATTAAGCTCTTTTATGATAAAGCCAACACGCCCGTTTAGAATTACCCGTACAATCTAAATACAAAAAAAGGAAAACTTGAATTTTAGGTTTTGCGAAAGTTGAGATGCCTCTAATTCCTGAACTACAAAACCCTCAATATTGAAACTTGTGTGAAACAAATCTTAAAGTATTCCCTTTATAACACTGAAAAAAATTTTGGAATCGCATCACGCGTTGAGAAATTACAACTGAAAAACCATTTTATCTTTCATCCCCTCTCTCGCAGGAATCACGCAAAATATCGGGATCAAAAGTATCCTAGAACCTTCCTCAGACTATAAGCTCTAAGTGTACTAAGTATCATTCAAATCGGTTCAGTAGTTTCGGCGTGATACTTATTCGGGATACAGACAGACAGATAGACAGACAGACAGACAGACAGACAGACAGACAGACAGACATGAAAAGTTTAAATTACATTTTCGGCTTCAGTATCGATTAGAGAACGCCCTCCAATTAAAATTTTCAAAATATCTTCCATGTACAGACTCTCGACCCTCAACAGTTTTATTATAAGTATAGATGTTTAAGTATAGTTATCAGTAATTTTACGGGGAAATAAAACACAGTTTGGTTATGCATCTATCAGGATTGTGTACTACGAATCCTTCTACAGTTTTGTTAAACAGACAGATTTTATTTTTCAGGACCTTCGGCTCCTAACAGTATGATGAATCCACAATATACACCACCGGGGCAAAATAACAATGCACCATCAAACCCAATATTTCCGCCATCATCACAAGATTTCAATGGAATGAATGCCAACATCTACAATCAGAATGCAGCTAATGGGCCACAGATGCCACCCAAGCCTTTTGACCAGACAGATATGTCACAGAAAATGCAGAGTATGAACATTAATGCACCCCAAGGATTTCCAAACATCCCATCCACTCAATTACCTCCTGGCCAGATACCTTCAGGACAGTTTCCTCCAGGACAATTTCCAACAGGACAGTTTCCACCAGGAAATTACCCTCCATCATCCAATTTTGCTCCTGGACAACTTCCTCCTGGTCAAAGACCACCAGGTATGCCTACTAGGCCACTACCTCAGGCAGGGCCCCAAGGACCCCCAATGCAACAAATGAGTCAAATACCTCCAACATCAGCACCAGGGGGTCATCCAGGTTTTGGACAGCCACCACAAAGTGAAACACCCAACATGGACCAGAACAGGCAATTTCAACCACCAACTTCAATGCCTCCACAGCAGCGTCCTCCCAGCAATCAGTCTAGTCAATCAATGGGCCAGCCTCCTAGTTTTCAAGGCCCTGGTCAGATGCCACCCATGTCACAGTCAGCTCAACACCCACAGCAGGCAATTAGTAGACCAGGTATGCCACCACAAGGCGCTCTCCCGCCTAAACAGGGAATGCCTCCGCAACCTCAAATTGGTGGACATATGAACCTAGCACCACAATCACAACCGGGCCCTATGCCACAGCCCGGTATGCCGCCGCAGACCAAACCTGGTTTTCCTGGACAACCTGGTCAAATGTTAGGTCAGCCGGGTCCACCACCGCAAGTTGGCACAATGTCAGCACCACAAGGCATGCCACCTCAACCTAGCCAGCTACAAGGCCAAGCAGGACACTCTACACATCCTAGTCAACTGCCTAGTAAAGTTCCTGGTCCTCCACAAACAGGAATGCCTTCACCATTTGGGCCACCAGGATCGCACCCGTCTGGACAATCTGCAATACCTCCGCAATCTAGAGAATTTGGAATGCCACCTCAAGTTGGACAAATAGGTCTGCCAGGTTTACCACCACAGTCCCTAATACAGGGTCAGCAAGGCCCTCCATCACAACTGTCTCAACCTGGGCTGCCACCCCAGCCAGGGTCGATGAGTCAACCTGGACTAACGCCGCAGCCAGGGCCAATGAGTCAACCTCGTCTTCAACCTCAACCAGGGCCAATGAGTCAACCTGGATTTCCACCACAACCAGGTCATATTTCTGGGCAACCTGGATTGCCACCTCAACCAGGACCTATGCAGCAAAGTATTCCGCCGCAATCTGGATTTCCACCACAACCTGGTCAGTTCCAGCAACCACAGGCTATGTCAGGTCTGCCGCATATGCCACCTCCGCTATCGCAATCTTCGCAGCAGTATGCTGGAATGCCTCCAAGTCAACCTGGATTTGGTGCACAACCTGGACAGCATCCTGGTAAGTTTGGGACAGTACATTTAACATTATGTTTCTCATGTCTTATTAATCTATTGAACTGCGCTCACCCCTCGATGTTTCGACTATATGTTGCAATTTGAATAAACTGGGCACCAAAAATAAAAACCAACAAACTGTTCATGGTCACAAGTAAACTCGCTGATGACAAGAACCATATGAAGTCAGCATCTTCGGGCTCCTGCGAAATCTGGATCTTGCCGAATATCGATGCATCCAGTCAATGTACTAATAAACAACAGATTTATTTTGCATGTTTAGCAATGTCACTCCTAAAAGTGTAATACTTTTGTGAATGTATTTGCGACTTAAAATAAAGTCGCTTGATGAAAAGCTGGAACAATATACTGTCATTTAAAACTTAGCCCATTGAATGCATTTCAGATGTACATAATACGAATTTAAATAACACCATTATTTGTGTTGCTCTACAATATTTACTTATACACCTGACCAGTTTCGCCTCATTGCATTCCCAAAAGATTCCCATAGCATTCCTTTCCACAACAGTACAAGGGACGTTATTAAATATGTGCAGCAGGTTCCACCAAGTACCATCAGTCAACAGTATAAATAAATCATTAACATACCGTGTGGTCACGTAGGCATGCCCCCGATGCCGGGCCAGCTGCCTCCCCAGCAGCAGCGCGGCTTCCAGCAGCCGCCGTCGGGCTACCCCCCGCAGTACGCGGCGCCCTACCCGGCCCAGCAGCCCTCCTACCCCGGCCAGCAGTACCAGCCGCAGGAGCAGAAGCGGCTCGATCCGGAGCAGATGCCTAGCCCAGTGAGTGAATATTCTTTTTATACAGTTTTTTTCGTACTTTATCAGTGTGGTATAGCCCCTACCAAGATCTCCGGTGCCCAAGTCCCATTGACTTTTCGTGGTACACCTTCTGAGTTCTGGTCGACAAGTTCAAAGGAGTGGCGTTGTCACTTGCGCGACCGCTGCCCTGTTAAGATTTGTTTTTTTTTTGTAATAAACGATCTGAAATATTTGAAAACAAAATTCTATTTGATACATGATTATAATGAAAGTGCTTTGTCGTCAGATCCACGTGATGGCGCAGGACCAGGAGAACCGCGGCGGCGTGTTCGTGACCAACGAGAAGGGGCTCGTGCCGCCGCTCGCCACCACCGACTTCATCGTCGACGACAAGGGCAACGCCAGTCAGTATATCCTACCAACTGTAACGTATACGTATAGCTTGGAAAACAAGGCCCCTCCATTACACTGTTCAGTTCATAATGTTAACCCATTAGAAAAAAACCACCAATCAGTAACCAGTTCCACCAACCAGCCAGTAAACGTCAATAAATAGTCCATTGAAATGTTGCATAAGCTTTACATTTATTAGAGGACGCAATTTTATTTTCGGGACATGTGTCAATAGAAGCTTAACCTCAAGTTTGTGGGGTCGCCACCCTTGTCCCCCGGCCGCCATCTTGAAAAGAGGGGTGAAAAACACTTTTTTCGCAATATTTCCGAAACTATGAGTCTTACAAAAAAATTGCCTACAAATGTGTATATAACTTAACAAAAATTTAAAAAAAATTTTAGAAGTTTTTATAAAAATTTTCTTTTTCCTCTATAACTTTTTTTTATACATTTTACAAAAAAAATACCTCAGACTAATGAGATAAGATGATCTTTTAAGAGAAATTAAAAAAAAACGCCACAGAGCAAAAAAGAAAATTTTTATAATTTTATTTTCAATTTTTTGTTTATAACTTCTCTAATTTTTAATTTAGGGCAAAAATTTGTGTAACATATTTGTAGTCAAAACAATTTGCTACAAATTATGGTTTCACATTTTTTTTGTAAGACTCATAGTTTCCGAGATATTGGGAAAAAAGTGTTTTCACCCCTTTTTAAGATTGCGGCCGGGGGACAAGGGTGGCGACCCCACAAACTTGAGGTTAAGCTTCTATTGACCCCCCACACATGCCCCAAAAATAAAATTGCGTCCTCGAAGAAATGCAATATTCGGTCCTTAAATTGTAACATTTCAATGGCCTAAAAAGCCACTAATCGAATTGTAATACGTCGTTAATTAACTGACATTATAAGACGTCACTGCCATGCTATACTTAGAATAGAGCTTTTATGGCTGCTCTAAGCACTAATTTTCTACGATTCAAAACGCAGTCGCAGTGCGAGAGCCGTCTTTCTCTTACCCTCTGAGTCTCGTCAAGAGAGCAAGAAAGACATCACTGTGTCCCCAGCTTATTAGCCTTCGAGAGGTAACAAGATTAGGTGTTACAACAAAACTGGAATAAGAAGTCCTTAAAAACCTATCCTTTAATCTCTGAATTCGTTGATATTTGTCGTTTTCGATTTGACACCTAAGTCGCCTTTCGATTCGACGCCTACTAGGTATATAATCGTAATTTAATTTAGTACGGTCTAAAGAGATTTCTGATTCTGTTTGTTTGTTTGTGTGATGAGTGCAATGTTCGTGTAATGCAATTGCAGGTCCGCGCTACATAAGGAGCTCCATGTACACGGTGCCGGTCACCGCGGACCTGCTCAAACAGACCTCCATGCCTTTCTGCTTGGTTGTGAGTATATTGTTTTATTACTTCTACTACATTTTTGAAAAGAAACTTCTTTTGGCTCGGTGGACAATGAAAAATATTGTGAGGATACAGATGATGTTTGGTAATCGTTAAGTGTATGAAAATTTCTCTTCTACTGCGTGTTCTCATACAATGAACTGCGTGTGTACTCATTAATTTTTTTTATTTTGAACATTTTAGAGTAACTTTTGAAGCACTCGTGGCCCCGCGGGCTTAGTGTTCTGTAAACGATCACTGCAGTATGCAACCTTTACTATGGCCGGTTATGGATGGGTGACTACTTTGTGACATTTATTTACGAGCGTTTCCGTGCTTCGGGAGGCACGTTAAGCAGTTTGTCCCCGTTGTCAGTAAAATGACAGTTGTTAAGCCAAGTGGAAGGCCTTATGGGTTGCTTGAAAAACGCAAACTGTGAGTCAGTCACAAACTGCGCCCGGGTCGGCAACGTGCGTGTAACGCCTCTGGTATTGCAAACGTCCATAGGCTATGGTAACCAACCTTCCGGTGGGCCGTAGGCTTGTCTGCTACTTAAGTAGTATAATAAAACTATTTTTTTAATACACTTGCTCAAAAAGTGGCGTATTAAAGGGACGTTTAGCGTTCGGGATGTGGGTTATTACACACTCGTGCTTTTTCTTTATCATTCCCGCACTCGTGCGTTTTCTTTCCCAATTGTCAAAATAATGTCTGTGATTCATGCAAATATTTCTAAAAAAAGATACTAACTTGTTTCAATATCAGATTAAAAGTAATTTTAATTAAAATTTAAGCATAAATTAATATAAGCATCGGCCAAATTAAATTTATAAATATAAAAAAAGTTGGCTGTATGAAGTGCACTGCCATAGTCTCTGCGTAGGTAGGTATATATTCTTTTACGGTTGGCGCCATTTTGGATATTCAGGTTTATTAGCAGCGTTTTACCTGAAAATAAAAAGCATATTAATTTACTTACCTTATTCGAAGCTTATTTAATTGAGATAGGCACTTCCGTTTCCGCCTAACTATACCGTTCCTTTTCCAATGTTCCTGTCTCTTTCTGACACGTCACTTCCGCCTGGCAGTGGTGGGGTAAGTACCCGATCGCCATTTTAACTTCATTAAGTCTTGTTCACCAGGCAGAAATGATTTATAAGCTTCGAATAAGGTAAGTAAATTAATATGCGTTTTATTTTCAGGTAAAACGCTGCTATTAATTTGACTGTACCGTTATTCGAAGCTTATTTAATTGAGACGTGTTTGTTATCGCCTGGTGGAAGTGACGGAGGACGCCAATGTGACTTAATTATATAATAGAATATATTTGCTGTAAAGTAATATTAGTAATACAAAAGAGAAATTACCTATGTAAGATAGGTAATAAGGTAAGCTAATAGGCTTAGAAAAAATATGATATGATGCGGCGCAGAAAAGAATCAGATACCTATTAATTAAAGTAAACCACTCCATACGTACAGTGGGCCAAATAATTGGTGTACCATCTTAAGGTTGAACGTCGTTTGCAAATTCATAGGCGATAATGGTTAGTTTCGCTTGCAGACATATCTGACAATTTCTATTGTCATCTTTATCTGATTATTGATAACCTTTTATATTGATTATTCATACCTACTGTTTGTTACGTGACAGCTGTTCTTAGTTTGAACTTGATGGAAAACAAGAATATATTTGACAAAAAGTCAGTTGTCAGTATTCTATATGAAAAAGAGATTACTAGAATTAAAAAGATTTTATTACTTTTATTTAGAACCATTCAAATTATCTTTGCAGAAATTAATGTTTTATCAGTTTTTAATAATGGTTAAAATGTCATGCACTTCTAAGTGACTTACGACAAATGAAAGAAAGAAAGAAAGAAAGAAAAAGAAATTTTATTTCACATAGGCATTTACAGATGCTCTTGTAAAACGTCCAGAATATAAATCAAAATCTACCACCAGTTCACAACGCGACCCACCTGAGAAGAACTGGCAAGAAACTCAGCGGGTTATTCTTTTTAGAGCTCTATTTACAAAATGAATCTAAAAACTATGCATTTGACAATTTTTTGAGAATCCAGTAGAGCAGGTCATTTCCAGGCTTCTCCATCCAACAAATAATCACCAATTGTATAGTAGCCCCTACAGTACAATTTACTTTTTACAACCTTTTTAAATTTATTAAGGGACATACTTTTAATTTCGTCTGGTAGCCTGTTGTAAAAGCGTATACAGTTACCCATGAAAGAATTGCTGATTTTGTGCAATCTGCTATGATAAACAGCAAGGTTACTTTTATTTCTAGTGTTGACATGGTGTCTATCACTTAACTTAGCGAATCTATGTAAATTTCTTTGTACGTACATAAGATTCTTAAAAATGTATTGTGATGCTACTGTAAGAATTTTAACCTCTTTGAATTTCTCGCGCAGAGAGACCCTTGGACCTAATCTATATATAGCTCTTATGGCCCGCTTTTGTAAAATAAAAATTTTATCTATATCTGCAGCATTGCCCCACAGTAGAATACCGTAAGACATTATGCTATGAAAGTAACTGAAATAGACTATTCTAGCCGTATCTACATCCGTCAAGTGCCTTATCTTTTGTACAGCAAATGCTGCTGAACTTAATCTATTTGCTAGTTTAACAATATGTGGACCCCATTGTAAACCAGCATCGACCGTTAACCCTAGGAACGTCGTTGATTCCACAAGTTCCAACACCCGACCATTAAGTTGAACATTGGTTTCTGACTGTGTTACATTAGGCAAGGTAAATTTTATGCATTTAGTTTTATTATCATTCAGTCTAAGATTGTTAGTGTTAAACCAATGAACCACTTTCAAGATTGCGTTGTTGACATCGTCATAGTTATCTATTTGTCTTTTAACTTTGAAAATCAAAGAAGTATCATCTGCAAACAAAACAATCTAGTTGTTGTCCCCCAGGTAAAAGGGTAGGTCATTAAAATATATAAGGAATAAAAATGGTCCGAGTATTGAACCCTGTGGGACGCCCATAGTAACTACAGAGCCCTCCGAGCGTGTACCATTAACATCAACCCTCTGAATTCTATTGTTCAAATATGAAGTCAGAAGATCGAGAGCCTTGCTTCTTATGCCATAATGGTGTAATTTCCTGATTAATGTTTCATGTTGGACACAATCAAATGCCTTGGACAAATCGCAAAACACACCAATTGCATCTTGTTTATTCTCCCAGGCCTCGTAAATACATTTCAATAACTCTACACCAGCATCGGTAGTCGAGCGTCCTTTAGTGAAGCCAAATTGTTTCTCATGAAACAATTTGTGACTATTAAAATAGATCAGCATCTGCTCTAGTATTAGTTTTTCAAATATCTTGCTCAAGGTCGGCAACACCGAGATAGGTAATGAATACTTATCAATAAGGTTTACGTCATTATTATGCATCTCTTTCAATGATATCTAGTATGAACCTTGTTGTAATTTTCAATGACTAGAAAACTAAATCAAAACTGATACACCACTTTCTTGGCCGACCGTACATATGTCCCAGGACGAGTGAGACTGAGTGATCAATAGATCATATGAATAATAAGAATCAATAAATCATATAAACATCTAATCAACTGGATTAAATAATATGGTTACCGAAGTTTGATTAACGCTGGGCATAACTTCACGTCTATGGAATTTGCAAAAAAAGTATTTTGCGATCTCCAATTTCCTCTTGCTAGTACCTATTATATGTTCAATAGGATAATTATTAATCAACCCAATTATTGAAGCCACAGCTGATCTACAACTCCCAGGGGAGACCTTTATACCAGCTTTCACGAATAAGGATTTGATCCAGCCTGCCACTAGGGTTTTTGAGGCAGGTCTTGGTTCACCTCTAATATTTATGAACAAATTACTGGATTTTGCTGAAATACTACAATTTTCTAAAAGGTAGATCATTTGATTAACCGAATAAACTAGGTTCAAGTTTTTATTTTCTAGATTGCTAAATTTTCTTCAGCCAGATTGCTTATAATCCACAGAATCGGTTTTAGAAACGCATATTGGCCAAAAACTAGCGCATTATTTTGAATCAAGTAATTTGTTGAACTAATACTTAGCAAAGTAGAATCATGTATCCTTCTCCTAAGGCAGGGGTCGGCAAGGCGCGGCTCGCGAGCCGCATGCGGCTCTTTGGAGGTAGACCTGCGGCTCTTTAGTTGCATACTATAATTATCATATTATTCATTTTCAAGAACATTATCACCCTTACATTTTCAAAAATACCCCAAAAGTCTTACTAGTAGTAAAACAAGCAAACTCGCCTAATGGTGGTGTGATGCGCTTGAAAGCGTTATATGGAGCACCATTTTCTTTCTAATAGGATTCTGCTGCGATGCACGCAGCGGGCCATAGCTCAGAGAATATACTATCATAAGAGACAGCATGTCTAATTCTGACAGTCCATCGCGGAACCTAGAGGCCGCAGTTCTGGCAGAAATCTACCGGCCCGATGCTTTGGTGCGTCAAAATGGCAAACAACCGTCTTCGGAAGAGATTGAAAGCTGGCGTGTTAGAGCGCGCAATGATCTCATTCATAAATGGCGCACCAGGCTAGAGCTCGGCGGTAAGCATTGAGTTCGTCTCTGCCATCTTATTTATTCTGAGGTCCTGGGTAGAAAAGTGGCACTGACATACCTACCACCTCACACAGCTCCTCACGGGGCACGGATATTTTAGTAAATACCTGCAGGAAGTGGTAGGCATTGAGCCTGAGGCAACGTACCCACTGCGAGGACGGCGCCGTGGATAAAGCGCACACCCTCGCTTTTTGTACGGAGTGGAGTGGCGAGCGTACCGCTCTAAGAGTCCTAAATTGGCCCGGTCGCGTCGCTGTCTATTATAGTTTACGCTATGTTAGACAGCGAAGAAAATTGGTTCGGCTGTTGTTTTGACGTCAACGGCAATGAGAAAAGCGCTTCGGGTGAAAGAGCGGGGTGGCCTAACACTTCCAGTATGCCAACCTCGCACGCGTGGCCGACGATGGAATCTTTATGACAGCCGTGAGACTGACTAAGACGCACCCCTCGTGTTCAGGCGTCGCGGCAGTGAAGTTCCGGTGGGTAATATTTAGACCCCCAGAGTCGAGACTGTTGCAGGTAGCTTTTGTACGCTTGCCTTCCCTGTGACCCATCAATAGTGACAAGAAGGAACATCCCAGGGTTTTAGTGGGAGAATCCCACATAATCACTCAGATTTTTTTCATTGTGGAAATTCTCCAAAACCACCCTGTGATTTACTATCTGCCAATGGCCGTAAGTCCTGGAGACGCCCTTCGAAGAATGTTCTCAGAGCTTCCAACAGACCTGGTTTGTCTCTATAGCAGACTTTCCCCGCAATATAGTCTATCCCACTTCTTACGGGGGGGGGGGGGGGGGGGGGGATCGTGGGATCAACAAAGATCTACTGGCTCTTTAAAAATGTTGTAATTTGAAATCGTCATTTTTGGCTCTTCCGACTCAAAAGGTTGCCGACCCCTGTCCTAAGGCATAGAAGAAGTAGAGTGGCAGTATGCCTCTGCACTTGGAAAATAATTTAGCTTCATCAATACGAATATTTTATAAGTAACTAGCCAAATCGTTAATGTTCTAAATGGGGGGCTTTGCACGAGATACCGGCTTCTGTAACGCTATAGATTTTAGAACGTGTTTTACCAGCACATTATTACTTAACTGACCGGATAATTCGGGATTGCAAACGGTTGATACTACCGACTTGTGTAACAAGATAGTATTAAATGATAAATTTGTGAATTAAATGTAAATCTGTCAAAAAAACTTGCCAAATTACTATCTGTTGGAGTTGAAGGGATAACTTGGTGACTTTGAGACAGTTTGAGACCAAAATACCCATCATGTCCACGCTGCACTATACAGTTTATGAGTCGATGGACGCCATGACTTCTCCAGAAGTTGAAGTTGGCTATCATTTCAGTCTGTTAGAGACCCAGTCCGCACCTATATTTCCATGCCTCTAGAGTCATGTCTAGAACATTCGGTGGTGGTAGTCCTGTCATTATGTCGATCAGGACTTTTTCTAGATGGTAAAGGTAAGTGTGAATGGAGCTGCTATAGAGTACGCGATTTGATATCGGGACGCCAGAACACACGTTCCCATCGTGGACCTACAAGAAGGTACGTTCCCTGAGCTTAATTGAGATAACTCAACACTTTGGGAATTAGGTATGGTGGAGGAAACACCCACGCTAGGTTGTAGTATAGTACCCACCTCTGGGAGAAAGCATCGTGAAACTGGGCTTTGTCGTCGAGCTGATCCAGAATCACTTAACTAGTGGAACTCCCCATCTGGAAAAAACTTTATTTGTAGACTCTGGAGTCAGATGCCACTCCGGCGCCACACGCCTCTGCGGCTGGACATAGTTGGACACATTATTGTATCTTCTACGAACAAGATCTTGTATACCTATGATTCCACTATAAAGTCATTTGAATTTGACACGAAACCTGGAAAGATGATCCGAGTGGCTGTTGTACATGCCGGATATATAGAAGGCATTCATATGTGACAACTCTCTCAACTCTCTGCTATTCAAACAGTTTGTTGGTCAGTTATAGGAGAGGTACTGACTTGGTACCTCCTCCGTAACGAAGGTATGCGACTACAGACTTGCTGTCGCATTGAATTAATACCGTAATAATTTTGGAACACTTTTAGTATTGCCAACATCTCCTTTTAGTTGCCCTGGAGGTTTTTCTCCCCTCTGACCACAGACCCGAGAGAGACAGGTTGTGCGAAGGAGGTGGCATATTATGTATAGCCGACGGGTTCTGGCAATTCTGATGCCACCACACCCAGTCGTCTAGAGCTACGAGGGGCAGAGTGTGCATGATCCTGAAGTCTGACCTCAACCCTTGGTTTACGAAGTTCAAAAGCGCTCGAAACTTGAGCCTCCCTTTGGGAACTACATGGCTCGCAAAATTGAGAAAGCCTGCGAGGCTTTGAAGTTGTTCGTTGCCTCCGCAGCCTGTGACTTATTATGTCCAACAGGCCTGGTATTTTTTCGTCGAGAAGACGCTTACGGTTCAACCATGGATCCCAATAAATTCCTAGAAACACTGACAGGTCCTGATTTCTATCAAAAAATCGCCGAGATAGACTATTATTCAGATGCCTCGTTGCCCGAGTCTGAGCTATCCAATTTGTTAGCGTAGCGAAGGTCTAGGCTGTGCTTAGACCAAAAGGTAAACAAGCCATTTCGAGCAATTGGTTTCTATAGACGAGGCGTAGCATGCATTGCTTAGCCAATCCTAAGGTTGCACAAAATCTGGTATTCGATGTGCATTTATTAGTTTGAATCGATCTGTTTTGATTTTTACTGGTTTAATCGTTTCCAGTATAATATCGAACGGGCTGAACCGTTGCCTTTCAGAACAAGAAACATCGATGAGAGGAAGCTTGGCGAGGCCACAGCTCGTTCTCGAACTCCCTCATGATATCTATGATAGACGTCATTGCAACAGATTCTGGGATATTTAGATTTGAGCTCATAACACCTGGGTGACCAAGTAGTGGGTACCGACAAACAGGGCATGCGATACCCGGTTATAATGTTTAAGATATAATCTGGTGCATTCATTTGTTCCCATGGGTTGTGAAACTGAAGGAGACGACCTGCTCGAAACGGGACAATACTTACGTCGTTTTCCGTCATTCCTATGGGTAGGTGAAGATGCACACTTTTGCCCGTACTTTGGCTGATTATTTTGTTTTGCACCTGAACAGTCTCGAAAATTGCGACTTTTCGGTGCGACTGAACTGTACTGAACTGATTGTGTATAAGTATCATGAACACCCTGCGAGGGTGGTTTACAGCAGTTGTGTCCACTTTGCGAAGGCGGAATTTTTCCAACACAATGCAGCTGTGCGCTACTGTGTCGACAAGCCGAAACTAGATGAGAATAACCCTGCGAGGGCTTGTGAGGAAACCTGGATCCCTGCGAGGGACCACGAGACTTTTTCGCTTCAGCCTGCGAGGCAGAAGACTTGTCAGCCTTTAGCCAAAACATTTCCTAATTCCACCAGCTTTCTCAACTGTAGCAGTAAATTTCTCCGCACTAAAGAAGTTGGTACAAGTTGGTGAAATTCTCTTTAAGCTGGCCTTTAACATAGGGTCCTTTGCCTATTTGGTGACACAGTCTTTACGTGTCTGTATAATTTCAGCACGATGTCTACAAACCATCTGTATTAAATCTGAGGAATAATTGTTAAAATCTCCTGTGGAAAAAATATCATCAACTATTTGCTGCAGGGCATTAGAATCAAGCGACTTTAAATGCGTTGCCCACAGAAATAGGTCCGCAAGGGTTTCTTATAACCCTTGTAACCCATACCGTTGTTTGAGTGCACACATGGTCAGGGCTGCAAACGCTTTATCAGCATAAACAAGGAGGATTGTATGTCTTAACTTCTCCATCTGTTTTGATATGTAAACCTTATGTATAAAATGTATAACCCAGTGAAAGGTTAAACATTTTTTAAAGTATCGGAATACCTAACCTGATCCTAGTCACTCTTATTTAATTATTGCACATTACACAACCTCCAAATATCTTTCGGAAGTTTTAGGCATTGAGGGCTCCTTTAGTTTAGTTTCTAATGTTAAGCCCAATCCTTGATCTATATGAGAACAACTAAGTATTATATTTTCAACGTTCAGAATATCGTAGTTATTTTCACTAATACCCGACCCAGCAATAACGAAATAGAATCGTAATCAAAATTTGTACTCACATGATGATCTTATTCCTTATTATTTATTTGCAAGCGAAAGTCACGTATTTGAAATGAACGAAAGAAATACGTAAATACGTACCTTACGATTAGAAACAAGCTTACGATTGTCACTATTTTCCTTCTTGCGATGACTCCTATACGGGTTACCTGGCTAGACGAGGAGCTACTTTTAGAGCTTGGGCTACTAGAACTAAAAGAACTAGAGCTTCTCGACCGAGCTCGCTGCATACGCGGCGCTGGAGGATCCGGGAGCACATTTCTAACAACCTTATAGGCATCATTTCACGATTCTTACATATTAAATTTCGAAAGTTATTAAACTTTGTTCACACACGGGAAAAACCGTTTCTTTAGTGTAGGTACTTGTAAAAAATAAAAATTTTTGAATAAACTGATATAGTTAATAAATTAAGGTATAGGTATGGTCTTGTGGCCAAGAGTCACACGACCGTTCACGGCGGGAAACAAGACGCCAATGAAGTTAAAATGGCGATCGGGTACTTACCCCACCACTGCCAGGCGGAAGTGACGTGTCAGTAAGAGACAGGAACATTGGAAAAGGAAAGGTATAGTTAGGCGGAAACAGAAGTGCCTATCTCAATTAAATAAGCTTCGAATAACGGTACAGTCAAATTAATGTGTTATTATTATTTTATGAAATTGCTTAATTTTTTCGCAACTGTATTAAAAATAGTTGTTCAATACAACGTGTGGGACTGTTATTTAAACTCGTTCCGACTGTCTACCCTCGCCTTCGGCTCGGGTTATGTCATCTCAACACCCGTCGAAACTCGTTGTAATAACAGAAATCCCACACTTGTATCGAAAAGTACTATATTAGTGTATATTATGACACTAGTGAGCTACCCCCCAGATATCCCCCATGGCGGAGACGGTGGGCGCGGAGCTGGAGCCGCCGCTGATCGACTTCGCGGCGCTGACGGGCTCGCCCAGCATGGGCCCGGTGCGGTGCGCGCGCTGCAAGGCCTACATGTGTCCCTCCATGAAGTTCGTGGACGCCGGCCGCCACTTCAAGTGCGCCTTCTGCAAGGCTACCACCGAAGGTATGGGACGTCGATAAACATTAAGAAACAAACTTATAATCAAAATATTGGATTTATAGCGAGGCTCTTTTCATTCTCGTACTGTCATCAACATATCTATTCATTTGATTTAATTTAAACCGTATACAGTGAAAAGGAAAACAAGTGATCCAATTTCGATTGCTTTTTTTTTTACGTGAGGGAAAATTCTCAGAGGATGTTATGCCGGACTCTTACCGACTAAAAAACCTCACGTAACGCCTAACAGCCTGTGGTTGGGAGTCCCGGGTAAGCCCTCGGAAGGATGTCCCGGGACTCACAACAGACCTACGGCCGCTACTGCGGCCTCGCCCAGGGCAGGCCTCCGTCACTCTCTACAAGTCGTTTTATAAGCACCTACTCCTAAGTATTATGACGCAGAACTAACGTGGCCGACCGGCAGAGGGCTGCCACACACCAGACCGAGCGAAGTGCGCACAACCAATGTACATTTCCCGAGTAAAATAATATTTCGCTTTATTTAGTCTTGCTTTTTTTTTCATCTTACTTCTTACTAATATTCTAAAATTAAATGCGAAAGTGTGTGAGAGTGGATGTGTAGATCTGTGAATGTTTGTTACTCTTTCACGCTGTAACGGCTAACGGATCTGGCTGATATTTGATACAGGGATAGAATGTAGTCTGGAATAACATTTAGGTTACTTTTTATCCCGGGAATAAGTTCCCATTGGAAGAGGGAAAAGGAACAAACTTTTACGCGGGCTAAGCTGCGAGCATCAGCTAGTTATAATATAATTCTTATGTAAAGAAGAAGTTATAAAATAATATTAAGTTTTTTTTTCAGACACTGTGTTTATTGTTTTTTGTAGTTATATGTATTTTTGTTACGTGCTTACAACCCTAATGTTGTCAATAGTTGTCACTCGATGACGCAATCATACGGTGTGCGCACGAATCTCGACTCTCGGAATACGTCGTAGAGCATGTTTTCCACTGTAGCGATATGTTATAGCTAATATTTTTGAGGTTAAGTATGGGAGTGATGTATCTGTTACGTAGTAACTATTATTTAATCTGTGCCCAGGGGGTGGTTCGGGTGCTATCCCGCGTCTTTGGGGGGTTTCGGGTGTGATCCCGCTCCTAAGGGGGGGCGTGCGTGAGTTGCTCACGTCACGCTGCCGTCATGGGCCTGCTTCTGTAAGGACGGTGAGCCGCCCTCTCACCGTCCTCAGGCCAATTTCGATTGGTTATTCATATTTGATTTGTTACAAATATGACGACTCCCAATTAAATATGTATGGAAAATTTAAGTTCAATTAGATATGGATAACTACTTTTAAATATAACAAAGTATTGTATGAACAGAACATGTAGCATTGCTAGCTTCATCATCACCTTGAGTAAAGTTTCGATTTCACTTGTGGTTCTGATACTACTACACATATTTATAGTGGTCGTGTAAGATGTTCTTGCATACCAAAATAATCTTTTATTTTGTGTTTCAGTCCCTATGGAGTACACACAGTACATAAACAGCACCCAACAGTACGGGAGAGTGCCGGCCGAGATGGCACTCGGAGCGTATGAGATCGTCGCCACTAAGGAGTACTGCAGGGTTGGTATCTCGGTCCCAAATATTCTGAGACGTGATTTGTAATGTGGATGTTAAACCATAGTATTCTTTGTTTTTCAGAACAATACGCTGCCCAACCCTCCGGCCATAGTATTCGTGATCGACGTCTCGTACAATGCAATAAAGAGTGGACTTGTACAAACAATTTGTGACAACATCCTGGACATGATTGAGGTGAGGTCCAACATCTAAAGGGTACGAAAGAAATGAATAATTCACAAGAGATATAGTTAATTAAGTGTATTATTGATCAAACAATTGTTTCTATCTATATTGTGAATTGTGTAGTGTGTAATGAGTGTACCTAAGTAGGCTGTCTGTCCGTGCAGTCCCTGCCGCGCGACGAGCGCTCGGGCCGCAGCTGGACGCGCGTCGGCTTCATCACGTACAGCTCCACCGTGCACTTCTACAACATCAAGGTGATTACTGCTACTTGTATTTACTAATATACTGGCTTTGCTGTTTTAGATCATCTTTTGCAATTTGAATGTAATCAGGTAGTTTACCTGTACAGTCTGTGATAGCTATAATCTGACCTAGCTAAAAGTTGGGTAATTTGAACCCTGTGAGCAGTAGGCATGCATTATGCGATATAAGCATTATAAGAATAATTCGTTCAAGTTCCATCTCTAAAATGTAAACGTCACCTGTCCAAGTTCCGCGCCAGGTCAAGTACTCCAGTGATCGTAATATACGTGTGGTCCGCAGGGCTCGCTGGCGCAGCCGGTGATGATGTCGGTGGGCGACGTGGGCGACATGTTCGTGCCGCTGCTGGAGGGCTTCCTGCAGACGGCGGAGGACGCCGGCGCCGTGCTGCCCGCGCTGCTGCAGCAGCTGCCGCGCATGTTCCACGACAACAAGGAGACCGAGACCATCCTGCTGCCCGCCTGCCAGGTCGGTAGCTACACTCTACCTGAGCCCATGCTCCAGTGATACACTTCAAACTATGCTAGATGGCATTCAGTGGTGTAAAAATTAATTAATTTAACAGAAAACAATTATTAAGATGTTGTGTGTGTGTGTGTGTGTGTGGGCAGGCGGGGCTGGAGGCGCTAAAGGCGGCGGACACTTCGGGCCAGCTGCTGGTGTTCCACACGTCGCTGCCGTCGTACAACGCGCCCGGCAAGCTGCTCAACCGCGAGGACAGGAAGCTGCTCGGCACCGACAAGGAGAAGCAGATCCTGGGTGAGTGGCCGCCCGCGCCGTCCGCGCAGCGCGCCGACTGAGCCGGACGTGCGCTAACGGTGTGTGTGACGTGTGACGTGTGACGTGTGACGTGTGACGTGTGACGTGTGACGCAGGCCCGCAGACCACGGCGTACAACGAGCTGGGGCAGGCGTGCTCGCTGGCGGGCGTGAGCGTGGAGCTGTTCGTGTGCAACAACTCGTACGTGGACTGCGCCACCATCGGCCAGCTGCCGCGCCTCACCGGCGGACAACTGCACAAGTACACCTACTTCACGGTGAGCCTCCCCCTCCCCCGCCCCCTCCCCCTCCCCCTCCCTCTCCCTCCTCCTATATAGCTACACCTTAAGGTGCGGTTCCATCGAGGCGGAGCGGAGACGAGCTGTGCCGCGATTCACCAATCACATGGCTTAAAATCCACATCTCTTCTCCACTTCGCACCGTGATCGGTGAATCGCGGCACAGCTCCTCTCCGTTCTACTTTGTTCCGCCTCAGTGGAACCGCATCTTTAGTGTCGGTAGTCAGACTATACATGCACAAATCAGATAGTAGACTTACTGCCCGTTTGCTCTAAGTTTGCTGCTGGCCTCCCTCACTACGGCTCTACACCGGCCTCTATGCCAGCGGCATACTCAGAGCGAACGGGATAAATGTACTTTTTTGTTACTGTAAATCAGTATCGAAACTACTAAGAAAATGTTTGTGCTCGTGTCAGTGAACTCTGCTACCTGTAACGTGGCGTGTGTGTGCAGGCGGAGCTGGACGGCGCGCGGCTGGCGTGGGACGTGCGGCGCGTGCTGCGGCGGCCCACGGCGCACGACGCCGTCATGCGCGTGCGCACCTCCACGGGCGTGCGACCGACCGACTTCTACGGCCACCTGTTCATGTCCAACACCACCGACGTCGAGCTCGCCGCCATCGGTGAGTCCCCACGCCCCACGCACCGGACCCGTGGAAAACCTCATTCTAAATCTAGTTACGAATAATTTATTATTGCATTTGGTCATTGAGTATCATGATAGTTTAATACGAAAACAAATTAAGGTAATATATGCAGGGCTTAAATTCGTTCGTTTTATAGTGGGTCACGTAACAGTTTTCACCGAGCGCACATGCCGTCACTCTATAATGTGCGTGTGTTGAATGTGCCTGTATGGTTGGATACTCACAGACGCGGACAAGGCGATCGGCATCGAGATCAAGCACGACGACAAGCTGACGGGCGAGGACGGCGTGTACGTGCAGGCCGCGCTGCTCTATACGCACAGGAGTGGCGAGAGGCGTCTGCGGGTACTGAACCTGGCGCTCAACGTGGCGCAGCAGCTGGCCGACGTGTACCGCCACATGGAGCTCGACACCACCATCAACTTCCTCACCAAACAAGGTATCGCACCACTACCGTGCACTTCACCCTCCCCCCTCCCCCCGACGTGTACCGCCACATGAAGCTCGACACCACCGTCAACTTCCTCACCAAGCAAGGTACGGCGTGCGCGAAGCGCTGTCGGTGCTCGCTGCACATTAGATAGGACGTGGGACACTGTAGACATAGCGCGTGCGTCACGTTGCAGCGGTGTGGGCGCTGCGCGAGGCGGCGCCGCGCGGGGTGCGCGAGGCGCTGTCGGTGCTCGCTGCACAGTAGATAGGACGTGGGACACTGTAGACATAGCGCGTGCGTCACGTTGCAGCGGTGTGGGCGCTGCGCGAGGCGGCGCCGCGCGGGGTGCGCGAGGCGCTGTCGGTGCTCGCTGCACAGTAGATAGGACGTGGGACACTGTAGACATAGCGCGTGCGTCACGTTGCAGCGGTGTGGGCGCTGCGCGAGGCGGCGCCGCGCGGGGAGCGCGAGGCGCTGTCGGTGCTCGCTGCACATTAGATAGGACGTGGGACACTGTAGACATAGCGCGTGCGTCACGTTGCAGCGGTGTGGGCGCTGCGCGAGGCGGCGCCGCGCGGGGTGCGCGAGGCGCTGTCGGTGCTCGCTGCACAGTAGATAGGACGTGGGACACTGTAGACATAGCGCGTGCGTCACGTTGCAGCGGTGTGGGCGCTGCGCGAGGCGCTGTCGGTGCTCGCTGCACAGTAGATAGGACGTGGGACACTGTAGACATAGCGCGTGCGTCACGTTGCAGCGGTGTGGGCGCTGCGCGAGGCGGCGCCGCGCGGGGTGCGCGAGGCGCTGTCGGTGCTCGCTGCACAGTAGATAGGACGTGGGACACTGTAGACATAGCGCGTGCGTCACGTTGCAGCGGTGTGGGCGCTGCGCGAGGCGCTGTCGGTGCTCGCTGCACAGTAGATAGGACGTGGGACACTGTAGACATAGCGCGTGCGTCACGTTGCAGCGGTGTGGGCGCTGCGCGAGGCGCTGTCGGTGCTCGCTGCACAGTAGATAGGACGTGGGACACTGTAGACATAGCGCGTGCGTCACGTTGCAGCGGTGTGGGCGCTGCGCGAGGCGCTGTCGGTGCTCGCTGCACAGTAGATAGGACGTGGGACACTGTAGACATAGCGCGTGCGTCACGTTGCAGCGGTGTGGGCGCTGCGCGAGGCGCTGTCGGTGCTCGCTGCACATTAGATAGGACGTGGGACACTGTAGACATAGCGCGTGCGTCACGTTGCAGCGGTGTGGGCGCTGCGCGAGGCGGCGCCGCGCGGGGTGCGCGAGGCGCTGTCGGTGCTCGCTGCACAGTAGATAGGACGTGGGACACTGTAGACATAGCGCGTGCGTCACGTTGCAGCGGTGTGGGCGCTGCGCGAGGCGCTGTCGGTGCTCGCTGCACAGTAGATAGGACGTGGGACACTGTAGACATAGCGCGTGCGTCACGTTGCAGCGGTGTGGGCGCTGCGCGAGGCGGCGCCGCGCGGGGTGCGCGAGGCGCTGTCGGTGCTCGCTGCACAGTAGATAGGACGTGGGACACTGTAGACATAGCGCGTGCGTCACGTTGCAGCGGTGTGGGCGCTGCGCGAGGCGGCGCCGCGCGGGGTGCGCGAGGCGCTGTCGGTGCTCGCTGCACAGTAGATAGGACGTGGGACACTGTAGACATAGCGCGTGCGTCACGTTGCAGCGGTGTGGGCGCTGCGCGAGGCGGCGCCGCGCGGGGTGCGCGAGGCGCTGTCGGTGCTCGCTGCACAGTAGATAGGACGTGGGACACTAGACATAGCGCGTGCGTCACGTTGCAGCGGTGTGGGCGCTGCGCGAGGCGGCGCCGCGCGGGGTGCGCGAGGCGCTGTCGGTGCTCGCTGCACAGTAGATAGGACGTGGGACACTGTAGACATAGCGCGTGCGTCACGTTGCAGCGGTGTGGGCGCTGCGCGAGGCGGCGCCGCGCGGGGTGCGCGAGGCGCTGTCGGTGCTCGCTGCACAGTAGATAGGACGTGGGACACTGTAGACATAGCGCGTGCGTCACGTTGCAGCGGTGTGGGCGCTGCGCGAGGCGGCGCCGCGCGGGGTGCGCGAGGCGCTGTCGGTGCTCGCTGCACAGTAGATAGGACGTGGGACACTGTAGACATAGCGCGTGCGTCACGTTGCAGCGGTGTGGGCGCTGCGCGAGGCGGCGCCGCGCGGGGTGCGCGAGGCGCTGTCGGTGCTCGCTGCACAGTAGATAGGACGTGGGACACTGTAGACATAGCGCGTGCGTCACGTTGCAGCGGTGTGGGCGCTGCGCGAGGCGGCGCCGCGCGGGGTGCGCGAGGCGCTGTCGGTGCTCGCTGCACAGTAGATAGGACGTGGGACACTGTAGACATAGCGCGTGCGTCACGTTGCAGCGGTGTGGGCGCTGCGCGAGGCGGCGCCGCGCGGGGTGCGCGAGGCGCTGTCGGTGCTCGCTGCACAGTAGATAGGACGTGGGACACTGTAGACATAGCGCGTGCGTCACGTTGCAGCGGTGTGGGCGCTGCGCGAGGCGGCGCCGCGCGGGGTGCGCGAGGCGCTGTCGGTGCTCGCTGCACAGTAGATAGGACGTGGGACACTGTAGACATAGCGCGTGCGTCACGTTGCAGCGGTGTGGGCGCTGCGCGAGGCGGCGCCGCGCGGGGTGCGCGAGGCGCTGTCGGTGCTCGCTGCACAGTAGATAGGACGTGGGACACTGTAGACATAGCGCGTGCGTCACGTTGCAGCGGTGTGGGCGCTGCGCGAGGCGCTGTCGGTGCTCGCTGCACAGTAGATAGGACGTGGGACACTGTAGACATAGCGCGTGCGTCACGTTGCAGCGGTGTGGGCGCTGCGCGAGGCGGCGCCGCGCGGGGTGCGCGAGGCGCTGTCGGTGCTCGCTGCACAGTAGATAGGACGTGGGACACTGTAGACATAGCGCGTGCGTCACGTTGCAGCGGTGTGGGCGCTGCGCGAGGCGGCGCCGCGCGGGGTGCGCGAGGCGCTGTCGGTGCTCGCTGCACAGTAGATAGGACGTGGGACACTGTAGACATAGCGCGTGCGTCACGTTGCAGCGGTGTGGGCGCTGCGCGAGGCGCTGTCGGTGCTCGCTGCACAGTAGATAGGACGTGGGACACTGTAGACATAGCGCGTGCGTCACGTTGCAGCGGTGTGGGCGCTGCGCGAGGCGGCGCCGCGCGGGGTGCGCGAGGCGCTGTCGGTGCTCGCTGCACATTAGATAGGACGTGGGACACTGTAGACATAGCGCGTGCGTCACGTTGCAGCGGTGTGGGCGCTGCGCGAGGCGGCGCCGCGCGGGGTGCGCGAGGCGCTGTCGGTGCTCGCTGCACAGTAGATAGGACGTGGGACACTGTAGACATAGCGCGTGCGTCACGTTGCAGCGGTGTGGGCGCTGCGCGAGGCGGCGCCGCGCGGGGAGCGCGAGGCGCTGTCGGTGCTCGCTGCACAGTAGATAGGACGTGGGACACTGTAGACATAGCGCGTGCGTCACGTTGCAGCGGTGTGGGCGCTGCGCGAGGCGGCGCCGCGCGGGGTGCGCGAGGCGCTGTCGGTGCTCGCTGCACAGTAGATAGGACGTGGGACACTGTAGACATAGCGCGTGCGTCACGTTGCAGCGGTGTGGGCGCTGCGCGAGGCGCTGTCGGTGCTCGCTGCACATTAGATAGGACGTGGGACACTGTAGACATAGCGCGTGCGTCACGTTGCAGCGGTGTGGGCGCTGCGCGAGGCGGCGCCGCGCGGGGTGCGCGAGGCGCTGTCGGTGCTCGCTGCACAGTAGATAGGACGTGGGACACTGTAGACATAGCGCGTGCGTCACGTTGCAGCGGTGTGGGCGCTGCGCGAGGCGGCGCCGCGCGGGGTGCGCGAGGCGCTGTCGGTGCTCGCTGCACAGTAGATAGGACGTGGGACACTGTAGACATAGCGCGTGCGTCACGTTGCAGCGGTGTGGGCGCTGCGCGAGGCGGCGCCGCGCGGGGTGCGCGAGGCGCTGTCGGTGCTCGCTGCACAGTAGATAGGACGTGGGACACTGTAGACATAGCGCGTGCGTCACGTTGCAGCGGTGTGGGCGCTGCGCGAGGCGCTGTCGGTGCTCGCTGCACATTAGATAGGACGTGGGACACTGTAGACATAGCGCGTGCGTCACGTTGCAGCGGTGTGGGCGCTGCGCGAGGCGGCGCCGCGCGGGGTGCGCGAGGCGCTGTCGGTGCTCGCTGCACAGTAGATAGGACGTGGGACACTGTAGACATAGCGCGTGCGTCACGTTGCAGCGGTGTGGGCGCTGCGCGAGGCGCTGTCGGTGCTCGCTGCACATTAGATAGGACGTGGGACACTGTAGACATAGCGCGTGCGTCACGTTGCAGCGGTGTGGGCGCTGCGCGAGGCGGCGCCGCGCGGGGTGCGCGAGGCGCTGTCGGTGCTCGCTGCACAGTAGATAGGACGTGGGACACTGTAGACATAGCGCGTGCGTCACGTTGCAGCGGTGTGGGCGCTGCGCGAGGCGGCGCCGCGCGGGGTGCGCGAGGCGCTGTCGGTGCTCGCTGCACAGTAGATAGGACGTGGGACACTGTAGACATAGCGCGTGCGTCACGTTGCAGCGGTGTGGGCGCTGCGCGAGGCGGCGCCGCGCGGGGTGCGCGAGGCGCTGTCGGTGCTCGCTGCACAGTAGATAGGACGTGGGACACTGTAGACATAGCGCGTGCGTCACGTTGCAGCGGTGTGGGCGCTGCGCGAGGCGGCGCCGCGCGGGGTGCGCGAGGCGCTGTCGGTGCTCGCTGCACAGTAGATAGGACGTGGGACACTGTAGACATAGCGCGTGCGTCACGTTGCAGCGGTGTGGGCGCTGCGCGAGGCGCTGTCGGTGCTCGCTGCACATTAGATAGGACGTGGGACACTGTAGACATAGCGCGTGCGTCACGTTGCAGCGGTGTGGGCGCTGCGCGAGGCGGCGCCGCGCGGGGTGCGCGAGGCGCTGTCGGTGCTCGCTGCACAGTAGATAGGACGTGGGACACTGTAGACATAGCGCGTGCGTCACGTTGCAGCGGTGTGGGCGCTGCGCGAGGCGGCGCCGCGCGGGGTGCGCGAGGCGCTGTCGGTGCTCGCTGCACAGTAGATAGGACGTGGGACACTGTAGACATAGCGCGTGCGTCACGTTGCAGCGGTGTGGGCGCTGCGCGAGGCGCCTGTCGGTGCTCGCTGCACATTAGATAGGACGTGGGACACTGTAGACATAGCGCGTGCGTCACGTTGCAGCGGTGTGGGCGCTGCGCGAGGCGGCGCCGCGCGGGGTGCGCGAGGCGCTGTCGGTGCTCGCTGCACAGTAGATAGGACGTGGGACACTGTAGACATAGCGCGTGCGTCACGTTGCAGCGGTGTGGGCGCTGCGCGAGGCGGCGCCGCGCGGGGTGCGCGAGGCGCTGTCGGTGCTCGCTGCACAGTAGATAGGACGTGGGACACTGTAGACATAGCGCGTGCGTCACGTTGCAGCGGTGTGGGCGCTGCGCGAGGCGGCGCCGCGTGGGGTGCGCGAGGCGCTGTCGGTGCTCGCTGCACAGTAGATAGGACGTGGGACACTGTAGACATAGCGCGTGCGTCACGTTGCAGCGGTGTGGGCGCTGCGCGAGGCGGCGCCGCGCGGGGTGCGCGAGGCGCTGTCGGTGCTCGCTGCACAGTAGATAGGACGTGGGACACTGTAGACATAGCGCGTGCGTCACGTTGCAGCGGTGTGGGCGCTGCGCGAGGCGCTGTCGGTGCTCGCTGCACAGTAGATAGGACGTGGGACACTGTAGACATAGCGCGTGCGTCACGTTGCAGCGGTGTGGGCGCTGCGCGAGGCGGCGCCGCGCGGGGTGCGCGAGGCGCTGTCGGTGCTCGCTGCACAGTAGATAGGACGTGGGACACTGTAGACATAGCGCGTGCGTCACGTTGCAGCGGTGTGGGCGCTGCGCGAGGCGGCGCCGCGCGGGGTGCGCGCTGCGCGAGGCGGCGCCGCGCGGGGTGCGCGAGGCGCTGTCGGTGCTCGCTGCACAGTAGATAGGACGTGGGACACTGTAGACATAGCGCGTGCGTCACGTTGCAGCGGTGTGGGCGCTGCGCGAGGCGGCGCCGCGCGGGGTGCGCGAGGCGCTGTCGGTGCTCGCTGCACAGTAGATAGGACGTGGGACACTGTAGACATAGCGCGTGCGTCACGTTGCAGCGGTGTGGGCGCTGCGCGAGGCGCTGTCGGTGCTCGCTGCACATTAGATAGGACGTGGGACACTGTAGACATAGCGCGTGCGTCACGTTGCAGCGGTGTGGGCGCTGCGCGAGGCGGCGCCGCGCGGGGTGCGCGAGGCGCTGTCGGTGCTCGCTGCACAGTAGATAGGACGTGGGACACTGTAGACATAGCGCGTGCGTCACGTTGCAGCGGTGTGGGCGCTGCGCGAGGCGCTGTCGGTGCTCGCTGCACATTAGATAGGACGTGGGACACTGTAGACATAGCGCGTGCGTCACGTTGCAGCGGTGTGGGCGCTGCGCGAGGCGGCGCCGCGCGGGGTGCGCGAGGCGCTGTCGGTGCTCGCTGCACAGTAGATAGGACGTGGGACACTGTAGACATAGCGCGTGCGTCACGTTGCAGCGGTGTGGGCGCTGCGCGAGGCGGCGCCGCGCGGGGTGCGCGAGGCGCTGTCGGTGCTCGCTGCACAGTAGATAGGACGTGGGACACTGTAGACATAGCGCGTGCGTCACGTTGCAGCAGTGTGGGCGCTGCGCGAGGCGGCGCCGCGCGGGGTGCGCGAGGCGCTGTCGGTGCTCGCTGCACAGTAGATAGGACGTGGGACACTGTAGACATAGCGCGTGCGTCACGTTGCAGCGGTGTGGGCGCTGCGCGAGGCGCTGTCGGTGCTCGCTGCACATTAGATAGGACGTGGGACACTGTAGACATAGCGCGTGCGTCACGTTGCAGCGGTGTGGGCGCTGCGCGAGGCGGCGCCGCGCGGGGTGCGCGAGGCGCTGTCGGTGCTCGCTGCACAGTAGATAGGACGTGGGACACTGTAGACATAGCGCGTGCGTCACGTTGCAGCGGTGTGGGCGCTGCGCGAGGCGCTGTCGGTGCTCGCTGCACATTAGATAGGACGTGGGACACTGTAGACATAGCGCGTGCGTCACGTTGCAGCGGTGTGGGCGCTGCGCGAGGCGGCGCCGCGCAGGGTGCGCGAGGCGCTGTCGGTGCTCGCTGCACAGTAGATAGGACGTGGGACACTGTAGACATAGCGCGTGCGTCACGTTGCAGCGGTGTGGGCGCTGCGCGAGGCGCTGTCGGTGCTCGCTGCACATTAGATAGGACGTGGGACACTGTAGACATAGCGCGTGCGTCACGTTGCAGCGGTGTGGGCGCTGCGCGAGGCGGCGCCGCGCGGGGTGCGCGAGGCGCTGTCGGTGCTCGCTGCACATTAGATAGGACGTGGGACACTGTAGACATAGCGCGTGCGTCACGTTGCAGCGGTGTGGGCGCTGCGCGAGGCGGCGCCGCGCGGGGTGCGCGAGGCGCTGTCGGTGCTCGCTGCACAGTAGATAGGACGTGGGACACTGTAGACATAGCGCGTGCGTCACGTTGCAGCGGTGTGGGCGCTGCGCGAGGCGCTGTCGGTGCTCGCTGCACATTAGATAGGACGTGGGACACTGTAGACATAGCGCGTGCGTCACGTTGCAGCGGTGTGGGCGCTGCGCGAGGCGGCGCCGCGCGGGGTGCGCGAGGCGCTGTCGGTGCTCGCTGCACAGTAGATAGGACGTGGGACACTGTAGACATAGCGCGTGCGTCACGTTGCAGCGGTGTGGGCGCTGCGCGAGGCGCTGTCGGTGCTCGCTGCACATTAGATAGGACGTGGGACACTGTAGACATAGCGCGTGCGTCACGTTGCAGCGGTGTGGGCGCTGCGCGAGGCGGCGCCGCGCGGGGTGCGCGAGGCGCTGTCGGTGCTCGCTGCACAGTAGATAGGACGTGGGACACTGTAGACATAGCGCGTGCGTCACGTTGCAGCGGTGTGGGCGCTGCGCGAGGCGGCGCCGCGCGGGGTGCGCGAGGCGCTGTCGGTGCTCGCTGCACAGTAGATAGGACGTGGGACACTGTAGACATAGCGCGTGCGTCACGTTGCAGCGGTGTGGGCGCTGCGCGAGGCGCTGTCGGTGCTCGCTGCACATTAGATAGGACGTGGGACACTGTAGACATAGCGCGTGCGTCACGTTGCAGCGGTGTGGGCGCTGCGCGAGGCGGCGCCGCGCGGGGTGCGCGAGGCGCTGTCGGTGCTCGCTGCACAGTAGATAGGACGTGGGACACTGTAGACATAGCGCGTGCGTCACGTTGCAGCGGTGTGGGCGCTGCGCGAGGCGCTGTCGGTGCTCGCTGCACATTAGATAGGACGTGGGACACTGTAGACATAGCGCGTGCGTCACGTTGCAGCGGTGTGGGCGCTGCGCGAGGCGGCGCCGCGCGGGGTGCGCGAGGCGCTGTCGGTGCTCGCTGCACAGTAGATAGGACGTGGGACACTGTAGACATAGCGCGTGCGTCACGTTGCAGCGGTGTGGGCGCTGCGCGAGGCGCTGTCGGTGCTCGCTGCACATTAGATAGGACGTGGGACACTGTAGACATAGCGCGTGCGTCACGTTGCAGCGGTGTGGGCGCTGCGCGAGGCGGCGCCGCGCGGGGTGCGCGAGGCGCTGTCGGTGCTCGCTGCACAGTAGATAGGACGTGGGACACTGTAGACATAGCGCGTGCGTCACGTTGCAGCGGTGTGGGCGCTGCGCGAGGCGCTGTCGGTGCTCGCTGCACAGTAGATAGGACGTGGGACACTGTAGACATAGCGCGTGCGTCACGTTGCAGCGGTGTGGGCGCTGCGCGAGGCGCTGTCGGTGCTCGCTGCACATTAGATAGGACGTGGGACACTGTAGACATAGCGCATGCGTCACGTTGCAGCGGTGTGGGCGCTGCGCGAGGCGGCGCCGCGCGGGGTGCGCGAGGCGCTGTCGGTGCTCGCTGCACAGTAGATAGGACGTGGGACACTGTAGACATAGCGCGTGCGTCACGTTGCAGCGGTGTGGGCGCTGCGCGAGGCGGCGCCGCGCGGGGTGCGCGAGGCGCTGTCGGTGCTCGCTGCACAGTAGATAGGACGTGGGACACTGTAGACATAGCGCGTGCGTCACGTTGCAGCGGTGTGGGCGCTGCGCGAGGCGGCGCCGCGCGAGGCGGCGCCGCGCGGGGTGCGCGAGGCGCTGTCGGTGCTCGCTGCACAGTAGATAGGACGTGGGACACTGTAGACATAGCGCGTGCGTCACGTTGCAGCGGTGTGGGCGCTGCGCGAGGCGCTGTCGGTGCTCGCTGCACATTAGATAGGACGTGGGACACTGTAGACATAGCGCGTGCGTCACGTTGCAGCGGTGTGGGCGCTGCGCGAGGCGCTGTCGGTGCTCGCTGCACATTAGATAGGACGTGGGACACTGTAGACATAGCGCGTGCGTCACGTTGCAGCGGTGTGGGCGCTGCGCGAGGCGCTGTCGGTGCTCGCTGCACAGTAGATAGGACGTGGGACACTGTAGACATAGCGCGTGCGTCACGTTGCAGCGGTGTGGGCGCTGCGCGAGGCGGCGCCGCGCGGGGTGCGCGAGGCGCTGTCGGTGCTCGCTGCACAGTAGATAGGACGTGGGACACTGTAGACATAGCGCGTGCGTCACGTTGCAGCGGTGTGGGCGCTGCGCGAGGCGGCGCCGCGCGGGGTGCGCGAGGCGCTGTCGGTGCTCGCTGCACAGTAGATAGGACGTGGGACACTGTAGACATAGCGCGTGCGTCACGTTGCAGCGGTGTGGGCGCTGCGCGAGGCGGCGCCGCGCGGGGTGCGCGAGGCGCTGTCGGTGCTCGCTGCACATTAGATAGGACGTGGGACACTGTAGACATAGCGCGTGCGTCACGTTGCAGCGGTGTGGGCGCTGCGCGAGGCGCTGTCGGTGCTCGCTGCACATTAGATAGGACGTGGGACACTGTAGACATAGCGCGTGCGTCACGTTGCAGCGGTGTGGGCGCTGCGCGAGGCGCTGTCGGTGCTCGCTGCACAGTAGATAGGACGTGGGACACTGTAGACATAGCGCGTGCGTCACGTTGCAGCGGTGTGGGCGCTGCGCGAGGCGGCGCCGCGCGGGGTTCGCGAGGCGCTGTCGGTGCTCGCTGCACAGTAGATAGGACGTGGGACACTGTAGACATAGCGCGTGCGTCACGTTGCAGCGGTGTGGGCGCTGCGCGAGGCGGCGCCGCGCGGGGTGCGCGAGGCGCTGTCGGTGCTCGCTGCACAGTAGATAGGACGTGGGACACTGTAGACATAGCGCGTGCGTCACGTTGCAGCGGTGTGGGCGCTGCGCGAGGCGCTGTCGGTGCTCGCTGCACATTAGATAGGACGTGGGACACTGTAGACATAGCGCGTGCGTCACGTTGCAGCGGTGTGGGCGCTGCGCGAGGCGGCGCCGCGCGGGGTGCGCGAGGCGCTGTCGGTGCTCGCTGCACAGTAGATAGGACGTGGGACACTGTAGACATAGCGCGTGCGTCACGTTGCAGCGGTGTGGGCGCTGCGCGAGGCGCTGTCGGTGCTCGCTGCACATTAGATAGGACGTGGGACACTGTAGACATAGCGCGTGCGTCACGTTGCAGCGGTGTGGGTGCTGCGCGAGGCGGCGCCGCGCGGGGTGCGTGAGGCGCTGTCGGTGCTCGCTGCACAGTAGATAGGACGTGGGACACTGTAGACATAGCGCGTGCGTCACGTTGCAGCGGTGTGGGCGCTGCGCGAGGCGGCGCCGCGCGGGGTGCGCGAGGCGGCGCCGCGCGGGGTGCGCGAGGCGCTGTCGGTGCTCGCTGCACAGTAGATAGGACGTGGGACACTGTAGACATAGCGCGTGCGTCACGTTGCAGCGGTGTGGGCGCTGCGCGAGGCGCTGTCGGTGCTCGCTGCACATTAGATAGGACGTGGGACACTGTAGACATAGCGCGTGCGTCACGTTGCAGCGGTGTGGGCGCTGCGCGAGGCGGCGCCGCGCGGGGTGCGCGAGGCGCTGTCGGTGCTCGCTGCACAGTAGATAGGACGTGGGACACTGTAGACATAGCGCGTGCGTCACGTTGCAGCGGTGTGGGCGCTGCGCGAGGCGCTGTCGGTGCTCGCTGCACATTAGATAGGACGTGGGACACTGTAGACATAGCGCGTGCGTCACGTTGCAGCGGTGTGGGCGCTGCGCGAGGCGGCGCCGCGCGGGGTGCGCGAGGCGCTGTCGGTGCTCGCTGCACAGTAGATAGGACGTGGGACACTGTAGACATAGCGCGTGCGTCACGTTGCAGCGGTGTGGGCGCTGCGCGAGGCGCTGTCGGTGCTCGCTGCACATTAGATAGGACGTGGGACACTGTAGACATAGCGCGTGCGTCACGTTGCAGCGGTGTGGGCGCTGCGCGAGGCGGCGCCGCGCGGGGTGCGCGAGGCGCTGTCGGTGCTCGCTGCACAGTAGATAGGACGTGGGACACTGTAGACATAGCGCGTGCGTCACGTTGCAGCGGTGTGGGCGCTGCGCGAGGCGCTGTCGGTGCTCGCTGCACATTAGATAGGACGTGGGACACTGTAGACATAGCGCGTGCGTCACGTTGCAGCGGTGTGGGCGCTGCGCGAGGCGGCGCCGCGCAGGGTGCGCGAGGCGCTGTCGGTGCTCGCTGCACAGTAGATAGGACGTGGGACACTGTAGACATAGCGCGTGCGTCACGTTGCAGCGGTGTGGGCGCTGCGCGAGGCGCTGTCGGTGCTCGCTGCACATTAGATAGGACGTGGGACACTGTAGACATAGCGCGTGCGTCACGTTGCAGCGGTGTGGGCGCTGCGCGAGGCGGCGCCGCGCGGGGTGCGCGAGGCGCTGTCGGTGCTCGCTGCACATTAGATAGGACGTGGGACACTGTAGACATAGCGCGTGCGTCACGTTGCAGCGGTGTGGGCGCTGCGCGAGGCGGCGCCGCGCGGGGTGCGCGAGGCGCTGTCGGTGCTCGCTGCACAGTAGATAGGACGTGGGACACTGTAGACATAGCGCGTGCGTCACGTTGCAGCGGTGTGGGCGCTGCGCGAGGCGCTGTCGGTGCTCGCTGCACATTAGATAGGACGTGGGACACTGTAGACATAGCGCGTGCGTCACGTTGCAGCGGTGTGGGCGCTGCGCGAGGCGGCGCCGCGCGGGGTGCGCGAGGCGCTGTCGGTGCTCGCTGCACAGTAGATAGGACGTGGGACACTGTAGACATAGCGCGTGCGTCACGTTGCAGCGGTGTGGGCGCTGCGCGAGGCGCTGTCGGTGCTCGCTGCACATTAGATAGGACGTGGGACACTGTAGACATAGCGCGTGCGTCACGTTGCAGCGGTGTGGGCGCTGCGCGAGGCGGCGCCGCGCGGGGTGCGCGAGGCGCTGTCGGTGCTCGCTGCACAGTAGATAGGACGTGGGACACTGTAGACATAGCGCGTGCGTCACGTTGCAGCGGTGTGGGCGCTGCGCGAGGCGGCGCCGCGCGGGGTGCGCGAGGCGCTGTCGGTGCTCGCTGCACAGTAGATAGGACGTGGGACACTGTAGACATAGCGCGTGCGTCACGTTGCAGCGGTGTGGGCGCTGCGCGAGGCGCTGTCGGTGCTCGCTGCACATTAGATAGGACGTGGGACACTGTAGACATAGCGCGTGCGTCACGTTGCAGCGGTGTGGGCGCTGCGCGAGGCGGCGCCGCGCGGGGTGCGCGAGGCGCTGTCGGTGCTCGCTGCACAGTAGATAGGACGTGGGACACTGTAGACATAGCGCGTGCGTCACGTTGCAGCGGTGTGGGCGCTGCGCGAGGCGCTGTCGGTGCTCGCTGCACATTAGATAGGACGTGGGACACTGTAGACATAGCGCGTGCGTCACGTTGCAGCGGTGTGGGCGCTGCGCGAGGCGGCGCCGCGCGGGGTGCGCGAGGCGCTGTCGGTGCTCGCTGCACAGTAGATAGGACGTGGGACACTGTAGACATAGCGCGTGCGTCACGTTGCAGCGGTGTGGGCGCTGCGCGAGGCGCTGTCGGTGCTCGCTGCACATTAGATAGGACGTGGGACACTGTAGACATAGCGCGTGCGTCACGTTGCAGCGGTGTGGGCGCTGCGCGAGGCGGCGCCGCGCGGGGTGCGCGAGGCGCTGTCGGTGCTCGCTGCACAGTAGATAGGACGTGGGACACTGTAGACATAGCGCGTGCGTCACGTTGCAGCGGTGTGGGCGCTGCGCGAGGCGCTGTCGGTGCTCGCTGCACATTAGATAGGACGTGGGACACTGTAGACATAGCGCGTGCGTCACGTTGCAGCGGTGTGGGCGCTGCGCGAGGCGGCGCCGCGCGGGGTGCGCGAGGCGCTGTCGGTGCTCGCTGCACAGTAGATAGGACGTGGGACACTGTAGACATAGCGCGTGCGTCACGTTGCAGCGGTGTGGGCGCTGCGCGAGGCGGCGCCGCGCGGGGTGCGCGAGGCGCTGTCGGTGCTCGCTGCACAGTAGATAGGACGTGGGACACTGTAGACATAGCGCGTGCGTCACGTTGCAGCGGTGTGGGCGCTGCGCGAGGCGCTGTCGGTGCTCGCTGCACATTAGATAGGACGTGGGACACTGTAGACATAGCGCGTGCGTCACGTTGCAGCGGTGTGGGCGCTGCGCGAGGCGGCGCCGCGCGGGGTGCGCGAGGCGCTGTCGGTGCTCGCTGCACAGTAGATAGGACGTGGGACACTGTAGACATAGCGCGTGCGTCACGTTGCAGCGGTGTGGGCGCTGCGCGAGGCGCTGTCGGTGCTCGCTGCACATTAGATAGGACGTGGGACACTGTAGACATAGCGCGTGCGTCACGTTGCAGCGGTGTGGGCGCTGCGCGAGGCGGCGCCGCGCGGGGTGCGCGAGGCGCTGTCGGTGCTCGCTGCACAGTAGATAGGACGTGGGACACTGTAGACATAGCGCGTGCGTCACGTTGCAGCGGTGTGGGCGCTGCGCGAGGCGGCGCCGCGCGGGGTGCGCGAGGCGCTGTCGGTGCTCGCTGCACAGTAGATAGGACGTGGGACACTGTAGACATAGCGCGTGCGTCACGTTGCAGCGGTGTGGGCGCTGCGCGAGGCGGCGCCGCGCGGGGTGCGCGAGGCGCTGTCGGTGCTCGCTGCACAGTAGATAGGACGTGGGACACTGTAGACATAGCGCGTGCGTCACGTTGCAGCGGTGTGGGCGCTGCGCGAGGCGCTGTCGGTGCTCGCTGCACATTAGATAGGACGTGGGACACTGTAGACATAGCGCGTGCGTCACGTTGCAGCGGTGTGGGCGCTGCGCGAGGCGGCGCCGCGCGGGGTGCGCGAGGCGCTGTCGGTGCTCGCTGCACAGTAGATAGGACGTGGGACACTGTAGACATAGCGCGTGCGTCACGTTGCAGCGGTGTGGGCGCTGCGCGAGGCGGCGCCGCGCGGGGTGCGCGAGGCGCTGTCGGTGCTCGCTGCACAGTAGATAGGACGTGGGACACTGTAGACATAGCGCGTGCGTCACGTTGCAGCGGTGTGGGCGCTGCGCGAGGCGGCGCCGCGCGGGGTGCGCGAGGCGCTGTCGGTGCTCGCTGCACAGTAGATAGGACGTGGGACACTGTAGACATAGCGCGTGCGTCACGTTGCAGCGGTGTGGGCGCTGCGCGAGGCGCTGTCGGTGCTCGCTGCACATTAGATAGGACGTGGGACACTGTAGACATAGCGCGTGCGTCACGTTGCAGCGGTGTGGGCGCTGCGCGAGGCGGCGCCGCGCGGGGTGCGCGAGGCGCTGTCGGTGCTCGCTGCACAGTAGATAGGACGTGGGACACTGTAGACATAGCGCGTGCGTCACGTTGCAGCGGTGTGGGCGCTGCGCGAGGCGGCGCCGCGCGGGGTGCGCGAGGCGCTGTCGGTGCTCGCTGCACAGTAGATAGGACGTGGGACACTGTAGACATAGCGCGTGCGTCACGTTGCAGCGGTGTGGGCGCTGCGCGAGGCGCTGTCGGTGCTCGCTGCACAGTAGATAGGACGTGGGACACTGTAGACATAGCGCGTGCGTCACGTTGCAGCGGTGTGGGCGCTGCGCGAGGCGCTGTCGGTGCTCGCTGCACATTAGATAGGACGTGGGACACTGTAGACATAGCGCGTGCGTCACGTTGCAGCGGTGTGGGCGCTGCGCGAGGCGCTGTCGGTGCTCGCTGCACAGTAGATAGGACGTGGGACACTGTAGACATAGCGCGTGCGTCACGTTGCAGCGGTGTGGGCGCTGCGCGAGGCGCTGTCGGTGCTCGCTGCACATTAGATAGGACGTGGGACACTGTAGACATAGCGCATGCGTCACGTTGCAGCGGTGTGGGCGCTGCGCGAGGCGGCGCCGCGCGGGGTGCGCGAGGCGCTGTCGGTGCTCGCTGCACAGTAGATAGGACGTGGGACACTGTAGACATAGCGCGTGCGTCACGTTGCAGCGGTGTGGGCGCTGCGCGAGGCGGCGCCGCGCGGGGTGCGCGAGGCGCTGTCGGTGCTCGCTGCACAGTAGATAGGACGTGGGACACTGTAGACATAGCGCGTGCGTCACGTTGCAGCGGTGTGGGCGCTGCGCGAGGCGGCGCCGCGCGGGGTGCGCGAGGCGCTGTCGGTGCGCTGCGCGAGGTCGCTGGCCGCCTACCGCCGCCACTGCGCCTCGCCTTCCTCCGCCGGTCAGCTCGTGCTGCCTGAGCCCATGAAGCTGCTGCCGCTCTACACCAACTGCATACTCAGGTGGGTGATGACGTGCTGGAATGCGTTCTATTAGGGTGGCGTCGCACTAGCATCAGGGCTTACCTACTGTAGATAAACGTTATTTCATAACATTTCTCCAAGTATTTACTACATTATTTTGTACGATGCCGCGACGCAAGCGTTTGGAAATTTTGGTTATAAATTATTGTCATACCTAAATTCGTCCAGAGTTCTTACATTCATGGCCTTCGCGTATACTGGCGCCGTCCTGGAAGGTTGTCGAATTGTTAATTTGTATGCAATGCATACTGTAAAATCCATCCAACGGTAGGGTAATTCATAGGCTCGTACGCACTTAACGGACTGACTAGCCGAAAAGCCTGCTCTCGCCGCTGCCTCTGGTATAACCGACGTGGTGCGACCGAGACAGTACATGCAAGGCACGTTCCCGCCAGGTCGGACGCGGTGGCGGGCGGGCCGGACCTGACGTGCGACGACCGCTCGTGCGCCATGTACCGCGCGCTCACGGCCGACGTGTGCGCCTCCGTGGCCTACACCTACCCGCGCCTGCTGCCGCTCGCCAACCTGCACCTGGACCCGCACGAGCGGCCGCAGCCTCTGCGGGCCTCCGTCGACAAGATCAACGACCAGGGTGTCTACCTACTGGGTATGTAGCGACTCTTCATGATGAAACTTGACTTTTCACGTTGTTGTATTTAAGGCGAAATCGTTTAAATTTAGAAATATTACATAATTATAGATATCAATAGATTTCTTTATGTCTCGATGCATCTTTTCAAAAGCATTTGATTTTGTAATACATTAATTTATACAATACTAGCTAACCCGCGCAACTTCGTTTGCGTGATAAATGAAGATCCGCTCCACCTATTTTGTGCAAACTTCACATAAACCATCTACTAAATAGTCTGAACAAAGCCTAAACATTTGGTTTTGATAGGTGAGCCCGTTCTTGAGTTATAAAATTACAACGAAAAGTGGCATTGATTTTTATATATATAGACTAGGGGATCGGGCATATTTTACACTATCCGAATTTTTGAGAATTCGATCGTAGCGTCACTTGCCGGATTCAATTTTGAATATAATCCGTCCAGACAACCTCACAAACACACAAATCAAATATATGTAATTTAGGAATTTCTCAGGGTAGCATTTTAGGTCCATTTCATTTTTATAACAAGAATGTGATGAAACTGCATCTCAATTAATGTCTCTTTACTATGTGCCTGTGTGCTCTCATCGTCATATTCAGCTATACCCCTACTGTAGTACAATGCAAGTCCCTCCCTCAGAGAACGGCGTGCACATACTGGTGTGGGTGGGGTCGAACGCGCCCAGCGAGTTCGTGCGCGACGTGTTCGGCGCGGCGTCGCCGCAGCTCGTGGACCCGCAGGTGTGCGAGCTGCCCGCGCTCGACACGCGCGCCAGCGAGGCCGTGCGCCAGCTCGTGCACGACGTGCGCGTGCAGCGCCGCACCGCCATGCGCGTGAGTACTAACACGTACACTACGAGTAGTTGTCTCACACTCTCCACGGTCGCTCGCACGCATATACACGGGCGCCGCACACAGCATGTGACCGTCTCACTCTCTCTTTCACATATACATCAAACACTATCTGTTGGTGCCACGTTGATCTGCTATGCGGATGAGCTACACGTACACGCACACATTCTGCCTCATTTCCCTTTTTTACGTATACACCAAACACTACGTGTAGGTCCAGGGTGCAGCGCCGCTCTGCTATGTGGATGAATCACGCATATACACATGCTGTTTCACTCCATCCACATCTCCGTCTTTCTCCCACACATATACGCTATATAAGATGAGCGACTGCAGCGCCGATGTGCCCACACACACACACACACACACACACACACATGCTATCTTGCTCTCTCTTCCCATTCTATCTCTCTTTTTCACACCTGCAGCATACTTGATTATTATTCTCTTCATTTAGTCTCGTTTGTGTTTACTGCATATGTAGCATAATTTAATTTACATGATAAATTTTTAGCAGTCCCCTCAAATGCAATGGTCTCTCAATTACAATGCCCAAAACACTGTAGTCCCAACAATATTCAACACGTCATATCCATTAAGATGTACTTTGGTCGCCACTGTCACACATTAAGTGTCGTCAGCTATTACTTTTTTCATATAAAAGACGATTATTAACACTAAACCAAATGCACTACTGTGTAAGATCGTTAAAATTCATTAATTTTCTATTAAGGGGCGCGTCCGTTAAATGCACAAAAAGACATTTAGGACTTGGGATGGACGGTACTATTGGGTCAAAACCTTAAGTCAAAAGGCCCAGCTCGCAGGACACAGTGCGGTGCTGATACCTACGCTAACTTATGGAAGCGAGAGTTGGGTATGGCAGGAAACGCATTAAAGTAGATTAAACGCGGTCGAGATGCGCGCGCTACGCAAAATCTGCGGAGTAACGCTCGCTGATCGCGTTCGGAATGAAGATGTAAGAAAGAGAGTTGGTCTGGAAGAGAGTGTCGGTGTTACAGTAAGGAAGGGCATGCTACGGTGGTTCGGGCATGTGGATCGATTGGGAGATGATAGAATGACAAAACAGATATACAACGCGAAAGTGGATGGACGTAGGAGTCGGGGAAGGCCACGACACACCTACCACGACCAAATTAATCGTGAGTTAGTTTAAGGGGTGTCAAGAGCCGAAGGAACCGATACATGAAAAGAAAAAAGAAAGTTGAAGAAGCAAGTGAGGTGTATTGGACCGTGCCGTATGGCGCTCGGTTCTTTCTGCCTACCCCGCAAGAGATTTGACGTGAAGGTAGGAAGGTAGGTAGGTAGATACTTGCGAAAAATCCTCTGAAAATCATCGAAATTTACCTTAGTCAATTTGATTATTCCTGCTATTTCGATGATTTTTAACAATTTTGAGAAGTGTTTTTTTTCAAATGTAAATGATTATTTAGTAAAAAGCACACGGTGTTTTTTTTTTGTTGACGCGGTGAACGCATTTACGCGCCTTCATCCCAGCTGCGGGGGTGGCTGGGATGGTGTGTGGGACTCCCGGCTACCTACCCACTAAACCCCGCGGTGTTCCTCCTCACCCTTTAGCCGGGCCGAGGGATATTAAAAGATTATTCACGTCGACCCGGCTAGGGGCGCCCCGTGAATTCGGGGCTCTCCTCGGGGGAGCCAGATGGGCGGCTCCCCAAAGCTCACGCCTGCACCGCTCTCGAGCGCCCCTCTGTAATAGAGGAGACAGAGAGCGGCTGGCGCAGGCGTGCGCTAATGGGCACCCCCGGAACACGGGGAGGTGCCCACCGCCATGTGACCGTTGGTGGGCGGGGTCCCCCGACCTTACGCCCACGGTCAAGAAACAATCGGGGGCGCGCAGTGACTCCTCACCGCGGCGCCTCGTCAACTGGCGAGGTGACAGCGGCCCAGCACTGTTGCCGCCGGTCGCGCCGTTATTCACCTGTGGGTTGCTCGGTGGTGTGTGTAGGGCTTCCAATACGTAATTACGGAATAACGCAATTACGTAACTACGGACAGTTTAAAGAGCTTTTATAAATACGTAATTTAAGATGAAACCTCCGTAACTACGTAATTAGTGATATCATTAAATTCTGACTGTAAAGAGTGTAAAGACTCTGAAAAAAAGCGATGATGGACTAACAATACCCGTATCTTGAGTGTCAGTTACAGAGTTTTGTATAAAGATACCATAGAAAAAGTAAAGAAGTTGGTTAATTATTTAAAAAGCCCTTAAAGAGCGATATATTGCAGAATATTCTGCAAAAGAATTTGGTCTAATCTAGCGTATAAAACTGCCCCGTTTATTAAATTATATTAATAAAAGTTTTTTTTTTTTTTTTTTTTATACTACTTAGGTGGCAGACAAGCTTACGGCCCACCGGAAGGTTGGTAACCGTAGCCTATAGACGTTTGCAACACCAGAGGTGCTACACACGCGCTGCCGACGCGGGCGCAGGTTGTGACGACCCACAGTTGAAATTTTTCAAGCCGCCCATGAGGCCTTCAACTTGGCTTAACGACTGTCATTTTACTGACAACCGGGACCAACGGCTTATCGTGCCTTCCGAAGCACGGAAACGCTCGTAAATAAATGTCACAAAGTGGTCCACGTTGTGGTCACCCATCTATATCCGGCCATAGTAAATGTTGCTTACTGCAGTGATCGTTTACAGAACACTGAGTCCGCGGGGCCACGAGCGCTTCAATAATATTTAGTAATAGTAATATTAGTTCAATGATCGAAACTATCCTAAATCCTTCCTTCAGCTCAAATTGTGCCAAGTACCATTCAAATTGATTTAGTAGTTTCGGCGTGATACTTATTCGGGATACAGATAAACAGACATTTTTTTTTAAATTTCATTTTCAGCTTCAGTATCAAATCAAATCAAAATATATTTATTTCACTTAGGCATTATACAGATGCGCTTGTAAAACGTCCAGAATATAAAACAAAAACTCAACCACCAGTTCACAACGCGACCCACCTGAGAAGAACTGGTAAGAAACTTTTGAAAAGGCGGTAGGTGTAAATAAAGTTAACACATATCTTTGCATTGAATATTTTAATTAAAATAGAATTATTAAAGTTTAGTAAAGTTTTGCTGTACTATCTGTCTGTGTACATGATAATAAGTGTGTACACACATTGTAGCAGTACATGTGAGTTACTTACAGTTTAATAAGCAGCATTCGTCACACTACACTGAACTTATTATCACTATCACTGTTTGTTGCTGTCCTGAGTATCATGTCTCAGCTTGAGGAAGTACAGTCTGCGCAGAAGACCCTGAAGGAGAACTTTATCCGGAAGATGGATGAGCTCCAAGCCCAGTTACAAGGAAGTAGTGCAGCCAAAGACACTGTGGCTAAGGTTGCTGAAGAGTTCCGCACATTTCGGGAGCTAATAAATTTAATATCTTGGGCGTTCTTCGGAAACAGATTGCGGAATGTGCCAGGGCCACGGATGCAGTCGACAGTTGGCAGCGAAGGAAGGTCTTGGTGTTCAACGGTATCGCAGAAGTAGACCGGGAGAACTGTACAACCACTATTATGGAGTTACTGCAAACTAAGATGCTTTAAAGGATATTCCAGCAACATCTATTAAGACCTGCCATCGCCTGGGTGCCTCTAGTACCGGACATCATCGTCCCATCCTGGTGCGATTTTGTGATGTGAACATCAAGTCTACAGTCTGTAATGCAAAGTCTAGATTCAGAGGGTCTTCTATATCAGTTAGGGAGTTCCTAACTAAGACCCGGCAAACATTGTTTGTCAGGGCAAGGCTTCATTTTGGAATGCGCTGTTGTTGGACACAGGATGGTAATATCATGATTAAAGCGCCTGATGGACGTCGCCACAGGATAACCACTTCTGATGAACTATCCGCCATTCTCGATAAGCATCCGAAAGCGGGGTCAGACGTGAGTGCTCGGAAAACATAGTCTTGATCTTGAAGATTTTTCTCAATTGACCTTTTTGCATTACTTGCGATGATAGTGTTTATCTGGACATTGATTGTGCCTTTTTCAGTTCAACTTGATTTTGTTTATATGTTTTATTTTGTCCTGGGGTGCCTACTGATGTGTTATACATTCAAACTTCATTGATTCACTTTCTTCTTTGCAAATACCGACTTGTATCTATTGTTGTGTATCGCTTTCATTTTTCATTCGTATCAAAACCAAGCATGACATGTCAATGTCATAATTTTGACAATTAGACATTAGGGTTACAACACACTGGGGCGATGCGATGACATCTAGATTTATCTTTTTTTTTTTTAGACGGATTGTATACGGTCAGGTTATTAAAGTCTCCCCATAATTTTGACAATGTTTATAATCTTATTTAGTGGGCACCCACAACTGTTTATTTGTCTATGATGGTGTGTGTTTGCTGGTGGGTGGTGCAGAGATATTGAGAATAAGTTACTTCTACATAGCACAGGAATATTTTAATAGTGTTTTGTCTGTATTTATTTATTTAATATTTTATATTTATATTATATTTATTTTATTTGTTTACTATTATGAGTAGCTCATCTGATGAGAATTTGTCATATCATTCTGCATATTATGATGGAGATTCCGTAACTGAAAATGACAGTTTTGACTCTGTAATTGGTACACTAGGTGAACAACTGTGTACGCGTTTTGAATCTGAATTGGGCAGAACACTGAATATTTGCCATATAAATGCGGAAAGGGAACACCCAAAAAATCCGAAATATGTTTTTCCGAATTTCAATATTCCGATGTTCAAAATTCCGAAGATTATAATTCCTAAGAAACAAAGCTCCGAATATTCAAAAGGACGATATTCATTTATCCGAAAGTCATAAGTACGAATTTTTATTTTTCCTAATTTCATTAGTACGAATAATCAAAAGACCGAACTGTTATTTTCCCGAAAAACATTATTCAGAATTTCAAATATCCGAAAATTCACTATTTAAGTTTTTTTAATAAAGTACGGTCAAGTCTAACAACCGAAGATATTATTTACAAGTGAGTGGAAGGCAAACGACAAAACAAAAAAAACAACCACGATGGCTAAGGCCGGAGCTCCGCTCCGCTTCGCTTTCGCCTTGGCCTTCTAACCTAACCTATACGAGTCGAGGTGTTAACCATAATAAGTGAATGGTTAACACCCCGACTCGGATAGGTTAGGTTAGAAGGCTAAGGCGGGAGCGAAGCGGAGCGGAGCTCCCGCCTTAGCCTTCGTGGTTATTTTTTTTTGTTTTGTCGTTTGCCTTTACTCACTTGGAAATAATAGTTAGTCAGACTTGACTATACTTTATTAAAAAAACGGGTGGAATCGGGAACATAAATAATTGTCTTTAATGATAAGTTTCCGTAAAACAGGAACGGGTGGAAACAACATTCACCCTTCGTATTTATGATATTTCGGATTTTTGATAATCGGAGTTCGTATTTATAATTTGGCGGATTTTTAATGATTCGGAATTCAACGGTTCGGTTTCTTGAAATTCGGCATTCTGACAGTCGGAATTGAAAACATTCGTAATTTTAAAATTATGACTTTTAATAAAAAGGATTTATGAAACATCGGATTTTTGACTTTCGGGATTTCGAATCATTCGGACTTATAAAATTCGGAATTATGAAATTCGTGATTGTGACTTTCGGAATTAAGTTTTTCGTATTAATGTAGTGTACCCATGCGGAAAGCGTACCTTATCACTATAGTGACCTCTTAGAAACGTTTTCTGATTCCCAGGCACATGCAATTTTGGTTTCAGAGAGTTTCTTTAAAGATAATCATCTTTCTGCATACTATGCACTGCCAGGTTTTATTTTGATTCGAAATGATAGAGAGGGTAGGGAGAGGGGTGGGGTTGCAATTTATCTCCGTAGTGACTTTCCTCATAAAATTGTAGCATCATCTCCACCGCAGTACGCTGCTACTGCAGAATTTATTTTCCTTGAGGTGTGGGTTAAGGGGGTAAAGGTCCTTCTTGGAGTTGTTTATTGCCCCCCTACTGTTGACTACTTCACTGATTTGGAATCGGTTTTAGAATCCTTGGGGCCTGATTATGAGCATCACATCATCATGGGTGACCTTAACACAAATCTCCTCATTCCTAACTCTTCTCGAGCTATTAGGCTACGGCACATAGTTGAGTCGGCTTGTCTTCATATATTACCACTACAGGCCACACATCACAACGCGGATGTACCTGACACTTTGCTCGACCTAATTATTACCTCTTCTCCTTCTTTAGTTCACTCTCATAGACAGTTTCTCGCTCCTGCTTTCTCTCATCACGATCTCATTTACATGTCCTATACGCTCAAGCCGCCGAAATTAAAACCTAAAGTTCTGCACATGCGTTGTTTTGGGCAGGTTGACATCAATTCATTGCTGAAGGATGCTTCTGGGATTGATTGGGACCTACTGGTGGAGGCTAAAACTGTCGATGATAAGGTTCATGAGTTTTACCAAGTTATCATGGAAATTTACGATAAGCATGCACCCATTAAGAGGGTTAAGTTAAAACGTCCTCCAGCGCCATGGATTACGGATCAGGTCCGTTTAGCAATGAAGGGTAGAGATCTGGCATTTCGTAAATTTAGAATAACAGATCGGATGTCAACTGGGATCTATACAAAACTGCTCGGAATCGGTGCAATCAGGTGATACGTAACTCTAAACGCCGCCATATATTTGAAAGCATTGCCTCGTCTTCATCTGTAGATATATGGAGATTTTTGGGTACGCTGGGAATTGGTAGGACTAGGCAGTTGGATTTTCCTAAGACAATTGGGTTGGATGTCATTAATAAACATTTCTCCACTTCAAATGCCATGGCCGATCCAATTAAACTTCAAACGGTAGATTCTCTGGCTGTTCTGCCGGTTCCCAGTTATGCTCCTTTTAGATTTTCTCCGGTCTCGGAGGATGAGATTAAAAAGATAATTATTTCAATAAAATCCAAAGCAGTTGGCTGTGACAACATCAGTCGCCGCATGATTACCACCATCCTTGAACAGCTCCTTCCTGCTATTTCTCATATCATTAACTTTTCCCTCGTTTCTGGCCAATTTCCTAGTCTGTGGGGTAAAGCCTACGTACGTCCCTTACCCAAAATTTCAAACCCATCCCTGCCTAAACACTTTCGTCCAATATCCATACTTCCTTTTCTGTCTAAGGTGTTGGAGGCATGTGTGCAAAGCCAACTGTCTAAATTTATTTCCTGTAACGCTATATTGAGCCCTCTTCAATCTGGTTTTAGGCCAGGTCACAGCACCACTACTGCCCTTCTTAAGATAACTGGTGATATTAGGGAAGGTATGGAGAGGGGCATGGTTACAGGTCTGGTGTTAGTGGACTTCTCTAATGCTTTTAACAGTGTCAATCATGACATCTTATTGGCTGTTCTTGCTCACATTGGAATCTCATCTGACGAGTTGGAATGGTTCTCCTCTTACCTTCGGGACCGCCAGCAATCGGTTTCTGTTAATGACACTTCGTCATGCTGGTGTAACCTGAATGCTGGGGTCCCACAAGGCGGTATACTCTCTCCTCTTCTATTTTCTATATTTATTAATTTCCTTATTACTGATCTTCAGTGTGCGTATCATCTGTATGCTGATGACTTGCAGATGTATAGTCAAGCTAGGGTTGATAACATTGGTGAGGCTATGGACAGGATAAATAGAGATTTAGATTCTTTAGGGAGCTGGTGTGACAGGTTTGGCCTATCAGTTAATCCGGAGAAATGTCAATGCATTATAATAGGAAGCTCCCGGATGATGAGCAAGCTAGAGGGTGTAAGTCTGCCAAACTGTATATTCAGTGCTCAAACTATCCCCGTCACGACTACTGTTAAGAACCTGGGATTGTATCTTGACTCCACTCTTGATTGGCGTGCTCAGGTTAGTAATATCAGCCAGAAGGTTACTGGAACACTACGGGCATTTTACAGACTCAAAAACTTTCTTCCTGTTAGTACCAAGATAACGCTTGTGCAGATGATAATCTTTCCTATTATTGACTATGGTGATGTGTGCCTTTTTGGCCTGAATGCAGATCTGCTCAATAAGCTTGACCGACTTCTCAATAATTGCATTCGATTTGTTTTCAATCTCCGAAAATACGATCACGTCTCGGCTTATCGGGACGAGCTGGAATGGTTGCCCATACGTCGCCGGCGTAGTTTGCGTGCGGTGACTATGGTTTATTCAATACTACACTCTCCTCATGCTCCTACTTACTTGACTCCTTATTTTCAACTGCTATGTTCTAATCATAACAAAAACTTGCGTTCATCTAAAAACCTTCTTCTCCGTTGTCCCTCTCACTCCTCTGATTTTATACACTCTTCTTTCGTGGTTCAGTCCATTCTTTTCTGGAATGCTCTCCCTCTTGAAGTTAGGTTATTTATTTATTTATTTAATATTAAGAAAGCTTACAGACTAATAAAATAAATTGAGTATACAATTAATATTATCAGATCGCTAATAACAAGCTTCCACATATAGATTATACTTAATATCGATGTATGCTTGAATTTATAACAGTAACAACACAAAACCAAACAACAAAAAAACAATAATAACAGTAACACGAATCAAAGGAGACGCCACAATTCAATTACCTTAACACTGTCATATCCTTATCAATCACTCGGTAAAATCAAAGTAGGAGTCCGCCAATCGTCGTCTAATTGTCGCTACACTGGTGTTGAACAGGTCTATGTTAAATTGCCGCGGAAGCTCATTGAACCAAGGTTAGCCACTAGTAGGGAATCCTTCAAGGAGAAAGTACGGCTACTTTATAGTGTACCATAAAGGAAAGAATCTTGGTAGTTTCGCTACAATCTTCAGTACTGCTCTAAAACTGAAATATCATTAAGGTTCATTGTTACCAAATCTATTTTTCCCCCTTTATCTCATCTATGATATTTTTGGTTATATGTTTATTTATGTATGTATTTTTTTTATGTATGTATGTATGTATGTGTGTATATATATATTTATGTATGTAAAGGGTGTTTTTTTTAGAGGTATAGAACTTTGAAATGGAATAAAACGAAGGTGATTGTTTTTATTGATATGAAAATGACTTTATTCGAAAGAAAATCTTCTGGCATTATAGTTTAAATATGATTTCTGGCATATAACCGCCACGGCTGGCTCGGACGTAGTCTAATCTAGAGGTCCAATTTTCGATGACTTTGCCAACATTTGTGGCCGTATATCGGCAATAACGCGCCGAATGTTGTCCTCCAAGTGGTCAATCGTTTCGGGCTTATCGGCGTAGACGAGCGACTTCACATATCTCCACAGAAAATAGTCAAGTGGCGTAAAATCGCACGACTCTGGAGGCCAACCTACCGGTCCAAAACGTGAAACTATGCGGTAACCAAACGTTTCCTTCAATAAATCAATTGTGGCACGAGCTATGTGACATGTTGCGCCGTCTTGTTGCAACCACTACTCCTGCACATCATGGTTGTTCAATTGATGAACGAAAAAGTCAGTAATCATAGCTCTATAGCAGTCACGATTGACTGTAACGTTCTGGTCAGCATCGTTTCTAAAGAAGTACGGACAAATTATTCCACCAGCCCATAAAACACACCACACATTCAGTTTTTCTGGATGTAACGGTGTCTCAACATACACTTGAGGATTATCATCACCCCAAATATGGCAGTTTTGTTTATTGACGTATCCATTCAACCAAAAGTGAGTTGCACCGCTAAACAAAATTCGCTTATGAAAATCACGATACGTATTTCGGACAGAACCATGATTTTCAAAATAAATTTGCACAATTTGGAAGCATTGTTCAGGCGTCAATCTATTCATGTTGAAATGCCAAACCAAACTTAACATAAATCACTTTTCAGCTGACAAAAATACCGCCAGTTAAAACAGTTATGCCAACTTAAAGTTCTATACCTCTAAAAAAAACACCCGTTATTTATGTAGGTTTGTATGTATTTATATATGTATGTACAATTACTTTTGTACTTTAATATGACGATGACGGCTTGAATTATTAAACAGCTCTCGACATATCCCTGAGCACCTACCTAATGTTATCTCTGCATCACCCTCAGGTAGACTGGTAGATAATGCCTAAGGCATTAAGTCCGCCTTGTACTTAGTGCTAAAGTTTAAAATAAATAAATAAATAAACTTTTAAAGAATCTAAAACTATGCATTTTAACATTTTTTTTGAGAATCCAGCAGAGCAGGTCATTTCCAGGCTTCCTTATACAACAAATAATCATTAATTTCTTTAGTAGCCCTTGCAGTAGGTAAAGTATGTCGTTTGGAAAACGCCCTAGGTACAATTAAAATTTTCTAAATATCTTCCATGGACTATTTCTTCAAATAAGTTGGTAGATTATAGATATTTCTTTAGTTTTTGAAGAAAATAACGGCAGTTTTTATAAACTGTCAAAGCAGTTACGTAATTCCGTAATTACGTAATTAGGGCATAAAACTGCGTAACCAGTTCCGTAATTAAATAATCCGTAATTTTGGAAGCCCTATGTGTGTTGCTGCCGACCATGCCGTTATTCACGGCCGGCAGCCCGAACTGCATGATAGGGCGGGAGCATTTACCCAAACTCCCGCCCCACACGCAGTGCCTCTCCCATTTTGCCGCCATCGTCTCGCCAGCAAAGGTGGCGAAGCGACGGCGACCCAGCATTGCTGCTGCCGGCCGTGAATAACGGCACGGCCGGCAGCAACACACACCACCGAGCAACCCACAGGTGGGTTACTCCCGCCTCGGCCGGAATTAGCCAGAGTAGCACAACTCCCCCACAGAGGAAGGGGAGTGGTCGCTACTCCGTTGCCCAGGATGCACCACGAGGAGGATCCGACCCATTGGGGTCCTTAAGATGTTAGTAGGACCCCGCATCCCAAGCACACGGTGTTAATGTAGTCTCATCTATTAAGAATTTAAGGTTCCATTTTAGTGTCATTTAATGAAGTGGGTTCTTGAATATTTCCAAAATCCTAAGTGCATTTTTTACGGACGCGCCCCTTAATATTTAATGTCAAACAATAATCATTTGCGAACAGTACAATCTCAAGTTTATTCCTTACAAAGTAAGGTAAGTCATGTAAATAAAAAAGGAAAGGGACCAATTATTGACCCCTGTGGGACACCCATTACAGCTGGAGTTCCTGCAGATCGTTTACCGTTTACTTCAAACCTCTTAATTCTATTGTTTAAGTAAGAAGTTCAAGGTAAGAGCTCTATTTCTGATACTATAGTGGCAAAGGCGAAATTTTCAGAATTTCTTAGTGAACACAATCGAAAGCTTTGGATAGATCCGCAAAAAATACCTAAATAAATACTCTTTAGTAAAGCAACGCCTGCATCCACAGCTGAACAATCCTTTGTGATTGAGAACTTTCCTGTTTGTATTGTTTAAGAGAGAGAAGAAATACTTACAAGTGTAAAGAACTAACACAGAATCTCTCCTCCTGTCTCTTTTTCTCTCCGAGACCTGCTTTCCCAATTTTATTTGACACACATACACATATATGGCGACACGCTAAACACATGCATGTTGCTTCATTAAATTTGTTGCACGACACCGTTACGGAACGTCCTATCGGTTATCGGAAATATCCATTCTAAAATAATTTCCATTTCCTAAAATCGGTTTCCCGAACATTCATTTTTCAGAATGACTTGAAGTAAGCTTTCGCGAACTGGTGAAACTGATAAGACGCTCCAAAACCCACGATACCTACAGCCTAATAGCACAGTATAAAGAGAACTACCAGTAGCGTCTCGCCTTTGAAGTCGGCGAAAATGCCGACAACGTCTAGACAGTGATGCGTGTAGGGTTGTCACTAATATACAATATTGATAATTTATTTTTAAAAGATGTCAATGAAATGAAATTCTGGAATTTCTTTTAATTTATAATTAAGACTTAGTATTTTTGAGGCCAATAATGGCCTCTAAAATACTAAGTCTTAATTTGCCTTCTAAATTACTAAGTCAGTCACGATTAAGGAGCGGCTGAGTTCATAAATTTTAGCCGCTAGCCACCTTCTTTGTAAGCCAATTTAAATACATTTCAGCATCCTTATTATTTTTTAGCATCTAATTTTGCGACATGCATTCGAATAGTAAATTTCTAGAATATTGCAAAATGATATCAAAATAGATTTTATTTATTTATACTTAAGCTGGATGTTGGTAATACTAGAGGTGCTTAATTTTTAATTTATATTAAGACATTATAGGAAGCGGTTGTCGTGAACGCGGCAGCCCTAAAAATGTGTCCCGAACGGCTAACAAAATTTTGTTCGCCGTTCGTGACATTCCCTCCCGCGTCTCGTCCCTTGTTCCCCTCACGATTGACCTGTCTAGACGGCTTCGTCGGCCGACTGTATGATATGTCGCCTGTGCTAATAGTCATTGTCGGTACCTACTGCGAGCCGCTGTCGTCGATTCAAAACCTGCCAGTGCGCCTTCAGGGAAACGCACCGGTGGTGGTGATATCTGGCACTGGACATTTTGTCAATAACTACAGTTGTAATTGGGGTATGAGATGTACAATCTGTTTGATTTGGTTCAATAGCTTTGAAACAGGAAACGCAAGGAAGCTGCCTTACCTACAGTAAGCAATTTTGGAAGACTAAATTTTTGCGAATCGAATTTTATAGTAGGATAAGAATTGGTAAATGTTTGTCAAATGTAAGAATACGTTTTTCACTGATTACTTAGTCAGCAAACGTCGCAGTAGGCTGAGGTGCTATTTAACAACTTGTCAACTTCACTGTCCTCAACGACCGCTTTCGATTTTTATGCTGGACGCTCGTTTTGGTCGGCTTTACCACACTCGTCAGTCACGACCAGTGGCGCCACAGATCCAATCGATTGCCATGTCACTACTACTGATTGTGCCGAGCCCGCTGGTTTCACACACTGACGCCTGTGGCCTGTGCAGTTGACGCTCGTGCCGCAGTTCGGCGCGGACGAGGCGCGGTTCCGCGCGCTGCTGGCGGAGGACGCCGGGCCGCGCGGGCCCGCCTACACCGAGCACCTGATGAGCGTGCACAAGGCCGTGCTCGCCATGATGTATGTAGGACACGGCTCAGCCGGCGGGGGCGGGGGCGGGGGCTTGGGCGCATCGCACGGGGACTACTGGGGCTCTCGGCGGAAGTTTTGCAGGGTTTATGTGTGATCGCATGCTCTTTCAGGCCGAGGCCGCACTGGCGCGTGGCATCCGATGGAATCAGTTGCGCTACTGCGTGTTGGTGTGTGAAATGTCACAGTATTCTTAGGAACCCTCCCACTTGCGTTTCTTGAGCGTCGTTCCCCGCGCTGCGACAACGTGACGCCGCGTCCACGTCTGCACAACGTTGTTTTCGAACAAGTGCAGTAAACTACACGATACCGTCGCGTCGCCCCGCTTCCTCAGCTCGGAAATTCGGTAGCTGCTCAGCGTTGGTTCGACGATGGCGCACGAGCGACGCTCAAGAAACGCAAGTGTAGGAGGGAGGGGTGAATTGTTAGTAACGACTGGTACTATTCGATTCTTTATTGAATTGAATTGTGGGGAATTAGACCGATCTTGGCTATATGTAGGTCAGTGTAACTGGTCCCATCGAGTCGTGGTACAGGTTGAAATATATTTTCCAAGAAATTAAGGTTGTACGTCGCTATAACTGTCTCTAGTGCGGCCCCGGCCTTTTGTATTTCATTCGGTGGCTTGTCGCCTTGAACAAACATTGTGGGGTGAGCAAAGCCAGCGCGGTGTCTTTTGTAGCTGGAATTACTTATTATTAATCTTTACCTGAACCTTTACAACATATTAATTCCTATATGGCTGGTGGCGACGTCAATTTTGCGTTCTGAATATAAATTAAAAAAAAAAAATATGCCTAACATCGAGCTGGTTTTGCTTACAATCGGATTTTATGAAGGAAACCGGAATATTCTCAAGTTTTTGCACGAGTGTTCTTAACTATGTTGTTTGGGCATCATTATTTTACCTACATCATATAGATAGAGGGATGCACGAGGTGTCATTATACTGAACTGCGATCATTGCGACAGGGCTTATACGGCGGCATCATTTAACCTTCCAATCTAGTACTAACCATAACTGGAAGTACACTACGTTAATACAAAAGAAATATATTTTTAAACTTTTGAAAAGCTCATATTTAAATATTCCTAATGAACGATTGTCAAAATGCTGGATATATTTATTTATTTATTTATATAATTTAAAACAATCATTCATTACAACACTTTTATTGCTTTTAAAAACGTGAGGATTAGGTTTGAACTACATCTGAACGCACCACGTCAAATGTGAAAAGTGGCAAATGAAACATGTATGTATTTGAAAGTCAATGTACATCATCATTTTCCGTCTTATGACTGACAGCATGACATGGAATGGTGCTTCGCGGTGCGGTCACATGTAGCTCAACCCTAAAATTGTACATGTAGATTAAATACACGGAGAGTGTGCAGTAACAGTGGGATAGTTGTTGTTTAGTTTGAGAGTGTCAAGTAAGGGTGGTGTTCCTCCTCCCGCAGCTGACGGTGATGCGGCAGCACGACAAGCTGGAGACGGTGCTGCGCCACTTCCTGGTGGAGGACCGCGGCGTGGACGGAGCCGCCTCCTACGTGGACTTCCTGTGCCACGTGCACAAGGAGATCCGCGCCATGCTCTAGCGCCTGCTCGGCGCCGACTAGCCGCCGCACACTACACACCACACACTACTGCCGCACTGGGGCCGACTACCGACCACAGTCTGCTGGAACTTCTATGAGGAGGTGTATCATTTGTAGTTGGGTTAAGCGTTACATTCTTTAAAGTGCTTTTCGTAGCTTTGTTTTCTTTCTTTTCTTTTCTTCATAATTGTTAGCGAGAACAAAGGTGCCAAACGTGTATCAGTGATAAAGTACTTACATGTGACTAAATATGTGTTAAAGGTTTTGAACATCTATAGCTGAGGGTGAAACAGATCGTTGATGTAGCGATGAGTGGCGATAATCACCACCGGTGGCGACGCCTAAGAGGAGTGTTAGAAATGAAAATATCTCGGATCTGATGCTATCTGTTCCGGTCCGATTTAGAAATCATAAAATAATTTCGATCTTTCACATCTGCCAGGCGTCCCGTTCCCGACGCGACGGCTCGCGTGATTTTCTTTGATAAGGACACTCTGTCTAGATTCTTAGGGACAGTTTGACTGCACATGACATTATCGAATTCTCCGATAATGATCATTAGATTATGACGCATTTTAACGCATGTGACCTTTTAACCCAATTACATAATTATACGCTTACCCGTTGAAGTTCCGGTGAGACGATAGCCACTGGCAATAACGATATAGGTATCTGTTCCCATTTTTCCTCACCACCGTTATTTCCTTTCTTTACCTTTGTATCTTCCGTGTTACGTTTTTACTCTAGTGAGCCCACTTCGCCGCCCAGAGTTGTGTGCGATAGTGTTGTAGTCTTCCTGTGGACGTTCTTATCGTTACCTACTTAGTAACTACTATACCACTTCTAAAGCAGGTGGCAAAAATAATCAACAAATGTACAATTTGTATGTAACATTTGTTGCCTATTTATGTATGATTGGTTTTGAAGATAGTATGTGGATGTATGGCCAGGAGTGAACATGAGATGATCATTACACCGTCGGCTAGTCTTGTATACAATTTTATACCATTATCCTGCGGCTCCCGATTGTTATACTTCTACCCACAGAACCGCATTTATCTATCATTTTATCGACTTCCTCCAAGTACGATACTTATTAAAGTAAAGTAATTATTTTATTCCCCATTGTGTCTAGCGAGTAGGGTCTGAGAGATCAAAGTTTGCGTCCCATACACAGTAATCTATAGTTGTTTATCTAAAATGCAATCTGAAGTCAATTTAGTGAGTAAATAAACGTTTTTATTGTTATGTTTGGTCGAGACTGTTGTCTGTTATATTACTGTGTGCGGGCTCGGAAATGTAAGCCTTTTGAGAACAATAAGGATCATGTTCATAACTTCCATTTTTAAATTTTTGTATTAAAGTAGGTTAGTGAAGGGCGGAGATTTAGAATAGTTGTTAATATTAAATGTATCGACAACGTTATTAAATGAACTGCGTCTCCGAGAGTATTGTACAGCAATAATTACATTAAAGTTATCGATATAAATTAAATTGCATAAAATGTATGAAAAATAAGTATGGGTTTGTTTGTAATTGAATAGTACTATTATTTCTTACGATATTATAACTAGATATAAAATATTTTTATCTATATTCGATTATATTGTAAATGTAAATAAAATATTGCGTTATTTAATAAGTTTTTGTTCTTACTTTACCAACTAGACTGAAGTGCCTACATCTGTATAATCTACCCTTGGTACACTAAAACATTGACATTGTGAGAGTATGCACGCCCGAGTGTGTTACTGTGCGAGTATGCATAATCGACTACTGAGCATGACAATCCTGTTGGACCCCATAAAGTGGAACTTAGCAGTGGAACCAACAGTCCGGAAGGGAGTATGCACTAAGCGTGACATTGTGTGCATCTGGATTGAGGGCCCAAAAATTAAATCTTCGCAAAAGAAAATAAGATTTACAGGGACGTTAGTTCAAAGTTTCTTAAACTTAGGGCACTATGCCAAAAATTTCTTAAACACGAAGTAAAGCTTTTATGATGAAACAACTTGGGCCCTCAATCCAGATGCCTACATTAAGTGGCATAGTCTGATTCTCAGAAAGTACTACCTCTGGGCTGATAATTTTTATTTAAGGAGTTAGTTAAGAATTACTTAGAACTTTTAGAAAATTCCTAAATATGTAGAATACGATATTACAGAGTTATTGCGGTATATCTTGGGCCCTCAGTTCATTAATGTTTGTACTGAGGAATCATCAAAATATGGGTTTGTCTAAAGAGATACATACTTAAATACGACTGTAATATATTTTATCTACTCTGATACTATAATACAAAGATTTTAAAATTGAAATCAATACTATTATGACAAACATTACGCACAAGCCAAAAAAAAAGTTTTATTACGATACAGGTCTTGTATGGACACCTATATCATAATAAAACTTTTTAATCATTACGATACACCATAAACAATCTCCAGCTGAAAAAGAAGTTTGAACCTCTACTTTAAAAAAAAATTGTGTCTCCAGAGTAGCGAAAAATCCTAAATCTATGGTCTCCGCAGCCTAAAAAAAAAAAGAAACACGCATGCGCAATCGATGTTTGCGCCTCGGCGCCAACATTTTACATTTAAATTAAACAAAGTTTGGTTTTGTTTGTAAAATAAATTAGTTTTTGTGTAAAAACATGTCTTAAAGCGAGGACGGTGGTAATTGTACACCACCAGACATTCTGGAAACTGCGTCAAACATGACCATGAACCTGTTACCGACGAAATCAAGGAGCAACTATATATCACAACAAAATGAAATCAGGTATTATAGTATGAGAGTAGATAAAGTAGTGTATGACACTGTACATAACTTGGTCTTATAACACTCGTGTGATACTATAAAAAAACTCGCCTAAGTCTCGTTTTTTTAAAACACACTCGTGTTATAAGAACCCTTATTATGCAACAGTGTCATAAACTACTATTATAACACATTTGCTCGTAAAGAGTCTCTTATTTGACCCATTTCACTAACGTAATGTATCTCATTACGGCCAACGGCCAACCACGGTAAAGTAAAACGGACGATTGCGTCTTAAAACGAACGGTTCCTTTTTAAATCTTAGCAAAGAGTTTTTATGTCAGAAAAGTGGTGAACATTTTATGAATAAAATTAACTTTGGGAGATAAAATATAATAAAATAAACATGTAATTGTTTAATTTAATTAATTTTGTCAATAAATTACAACCATTTATGTGAAACCAATACAAACAATATTAATTTACTTTATTAATAAAACTGGCTGTTTTTGTGCCTTTGCCTCTTAAGAAATAAGAAAAAAAGAAAGCGTTGTGAACAAGTAAAATTCCGCGCGCTTTATTATCGCTATTTTTTGCTACGTTTTTTTGTTAGTTTATGAATGTCCCCGTTTTATTTATTTCCTTGTTTCCTCGCAAATATGTTATAAAACGTCGTATGACACACGTTCGCTTTGATAATTACAGCCTCTGCTTTCTTGTAGCCCTCGCCTGCGGCTCGGGCTAGCAATAACGCCTCGGCTGTAATTATCAACTTACCGAACTTGTATCATAATGTACTATTACTTAACCGCGTCTATAAATTCCTTAAAAAGAAATAATGACAAAAAAGTTAATAGTTAAAATTTAAATTGGTAATTGAATTTTCCTAAAATGTCTGAACTGAGGGCCCAATATTTTCAGCAGTATTGACTAGGATAAGGCTTCTACACTACCGCACATCAGGGTAAGTACTTTAAGAAATTTTTAATTAAAATTTAACAAAGCGTTTATTCTTCTAAATGTCATACTTTAAGAGAAATTTGACTTTTAATTTTTTGTAGGAAAATATTCTGTAGGGTGACCATAATTTCCATGTAAGTATACAAAAGTATTCGATGTGTTCTTGTAGTATTTTGTAAAGTCTGGGTGTTTCTATGTATAATATGTATGTATTAAAAAAAAGTATATTAGTATTAATATCCGTGGTCTGATACCCATAACAAAAGCAGGTTATTCCTAGCTTACTTTGGGATCAGATAGCGTTGTGTGTAATGTCCGTGAATATTTATTTATTTATTTACGGACGTCACGCGGTTTCACCCGCGTAGTTCCCGTTCCCGTGGGAACTACTACAATATTTTTTTTTCCATAAGAACCTTCTCCTGACAATACCTTACACAACAAAAAAAGAATTAGTGAAATCGGTCCACCCGTTCTGATTATTGATTACATAGAGAGTAATATTAATTTCTTTATTAGTTACTAGCTGACCCGCGCAACTTCGTTTGCGCCACATAAGAGAGAGTATTACCTGTTCCCGTCGCATTTACTCCCGTCGCTTTGCGTTTACTCCGGTAGCGTCTCGTCGTTAATATTCAATACTACGTGTGAGAGAGAGAGAGACAGAGAGAGAAAGGTTTCTCGTCGCGTGTATTCCCGTCGCATTATTTTTAAGAACAATTTCGTTTATGAAAGAAATATCCCGTGGCATTATTGTTAGAAAAAAATTGATTGCCATTAAAATGGTTATTGTGCACCAACCCAAATTATCAAAAGCAAAGATAGACACATGCTATCGCGCATTTTTTTTAGAATTTTTTCAAGAAAAACAATTTTGATTTTTTAAGCAAAATATTTACGCAGCACACGCAATGAAGCTCTCAAAAGGAATAACTTTTCCCCCGTTTTTGAATCATTTACTGTTACTGCTCCGCTCCTATTCGTTGTAGCGTGATGCTATATAGCCTATGACGCTCCACAATAACGTAGCTTTCTATTGGTGAAAGAATTTTTAAAATCGGTTCAGTAGATCCCGAGATTACCCCTTACAATTTAACAAACACACAAACTTTACTTCTTTATAATATTATATTAGCAATAACGCCTCGGCTGTAGTTATCAACTTACCGAACTTGTATCATAATGTACTATTACTTAACCGCGTCTATAAATTCCTTAAAAAGAAATAATGACAAAAAAGTAAATAGTTAAAATTTAAATTGGTAATTGAATTTTCCTAAAATGTCTGAACTGAGGGCCCAATATTTTCGGCAGTATTGACTAGGATACGGCTTCTACACTACCGCACATCAGGGTAAGTACTTTAAGAAAATTTTAATTAAAATCTAACAAAGCGTTTATTCTTCTAAATGTCATACTTTTATTTTTCAATTTTTTGTAGGAGAAAATACTGTAGGGTAGATATGATTTTGTTACTTTTTGAGACTAATCAGCATGTCCCCTAATACAAGGTTGTTATTGCTTGAACCGTCAAAAGCGATGTTTTGTGTGGTGCAATAATTATAATTAAATAATGCAGTTTGTAATAATTATTATCAGTTTGATGATTTGAGTTTGATATTGTCATTTATAGCACAGAGTGGAAACTTCATACACAAATGTTCGTTCGCGTTCACGTAATTTGAATGCTTAAATCAAGCTTCAATGATTCTGATGCAATAAACACATTGGTAAATGATGTAGTCAGAAAATTAAATGAAAAGTTGAAAGTGGTGTGGATATTTGTGGATCTCTCCTCTGCTTTTGATACAATTGATTACGAACTACTACTTGCCAAATTGGAGTACTATGGAGTCAGGGGTAGCGCAAAAGAACTGATAACTTCTTACTTGAGAAATAGGCGCATGTATGTAGAAATAAAAAATGTTGATGAAAATAAACACGAAGTTGCATATACCTCTAAAATCAGAGCTATAAATCGCGGTGTGCCTCAAGGGTCAATATTAGGTCCTATTTTATATATAATATACACGAATGATTTAATTGACTACATGAATAACTACCAGCCTGACGCGAAACTTGTTGTCTTTGCAGACGATACTAATATAATAGTAGGGGAAAACAATTTGGACAACTTAATAATTAAGGCTAATAATTATTTGGATAGATTATATGAATGGTTTATAGCTAATAATTTAATATTGAATTCTAGCAAAACAAACGTAATATTATTTAAAACTACTGCTCGAAATAATGAAAGCATAAATTTGGAAATGGATGGCACCAAAATTGAACCCGTGGATAATGCAAAATTTTTAGGTGTACACATAGATTCACAATTAAATTGGAAACATGAACTTGATGCCATAGACGCTTCAATATCATCAGCGTGTTTTGCACTTAGAAGTCTCAGAGACGAATTAAATATTAATCAACTCAAAACAGTTTACTACGCGCTTGTTGAATCTAGGATAAGGTACAGCATAATGCACTGGGGAAATAGCTATAATTATAACATTCAAAGAGCATTTATTTTGCAGAAGCGTGCTATTAGAACAATCATAAAAATTCCACAGTACGAATCATGCAGAGAGCACTTTATGCATTTAAATATATTAACCGTGCCCAGTTTGTACATACTGGTTCTATTGAGTGACTTCGCAAAATATATAAATGAATATGAGTCACAAAAAGAGCGCCAAGAAAGAGAGAATACGCGAAGAAAGGCTTTTAAAAATATCATAGTTCCTAGATTGGATATTGTAAAGCATTGTTCCAAGTATCAGGCAGTATTAACATTTAACAAGCTACCAAACCATTTAAAAATACTAGTTCACCAAAGAAATACATTTAAGAATAAACTAAGGGCCCTCTTATTGGAATCGTGCTTGTATTCTGTTTCAGACTTTATGACATTGAAATAAACTGCTGGTTGACTTCTACACTGGCAAATTTCTGACATTGTTAAATTAATTGTTATTTAAAATGTAATTATTTGTTTGTGCCTACTCTCTCAGAAAAATGTTTGATATTAATGTAATGCTTTTGTTTATTTTTTTGTGACATTGTTATATGCCTACTCGACATTATGATTTCTATTACCTACTTATTCTTTTTGTTTGTTGTTCGTTTTTGCATGTAGATTATGAATTTTACTGGATTAATGAAGTTAATGTGATTGTTTGTATAATGGACCTATAGATAGCATCAAAAATCAAACACAATGTATATTGTTAATGATTAAATAAATAAAATAATAATAAATAATGTGTGTGTGAGTATTCTAGGGTCACTAGCTTTTTTTTTTACCCGTTGAATGCCGCATGAAACCCGAGTTGCCAATCTCCCGCACAGTCGATTGCTTTGGCAACCAAGGCGGCCAACTTTTTTCGTTTGGTTCTCCTCGCACATTTTTCGATATCTATGGCTGTATGGTCGCGGGTCTAAGTCTTTCTGTATAAATTAATGTGTAGAATTGGTTATGGTACTGAATGAGATAGCTTGCCGAGTGAATGTAATGAAAAAAAAAGTCGAAATCACGATTTGATCGCTGTCATTATTTATTGTTTGTTTGGCGCCGTTCCTAGAAAGTATTAATACGATTAATTTTGAATATTTTCGTTTATTCTGTTTCAAATATTGTTGTTTTGCATTTAAAAGTATACTGTCATGTTGTTTAACAGCTGTGATAAATATTTTCAGTGTAATTCGAAGTTAAATTTGTAAAATTTGATAAAATAACACGCGAAGGTCACCATTATTTTTTGTTGTTGTTTTTGTTGTGCAGTGCTCGTATTTAACCGATATTTGTTGAGATTTTCTCAATAGAAACTATAATCTTTTGTCAAAATACCATTTAACATTTAACACATGAATAATTTATGTGAAAATCAATAATAAAAATGGAGAGGGTTTTTTTTTAATAATTTAAAATTACATAGCCTCGATATCCTCAAAATAAACAAAAAAATAAACAAATAAATAGGCAGTAATATTTTATTTTATTTTCGGAGATTTTATATCTACAGATTATTCTTTTTTTGGTGAAAGTGAATTGTTGATGTGTATATTTTGTAAATAAAATAATTTATGTTAGAAAACTGCTTTTTATTTTGAATTACATGGTAAAATCTGAGAGTACTCCTTCATTTTCCCCATCCTAATTTTCGGCCAAATATCATAAATCCATTACACATGGGGTGTTCTCGGATTTAGTGTAGTTATTTTTGTCAGTTATCCAGCATGATGAAACAGTAAGTATTTATGTAGTACGACTCCTGTAAAAGAAATAAGGATATATTGTGTGACGTCCGGCGTGCAGCCGCCGTTCCCGCCAAGGGCGTGGGCACCGCCTATGGATACGACGGCGTGACCACGCCACCGGCGGGATTGAGCGGTTACGTGAGGGAAAATTCTCATGGATGTTATGCCGGACTCCTACCGACTAAAAAACCTCACGTAACGCCCCACAGCCTATGGTTGTGAGCCCCGGGTAAGCCCTCGGAAGGAAGTCCCAGGACTCGCCAACAGACCTACAGCCGCCTCTGCAGCCTCGCCCAGGGGGTGGTTCGGGTGCTAACCCGCGTCTTTGAGGGGGTTTCGGGTGTGATCCCGCTTCTAAGGGGGGGACGTGCGTGAGTTCCTCACGTCATGCTGCCGTCATGGGCCTGCTTCTGTAAGGACGGGGAGCGACCCTCTCACCGTCCTCAGACCCCCGGTCATGGAGGCCGATAGTCCTCGGCGAAGACACGTCGGCGGCGCCCAGGCCGCCGACTGCGGAAATCGGGTGGGAGAGTTCTCTCCCGTACCCGCCCCGCCGCCTCTTTCACGAGCATGACCTGCTCGCAGAAAGAGGCGGCGCAGTCCCACTTACTCCCGCTGGAGAGCATGGCTCGCACCATGGTCTCGAGCGAGAGTGTCCACGTCCAGACCCACTACAACGACCTGGTGCTGTTGCGCCCATGCTGTGCACTCCACCAGCGTATGGAGCGCTGAGGGTCACTAGCTATGGAAACAAAATAATAAGGAACAGAACGTTATCTCATGTATGTAGGTACTTTTTTTTCAAACCTACCCTCGGAAGCATACTCGCGCTCAAACCAGAATACTTTTGAATAGGTAATAAAAAAAATACCAAATTGATTTTTTTGATTGACTGCCTCTGTGGCGCAGTCGGCAGTGATACCGCCTGCGGTGCTGGAGGTCGTGGGTTCGATTTCCACCGGAGACAAATCTTTGTGTGACCTATAAATGTTTGTCTCAAGAGCGCAGGTGGACACGTCCACGAATATAAATCAAAGTATCCAGTAAGTACCAGTTCAGAAGCTGGCCCGCTTAAGAAGAACTGGCAAGAAACTCGGCGGGCATTTCTTTTTATTCTCTATTTACAATAATTAAACTAAAAATCACAAACTATTGTTGCATGAATGCTGTAGAGCAAGCAGATCATTTCCAGGCTTCCTTGTCAAGCAAATAATCGTCAACTGTATAGTAGCCCTTGCAGTATAGTTTACTTTTTATACACTTTTTGAACTTAGTTAAGGGCATACTTTTTATTGCATTAAGAAGCCAGTTGTAAAAAACGAATACAGTTAGAGTATACAGGTAGGAAGAATTACTGACCGAGTGACTCAGTCTACATTGATGACCAGCAAGGCTATTTTTATGTCTGAAATTTATATTATTTATTAACGTAACGAAACTAGATATATTTTTATAAAGATTTTCAAAATAGGTATACCTATTGCGATGCTACAGTGAGAATATTATTAATATTTTTTTTATATTTATCATTCTCTTAGTTTAGAAGTTAAGGGGTCACACATTTTTCCACTTTGGAAGTGTCTCTTGCGCAAACTATTCACTTTAGAAAAAAATGATGTTAGGAACCTTAATAGCATTTTTCAAGACCGATCTATAGATACCCCATACGTATAGGTTTGATAAAAAATAAATTTGTTCGCGTAACATTTTAGAATATATTATTATATTATATAATCTGTGGTAACATTGCCCCAGAGATACCATGATACAGCGAACATGGATAAAGTACAATGCAAAAAATTCTTTATGATTTTATTATGTAGCTATTTCTATAATAAATCTATACTTCTATAGGTACTATAATATTAATATAATATAATAATATTATAAAGAAGTAAAGTTTGTGTGTTTGTTAAATTGTAAGGGGTAATCTCGGGATCTACTGAACCGATTTTAAAAATTCTTTCACCAATAGAAAGCTACGTTATTGTGGAGTGTCATAGGCTATATAGCATCACGCTACAACGAATAGGAGCGGAGCAGTAACAGTAAATGATTCAAAAACGGGGGAAAAGTTATTCCTTTTGAGAGCTTCATTGCGTGTGCTGCGTAAATATTTCGCTTAAAAAATCAAAATTGTTTTTCTTGAAAAAATTCTAAAAAAAATGCGCGATAGCATGTGTCTATCTTTGCTTTTGATAATTTGGGTTGGTGCACAATAACCATTTTAATGGCAATCAATTTTTTTCTAACAATAATGCCACGGGATATTTCTTTCATAAACGAAATTGTTCTTAAAAATAATGCGACGGGAATACACGCGACGAGAAACCTTTCTCTCTCTGTCTCTCTCTCTCTCTCACACGTAGTATTGAATATTAACGACGAGACGCTACCGGAGTAAACGCAAAGCGACGGGAGTAAATGCGACGGGAACAGGTAATACTCTCTCTTATGTGGCGCAAACGAAGTTGCGCGGGTCAGCTAGTAACTAATAAAGAAATTAATATTACTCTCTATGTAACCAATAATCAGAACGGGTGGACCGATTTCACTAATTCTTTTTTTGTTGTGTAAGGTATTGTCAGGAGAAGGTTCTTATGGAAAAAAAAATATTGTAGTAGTTCCCACGGGAACGGGAACTACGCGGGTGAAACCGCGTGACGTCCGTAAATAAATAAATAAATATTCACGGACATTACACACAACGCTATCTGATCCCAAAGTAAGCTAGGAATAACCTGCTTGTGTTATGGGTATCAGACCACGGATATTAATACTAATATACTTTTTTTTAATACATACATATTATACATAGAAACACCCAGACTTTACAAAATACTACAAGAACACATCGAATACTCTTGTATACTTACATGGAAATTATGGTCACCCTACAGAATATTTTCCTACAAAAAATTAAAAGTCAAATTTCTCTTAAAGTATGACATTTAGAAGAATAAACGCTTTGTTAAATTTTAATTAAAAATTTCTTAAAGTACTTACCCTGATGTGCGGTAGTGTAGAAGCCTTATCCTAGTCAATACTGCTGAAAATATTGGGCCCTCAGTTCAGACATTTTAGGAAAATTCAATTACCAATTTAAATTTTAACTATTAACTTTTTTGTCATTATTTCTTTTTAAGGAATTTATAGACGCGGTTAAGTAATAGTACATTATGATACAAGTTCGGTAAGTTGATAATTACAGCCGAGGCGTTATTGCTAGCCCGAGCCGCAGGCGAGGGCTACAAGAAAGCAGAGGCTGTAATTATCAAAGCGAACGTGTGTCATACGACGTTTTATAACATATTTGCGAGGAAACAAGGAAATAAATAAAACGGGGACATTCATAAACTAACAAAAAAACGTAGCAAAAAATAGCGATAATAAAGCGCGCGGAATTTTACTTGTTCACAACGCTTTCTTTTTTTCTTATTTCTTAAGAGGCAAAGGCACAAAAACAGCCAGTTTTATTAATAAAGTAAATTAATATTGTTTGTATTGGTTTCACATAAATGGTTGTAATTTATTGTCAAAATTAATTAAATTAAACAATTACATGTTTATTTTATTATATTTTATCTCCCAAAGTTAATTTTATTCATAAAATGTTCACCACTTTTCTGACATAAAAACTCTTTGCTAAGATTTAAAAAGGAACCGTTCGTTTTAAGACGCAATCGTCCGTTTTACTTTACATTACCGGACTAGGCCGTAATGAGATACATTACGTTCGTGAAATGGGTCAAATAAGAGACTCTTTACGAGCAAATGTGTTATAAAATATATTACAGTCGTATTTAAGTATCTCTTTAGACAAACTCATATTTTGATGATTCCTCAGTACAAACATTAATGAACTGAGGGCCCAAGATATACCGCAATAACTCGGTAATATCGTATTCTACATATTTGGGAATTTCTTAAAAGTTCTAAGAAATTCTTAACTAACTCCTTAAATAAAAATTATCAGCCCAGAGGTAGTACTTTCTGAGAATCAGACTATGCCACTTAATGCAGGCATCTGGATTGAGGGCCCAAGTTATTTCATCATAAAAGCTTTATTTCGTGTTTAAGAAATTTTTGGCATAGTGCCCTAAGTTTAAGAAACTTTTAACTAACGTCCCTGTAAATCTTATTTTGTTTTGCGAAGATTTAATTTTTGGGCCCTCAATCCAGATGCACACGTGACATTTTGCGAGTATGCACTACCCCCTTCTTACCCACCACACTTACATTCTACACACCGAGTGCGACATTGTGCGAGTATGCACTACTGAGTGTGACATTCTGCGAGTATTTGACATTGAGCGAGTATGCACTACTGAGTGTGACATTCTGCGAGTATTTGACATTGAGCGAGTATGCACTACTGAGTGTGACATTATGCGAGTATGCTAGTTTGACATTGAGCGAGTATGCACTACTGAGTGTGACATTATGCGAGTATGCACTACTGAGTGCGACATTATGCGAGTATGCCAGTTTGTCATTGAGCGAGTATGCCCCTCTTTTTCCGTAGTACGGTTGCACTACCGAGTGTGACATTGTGCGATTATGCTAGTTGCATTGAGGTGTATGCACTGCTGAGTGTGACATGATGCGAGTATGCTAGTTCAACATTGAGCGAGTTGGCACTACCGAGTGTGACATTGTGCGAATATGCACTACCTAGTGTGACATTATGCGAGCATGCTAGTTTGACATTGAACGAGTATACACTACCGAATGTGACATTGTGCGAATATGCACTACGGAGTGTGACATTATGCGAGTATGCTAGTTTGACATTGAATGAGTACCTATACACTACAGAGTGTGACATTGTGCGAGTTCGCTAGTTTGACATTGTGCGAGTATGCTAGTTGCATTGAGGAGCATGCACTACCGAGTGTGACATTATGCGAGTATGCTAGTTGCATTGAAGAGTCTAGTTTGACATTGAGCGAGTATACACTACCGATTGTGACATTGTGCGAGTATACTAGTTGCATTGAGGAGCATGCACTACCGAGTGTGACATTATGCGAGTATGCTAGTTGTATTGAAGAGTATGCACTACCGTGTGTGACATTGTGCGAGTATGCACTAATGATTGTGACATTGTGCGAGTATGCACTTCCGAGTGTTATTACGCCGGGAGAATAATCCCTTATCTGAACCTTGGGTAAGAAAGCGGTCTCTGACTCGAGTGCTTCATATGCAATCGAAAATCAAACAAATGAAATTTACGTAATTTTACTGGGTTTATTTAAAATTTCGTACATTAATAAATATAAAACAGTTACAAATAAATAATTATGCAAGTTGAACATAAGGTCCTGACGATGCTGTCTTCAACAGTAAGATATATGCAGGGTAGAAGCCTGGCGACTGAAAGACCTGTAACAACATAATACAATTTAATTACCACCGTGTGATTACTATTGGTGAGAGTTACCTGCGGCACGGCTCTGTGCGAGCTCGGGGCACAAATTAGAGATAGTACAGATGGAAAACTCATGTACTACCCGTTCGCTCTAACTTTGCCGCTGGCGTAGAGACGTATACCCGAATTGTTAATTAGACGAAGTAAATTGACAGTAGCTAATGTCACTTCTACATAGAAAATTTGCAACATTGTATGAAGAAGTGACATTAGTCGCTGTCAATTTACTTCGTCTAATTAAAAATTCGACTTTAGTATGGAGCCGAGCGGCAAAGTTAGAGCAAACGAGCAGTATGTACTTTTTTCTCACACCACCACACACTCGCGCACAAATCAATACAAATCAATATCGAAAATTCGGTTGAGACCGTCTGACCTCGTGTCTGTCAATGAGTTGACTGTGTGCGTAGCCTCGGCGAATTTAGTATGTAGGTTTCCATATTAGTACGAGAGCCCACGACCAAATTTTTTGTCTCATAGCAATACAGCCAAAACCGCATCAAATCGATAGATACGATTATCCTGAACTCGAAAATACCAATATCAGACATTTTCCGCGTAGCGTTTGTTCTGACCGAATTTTCAAAATTGTCAAAGAATTTTACCGAACTGCATCATAGCAATATGTCTGATTTGCAGACTGTAGTTGAATGATAGTACTGAGATACCGGAAACATATTTTTCAGACGTTAGTGGTGTAGCGCAAACCCAAAAACCACTTAAAAAAATTAAAAATGAGTCAAAAAAAATGTCTCATAGCAATACGTCTGAAAATCTTTTTTATTAGTAAATTTTGGTTATTTGATGCGAACAAAACAATTTTCAGACGGAAATGTGAACGCATTAAATTTTGAGACCGTTTTGAAAATGTCAACAAATTTTACCGATCGGTATCATAGCAATATGTCTGAAAATTGTTGGACATGATAAAATAAATTGTCCACATGTGCAAAAAAATTATATCAGACAAATTAAGTGTAGCACCTTCTCTATCAGACAACTTTTCGATACTCAGATATCAAATTCTAAGGTTTTCTTTTTAGTTTTAGGTTTTTTATTATCATGTATGTATCATTTTATTGTAATGTAGTATCAGATAATTATATTGTAAGATGAGCCACACTTTCGCATTGGGTGTACACACCTGTAATGATAGTGGTGGGAGAAGTGAATAAATAAATAAATAAATAAAAAAAAAAAATATATAAATCGTATTGAGGCATCTTGAATTCTCCGTTACAAACCAATGAATACGTTGCGACCCTGAATTTATTAGATGATAATTAACAAAGAATTTACCCGAAACCGTAACATTGAAGTTGAAGGACTGAAATAAATCGCACAAAAGGAAACTGGGATGAAGTTAAAAAAAACGGTTTATTCAAAGTTACAAAATATTCTCGTATTCAATCGCTGTCGGATTCGGAATCGTCGTCCAGGATGTGTCGGCCAGGCGACTCCGAAACGTTATTTTCGTTTTTGGGAGTATATGCTACACTTAAAGTGTCTGAAAACAGGTTTTTGGTAATCATGGCAGCAATACGAAAATTTTAAAAAAAAATTATCCGTATTGCTATGATACAGGTCGGCTAAATTTGTTGACATTTTCAAAAATGCGCTCAGGCTATGTGCTACGCGCAAAATGTCTGAAAACAAACTTTTTCGTAATACAATTATAAAATCTATGTACATTTTCACTATCAGACGTATTGCTATAATACCGACTGCCTTTTTTTTTGACACAGCAGAAATGGCCTCCCACGCAGTTGCTACACTTTCGACCGTTACTACACACCTAGTCGGGTTCAGAATCATACAATCTAACGATTTTATAGGGTTTTTGCCGTATTGCTATGAGACATGGTTTTGGTCGTGGGCTCTCGTACTATATGTACTATCTCTAATTTGTGCTCGGGGTCCGGTGCAGAGATTGAGTGATAGTCGTTAGCACATTTCGTTACGTTCATTATTTACAAAAAAAATAACGCATTACTGTAGTGTAAATAGGTCCCTTCATGTGCGTCAGTCGGAGAAGCAGTGGCAGTGTATGGCGCTGCTGTTGCTAAGTGCCCGTGATTCATAAATGTTGGTTCTCTGTAGCATGTTACGGAATTTAAATCAGTCAGTTTATTTGAAAATACCGAAAACTCTGATTTTTGGTATTTTTAAATAAAATGACAGCTTTATGATTTTTTGTATTTTCAAATAAACTGACAGCTTTGAATGTCATCCTTTAAATGTTACATTTTTACTTTGTATGCTACCGAGTAAAAATGTGACAAAAATATTTAAGTTGGTATTCATTAATTTTTACGAGAGTTTGATTGATCAGAAATTACCTTTAACCTTTGTTGTTCTGCGACGGAATCTAGGTGATAAGTTGGCCTGCACCGGACGCGCGCCGCTCCTGCAACTGCTGCAGCTGCTGCGCAGAACTACTGGAAACATTCTTCAGTGTCGCACAACACATTCATTTTTTCTGAAATTTCAATTATATCTTCATACTAACGGACGCCCGTGAGAAGCGCTCGTGGCCCCGCGGACTCAGTGTTCTGTAAACGATCACTGCAGTAAGCAACTTTCACTATGGCCGGTCCATGGATGGGTGACCATCCATGTGATCACTTTGTGATATTTATTTGAGCGTTTCCGTGCTTCGGAAGGCACGTTAAGCCGTTGGTCCCGGTTGCCAGTAAAATGGCAGTCGTTAAGCTAAGTTGAAGGCTTTATTTCAACAGCAGGTAGTCACAACCTGCGCCTGTCCATTTAAACACGGCAATACGGCCCACCACCTGTTACGTGGGACAAATTATACAAAGGTGAAATGTGGGCATATAATATGCCTCTGCCTACCCCTTCGGGGATAAAGGCGTGACCATATGTATGTATGTATGTACTAACGGACGCCGCCAGGCCGCCACACGCTTTCACCCGGGGTAACAGAAGTAGGCTATCAGATATATAAAGATCCCGGGGATAGTGTTACTTCCCAACAGTGAAAGACATTTTCAAGGGGATCGGGTACTTAGAACTCGGAATACCGATTTTTCATAGTTAAGGCAGGACAACGTCTCTTAGGTCAGCTAGTAATAGTATAGATATTCGCTACAGATACTTGCCTACCGAGGCACCCGTGCCCGGTAATTATCTGTGACAACTAGTAATCGAGGTGGCCGTGGCTCCTCTCCAGCCACTGGTCCATGACGGTCTGATCGCCCCGATTGAATTGCAATCGCTTTTATTATTTGATTTCTTCATTTCATTTACTGACTGCCTCTGTGGTGCAGTCGGTAGTGATACCGCCTGCGGCGCTGGAGGCCGTGGGTTCGATTCCCACCGGAGACAAATCTTTGTGTGACCCATAAATGTTTGTCTCAAGAGTCTGGATGTTTCTATGTATAATATGTATGTATTTAAAAAGTATATAAGTACCTATTAATATCCGTGGTCTTGATATCCATAAAACAGGTTATTCCTAGCTTACTTTGGGATCAGATAGCGTTGTGTGAAATGTCCGCGAATATTTATTTATTTAATTATTGTTGAGTTTCCCCACCCTGGTTGCTCAACTCGCACTTTGCAAGTCTCTATGATTTCCTGGTGGAGCTGGGTCCGCTTCCGCTGGGCCTCGATTTCTCGGAGCGCAGGCCTTTGGCTCCGCTCCAGCGCCTCCTTGCGCCATTAAAATAATGACGCAAAGGCCCTCGCTTTCAAGTCCCGGCTAGGAGACATGCCGCCTCAACGGACATCGTGCGTTATTCTCTAATCACCCTGACGGCCATCGCCTTCTGTGGGCTATGTAATCTAGCCACATTGCGGGCCTTCCGGGCATCCGTCCATATAGGGGCCCCGTATAGGGCCATACTCCGCAGGATCTCAAGGTACATTTTCCTGCAGGGAGCATTGGGTCCCCTTATGTTGTGTAACAGCCGCGAGAGTGCCGCTGTTAGCCCCCTCAGTTTAGGGACCAAACTTGTAAATGGTGTCCGAAATTCCATCGACTATTGAGTAAGAGCCCCAGATATTTCATCGAGGGCTCGATGCCGATGCTAACGTCTTCTAGTTGTATGCTGGATTCAGTAGGCGGCCCCTAACGAAGTCCGTGAAAGCACAGAGACTCGGATTTGTGAAGGGCGGCCTCCAGACTACCTACGTTGCGTGTCCGAACCATCAAACCATCCCTACAACTTACCACGCTGTTTCGCACTCGGTCCTTAAACTTTACTCTAGCTCGCCCCGTGCCCCCCCCTCCCCTCTGTATCCGCCACTGTCTGCTACTGTTTGCTACTGCTACCTTATTACTGCTACCCTAGGCTGGCCACAACATCTGCAGAAGAACCTATGGTAGATGATTTCGATTTCCCTTGACGAGTCGCTTGGCTTTTAGCCATAAACTCTTTGTAGCGTGGCCCTAGCTCTAAACCCACCGGCTTGGGATAGCTGACCTCGATGTAGGGCCCGCGGTAGGTGCACGGCAGGCAGTAGCGCGGGCGCCGCCGCCCGCAGCACGCCGCGCGCGCCGCCAGCGCCGCCAGCGCCGCCAGCTGCAGCACTAGCACGACGAGCCGCGCCAGCATCTTGTACACACTTACTTCACCTACTTCTGGAAACCAAATATTTACGTATCTGATTTGACATTACCTACTAAATGAAGATCGTCGACGAATTCGTATGCGGTTTTTATAAAACGTTAGCAAATTACAATAGAGTGATAATTAACAGAAAACAAGTCGTTTACAACAGTTCAGCCATCTTCAGTTTAGGTAGCTTCAGCGGAACTAAACGAAACTACTCTTACCCACTGCCCGGTGTACCTACCTTCTAGCTCCAGCTAATCCCTACACTTGCACGCGTTATGTACAGCGGTAAAAATGGCGAGCTACATGTAGAAAAAGAAATAAAAAATTCTACGTTGCCTCGTAATAACGCTGATACTTATCTATAGCATTTGACGTAAAAATGCAAATGAAAAGCACCGTGCAAAGCAAGTGGTAAAACGCAGGTTTCCTTTTTAGAATATGTCAAAAAACGTTATGATTCAGGAAGAGTGTTCACCTGCTTGGGGTAAATAACTTCAATGATAGGCCCCTTGTACTGACAGGGCAGGCAGGAGCTAGGACAAGCGCGGCGTCGGCTGCAACTCATCACGCTTGCCGCCCACCACACCAGCTGCAGGGCGAGGAGTACCCAATTCGACAGCATAGCGTGCACTTACTTCTATGATACAAGAACCAGCGTATTAGAGCTAATGGCATTTTTGTACGTCACGTATATTGTGTAGAAGATCAATAATGAAGGTGGTGAAGATGAACAATGAAGTTTAAAATGTCCCGGTGGTTACCGTGCTTAACATTTCGGGTCGATTCCTGTGTCGTAGCAAATATTTATGTGATCCGCAAGTATTTATTTTGGAAATCTGGGGGCTTTCGTTTTGTTAATTTAGTTGTCTTGACTCCATATGACAAGCTTCTATTCATTTGGATATGATATCTTACGAATTTTACTTTACTTTAAGTTAGTTGACTCGCTTTGATTGTTTTCACGGATCGATTTGATTGATTCGATATTGATAGGGAGTTTGTATGAATTTATAGTCTACTAGCTGTCCCGCGCAATTTCGTTTGCGCCACGAAGGAGAGAGTATTACCTGTTCCCGTCGCATTTACTAGCGTAGCGTCTCGTTAATATTCAATACTACGTGAGAGAGAGAAAAAGGTTTCTCGTCGCGTGTGTTCCCGATGCATTATTTTTAAGAACAATTTCGTTTATGAAAGAGGTATCCCGTGGCATTACTGTAGAAAAAAATTGATTGCCATTAAAATGGTTATTGTGCACCAACCCAAAGATAGACACATGCTATCGCGCAATTTTTTTAGAACTTTTTTAAGAGAAACAATTTTGTAGTACATATTTTTTACATAACTATAAATATTTACGGAGCACACGCAACGAAGCTCTCAAAAGGAATAACTTTTCCCCCGTTTTTGAAACATTTACTATTACTGCTCCGCTCCTATTCGTTGTAGCGTGATGCTTTATAGCCTACTAGCTGATGCGCGCGGCTTCGCCCGCGTGAAATTTGGTTCCCGTTCCCGCTTCCTGTGGGAACATTTTCCGGGATAAAAAGTAACCTATGTGTTATTCCGGACTATAATCTACCCCGGTTCCAAATTTCAGCCCGATCCGTTCAGCCCTTGGAGCGTGATTGAGTAACAAACATCCAAACATCCAAACATCTTCACAAACTTTCACATTTATAATATTAGTAGGATGACACTCCACAATAACGTAGCTTTCTATTGGTGAAAGAATCTTCAAAATTGGTTCAGTAGATCTTGAGATTACACCTTACAATTTAACAAATATACAAACACACAAACTTTACTTCTTTATAATATTAGTATAGAAGTATAGATGACAGATAACGTAAAGAGACAGAGACACGCACATTTGCAGTGACGTAGTCTTAAATTTAGTACCTGTTTAGTACTGGTGATAGGATTAATAACGACTCCCTTGAAATTGCACGTATAGCAGCTGATGCAGGGCTTCGGACGACTCCGCGACCGCGACGTGCAGCCCCTCACTTGGAGGAACGCTGACAGGAGGTGCAACAGCAGCGCGAGTAGCTTGAACAACATTGTGCGTGTTTCACTTCGTCTGGAAACACGAAATTATAAGTTGAAAACGGACGGAAGCGTTCGGATCGGAACCCTGCTAATTCGGTGTTCTGTAACGATCATAGCTTTAAGCATCTTATGCTGTGGCTGATCTTGAGATGGGTGACCACTTTGGGACATTTTCATTTTCGAGCGTGTCCGTGCTACGCAAAACACGTTAAACCGTCAATCCTGGTTGCCAGTAAAATGGCTCCATGGCTCTCGTTAAGTCGAAGGCCTCGTGCGATGAAAATTGCGGGTAGCATCAACATCTGCCTTTCCTTTTCAACACGGCAGTAGGCTCGTGGGACACCACCACTACTGAACCATGTAGGCTGGGCATAGCGTCTACGAGGCATTTATGTGGCCAACAACTTCAAAACCCAGCGGCGTTCTCGTTGACCGAAGAGATCACAGACACAAGAGATGAGAAGTAAAATAACATTCGATTTGGAATTAAACGTTAATACTTTGGCTACGTTCAGACCCGAAAATAGAACCAGAGACATTTTCTCGAAGATCGCATACATTACGACAAAATCTCTGCGGAGTTTTGCTTTATTCTAAAATAGGCGTTACTCCGTGTGGAATTCCTCATGGATGCTGTGACAGACTCCTACCGGCTAAAACCACCCGGTGCCCTACCATCAGCCGCCGGCCGGGAGACCCGGCTAAAACCCAAAGGATAACCCCATGATCACAAGAAAAAAAAATAGGCACCTACCGACGAATATATAACTTCAATGGAAGGTGCTGGGCGAGGAGGAGTGACAAGTCTTGGTGCGTGGGCTTCGCGCCGGTAGCAGCTCCGCACGAGGAGCGCGCACACTTGCAGGAACACCAGGTACAGCGTCATCCACATACCTCACTTCTTGTTTTTCCTGCCAGAACATTTTCACATTTCATCATTCATTAATTATGATTTTAGGTGCTATAGGTAGGTACATACCTAATTATCTTGCTCTAACCTATATTAATCTTTAGAGAAAAGAACAAGCTAGACAAATTGGCGCATGCGTGGTCTCTAAAAATACCAGCAGGTTTGTCCATTTTTCACAGTGTGAGCAGAACGGAAACAAGTATTTTAAAATATCTCACCCAAATTCGACGACAAATCCCTTAGTAAATCCAAATCGTCTATTGTGGCAGCCAGGTCTATAGCACGCCGGCGAGTAGCGCTCAAAGAACATGTCGGGGTCGGCCTTGGAGCAGGCGGCCACAGTCAGCACCAGACACAACAGCTGCAGCAGCACTAGTACGAGCTGGTAACTTCTCCGCATCATGCGATGGGTCGTTGCTTTAGACAAGACATATACAGCTAAGTGAAACAAGCTGGGCTACAAAGCTATTCGATTACTTCTAAACTAACCCTCCTCCCTAACCTAGGTAGGTACTTGTTTGATCTAAGCATATTAAAATGGCCCGAGTGAGTTCCTAAAACACATCTCAAACCACTCAATGGATTTGACTAAATATTGACCAACCGGTAGCTTTTGTTTGCCTAGTGAAGCTTCCTTAACTTTACCACTGAGTGTTCAAGGCTCCCGGCTATGTCACCTGCAGACTAAACGACGAGGATATAGCCTAGGAGCCCCAACCGGGCATAGGAGATAGCCTTCAGAGGGACCAAAAATGGAGTAAAGTAGTAACAACAACAAAGGATCAATCTAAATGTTAAGTAGGTACGTTGTTGTTAATAAGGATAACATACTTATTTTCTCCACAAACGGTTTTAAAAGCAAAGGTGAACGTACACCGGTCAACAATCAAGCTTTCGCGTGCGGCAGATCTTGGAGGAGCAAGGGGGCGGCGCCTTGCGACAGCAGCCGAGAGCCGGCGCCACTCGGTTCAGCAACACGAGCAGGAGCCACGCCAGCAGTGTGCTATACCACATCACTGGAAACGATAACTAACTTTATGTAACCAGAACCACTGCAGCAGTATCCTACCTAATTATATTTAGCTTCATACAAAAACGAATCGAACAAGTGACTACTTAATGACAGGTCCAGCAGACGTTGTTCAGCAAACCGTCCGGCAAACCTGTTAACTTCTAAACCCAAATAATTAACTTCTATTCTCTTCTTCCAGGCGGTGTAGAGAGCCTTTGGGATATTGGAGAGTATGGATTGCGTCTTTATTGTTTGATAAGATGTCCAAAGCTAGTTTACTACACTAACTCGCACCGCTCGCCGCACATGTATTCCTACTGTTAAGCCCGAAGAAGCTGTATTTCTGCGACATTGTGAAAAGAACGAAGGTAGCTCATGATTTCCATAATCTGTCTCGGTTTTGCCGGACGTCTGTAGTACAAAAGGGGTTTGGAAGATTGAAGGACAAGGATGCAGTGAGTGGCTCTAGGGACCGTAACCTAGTAAATTGAGTGGTTTATAATCCTGTTAAGACGAAACAGTGCTTCTTGGCACATGACAATCCGCCTACTAACCTCACGGTCGCAGCCGCACACCTGCGAAGGCTGCCTAGCACCCTCAGCACGAGCAGAACGGTGTGGAGGAACACGGGCAGCAGCGTCGGGTACATCCGCTATGTTACTGGAATAGCATAAAACGTGCCTACTTTTCGGCACTTATTCTGACAAGTCAAACACTTCGCTCGCGCGATTGTGTTTCTATAGGTCATAATTCATTGATATTTCCTTACCCAGGGTGGAAACGATTCAACTATCTAGGTATCACATCTTCTGGGCGCATAAAGTCCCACACGACGTGCTAGTTCATTAAGTAAGTCGAAATGTTCAGCGTGGAAACACCAAACACTGAGCAAACAAAAGGTACAGGTACACACTGACTCATTGTTAATTATACCTACATACATATAGTCACGCCTGTATCTCTGACGGGATAGGCAGAGGCACGGTATACGCCCATATTTCACCTTATAGTTTTATGTCCCACGTAGTAGGTGGTGAGCCTATCGCCGTGTTGAAATGGACAGACGCAGGGCGTGACGACCCGCTTTTAAAATTTTTCAAGATGCCGATAAGGCCTTCTACTTTTACCGATAACCGGATTTCATTTCGAGTTTTCCGTCTCTACGCAATGGATCGCTATGCGCAAGTGTTCCCTTAGTTGCCTTTTACGACACCCTCTCGGGATGAATTGTGGTGGCGATATTTTGTACTCTTTCTCGTGAACACACGGGGCCACGTCGCCACACGGTGCTAACGGGGCTGTACCTACTCTACTGGCTTAAAATTAAATATTAATTTTATTAACTTTATACTTATGTAAAATGTAACAATTACCCCGCGGGAATTCTTCAAAATGACTCGGACTTTGGGATCTGGCGGCGAGGTCGGTGACGCTCTTTCGACTGGAGTTTTTAATGCTGACCGGACTGGGTTTACGCTCCTCGATTGGGCTAGAGTTACACCTGGCTGGACTGGAATCTTTCCCTGGACTGGATTTGTGGTCACGGTTCGACACGCGCCTACCGTGCTGTCTTCACCTCGAGGCCGCTGACAAAACGGGGGTTCCGAGCAATCAATGTAGGTTGTCTTGGTGCAGCCAAGGCATGTCTCTAAGTACGACAGCAGCAATGTCACGATAAGCACCACCACCTCTTGGTAAAACTGTTTGTCCATCGCTGACGAACCTGTCGGACGACGAGAACAATGAGATCTGAGCGCCAACCTTGTCATGGACGTGAGACATCGTAAGAAAATAGACATGTCCTGTCATGACCTGTATAAGTAGGTACATCCATGTCTATCAACTATTTATTATTAACTAGCTGTTCCCCGCGACTTCGTACGCTGCGTTTTATATGCTTTCGATTCTTTAGATTGATAAAACTTTATTTATAAACCGATTGACATGAAACAAACATTAAATGTTAAGTGGAGCAAACCGCAGAGTGCAGTAAAGAAACCGCATTGCATTCAGTTGAGCGGTTGCTGAGATTAGCGTGCACAAAACAGACAAACATTCTAAAAATCATTGTTTTGGGTTCTATTGCGTTCATAAAGACCCTCTATATTTGTTTTTCTTATATATCTTAAATGTACAGACAACGACCTATTACGATTTTATTACAATGTATTATTATTATTGATTGATTGATGACATTGATGTCTTTGAACAAAGGAACTCATCATATGATCGGAACACTGAGCTAATAAACTCGTAGGTCGACTGACTCACCATGTATTATTTGCAAGGCGGGTTGTCCTGGGTGCAAGTGATTCTCTTCTTACCGCACCCGGCTACTTCCAACAACCAAATGGCGATAATATACAGTGCCAGTAACAGCCGCGCCCAGTGATTTGGCATTATATGTCCTGAAATAGACGAACAGTATAATGTCAATACCAATTTATCTACTAGATGCTATCTTCAAACCAATCATGAGAAAATCCATCCACACCAACCCAAAAAATAACTAGAGATAACATCGTATCTTGAGCAATCTTAAAAACTTGACCTTTTTTAACGTGACGGAAAATCCTCATGAATGCTATGCCGGACTCCTCCCGACTAAAAAACCTCACGTACTACCCGTTCGCTCTAACTTTGCCGCCGGCGTAGAGGCGTATACCCAAATTGTTAATTAGACGAAGTAAATTGACAGTAGCTAATGCCACTTCGTCATAGAAAATACGCAACATTGTATGAAGAAGTGACATTAGTCGCTGTCAATTTACTTCGTCTAATTAAAAATTCGACTTTAGTATGGAGCCGAGCGGCAAAGTTAGAGCGAACGGGCAGTAACGCCCAACCGCCTATGGTTTGGAGCCCCGGGTAAGCACTCGGAAGGATGTTCCAGGACTCCCAACAAAAAAAAACTTAGCCTATGAGCTACAATCTAGACCCTATCGACTGGAGGGAGTCCCGAGCGAGTCACATTCTGACTAAACATGACTAGCTAGTGGAATTGCAGACCGAAGAATGGACTGATTAAGAAGCCCACCGCTACAACGGAAGGACACGAGGATAGAATAGGATCTTGTTTTGAGCACTGAAGCTCTTTTAGTACTGACATTTACACAATAGTTACGTCTTTATCCCCGAAGAGGTAGAAGGAGGCTTACTATAGGCCCACTTTACCAATTGTATTTTGTTCCAGGTGGTAGTTGTAGATGATGAGTCTATTGTAGTGTTAAAATGGACAGGAACCTACCTATTTGTTGCTTATGTTATTAAAATAAAAAGGAACTCACAATTTATTCGCACACAGCCGACGTGAATGTTCGCTGCAACACTTGATTGCTCCAGAAGATAATGCCCAAAGACCTTGACACCGACTGATCACACAAATAGGTGCTCATTCTACGTTATATGTTTAGGCTGAAAATGTCAAATCACTATTTCTATCTGCACAGTAAATTATTGAAGGGACACCACCGGAGTTTTGGAACAAACTAATCACGAGCCTCAGCTCGTGTATGTACAGACAGCCGTTTAGTTTCGGAGTATACATTGAAGAAAGGTCCGCCAACCGCTACTTCGCAAATGCCATTAGGTGTACCAAGGAAATGTGTCAATGTATCAAGAATGTGGGGACCCAATGGTTAAAATGATATCTTTAATAATTACATGTGGTACCTAAGTAATACAACAAAATAAAATATCGAGGAATACACTTACTTTAACAGCTCCGACCTCGAAGCGCTACCAGGCTGGCATCTTATCCCTGCAAACAAAAAGAATCGATTTGAGTCGTTCCACCAAACTAATAACTACAACAATCACTACGGACTACGCGCTTAAAATTACGCAAAGTGACAAACCGGTGGAATACGTGACCCAAATCAATACTTGATGTTTGCAAGGAGAAAACGAGAAAACGCGCCACAACACAACATCGTAGGTACAGTTTAACAAGAGGACTGTTACCACACGAACAGTAGCTCTGTTACATCTAATCTGTGCCTATGCGTGGAGCGTCTCTCCAGCGTGCAAGACCGCAGAGCCACCTGTTGACTGACTCCACTGAGAAGGTACGATTACACAAACAACTATAATTATTGTGATTTCATTTTATTTCAAAAAGGTATGCGAGTTAAGTTGTCTTGCCCGGATCTATTGAAGACTGGGTCACCATGGACGTACTCGTTTAGTCATAGTACATGAAATGACACCAACTATGAGCAGGCTAGTTTACGTTCTATATTTAAGTGACCCAAGGCAGTGTACTTCTTCTGGAAACGTGTCCGATGTGCACTAGGTAAGTTAACTATTGTGAAAAGGGCCTCGTCTGCAGGGCGCTACGCCCGAACAAGGACGTTCCTTCTTCTTGCCACATCCGGTCACGCTGATGATGAGAATCGTGAGGAAGAAGAACAATATTTTGTAAACGTGGTTCGTGTTGAACTTGGCCATTCTTTACAGACTGAAACAATGTGTTCCTAAATTAAATCCACTGAAGATCTCCAAACAATCTTCTACAAAATATGTCAAATAGGATTAATTTTTTGATCAATGAGATCAACATCATCAGGTACATATTTTTCTCCTATCGGGTGTCTTCCACACGTATAGCGCACTACTGCCACGTGGTTTGTACCGTGCTTCATAGACAATACGAATATCGAATATGGTTTATTTCTTACCGTTGGTTACTTGCTACACGGCGCCGGCGACCTGCAGGCGATATACACTTTCTTCGTACAGGCCTGTACCAGATTTGAGAGCCCCAGTATTACAGTGAAGACGAACAGGACGAATTTCTGCACAACGTCCATTGTTTTCTAGCGCTTAGCATGTCGTGACGTCTTCAGAGACCCTGCAAACGTAAGCTCCTGCATCGACCAGCCAACGCCTGCCATCAATTTGTCAAAGGTGACAGCTGTGGTACCGACCCGTCCAGTTATGTACATTACAACAAACTCTGAATCTAACTATCACGCATTACTGGCTGGTCTTCCGTAGATAACAAGGCTGTCAAAATACACAATCAAATGGCACGGCACGTCCACGGCCCGCTAGGTCATTAACCTCATAATATTTAATTTATACAAAAACGCGTACTGTGAAGTAGTATGAGATATCCATTTAATCGAGTACCTACCTGCCATAAGTATTGATTTGGGTCAAATTTCTAAAATATTGCGGCAAAACTATAGAAAACTTACCTGTTTCTGCTTGCGGTTATGAATACTTATGGAGTTTGTTGTAACTGTTAATTTGGATTTTGTATTTTGTGTAGTTGATTGTGTTTTTTTGTAATTTTTTCCGGTGTGACGGTTTGACTGATGTGCGAATTGGAATTATTGGTTTTGAAAAGTTGACAGCTGAGACTGGCCATCTAACGATATGAAAAGGAGGTTGAAGGTATTGCTATGAAGTTTTAACTCTATAAGTACATAAGTACCTATATTGCTTTCTGAATTACGTATACATTCGTGCGATGGCTTCGAGTTGACATGGACCTCCCTCCACAGAAGCTATTCAAAATCTTGTCTTAAAGAAATCACATAATGTGAGTACCTATCTGGGTATCGGAGCTCAGGGGAATTTTAGTATTACATTATTGTGGGATAGGAACTATTGTAATATGTGGTCTCAAGCTTAACCCTCGTTAGTCAACAATTTACTACTATGTAAGTATAATAGTACTTAGACGAAAATATCCGGATAAATGACTTAAAAACATCGTAATATTCTTTCACATAAAATACGGCTAACATGATCAAACTAACCGTTACCTATATAAATTAGTTAAGAATGAGGTAAATAAAGTAGACGCATACCTTAATGAGCGTTAATTCGGTTTTCAAATTTCTTTACGATCGTAAGAAATCAGCGCGGCGCGGCGCATATAGCCGTATAGTGCCAATTGTTGCTACCAACAAGTTTGATACTTTTGTTTTCCTTGATGTATTACCGGTGTCATATTCTTAGTCTAAGCGTTCAATCTTTTAATTTAATTTTTATGTTAGTAATATTAGTTAATAATTATTGATTACTAGCTGAGCCCGCAACTTCGTTTACGTCACATAAGGTGTATGAAAGGAATAGTATTTCTTCATCAGAGTCATCAAGCAGCGTCTGAAACTGCCCTGTTTGCTTAATCATAAAAGAGCTTAATGATTAAGACCGAAGACAGTCCGCGCCGAAGGCGTGGACTGAATTGTTTTAAAATAGACTTAAAATAGACTCTTTTATGATTAAGCCAACACGCCAGTTTAGGTTCACTCACATTCAAAGAAACCCCTACAATTAAAATTTTCAAAATATCTAATTCTTAAAAGTGTTATAACTCTTTTATTTCTAAACCGATTTACATAAAACAAACGCTAAATGTTAACTGGAGCAAACCTCAACACAATAAAAAAAACTGCATTGCAATCGGTTGAGCGGTTACTGAGATTAGCGTGCACAACCGTACAGACAAACAGATATACAGACATACAGACATACAGACAAACAGACAAAAATTCTAAAAATCATTGTTTTGGGTTCTATTACGTTCATAAAGCCCCCCTATAATATATTTTCTTATTTATCTTCCATGTACAGACAGCGACCTGTTACGATTTTATTATATGTATTGATTGATGATTTTTATACAAAACGGGATCTCGCGTGGCACTATTTTGTTATTAATTAAAGGTTTCGGTACCTTCACTTTCCTCGACGTTTCGACAGGGTTACACCTATCGTGGTGCCGAGGTCGCCTCGGAAAGTGAAGGTACCGAAACCTTTAATTAATAATAAAATAGTGCCACGCGAAATCCCGTTTTGTATAAAAATATGTGTTCAACGCGTGTTAGTTTAAAACAAATATTGATTACTTTATTGCAAATTTATTGATATTTAGTAGTGTGTGTGTGTGTCGAGACCCTAGGTTCATGGGCATAAAGTTTTTTTTAAATTTTGAAGAAGCGCCTTGTGGAGTCAACTCGTGACCTAAGGGCTGGCAGTTATTTCTCCCAACGAATAAGCATCGCCGTTCAAAAGGGGAATGCTGCCAGTTTTTTGGGCACAATGCCACCGGGGCCCTATTTAGATTTAGTTTAGTTTTATTCATATTGTAAATAGTTATTATGCTTTATTGTAACATTTGTCTCAATAAATAAAAGAAATATTTCGACTCTAGTCCTAGTGATAGATACTGACATCAATAAAATTAATAAAGTTGACATTTATTTACCTAACTAATATCAATATTGAAATTACAAATACACACATACATGAAAACGGTTTCATAAGTTTATTTTTAAAGAATCTAAATATACGAAAATTGTAGAAAGTAATGGACAATATTCTATTATACACTATAAATATTTAAATTTGACAAAACACATGGTTAAAAACAAATAATATTTACGTAGCAATGCGCAGGCGCTTGGCATGGTCCGATGTTTTGCTGCCTACTACAGATTCAGTGCTGGCAGGAACATTAAAATATTTTTAATAAATAATTCATAAATATTGTTGGATATTCTTACACAACATCATCTAGCCCAAACTAAGCTATAAGCTTGAGCTATGGGATCTAACTCTAATCTTAATATTGATAGTAGGTGTTTTTTATTTACAATAACCAAATATTTATTAAGAGGCATGTGCATAACAATGCACACCGCCAAGAAAAATGCTAATTAATTAGCCCTTCCGTATTGGCATTGATCGATTATTTATTAGATACCTACTAAGATGAATTTTGGGAGGGACCGAACTGAGTTTCTTGGAGTGTTCTTCTCAGTCTGTAGCATTTCCGAACCCCCAGTAGAGTCACAAAAATGTTGACAAACCTATTTTTTTTAAATTTCAAAGGGAATAAATTTAATTTTATTTTATTTTATCGACTCTTTCTGGGGTTAATCATTTTGGGCAACAGACATTTCATTTAGACATCCCGTCTGGGCCAAGTTGTCTTTTTTCACTTTATAATAAAATATTATGAAAAAGTTAGCAAACTAATTGCTTTAAATATTAAAAATCAACAGACATTTGTCGTAAAAATTTAACAATTTAGGTTACATCCTTGTAGTCCTTTCTTCTCTCTCGTCTCTCTCGTCTTTCGAAATATTTACTGTGCTTATGGGCAAATTAGTGCTCAGTCAAGCCAACATTTATCGATTTGCGGTGTACGCAAATCGATAAATGTTGGCTTGACTGAAAGTAATTTTAATACAATTCATTAAAAATATTTAGCAAGCAATATTTAGGAAGCGCTCGTGGCCCCGCGGACTCAGTGTTCTGTAAACGATCACTGCAGTAAGCAACTTTCACTATGGCCGGTCCATGGATGGGTGACCATCCATGTGATCACTTTGTGACATTTATTTGAGCGTTTCCGTGCTTCGGAAGGCACGTTAAGCCGTTGGTCCCGGTTGCCAGTAAAATGGCAGTCGTTAAGCTAAGTTGAAGGCTTTATTTCAACAGCAGGCAGTCACAACCTGCGCCTGTCCATTTAAACACGGCAATACGGCTCACAACGTATTACGTGGGACAAATTATAAAAAGGTGAAATGTGGGTATATAATATGCCTCTGCCTACCCCTTCGGGGATAAAGGCGTGATGATGAACCTGAACACAAGATCACTAGAAGATAAAATAAACGCAGCTTCTCACTTGAATTGAAGTCGGCCTTGGATTTTAAAATACCAGTCATGCTTTGTATTAACAGATCCGTATTTTCTCCATAATTGAATTTTACCATCTGCTTTGGCTTGTTCCACATCCATGTATATAGGGACAGTTCTAGGTTAAATTGATTGATTGATTGGTTATTAGGTCGTCTACAACAAGGTTTTTTAGCAGTGGTGAGACCCCGCCCCCTTCTGGACAACCTTTGGCCATGGCTGCGCACTGGTTTCTGCTTGTCTGTAGCTTTAAAATGAGTTATTTAGCATGTTATCTATCTATTCACTGACATCGTGTATACTCGGTGTTTTGCCAGTGCCGTGGTTATGCTTCTTTTTTTTAAAAGCTCCCTCTATGTTCATGAAAGTGCCGAGGCACATTGATTGATTGATTCTGGATGACCTCTTCTATTTTGTGTACCACTGCATGTAGTGCTGAGTCTGTTGACTTGCCGGGGGCAATATGCGCGTTGGTTGGAATGCAGTGTCTTATTTTGAAGGGCCGTCTCTCGATTGTCTCTGTCACACAATCTTTCCAGAGTTTTTAGCAGGAAAGACGAAGGGCTTATCGGTCTGTATAACCAGAGGTCCGAATCACAAATATAAACCCTTTACCGGGTTTTGGTATAAAGATCACTTAGACCTCTCTCCACAGTTAGGGTCACAGTTCCATTCATTGTCTGGCGCACAGATACTATGTAGCTGACAATATCAACTTGTGTCCTCCCCCATTTTATCACTGCAGGGAAGACTTTATCCTGTCCTGGAGATTTGAAGGACTTGAAGTTGTTAATTACCCATTCAGATTTTTGTAAGTTGACAGAATAGATTAGAACAGGTCTTGCGAGCTCCCACTGGACTTCTTTTGTGGATACGTATTCCACCAGCCACATGAGTGTCTGCAGCAATTGGCATCCTGGGAAGTGCGTTTGAATCAAAATACTCTCGTCTTCTTTTCATGATAGTTTACGTTAGTAGAATGATGTAGTGGTAATTTATATGTTATTAATTTATTGTTTTCGAGTAATTAAGTGATGTAGTGGTCATAATATAATGTTAATTTGCCTTTGAAAATTGCCGAAAGGCGAAACCAGTCAGGTGTAAAATAAATAAATGTTGTGGAACAGTACAAGTGCCGTTAATGAATATGTGCAACAGGTTCCACCAAGTGCCATCCATCAACAGTATAAATAATTCTTTTCATGGGTTGGTCAGGCCGCCGCGCCGTCAGGTTTCTTTATAGATACGGACAGTTCTGTCTTTTGTTTGGCCAGTATTAGTCTGACTCTAGCAGAAGTTTCTCCAAGACTTGGTACTTCTGTATCTCAGTCGCTACTTGTATTTTGCTTTAGCGGCTTTATAGCCGTCCCAATCCTGGTCTGGTTCCTCACAGGTGTTCCATAATTACCACTTATGAAATGGGGTGTTAATATGTTATTATCAATACCACACGAATAGTGACTACCTGCCTTGCGTACAATACCTACACTACGCTGTTGGACAAGTTCTACCTCGCTCTATGGTCCCTAGGGGTTTGTAGTGGAAAGGGGTTTAATAAAACACCGACATTCCATACCAAGGTGAAAAGGCAATTTTATTAGGGTAAACACCTAAGATCGTCCCACTAAGGAGAATCTTACTATCGCGATTCACAATGACAGCACCGCGCCATCTAGTGGCGTTATAGAAAACAACACAAGTAAACAATAAACTTAGATAAAAATATACAAGTACATACACGGCATGTACATACCGCCCACCAAGGACAAAATGCCAATTGTCCTTTAACTAAATATACAAACAAACCTCCCACCGTGACTCTTTAAATAATTTAAAACATACTAAAATAACGAACATAAACAATTGCCTAGCACCTAATTAACACAAAAAACTCAAAATATGTACACCTTAGAACTACTTAACTTCCTTACAAATTCAAATTATATGATGAAATAAACTATACAATATTTTCATCTAACAGTTAACTTAGACCCTAGACCTTAGTATAAAAATACAATTAGCAAAATTTTAAAACTTAAAATAAAAATAAATATAAAAATCACTTAATCAGCTATTGGAAGAAGACAAATTTTGGTTATTGCACGCTTTAAAGTACCATTGCGTACCTGCAAAGTGACGACCCTCACTATGTTATCCGCGCCTGGGTGTAAGTTAATCACTCTGCCATACAACCAACGACATGTCGGTAAACTGTCTTCCTTAACCAGGACAATGTCTCCTATCTTGGGTTGGGTCTCTCGTGATGTCCACTTGTACCTGTGGTAGAACTTGGTAAGATATTCTTGCGACCAACGTCGCCAGAAATCCTGTACCAACCGTTGAGTGAATTGCCACCTTCTCAGTGAACTCATGTTGAGACTTTCAACATTCCTATCAGGAAGTGACAACAATGGTTCGCCCACTAAAAAGTGGCCTGGTGTGAGGACCGAGATGTCGTCATTACCATCTGAAGGCAGTGCCGATAGCGGTCTGGAATTTAGGCATGCCTCCACTTGAGCTAAAACTGTTGCCATTTCCTCATATGTCAAAGTAGCTTGACCAATAATTCTTTTAAGATGATTTTTGACAGATCTCACCCCCGATTCCCATAGCCCACCAAAACTTGGAGATCTCGAAGGTATGAAGTGCCAATTACAGCCATTTGTTGCAAGGGATTCCGCCACTTCATCCAACATTGATTTTTTCTCCACGATAAAGAGTCTTTTTAGTTCACTAGCAGCACCAGTAAAATTTGTAGCATTGTCGCTCCAAATATCGGAGCAGCACCCCCTCCTTGCAACAAATCGTCGGAACGCCTGTAAAAATCCCTCTGACGTAAGGTCCGTCACCACTTCCAAATGTATTGCTCGCGTGGCCATGCAGACAAATAGGCATATGTATCCCTTATGTGATTTATAGCCTCGGCCTTTGGAAGTACGTATTTGAATGGGGCCAGCGTAATCTACGCCACTATTCTTGAATGCCCTCATCGGGGTAACCCTGGCTGAAGGTAATTGTCCCATTAATTGTACCTGTGTCAATCCCTCCGCTTTAACACATGTGACACATCTTCGGTAGCAAGACTTAACCAGCTGCTTTCCCCCCAAGATCCAATACTTAGTCTGTACGTAACACAATGTTAATTGTGGTCCACCGTGAAGAGTATTATGATGAGCATCTTTCACTATCAACTCCGTTAAATGCGACTTCCTTGGTATCAAGATGGGATGTTTGCGGCTTGCATCTAATTGGGAATGGTCAAGCCTCCCACCCACTCGAAGTACTCCATCATTATCAAAGTAAGGATTCAAGGATCGAAGAGAGCTGCCTTTGGACAATTTATTTCCCTTTTTTATAGCTACAATATCCTCCTCAAAATGTTCATGTTGACATTGTTTTATCACAGCCTTCAATGTCTCTTGAAGCTCCTCGCAGGTAAGAAATCCAGTCACCCTTGATGTAGTTTTACAATTATTGTAAAAACGTTTACAATACGTTAGTACCCTGATCATCCGAGTCAAAGATGAAAATCTTTCCCACAAAGATGGTTCATGATTCGTGTGAAACGATTTGACTTTTTCCAAATCCGTTGTCAAGTCCTTAACGGTTTTATAACTAATGCTATCCGCCTGTAAGAAATCTGGGCCCTCAAACCACATGTGTTCCTTCACCAATTCAGATGGATGGAGGCCCCTGGAAGCACAATCTGCGGGATTCTGCTTCGTCATAACATGAGACCAGTTGTGCGAATCTAAATTGGTTACTATTTCTGACACCCTATTTGCGACAAACACTTTCCATCGATTGGGGTGACTGCTAAGCCACGCAAGCACCACTGTGGAATCGGTCCAGGCGTGTAGATTGGTCTTGTCAATGCTCATCACGTTCGCTATCTCCCTCATAAGTCGAGACAGTAAAACAGCACCACACAGCTGAAGTCTTGGTATAGAGACCTGTTTTATTGGGGCTACCTTGGTTTTCGAGGATATCAGAGATACGTGAACTATCCCCTCTGCGTCTATTACTCGGCTGTAAACAACTGCAGCATATGCCACCTTTGAGGCATCACTAAATCCGTGGAGTTCTACTACCTTGTCATTCGACTTAGTCTCGATCCAACGAGGTATGGAAATGCTTTCGAGCATTTTAAGACCTTCTCTATATTCCAGCCATTCATTTTTTAAGTTTTCTGGCACTTCCACATCCCAATCTAGGCCCGCTAACCACAGCTTCTGAATGAATATCTTGGACACAATAATACTTGGGGCTGCCCAACCGAGAGGATCATAGAAGCGAGATATATCGGATATTATCATTCTCTTTGTAACCACTGAACTCTGTGGGGCCAGCATCTTAATTTTGTAACGAAAGGAATCTTCATCACGTTTCCAGGTTAGGCCAACGATTTTTATGATTTCATCTTCCTTTATCTTTAAACCTTCTTTTCCCTTCGACTCTTGACTTTCGATCGCCTCTTTTTGTTTCATTGCCTGTACTAATCCTTCATGATTACTGGTCTATTTCTGTAGACTAAAGCCTGCTTTGCTCAGAAGAGTGTTCATATCTTCGTACAACCTAATTCCTTCCTCTTTAGTCTCACAACCAGTTAGCAGATCGTCCATATAAAAGTCTGTGAAAACCTTGGACGCCGCGTGTTGATACTTTTCAGAGTTATCTATTGCCACCTGCTGTAGCGCTTTCACGGCTAAAAAAGGTGCGGAAGCCACTCCGAAAGTTACTCTCAACATGCGGTAATGATTTATTTTAGACGTGCTATCGTCCCTCCAGAGAATTCTCTGGTAATCCGTATGCTCCTTTGCCACCTTAACTTGTCGATACATTTTGGCTATATCTGAGGTTAAGCAAATTCGAGGTATACGCCATCGCATCATTGTATGCCGCAGTTCCGGCTGCGTACTTGGTCCCACAATTAGGCAATCATTCAACGACATCTGATTACTTCCCTTGCAAGAAGCATCAAAAACCGTCCGAACCTGCGTTGTATCCTTATCTTCTCTGACGACGGCGTGGTGAGGCAAATAGATGGCTTTCGGATTGTCGACCTCATCATCGGGTACTAGCTCCATGTGATTCAGCTCTAAGTACTCTTGCAATACCTCTCCATATTTCATCTTCAATGCAGGATCTTTGTTCAACCGATGCTCTAAGGAACACAAGCGTCTCTTCGCAATAGCAAGTGAGTTAGTAACTACCGGATTGTCAACCTTGAATGGGAGCCTCACTATATAACGCCCATCTTCTCCTTGCTGTGTCGTTTCCTCAAAGAGTTTTACCGCACGTTGATCATCTGGGCTTAAACCTTTGATTCCCTCTGGAGCCTTCATATCCTCGAGTTCCCAAAATAATTTCAACTGCTCATTGTCGACCTGACAATGCATCACCTGAATACCTTCATGATCATTGACTGAATCATGATTTACCGCGCCGGATAGGATCCAACCTAAAGTGGTAGCCTGTGCTATTGGCGACCCTCGCGATCCCCTTTGTATTCCATCTAATAATATTTTGCAGTATACTTCAGCCCCCAGTAGCACATCAATACGACTTGGCGTATTGAATGCTGGGTCTGCTAGCACTAATTCATGAAGACCCATTCTACCCATTCTACTCTCTCGATCTCTCGAGAAGGAAGAAGAGAAGTAATCGACTTCAAGACATAGGCCTTCACCGTATAAGTTACATCGGGGTAGACGCGTGACGTAATCTCGATGTCAACCATAGACCTGGAGATAAGACCGCCGTCTCCACCAACTCCCGAAATTTTCCAGCGTACCGGGGCCCTTTTCAGACCTAAAGACTGAACTACGGCCTCCGTTACAAACGATGACTGGGAACCTTGGTCTAAGAGAGCACGAACGATATACCCTTTACCGTTCATAGCCTTGGTGTTCACCAAAGCCGTTGCCAATAACACTTGGTTAGGTACCTTTCCTGTAGCGACACAAGAAACTACAGCTTCCGAACTCGATGCAATCGAAGATCCATTCGAGTTATCCTTCGATGGAGGTACCCCCCCAGTCGACCTACCTTTATCCACCTTTATTCCGCTGGCATCGCCAGAACCTCCCCTCCATTCACCTCTAGGATGTAAGAGCGTATTATGTTTACCTTTGCAGGAACGACATTTGACATTTCGCTGACAGTATTTGGCAGCGTGATTATTTCCCAGACAACAAAAACAAATATTGTGTGATTGCACAAACTCCCTACGAGACTCTACCGACTCCTTCAAAAACTTTTTGCAGTAACCAAGTTTGTGATCCTCCGTACAAAACTGACATTGGGTATCGCTAGTCACATGATGTGACCTAGTATTAACCGATTGATGGCTGGGAGATGTCTTTACATTTCGAATTCGATTTTCAAACGGCAAAAATTCTATAGCGCGATAACGATTAGTTAGAAATTCCTGAAATTGTTCAAACGTCGGTAATTCATCAGTGGTGGTATTATTAGTGACGCTAAATTCCCACTGTCTTCTGGTTTCAGGGTCCAGCTTTGCCGCTACTATATGAATAATTATGACATCCCAATTATCAATGTCTATACCCAAGGTTTTCAGATTGGATAAACAATCATTTGTTGTATCGACTAACTCTTTGAGCCCGCTTGAGGTTTCACTTGTGAGAACTTTTTGGCTAAATAATCTTTTTAAAACATAATTACAAACATATTTTTTATTATCATATCTCTTTTCCAATAATTCCCAACACCTAACATAGTTTGCTTCAGCCACTGGTATGTGCCTAAGCAACTGTTCAGCCTCCCCCGACAAATAACCCTTCAAAAAATTAAGTTTTTGGACATTATCAAATTCTTGTCGGTTATGGATGAGAGATCTGAACAAATCCCTGAAAGTGTTCCATTCGGAATACTTCCCTGAAAATGTTGGAATATTTTGTTTGGGCAGCTTAGCTTGACTAACGTGAGAGGAATGTGTTACACTTTTGAAAGATTCCAACAATTCTTTAATTAAACATTTACAAGATAAGTAATCATCCTCAGTTTTAGCATATAGATCGTCCTTAATATAGTTGGATTTAGCTAACGTTTTACGAGACGTTTGTCGTAACAAATTAACATGACCATCTACAAATTGTTTCCATAGTTGCTCCAAGTTCTCTAATCTACTTTCACCGTAACTTTTATTAAGCCGATCTTTAGGAGTCTTTTTGAAATTAGTAAAAGCTTTAATGACTCTTTTACTCATATCCTCTTGCAACTGTAATAAAGTATCCATAACTAATTCTTCACTTTCCAAAGCCATATTTAATGTTTAAATTTTACTCAAGCAATCAAGGACTGTCCAACAAAATATAAATTCGTTAACCAAATTCTAAGTCTAAATAAATACTTTAACAAATTCTAAGTTTAACCTAGTTGAACAACTCTAAGTGTAAATTCATTGAAAATTTTCTAAGTGTTTGAAGTTAACTTATATCAAACAAAAATTGGGCATAGGTTCCCCGTACCTCCGTTTTTATCAAAACTATTCTAAGTCCTAACTACAACACATAAAATTATTCTAAGTTAATACAAATCCATAGAAAAGTTAAAGTTAATATTCTAATACATTTAAGGTTCAAAATGTTGAAATTACTAAACAATATTTTTTATCAGCTATCGAAAGCTGAAGTAATTTTACACTAAGAAATAAAGTCTATAATTGCAATGAATGTAAGTGAGGAATTTCTTTAATTTACACAGGCACGATACACACAAATATAACTTCCAGGAACTAAACTTGATAATTTAAAACGTACTCACAGTTTTCACCAACACTTCAAATCTCACCATGCACTGGTTACCGCTCCGCAGTACTTCACCGGCACCGCTGTCCTCGCCGCTGTGACAAGGGCTTCCTTCAGCCTCCGCGCTTCACCGCACGGTTCCTGCCAGGATACACTCCCGGCTCCGTCTGCAATACCTGGCGAGGTGCACTCTTGCACCCCCCCACACCTCGGACCTCGCGTTACCGGGTCCGTCACGTTTTCAACCACGGTTACGGCAGCAATCCACTGCCCGTGGGAACCACGTCCAAAATATTCACCCGCCAAAAATTACCCGACTACGAAGGACCATGGACAAGTTCTACCTCGCTCTATGGTCCCTAGGGGTTTGTAGTGGAAAGGGGTTTAATAAAACACCGACATTCCATACCAAGGTGAAAAGGCAATTTTATTAGGGTAAACACCTAAGATCGTCCCACTAAGGAGAATCTTACTATCGCGATTCACAATGACAGCACTGCGCCATCTAGTGGCGTTATAGAAAACAACACAAGTAAACAATAAACTTAGATAAAAATATACAAGTACATACACGGCATGTACAGCTGTTATAACTTGGTCAGTTTTCGTTAGATTCATTTAATTTTTTTAATACAGTATTTTGAAGCGAAACTCTAGTCGGGGTGTCTGAGCTTTGCACTATACAAAAGTTCACGTTGTATATCGACCATAAATATTTATATCCTATCCTACTAATATTATAAATGTGAAAGTTTGTGAAGATGTTTGGATGTTTAGATGTTTGGATGTTTGTTACTCAATCACGCTCTTACGGCTGAATGGATCCAGCTGAAATTTGGTATAGGGATAGAGTATAGTCTGGAATAACACATAGGCTACTTCTTATCCCACAAAATTGTTTTCACGGGAAGCTGGAACGGGAACCAAAATTCACGCGGGCGAAGCCGCGCGCATCAGCTAGTATATTATATTATACGTCACAAAGTACTAAGATTGTTTGGTCACGCTAGAATTAGACTATTTTTGTTAATTTTTTCGTATTCAAAAATGGAACATCGAGCGACATGACCACTCTCTGAGAGCCTCTCGGCGGTACTAAATCGTATTTGTTCGCGTATCTGCATTTATAGGGGTTCACAAAATACTTTGTAAAAAAAAATCTGTATCTAGTTACTTATAAAGAAATATTTTTATTGTCAGAGGAGAAGTTCTGACATAATATTACATAATTATCATAATGATTTAAACTACAGAAGCTGGTGAAAAGACTACTTTATTGTGGTGAAAATTCTCAGTATTTGAGCAAACTTGACAGTCATTTTTTGTTACCTGATATCAGGTTATTCTACAAACAGATAGCCTAGGCCTTTTGCAATTGCTTCGTATCCCTTGTTCATCAAATTTATCAGTTATTTGACATGAATTTAAGCATCGAAATCGATGCAAATCGTATGAATTGAAAAACCTTGTTCACTTTCGTTGATATTAACCATAATTATGTAATCTGTTGTTTGGTAAAATATGTTTTATAAAACGTTTAGAGCGCTAAATTTACTAAGTATGTTAGTGAATACCATGTTTGTACGATAAATATTTAATGACTTTAAACGCAATGAAAAGTATGGTTTCTGAGCAAAACGTGGGGCGAAATATGTTAGCCCTCTTAATAGCACGATTTTATCGATAGATAAAACACGTGTTAACAGCGTTAGTCACAATTGAACTTTTTGAAACGGTTCCAAATTAGGGAAATTTTATTTTAGTGTTGGATGCAAAGCTTCGAGGCGTTTAGTCATCGACATAAAGCTAAAGTAAATTCCAGTCAGCAATAATACGTCTCGCAGAGTAAAGATTAAAGAAAACATTAAAGTGGCAGTGGGCTGGCCACATCATCAGAACAACCGAACGGCCGATGGAGCAAACGAGTTCTGGAGTGGAGACTCAATCAATTCATAGCTTGCTCTCAATGAAATCGTGAGTAAGGTTCCCCTCAAGTACGAGTGCCATTGCCATGGCACTGCGGCGCAGTGGTAGAGTAGGTACGCTCCTGCCGTGCTGAGGTTCGAATCCACGAACAGAATAATTTGTGTCATCCCGAAGGCTTTGGTATTTTAGAGTTTGCATTGTTTTCTATGCATAATATGTATGTATTTAGAATACATAAACGACTATGCTTGTCTGTAGATCCCATTCCATCGCACACAATTACACAAGCTTATATTAGCTTAGTGCGGTGCTGTGTAACACAGTTCTTTAAATATTCATTTGTTCAATTAACACGCATCTAAGCAGTAATGTGTACGTGTAGTTGTATAGAAGTGTGTACTGTGTACCTACTGAAGTACCTTAGTTAAATAGTAGTACAACAGTATGAATGAGGTCGCGTGTTACGAACACTAGCGCCGCACTGTGACGGTAATTACAGCGCTAATATGTCTTCATTTATACTCTAATTAATTTGTGTAAAATGATTAATTATTTAATTAACATCCACTATTAAGTGGGTTTGTGAAAGACGCATATGAAAGGTGCCAAATCAACTTTATATTTTTCAGGGCTTTTTTTGTTAATATTTGAATACCTACGAGTAATAAAATTACATACATATATATAGGATACGCCCACATTTCACCTTATAGTTTTATGTCCAACGTAATAGGTGATGAGCCTATTGCCATGCTGAAATGGGCAGGCGCAGGTCGCCGCGACCCGCAGTTCAAATATTAAAGCCGCCCATCAAGCTTTCAACTTGACTTAACGATTGTCATTTCACTGACAACCGGGTTTCATTTCGAGTTTTCCTTCTCTACGCAATGGATCTTTCGCGAAAGTGTTCGCCTCTTACGACACCCTCCGAAGCACGCATATCGTAATAAAATTAATTAAGATAAATTAATCGTACCTATTAGTTAAAAACAATTTTATGTACACTACACTACCTCCATTTCGAAATTAAAACTCCGCCGCATTCAAATTGCCAACGACAATTTTTTTTATTAAAGAGCTTCAACATTACAACCGCCCCGGTCCAAATGGGGTATTCTGTTCAACCGTCGTCATAATGGGGTATTTTGTTTTCCATAGCCGATGGCTATGGAAAACAAAATATCCCATTAAAATTGGTCCATTCGTTGAACCTCTACGATGCCATAAGATAATAGTTTAATCTTTCGGCGTACCGTAGACGACGACGGCTTTGTCGTATCCGTTGACAGTAATGAATGAAACTCCATGTTTTATCTCTGCGGCTAGGCTGTCCGCGTCATGGTCTGCGTTGCTCTTTCGGTTAAGATTGCACCAGTTGACACGTCTCCGGAGAAACGTGACTGTATGGTCTGTTATTACTTGTACTCATAGTGAGAAAACCTAACGCAGTGGAATCGACACGAACTATAACTTCCAGCCTACTGGAAGTGTTCCAGAATGAGCCAGCGTGCAGCGGTGCCGGTGGAGCGGAGCGGCCAGTACCCAGTAGCACATAGGCACACACACGTGCGCGCGCGCAGCCACGCGCCGCGTTATATTTAACAAACACTTCCGATTCAACCAAACGATCCATTTGTAAACCAATATAAATAGAATAATCAAATATATTCATCACACTGCTTATTATATTCGGGTACTACATTAATCATTACACCGAGTGAGTCAAGCGTGTCGGTAAGAATGTGCGCTCCGGGAAACGTGAGTGACTTACTGTGACAAACCGAGTAAGAATTCTTGGATGCAATTTTGAGATATTCGAGAGGTGAGTGATGTATATTTCGGTCAAGATTCGTTGAGGTGGCTGACTGATCTGGAATTTTTGAAAAATGCTCAGTTTGTTTTAACCGGCTCGGCAGTTTAGTCTTGTTTCATCCGCAAGCCGGGACCAAACTGTTCGTAGTGCAATATCAAATTGTTTTTTACTTTCCGTGTTAGTGTTGTCTCATATTGTGTTTGTTTCCTAAGTGAACAAGTTAGCGCTCCGCCCATCTTGCTTCAATATTGTGAGTACTTTTTAATTTTATTTATTTATTGCCCTATAACTTTGTACCTGTTTGTGTTATTTTATTTTTTCCATAACTTGCTGCAGTGTTTTTCCTCACAATAAAAACTAGTGAAGTTGCACATTTCAAACGTCAGGTCTACGGTGTAGCTTTCGTGCTAACCCAGTGTTTGAACCATATATTATCTGTACAAATATCGAAAAGAGGAAAAATTTGTTAGCTCGGTATCGATTAACTCTAAAACTACAAAACCGATTTTAAATATTCGTTCGTCATAACGACAAAATATTCTGAAGTATTTCAGATTGATTTGGCAAATTATGAATAACTACTTAGATAATGTATGATACTTTTTCAATAAAATAATTTTCCAAGGAGTCAGATAATCTTCTAGTAAGAATAAGTGTAAAAAAATAGTGTAATTATTAAGTATACATATTATTGTACCTAATATGGGTTTGTACGGGCTTAATGAGTGCTAGTGGAGTTCGTAGTACCTATGACACGAGCGAAGTCGTAGGGCGCAGCTAATAACGAATAAGTTTAAATAATATATCTCTTTTAAATTATATTCTATTGACATCAAAGTTTGCAGTGTAATACAAAGTGTAAATATTCATTTAAACTTGATCAAAACTTTTGTTGACGTAATTATTCTCGTCCTCGTGGTCGTAATAAATGGCTAACGGTAGCATTAGCTTGCTTGCGTTCGCGGAACTACTTCACCGAACTCAACTTCAGCTACTTTTCAGTTCCATTCAGCTATTTATGACAGTTGAATGGGACTTGCTACCTCAAGTACAATTGTATCGACAGATGAACCGAGCAGAGCTCCGCAAGCCCACGGGCGCCGCGCCGTGCCGGGCGGAGCGGTTCGGGCACCTCTCCACACACATCTAACAGTCACATAAGTTTTAATTTGACGTGGGGCGGTGAGCGATCGAACCGCACATCTATAAAGACGCGGGATATGTATTAGTTAAATAAACGGGCCAACAGCTCTGTTTAGCTTCACTGATTAAACTGGTTACTTTATAGTTAACTAGCTGCGTGAACTGGCTACGTCCGTGACATGTTACGAACGCCGTAGCACCCATTTCACCTATAATATAAGTGCTCGAATATACAATAATGTATTAAAATATTACTAATAGTTAGCAATAACATCATTAAAACTAATATGTCTGGGTATTTATAGATTTAAATTAGGCCAAGTTGTCGATAAACGTTATGTGTTTGTACATTTGGTGGCGCTGCAGCCATGCCGGTGCGAAGTGTGCGGTGCGCCCGCGCGCTTCCTGCATAGCGCACATTTTCTACACTATAATTACATATAATATAGTTAGACGAGAAATTAATGAAAATATTATATTAAAACCATAAACTTCCGGGTGCGGTTGGTTGGTTATGTTAAACTATCTTTAAATCGTTAGACCAATTCGTATAGCTGTTTTTCTTATTCATTTTATTTTTGAAAGCAGTTAATAAGGTACAAACGGAGATCGTGAAGTATAGTTGTTGAATCGAGCTGCTTCCTCGTGCCGGTCACTCGGCAAGCTGTACGTTACAGCTGGTTTGAGAACCAAGTTCAAATACCGATGACACACATATATCCAGTATTTATTTCATTACGCGTATAAATTCGCACGTTCCGTCTATAAAGGTACTTGTAACTGTAACATTTTTGTTGGTTCGTGATGCGCGCGCGATGATGTTTATGTTTTATTTGGAGATTCTTTCAATGAATTTATTTTAGATTGTTTGATTTGTTTATAGTTTTTTATCGCGACGAGCATGATTGTTTATTCTATAATATTCATGCATTTTACGATTTCGTTTTTGGATATAATTTTTATTGTGTGAAAAAAGACGATTTGGTTCAGACGGGACTTGTAGTCGCGACGTATGTTTTAACCAGAGCAATGCTCTTCAAAATGATCAACTGTACGTACTGAAACAAGGTGAGGGAACTTCAACTTGGTTTAGCACGGTTTAGTTGCTATGAGTGGGATGGATATTAAATTCGATAGCCCACACGTGTCGTAGGAAACACTGCGTCTTTCATGAGGGCTAGAGTTCGACAAGTTTCAGTTTTCAGTGGCACTTAGATAAAGAGAGCAAATATTCACAGCTCGTCGCGTGTCAAATATTACAGAATATTCATGTTGAAAGTGCGATGTGTTATCATAAAGCACATCCATCATCGCAATTAATTGCTTCTCGAAACGTCTTACATACATTTATACTAATAAAAGTTTGTCTAATGAGAAAACGTTGTTATAGTTTGTTAACACTTTGTACTGGAATCTAAACTTTATTACTTTCTTAACAAAGTTTAAATTTCAGATATGTGTGTGGTATAACGGGCGTATATTTATAGATCCTGTTGATGTGATGCTAATTAGGCGTGTTAAAAATGTGGCAGCGCGATGACAGATTCGTTCACACACCTTGGAGGCAGAAAATTTTGGTAAATAGCGTTATCAAGCGTGACGAGCGTGGACACCGGTCAACACATTGCACTTTCTAAATAAAGTACGTACATATATGTTTATGCGTGTTGAATCGGCTTGGAGCGAAAGATGTTGCTCTCGGTATGCGTATCAAAAACAATGTATTTAAATTTTTGTACTTATTACACTTATGTACTTATTAGTTAATACCCGCGGTGCCACCCGCTGCCGACGCCGCGGGGTGGAGAACTTCTACCGTATTGGTTTGCACAGGAACATGTTCTCGGCATAAACAGTAGCCTATGTCTTGTTATGATGTATAAACTCTTGTATCTACAGTAAAGTTTAATGAAAATCCATTCAGCAGTTGTTGCGTGAAAGAGCAACAAACATCCATCGATCCATATATCCAAACAAACTTTCTTGTTTATAATATTAGTGTGTAAATTCCCAATGTTTCGTTCGTTCAGAATTACCCAGCCGCGTCACGGTTGAGTGGTGATAGTTCAGCGTCAATATCACTGTTGCAGCACTTGATGTAACAATGTGACGACAATTATCAGAAATCGATTGACAACAAATTCTACTAACAAATACACATGTCCATTAAAAAAAAAATATTGAAAGCGAATTGGCGTTGATCTGACTTCAGTACTACACAACACACACACATACACTCCGCGGGTACCGGGTTATATTCATCTTTGACCTAAAAAAGGAACATCTGGTGAGTGAAATACAGTAGGTACACTAAATGCATTAAGCAAAATCAACACACACATTTTTAATTTGGCAAGCTTTGGTCGTGATTAATTCCGTGAATAATATTATTGTACTGGGTGGATGGACCGTCACTGACATTCACAAATAATACGCGTGTATCCCCGAAGGGGTGGGCAGAGCCATTTTCGTACACATACATTTTCATATTTTAAGTTTGTCTCACGTAATAGGTGCAATGACTTACCGTTGAAATAAAATGACGTGTTGAAATTAAAAGGCGCAGGGCTACCCGACTACCCACTGTTGAAAACCGCTGTTGTAAAAAAACGCCATCCATAATACGAGTCCATTTTACATCGTAATCCTTCAACTTCAGTATGGCAACTGCCATGTTGACAATTGCCAACGGCTTAAAGTGCCTTCTCAAGTATGGAGAAGTCTGAAATGTTAATGTCACAGAATGGAAGTAAACGGAATCAGTGGAGCTACGAGCGCGAGCGCTTCAACAAATTTCATTCAAAACAATGATTATTCCTTAACGCCCTTAGCACACCTCCGCCGCGAAACCATGATAGCGGAACGGCAGTAATTCCGCCAAGTTCTGTCACATGTAGGAGAAGCGGAACACTAGCGAAACCGCCTGTTCTAATGCATAGATTTAACTATCTTCTATCTCTTTCACCGCACGGTTTCGCCAATCTGCTCCTACGCCAGTCAAACCTCCGCGCTTCGGCCGCCTTGTTATTGCGGTGCCGCGTTGTCTACGCGCCGGTTTGTCAAAATTGACAGAAATACAGAGTGGAACGGCGAAACTAATATTTTTTCAGTAAATGGACGTGAAGTTCACGGAAAAACTACTTCAAGCCATCAGAAATAGACCCTTTATGTATTTATTAAGTCATCTAGATAATAAAAATAATATGATAAAATTGCGATAGCGTCACATCGACTAACTCGTGTCAGGTTCCGTTGCCCAGTTCCGCTGTTCAATCCACACTTGACGCCCTTAGCACACCTCCGCCGCGAAACCATGATAACGGAACCGCAGTAATTCCGCCAAGTTCTGTCACATGTAGGAGGAGCGGAACACTAGCGAAACCGCCTGTTCTAATGCAAAGATTTAACTATCTTCTATCTCTTTCACCGCACGGTTTCGCCAATCTGGTCCTACGCCAGTCAAACCTCCGCGCTTCGGCCGCCTTGTTATTGCGGTGCCGCGTTGTCTACGCGTATATCGATAGCGTCACATCGACTAACTCGTGTCAGGTTCCGTTGCCCAGTTCCGCTGTTCAATCCACACTTGATCACAGCGGAATTCATTCAGCGGTTCCGCTGTTCTGGTTTCGCGGCGGAGGTGTGCTTAGGGCGTAAGAAATAGCAGCGGACGTCACGCGGTTTCACCCGCTTAGCTCCTGCTCCGCACCGTACATAGTAAAGCTTCCCAACTGTAAATAAAATGTTCAAATCAGTTTCGTAGTTTCGATACAAAGAAACAATAAATCAAATCTTTCTTCGTTATAACATTAGTATAGACAAATAACGATAATTATTATATTCTATTAACGTGACAGAATTATCTCTCTCAATTTGTTGTAACATACGATTGCTTGTGAACACATTCGTGCAGTGTCGTGTCCGCACCACACTCGCACCCGTCACGCGCCCGTCACGCACTCGTCACGCGCCAGTCACGTGCGTGCGTCGCGCGTCGCTCCCTCGGTCACTGAATAATGGAGCAGTTTGTGTTCGACGACTTGAGCCCTGTAACGCCTTCATTAACTGTGTGTTACTGGACTAATTACACTGTAATCGCCCGATGAAACAAGACGAGCGAATTTATACACGCGAAAATATCTCTCAACTTTAACCAACAAATATTATGTACCTAGATGATTTCACGTACTGAATAGACACATGCAGCTTCTTCAGCAGTATAAAAATCGTTTTTTCTGTGGTATACTCGTACGTATAAAAGGCAACGGTAACCACCGCAGAGATTAGTGGGTCGGAGTCGTAAAGTGTCTAAATGCATTTCCCTCTTAGTTTAAATCCTAAAAAGTATAAAAACCGGCTAAATGCGAATTAGGCTCGCCCACGGTGGGTTCCGTACCAAAAACGGCAAGCAATTCAAAAGGACTACAATCTCTCCTTGAACTGTTTTTGTTTCTATTTTTAGTATAATTTCAACCGTCTAGCTGCTAGCTATTATAGTTCATGGGAAACAGCCAGGTGACAGTCATACAGACAGACCGCGCTAGGCACCGGTGTCAGACTCGGTAATAGGGTCCTGTTTGTACCCTTTCGATGCAGCACCCTAAAGATATATTCCAGCTTCTTGAACTAATTTATGTTCTTCAAGCCAGCGTATTTCTGCGTTCAAAATGATTTATTAGACAGACGCTACGGTCGTAGCGCTACGTAGGCTCTCTACGGCGTAGCTGCCTCTACGGCCTACGAGACCTCCAGGAGTGTTCGTAGCTGGTAGTTCATTTTTAGGGTTTCGTAGCCAAATGGCAAAAACGGAACCCTTATAGATTCGTCATGTCTGTCTGTCTGTCCGTCTGTCTGTCCGTCCGTGTGTCACAGCCACTTTTCTTCGAAACTATAAGGCCTATGCTATTGAAACTTGGTAACTAGATGTATTCTGTGAACCGCATTAAGATTCTTATATAAAACTAGAAAAAACGCAGTAAATTTTGGGGGTCCCCATACTCAGAACTGAAACTCAAAATTTTTTTTTTCATCAATCCCATACGTGTGGGGTATCTATAGATAGGTCTTCAAAAATGCTGTTGAGGTTTCTAGCATCATTTTTTTCTAAAGTGAATAGTTTGCGCAAGAGACACTTCCAAAGTGGAAAAATGTGTGTCCCCCCCCCCTCTAACTTCTAAACTAAGAGAATGATAAATCTAAAAAGAATATATGATGAACATTGCCATAAAAACTACCAACCAAAATTGGTTCGAACGAGATAGAGCTGGTAGTTTTTTTTTAAACCGCAATTTTCGGTTAGAAAAATCACTAACACTGCGAACGTGTTAAAACATCAATCAAAGTTACAACGAACGACAAGAACTTTGATATTATGTTACTTGCTGCTACGAAACCCTTCATGGGCGAGTCCAACTCGCACTTGGCCGGTTTTTATTCAGTTTGCTGTTTATGGGTGCAGTGAGTTACTGGTCGTTCGTGAGAAATATGCAGCGTGTAACATAATAACATGAATATAAGCAAGTAGCCCAGCTTAGCAGGACAACCACTCTAGGAGAGAGTACAGACTTTATAGCATTTCTGCGGAATGCTATAAAGTGTGCGTTCGTGAAACTACATATTTGGTCGTGCCACAGTTACTTCTAAATACATAGTTTGTACGATCCTTGCGATAAAGATGTATTGTTGGAACATGTCTGAGGAAGATTCTAAGCCACTTGTGTGTGTAAATTATGGGTGAAATTGAAGAATTAAGAAATGCCATTCTCCGACCCGAGCTTATTATTGTCCAATTACTTACACAAATTTACATCTATTATTATAAATTCTAACGAATCGCAAGATTATTTAAAATGGTAACTAAAGATTATCAAAGGAATGAGGAGGATCGTCCTCTCCCTCCCCTCTTTTGTTAATCGTGCCTCTATGCTATGTTCTACTATGATTTCATGCTTCGTAGTACCTGATTCCATTAGTCAATGTTAACTAATTTTCCATCTTAGAATCACACTTTTACCTACTAGGCTACTACATAAGAAGAAGCATACAGAAGTGGGAATCTTATCTTACTAATATTATAAATGCGAAAGTTTGTGAGTGTGGATGTTTGTTACTCTTTCACGCTCGAACGGCTGAACGGATCTGTCTGAAATTTGGTACAGTGATACATTATAGTCTGGAATAACATATAATTTTTATCCCGGGAATAAGTTCCTACGGGAAGCGGGAACGAGAACAAGTTTTACGCGGGCGAAGCTGAGCGCATCAGCTAGTACAATATAAATCAAATCCAAAAGTTAAAAAAGCATCGCTACCTAACTACAAGAGGCAACTGTAAGATGGGAAAGACCTAACTAAGCCCAAATACGGCGCTTCTTCGTGGTCATGTGTACTTATACTTTACAGAAACACAGTTTATAGATCCATGGAAGTCAAATTGATTCTAACAATACGCGAGTGATGTTTACTCTTAACCAAGACTGACCAGTACATGATTAGCGTGACCTAATAAGCGTCATATTGGATGATCTTTTATTCATCTCTTGATTATGAAACAGACAAACACGCGTTAGATCTTTGTTAGTAGTGATAATGGTAGGAAGAGCTGTTGCGCCACACCACCGTGCGTGGCCCCATAGCTCCGCAGTGGGGGGGGGGGGGGGGGTGGTTATGTTATAAATACTTTAACTGTAATGCAAAGTGTTACGAAACATATTTCAAGTGGTTCGGCGAGTGCTAAAACGTAACCCTAATGTGTTCGAAGCGCTCGCGCTCGTAGCCCGCTGACTCAGTGTTCTGTAAACGAAATTTGCCTTCGATACTTCAATAATTCTTGTAATATCCCTGAGCACATATTTTATATAATCTCTACATCACCCTAAGATTGATCTTGTCACACCGGCAGTGCTCAGTGCACGCCTTTGTAATGCCGGCCCGCAGGCTTATTACGTATGTTACAATAGGCAAGCGATAGCGATAATTTCGCGAAAATCGCGCGCTGTTTGTTGACTGTTTCGTATTACGTATCAACGATCGTTTTGCCATAGCCAACTAGCGACGGTGCTGCCTCTGTAGGACAATCAGTAAATTAAAAAGTGCAGTTGTGCTATACTGCGGCAGCGATCTGGCGATAATTTCGTATTACGTATCGTTTTTGACAACCTCCAGGCAGCGATTTCGATATTTTATTAGTGTATGTGTGTACTGAGAGACCACTTCATTTTTTGCCGATTTTTGCAGTTTAACTAACAATAGTGCTGCGAGTACGTGTTCGGACGCGCTTACTAACCGATCACTAAGCTTTACAAATATTTTCGCAACTTTTACTATGCACTATTGTTAGTTAAACTGCAAAAATCCGAAAAAATAAAAGAGGGCTCTCAGCACACACATACACTAATGAAATGCCCAACAGATGTGACAGTTCCCAGTTTTCATTGATCGCCACGTAATTGTTTATGGCGCTAGTTTCGTAGTGATAAGTGTGACGTAGCGATTAGCGAACGATTCGCTATAGAATTTAACGTAATACCATTTTTTCCGCGACCAGCGATAAATCGCGCGATGATTGCGCAATGATTGCGCGATTATCGCTGATCGCTGTTTTATACGTAATCAGCCTGCCGGTGCTTGATGAGCGCAGCGGTGTAAAGGGCACATCCTAGGTTATCAATAATGAATGTAATCTGAGAAAACTCGGCCTCACGCGCTGCGATAAGTTCTCTAATGTCGCAGTGACATTAAAAATAAAATAAATAAAATAAAATAAAATTTATTCCCTTTGAAATTTTTAAAAAAATTATTTAGGTTTGTCAAAATTTTTGTGACTCTACCGGGGGTTCGGAAATACTACAGACTGAGAAGAACACCCCAAGAAACTCAGTCTGGTCCCTACTCTTCTAGTATCTTAGTATCTAATACAGTTTTTTTTAATGTAGAAAGGAGCAATTCGTGTCACTGCCAGGCAGCCTTGTCTTCTAGAAAGTCTTTAATGCTATAATAAGCTTTCTGGCACAATTTAAGTTTTATTAGTTTTTTAAATTTATTAACTGACAAACCTGTTATGGCTGTCGGCAATGTATTGTACATTCGAATACAATTGCCCGCAAAAGAATTGCTTATTTTATTAAGCCTAAATCTAGGTACAGCCAATTTATTCTTATTTCTTAAGTTTAGATTATGGATATCACTATTTTTAATAAATTTACTGTTATTTTTATGAGTATATAATAAGTTTTCATATATGTACTGTGAATACACAGTAAGTATGTTGATATCCTTAAACTTTTCTCTTAATGACTCCCGAATCCCCATACCATAGATAGCCCGGACAGCCCTTTTCTGCAACACAAAGATAGATTCGATGTCGGCAGCGTTACCCCATAATAGTATGCCATAGGTCATGACACTGTGAAAATAGCTAAAGTAGACAAGACGCGCTGTTCTAATGTCTGTCAGTTGTCGGATCTTTTTAACGGCATAGGCTGCAGAGCTCAGTCTGCCCGAGACTTTCTCGATATGAGGCCCCCACTGCAAGTTGGAGTCTAACTTTATGCCCAGAAAGACAGTTTCATCAACCAATTCTACTTGATCATCCCTAATCTTAATACTGGTGTTAACGAGCCTAACATTTGGCAAGGTGAATCTAATACATTTTGTTTTAGTTTCATTTAACAATAAATTATTTGCGTTAAACCAGTGGACTACCCTAGAGAGGGCATTGTTTACTTCGTCAAGATCGCGTTGTCCACGTTCAACTTTAAATATTAAAGATGTGTCATCAGCAAACAAAACTACCTCGTGATCGTCTCTTATAAGGTGAGGGAGATCATTTATGTACACTAAAAAGAGAAAAGGTCCCAGAATTGAACCCTGAGGCACCCCCATTGTTACAGCAGAACCATGTGACTGTTTACCATTTATAACTACTTTCTGTACTCTATCTCTTAGGTAAGAACTAATTAAATCCAAGGCCGTCCCCTGGATCCCATAATGATCAAGTTTTTTAATTAAAGTCTGATGCTGGACGCAATCGAAGGCCTTAGATAGGTCGCAGAATACACCATAAGCATCATACGACTCCTCCCAGGCCTCATATATATACGATATAATTATATAGAGATATACATTTTTCCTTCACCAATTATAACAATATTGTCCTGTTATCAATTAGGAAAGCTTGGTTTACTCGCATTTTTTATTTGTCGTTTAACAAAAAAAGCATACAATACTAAGTCCAAAGAGAGTAATGCTAAAAGCTCAACAGTAAGGCACCTGTTTATTTAGTAATAAAAGGATGCAATTGCAGTGCGTTGTCGTTTGGAACATAATTCACAGTTTCCGTGAAACCAGGTCAGATAATCGGCCCGAAGTAGTCGGGTGTGCGCCGCGCATCCCCCGCGCTGCGCGCGCCGCGGGGCAAGGCTCGCCGCCGCTGCCGCCCCAGTCTCCACTCGCTCGCAAAACCTGCGCCTCCTGAACAAAAATATAATTAAAAACATAATCAAGGCGTGTGCTGTCTTCGGTAATTAAAATTGGAACGTGTAGATCAAACCAAACATGGTGGTCAGTGTGGCAATGTCGCGGAGTGGTGCGGACGTGTGCTGAGCAGTATGGTGCGCGCCGCGCTCGGGACCTAGGGGCGCTGGAGGTGGCGTGTGCAGTGTTGTGTGCTGTGTCTCCGGCGCGGGCTGCTGCCTCTCCTTGTAAGTTTAATGTGCTAGTTAACTGTGTGTCGTGTAAAGGCGTAGCTCCCCCGAGGGTGTCGTGTGGCGAGCTCGTCCTATCTATCTATGTCAAAGATCATCGTAATCAACTTCATGTATTTTGGATATCTACCTTATTCTTTGTTTCGAAAAACTATGCTTTTGTTAATCTGTAAGTAAGCAAAAGGCGAAGTTTATTATTTGCTACTCGTATCAAATCATCGTAAGTAATGAGCTGGTTGACTATGTTACACATTATGAAGAATTAATGTCAACTTGACATTAATTCTTCATAATGTGTCTTTAAATGTCACACACTACAAACATCCAGTGTTACATGTTTTAATTGAGATCAAATACACCGACATCACGAGAGCGACCTCGAACAGTGTCCTACGACAATACTACAATATCTATGCAACGTGTAAAGCTCTACTTGTTAAGTATAAAGATGTTATTACAACGTAGGCGTTGTTCATCAATTTTGCTCCAAGGGCTACCATGGTGCATTTTTTTTAACGTGAGGGAAAATCCATCAAGGATGCTATGCCGGTCTCCTATCGACTAAAAAACTTCACGTAACACCCAACAGCCTATGGTTGGGAGTTCCGGGTAAGCCCTCGGAAGGATGTCCCAGGATCCATGGTGCATTAAACACTTGTTTCAGTACTAAAATTCGCGCCGGTAAATAGGATTTGAACCACAACGTTACGTTAATTAGTTACCAATATGCAATCAAGGCTTGCGGTTTTCGAAGTCACTTATTACCCCTTTATTACTTACAAGATGAACAAGCCCCCAACCCGATTGATGACACCTAAAATGTTTCCAGTCGCGGTCAGTCCCTCCCTGCACAGGGTGATGTGGCGGCGTGAAGGAGAGAGGGGGCGGGGTCATTGTCTCTAGACACCTTCGGAGATTGATCTCCGCCTGGCTAAACATTACATTGAAGCGTTAATCAACAGTAGTATCACTTCAGGAACGTGAAAAGAAGAACGTATTTGTAAAAAATCAGCATTGGCTGTATGGCTATGTTATAATTGTTAAGGTGCCAATAAATAGTCATTTCCAACGGTTGATAGAAACTAAATTACTACAGTAGCATACAATAATAGCAGTTCTGGGAGTTGATTACTTGTTGCTAACTACTTAGTTAATGAAGGCCTGGAGCAGCGCAATACATATTCTCTCAGTGTACAGTATACAACTACAACATACGAACCATACAACGTGTAAACAAACTGCCTCCCTTACGTACATTTCAATATTGCTGTTTGTTTGGTGTTTCATGTAGCTTTATTGCATTCTACTAATTGATATAAATTTGTGTGCTGCGAACGTTCATCCGCATTAATTGGCCGCGCAACTATAACTCCCAAGGGAGGGGTAGGCAGAGGCAAAGTTGAAGCCCACTGGTGACGACGTGCTCTGGGTCTTGCAGGTGGTGGCAAGAGAAACAGCTGGTTTCTTGGTGAACTTTATAATAACGGTTGATTGTACAAAATCACAGACGTATAGGTAGGTATATATAGGTGCGCGTGTTGAGGTGACGGTGTTTTTTGACGTAGTGACTGACGGCCGCACAGCTGTTGCTCGGTGAGCGGGGCGCGTGGACCCCCCGCGTCTTGGATGCCCCTGCGTCGTCCTGCTGGCGACGATATGTCTCCGACATGCTCCCGGGGTTGAAGACTTGTCTTCAAATTCAGTGTGTGACTGGAAGGAGACAGATAGTATTATAAGCGCGTCGAACGATACCTGTCTTAGTCTTGATATCGGCGACTCTAGCTATTCCGTCTCTCCCGGGTATGAGACGAACAATGCGCCCCATTGGCCACATGAGAGGCGGCGTGTTTGGCTGCTTCAGGACCACCATAGATCCCTCTTCAAGGGTTCCTTCGGAGTGCGCCCACTTGGTCCTCTGTTGGAGGTAAAATATGTATTCGTTAGAAAACCTTTTCCAAAATTGTTGTTTTAGGTGTTCTATGCGCTCGAATCGCTTTAGGTTGGCAATGTTCTGGCTGGTTACTTCTGGATGAGGCAAAGCAGTGAGAGACCTTCCAATTAGGAAATGGGCAGGAGTTAAAGGGTAAAGGTCAGATGGATCTGTGGATAAGGGTGTAAGAGGACGAGAGTTTAATATGGCTTCAACCTGTATCAAACACGTAGCCATCTCTTCGAAGGTAAGATGTGTAAGACCTAGTATACGTCGCAAATGTCCTTTAACGCTACGTACTAAACTTTCCCATATCCCACCGAACATAGGAGAATAACTTGGAATGAAAGAGAAATTAATACCTGACTCTGCCATTTCGGATGAGTAGTCCTGCTTTAAAATGTCAGCCAGCGCGTTACATGTTCCTACGAAATTAGTACCATTGTCAGAGTAGATGGTTTTCGGTTTACCTCGACGAGCAATAAATCTGTTAAGTGCTGCAATAAAAGCTTCCTTGGTAAGATCCGAGACAAGCTCCAAATGAACTGCCCGTGTGGCTAGACAAACGAATACACAGATATAGGATTTAATGAGTCGGCATCCTCTACCTTTACGATCGGCTATCAGAATTGGTCCGGCGTAATCCGTGCCTGTCTCGAGGAAAGGAAACTCTAACTGAACCCGTTCCTTTGGCAGATTACCCATCATAGGTTGAACGGTTTGACCCTTGATACGTTGACATTTGACGCATTTATGTACTGTGGATTTTGCAAGGTTCCTGCCACCCAAAGGCCAGTAGTTATGTCGTAATGACGACAATAATAACTGTGGTCCAGCATGAAATAATCTTAAGTGGTAGGTATTGAATAGCAACTTAGTAATATGATGCTGACTACATATAAGAATCGGATGCTTTACATTGTAATCATAGTATGAGTTGTCCAGTCTTCCTCCTACACGTATGATTCCTGATTTGATGAATGGTGATAAAGAAATAAGACGGTTTTTCTTGGGAAGAGATTTTCCCGATGAGAGCAGATCATACTCCATGGGAAACATTTCCCTCTGACATGTTTGAATAATAAAGTCAGCACTGTACGACAATTCTGAACTTGTTAGAGTTGAGCCTAGACTTAAATTATTATTACGAGCCTTATTTACAAATCTAAATAAATATGCTATAGTACGTTGTAATTTAGTGTAATTAGATGAATTGTTGATTAAATTCAAAATTAATTGATTATATTTGATTTCATTGGACTGAGTAATTGTGTTTGTATGAAATGATGCATTGTATTGTGTGTGTGATCTCAATAGCTCCGGTAGTGGAACATTGCTGTCTGATTTAGGTGTAGACGGCCACTGAGAGGCATCAAGAGACAGATAGGAAGGACCTGACCACCACAAGGAACATTGACCTATGAGGTCAGCGCTAAGACCACGTGAGATCAGATCAGCTGGGTTCTCTTTTGAGGGCACGTAGCGCCATGTGTGATCACCAAAACCTTCCCGGATCTCGGAAACGCGATGCCTGACAAAAGGCTGAAGAGAAGCCGGGGACGATGACAGCCATCCCAGAACTATCATTGAGTCGCACCAAAAGATACAACTATCAGGTTTTATTGTTAGGGATTCCAGAACTTTCGTACATAGTCTTGTACCGAGTAAAGCTCCGCAAAGCTCCAACCTTGGGATAGTAGTAGCCTTAACCGGCGCGATCTTGCTCTTGGAGGTAAGTAGACTTACATGAATGGAGCCATCGCCTGCCACGGCGCGAATGTAAATGCAAGCGCCGTAACACCGTTCGGAAGCGTCGCTAAAAATGTGTAAAGCTATAGATGAAGGATTGTCACATACAACCCACCGTGGGATACTAAGTGTGTTCAGATGAGGCCAAGTTTCAGTAAGCTTTAGCCAAAGCTTTTTAACCTCTGCCGGCACCTCTCCATCCCAAGAACACCCATCAATCCACAGCCTTTGGAGGATTAGCTTGGCCTCCATGATGGTTGGTGAAACTAGTCCTAGGGGATCAAAGATCTGTGCAATTATAGACAGTATGTGACGTTTTGTAATGATAGTGTTTGTGTGTAATGGTGAATTTATTGAAAAAGTGAGTGTGTCTGTGTTACACCGCCAATTGAGACCGAGAGTTTTACTAGGTTCGTCAATGCTTAAACTCACTGTGTTAGAAGAAGTTGTAGTCTGATTTGTCACTGAATTTAGAATTTCGTGGCTATTAGACTGCCACTTCCGTAGAGTCAACTGTGCTGACCCCAAAGTTTTGATGATGTCTCTGCCTAGGGTGATAGTGGAATCGATGGAGTCACTCCCCGACAGGAGATCATCCACGTAGAGATCATGATGAATAGCGCGTTGCGCTTGTGTAGTAGATGCCTGCTTCGCGAGCTCAGTCAGACATCTTGTACTGATGTATGGTGAAGCTGAATTCCCGTAAGTTACTGTGTTCAAAATATACTCTATAAGGGGCAGAGAAGGATCGCATCGCCATAGAATCTGCTGTAGAGGCCGTTGAGATTCCTCAATATTGATTTGTCTGAAAAACTTCTCTATGTCAGCTGATATGACGTATTTATGTTGGCGGAACCGCAATAGAATAGACATCAGATCATCCTGAACTCTAGGGCCTACAGCCTGAATATCGTTGAATGACTTGCCTGATGTTGTAACCGCTGAGGCGTCGAAGACGACTCGCAATTTGGTGCTTGTACTGGACTCTCGAAACACGCCGTGATGTGGAAGAAAATATGAGTATGGTGATGAATCTGAGAGAATAGGAGATTTAGTCATGTGACCTAATGCCTCATACTCGTTCATAAAATCCACATAAAGTTTCTTAAGTTCCGGTTCTCGGTTGAGTCTACGCTCTAATGACAAGAAACGTCGTTTGGCCATGTCATAAGAGTTTCCTAATGCTTTAGGGGATGCTTTCAATGGAATGGACACAATGAAACGGCCGTTGCTGTCTCGTTTTGTTGTGTCTATGAAGTTCTGCTCACATAGGCGTTCTTCGGAAGTGAGATTGTATTTTGGTGAGATTGAATCTAGTTCCCAAAAACGTGTGAGGTCTGTGGTGTGTGTGTGTGTTGTGTGTTTATCATGTGTAAACATGCACAATAATTTGCTATCAATTGACTGTGGTAGTGAGCCTGATATTAGCCAACCGAGCTTTGTTTCGAAAAGCGTTGGCTGTTGTTTACCTAGCTGTATGCGACTATGACCTATCACTGACCAAAAGACTTCTGCTCCTACGAGAATATTGATTGCAGATGGAATATTGAATGACGGGTCAGCTAGGTGAATGCCTGATGGTACAGGTAAGTTTTGTATGTCAATGTATGAATGTGGTATGAATGGTGTGATTTTCGGCAAGACAAAACAATCAATGTCAGTTGTATATGAACCGTCACAAGATTCTAAATGCAAGGAGCAAGACTCTGATATGATTGACGTTTGACTGTTTATACCTGCCAGGCTTGAGCTTACATTACGAATAGGTAATTTAAGCTTACCGCAAAGATCCTTGGTAATGAAATTGGCCGTGCTTCCATTGTCTAGTAAGACTCTGGCGCCGTGCGACCTTCCCAAATGATCCGTCACCTTTACCCATGCTGTGGAAAGTAATACATTACATGATGAGGAAATTGGTTTAAATTCGTGATTTGTGCTCGATAATGCTAAGTGTTCACTATGGGTACTAGATTCTTCAGCGTGGGAATGAACGAGAGAATTATGCTTTTGATCGCAATATTTGCAATTTCCCAGTCTACAGGTTTCCTGCAAATGGCCTGGACGTAAGCAGTTCACGCATAGTTTTAAATCTTTGACCTTTCTAATGCGTGCATCAATGGATAATGCCCTAAACTGATCACAGCTAAATAAATTATGTGATTGCTTGCACAATGGACAGGAAAGTGAAAATCTAAGTCCCGGCTTAGCCTTGCTGGAAGCTACTACGAAACTCTTCGGCTTATTGTTAGTTGTGACCCTAGCATGAGACACCCTTGCCTCCTCGAGCGTCTCCAACAGGTTACAGCGGTTTGAAACGAAGGTAGTGAATGTGCTTAAAGAAGGGGGCTCAGTCAGAGAATTCCTATGTTCCTCCCATTCCCTATTAGTAATTGGATCTAGCTTTGACGCCATGATGTGGATAATTAATGAGTCCCAGTGTTCAATAGGTTGACCCAAGGTTGCTAAAGACCTCAGATTTTTTCTTGTTTCATCCACAACCATACGCAGGCTTTTACTACACTCTTTGCTCACCGACTCGATGTTAAACAAAGCTTGTATGTGATTAGTAACTAGTAGCTGTTTGTTGTCGTACCTGTCACATAATAATTTCCACGCTTCCTCATAGTTGCTGCCTGTAAAATCCAAGCTCCTAATTACCAAGGCAGCAGCGCCGTGAAGAGAACTACGTAAATAATGAAATTTGTTGATATCATTGATGCCTTTCTCCTCATGAATCAAGGACACATACATGTCCTTAAACTCCAACCAATTCTGATAACCGCCGCTAAAATGAGGTAAATTAATTTTAGGTAATCTAACACTACCTTGCCTTTGTGTAACCACAGTGAGCTGATCACCAGAACCGACCTCGGACCTCCCAGGCTGCTGACTGCGGTGCGTAGCCACGATTGTGCGAGCAGCTGCTAGCTGCTTGTAGTACTGGGTTTCGAACTGGTCGCGATCAGAATATTGCTCGTCTGGTTTAGCCGCCAAGTACTCCAATTCACTCTGAAATCCATCATAAATCGGATATATAGAAACCAATTTATCAACTTTCAACTCTAATTCGGCTAACTGTTCATCGCTAAGCTGTTTGCATGTTTTTATAGGCGTCAAATAGCTAGTAAATTGAGTCAACTGAGATTTTAAAGCAGCACGCCTCTTTACCAGTTCTTTCACTTTTTCATCAGCCATGGTTGCGAGTTAAAAAGAATTGAAGAACGAAAATAAAAGTGAAGGGCCAAGTATGACTAGTAAAAAGAAATGTTACATACGTAACTGGCAAGCGAACAGCTGATTGCAATAGATAGGTAGGTATCAATCTATTGTGGGTTGAATGACCGTTTGAAAACGGAATAAAAAATATAAATTTAAAAGGAGGTACTTTTGGCTGTCGGCAAAAACTTTTAACTACGGTTTAACTCACTATTAATTTGAAAAAGAAAATAGTTTTACAATTTGGGAAAAAAAATGTAGGTAGTTAAAAAAATAAATTTGCAAATTACTTGAACTAATTATTATTATTCTACACTGCACAATAAAATTAACGGAATCACTACTAACTTTCACTGATATTAATAGATCGGTATTCTACTGTTATGTACGGCACAATAATACATAAGTAGGCGTTTTTATAAATGTTAAAGATGGAATAACTACAAGTAACCACTAGATAGTTTCACAGCACAGAACACTATTGATCTACGCTGATATCTACTGCGCCGAGGTATATAATTATGGTTATGTAGCTAGCACTACGAGATAGACAGCTACGGGACGATACTGTGGTTTGCGATATTAACTACTCGGACTAGGGATATGGTTAGTAATAAGCGACTAATGTTAGTAGGTAATGAAATTGGAATGATCTCACGTATGCTGCGCGCTTCGCATCCAATCTGGCTATTCTGATTTCGCCGTAAATAGAATATTCCTTTGATGAAAACGATGTCGCTGGGCTTCACTTGGGCTGCTACTCGGCTGTGACCCGATGAAAATGACCCTTACGACTGATCGATTTTCTGAATTTCTTCTGAATTTTTGTGAAATATTCCGCACCAATCCTATGCCTTTCCGACGATCGTTGACTGGAACTGGGCTCCGAATATGATCGCGATGACCTGCTTGTCCAATTGCGACGATTGAAGGTGTCTGACAATTTTTTTTTTTTTCAAAAAACCGTTACTCCACTTCGCTGCTGGAATTCTTTTTTCTTCTTCTCGAAGGACCATGTGGTGACGACGTGCTCTGGGTCTTGCAGGTGGTGGCAAGAGAAACAGCTGGTTTCTTGGTGAACTTTATAATAACGGTTGATTGTACAAAATCACAGACGTATAGGTAGGTATATATAGGTGCGCGTGTTGAGGTGACGGTGTTTTTTGACGTAGTGACTGACGGCCGCACAGCTGTTGCTCGGTGAGCGGGGCGCGTGGACCCCCCGCGTCTTGGATGCCCCTGCGTCGTCCTGCTGGCGACGATATGTCTCCGACACCCACATTTCACCTTATAGTTTTATGTCCCACGTTATAGGTGGTAAGCCTATTGCCGTGTTGAAATGGACAAGTGCAGGTCGTGACGACCCGCAGGTGAAACTTTCAAGCCGCCCATAAGGGCTGTTTTTTTTTTACGTGAGGGAAAATCCTCAGAGCATGATATGCCGGACTCTTACCGACTAAAAAACCTCACGTTACGCCCAACAGCCTGTGGTTGGGAGCCCCGGGTAAGCCCTCGGAAGGATGTCCCGGGACTACGCCCATAAGGCCTTCAACTTGGCTTAAAGATTGTCATTCTACTGACAACTGGGTTTCATTTCGAATTTTCCATTTCTACGCAATGGATCGTTTTGCAAAAGTGTTCCCTTAGTTGCCTCTTACGACACTCTCAAAATGAATTGAGGTGGTGACATTTTGTACGCTTTCCCGTCGCCACACGGTGGCCTAGCGCATAACCATTCATTCTTTCAAAGTAAATAAAACTAAATACTTTTATCTGTCGTGTATACTTTTACACGCGTTTAACATGTGTTTTTCAACCATAGACAATGTACTCGTAATTGTCTATGGTTGAAAAACACACGTTTTGCAATTGATAAATTGAATTTAACTACAATTCAACTTCTAACTCCATAACTACTGATAGGTAAAAGTACTCCCTGCTCTTAAAATTAACTGCCTCCGACGCAAATACAAGTTTATATCGCGAGGTTGTTTGACAGATCGCTGTTAGTGATAATGCCGCCGTTTGAAATAGCTTTGTCTAAAACTTTGAATAGTTTCGTCCTAATCTACTCTCCTCATACACAGTGCAATGAACGCCTATCGTTCTCACGTACTATGTGCTAGGTAGGAAGGGAGATCAAATATTATGTTATAGTATGTAGGACAACGCCCGGATCATCGTGGTAACTTCACCATTTAACGCCAGATTCGACCAAACTCGTAGTTAAACGAAAGTTCATAGAATAAATCTTGAATTATAATCCTTATAATACTTGTGGGTTCCGCTGTACTTAGTATTGCTATTCAATGGGTTTAAAATAATGATGCAGAAATGTATTTGTAACTACTTAAAGTCCCAAACAGTTCTATTGTTGCTCGAATTGAGTCCCGTCTCAATTGAATCTAAGTTCCACAACAAAGGAGGCGAGGAGGCGAGACACCGTCATGACGCGTCACTGCCCCCAAGGAACGTTTGTGTGCCGTTGAGTTACTTACACATCGGAAATTGATTTCACGGTCTTATCTCGAAATTTCGTTTCTCAAACGCAAGGTGAAGGGTTAGATCTATTGCTTACAAAGATTTTATCAGACAAAGTAGCTATTTCAAATCAATTTTGGTCTCTACATGCATTTTTTAAACTATGTTTTACGTGAACATTGGAACCACGTTGTAGGCGAAAACATTACGTTTATACAATTATTTTGTTTCTTCCACTTTTTAATTCGTGAACATTCATTAATTAATACCTCCCCATTACTCTGTTTAAGCTTTTAAAAATATCATTCGAGAAATAGCTCAATTCGAAATACATCATTGTAAAAAAAAATCTAAATTAAAAATTTTGAAAATATTCACGACTGTTAAAAGTAATTGAAAAAAGGATAAAATAATTTAAAACGCCCCTGCCTTCAAAATTTAAAAACCCTTGACATGAAAAATACCTCCAAAAAAAATATAATAGCGTTGTCGTATCGGGGGACCTGGGATCGTTCCGATAACATGTGGGAGTTCTTTACCGGTTAGAGGTCCCCCGCACCACAAACAAAAAACGCATATTATACCGTCTCCGTTTCGTCGTGGGTAAATGAAAACCGCATCAAAATTTATTTTCATCAAAAATAATGTTAGCTGCAGCGCCCCCTGGTGATTTGTCACCGTAACATCTATTTAAGAACATGTACTAATCAATCCCAGACCCATAACTGTAAACTGCATTAAAATAGGACTAGTAGTTTAGGAGAAAAGTAGCAACATTGATTTTTCATCACAAATAATGCTTGCTGCAGCGCCCCCTGGTGAGTTATCACCGTGACACCTATCTAAGAACATGCACCAATTAAACTTGAGCCCATAACTGAAAACTGTATTAAATTCCGACTAGTAGTTTTGGAGAAAAATGGCAATATGTATTTGCACAAACAAACAAACATCCTCACCACCCAAACGCATATACCGTCTCCGTTCCATCGTGGGTATATATAATAACATTCAAGCATAAAATCGACACCAGAGTGAACACAGACCGGGGCGGTAATAAGTAATACTAATAACTATTTACTGTCGGCACGCGCGTGACCAATACCTATGGACAAGTTGAGTCGAGGCCGCGTCGTCGCTCGTCTGCCCAAGGAGCCGCCTACAGCGTGGTACACCTCACATTCCGAATTTGACGTTCACTGACCGTAGTGTGGTAGTCAGCGATCTGCGGTCAATGGAACCTGATAAATCGTTGATTGCATCTTTATATATCGATGAAAATTTGTCAGTCGAAGGATCACTCTTTTAGTAGTCTGCTGTGAGATACACTCATCGGGCAGCGTCGTGTGATTTTGTAAATGAGAAGTCGGTAAGTGTAGCGTGACTAACATTGATGGACAAAGAACAGCGTGATAATGAGCGAAGCTCCCGTATACAGTATCATAAGCGATAACGGACTCTTACTGACTATAAGCACACGGTACCCTACAACTGCCTGCGGGCCCTGCGGCCAGGAGCCCAGGGTAAGGCCTCAGAAGGATGTCCCACGTGACGTTGTAGCCTGACCAAGTGACTGCAGTTTCTTTAGAAATGCGAGCGATTGACCCTAGAGCTGTGTGCGCAGTGCCTTAACTAACATTGGAATAATATATGAGCTCTCGCTTGGTGCGGCGCGGCGTGTCGCCAGAAACAAACAGATAATTTTGTGGAACGACGCGTGCTGAATACAATACATGTCGCTGTGTCCCCAGGGGGCTCTGCCTACTGCCTACGTTAGGAAACTAAACGGGTGTGACTCCCTCCAAGGCTTTTCGTAGACTTAAGTACTTATTTGTATCAAGTGTTCGTCTTATTCATACATGCCTACTCACTGAAGCGAGAGTGAATGAGCAAACTGGTAGGGGTCGACCTCGGCATACTCATATCGATCAAATCGATAATCTTCTGAAAAAAGGCCAGGTCAAGAGTACCCTTAACCGAAGAGCATGTATGAAGACACTTATGAAAGTTGAAGAAGCGAAAGTTGTTTGCCAGAATCGTAGCAAGTGGAAAGTCATAGTCTCTGCCTACCCCGTTAGGAGACAGGCGTGATGTTATGTATGTATGTATGTGTAACTTTGTCTGTCAGTTATGCTGTCACGCCTGAACCCCATTGGTGTAGAGATGAAATATAGCTTGGGAATGAACATGGGCAAATTTTTGAAGTGAAATTTCTTTATCGGCGTTGGAAAAAAAATTGCGTCACGTCACGTCACGATTTTTGGTTACGCGCCATCTTTGTTCTGTTCCCCACCACGGTGGATTCGAATTAAGAGTACTTTATCCAGGGATAGCATGTCCTTTAAGGGTTTTTGGACTTTTGGGCTTTTGGACTTTTGGATGGGACATTGGTACTTTGGGTCTTTGGGACTTTGGAACTTTGAGACTTTGGGACTTTTGAACTTTTGAACTTTTGGACTTTTGGACTTTTGGACTTTTGGATGGGACCTTGGTACTTTGGGTCTTTGGGACTTTGGGACTTTGGAACTTTGGGACTTTGGGACTTTTGGACTTTTGGACTTTTGGACTTTGGACTTTTGGACTTTTGGACTTTTGGACTTTTGTACTTTTGTACTTTTTGACTTAATTTAAGGTGAGGTGAAAATTAAGTTTATGAAGAAGTTTCACTTCTTACGTGTGTACACTAAGTACACGCAATTTTTTTTACATCAGAAATTAGTTCCTGTGGCATACGGGTACCGGGAGAACCTTACCACGAGGGCGGAGCCGTGGGCATTGACTTGTTTCATTAAAACTATTTTGGTAGTTTGTACATGACACTGCCGCTTAGTATTTGTATGGGGATTTGACTCATATGGTCCTAAAGGGTTCTTGAAACGAGGTCTTAGAATGCTTTTTATAGAGTCTGCACCGCTCATGTAGCATCCACAGATCATGGTAACCACATTCATTGAACACTTTTTTTTTATACTACTTAGGTGGCAGACAAGCTTACGGCCCACCGGAAGGTTGGTAACCGTAGCCTATAGACGTTTGCAACACCAGAGGTGCTACACACGCGCTGCCAACCCGGGCGCAGGTTGTGACGACCCACAGTTGAAATTTTTCAAGCCGCCCGTAAGGCCTTCAACTTGGCTTAACGACTGTCATTTTACTGACAACCGGGACCAACGGCTTATCGTGCCTACCGAAGCACGGAAACGCTCGTAAATAAATGTCACAAAGTGGTCCACGTGGTGGTCACCCATCCATATCCGGCCATAGTAAATGTTGCTTACTGCAGTGATCGTTTACAGAACACTGAGTCCGCGGGGCCACGAGCGCTTCATGCTGCACACTATGCGTAGTAGGTTTTATACGAAACTTCGGCCCGAACTTCGTTGTTCGTTGAAACAGAATAGGCCTTCTGAAGGCCTATTCTGTTTCAACGAGTTCATACTGAAAATAATAATTATGTGTATGTCTAGTTAGGTACAATAAACGAAAACAATTGTCTTGCCCAACTTTTATTAACTGATACAATCTAAGTATATATTATTTGTCTTTCATTCTTTCCTATTATATGGTATCTCAAATCCTATTCGTCTCTCATAACTTAAATCAGTTCCAACAGAGCAGCTTGGATCTGCATCAGTAGGTATATTCATGATCCCTGCGAGCTCGGTATTTCTAAGTGTGTGATTCTCTGCACGCTCCTCCTCTATCTCAAACAATCTCCGTCTCACATCAGAGCCAGAAGATTGTCCCCTCCCCTAGGGGCATTTGGTACAGAAGCTGCAAAATAAAATAAATACACATTAAAAATAAGTTACTCAACAAGACATATTATCTCGTGTGTGTGTGATATTCAATAGAATAGATAACATTCAATTGCACTGTAATATGAATTGTTTACTTACAAAGGTTTTTTCGTTTATATGTATAAACGATTTATTATGTTTTAGATATAGATTTCAAATAGGTAATAATAATTTTAATTTTCATTACATTATTGTTGACATGAAACAAACGTCAGATACATTTTTTAACGTAAGGTCATGACATTTGCATCTCTAGTTGTCTTTGCCAAAATGGTTGAAAATATACAATTACATGAAAAAACACCCTTTTTATTCTTATTTTCTGCATACATTTTACAAGAAATATATTATAAACCACTTGTTACATGTAAAACATTTAATTAAAACTTACGTGTTTTTATATTTTAATATAAGTGAAAACCGTAATTACCAGAATAAGACATCAGCAAATGACCTCCCTATCATTGTCGTTCACGAAATGTGTCTATGCATCCGAAGTTCGTGCTCCGATCCGCAATTGATAAAGAATAGGGTCAGCTACGAAACTTCGTTTTGTTTTCGTTCGTTAACGAAGTTTCGTTTTCGTAGAAAGAGAGTAGGCCTCGTCTGCCGCTTAAGTGTAGAACACAAACTATCATCATCTTAGTTTGTTAAATATCCATTTACCGCAGACATCGTCATTCCTTCTCATAATACTCGTAATATGATCTCATTTGAAAGTTACACTTGTCCAACATTACAGAAGTTCTCTTTAGTTAGGAACTGTGTAAAGTGTCATTATGAAATGTAAACCCGACAGATTGCAGCGCTCGACCCGCGAGTACTCCAACTGTCATTAGACGGTACTTGTGTCTGATGACGTTCATAAACCTCTTCCACCCCACTTCCCCCGGACGCGGTAGTAGAGGGGGGAGGGGGCACGTTAGCATAAAAAGTGCAATAAAGCGACCCATTCAATCTGCATCCAGGTCAGTGGAAACACACGGGTGAGCGAGTGGCCGAGCTTCATTGTTAATTGCTTTAACATTTTTATTTTATTACTTTTTAGAAAAACTCTTCAAACTCACTGACGTTTGTCAATTACATAAGCAAACTACTGAAGTGACAGGTGAGCAAGATGTTATGTGGCTAGTCTTTTGTCAATCAACCATGGGTCAACCTACGTTCCATGAGTCAAATGAATTCAGTGTTTTGTTCCTCACAATCATGTCATATCATATGTTATTGCTGTAATTTGTACAGGTAGTTAAACTCTATCCAAGAATACACTGTGATATATGTACTGTGTAGTATCTCAACTCAACATCAAACCGATTTAAAAATACCAGTTTAACTGTTGGTGGGAAGTCGTAAACCGCATTTGTAAGTGAAACGTTAAAGAGCTGAATGTTGGGCAGTAACTCAGTAGGTATAGTTTCATTTATACGTAGAAGCATTTCAAAGTTTGGCAATAACACGCCTTGCCATTATAGTGTGGGGCGTACCTTAAATTGTTGAGTTCTCCAAAAAGGGGCCAGAGGAAAGCGTCCAGCCCCAATTGCTCCGTTGTGCTAAATGTCCCACGGGCTTGTGTTCCTAAAATTTCTACATGTATAATTACTTATCCTAACTGACTAAATTGATGGATACATTTCGTCTCTAAACCGCTGGGGTTACAAACTTGGAATTCACACAGTAGGTTTTGGTTGTGACTTAGGGCCTGAAAAAACTCCGAGCTATATAACATTGTTCATCAATCCACACATTTTCAATGTTGTCAAGACTGTTGATATCCATGTACTATCCACATACCACACCGACCGAGGCCAAAGTACTAAATGTGTTATTATTTACATTACCTATTTATTATTGCTAATATCACTTTATAAATCTCTCCTGCCCACCCCTGCCCCTTCTCTTTACGTGACTTGAATGTCTGTTACGAATGCGGAAGTAAACTTATTGTTCTCGATAAAGTGACTAACGACTGAAAGAAATCCACTGGAAATAAATGAACTTCCCGGTATGTAATCAACGTGTTATTATTAGATAAGTTGTGAAATGGGAATAAATGCTTTCTTTAATAATAGTGAAGGTTTTTGGTCAAAGGTGAAAATCTGTCTGGTATTGTTTGAGTGTATTGCGATCAGATAATATACTTATAAAAATAAAATAGCGAGCCCATAAACATCTTGTTTATATTCCATGTAAGTCCAAATTACTGGCCCATGTGTTTCCACGCTGCAGTTTCATCCCTGCTCAACGATGCGATCTTGTCAGTTGATAACAATCGAACATGATATTATATGTATTTTTAATCGACCGTCGCGTCGTCGCTCCACAGAAAAATGTTTCTTTCCTTACCTACCAAACAGAACACAATCTTTAGTTATACTTGCCTATGAGTTGTTTCCAGGTTGTACAGTGGAAAGCATTTATGATATCTTACATTATTTTGTCGTAATTTGCCTATGAGTTGTTTCCAGGTTGTACAGTGGAAAGCATTTATGATATCTTACATTATTTTGTCGTAAATGAATTTATTGTAGGCATCATCACCTCTGAACTTTTTGTAACTTAGGAACAGCCTCTCTAGGGCACACCCAGGTTACCCAACATAACTCATATAACCGCCTGCGCCGGGGGAGGATTAGTCTGTATGAGTTTAAACAACGTCAGTAGTTGAGAAGCTCCGGTGAATTATTTTAGACAATGGTGAGCCGAATAATTGCTAGCCTCAATAACATACAGAAAGTTCTTGGATGGGTGACCATCACGTGACAACTTTGTGACATTTATTTGCGAGCGTTTTCGTGCTTCGAAAGTCACGTAATGTCGTTATACATGGACATGATAAACTTCAACCTGCGCCTTGGGCGACAGCGCATGTGCAAGGCCTCTGATGTTGCCAACGTTCAAGTCTACGGTAACCAACAGGAGGATAGTAAGCTTGTCTGCCACCTTAGTAGTATAAAAAAAGAAACAACCATGACTGTATTTATTATCCCGTTCCCGTGGGAATACGGGAATAACATATAGCCTATGTTACCCGAAGATAGTGTAGGTTCCCAACAGTGAAAGAGTTTTTCAAATCGTTTCAGTTTCGGAGCGAATAGGCTCAAACTGCAAACAATCAATCTTTCTTAATTAGAATAGACAGACAAACCCAATTCTGTCCTCTTAGTTCTTGTAACGTGTGTCTCGTAACGATTATTTTTTATACTCACTAAATCTTGGAAATAATGTTTTAACATTGATGTTCTGTAAAAGAAGGGTCTTTAAATTAGTTTTAAAGTTATTTAGACTAAAAATCTATTTGACACTTTAGTAAGCAGCGTAACGAATTATTTCAACAAGACCTTATAGAAGAAAATATTTACAATTCATGAGCACAAAACAGCGTTAATTAATAAACTTTGTTGCCGTACAAAAGCGAGCATAATTCGACAGACAATTTTCTTCCGACAAAGCTTTGGGTGATACCGTGATACTGATAAAGGAGAAAGAGCAATGAATCAGTAAATTATAGATAATCTTGGTACACTCACATTAAACTAATAATTCATTTTAAATGTGGCCACATATAATAGCAGAGGTATTGTACGTCAAAGTGAAAGAATATGGAGTAAATGTAAGCACAAACAAATTGACTTGGTGTCAAGTGGGCATCATTTACATTGGGTTCTTCGTGACCTCAGAGCCGGGGTCGGGGTCAGGGCGGGCGCCGGTCGTCGACCTCTCACTGGCAACAATTTACTTTACATTTTTGTTGTCATTTTGAACCTTTCAGGGATATGTTTTCATATTATTTACGTACTAAATGACGTCAGCGGCTCCGCCAATGTTAAAAATTTGTTCCCATTCCCGATTCCCATGGGAACATACTCCAGAAATAAATTATTTCGGAAGTCACAAGGGGCCATACACACACACACACACACACACACAGACACACACACACACACAACAGTATAATATATGCTCAGTTCTTTTTGTATGTATTAAGATTCGAGTGCGAGTGAAGCCGTACAAGTACTGACAGTTTGAGTTTAATAACGCGATGAAATGATTAAAGTGGCTGTGTTTTATATTAAAAACATTATATTTTGCGTAAAGCTTCACGTAACCGTGATTAGTTTCGAGAACAAAGTTTCTTGGTTTTTTAATAGGCTTCATTTCATTTAACAACGGTTTTTTTAGCAATTTCGAAACCTTTGCCCGTGACACTTTGCGCACTTGTTGAGTTGCCGTGACCAAACATTATAACAATAAACCAACTTTTTCCATGGCTCCGCACGTGCCTAATAATTACCTTAAAATCTATCTAGTACACAACTCTACATTTTTGGTTAACGAACTGAACTTAACCTAACACTCAAAATTGAGTGTTCTGAAAAGCTCGTCTACTTAATTCCAGTCTCTACTTTTTGTCCCGATCAATGCGCGCCCCGGTCTGTGGTGCCACTTTCATACACTGGTGAGAATCTTGGCATCCAATCAAAGAGATTGCTTTTCTGTCGAAACCTTATAAACATGTAAGCCTTTGCCAGAGCCTGCATATTTCTATCGTTTTAAAACCCATGGTTTCTTCAAGCGGAGCATCTTTAATCTGCATAATTGAAGGCTACTGGCAGTAGTCTTGTAGAAATGTAGACTATAAGAATGACCCCCTTCACTAGATGTCAATGTGGCTTTTCAATTTGGATGTCATATTGGCAAGTAAACTAAAAAAAATGACTTATACAAGCTTGCTCAATCACCATTGTACATTTGCATATGAATAGACACGTGTATCTCGGTACAGAATGCCACGGCAGGTGTCGCTGTAGGACTCCACGCGCAAGTAAAAGATATAAAGTTGCACACATCGTCGCACCAAAGCATACTGTGCTAAAGCTCAGTATTTACTCGGTTGATTCGTTTAAAGCAGGGGTTCCCAACCTTTTCGTGGTCAGGGACCACTTTTATATTTTTCTTGTTAACAGGGACCACTATAAAGGCATAATTTAAACAAACTGTGATAATCAATCTGAAGCTTAAAAAACACAGTAGGAAATTGCATAGGTAAACATTTATTAATGTGATTTCTGGCTTGCATCTGCTTCACGAGATCTGCTAACCTAGGACTAATATTGTTACTCAAAGCTACATGCAAATCATCACTTACTTTCAAACGATTCCTCGCCTTGTTTTTAATTTCCAACTAAGCAGAAAACCTTGTTCGCACAAATAAGCGTTGAGAAAACTATAAAATAGGGAAAGGCGATTTCTCGGAGTTTCGTATAAGAAATTGCTTTTAAACACCAAACCACTCAAGTGTATTTGTTGTGTTCTTATATCCGTTATACTTTCGATTGTTGGCACTTGATGGAACTTGTTATAATACATTATGAAAATTCGATAATGCTTTGATAATGCTTTAAAAGCGAAACCGGTCAGGTATTTTTAAATTAAAATAAAAGTGGAATAGTACAAGTGAATTTTCATAATGTGTTGTGTTCTTCCTGGATTCCTTCATTAACTTCACCAGTGTCCGTGCTGGTACTATTCCACTTCTTCGAGGGGTGAAGAGTCACGCCACCGTCTACACCGGCTTCTGTGAAAGAACGGTGAGCAGCCAACTCGCCGCTCTCACGGTCATGGTGGACGACCGCGTCACCGACTACGGAACTCGAAAAGGGAGATTTCTCTCCCGCTGCATTCTTCGCGAGCATGACTTGCTCTCAGAAAGACACAGTTACGTCACACTTTCTCCCGTTGGAGACCAGAGCCCTTAACATGGTCTCCAGCGTGAGAATATTCACGCCCAGGCCCGCACCGAGGTCTTGTCGCTGCTATGCCCATGTAGTGCTGTGTCCCCGCTGTAGATACTTACCGAAGCACCCGTGGCCGGTAAACATCTGTGACACTCGGTAGGTGAGGCTGCCATGGCGCTTGTCTCATTAGTGGTGAGTCCTCACTTTGGTAGCTCAAGTCGGACGTTTCCATGTCTCCATGAGCTTCTGGCCAAACAGGAATCACTATGCCTCTATTTCTTTGGGCACAGGCCTGTGGTCCCGATCCAGCGCCTTCATGCACCATTGATACAACGACGCAAAAGCCCTGTTTTCCAGGTCCCATGGAGGGGTCTTGGCTAGGAGACATGCCGCCTCAACGGATATCGTGCAGTACCCTCTCCTGACGGCCATCGCCTTTAGCGGGCTATGCAGTCTAGCCACGTTGACGGTCGTCAGGGCCTCCGCCCATACAGGGGTCCCGTATAGTGCCATACTCCGCACGACCCCGAAGGTCTCTTGCAGGGAGCGTTGGGTACTCTTATGTTGGGTACCAACCGCGAGAGCGTAGCTGTTGCCCCCTCTGTTTTAAGACTTAACTTCTGAAGTGGTGTCGCTCTGTAATGATACGCTCAAAGAGCTTGCAAACCTCGACGAGGAACAACATCGGTCGGTACCCCGATGGGCGTTACGTTTAGGAAACTGGTCTTGAGCAAAGATCCACGCTCGGCCTGGAAACACATTCAATCGTGGGCAAATCGCAGACTTTGTGTTGTTTTTGCTCGCCGAGCCGGTGGGCGTACCAACCGCCCCCACTACCCGCGCTCTTCTCGCTCAATGCACGGCGACTAACGGCTCACCACCCGATAAATTTAAAATCCTTCAGGGACCATATTTTCGCTCCTGCGGACCACTGGTGGTCCGCGGACCCCTGGTTGGGAACCACTGGTGTAAAGGGAAGAAATAATCTTGATTATATGTTTAAGCCAACTAACGTATTTAAATTGAGAAGGATACCTTATTACCTAATATATAAGATAAAATGGCGAAAAAACACGTTTGTTGTATGGGAGCCCCCCTTTTATATTATTATGTTTTGTTTTTAGTATTTGTTGTTATAGCGGCAACAAAAACACATAATCTGTAAAAATTTCAACTCTCTAGCTATCACCGTTCATGAGATACAGCCTTCTGACAGACAGACAGACAGACAGATAGACGGACAGCGAAGTCTCATGAATAGGGTCCCGTTCTTTACCCTTTGGGTACGGAACCCTAAAAATGGAAAAAAAGATTTTTGATGCAATGTAAATTTTATACATATTCCCTATTGTGCATATATCCATGAGGGTCTCATGGATATATGCACAATAGGGAATATGTATAAAATTTCCGGGCGGACGGTGTCCACCGTCCGCCCGGCCTTTCGGATCAGAACCAGTTTCCCACACTTTAGGCTTTAGGAAACTGGTCTTGAGCAAAGATCCACGCTCGGCCTGGAAACACATTCAATCGTGGGCAAATCGCAGACTTTGTGTTGTTTTTGCTCGCCGAGCCGGTGGGCGTACCAACCGCCCCCACTACCCGCGCTCTTCTCGCTCAATGCACGGCGACTAACGGCTCACCACCCGATAAATTTAAAATCCTTCAGGGACCATATTTTCGCTCCTGCGGACCACTGGTGGTCCGCGGACCACTGGTTGGGAACCACTGGTTTAAAGTGACTCTTGGGATCTATTTCGTACACAAATCTGTTTCATTGTATCCCTACAAAAGTAAATCAGTTGGTCTTTATTTAGTTACGTAAAGAAGTGCCAATTGAAGAGACATGAAGCTTTTAACCAATCGATGCAAAAACAGGAGCGTTATGTGTGATTGTGTCTACTGTACCTGTGACACCGTACGTTCAATTACATCTCGTAGGTTAAACTGAAAATAGTGAAATTACGATATTTACGAAACTCCAAATTAAAGTATGTCCACAATAAAGTTCGAGTGAAGATATTATCATCGTTGTATCGACTATTGCATCGCTTGTAACACGCTACCCTGAGCATTTACTGCCTAAACAAAACAGGAAGCTAATGATACTAACCTTGTGCTTGAACACAATAAATATGTAACTTTAGAAGTCCGTTGAGGACGCAATCCGTCTTCACCGGCGCGCCGCCGCCGGTGACAATACATACATAATTTGTGATAGATCATTCAAAGGTGGATCTCACGCGAGGAGCTATTACGGTGTGAGTGTTTGATGTGGATTAATGATTGTCTTTACAATATGATAACGATGTGTTAAATCACTCAAACGACACTTTTATTATCTCCTAAGTGTTGATGTATTATGTGTACACATACATTGTTACGGTACAGAGGAAGTAACCTTGCAGCATCGCTCGTGTTTGCTAAGGCGCGGGCGACGCACCTACTTTCATAATTTCTTCTCACGTAATTTTCTATACTTATACAAACTGAGTTGACTTTGTTAATTTTACTAAAACTCGAGAACGTCTGGAACGATCTGGTTTAGGTTTAGTAGACACTTTTAGAGAAGTCCAGAGGTTTTTTCAAATCAAATATTTGATAAGATTGTTTGGACATATTCCGCTTCACTTTCATAGTGACCACTCACACTCACACCTTAAGTCTTCCTACAGTCATAATTAACGCAGCCAATGTCATGATATTTATCTGTAGAAGACGAACTATCTGAGGACGAAATATTGTCGGATAGCGAGTGACGCCAGTAATTATCACATACCAGACATATTACCCTACGAGAGTAAATACCTACATACGTCCAGCTCTTACGCAAAACTAATATTTCTGTAGTTGAGAAGAAATTAAACATTCCGTGATAACCACTCAGGAAATATAAAAATTAAAATAAACTGCGACGAAACGTAAAATTGTTTTAATCACTACATCAAACAGTTATTATAAGATGAAATGATTTCGTCTAACGACCGCAGTAGTGGGCACTTTACATTTATCATCTCAGCAGTATCACTAATGCACTATCATCGCTCCTATCTTGTCGCGACATCATATAAAACATTTGTTGACAAAATGGCTAGCTAATAAACGTTTTAATTTGAAATATATTATATGGTGTGAAGAAACTGTATTACGTAAGTCAAATATCTGGTAAAAAGTAAATGGGAAAAGATAATGTAACAAACAGTCAAATGAGCCGCTCGTATTGTGCGCGCTTCTGGTCACAAACCAAAGTTATGATGGCGATGGCGGCCGAAAGTCGCAGACCACTTTACATCATGTAGGTAGTACCTAGTTGTTTGTTACCTTAGTGTTTTTTTATGTAGGGAAAAATCCTACATGGATGCTATGCCGGACTTCTACCGACTTAAAAACCTCACGTATCCTGCATAACACCCTGTGGTTGGGAGTCCCCATTAAGCCCTCGGAAGGATACCCCAGGACTTGTTACCTTAGTCTTATAAAATTTCCTTAGCACTTTTCCTTTACTGTAAAATCTAACATTGGTCCTACTTCGCGAGTACTCTGTATTGATTTCCCAATAATAAATGAATATTCAATGTAAACGCGCCATTAATGAGAAAGTCGTTTGTTTTATAGTCGTAGATTAATTTACAGTTCCTTAGACTACTTATTACTCATCTACAAACAAAAAAAAATATCAATTCGTAAATGTGTGTGTCACAATAATAAAAACTATTTAATGACAGTAGGTCTTGAATGGTGGAGTAATATAGACGGGAAACCTTTAGGTGACTACTCAAAAAACTTAGACGCGAGAAAATAATTGTACCTAAGCCTGAATTTAGTTCATCATTTTTATACTCGCTCAAAGGCTTGCAATATAAATTAATGATAAAATATTTACTGAAATAACTTGTCTAAAATATGTGGAGTTCACATAACACGTGTACACAGAACGTGCGCCGGTTCAACCCCCTGCCTTTGCCGAGCGAAAATAAACAGCGACCCTTTGAACATTTTACAACAACAGGCTTTGAAAAGCTCTGAATTTCAGACGTGTTTTTAATTTGTTAGCACAAGGGCATGATTTTGCACAAATTAAGAAACTGTGCATAGCTACGAGTACTTTGTGTTAATGCTGGCGTGAGGACTGGTACCAATCTGGTGGAGCAATACCACGACTCGTTCATTGAAATTTCGGTGATTGAGCAAGCTATTTTTGACCTACTTGTGTTACCTAAGTATGTTCATCTCAACAAAGCTTGGCCAGTTATAATAGTAGATATATACACATTTATGTATGTGTATCGCCACCCAGTGGTCGGTCGTGAATCATTCAATCGCGGCCCTGCTAATACTCCGCGCCGTTATTGCTCAATCAATGACGAATCGATATATTGTAAACACACTCAGTAACATAACGAACTGTATGTCACCCAATACTGGAGACTTTCCTTTAATGGTTATTGATACAGTAGATTCTTAACAAAACGTGCTGAATTATGACTCTGATGCGCATTTTTGAGTTACTTTTAGTTAGTTTACCTAATCCTTCATAGTAAACAGCCTTCAAAAGAACTCATCGTCAAACAAATTTAGTAAACGAATTTATTAAAATAGTAAAGGAAAAAAACTCAAGATAAGCGCCGGAAAATGGCAAATCAGGAGAATTAGTTTTGAATAACTTGGGCTTGTAAATGGACTAATTATAACGAGAAATGGCGCTTTACTCGCTTAGCTAGACAAGTTTATACCAAAAAGAGTCATAAGCATAACACAACAAATGCTCGCACCGCACGTGAGACGTGATATAACTTCCAAAGTTCCAATAGGTAGGTACGCGTCTTGGCAGTGCGGCGCTTACCCAGCCTCCTCCTCCTCCCGGGAATCAATCGCTCTTACGGCACTAATATTCTCTGTAATCGCTCAATAAATTTTAAAGAAATGGACTTCGAAGTGTTGCTAATTTTGTACCTTAATGTGTTATGATAATTTTATAATATTTGGAATGAGATTTGTAATCTAATAATCTACTTTCTTTCTTCACAACGATACTTCAATAACTACTTTAAATATTACTCTCCTTCATTTTCAGATCGGCCTGATAAAGTTCATTTTCACAAACTGTTCTCGTGATCGGGAATTTTGAAAGATAATGAATGTAAATAGATCGAAAACTGTGATCGTCACTGTGTCGGCACTGACTTATTGCAGATAAGAACCACTATGCCACACCTCTATGGGCTTGTGGAGCAGTTTGTAAATTAAATAGACCATGCCTATTGCATAGAGATCCTTTTCTATAGGTATAAAGTGACCCTTTTCCTGATTAATGCTCCACTTAAGCTTCAGTTTCCTACAGGTTCGGAAGTTTTTCAATATTTTTGTGCAGGCAACGTTCAGTCGGTTTCTATGCGTAGTTTTTCTTACAAGGCAGCTTCTGTTAATAATAAACTGCCAAGTTCCAATTACCTGCAAAGCCATGACAGTCGACGTTCCTTAAGTCTTTTGGTTTCGTAAATCAATGTTAAAATTCCGGTCAACTGGTTGTTCAATTTGAATGCTTTTCCTCTCTAAGCTAATTATAGTAGATTTAGAAGATTTATAAGTCACACTATTTTAGTTTGGACGTAATGTTGAAATTTTTAGACTCCAAGTGGTAGTTACTTCGTATTTGTGATTTGTGAGATACCTCTAGCGTATATAATATACTAGCGGACTTCACGCGGTTTCACCCGCGTAGTTCCCGTTCCCGTGGGAATACGGGAATAAAATATAGCCTATGTTCACCGCAAAGAGAGTAGCTTCCCAACAGTGAAAGAATTTTTCAAATCGGTCCAGTAGTTCCGGAGCCTATTCGTTACAAACAAACAAACAAACAAAAAACAAATCTTTCCTCTTTATAATTTTAGTATAGATTATGTGCATTGCATAAATAAATTTGAAAACGTTAGACGATTTAAGTATATACGATAAAAGATGCAAACTAAGAGGCTTTACTGCAGTAAAGCGAACTGTAGCTCTCTGTGGAGATACATTAATGCAGCTTTTGTTTGGAAATTCTGTAATAAATACAGTTAGAACGATTGAAACGTGTAACTGACTTCAGAAGAACACTTAAAAAGCAAAAATATCGGATGGAATAGGCTGCTTGCAACTGGGACTAACTATTAAGTATATAGTGCGCTTATGGAATTTTGAAACTCTTTCACCAAGCTTTGTTAAGGTTGCCTTAACACAATAAATGATCGCAATCAGGACAAATGTAGGCAGTGTCTCTATATTGGTGTTACGTCCTGTGTGAAGATCCACGTTCCAAGTGCCTGCCTTCTACTTTTAGCTTGACATGAACACATTGAACACGTAATAATATTCTTATGCTTGGAAATAGGAAAACTTTCCAAACAGCCTTTTGCGAATTTAACTACCGTTTATCCAAACCCGAGTGACGTCACTCTATCGTAATACGTCACTGCACACAACGGACTTGCTTAAGAGGGCTAACATATTTCGCGCCACGTTTTGCTCAGAAACCATAGTTTTCAATGCGTTTAAAGTCATTAAATATTTATCGTACAAACATGGTATTAACTAACATACTTAGTAAATTTAGCTCTCTAAACGTTCCATAAAACATATTTTACCAAACAACAGATTACATATGGCTAATATCAACGAAAGTGAACAAGGTTTTTCAAATCATACGATTTGCATCGATTTCGATGCTTAAATTCATGTCAAATAACTGATAAATTTAATGAACAAGGGATACGAAGCAATTGCAAAGGTCCTTGGCTATCTGTTTGTAGAATAACCTTATATCAGGTAGGTTCCTTTTTTTGGAGAAAAATGACTGTAAAGTTTGCTCAAATACTGAGAAATTTCTCAAAAATAAAGTAGTCTTTTCACCAGCTTCAGTAGTTTAAATCATTATGATATTTATGTATTATTATGTCAGAACTTCTCCTTTGACAATAAAAATATTTCTTTTTAAGTAACTAGATACAGATTTTTTTTTACAAAGTATTTTGTGAACCCCTATAAATGCAGATACGCGAACAAATACGATTTAGTACCGCCGAAAGGCTCCCAGAGAGTGGTCATGTCGCTCGATGTTCCATTTTTGAATACGAAAAAATGAACAAAAATAGTCTAATTCTAGCGTGACCAAACAATCTTAGTACTTTGTGACGTATAATATAATATATATATATTTATGGTCGATATACAACGTGAACTTTTGTATAGTGCAAAGCTCAGACACCCCGGCTAGAGATTCGCTTCAAAATACTGTATCAAAAAAAATAAATGAAACTAACGAAAACTGACCAAGTTATAAACTTTTACAGTTGCACTATTTTGTCCATGAACAGCGTAGGTGTAGGTATTATACGCAAGACAGGTAGTCACTATTCGTGTGGTATTGATAATAACATTAACAAACCAATTTCATAAGTGGTAATTATGGAACAGTGTTTTACACAGAAACCGGCCAATGTGAGTCGGACTCGCGCATGTAGGGTTCTGTACCAAAATACGACAAAAATCACGTTTCTTGTATGAGAGCCCACTTAAATGTTATTTTGGTCTGTTTTTAGGGTTCTGTACCCAAAGGGTAAAAACGGGACCCTATTCATGAGACTTCGTTATCCGTCTGTCTGTCTTTTACGAGACAAGTAGTAGTAGTAGTAGGAGTAAGGGGAATACCAGCTAAATCCCTATATAATATACAGAGGTAAGGAACTCATTGGGTACCTATCTTTTAACCACAAAACTGACTGTCTTAAACCACGGCTTAGAGCCAACATTATGTAACCAACATATATACATACATACGCGGTAGAATAATAAAATTGATCTAACCTTACAACAGAGGAGGTAGCAAGGACAGCCATTAACTGGCACGTGTCTAGTGAAGCCTGTTGCTCGGACGATAAGTGGCTAATATAATCTTACAACAACCTGCAACAACTATTGAGAACTCAGGCAATGCCGAGCATAATTGAAAATACTGAACAAACTGACAGACACGTAAGTGACAACATTATCTATATAGCTACCGGTATGGCCTGTCCCCAATCCGTATCCATCTATGCGAGAAATAAAGACTAGCTGGTGGGGCTCCTAACTAGAAAGACTCAGAAAGAACATGCATGAGGCAGCTGTTCTATATGAACACCTGTAAGGAACCAGACCTGGATTGGGACGGCTAAAAAGCCGCTAAAGCAAAATAGAAGTAGCGACTGAGATACAGAAGTACCAAGTCTTGGAGAAACCTCTGCTAGAGTCAGACTAATACTGGCCAAACAAGGGCCAGAACTTTCAGTATCTATAAATAAACCTGAAGGCGTGGCGGCCTGACCAACACATGAGAAGAAACCGATAGTATTTTGATACAAACGCACTTCCCAGGATGCCAATTGCTGCAGACACTCGTGTGGCTGGTGGAAAACGTATCCACAGAAGAAATCCACTGGGAGCTCGCAAGACCTGTTCTAATCTATTCTGTCAACTTACAAAAAACTGAATGGGTAATTAACAGCTTCAAGTCCTTCAAATCTCCAGGACAGGATGAAGTCTTCCCTGCAGTGATAAAATGGGGGAGGACACAAGTTGATATTGTCAGTTACATAGTATCTGTACGCCAGACAGTGTATGGGGCTGTGACTCAGACTGTGGAGAGAGGTCTAAGTGATCTTTATACCAAAACCCGGTAAAGGGTACTATTCAGACCTCTGGTCATTCAGACCGATAAGCCCTACGGCTTTCCTGCCAAAACCTCTGGAAAGATTGTGTGACTGAGACATTCGAAGGACGGCCCTTCAAAATAAGCCACTGCATTTCAACCAACATCATATGCCCCCGGCAAGTCAGCACTACATGCGTCGGCGTCGGTACGCAAAATAGAAGAGGTCATCCAGAATAAATCAATTTGCCTCGGCACTTTCATAAACATAGAGGGTGCTTTCGACAGAAGAAGCATAACCACCACACTGGCAAAATACCGAGTATACACGGTAGTCAGTGAATGGATAGATAACATGCTAAACAACTCATTTTAAAGCTACAGACAGCAGAAACCAGTGAGTGAGAAGATGGCTAAAGGTTGTCCACAAGGAGGCGTTGTCTCACCACTGCTATGGAACCTTGTTGTAGACGACCTAATAATCAATCAATCAATCAATTTTACCTATAGCATTCCACTGCTGGACATAGACCTCTCCCAAATTTCGCCACCACACACGGTCCTGCGTTTTGTGCATCCAGTCAATCCCTGCAACCTCTTTTAGGTCGTCGCTCCATCTGGCAGGGGGTCGTCCTAGGCTACGTTTATCAAGTCGCGGTCTCTTCTCCGGAACTCGCTTGCTCCATCGGCCATCCAGTTCTTCTACAGATGTGGCCAGCCCACTGCCACTTCAAAACGCTTACTCTGCAAGCTATGTCGACCACTCTTATTCTCTGACGGATAACATCGTTTCGGCACCGTAGGTCATTACTGGTAGGGTGCACCGGTTGAAGTCTTGCGTCTTCGGGCATTGCGGTATCGGCGAATAATAACCAAGCTTAACGCAAACCACCACTACACTGTGGGGTACGCAGACGACATAACAATACTGACAAGAGTAAACTTTACCAGCATAGTGTGTGATGTCGCACAGACTGCTCTTAAAATCGTGGAACGTTGGTGCACAGCTAAAGAACCTTCAAACAATCCAGGCAAGATGGAGCTGTTACTATTTACTAACAAAAGAATTCTCGGAAACTATCAGGTGTCACGTCTCTATAACACCGAATTACAATTCTCAAAACCTACGCCCCTCAGCTACCATAGAAGTGATGTTGGAACTACCGCCGCTACACGTCACCATTAAACAGGAAGCCACGACCACATAATTATACAATAAGTTGGTGGATTCGGAACTGTTAACGGAAACGATGACGGACACAATAACATAACAGTTTGCGTTCAATAAAAAGTACAAAATACAACTACAAGAGTGCCTTCGATAGTGTCTCAATATCTACGGATATTGAGGATTGAGGAATATTCACGGACGAATCCAAAACGAGAACGGATTCCGGAGCAGGAAACTTCTCGATGAACCTGAACATTAATATCGCAACCCCCTTAGGCACCCATGGCACAGTATATTGGTATAATGTGCCATGGGTGCCTAAGGGGATGGAGGGGGCGGAGTGCATGGATATAAAATCAAGGCGACTGAACAGTCAGGTTAGGAACGTCAGAACCAGTGTATTCGGATACTTAATGGTAGTAAATCAGTCCTACAAGCGCTACAGAGCCATGCGATACATCTGGCCTTGTCACGGAGTGGATATATGCGAAAAGAACAATGTCACGCTACAATGGATAAAAGGACTTAGTGGCTCACGATGTAATATCGCTGCGGCGTACGAGCTGGCAAGAAGAGACTCTTCGCTGACAGCAATGGACCCTGAACCAATCCTACTCCTCCCATCTGGATGGGTACGTAACCTGCTCCAGGTCGCTATAGGAAGCCGTCGGCAACGTGAAGAGTCTGCTAGACTTCCCGGAGGAACTAGGATAGCAAAATAGCCATACTATAACCCCCCACGCAAAATAGGCACAATAAATGACGTTGCGGAAATCAGTCCGTGGAACCTAGTCCTCTTCCTTAACCGCACCAATTTTGTTTCGAAAAGTTACAAAAGTATCAAACTTCTTTGTTGCTAAAGTTATGCACTATACGGCTGTGTGTGACGTGCGGTCTGATTTCTTACGATCGTATGTAATTTGAAAACAAAATTAACGCTCTTAAAACCTTCCGTTTCATACCGAACTATAAATTATTGTTTTACATTGCGTGGATTACTCATTTTGTATTAACAAATTGCATTTCCAAGAATTAATTCATTGATTCTGAGCTCGCACTGTTCGGTACATTTCAATTAAACTGTTTCCCAGAAAACGATTAACAGCGTTCTCGCTGCGAGTGATTGTTGCGTTGATTCACGAGACAGCGGCGGCGGTGCTCCGTTGTGTCAGGGCGTGTTCAGATGATACGCACACGCTAAGCGCACGCCACGCTCGTCATAACGCATCTAACACGCTTTGTTTGTTTTTTTAAATATAATTTAAGCCCTATATTCACATCATAGATTTCAAATTGCATTAATCAAAGTCCATCCGCACACGCCACGCGCCCGCCCTGCACCTGCCACGCGCCAGCCCCGCGCGCACCCCGCGCATTCGCGCATCAATGCAATTTGAGATGTATGCAGTATGGTAATAGGGCTTAAATTATATTTTATAAAACAAACAAAGCGTGTTAGACGCGTGCTGACGAGCGTGGCGTGCGCTTAGCGTGCGAGTATCGTCTGAACACGCCCTCCTCGTATCATCGTATGTAGAATAGATTGGGTGCCGCGCCGCTCCCACCCATCGCACCGCACCGCACGGAATGATGTCTTATTTACACTCAATTCACAAATGCAGCTGTAATTTGATTTTACATTCCTCCCTTCCAGAATATCACTTATTAAGGACGTACACGCTTCAGCTTAGCTACCCATTTGGCTACTTCTAGTTTATCGTGTATCTTATTAATATTATAAATGCGAAAGTTTGTGAGTGTGGATGTTTGTTACTCTTTCACGCTCTAACGGCTAAACGGATCTGGCTGAAATTTAGTTCAGGGATAGAGTATGGTCTGGAATAACACATAGGCTACTTTTTATTCCGCTAATAAGTTCCCACGGAAAGCGGAAACGTGGTCAAATTTTACGCGGGCGAAGCTGCGGGCATCAGCTAGTATAATAAAAAATAGCCAAATATGCTGTTTGTAAAAGAAAAATGTTCTTGATGTCTTCATCTGCGGTGTCTGTATTTACAAGTAATTGTATAGCTGAATTGGAACCTGCATCATTGCTCGAATATACCTCTCTCTTTCCTTGGAACCCCTTCAGATAGATCTCGGCAGGTAATTAGGTACCTACTCTCTTGGGAAGACACACTGGGAAGACTAGTTTTCACGCGAGCAAAGCATACAATTTTAGTTTATATTCACTTAGTTCCATAGTGTACCTACTATCAACCTTACCGTAGCCAAGCTCAATGGATGTGGTTCAGAACGCTTTTAGTAGAAATATCTTGCTTGAACCGGTCCTGGTTAATATTAAAGAATTAATGTCATGTCTGTACGAAAACGAGTACTTCAGTGATGATTAGAAACATGCACGATAACCTAATAAAAATACAAAGATTTTAGCTAACAAGCAAGAATACTACAAAGAATTCCTCATGCCAAGCTAAAATGACAATAAGGTGAAGTGGGACTCAAAATACATAATTTGGACATATTTCGAACCAATTTTGCAACGGTGTTAACAAAGATTTCACAATTTTTTAAATGGATAATTATTATTAAGTATATTGACTAGGGATGTCAGCTCTCCAAAACACGATTGAGTAAGTTCGGCTCGATAGAAAATAATCCCAAAGTTCCCTCGAATCTGTAAATTTAACTGTGACCGCCTTGACTATAATCAATTTCATTCAGTAGTTATATAATGTACCACACTAATTTTTTATTTCCATGTCCCTTATAAGTTACCTCGAGGTCCTATGCAGTTATTTATTCATTAAAAACATATTGTTTTAATAAAAAAAACGTTTTGTTGAGAGGGAGTGCATTTTGCCGCTATCAGCCACCTCACAGAGCCCGCTCAGTCAGCCGACAGGCTTCGTTGAGGACACCCGTATACAACTTTGTCACGCCCGCTGACGTAATTCGCTGCCATAGTAACGAAAATAGGTAATAAAAAAACCAAAAAAGGACGTATTAAAGGCTTAAGCTCAAGAGCGTAAAAATATCGCATCTGTTTGGGGAAGTATCTTTGGTGTATTATATAAGTTATAGTAACGTTTTCATACTTTCCAATACAAAGTTTGCCTGATGCCACATAATAGATAAGTCCAGAAGATTCACCTATAAATGCGCTCATGTATGTGACGCCCTGACCGAGCGTATAACATGTACATTATTTAAATTAATATTTAAGTAAAATCAATGTCATAACGAGTATAATACTAATGACTGATAAATCAATGGGCCAATTCTCCTAAATTTACAATATAACAGTAGAAATAAACCTTAATTGAGTTTATAATAAATTAAACTCAAAAAATTAGTATTCTTCTATCCAAAATTACAGCTTTTAAGGCACGTATTGCGTATTGTTGATATTCTCGTAGTCTTACTTTACTACTCGTACCTCGTAGTTGATGTAGGTAGGTTTTGAATTTGAAGTTGTAAGTATGAGTTTCTTTTTTTTAATATTTAGTTTGCCAAATTGACGTCGCCACCAGCCTGATGGAAAGCCGTGGCGTATCTAGCGATTGGGGGTCACTTCTGACAGTGGTCCTCAAGTTGGCGGCCCTGTAATGTGCCTCTTCACGCTCCTCTTGAAGAACCCGGGATTGTAAGATGAGGGAAACACGTGTGCGGGCAGGTCGTTCCATGTTTTTATAGTTCGACAGAGGAACAATCTTTTGAAACGTTCAGTTCTGGCGAAGATTCTTTCCACTGTGTGTGAGTGTCATCTTTGCCCGGCACGTGTTGTTCGGAATCGGAAAGAAGAGGGTGGGATCAGGTTGAAGAGCTCTTCAGAACATTCACCGTGATACATTCGATAGAAGGCAGCCAAGGACGCTATGGTTCTTCGCTGTGCCAAAACGGTTCGAGGCCTCCCGTCACCTCAGTTTGAAGTTTAACCAACAGTGAACTGAAAATAATCAGCTTACATACAACCCGATACAGTCAATACAACCCTAACTTTGTTTTTAAGTCATAATGTAAAATAGTAATACAATGTTCAATGGATAGTGGTACCTATATGTTAAGCGCTAGAAGATGATTTTGTGAATATATGTTACTGAAAAGGCCTGATGATTTAATATGATTTACGATGATGTATGAAAGTCTGTGAAGATGTTAGTGACAAAATCACGTTCCAACGGTTGAGCAGATCTGGCTGTAATTGGTGGCCTATTATAATTATTTTATACTTTTCCAGACTGCAATGTATTCCTGAATATATTATACACTAGCTGACGCCCGCAGCTCTGCCCGCGTCTAGTTTTGTTCCCGTTTCCGCTTCCCGTGGAAACTGATTGCCGGGATAAAAAGTGGCCTATGTGTTATTCCAGGCCTATATCTACCCCTGTACTAAATTTCAGCTAGATCCGTTTAGCCGTTAGAGCGTGAAAGAGTAACAAACATCTACACTCACAAACTTTCGCATTTATAATATTAAGTAAGAAGTAAGATAATTTAGAAAATAGCATAAAGGCTATTTTATCCCTGGATATGACCCAATGGTAGTAGGGAACGCGAACAGAATTCTACACAGCTGAACCTGCGGGCAATAGCTATGCGAAGTGAAACGTAGAATGTTTAATTTAGGAAATGGTAATCATTTGGACAGGACTTAAGCCTAGTCTAGTTTAAATAACTAGTATCGAAATTTATTCCTTTACAGTCTTGCATATATGCAAATAGCAATATTCGTTTTTGTATATTCTTCGTTTTCTTAGCCAAACGGGACCCTGTTACTGAGACTTCGAAGTCCGTTTGTTCATCTGTATCTCATTAACTAGGCAGTAATACATTTCAAAGATGTGTTTCTGCTACCGCTGTAACAACTATAATCACACTAGATAAAGAAAAAAATAAGGTTACTCCCATACAACGTAATCTTCTGGCGTTTTTTGTTACGAAATCCTCATCAGTGTGCCAGTCCAACTTGAACTTCGGCCGTTTTTACAGTTCCGTATCCAAAGGGTAAAAATGGAACGAGGAGAAAGTATTGCCTTTTGAAAATGCTAAGAGGCAAAAGCGGTCAGGTGTAGAGTAAATAAATGCTGTAAAACAGTACAAGTGGTGGTTAATCAATATGCGCTGCAGGTTCCACCAAGTGCCAACAGTATAAATAATCTATAATAACGCGACCCTATTACTGAGACTATCTATCTGTCATCTTATGCACCACTGCAATAGCTAGGCATTTGAAATTTACGAATCCTAAGAACAGAAAAAAAAATTAAGGAGGGCTCCCTTACAGGTATATTTTTCAGTCTTTTTTTGTACTGAACCCTCCTTTTTCCTTTTAAAGAAGTACCAAAAAATATAAACAAAGGATAGGGGCAGCAGATTCTTACTTTTTCATTAGGCCTGGCAAAAATCGTCACAGGTAAAAAAATAAATTGAAGTACTTCTTAAATATATTATGTTCTATTCTTATTATGAAAATGAATTCCATTACATGTTAGTGATAAAAATTGCATCAAAATCAATTACGTAGTTGCTCACGAGTAGAAGATCTAAAGAGGTTTATCTAAACAGGGCGAAAAAAATTGTTATGTAAACTTGTACTTCTGTCAATGATTTCAATTGCGTAGTGAACGGGTTAACGCGCGAAAACGTTTCCGACGCACGGAGCGTCCCGAACATCTTGCGTCTGCTTCACCCCCTCCGAATCGCTTGAGACACAATTGCACTTCGCCTTAAACCGCTCATCAGAGCTAAAGCACAAAGTGAGATAAATATCTCATGTGTATAAATAATAGAAATGTGTCATTTTGGGTAAAAAAAAAGAAGGAGGGAGACGGAAAAGATTGCTTTCGAACCACTTGAAAGAAAGAACCAGGTAGCATGACGGAAGGTGAACAGGGGATAGGGGAGCAAGATGATGACAGACTAAACGTCGTTTAGATGATGAGGGTACTGCGTCAACACATGTCTGTACTAGGGGTACAATGTTTTGCCGAAAAAATGCCCTAGAAATAGAGTATCATGACCGCCTCAAGTTGGAATACGACCGAGCACCGAGTCGCGTCACAGGGTACTGTAGTACGTAGCTGTTCACAGCTCAGTTCGTAACAAATAACGTCTCAGATTTATTACCCGTTGTAAACTACATCGCCGCCCGCGCCGCTCGTACAACGCATAGCGGCAATATTACCGACTTTCAAATTATACATTATATCTGCGTCTTTAGTGCCACTTAAATTTCATCTGCCTATAAAACTTTATTTGCTTGTCCGTAATGTCCACGACTATTAGAACGAGGGGGGGGGGAGAGGGGAGGAGGCTGATAGACGATATGCTTTCCATACTCGCAAGGTCGTTTTATAGGACTTGAGACTCTGCCCGCAAATACACGCGATGGTTTTAGCTTTCATGCTATAAAAAGTACAAAGGCGTAGTGCCTTTGTACTTTTTATAAATTTGTATAAATGGTTTTTACTGATTATATGAAAAATTAGGGTTTATTTTACCCGTTACAAAAAATTAAAAAATAGCTAAAGTTACAAAGCTAAACACCTCATCAATGGCTGCTGAGAAGCTGTTGTACGTCTCGGCGCATGTCGCCATCGGCGCAATGTGCGGACTAGATGCGCTTTGATTAAAGTTTATAAGCTCCAACCAAGAGAATACTACCAAAGTTAAAATCTTCCGTAGAAATTATGCTCCTCTGTTTAAACCCTAAAAAGAGTGAATTTAGAATATCAGCTTAAGGTTAGAATTATCAAATATCATTAAATTAATGCCGTGTACCTGAGTACTTACGGAGATTCACGTCCATTTAGCTATTTGACAACGCATGATTTTTATGTTGAATTTAGCCATTTTGATGAACAATAGTTCCCGCAAAGGTGCATTGAACGTATACTTAGTCTGTAAAATCTTTTGGGTGTGAGAGAGATTTTGCAGTTGTCTGTCGAGCGGTGCTCGAGATGAAAGGTCGTCGAACTTGATGTATATTTATTTGCTTTTCGTCAAAGTCTGCAACGTCTTCGCATTAGTAATCAGGTTTACAGAATCATGTCAGTTACGATAAAAAAATCGGGCGCCGTCAAAGTGCTCGCATTCGCGTGACGTTAACGATTAGTAAACACATAAAACATCACAGCTCCAATCGGATTTATAAAGATTTGTGTTCGCCGTAAGTCATAACTTTAAAACTGGGAAATGTGTGCGTCCAATTTATGTAGTGGGAAATTCCGCGTGACTGCGGCGCGCGGCGGCGGCGGGTCCACACCATCGCTAAAGAGATTCTTTATAGACTAGGAAATTGGTTCTGATTTAGGTCCTTCACACATACATTATTTGGCTTCAACTTTAATGGTTCAGCATAACCGCCAAAGTTAAAGAATTCCAACCACGTGGTCTTACCCTGGTCCCTGCTCCAGGCGCACCCACGTGAATAAGTGATATCGTCACCGACACGAGCCAATACACACGAAGGCAGTATACGGCGTGGGGCTGTCGTCCTTATACTTTGACAACTGGAACATAAAGTACCTTCTTCTGTCATTTGTTTGTTTTGCCTGGTCTGGACTTTTTTAAGTTTCTAAACGTCCAAGTAAACAGTATCATTGGTATTCAGAGCGCGGGTGCAGCCTGCCGTCGGCGACAGTTTGAGTGATGGCTCCACGATCAATAACGGTAATGGTCCAGGCGGCCCGTGACCTTTCGCTACAGATTACTGCCAAACATTTATTAGTTTTGGTACTGACTCCTCGTGCCGTCAGTAGGTACTGCCATAGGTTTCCAATGTTACCACAGTTCGAAATCACATGGTCACTTAAACGATGTAGAAAAGCAACCTCACAGTCAGTTTAGTGTTGTTGAAAACTTTATTCATTTCCGAACTCGCAGTATTAGGTACGTACAATAAGTTAGTGTTAACGAGGACTCCATTTGTAAATTGTATTCTTAATAAAGGAGTAGACACTAGAAGAACGCACAAGTATTACCTATATATATTTGTGTACTCCACAATACCGTCTTATGACAAAAGCAAGGTATATTTATATTTTGATAGATTAGCATAAATGTAGCTCAATATTATCTATTTCCGGAAACGCTAGTATTTATTAAAATGTTTCCCTTGAAATGAAGTTCACTAATCTAGGTGTGAATTAGTGTAAGACACCCCCTCCCCCCCTCCCCACTGTGCGGTGGCGGTGGCGCCCAGGACGGCTCACCCATTAAGTGCCCATTATCGGCGAGTGACACAACATCTCGCAACTAATTTGTCTCCCATCGATTGCCACGGGACGCCCACGCCCACGCCCGCACCGACCGGCCGCCCCGCGTGCCCGCGCTCCTTCTCCGTTCTAGTACTGCACAACAATAACAGTTTATTTAGTTAAATACACTTTACATAGGTATCTAACTATATTAGTGCCTCTTTACAAAAAACACATTACTGGAGACTCTCAGTTCCGATTTAAATACATCTTTATTTTAGTTCGTTAAGCGAAAACTTTCTTCAGGTTAGACCACGGGTAAAAATAAAATCCCGTGGTTCACCTGGGTGAACTACGAGATGGACCATGGGAAATAAAGTCTTTCTTCTCTTTAAAAAAAAACAACTAATTCCTCCCCGGTGTGTCAACAACTTTTCATCAAAGTGGTTTAAGACATTCAAACTGTTACCCAGACAGACAAGGGCTTGCGCTTCTTACTCTGTGTTTCAGATATGGCTCTATTCATAAAAAGCTTCAGTAATTATTTTTTGTTCGCAAAAACTTAATGTTAATGCCGAGATGAAGAAAAAACCGGACTAATAAGTAGATTGCCCGATGCCACTCTAATCCATTGAACAAATCCATGGATTGATTTGTAGCACCAAATGCATTCGTAAATTTGTATTTTTTCGTAACATCAACCAGTACCTATATTGTGCTCTTTTTCATAGACTTTGGTTGCATTAGTCGACACAAGCTTAACAAGTGCGGCACTTACCTTATATGTATATTATGTATCGCATCGGTTCACGATTAGATCCCATTTTTGGCCTGTGTACGTACACAATACACAACAGCCGTCACAACAAACGAATGAGCTCCAACCGGAGGGGCTATTGCGTTACGTCATCGCGTAACTGCGATTTGACTTTTTGTCAGCATTTCTAAATTCCTATTACTTACGTTATGACATCAGTAGGCGTACTACACGTGGGGTGGCCCATATACACCCAGGTAATGGTTATAATGACCAAAAGTAAAAAAAACATTACACTCTAAAAGAAAAACTCGACGTATTACCAATACATTAACTTAAAGTTACAACCTCCTTTCTGATCTCCGTTCAGTAACCGTCCATTAAGCTAATCCTCCCTTATACAAAAGGCCGCTACGCCTGAGCCTGACGCTCTAGGAACATCAATTTGTGGCTTGTTCAAGTATTGGCCTTTAATTACTTTCACTAATAGCCTTGTGGGCTCGTCTCTAAGGCTAGTATCATCAAGGCTACGTCGTGCCTTATCTAGGTGAAGCGTTCTCCGACAATCTATAGTTCACAGATATCTGTCGAGTCATGAAATCTTTGTCACGTTCGTGTAGCGGCCCACAAAGTCACGGCCCAGCGTGATAAGGGCAAGGCTTCGTTAGTTGTCCCCCACACGCCCCCCCCCCCCCTTCCCCGAGCGATACGTGACAAAGGTTTCACTATTTAATTGATATATCTTCGGAGAGAGAGGGCATTAATTGAAATTGGTAGTTGTTGTTTTAATCCTATCAATTTCGTATGTTATTTGAATAAACTGTTTACGTTTATGGAAGCAAAATGAAGCAAATCAATCATTCAGTAATTTGTGGCCGGGCTGAAAAGGCCGGGGCTGAACCACAAGATGACTCTGCGGAAACGGTGCCGGGATGACACTCAAATGATAATGATACCTGCGATACCTATTTATTTGCAAATTACTCAAATATAGTACTTGAAAATCGCTAAAGTTTAGGTTACCGGATTATTATTATTATATTCGAGTAGATAGCTATGATAAGTTCGAATCTGATGTTTAATAAGTACATGTGCATCGCCGTCGGCATACTCGGCATGGTGTCAGGGGCCCAAAGGGTCTGATGGATTTATTGTTGTAGAACAGGGCGGCTATTCACGACCATACGGCTTGAATGCGTAGACGGAACTTTACTGGCGAAATTTCACTTGTCTCGTAGCACGGTAGCAGTACACCAGTAGACTTTCGTCTACGCTTTCAAGCCGTACTATTGAGAATCGGCGCCCAGAATCGTAACCGTGTCGCTCAATAACTACGAAAACAGTCACATTGTACCGAAGCCGATTAGCCGACACGTCGATTTTATAGCTACGGCTACGATTCTGTTCCGAAACAAGACTTGGACCCCAGCTCATGAGGAACCAAGTATTGCACTCGACGTCTATAATACTACATATCTGGTATGTATGAACAGAAATTGGATCTCACCTCTGTATAATTTGTCCCACGTAATAGGTATTGCCGTGTTTAAATGGACAGGCGCAGGTTGTGACTGCCTGCTGTTGAAATAAAGCCTTCAACTTAGCTTAACGACTGCCATTTTACTGGCAACCGGGACCAACGGCTTAACGTGCCTTCCGAAGCACGGAAACGCTCAAATAAATGTCACAAAGTGATCACATGGATGGTCACCCATCCATGGACCGGCCATAGTGAAAGTTGCTTACTGCAGTGATCGTTTAGAGAACACTGAGTCCGCGGGGCCATGAGCGATCACATTAACCAAACCATTAAATAACTTGCTTTGGGGTTTTAATATAATATAACTCCAGTTAATCGACAGCAATGCGACGTCGCGCGTCGCTGACCTTACTATCGTAAATTGTCTGGAGCGAGTCTGTGATATCGCGAGATGTGCCGTCACTCTACTCGTTTTCTTTTTGTAGATTATTTATTGTCACGGTGATTATGTTTGCATTGATTTAATGAATATTTTTTTTCATCAATTGTGGGGACAAATTAATGACATGAGAACCATTCATTTTACATTTTATTATGCAGTATCAGTAGTCCGCGCCTAGAATACCTACGTATTCTAGGCGCGGGCACCATTCTAAAATGATTGATAGCCTTGTGTTGTACTCTTTCACTCACCCAGGACTGTTTATCCAGCAGCACTCTACCCGCTTAGGCAATCGCCTAGGGGGGTCAGGTGCTGAGGCTACGGTGGTAATCAAAGTCTGCCGGAAACCTTGGGACATCCTTCTGAGGGCTTACCCGGGCTTCCCACCCGTAGACAGCTGTCAGGCATGGTGTGGTTTTAGTCGGTAGGACACAGGAGGTTTACAGGAGTACGCCAAAGTCAAAGATAATAATATAGGTAATAGTTTTATATAAAGATAGACAATACTCCCTGAACTGAGCATTGACGGGGGTGGGTAGAATTATTTTATTTTTAAGTGAATTGTGAGTACTTGCTAAGTTGTAAGTTGTTTTGGTAATATTGCTGACCTCTGGCAGTCGTACCTTCGTCGAATTGAAAGCCTTCAGATCACGGCGCTTCTCATACCTTTGGCCGCGTACCGTGTAGCAACAACGCTTGCCTCTATTGCTGGTCGTAACTGCGCGCGTGCTATTCCTGTCCCGCATGTAGGTCGCAGGCGCAGCAGCACGCCGCCGCGCCGTGACATTGCATTGTACAATCGATTCACGTTTATCTTTTTCCTGAATGCCGCTTTAAGCAAATATTGCCGATTGTATGGAAATTGTCCTGCGTGGACTGAGTGGACTCGACGGTTATTGTAAACTTCTCATGGAAATCACTAACGCATCCCAAAACTGTATTCCGTTAATCCACCCCAAAAAATCCACCCAATGGGGTGGATAACCGGAATTACATGTTATGGTATGTCCGGAATTCCACCCAAGGGGTGGATTTCCGGATCTATTCATGATAAATAAAAAAGATAAAAAAACACAAAAGAAGATCGAAAAAACAAAGGAAGATCGGCAAAACAAATGAAGATCGTCTAAACAAATGACGGTCGAAAAAACAAATGAAGATCGGCAGAACAAATGAAGATCGTCGAAACAAATGACGATCGAATAAACAAATGACGATCGAAAAAACAAATGAATATCGGCAAAACAAATGAAGATCGTCAAAACAAATGACGGTCAAATAAACAAATGACGATCGGAAAACAACTGAAGATCGGCAAATAATCTAGCTGCGTTTGCCATTGAAAAAAATAGGTGCCAGCAATTCTCGATCTTATGAATATGCATAATATTTATTTATTTTTTACATAGTCATGATCAGTGATGTCTGTTAACAAAAGAACATTTTTAGAGAAGTGTCATTAAGGTCGAGATTTGCTTGCACCTATTTTTTCGAATGGCACATGTATCTAGATTACAAAAAATGGCTGCAAGTAATTTTTGGCCTTCAAAAATCAACAAGACTGAAAGCTCAAAAGTCAGAACTCAGAACTCAAACTCAAAGCTCATACTTAGGTCTTTCGTTTTATTAAGTTGCAAATTTTTTATCGGTTTTCATTTGTTTATTCGACAGTCATTTATTTTGTCGATCTTCATTTGTTTATCCGACTGTCATTTGTTTTGTCGATCTTCATTTGTTTTGTCAATCTTCATTTGTTTATCCGACCGTCATTTGTTTTGTCGATCTTCATTTGTTTTTTCGATCGTCATTTGTTTATTCGACAGTCATTTATTTTGTCGATCTTCATTTGTTTATCCGGCTGTCATTTGTTTTGTCGATCTTCATTTGTTTTGTCAATATTCATTTGTTTATCCGACCATCATTTGTTTTGTCGATCTTCAATTGTTTTGTCAATCTTCATTTGTTTATCCGACCATCATTTGTTTTGTCGATCTTCATTTGTTTTTTCGATAGTCATTTGTTTATTCGACAGTCATTTATTTTGTCAATCTTGATTTGTTTATCCGACTGTCATTTGTTTTGTCGATCTTCATTTGTTTTGTCAATCTTCATTTGTTTATCCGACCATCATTTGTTTTGTCGATCTTCATTTGTTTTTTCGATCGTCATTTGTTTATCCAACCGTCATTTGTTTGGACGATCTTCATTTGTTTTTTTTTTCGATTCATTTGTTTTGTTGATCTCCATGTGTTTTGTCCATCTTCGAAATCCACCCATTTCATGTGTGGATTAACGGACTAATTGGATTAACAATATATAATTCCGGAAATCCACCCCTTGGGTGGATTTTCGTGGGTGGATTATCGGACTATTTTGATTAATCCTACTATCCTACTTCCTACTAATATTATAAATGTGAAAGTTTGTGAAGATGTTTGGATGTTTAGATGTTTGGATGTTTGTTACTCAATCACGCTCTAACGACTGAATGGATCTGGCTGAAATTTGGTATAGGGATAGAGTATAGTCCGGAATAACACATAGGCTACTTTTTATCCCGGGAAAATGTTCCCACGGGAAGCGGGAACGGGGACCAAATTTCACGCGGGCGAAGCCGCGCGCATCAGCTAGTAATATATAATTCCGGAAATCCACCCAAGGGGTGGATTTTCATGGGTGGATTAACGGACTAAACTGATTTGAAGAAAAAACATTGTGATATCATTGGAAGTCCTGGGGTCCTCCTTCCCAGAGCTTACCCGGGGCTCCCAATCGTAGATATTACGTAGGGATCGTGTGGTTTTTAGTCGGTGGCAGTCCGTCATAGTATCCCTGTGGGTATTTTCCACACGTTAAAAAAATGTACTGTTCACTGCAAAACCAACGAATGTAGAGTTCCAACGATTCTGTCCTTCGGCTGTAGAGGGTTCCAAACGAGCAAATTAGAATTCCTTTCCCGTTTCAGCATCCCATGGCAACTATTCCCGGCAACTAAAAAGTAGCCCCGGTTAGTCCAGACTACAACTGTCCATGTACCAAACTTCAACTTGATCCCTTCAGCCATTACAGCGTGAAAGAGTAACAAACTTCAATGCTTACATCCATATTTCTACACTTACAAACTTTCGCGGTCATATTATTGATAAGGTAGCAAGTTCCAATTCCAAGTGCCATCAATCAACAGCGTTAAAAGCGTTAATTAGTACTAAGCCCATGAAATGTGCTAAAGTCAAAGTTGAGCGACCGACGCCGGGCGCGAGGTGCCAAGGGTGGGGGCTACATCACTCAGCCACCACCGCTTACACTTGCCACTAGCTCATAGCTCACTAAATAAATACAGAGCACTTACATTGCCTCGGTAACTATAACATCATTGCCTCGGTATCTCACTCGAATTCTGTGTTTAGTGCGGGTACATTGACGTTGAGTAAGATTATTTCACGTTCTCGCAAGATTTATGAGAGATCCGGGCGTCTGAATTCGTAAGCCACTTTTTTTGTTTTGATTTCACTTCGCTGCTGCAAGATATCAAACCACAGTTCACTACTGGACGTAGACCACTTCTTACTCTCATGTTGAGTGGATAATTGGCTCCGACGCTGTAGCTGGTCTGATGTATTATCCTCTACGTTGTAGTCGCATATTGTCCAGTCTGTCTCTGTAAGTCCGGTTGATAGAGAAGAGTTCCGACACGTTGAGATAAAGCGCTGATAGCCCTGCCGACAAAGTTATGACATCAGTAGGCACAATGGACGCACATACCGCAGGCACTGTCTAGTTCCCTGTACCCACCTGTAACTATCTAATAACGAAGTATAAGCCGAACAGTTCGGCTTATACGTCGTTATTAGATAGTTAGAGCTATCAGCGCTTTATCTCAACGTGTCGGAACTCTTCTCTATAAACCGGACTTACAGAGACAGACTCATTGTGCATTGTGCATACAATATACCTATACTTTCTGTATTTGTTATTAATGAAGCTAATTGTAGAGTAGATTCTGATTACACTATGCTAATATGCGGCTCGGAGAAGTCGACACCTGTACAAAGATCCGACAATGGCGGCGCTCAGCGAGACGTGCCACCCCCCCCCCCCCCCCCAGGCACCTCTCACTCGATACTCATCCACACACGTGTGTGTTTAGAGCTGGGTACATTTTACATTTTACGAACATTGAGGTACATAAAATAGTACGTAAGAGAGAAACTTTGTATAAACTTGGGAGTATATTAGTAAATGAGTTATAGCTCATAGGACACGATTGATTCTTTCTTCTTATCTATTTTTATCTTCTCTTTGCTACTAAACTTTGCTTGAGACCTCAGACATGGTAATTATTAAAGAAATCATAAAACTATTCTGTTTAGAACAATTTTACACTAACGGTCAAGAAATATATAAGTTTGAGTTTGATGCTGGTGCTTGCTTATTTAAATGTCGAAGGCTTTGATCGGAAAACCTTCTTCAATTAGTGTACTTATGTTGAAAACATGAATTATATTTAGGCAGATCATTTGTTTGTTGCAGGGGACCAATCCTCGTCAGCCGCCACTCCAGAGCGCCGCGGAGTCCATTGCGTCACGAGTTGTTAAGTCCTAGTGCTAGTAAATAGTGATGTGTTCAGTGGTTGCATAAGACAATCGCATGGAACTACACTGCTTCGGTTCGATTCTCAGGCTGAGTGAAGAGAAGAATAGGTAAGTTACTATGTGAATGATATATAGCTCTACACTTGACCACTTTCATTTTTATAAAATACTTTGTTATCAATGTGCTACTACTATCCCTTGCCCTAGGCCCCTAGGGCATTATACCTACACCTAGGAGTGCATCTATGCGTAGTATGCTACAGGTACAAGTATGTGAGTCAACTTATGAGATGAGTCCTAAATAGCACAGATCACAATGTATAAACGCATTCCGCAGATGGAGGGAGGTATAAAATGAGCCGCGTTATAAATCTCTTGCTAACGAACACTTCACCAGTAAACAGTTAATAGTGCCAATCGTAAAGCTCAGCAGCGACCACCGACCACCGACCACCGACCGGCGCAGACTGTCTGTTCATGTGTGACTTGTTTACTCCCACGAGCTCACTCCGACTGTTCGCAGGAACAGCCCCGGGCAGCGGCGGCGATTCATATCTTACACTTTGTTTGACTTTGTGTTACAATGGCAATATTTATTGAAGATCTATGTGTACCAAATACCCCGACTAAGACATGATTTGTGTAGTTTTTTTTCTGTGATTTATATTTCTTACTGTGTAGATCGCGTTCAGGATTAATCTACATACTCATGTGTGTCTGTGAGTACATCAGTTAGTCATTTAATAATGCTTGCACTGAATGAGTTTACGCAGGAAAGAGTGCGAAAACTCATTCAGAGCGGTTGTAATAGAAGCTCTAACAACAATCCTGTCGCTTAACACGAGACCCACTGTAGGCGCGAACATATTCTTTGGCACTTCAGTGGCCGTTTAACTAATTCTAATTAAAACAATCTAATTTTAAATCGCCTTATCGCAACGCAATCTATTTGTGTTTTACACGCGTTTGCTTCCGTTGTGCGTTCCGGTGGCGTGCCGTTATGTATGAACCATAATTCTGTTCTGTGTTTTATTTTAGAAATAATAATAATGAAATATCTTCATTATAAGAAAAATCCAATTTCATAAGAAACATAGGTACCCACACAGACAAGTGCAAGGTAGTTGCATCAGTAGCCGTAAGCGATCTATTGAGTGGTTGCGATCTTATGAGCCAACAACACGTGACGCGGTGAAAGATGAAAGCTAGTTGTAGTGTCCCTTCTGTGCACACATGGGTACATCCTGAAGTGGTAAATGTCGGGAATTCAAGCGCCCTTGTTAGTTCTTTGTACGCTTATTTTTGATCTTATCGATCGAGGTTCTCCACACATTGACTTGGTCTATAATAAAATGAGCTACATTTGCAAGTAAATTAATTATTACTAGCTGACCCGCGCAACTTCGTTTGCGCCACATAAGAGAGAGTAGCAGCACACGCAACGAAGCTCTCAAAAGGAATAAGTTTTCTAACGTTTTTGAAACATTTACTATTACTCCTCCGCTCCTATTCGTTGTAGCGTGATGCTATATAGCCTATGACACTCCACAATAACGTAGCTTTCTATTGGTGAAAGAATTTTTAAAATCGGTTCAGTAGATCCCGAGATTACCCCTTACAACTTAACAAATATACAAACACAAACTTTACTTCTTTAAAAATTTACTTAGCACAAAGTTAATATATTCTGATTTATCAGATATCATTAAATATAATACTGAAATCGGTGCCCAGTAAAACTATGTAGGCTTAGGTAGACATTATTAATCTCTCTCATAGTCATTTTAGCACCGACTTTAGTGTTATATAATATCTGATAAATCAGAATACTTACCTTGGTGCTAAGTAAATTTTATTTTCAGTTTTTAGTTTTGGTTGAAGTCGGTTTCTTTTTTGTTAATTTTTTTTTTTACTATTTTTATTGTCGTGTGGACTGAAAATCTATCTATCTAGGTGTAAAGTTCTCGACAGTACAAGTTAATAAAACCCAAAAACAAAGTAACTGCTGTATATCGTTAGGGAATTCTCTCTACTGTCTTTCGTCTCCATCATCAAATCGACTCCAGACCTTCATTAAGTTGTACTACTTTAAAGCCCTTAATTAAAAAAAAAAAAAAAAAATTTACAAACGCCCTAGATGCCCCTACAATTTTTAAAAGTTCCCTTCGATTTCTCAAGGATGCCATAATCAGATCCTGGCTTCCTTAAAATGGGACCACCTTGGTAGTATCTATTTTCGAACGAAAAAAAAATTTCAAATCGGTCCATTAACAACGGAGTTCTGCGAGAACAAACATAAAAAAAAAAAAAAAAACGGTTGACTTAAAACAAGGAGGAGGTTACTCCTCCTTGTTTTAAGTCGGTTAAATAATATTAGTCACGCAGCACACGCAACGAAGCTCTCAAAAGGAATTACTTTTACCCCGTTATTGAAACATTTACTATTACTGCTCCGCTCCTATACGTTGTAACGTGATGTTATATAGCCTATGACACTCCACAATAACGTAGCTTTCTATTAGTGAAAGAATTTTTAAAATCGGTTCAGTAGATCCCGAGATTACCCCTTACAATTTAACAAATATACAAACACACAAACTACCTCTTTATAATATTATTATAAAATTATTAATTATTAATTATTAATTATTAATTATTAATTATTAATTATTAATTATTAATTATTAATTATTAATTATTAATTATTAATTATTAATTATTAATTATTAATTATTAATTATTAATTATTAATTATTAATTATTAATTATTAATTATTAATTATTAATTATTAATTATTAATTATTAATTATTAATTATTAATTATTAATTATTAATTATTAATTATTAATTATTATAATTATAATTATTAATTATTAATTATTATTATTAGTGTTAGTATTAGTATTAGTATTAGTATATTAGTATATTAGTATTAGTATTAGTATTAGTATAGATGTAAATGTAAATATTTTTCTCGTTAATCATGATGGTAGTTGGTAGATATTATATAGTTTACACCATGAATTGCTTAACTATTACCTACGCGATTAAAGTACACCGTTGATGTAGAGAGAATATTTCTTAGAACTATACTCATGATGTGGGTGTCAGGTAAACTGATACTGGTAGAGACTGGAACTGCGAAACTAGCTAGACTCATCAATTCTCAGTCCAGGGGCCACGTGTCTCGATTTGCTGCATCCTCGACGTCGAGAGCGCCATGGCACTCATTTGATTTGCGATTTGCGCAAATTGCTACACGACTGCCTGCAAATTACCTCAGTATAAAGAGAAAAAACCTACTATGATCTGTCGGCTGTGATATTACCCTCTACGACATCCAGCCATTTACTTCTCCCTGCACCACAAAATAAATAAATAAATATAAATATTTGTGGACATTCTCACGCAACATCATCTAGCCCAAATTTAGCTAATATAAGCTTTTGCTTGGGATGGGATCTAGACGACTGATATACATACTTATATATTTCTAAATACATACATGTTATACATAGAAAACACCCAAACTCTGAAACAAACATTTGTGGATCACACAAATATTTGAACTGACACGGAAATTAAACCCAGGACCTCAAGCGCGGCAGGCGATCGTATAAGCGACTGCGCCACCGAGGCAGTCAAAACAACACAATAAAACGGGTGGTCACCTAAATACACCTTACCTACATCAGCGGAGGAGACTGTCCCGAACAAGAGCGCTGGCGGGGGCGCAGGAGTCCGCTCCGCATACCCATAGCCATCTGCATTACAAGCAACAGTACAGGGGCCCAACTGGGAGTAACCACCCTGGAAGGCTACCCGATGTGGTTCGTCGTGCCGGATGGTGACCGGCGTGGGACCCAGCGACCACACTCAGGGGGGTACGGGGGCTCTTCCGTCCGGCGGGTCAGCTTCCGTCTCACCACAAAATGATAGATGAAACTAGCCCCTACGCCTTGCCACTCACTGCTGTAGTAAATGTCGCTCCGTCTTCACGTCTCCCTTCATTCCCAACCATCATGGCAGCGCAAAAGAGAAAAAGAGGTATCACAGCGGCCGCTTCTGCAATTTCCAGAAACGCTCTGTTCGAGGTGGAGTTCAACCTCGACGCCGTCCTTCACCATCTAGAGACGGCACGGCCAGCTGTGATGTTCCTAACGGTGACGCAAATACGCCGCCGCCCTGACGATCAGTCGTTCACAAGAGTACTTAGCACTCCTTTCATAAACTTTCAAGTATATAAATTGTAGAGAAACAGTAGTCCTACATATGTATCTATCCTATCTGCACCCACGTTCACTACAAACAAGCCAGACAGATATATTAGGTTATCTTATTTATAGTAGCTAATAATTTAACTGCGTTGGTATTAGGAATTGCAAAGCAAACACATTTTAACCTTGTGTGCCTTCACTTTAGAGAGGTACATGTGGTTTGCTGATAAGGCGTGACGTCACAGGGTCTTATTGTAGCAGTCTTGTAAGGGTCGCAGGCACAGAAATCAGAAAACAGTTAGTAGCCTATAGACCTTACCTGTCATACTTAACCAGTGCTCGTCAAATTCATAGTTTGGATGGCGGCAGCGCTCCAACTCCGAATAGGTCGGTACCTACCATCTTCATCTTCACTCGTGCATACCTCACTAGTGATTCATACGATTGTTGCTTGAATTTGCGAATGATTCGTACAAGGCTACACATCACAATTCCTAAAGATTATTTCCAGAGCAAGCAATGTGCGACAGTTCTAGAAAATAGGCAGTACGTATTTTTCTTCCTGTGTAATGTTTATTTCAATTCAATATCCTTAACTTGATATCACGCGCAGAAAATACGAGGTCAATGATAGGCCCCTAATAGCTGAAGGTTTATCTTATAGTATAGGTAACGTAACATTTTTTCATAACAAAGTACAGAGATTTTCGGAAAGGCTTCAGCACCGTGGACCACATCCATACTGTACGGCAGATTGTACAGAAGCCAAACGAGTACAAAGAGCCACTGTGTATGGTTCTTGTGGACTACGAGAAAGCCTTCGGCTCTGTCGAAACCTGGGCAGTCCTGGACGCTCTGCAGCGATGTCGTGTCGATTGGCGATACATCGAGGTGTTGAGATGTCTCTACGACAACGCTACCATGACCATTCTTCAGCTGGAGAACCAAAAAATCAGTCCCATCGAACTGCGCAGAGGTGTAAGACAGGGTGATGTGATATCACCGAAACTCTTCACCAATGCGCTTGAGGACATATTCAAGACATTGGACTGGGAAAGGTGGGGCGTGAACATAAACGGCGTGAAAATCTCGCACCTTCGCCGGTTTGCCGTCGACATCGTAATTGTGGCGGAGACGCTGGAACAGTTTAGCGGAATGCTGCATAGTCTGAACGGAGCGTCTCGACGTGTTGGTCTCGGCATGAACTTGGAAAAAACCAAGGTCATGTTTAATGACTACATCACGCCGAGGCCAATATACGTCGAGGGATCGAGGCTAGAGTTTGTCCAGGAGTATATTTAGCTTGGGCAGGTTATTACACTGGGGAAAGGAAACCTGGACAAGGAAATCGCCAGAAGGATACGGTTGGGCTGGGCAGCATTTCGCAAACTGGGTCGAGTTTTCAATTCGCCTAAGTATACCGCAATGCCTGAAGACAAAAGTCTACAACCAGTGCGTTCTACCAGTTATGACATACGGTGCCGAGACGTGGACACTTACAGTGAGGTTGGTCAATGCTCTAAAGGTTGCGCAGCGGGCTATGCTTGGGGTGTCTCTGAGGGATAGACTCCGAAATGAGACTATCCGGCAGAGAACTAAAGTGGTTGACATAGCTCGCAGAATAAGCACATTGAAGTGGCAGTGGGCCGGCCATATCTGCAGAAGAACCGACGGTCGATGGAGCAAACGGGTTCTAGAGTGGGAACCGCGTCTCGGCAAACGTGGGGTAGGACGTCCACCCGCTAGATGGACCGACGACCTGGTAACGGTCGCAGGCTGGGACTTGATGCGGAAGGCGCAGGACCGTGTATTGTGGCGTAAATTGGGAGAGGCCTACGTCCAGCAGTGGACTGCGATAGGCTGCTTTGATTGATTGAATGTACAGAGAGAACTTTTATCATCGTTTTTATTTTAATTAATTATTACTAAATGCCTTAGACCATCTAACACAAATGTGCTATATAGTCAAAGCTATATAGCTTTTGTTTTTTATTTTGTTGTGTATAGTTGGTGCGCATGCGCACCAACTTCTGATAATCGGATGTTGATAGGTACGTATTGCAATAGCGCACATTCTAGAACAGAAATACATAAGTGAAATTATTGAATTCCCGATTAATCTGTCGTACAAAAAGTCAGTGGGTGTCTTACCGTAGTCCAAATGTAATCGGCGGGTGTGCTTGTTCCAGGTCGAGATGAGCGTGGCCGAGGTGGGGGGCGGGGGCGGGGGCGAGGGGACGCCCCCCGCGCCGCCGTCGTCCCCCGGCCCCCCCGCCGCCCCCGCCGGCACGCCCGTCGCCCCGGACGGAGCCGGTCCGCACGCACAGGTTAGTGTCACCGCTCAACTGTAGGTATAGGCCCATTCAAATGGCGATCATGATCCTTGATGTCATCGAAGATGATTTTAATGATCACGATCCTGATAATTATGAACAGTGAATGTGAAAGCTTGTCGGACATTCTTTATTGTGCCCAACGTCATCTAGCAAAGACAGGCTTGTTTACGTGTGTAAATCACTATAACCACACGATTATCCGACCACTACCTAAGGTCGATACTTCGATAGCCCCGGGTGAGCTCTTAAAAAGACGTCACAGGATTCCCAAGAAAATTAAGCTAATATAAGTATGGGCTCCAAAATCCATCCCAATTCCCATTCTCATTCCCATCTCCCCAATTATTAATACCAGTTAACTTTGCTATCACCTATAGATGTTTCACATCAAAAATTATCAAAAATATTCATGATAAATTTAACGTCACTCCAAAGACTTGCTTTTTCGAGACCCGCCCGAAGTATCCAGCGCTGCATGAGGAAGAATAGCCGTCGTGTGCTGGTAAAGAGATGTAAGTTTACGTGCAGTGGCAAAGAAAACTGGTTGGTGCAGCACGATGGACTTTTGACTATGAGTTATTTTGTTTTACTGCTGCTGTTTAATTCCCAAGAATTCTCATCTCTAAAATCACATATAACAAGCGATGTTCGGTGTGGCGGCAGGGCGGGCCGGGCGGGCCGGCCGCGCCGCGCAAGGCCCCGCGGCGCGGCGTGAAGGCGCAGCAGGAGCGGCCGCGGCGCGCGCTGCTGTGCCTGGCGCTCAGCAACCCGCTGCGGAAGGTGTGCATCGACATCGTCGAGTGGAAGTATCCTTTGCTCAAACAGACAACTAACGCTATTTTGTTGTGGAGTATAAACAAATAATTTGTAAAGTTAGTAGTAAAGTTGTCGTCGAATTCCCATGCGTCTCAATTTAAGACATCATTAAATCATCAATGAAATAGCTCTATGAAGCGATTAGCTCATCTTCGACTTATGTGCCAACTATCTATTGGCACACAAGCCGACAATGTGCCATTTCCTTAGGTGCTTATAATATAAATGTAAAAGTAACGCTGCTGTCTGTCAATTACGCTTTTCGTGAGCGACCACTGTTTAACTATTGGGATAGGAGTTAGGACATCATAGACTACTTTTATTGTCAAAAAAGGGATCAAGGGGTTGAAATGGAGGAAATTATAAGTAAATATTGCATTCGGCTGAAGTTTCTTTGTCCGCAAAAATCTATTTAAAAAGATCCATCGTGGATCTTTTTGGTAGACAATAGGTACATAGTATCTTGTCAATGTAATGGTGGTACAATAGGTACAGAGTGCGGCAACTGTTTTGTTCTACTGAAGAAGTAAAGGTTAGATATGAGCACGTCTAAATAGCGAATTGGTAAAAGTTGTAACAATGTTTTAACCCAATCGCCTATCTAGTTGTTTAAACATGCTTCATCATTTTTTATATTATGTGTAAATAAATAAATAACTGTAAGTTTGGTATATCGACGTAATACTGGGATATAAATAATGCTCACGATCAATATAATATTATGATATTTAAAATCGATCAATCTATATGAACGGATACTGGCGAGCGGCCAGCGCTGCCGTGAGTGCCGTCACCGTGCCACAGGCCGTGCCGGGGCGGGCGCGATGGCCGGCGCGCGGCGTGTGCCGGTGCCGGTGTCGGTGGTCGTTACTAGTTACTACCAAATATTTATACTTTGTACGAGATCGATGGGAACACATATTGCTTTCATTAGATAATCATATTTTTAATGATCAATCAATCAATCAATAGAGCCTATCGCAGTCCACTGCTGGACGTAGGCCTCTCCTAATTTACGCCACAATCCACGGTCCTGCGCCTTACGCATCCAGTCCCAGCCTGCGACCTTTACCAGATCGTCGGTCCATCTAGCGGGTGGACGTCCTACCCCACGTTTGCCGAGACGCGGTCTCCACTCTAGAACTCGTTTGCTCCATCGGCCGTCGGTTCTTCTGCAGATATGGCCGGCCCACTGCCACTTCAATGTACTTATTCTGCGAGCTATGTCGACCACTTTAGTTCTTTGCCGGATAGTCTCATTTCGGAGTCTATCCCTCAGAGACACCCCAAGCATAGCCCTTTCCATAGCCCGCTGCGCAACCTTTAGAGCATTCACCAACCTCTCTGTAAGTGTCCACGTCTCGGCACCGTATGTCATAACAGGTAGAACGCACTGGTTGTAGACTTTGGTCTTCAGGCATTGCGGTAAAGGTGAATTGAAGACTCGCCGCAGTTTGCGAAATGCTGCCCAGCCCAACCGTATCCTTCTGGCGATTTCCTTGTCCAGGTTCCCTTTCCCCAGTGTAATAACCTGCCCAAGGTAAGTATATTCCTGGACGACCTCTAGCCTCGATCCCTCGACGTATATTGGCCCCGGCGTAGCGTGGTTATTAAACATACCCTTGGTTTTTTCCAAGTTCATGCCGAGTCCAACACGTCGAGACGCTCCGTTCAGGCTATGCAGCATTCCGCTTAGCTGTTCCAGCGTCTCCGCCACAATTACGATGTCATCGGCAAACCGAAGGTGCGAGATTTGCGTGCCGTTGATGTTCACGCCCCACCCTTCCCAGTCCAGTGTCTTAAAGATGTCCTCAAGCGCATTGGTGAAGAGTTTCGGGGATATCACATCACCCTGTCTTACACCTCTACGCAGTTCAATGGGACTGGTTTTTTGATTATCTAGCTGGATGGTCATGGTAGCGTTGTCGTAGAGACATCTCAACACCTCGATATATCGCCAATCTACACGACATCGCTGCAGAGCGTCCAGGACTGCCCAGGTTTCGACAGAGTCAAAGGCCTTCTCGTAGTCCACAAAAGCCATACACAGCGGCTGATTGTACTCGTTTGTTTTCTGTACAATCTGCCGTACAGTATGGATGTGGTCCACGGTGCTGAAGCCTTTTCGAAACCAGGCTGATTACGTATAAAACAGCGATCAGCGATAATCGCGCAATCATTGCGCAATCATCGCGCGATTTATCGCTGGTCGCGGAAAAAATGGTATTACGTTAAATTCTATAGCGAATCGTTCGCTAATCGCTACGTCGCACTTATCACTACGAAACTAGCGCCATAAACAATTACGTGGCGATCACTGAAAACTGGGAACTGTCACATCTGTTGGGCATTTCATTAGTGTGTGTGTGTGCTGAGAGACCACTTTTATTTTTTCGGATTTTTGCAGTTTAACTAACAATAGTGCATAGTAAAAGTTGCGATAATATTTTAAAAGCTTAGTGATCAGTTAGAAAGCGCGTCCGAACACGTGCTCGCAGCACTATTGTTAGTTAAACTGCAAAAATCCGCAAAAAATGAAAGTGGTCCCTCAGTACACACATACACTAATAAAATATCGAAATCGCTGCCTGGAGGTTGTCAAAAACGATACGTAATACGAAATTATCGCCAGATCGCTGCCGCAGTATAGCACAAATACACTTTTTAATTTACTGATTGTCCTACAGAGGCAGCACCGTCGCTAGTTGGCTATGGCAAAACGATCGTTGATACGTAATACGAAACAGCCAACAAACAGCGATTATCGCGCGATTTCCGCGAGATTATCGCTATCGCTTGCCTATTGTAACATACGTAATAAGCCTGCTCCTTTGGCTGAAACTCGTCGAGCCTAAGGGCGAGGCGGTTTGTGACTACTCTCGAGAACAACTTGTAAACATGGCTCAGGAGTGAGATGGGTCTGTAATTCCTCAGCAAGGTCTTATCACCTTTCTTGAAGAACAGAGCCACCGCACTCCCGCTCCACGCTTGAGGTGTTTGTCCCTGTTGGAGGACGGAATTAAACAAACTCGTCATCTCGTTGAGGACCGGAGCCCCCCCCCCCCCCGGTTTCAGTAGTTCAGTTGTAATTCCGTCCTCCCCAGGGGACTTGTTGTTTTTTAGTTGCCCGAGAGCCGCCCTCACCTCGCCCTGGTCAATGTCCGGAATGTCCTCGGTATAGTGGCGCGATAGTGGGGCTCGGTGGTCACAATCAGTAGGACCCGTCGGCCTTTTTGTCCGTGATGCATACAGGTCTCTGTAAAAGCTCTCAATTTCCTCGAGAATCTCGAATCTTGAGGTCACGGTTCTGCCATCCGCTGTCTTCAGTTTCGTCAGACGGGGCCTTCCAAGCTGTTGGGCAAATACCTTGGTACCCCTGTTCTGCTCGATCGCTGCCTCGACGATAATGGTGTTATACCGTCTAAGGTCGCGTCGTATCAGCTTTCGGATTTTGAGATTTAGATCCCGCTGGTCTGACGAAGACGAGTGCGTAGATGGCGTTTCCCGTCTTATTCTCATAAGTTCGAGAGTCTCGGGCGAGAGCTTAGAGCACCTGTTATTGCTTTTTCCGGACAAAAACCTTCGGGACACTTGCTGTAGCGTCCTGACCACATTTTCGGCCTTATCGTGAATATTGCCAGTGGTTTCCAGCAGATCGAAACGATTTTGAAGTTCCAACTGGAACCTCTCAGCCCCTGAGGCTAACTGGAGCGCGGTAGGTCGGAGAGTAGGCTTCATCATACGGGCCCTTTCAGCTCGGAAGTCCAAATTCAGAGATGCTCGATTTTTTATGATATTTGATTAAAATTATAGTTTATCTGATGTTAATCTTTAATGCAATGGGTAGAACAGCAGGTCTCAAACTGAAACGGTCCAGCCTCACACAGCAATATAATAATGTTTACTTGAATAGGTTCTGAAACAGCGCAAAAAGGAAAAAATAGCAAATTGTAAATACAGCGTCTCGTGATGACTATTGTACCTTTGATCTCATTCAAGGTTATTAAACTTTGGCGAGGTGAACAACATTGTCAAGTCATAGTTTTTGCCGTAGAAAAGAATTCCAACACGTCATCTATATTCATGTTATAAATGTGAAAGGTTGTGAGAATGTATTTTTCTTAAGGGATGGAAAATCCTTCACAGCTGCTATGCTACCGACTAAAAAATTACACGCATACTGAGGGTAATAACAGAAGGATACCACAGGACGTGAGAATGTACTTGTATTGATGAATGTTTATTACTCTTTCCCGCTCTAACGGCTGAACGGATCTTTTTATCTTCGGATTATGTTGCGGGATGCGGTAACGGGAACAAGATGTCACGAGGGAACAAGATGTCCCCAGGGAACAAGGTGTCACGAGGGAACAAGATGTCACGAGGGAACAATATGTCACGAGGGAACAAGATGTCACGAGGGAACAAGATGTCGCGAGGGAACAATATGTCACGAGAGAACAAGATGTCACGAGGGGACAAGATGTCAAGAGGCCGGAGCCTTGTGTACCGTTATCCAGTAAAATAATATAAGGAAAAAAAGTGTGTGCGTGTAACCTTTACGCGCGATTAAAGTAAAACTTCTTTATCATTGACGGCATATATCACTGAAATGATTTATATTAATATATCATTCCATGAATTTTGAATAGCGGAAACTACGTTTTCGCTATTCGATTCGAATCGAAAAAAAAAAAGAAAAAAAATAGCATCTAAGCGTCACTTCCGTCAAAAAAAAAATCTGAGTTACACCCTAGTCGCGCCTAATGAAGTTTTACTTCAATAATTTATGTTATTCCGGAGCACGCACGGAACCCGCCGCGATCAAATTATTAAAAAAACATTTTAAGGTTTGGTAATCCCCACAATACACAATGTATACTTATGTCATTCTGGACTCTAACCGACTAAAACCCCTACCACGTAGCAAACCTGGCCGATCCATACGCATTCGTGTACTCTTAGCCCCGCCGCCACCGACGGGCGCAACAGAAATACTATCATCGACTATTTTAGGCCTCTGACCTCACGGCACACAAATGTTCCATTACATTCAAATCAGATGTTTCGTGAACCACTCTAAACATTGCAATAATCGCAACTTTCATGCCGTACGCCGCTGACGATGGTTTTAAAAATTTGGCATTCATTCAAGCGGTAGCTACCGTATGAATGGAGGCGATAAACTTAGAATACGCGTGTATTTAAATAGTAAGCATTGTTATTGTGTCAAGGTAAACAGTGTCAAGGGCTTAGGTTAGCGTCCAGGACAGTTTAGTAACAAACAAGAGAAATTAAAGGGTCATGGATCTTCAGCAGCTGACACTTACACGCAATACTTGGTTAATAACTCGTTTCTTTTATATTAAATAGCTTCTGCTGAAAAAATGAATTTTAAAATCAATCCAAACTACAACTACTACCTACCAATCAAATCAAATCAAATCAAAAAACAAAATTTTATTTATTTCACTTAGGCATTATACAGACGCGCTTGTAAAACGTCCAGAATATAAAACAAATCTCTACCAACAGTTCACAACGCGAGCCACCTGAGAAGAACTAGCAAGAAACTCAGCGGGTTATTCTTCTTTATGCTCTATTTACAATATTAAAGAATCTACAAAAACTATGCATTTTAACAATTTTTCTGAGAATCCAGCAGAGCAGGTCATTTTCAGGCTTATCCAACAAATAATAATCATTGATTGTATAGTAGCCCCTGCAGTACAATTTACTTTTTACAACCTTTTTAAATTTATTGAGAATTAATCTGAATTCTATTGTTCAAATATGAAGTCAGAAGATCGAGAGCCTTGCTCCTTATGTACCTACGTATGCACCTACATAGAGCACTATTTTCGTAACATTGCAAAGCAATTATATCATTGAAACGTATCGAAATGCTTCCTGCGAAGTACATGAGTACGCGTACGATTCGTAGAACCCGCCGTGCGGTGGCGGTGTGTTGTGTGTGCAACAGGTGTCGGCTAATGAGTCGCTCCATGACCGGATGTTCGGTTCGGTTCATAGTTACTTAAAATTACGGTAGCGGTACAAGACTTACAGGTGCTTTCTGAAGGATTTCTTGACGCTGAGATCTGCACGTCTTTTGTCATCGGAATTATCTATACATATAATAAAATGATAGAAAAGTCAAAACTGTACATTGCAAATATTTAAAAAAAATATTCGCTGGGTGTTCTACATAATATGATACCGAAGCCGAAAATATAGTTAGAAAAATGTTTGTCTGTTTGTCTGTTTGCTTTGCTTTGTCCGGAAGGATCTCGAAAAGTACTCAATAGATTTGATTCAAATTTTGCACAAATATTAACTAGGGGTAGGGTCTTCAAATAGGCTATATATTATCACGCTACATATCCTAGGGGCTGAGCAGAGAGCAATCAAATTGGCATTATAACATAATTTTCACGCGTACGAAGTAGCGGGCAACAGCTAGTATTAAAATAATATGGTTTACTAGATGGTGCCCGCAGCTGTTCCTTTTTTCGCATAGCTACCATGGAATCATATCGCCCGTGATCATATACCATCTTTTAGACATAAGTTTCGTGCTAAGCAAGCTCGAAAGGATTTTGTAACTATCCTTCTAACAAACTCATGCATAGACTTATAACATCAATTCCATGACCTCATGATTTAAACAATGAGTACCTAATCGCATCCATACTAATGTCACAAATAATATACCTTATTCTTTTGTGGTAATATAGCCAGATAATAGAGGAAGATATTTACACAACACTTTATCGTCGGTTTCATTTAACGGTTAGTCATAGACAAGACGTAGTTCTACTATTGTAGTAAACGTTTGTCGTTATCAAGGAACCTATACTTCTAAGTTCTAACTATAAGTTCCTTGGTCGTTATATACCGGAGAAGTTTACAGTGAGCAACTTGAATACCATGTCTATGTATGGTTTATAATTTTTATGGTTGGATGTCTGTTAACCTTTCGCTTTGATCCGCTAGTGGGGACACTTGTTGGGGCAAAGTGGAAATACCCTACTGAAACAACTTTATGATAACCGTAAGTGTAGCGCAGTCAAATGAAATCCTTAACGGAGTGTCAGACCGTTCGAGTGGATGATTCTGAGCACGATCTTCGCCAACTGCATCGCGCTGGCGGTGTACACGCCCTACCCCGCCAGCGACTCCAACTACACCAACTGGGTCCTTGTGAGTATCCATCTTCACTGCCAAACCGTTAATCATGGCTGTCAGTCATTTTGTCAATTTTAAAATCTCAGCGGGTTGAATGATTTCAACAACAGGTATTCTAATAAAAATTGTAATGGATATTTAGTAGGTATTTCTTAATAGAAATACTAGCTTCGGAGAAAATGCGAGACCCTTCGCTGTATACCTAATGTATAAAATAGCCCACGCGTCTCGCATACATCACGTTAAAAAATAATTCGAAAATTAGATAGTAATAACGTAATGTGTTGGCGTTTAAAATGTTACATGTTTTGTGTAAATCCAAGCTGTTTATTTTGTGGTTTGATTTATTGTTTAGTGGGTAAATTCAACTTATTTTAAGTATTTTGAGGTTACATACATGTTTAACATTATTACCATTCGTAATTTCCAGGAGAAGATTGAGTACGTGTTCCTGGTGATATTCACGGGCGAGTGCGTGATGAAGATCGTCGCGTACGGGTTTGTGATGCACGGCGGCTCCTACCTGCGCAACGGATGGAATCTGCTCGACTTCACCATCGTCGTCATTGGGTGACGTTTCCTCATAACATTACTTCCTTTTTCTTGACTCTGGATTTGTATTATCTTTCTTATTTGGATTTTCTTTCTTGTTTTTTTGTTGGGTGATTTAGTACTGTATATTATTGGTCTCTTCTCGACCACACTTCAATATAGCGCCACGGCTCATATTGTGCTTGTGACTTTCATAACCTCAACGCAAAGTGGTTCACTGGCAGGATGGTGAGCACGGTGCTGTCCAGCATATTCAAGGACGCGTTCGACGTGAAGGCGCTCAGAGCGTTCCGCGTGCTCCGGCCCCTGCGGCTCGTCTCCGGCGTGCCTAGTGAGCTGATCATACTTTTTTTTTGAAAAGCAATTAGTATGTTAAGTCAATCATAATTTTTTATTTTTCATAATAAAAAAAAACTTCTTATTTACCAAACGCTCCAGACCCCTTTAATTCAGTGTTATGTAAACGATTAATGCGTGAAGCATCTTTCGCTATGACTACTCTGTGGCAACAAATTAACGAGCGTTTCTGACGGCATAATATGTACTTTCTCATTATTGTTCAACATATTTGTATATTTAATCCGTTACAGATCATGAGCAGGAACACTAATTTGTATCCTCCTAAAGCCAACTCTTCCCTGCCCAGGTCTCCAGATCGTGCTGAACTCTATTCTGAAGGCGATGGTGCCGCTCCTCCACATCGCGCTACTCGTCATCTTCGTCATCATCATCTACGCCATCATCGGTCTCGAGCTCTTCTCTGGCAAGATGCACAAAAGTTGTTACAACAAATATACGGGTAAATATTTTGAAACAAACTCTCGCCTTTTAAAACTATCTTACTGTAAGATATCATTGCAGAAACAGTGCCATCTACCACCGTCAAATTCAGGAAACCGAACTCTAATAATTTTACCTACCTATACATACATACCTAGTTATGAAGTACTATTGTAATTATCCTTGTTTTAGTATACATAACATAATGTAGACTTTTTTTAATATATCACATACTAATAGCTTGATAATTAGATGAGTAAGGCATTAATCAGCTGAATAGATCTAACTTTTTCCAACAGAGAACATATTATAAACATTTATTTCTATTCATACCTACCATTTACAATTGTAAAATAATAACATTCACCATTTTCAGATGAGATCATGGACAACCCTCACCCGTGCGACCTCGACAACGGGTTCAACTGCTCCATGATCGGCGAGGACATGGAGTGCCGCGAGCGCTGGATCGGCCCCAACTTCGGCATCACCAACTTTGACAACTTTGGCCTCTCCATGCTCACCGTGTTCCAGTGCATCACGCTAGAGGGCTGGACCGATGTCATGTACAATGTTAGTATTTCAATAGTTAATTGTGTAGCTAAGGAATTTAAACAGTAGGTACGACAGATTACGTCTTCACCTGAACGAAAATGGCCATGCCTTTGGACGTTTGCAACACCAGAAGTGCTCCAATCGCGCTGTCGAATCTATATAGAACTCCTTTGAAATATCCCATACAGTAGACGTTTAGGAAAACAGAGGTAGGCACAATCTATGACAATTTAGGAAGTGGACAAGTTTAGAAGTGGTCAAGTTAGGAAATAGACATGGTCGACCGGAAGGAATCTAAGCTTACGTGGAACATTGCTTGATACGAACCATAATCGACTGCTGCGGACGCAATGTTTGAAGATGAACAACAGCGTCTGTTGCGAGCGATGCAATGATAGAAATGGGCTTTTCTTAGAAAACAAACCGTTGTATAAAAAAGAACAAGCATAAAGAAGGAGGCGAAGTTTCTTGCTACGCGGTAGTCGTTCATAAATGTCGATATCCGTTTAAAAGTAAGAAGAATAGATATTGGCGACGCGACGGGGCTTGAGAGCGCAGTTTTGTGGATAATCCTTATAGTACGCCCTAGTACTGAGTCGAACGGACGAAGTTGGCACCTGCACCAACCATGCAACTGTACTTAGTAAGTGTCAGTTTACTGTACAAGACGCGGATTCGTCCCTGCGTCGAGTACTGTTCTCACCTTTGGGGTGACTCCGCGAGGTACTTACTAGACGCGCTTGACGCTATGCAGAGACGTGCTATCCGAATAATTGGTTGTAATGAGGTGACGGGAGACCTCGAACCGTTGGCGCAGCAAAGAACCATCGCGTCCTTGGCTGCCTTCTACCGAATGTATCACGGCGAATGTTCTGAAGAGCTCTTCAACCTGATCCCACCATCTCCTTTCCGATCCCGAACAACACGTGCCGGGCAGAGATGCCACTCATACACAGTGGAGAGAATCTTCGCCAGAACCGAGCGTTTCAAAAGATCGTTCCTCTGTCGAACTATAAAAACTTGGAACGACCTGCGCATGTGTTTCCTTCATCTGACAATCCCGTGTTCTTTAAGAGGAGCGTGAAGAGGCACATCACAGGGCAGCCAACTTGAGGACCACTGTCAGAAGTGGCCCCCAATCGCTAGACGCGCCACGGCTTTCCATCAGGCTGGTGGCGAAGTCAATATGGCGAGCTGAATATAAAAAAAAAAGTTGTCCATTTCTAAGGTTCCGTACCCAAAAGTTTCACTCCACATTCGCCTTATTTTATTTCTTCTCATTTCATGTCTTTATTCGCATTTATAAAGGGTATAAAGAGAAAAGAGAAAGTATGAGGTATATTTGTTTCAGATCCAAGACGCCATGGGCAACAGCTGGGAGTGGATCTACTTCGTGTCGATGGTCATCCTGGGCGCCTTCTTCGTTATGAACCTCATCCTCGGTGTGCTGTCCGGGTAGGTTTTACCTTGCTCTACATTGTTACGCTGCTCTGGTCCGACAATATAGCCCACGACTCCACCTGCGATATATATGAAAGAATTATATTTGAAATCATGTCATATTTCAAAATAATCTTTTTTTTTTTATCTTGGGTAGTGAATTAGTGATGCATGAGGATACATAACCTATGTTACTTAAGAATTTAAAAAAGGTTTTCTAATGGTAAAGTATTACGACTAAACAAATATTTCCTCTTTATAATATAAGAAACCCTGGGACATGCTTCAGAGTCTACGTCCGGGAGTCCCGAGTAAACCACTCGGGACTCCCGGACGTACTCGTAGACAGTCGACAACTTGTACGGAACGTGCAGTTTTAGCTGGTCCGAGTCCGGGCTGGGATCCTTGAGGACCTCCACACGTAAAAAACGGGTGGGGCTGTGTCGGGGCACACGGCCGTTGGTTTTAACGTGAATACGTCTCGTAACGAACCATTCCAGCCGTACCAGCTGCAGATGTACTGGCACCGTCGTTGATCCGCTCGGCCGCATTCATTACTTTACGTTGCCGGCACTGCTGGACTCGATCATTATGGTGTTTTATTGGTACCATTCGATTGCAGTTGAGATTCCCTTTCCAACCGTATACGATCTCTGTATTTCGATTTGGCTTTTCGACGCGTATAGGCCGACATTATATATTTTTTGATTATTTTTTTATTTAGACACCTTATTATATTCACAGTTACAATTTTACACTAATGTTTTATATATAATTGATAGATTTTGACGAGAGCTGACGATTGAAACTTGAATGAACGTTGTACCTTCACCGAGTCGAAAGTTATACTAAATGGAAATCTCGAGACGCAGCAAAATGACCTTCAAAATGGCGGGGCTGCCCCCTCCCCCGCGCGCGATGTGTTACAGTCCTTACTTAGCGTAATAAATTCTTTGATTCTTTGGTGATGGATCCAGTGGTGTAACTGAAATTTGGATGGAGATGATAGATATGTAGCACACTAAACTGTATCCCCGATTTTGTTATCATTCGTTTTTTTGATTGCGTCCCTATGGAAGTAATTTTAAAGACGTACTCACGTCAAAAAGCACTTTTAGAAATATAGATGATGTTCATTGTATTATGTATGTAAGTGTTATTTTTTTACGAATCTATATTCATGGTTTCACTTTACCAACTTGTTCTAGAGAGTTTTCCAAAGAAAGAGAAAAAGCAAAGAACAGAGGTGATTTTCAGAAGTTACGCGAGAAGCAGCAACTGGAAGAAGACCTAAAGGGTTACCTCGACTGGATCACGCAGGCGGAGTACCTGGAGCCGCTCGCCGACCAGCACGACGCGGTGGACCAGAAGAGGGACTACGGGCTCGGTGAGGAATTCCTTATGACTGACTTAGATAACTCTTTTAGTTGAGGAATTCTAGTGGCGCGTAGAGGTCTAACAGTAAAATGTTGCTTACTTAGCAAAATACATGCAAAAATAACGAAATAATTAGTAAACATGTAAAATCAATATCATCAATCAATCAATATCAATCATCAATCAATACATACATATAATAAAATCGTAACTGTCTGTTTGAGCACGCTAATCTCAGCAACCGCTCAACCGATTGCAATGCGGTTTTCTTTATTGCTTTGCGGTTTGCTCCACTTAACTGTGTTTGTTTCATGTCAATCGGTTTATAAATAAAAAAGTTATATCAATCTAAAGAATCACATATAAATTTCAGCGTAAGAAGTCACAGGCAACAGTTAGTATTAAAATAAAATCACAAAGGAGGTTTCGGAGTTTGGTTGTTTTCTATGTACAATATGTATGTACTTATTGTATGTATTTATATCAGTGGTCTTAATCCCATAGCACAAGCTAATATAAGCTTCATTTGGCTAGATGATGTTGTTAAGAATGTTCAACAATATTTAAATTGCTAGTATAAATGAGAATTAATTAGACAAAATAGGTACGTATGCGTCATTATAGCTTATTAAAACCGTGTCAATTGCGTAACGAATATTATTAATAATTTACCGTTGATATCATTCCTAAAGTCAGTCCGTGAAGTGCTTCTTGAAAAATACTCTCAGAGTCGAAATTTAACAACAAGGGAGATAGTATGCAGCCCTGTCAAATTCCCCTCAAGATGTTCAGATCTTCAGTCAGCCTGGATTTAACGCGTATCATATGCTTCCTTCGTTCTAGTATGGGCTCCACATAATCCTAATGTCTTTGTTAGTCAGACCTGCAGTTATAAGAATTTTGAGTAATTTTGTGTGCAGTACTAAAACGAACACTTTGTCGTAATTGAAAAAAAAAACCACCAAATCAATCACGTACGACGGAAAGGCAAAGAAGACCACTAGATAAGAATTTGGTACTGAAACAATGTGTCTCTAGTTCCCAACCCGCTTTTGATACCTGGTATTTTCTTATTTCGTGTAGATCCTAAAGAGAATAATGTGCCTAATTGTTTATTTTTTCATCACTTTCTTTCATATTTTTTTCAGGATCAATACCGAACGAGCACGACTCCACGGATCACTTGGGAATCGATGTTTTAGACCAACAGAAAATCTCCATCGCCAGGGAGTGGAAAAAGGATTTCGATAAGGTAAATAAACATTATAATACATGTTTTATGTAATGGGCTCAGCTAATTACGAAGTTAACGAGGCAATGCTAACCTTGCTTGCTTAGGGTAACTCGTTGATAATAAAGGGCTTTTATCACTGAGGGTTGGCCACACCAAGCAAAGCAAAGTGCCTGAAGCGAAGCAAAGTTTAAAGGCTTTTTATAATATACATATATTTCAATCTAATGTTCTCTTTCCTGTGCAATATTGTAGGACATCATATATAGGAGGTATTTCTTTGTGTTTTGACTAATTCATACACACCTATAATTTGTTCGTGCACAAATGTTCGTGAATTTTAATAAAGTGTATGGTGCAGGTAAACCGGCGCATGAAGCGCGCGTGCCGGCGCGCGGTGAAGTCGCAGACGTTCTACTGGCTCATCATCGTGCTCGTGTTCCTCAACACCGTCGTGCTGGCCAGCGAGCACTACCAGTGAGTACCCACTCAGTGAGTCTGTAACATATAACACGATAAAAATGACACGTAAATGTCGCGGTGGTAGTCAGTGTGTCGGGAATCCTAGAAAATCCTTCCGAGACTTACCCGGGGCTCCCAGCCGTAGGCAGTGTTCTTTAGTCTCACTCAAAGTGCCCAAAGTGGTAGTTCACTCGCGCCCTAACACATTTTACAGTTTCCGTTAATATTGCAGACAGCCGGAGTGGCTCGACCACTTCCAGGAGTACGGGAACGCCTTCTTTGTGGCGTTGTTCACGGTGGAGATGTTGGTCAAGATGTACAGCTTGGGCTTACAAGTGAGTTTACTGCTAATTCACTCCATACTAGGAGAGTATTCTGTGCATGCAACCATGAGTTATTTATTTACAATGACGTCACAGGCTAAAAACGTTAACAATACATCGTTTCGTTATATTTTCTCTATGAATGCTTTAAGCTTTAGTTTCCGCACTATCTGACGCTGTAACTGTGCGCAGGGTTACTTCGTGTCGCTGTTCAACCGGTTCGATTGCTTCGTAGTGGTGGGCTCCATCAGCGAGATGGTGCTCACCAAGAGCGAGGTAATGCCGCCGCTCGGCATCTCCGTGCTGCGCTGCGTGCGTCTGCTCAGGGTCTTCAAAGTCACCAAGTATGTGCCTGAGTGATCATTCATACCATTGTGTGCATTCTTCTACGGTTGGACCCTACACTGTCGAAGCGATCGTAGCCCCTCTGTCTTAGTGTTTTGAAAACGATAACTGCATTTTGGCAACTTTCGCTATGACTGGGCCTCGCGGCCTCGGTTGGGTGACCACTTTTTGGCATTTCGTTTTACCGTGCTTCGGAAAGCACGGTAAGACGTTAGTCCCGGATGTCAGTAATATGGCAGTCGTTAAGCCAAGAAGGCAACTTCAACATCGGGTCGTCACAACCTGTGCCTGTTCATTCCTGTGCACAGCAATTTCACAACTTATGTGAATTGTGGGCGTATTCTATGCCTCTGCCTGGAGTAGGCTTCGAGGATAAGACGCGACAATATGTATACAGGGTGGAATTTAAAGACATGAGTGATAGTAGGAGGCAAAGTACCCTTAATATTGATGATGGCAAGTTTTGCTGAAAGGAAACATTCCTTTATTTTCAAAAGTGAGTGAAACTGCATTTAATTTTTTTTGAAAAATCACCTGCTTGAGCCGGGGGAATCGAACCTGGGAGATGTGAAAAAAGAAACAAACTGTATTTTATGATACCAACCCAAAGAGTGTTTAATAAGGAAAAATTTCTTTTAAACAACATAGTATCTTAAATTAAAGGAAGACTAAGTAAAATATGTTTTTATTGTAAAGCTGCCACATAGTACTGTGTGCTACAAAAATGTAAGTGAGACATAATGCAGTGCGAAACACGGGCTCGCGCAGGTACTGGCGCTCGCTGTCCAACCTGGTGGCGTCGCTGCTCAACTCCATCCAGTCCATCGCGTCTCTACTGCTGCTGCTGTTCCTGTTCATCATGATCTTCGCGCTGCTCGGCATGCAGGTGTTCGGCGGCAAGTTCAACTACGACCCCGTCGAGGAGAAGGATCGTCACAATTTTGATTGTTTCTGGCAGGCACTGCTGACGGTTTTTCAGGTAATTTCAAAAATAAATAAGTATTATTTCTGAAACCTACTTTTATGGCATCTATTTTTCCTATCTACTATCACCACTGTATAGCCCATAGATTTAGAATTTTTCGCTACTCTCAATAGATACACAGAGCGTGCGAGCGAGACCTCATTTACCAGTACACATAGCTCGAGAGGAAAAGAGATAGCAACTTGTGTACTCTTAATTTATCACCCTAGCACCCGTGGTGATAATATGTCATTCATATTTTACAATATTCTGTAGTGATCTTACGAATAAAATAGAAAATTTAATATTTTCTACGATGGTGTCGAGTTCAGTGTGTGAATTTGATATAAAATAACATATATAGATATTCATATATTCATTTTCACACATAGATATTTCTTTTTTGGTTTCGTGTTCAGTGTGTGAATTTGATATAAAATAACATATATAGATATTCATATATATTCATTTTCATACATAGATATTTCTTTTTTGGTTTCGTTTTCTATCTGACACTGTTTATCTTGTACATTCTAAATCTATGGACCTAGGATTTTTTTTAGAGGAAGCTACCTTCATATTGCACCCGCTAAGCAGGTAGTTTTCATATTACATCATACTAAAATTAATTGACGTATCTCACGGGTGAATCCGGGCGCAAAGCTAGTTATTTTTATAAATTTAATTAAAATAATCTGACACAGGAGACCCTAACGTGGAGGCCACTGTACTATTAAAAAAATGTATTTGCAATTAATATTGGAAAAATAATAATTAATATTCCTTGTGCCAGATCTTAACAGGTGAAGACTGGAATGCGGTCATGTACGAAGGCATCAAAGCGTACGGCGGCGCGGGCACCGTCGGGATCGTCGCCTGTATATACTTCATCATCCTTTTCATTTGCGGCAACTGTATCCTTTCATAGTATTTGTATTTCAAATCTTATACTAGACATATTACGACTTTTTTCACTAATTTAATTTACATATTTTGAAAGATCCTTAAACTAAAGCAAAGATAATATAATAGCACATAAATTAAAGTAAAAAAAATAATAGCCACTTTTTATACACACATATACATTTTTGAGATGCAAATTTCAAATTTTACATTACAGTTGAACTTTTGGAAGGTATGGTAGAACTCAGTACTGTTATTATCTTTGTTACTGACAAGACTGACAATTATAAGGAAAAAAGATAATTATGGTGAGTAGGTATCTATATAGTGTCAATATTCACCCTAAAATATATTTTATTCCCCACTATGTTCATTAGTATTCCTTAGCAAACTCTATGCAGATATCCTCCTAAACGTGTTTTTGGCCATTGCTGTTGATAACTTGGCAGACGCCGAATCATTAACTAATATTGAAAAAGAAGAAGAGGTATGTGCTGACATTTTTCTTCAGAAAGTAACTAAAGGCTTATGTTGATCTAAAACCTGTCACTGGTTGTAATATTTTAGGCTATTGAAGAAAAGGATGGTGGAAGTGTAATAGCCACTGAGGGTGGACACGCAGACACCGATGATGAGTACATACACGATGACGACGTGTATACGAGTGATAAGTGAGTATTGACGTCTACATAAACAATACTCACGTAGTACGTATACTGTCTACTCGCGACTAAAAGTCCATTCAATAAGTTTTAAAAGCAATTCATTATTCACTTGAGTGTCAGTTTTGCTAACCCACTCGTATTTAATTTTGAGCAAATTTTGTTTTACCCGTCTAACACTGGAGTAGGTACACAATAATGAAAAACAAATAAAAAATTACGACTTCTTTCGTAATTTTTTATTGAACGATACAGAACGAAAGGAGATAATTTTAAAAGAAATGACACATTTATTACACCGCCTAATGGTGACGTGATCTATTTGTAATGTCTTTTAAAATGATCTTTATAAATACTATTAGTTATTTAATTTATTAAAGGAATAAAACCAATTCTTATGGTGAACGAATTTTAGCTCTGACAGAGATTATGAAGAAACGGGCTCCGAGGGTGATCAAGGTGATGATATTGATGGAGAATTAGATGAAATTGCATATGAGGAAAACACAAGTGGCGAAAGAGTAGAAGAGGAACAGGAGAGAGAGGATCATGACATGTTTGATGCCCCACATCAAAGAAACCATATAGGTATTGTAATTTTAAATATATTTGATAATAGTAAAATACTAGTGTCAAAAGTATTAATGTAAACGCTGTGTATGATCACACGATCTTTAAGAATACAGTCCCAGGGCAGATGGTGAAGTACATCCTCATGTTCGCTTTAATTATAGTAGAGCACAAGTTAGACATATGCAACAAAAATCTGTAGGTGCGGGCAACCCCTTTGATAGACTTGTGAATCAAGAGATTAATGTATTTAATAAGGGAATTTAAACATTCGATTATTGACTTTGGGAACTCAATAATGAATTAGACTACATAATGACTAGCCTCTTGGTCTAGTCGTTACATTACCTGTCTACGGCTCGGAGGTCGTGGGTTCGATTCCCACCCAGAGCGAATCTCTTTGTGCTATGATCATCTATAATAATATTATGCATAATATGTTTATCAGTGTTCGGATCCCAAAACACAATCTAATATTAGCTTAATTTGGGCTAGATGGTGCAGTGTAAAACATGTTCCAATAATATTTATTTATTTATAATCGCTAATGTATGTAGTTTAATGTACTGAATTTGCACAAACCCAAGTGTGAACAGTAATCCTATAAAGCGTGAAATCGTACAATGTTTCCGTCTCAACAATTGTCATCATGATCTATATCTGTATTACTAAATGCATAATCTAACCAACGAAAACAGTGAATACAGAGTTGGAAGACGAGCCTCGGCTGAAACGTAAGCCTACGACCTCGTCGGCAAGACCGCGTCGTCTCTCCGAGGTCGATATTTGCGACACTAAGAAACCCATTCCCGATGCAACTTCCTTCTTCATATTTACTAAGACCAACAGGTTAGGGAAGGGACAGTTGGCGAACATTTTTAGATATATTTTTTTTGTTTTTTGCGTTTTTAATTTGTCTTTGAGAGTTGGCATAATTTGTACCCGTGACGTTAATTGAATTGGCTTTATATATTTTATGTAATCCAATTTTAATTACAATTGCAATTATATTACACAAGACTATTACATCTCGCTTGCAATAAAGGCGTTGCATGCGTCACAGGTACTTCGTTAACAACAAGCAAACTTTACACAATGTTTGTATTGGTGCTTTCAAAGGCAAATCGTTTTCTAATTATGCCTTAATTTTTCATCTTTCAAGTTCATTAATAATTAGAAAATAAAGTTTATTTCTAATTCTATTATAGCTCATATTTACACCTATTATGTTTGCGTAATATTAAAAGCATTACACGACATATTACTTGTTCATTATATACTCATATTCGAGACATTTTAGGGACAGGGATTTCAGCATGGTCAATAGCAGTAGCAAAACCACTGCATAGCTATAAAATAATTTTATGACAATATTTCATAGTAATAGAAGATAGTGTAGAATCAATAATTTTTCCTCATAAAGATGCCGGCCAATGTGAAGAGGAAGGAAAATTGGTAACTGCCAGACCGCGACGTGTGTCTGAACTGAATATGCCAAATCAAACACCGCCAATACCGAACGCTAGTAGCTTCTTCATATTCTCACCGACGAACAGGTGAACGATGGAGTCTTCGCCCGGTGGTACCCATGTCTCATTGTGGCGATTGGCGTTGTGTTGTCCTTGACATGATTCTATATCATCGACTGTGACTGTCCACGTCTCTGTTGGAAACTGTATTTCCTCTGTACATCCAATCCTACTCTGCCCATTTGTTATTCTTTAGTTGATATTGGTACCTAATTTAGTTTTATGTTCACATTTTGTCACTAATTTCATATTATTTCGTAGTACCTCTATCAGCCCAATTAGTTTACTATGTGCTACTCCAGTACCGTTTCCAACAACCTTATCATTCATCGTCCCTGTTGCACGAATAACGTCCTATGAAGCGTTTGGAATAGTGAAAATTGAAAAAAATAACTCCAACAATGAGTATAATGGGTACCGATATCCGTGTTCCCCATTAGACGTTAGGTCTGTTTGTTTAGAATTAGATGATAGGTTATCAAAGCATGACCTGAAATCCCTTAGAACTATATGACCTTAGACACTGTGCTGCTGTAATATAATGAAAGTATTTCTGTTCATGTATACATATATATTGCATGCGTGCTGTGTGTTGTCATGTGTGTGTATTACATAGAGTCATAGAATATGTTTAACCATTTTGTTTGATATGAATTTCTGCTAATATTAATATGTATAGAATTGGACATCGATGCATGACCGCATGTCTGTTATTATAAATATTAACATCTCTGTAATTTTGTTGCTTGCGCTTGTGTTGCAAATTTTTTTGCTATGTGTACAGACAATATTGTTTTGTAAAACTACTTTGATAAATACCGTATTTTAAAGTTCCTACAATGACAATTTTAAGAATAATTAAAACAAAAAATTCATTTTTTTGAGTACTACGTAATAATTTGGTTAGATATCCTTTAATTGCATTTTATAGTATTTATTTGATCAAATATCCAAAATTAAGACTGCATTAATTTGGAAAACATTTTTGAACCGTTTCCATAAACTTACGTACTTACCTAAAATCTCATACATGTCCATCTAAATATCGTACTGTAAATCAATCAGACCTTTAATAATTTACTCCAATATATTCTTTGTTTGTAGTAGCTACCTCATGAACATGGTCTTTATCTGAACGTTAATTGGCAGGTTCCGTGTGTTTTGCTACAAGTTGTCGTCGTCGTCGACGTTCGGTAACATTATCTTGGTGTGCATCATGCTCTCGTCGGCCATGTTGGCTGCTGAGGATCCACTGGACGCGGCTCAAAGTGGTTCTAGAAATTGGGTGAGTTTTAATGAGTCCTTTAAATAGATCCCCAGTTCTCAGTGAGTCTATTAGAATGTTATCTACTAGAATAGCTGCGTTGTAACTAGGTAAAGGTATTTTCTCTATGGTAACTGGCTCACTCTACTAAGTTCTACACCAGTAAAGCGATGGAAACTCAACGCTATCTATGGAATTTTTAAAGAAACAAAAAAGAGTAGCGTTTTAAACGTAAGGTTCGAAAACGTGCACAAGTGTTGAAAAGATATAAGGCAGTGAGCCTTTTATCTTTTCAACACTTGTGCACGTTTTCGAACCTTATGTTTAAGAGTTCATCATCTTTACATAATGTAAACAATAGTATTGAAAAATAATACAACGTAATGACACCCACTTCGGGTGGAAAAATAAAATAAAATAAAATAAAATTTATTCCCTTTGAAATTTTTAAAAAAATTATTTAGGTCGGTCCCTTCTCGTCTAGTATCTTAGTATCTAATATAGTTTTTTTTTATGTAGAAAGGAGCAATTCGTGTCACTGCCAGGCAGCCTTGTCTTCTAGAAAGTCTTTAATGCTTAGATCATCTAACCACAGGATGCGCCTTACTTAAGCATTGTTTTCTGCCATTGCACATGACCATTTGGTCTTTTGGCTTTATAAAAAGCACTGTACATCAGTACATCATTTTATATGATTAAACTAGTACATTTCATTGTAGTTGACTGTACAATAAAAATTAACACACAACAGCCATTACGCGTTTGTCGATTAATACATTTTTAAATGCAATGATATTTTATATGTCTTTGTGTTTCCCCCTTCACTTGTATGAAAACTGGCAGAATATTTTTGTATGCGGTGGTTCGCAGAGGCTAGTCCCGTGATATATGGTCAAAGCTTTAATGTTATAATAAGCTTTCTGGCACAATTTAAGTTTTATTAGTTTTTTAAATTTATTAACTGACAAACCTGATATGGCTGTCGGCAATGTATTGTACATTCGAATACAATTGCCCGCAAAAGAATTGCTTATTTTATTAAGCCTAAATCTAGGTACAGCCAATTTATTCTTATTCCTTAAGTTTAGGTTATGGATATCACTATTTTTAATAAATTTACTGTTATTTGGTGACACCCACTTGGTGCCAAGCTCACGCTGATGTTTTGTAGCGAAAAATGATACGAGCAAAAATAGTTCCTCCATCACTGTATTTATGAAAACGGAAATTTTATCAACTAAAAAATTTCCTTATGGAGCAGATAGATAGATACAGTTATGGAGGAACATTTTTTGTTCAAACACGGGAAAACATTATAACGTTGTGCTACTTACAGTTACTTAGTCAATTCGACGTGTTCTTCACGGGCATCTTCACGCTAGAGCTGTTCCTGAAGCTGGTGACGTACGGGCTGGTGCTGCACCAGGGCGCCTTCCTGCGCTCGGCGTTCAACGTGCTCGACATGCTGGTCGTCTGCGTCTCACTCATCTCTATGAGTTTTAAGTAAGTGTTGTGGTTTAACATCTCTTAAATCTAGCTTCATAGTATTCCATCACGATTCGCAGTTTAATCGGTAGTATACTTCCTATTGGGATTTTTTTAGTAGTAGGTAATAACGGGACCTTATTATATTACTGATTTTTCGCTATCCGTCTGTCTGTCTGTCATGAGGCTGTATCTCAGGAACCGTGAGAGCTAGAGAGCTGTAATTATCACAGATGATTTCTTTCTTGACGGTGTGTTCTCTTTTATCTCGGGTACCTTCCTGGAGGTCATACTGGTTTAACAACAGAATATATTATAGTTGTTACATTAAATTAAATAAAACTTTATTATCATTTACAGATCGGGAAGTATATCTGTGGTGAAAATATTGAGAGTGTTCAGGGTGCTGAGGCCTTTAAGGGCCATAAATAGGGCCAAAGGCCTTAAGGTCAGTAGCTACATTTGTTTTTTATTCTTATTATGCTTTATTAAAATTGAACCGTGACCCAAATACTATGCTACGAGCATTCTTTACTAAAGATGGTGGTGATAATGTTTAGTTTTGGTTTCTAATAATTTTAATAGTTGGAATATGAAAGTTTTGGGATATTATACCAGTATCCATTTTTAAAGAAGTTTTATTTGTTTATTTAACAAATATGGATGCAAGCAATATTTCCATAATGGTTAACGTATCTTCATAATTTAAAAATACAAAGATTAAAATGGTGTAGCTCAAGCCTATTTAAGATAATGACGATTGTGTGAGCAGATACTAATACTGCGTTACGTATGCTACTGAACATTGAGACTGTATTCGTACTCAGTTAAACACGTTGACATATTTTTCCCTTATACAGCACGTTGTACAATGCGTGATTGTTGCCGTCAAAACTATTGGCAACATATTATTGGTAACATCGTTACTGCAATTCATGTTTGCTGTCATGGGAGTGCAAATGTTCAAGGTAGGGGGCACGCCTTCAAGTAACTCCGCAACGATCCGTCCCACGTGGTCTGACACACTACACAATACACCACACCCATCCAATTGTCGTACACCTTTGGGTAAAGGACATTAATGTGTTACATCTACCTCATCCTTTCTATCCTTCTTACTCATTTCTCATGATTATTATATTCATATTTAAGTTGCGACCCAGCCCTGTACACGAGGGCAGCAGGCGAGTGATACTTATTGTATGAGTTTATTATCACTTGTCTTATCTTTTTAATTTACAAAATATTATTATTTTAAGCTTCAATTAACTTTTGTGTACAATATTTCAATGTTGTCGCTGAGATTCCAAACAAATTATTTGGAACGCTTTGTCAAATTCTGTTATATATGATGTTGTGACATGCTTCAACATATCACATCGTATCGTCTACTTCATACATACCACAAGGGACATACACAGGGGAAGATTGGCTAATATACGACACGCAGATAGGTTATAGGAGGAAGGACCACAACACACGTCAGCATGATCGACCGAAACAGTAGTGACTACCTTTAGTTTATTAGGCATCATAATATCAGTGTCGTTGAATAGTTCCGCATGACGTCATTAATACAACCCAAAGGTGTAGTAAGGCCGATCATATAGATGACTAATGAAACCTACATGCTAGAAGAGATAACCACCCCCTACCTTGGCGTTTACGCGAGAGAAGTTCTAACCAACGCAAGTGTCCCCACGACCCTGTACGATATCCCACGTGATTAAAATTGGTTTGCTTGTCCCCTATGTTCCGTCGCTGCGTGCTCGCTGGACCCTGGACCCTTGCCCCGGCCCCGGTAACGTATGCCTGACCACTAACGCACCCGGCCGACTACAGTATGTGGTGAAGTGTGTGATAGTAGCGATTAAGACGATAGGAAATATAATGCTAGTTACTTATTTGTTACAATTTATGTTTGCTGTGGTCGGCGTACAGTTGTTTAAGGTGAGGCTTCACTCGTTGTTGCTTACTCATTTTTAAGTTCTTCTAACTTACATCCAACATCGTATTTACTTTGCTCTTGGAGGTCTGCTCATGAAACATTTCTGTAATTTAAGCACAAACCTACTACTACGATATGTACAGTAGCTTTGGGCTACTCTCTTGGTATTAGAAATTTTAAACTTCAGCTTAGTCAAAATATCGACATTAGTTTTATTAAGTTAGAATATCCTAAAAACATAAAATATAAACATGTATATATGACAAACCGTTATGTTGTATGTAACTGACAATGGCAGTATTAGTCGAGCTGTTAACTGTGGATGGCCGCTTGCAGTGTGCTTAGCAGCAGCGCCAAGTTCGCTACGTACTAATGTTGTCCAGTGACTGATTACTTAACGCTTCTTTTGCGATCGGTATCATGAGAAATGGGTTGATTTTAACTCACACAGTTCATTTTTAGTATCATATAGTCCCTAATATTATTTTTGGCTGAACCTCACTAGATGTCGTGGCATGCAACCTATCACTACTTTCAAGTGATTTTCGATTTACTTGTTGAGATTTTGTTTCAGGGTAAATTTTTTAGATGTACTGATATTTCTAAAATGACGAAGGATGAATGTCAGTAAGTATGTTCATATGAATTATTTCCGAAGTGGGTGCATACATCAAATTTACTGAAAATATAAAATATCGTTTTATTTCAGAGGGACCTATTTAGTATTTGAGCATGGCAAATATCTTGTGAAAGATAGAGAGTGGAAACGGAATGACTTCCACTTTGATAATGTGATGAAGGGAATGTTAACTTTGTTCACTGTGTCTACTTTCGAGGGGTGGCCAGCGTACGTACACTACTTTTATATTATACTTTGCACTGATAAGCATTATCTAAACACTGAGTGTTGCGTCACCTGCGTATTTTAAATTATGATTCTTGTAGGTTGCTGTACGTGTCTATAGACTCCAACGCTGAGGATCGTGGTCCCATAACAAACTTCCGTCCAATTGTAGCAGCCTACTATATTATTTATATCATTATAATTGCCTTCTTTATGGTAAGTGGCTTAATTTTCTATTACAGAATAGGTCAATGAACTTATTGATGGGCTTATTATTAAATGATTAATGAATTATTCGTCATTTTTTTATACCTTTTAAGGATACGGCCAGACAAGCATACGGCCCACCAGATGTACCGGTGGTCACCGCAGCCTATGGACGTTCGCAACACCAGAGGCGCCACATTCGCGCTGCCGACCCTCCTACCGTCCTCCGACCCCCGTCATATGCCTATTCATTTAAAACAAAAGCTTTGCATGAATCTAGCGTACTATATACATAAAAAAATGTGTGTGGAATCGATCTACATTGAGTCAATGTACTGAAATCCAGTCACAATGAACATCTACATAAAATAGTAATATTCCTAAAATATTAAATATTTTTACTTTTAGGTAAATATATTCGTCGGTTTCGTCATTGTAACATTCCAAAACGAGGGCGAACAAGAGTATAAGAATTGTGAATTAGATAAGAATCAACGAAACTGTATAGAGTTCGCTTTAAAAGCGAAGCCGATTAGAAGGTAAGAGTCGACCGGTGCCCTGTTTACAGAAGAGAAAATAGATTTTTAATTCTTACGATTTTTAACCGACTTCAAAAAAGGAGGAGGTTCTCAATTCGTACGCTATGTTTTTTTTTGTGTGTATGTTACGCGATAGCAGCGCCAATTATGGATGGATTTTGAAATTTTGTTTTTGGTTTAAAGAGGTTACTTCTGAGGTGGTCCCATATCCAGGGTAACAGGATCTGATGCTGGGATCCAGGAGAAATCGAGGGCAACCACCGAAAATTGTAGGGACAACTAGTGCGTTTGTTAACTTTTTGATTAAGTGCTTTAATGTACTAAAATTTAATGAAGGTCTGAACTCGATCTGATGATGGAACCGAAAGACAGTCGAGGGAATTCCTTAACGATTTACAGCAGCTATCTTGTGTTTCGGCTTGATTGGTTTGTGTTTATGAGAACTTTACACCTAGATAGATATACCTATCGGTCCACCCGTCACTTAAAATAAAAATTTTAAATAAAAAAATAGAACCGACTTCATACAAATCTTTAAATATAAAATTTACCTAGCACATAGTAATATGCATTTTGATTTATCAGATTTTATTCAATACTAGCTGATGCCCGCAGCTTCGCCCGCGATGGCGCTGTATGTGAAAAATGATTTTCCCGCTTTTCTGTTGAATTTTTTCCGGAATTTTCTTTGCTATAAACCTCACGGAGCCCGAGACCTATCCAACGAATGCAAAACCGTGGAAATCGGTTCGTGCGTTCTGGAGTTATAGCGTCAGGAAGGAAAACCCGACTTATTTTTATATTCAAATACTAGCTGACCCGCGCAACTTCGTTTGCGCCACATAAGAGAGAGTATTACCTGTTCCCGTCGCATTTTACTCCCGTCGCGTTGCGTTTACTCCCGTAGCGTCTCTTCGTTAATATTCAATACTACGTGAGAGGAGAGAGAGAGAGAAAGTCGTCGCGTGAATTCCCGTCGCATTATTTTTAAGAACAATTTCGTTTATGAAAGAGGTATCCCGTGGCATTATTGTAGAAAAAAAATGATTTCTATTAAAATGGTTATTGTGCACCTACCCAAAGATAGACACATGCTATCGCGCAATGTTTTTAAAACTTTTTAAAGAGAAACAATTTTGTAGTACATATTTTTACATAACTATAAATATTTACGCAGCACACGCAACGAAGCTCTCAGAAGGAATAACTTTTCCCCCGTTTTTGAAACATTTACTATTACTGCTCCACTCCTATTCGTTGTAGCGTGATGCTATATAACCTATGACACTCCACAATAACATAGCTTTCTATTGGTGAAAGAATTTTTAAAATCGGTTCAGTAGATCCCGAGATTGCCCCTTACAATTTAACAAACACACAAACTTTACTTCTTTATAATATTAGTATAGATAATATTGAAGTTGGTGCCATTAATGATACCTACCTAAACCTATGGGTTTACTTGGCGCCGACTTCAAAATGATATTGAATAAAATCTGATAAATCAAAATACATATTACTATGTGCTAGGTAAATTTTATATTTAAAGATTTGTATGAAGTCGGTTCTATTTTTTTATTTAAATTTTTTATCTTACGCATCGTTCCAGATACATTCCGAAGCACCGGATACAGTACAAGGTGTGGTGGTTCGTGACGTCGCAGCCATTCGAGTACGCCATCTTCGTGCTGATCATGATCAACACCATCACGCTGGCCATGAAGTACCACAACCAGCCGCACGAGTACAGCCGCGCGCTCGACCTGCTCAACATGCTCTTCACCGCCGTCTTCGCGCTCGAGTTCATCTTCAAGCTCGCCGCGTTCCGGTTTAAGGTGAGCTCCATCTTTGTTTGCTGTTAGGTATATAACCAACTGAATTTCTTGCTGAGAAGCGTCAAAGTTGGAGGATTACATGCCAATAGACTCTCGGTCGTCGGTATGTTTGTGCTTCATTTTCAATACAAATGTAAATATACCCAAAATTAAATGCAATGAAAATGTATCACAGTTTATAAGTCTACGTTACTGTGAATTTCTTACAAGAAGTTCTCGTAAAGATGACCTCAATTTTTTCCCAAGTGCACGGGCACAAGGGTCTACCAACGGCACAGTTTGTCGGTGCCCCTTATGAGCACAAAGCAGGTAAATTACTTACAAGTTCACTAATTTGTACAAGATCTATTGGATACGTGTCCTATGTTGTACAGAACTACTTCGGCGACGCGTGGAACACGTTCGACTTCATCATCGTGCTGGGCAGCATCATCGACATCGTGGTGTCGCAAGTTAACGAACTCAAGAACCAGGTGAGTGAGCTTACCTCTGCTTACATTTGACAGTCTTGACACCTATAGAGACACTTTCACTTATCCATGTTATGGTCTTTTTTATCTACAGTTTAATGTTACTTTATATCTTTAGATTTAAAAGTTGCTTTATTTTATTTACTATATTATAGAAACACTCGTTCGCAAAATGTATTACACAAATAGTTTTCAATATTTCAAGTCACAAGCTAAAATCCAATCTAGGCGTAAATAGCTAGCTCCAAAATTTGAGAGTGGTTAGTTACTGCTCTCGGCATGGTTCACATCAATGTTGTGATAACAGCAAATGCTAAAGCTCTCACGTAACATGTTGTTTGCAGGGAAGTGGAATGTCAAAAGCTCACATCGTCAAGGTAAGCCACGCTTGCACGCTCTTTATATACGCTTTAAATGAATCTGTTCCTGCAATAAATAATCCACATAGTTACATAATAACTTACATATAACCTAAAATGCAAATATAACGGTGAATGTAAATACACGATAATATTTCGTTTTTCTAAATGTTTAGGCATTTCTACAAATATTATAACCATTATCAAGGACATATGACTCACTTAAGTTCAAAGAACATCACCACTTACATTGACCAATCCATTATTTTACGGAAACAAATACGCTTTTTCATTAATGTTCACCAAAAGTAGAAAATTGTAGCAAGTCAGCTTGTAAAGCTAGCTAGGTACTTATCTAACTTTAACCACTACGAACAAATCTATCAAAGATGATGAAACATTTTAAGTTTTTACGTCTTTTGAATAGTCATCAAAAACGAAAATAAGAATTGTGAATGTATGCACACTTTTTTTTCTTTTTTTTTTTGACGTGAGGGAAAAACCGTCATGGATGCTATACCGGACTCCTACCGACTAAAAAACCTCACGTAACGCCCAACAGCCTATAGTTGGGAGCCCCAGGTAAGCCCTCGGAAGGAGTCCTAGGACTCCCAACAGAATGTATACACACTCCTTATGAAAATATTCTTTGACTTTATTATGTAACGGCTTCGTCTATTATTACTGTTGGTCTTGCCAAAAGGCGTAAAAAGTACTTAGAGTTAAAGCCTTTTTACTTTTTAGGCATGTTTGTATTTAATTAACTTTTTTAAATTGAAATCCCGAAAAATAAGGTAGGTAAGTTAAGCATTATCTTAGTGATGGCTTACTATGTGTCGGGCTCTGCTGAATTAAAATTAAAATGAATTTGCACATATTAGCGTACCTACTGATGTTTTATAACATTGGCGCAAGGGTAGCGACGATCACATGATATTGGACATTTTACAGGAGAGTACGTTACCTTCTATAAACTTCTTCCGTCTCTTTCGCGTGATGAGACTGGTGAAGCTTCTCTCGCGGGGCGAGGGTATCCGAACGTTGCTCTGGACGTTCATCAAGTCCTTCCAAGCTCTGCCGTATGTCGCACTACTGATCCTCATGCTATTCTTCATCTACGCTGTCGTCGGAATGCAGGTAAATGTCTCGCTGGCAAGTTAAACATATTCGGTAACCATGATCAAATATGTATAATTGATCAATGTCGTATTGTGAATATACCAGGTGTTTGGGAAGATAGCGATCGACGACGAGACGCCGATCACAAGGAACAATCACTTCCAGACGTTTCCACAAGCGTTACTCGTCTTGTTTCGATCTGCCACTGGTGAGTTGCTGAGCGACCGCTACCGACAGGTGAGGTGACGCACAGTTAATGGAAGTCACAGGAGTGCGTGTTGCGTCTAGGTGAGGCGTGGCAAGACATAATGATGGGCGTGTCGCCGGAGCCCGAGGTGCGCTGCGACCGCAACTACCGCGAGGACTTCTACGCGCCCGAGGACTCCGGCCCCGGCGCCTCGTGCGGCTCCGTGCTCGCCTTTCCCTACTTCATCTCTTTCTACGTGCTCTGCTCCTTCTTGGTAAGAACTTTCCGTACGCGCACCTCATTTAGAGACTAGTTTTATGTAATTCTATACAATTTATATAAAAGTGAAGTAGACTAGCCCATAAAGTACCCTTACTAATACATCATTATTCCCAATAACATCCAAAGGCGTTTTCTGTTTCTCGTTTTATGCTTTTATGTTTTAGAGTAAAGTACATCGAGGCTTATACTTAACCCACCTCTTTATTTTGTTTGAGTAGGTATTAAACTAAAAAAACTTTGTTGCTACAGATTATAAACTTATTTGTTGCTGTTATCATGGATAACTTCGACTATTTGACCAGAGACTGGTCAATACTGGGACCACATCATTTAGATGAATTTATAAGGTAAGCTGGGCACGTATCTAATAATACATTCAGCCGTTCGATAGTAATATAAAGTATTAATGAAACGTTTAAACTTTCAGGTTGTGGAGTGAATATGATCCAGATGCAAAGGGTAGAATAAAACATTTAGATGTAGTTACTTTGTTAAGGAAAATTAGCCCACCGCTAGGTGAGTACCGTGTCTATGATGAGTGAAACGAAATTGCACCGTTAATATTTCCACTGAGCAATTCCCGTCGTGGTGCAGGGTTCGGCAAGCTGTGCCCGCACCGCGTGGCGTGCAAGCGCCTCGTGTCCATGAACATGCCGCTCAATTCGGACGGCACCGTGCTCTTCAACGCGACGCTGTTCGCTGTCGTCAGGACCTCACTCAAAATCAAGACTGATGGTAACTATGAAACACTACCGTACTATGTAAATATGAAAAGTTACTATGTTAGTATACATGATAGTATAACAAATCTTGTATCGTTCTATGTAGGTAACATCGATGACTGCAATACAGAGTTACGAGCAGTTATTAAAAAGATCTGGAAGAGAACCTCTCCTAAGCTGTTAGATCAGGTTGTGCCACCGCCAGGAGACCCCAATGAAATTACCGTTGGCAAGTTCTACGCTACCTTCCTCATACAGGACTATTTCAGAAGGTTAGTTTGTATGTACATTACATCCAGAGAGACTACCTTGCCTAGGCTGTAAATAACCTTTTAATTCAACACAATCTAGAATATATATATATATTCTAGATAGAATGTTTTGTGATGAATATAACATTACATGGTTATACAAAAACGTAAGCTTCTTAAATCTAAGGGTTCTATGGTTTCAACATATCATATCAGCATGGCGCCTACCAAATAATTACACTTCACTGAGGTAACAATAATTGTAATTTACAGTTTTATAACTTAAGCTTTTATTAGCTAAACTTGGGCTAGATGGCGTTGAGTGAGAATGTCCCACAGTAGGTATATGTTTATTATTAATTCTTATAAAACTTGGGAACACATGAAAGACAAACATTAATCGACGAACATAGCAGCCATCGGTCTAAATTTGTCACACAAAGACAATAAAATGATTTCATGTTTTTCTACACGTATTTATCTACAAATAAGATTTATTGTTATTTGTAAACGTGAGTCATTATACTCGTGTCATTGAATTTATTTTATTATTAATCAATTAATGAAATTTTTGACCAGTTAACATTGACATGCAATTTTTCTTTCATAGGAATCACGCGTGAGTAACTACGAACTACACACGTATGCGTACGCTTAGGAACGAATGTTTCCTTTTAGAGTATTTTATACGATCGAGCGTTGTCTTGTTATACATTATCTAGCATCTACGAGCCGACTAGTCGACTCGTGGACGGGGTTTGCCCTGCATGTCCCTAAACAAACATCCTAAACGCAATATTATCAGTTAGCCTAGATCTTTCAGGCAGTCATAAACTTAAATTTAAATCCTGGCGCCAGAGCATGCCTAATGTCGCCATTGCCACTAAATACGAGTAGTATAAAAACAAGTATCAGTTCTTGTGCCCTGATACTTTCACTTAGGTATTGTTTAACATTTTTCATTTCTAGTAGATAATATTAGTCAGATTCTTGAAACAAGTTTTTTGAATTATTTACCAATTTAAAAAAAGTCCCACGATCTATAAATCCATTTAGATGTTGATGTAGCTATCTAAAGTTATATTTTGGACTATGTTTAGAAAATATATTAATATGTAAGGATGTTTAGTCAAAATGTTTTTAGTTTCACTTAAAAAAGGAGAACCCCCATACAGCCCTGATTGACACCTACTGGATGGTTCAAGTCATATAAAGCGAACAAATTAGGCAAACATTGTTTACTGCACTTCATTTTTCTTCAATAATTTCGATTAAAGGGTCTCGTACTCGTACCCGTACCATATCCACCCAAACTATTCAGATTTGGCGCAAAAAATAAAATCCGTAGGTGATCGGGTCATGTATGACTCGAAGCACTTTTCATGTCTGATTCAAAGAAACAAATTACGTTACTATTTTATACCTGATTCGAAGAACCAAATTCATTGGTCACATCCAGTCAGGAAAACAAAGAAATACTTAGTTCGTAATATTGGCAATTTGTGACTTGGCTGATCGGGCTAGACTCGCTAGACTGAGACATGTATGGGAACTTGGTTCTCCTTTAATAGATATTTTGAATTTGTAGACATAGGTACTTTTCGAATACACTTCGATGCTTAGCAAACTTGCACTTTTCTGGACGCAATACAAAAATATTTTAAAGCAACTCTAATAGTAACGAATTGTATGTATTGTAAGGTTTAAAAAGAGGAAAGAACAAGAGCTGAAGCAGGCGGACGACCAGAACTACCAGATGACGCTGCAGGCGGGGCTGCGCACGCTGCACGAGGCGGGGCCCGAGCTCAAGCGCGCCATCTCCGGCACGCTGGACGACCTGGGCGCCGAGGCCGAGCTGCCCATGCACCGGGTGAGGCCGTACAAGCTACCTTTGTTGTTCACCACTCACCGACTCTCATTTCGCTATTCCGCTAGTTCCCTTTCAACTCTTTCTGATCACCTATGTACTTTTTCTTATCATAGCTTTTTACTTGACTGCACTTAGCGGATTTCTCATTTCCATTACATTTATTTAACTTTTCTCCCCTTTTCCACTCCTAATGTACTGCTACTCATCAATCAAGTTTTCCTACAAATAGTAACAACAGGTTCAATTGCTGAGTTAATTGAGTAGTAGTAATTGATTTACAATGTTTATGCACAGAGAAACCATTCGCTATTTGGAGGAGTTTGGTCCAGTATACGAAGACATGGTCCCAACAAAAACAGACATCGGAAACAAAGTGACACTCCAACAGGTAACAAGAGACAAGCTACCTCTTCTCTTGAGCGATCCATATAGCTAACACATACTAATGGTAGATTGACTTAACTTTTCCAGAGGCCGTCGGTAATCATTTAAGCTCAATGATGCAGCGAGAGTACGGGGTCGGGCCACTGCCGCTCACGGCCAACTTGTAAGTACTTCCATTGTTTGTGTTGTGACCTTCAATGTCGATACAGACTCAAACGTAAAGTCAAAGTATCCATCCATCGCGCACCATCCAGTTTGCCCACACGTGGTGACGTGGCTATCGACGCACATAAACCGTTCAATGTGTTCAATCTTAACAATATTTTGTATTGCAGAGTAAACGGACAGCCAAAGGAGCAAATACCGCTAAGGCCTCTTATATTTAATGGAGAATCGGAGAAAATATATCAAGTGCTCGAGTGAGTAAATAATAGCTTAAATTAGTTTATGAATTGAGAATAATAGAGATTCATTCATCGATATCGATAAAACTATTTACCTTTACCGTGTTGTCAGGGCCAATGACCGTACATTTGCGCGGTCACCAAATAAGAATTAACAGACAATTACAATACAAGCTGCTGATTAGCTTACCTCTGTGCGATACTCAAGAAGTGTATCTAGTGTTTAAATTAAGGATTATTACAGGATATTTACCATGTATTGTTTCAACGAGTTTCCTATATTTCGACACTGTTGCGAGCGATCAGCATAGTGATGATCTCGGATGTACTGAAGAGCCGCGAGTTAATTGGTTGTTAGACCGAGGCGATCTACCCTCTTTTTTCCCGTAATAATAAGGAGTAGAAGCAGAAAGTCGTCTCTGCCAGTATTGCTCAAATGTAAATTAGCAGCTTGTATAAATAAAACCTAACAGTACTTATTAGAATTTTAAATAATACATACTTGTATTACAGAAGAACCACATACGAACTAAAGAACACTATTCAAGGTAGTCTAGACTATAAAGTGTGGTTTTGTAGCCTTTTTTTAAAACTAACTGTGTAAGGCTCGCAACTAACGCCTCGACTAACCGTTTGCCCGCTCGCCCTGTTTCACCGCTTTCCCATGGACGTTCGGCCGCCACCGACAGCAACCAGAGGTCGAACTACCCCGAGATGCTCGGGCAGATCGGGCTCGCGTTCGGCTGCGTCAACTACCTGTCGGCGCCCGCGCCCGCGTCCGGCGAGCCCGCGGCGCCGCGCCCCGCGCCCGCGCGCAGCCCGCGCGTGCACCCCGAGGAGGCGGCGGTGCCGGCGGGCGCGGGCGCGGGCGCGGCCAGCGAGCCCATCCAGGCGATGATCTCGCCGCGGCTGGCGAGCGCGGTGACGCCGCCGGCCGAGGCGCGCGCCATGACCCTGTACGGGTACAACGCGGCGGCGCGGCTGCCCTTCGCCTTCTCCCACGGCGGCGCGGCGGGCCGCTCGTCGCGGCGCAGCCTGCAGTGCGCGCGCGCGCCGCACGCCGCAGGTCGGATGGTGCGCAGCGCGTCGTCGGGCGCGCCGCCGCATGCCCCGCCCGCCCCCGCACCCCGCCCCGTAGCTCGCGCGCACCACAGCCACGCTCACGCCGCAGGTCCGCACCGCAGGGAGCTTCCTTCCGCCGCGCCCCTCCGCGTCTGTCGCGCGTACCCGTCCCTTTCGCCTTGTAGCTCTGACTTGACGTCCCGATTTAGCTAATACTTCACTTTTTCTACTATACAATTTCTGGATGTAATCGTTGTCAACGCTTAGGACTGATAGAAAAGGAGATAAAAAATCTATGTAAATTACCATTGTAAGCAAAAGTAGAAGTAGAAGGCGGAGGAAAAAATCTCCTATCGCTACTGGGCACGACCAGGAACGAATACGTCACAGTCCGCAACTTTACGCACCACAGTTTCGATGGCAGCCGAAGAGGTGTGTCCACGCGAGCCCTCCCTGTGTCACGAGCTACGTCCTTGACCAGTAGCCTAAAGTAAAGAATTGCCCAGCCCGAGAAGCAATACGTGTTCCGCACGTTGCTACTGACGGCAGACGAGGTCAACATTTGGTAGAGTGCCAACTGCATACTATAAAATGCTGCGTGAGTAGACATTATAAAGGTCGCAGGTGCCTTCGGAGTGCGAGCAACGCAAGAGCGAACGTTTTGAAGAGCTTCACCCAGCGTCAATCGTCCGACAGAATATGATGACGATGAATCACATCAAAAACTGTTACTTGCTTTCTGCCTGAACATCCAAATTGCTCCAGCAAATAGTAGGGCGTCGGTGCTACCACAGTAGACAATAGTACCTGCTAGTATATAGTAGAACTGATGATGGCTTTGACGTAATGTGCAACAAGCACGACTAAAATCATAGCGATCGCTATGATTTTTGATACCATCTAAGAGAAGCCTTCGTTCTATCGGAGACTGAACATTGAAACTGATGAAAAAATTAATCCAAAACAAATTGGATAATCTTCCTAAAGCCATTGATAGGTAATGGCAACTTGTTGTTGAAACTTTCAAGCCTTCAATGAGACCTTCCTTCCTTTGGTAAACTAAAATTCATTAAAACATCATAATGGATCTTTGCGGACTAAGACTCTTTGGCTTAATAACTGCCTATATTTTACTGGCAACCGGGAGTAACGGTTTAACGTGCCTCAAGAAACACAGAAATGTTTTCTTGCCTTTATAATCTACAATCTAGATGTTTGAAAGTCATACCGTACCAGCCAAATCTTAATAGGCTTAACGCTATTGCATAATATTTACTGTACACCGCGTGGCTTCGATGTCGCCACTCAAGTTTAATATCTGCATTCCTTTCAAAGTGGTCTTCGATAAAAGCCACTTCAGAAATTCAGCCCGAAACGTTTTCTCTCTCCCTCTTTTTCTCGAATCTGCTGGAATTCTAATCGTTCCAATCTAAGAGTTCACGTTATTGATCTATCGTTCCCTACTACTAACCCAATATGAATTCCGTAACACAAACCGAGTTTTCTTAATCAATCTCTATGTTCGAAGGAAGCTTTCTACTCGCTCACGGTACAGTAGTTGTAATAAACAATTCATCAACACACATCACGGCGATTATAAAAGCTGACAAAACGGTACGATACAATATAAATGTTACTCACACTTTGCTTTCGCATTTGTCAAGTTTGGCAATCTCACTAAAGCTCAATGTCTTGTCAATTGTTACGACAGGGGGCATTGATGCTGAGATACTTGCAAGTATGTTTTGCGCATTAACGTGATCACTAAAAGTTGCAAGTTGCAGGTGCACCAACCTTGCAATTATTTAAATTCATGAGACATGTGTTAGTTGACGATGGCCGTCGGGTACTCAACTCTGTGAGGCAGACAGTTTACTTAACGTTACATTTCAAGAGGTAGGTAGGTATAGGTACTGTGATCACTTTAATTCACAAAATTATAATTGTAGGTGAAACATTTAGTATCCAAGTTTTAACCACTTACAAGTTACGAAATAGCTGAAAGTCAACAATCGTCATTGGCATGCAACTATCATCTAGGTACACTACAGAGTAACATAGCGTTGCATCCTAGAACGAATACTAGAATTATTAATGCTTATTTATGAACTTGACGCAAGGTTTACTTACATTTTGTTTTTGATCGTTTTGTTTTGTATGGTTTGCACGTATCTAACGTTGAACAGTCATTCGACGAGGAGGCTGTCCATTTATGATAATGTCACAACGTAATTCATTTCATTGCTTGAACAGTCATTATGGGGCCGGCTTTGAGCTTATAAAATAGAAAATCTTACTTTTAGAAAAATCATAGATTTAAAGAAAATACTATTTAATTTACAGAAATGTGTCAGTAATAAAGAAATATTTACAAAGAGATTCTAATATTAGAGAATTGAATGACTTTAAATGAAATGACAAGTAAAAGATTACAATAGCATATTGAGGTAACAAACGCCATTGCAGGAGGCGATAGCGTCGGGCGCGGCGTGGTGTCTCTGCCGGGCAGTCCGCGCGGTAACAGTTCAGCCGTGCCCGTGGTGGGCTCCGCCGAGAGCCTGGTCACCAGGGTACGTCGCCGCCAGTCGTCCGTCCACCTCGCCACGTGTCGTGTTGTGCGCACTCCGCGATGTACTATGTTTTGTCGCAGGTGCTGCAGGAGCAGGGGCTGGGCGAGTACTGCGACCCCGAGTTTATCCGGAACACTTCCCGCGAAATGCAAGAGGCGCTGGAGATGACGCAGGAGCAAATGGACAGGTACGTCACATTTCATCTTATTTTTGTGCTTTCGTTTCTGCTATATATTTCTTTCTTATTAATACTAGCTGAAGCTCGTGACTCCACCTTTTTCTTTTTATATTTAGCTCGCCGCGGACTTTTGGATGGGCCTGTACCTCGGACCTCTCCTTTTCAGTTTGTCTCTGTCTCCGAGTCCGACGTTAGGAGATCTCTTCTGTCCATTACTTCATCAGCTTCAGGTTGCGTTAGCATCTGCTCAAGAATGATCATTCTTATTCTCCTATCATACTTCCGGTCATTACTCATATCTTTAATTTCTCGTTATTATCTGGTTACTTTCCTAAGGTCTGGAAGTCAGCGTACGTTGTGCCTCTACCTAAAACAACAAACCCCTGCTTGCTGACTGATTATCGCCCTATCTCTATTCTTCCATGTGTCTCCAAAGTCCTTGAGCATATTGTTCATCGGCAGCTCTCAGTCTTTTTATCTTCTTCTAACTCCCTCAGCCCCTTTCAGTCAGGATTTCGCGCTGGACATAGCACCGTCACTGCGCTTATTAAAGTGACAGATGACATCCGATGGGCTATGGAGCGAAAACAACTAACACTTTTACTGAGTTTCTTGGGGTGTTCTCTTCAGTCTGTAGCATTGCCGAACCCCCGGTAGAGTCACAAAGATTTTGACAAACATAAATAGTTTTTTTTAAACAAAGGGAATACATTTTATTTTATTTATTTATTTTTATTTGGGTGGCGTTTTATCTCCTCTTCTCTTTTCTAAATTTATCAACTCTGTTACGAGCCACGTTTCCAGTAACTTCCATCTCTATGCTGATGACTTGCAGCTGTATCGCCATTTTACGACTAATGACGCACTTTCTGGTATATCATCTATGAACCCGGATTTGGATAGATTAAGTGACTGGGCCAGGTCGGTCGGATTACTCATCAACCCTTCCAAGTCGCAGGCTATCGTCATTGGTAGTAAATATCAATGTGACAGACTACCGGTGTCGGAACTGAGTCCTGTGTTATTGGCTGGTATTCACATTCCTTATGCAAACTCTGTGAAGAACCTGGGGGTCTCCGTGAAGAACGACATCATAAAAGCGTTTAAATCTATTAATGTTAAAAATGTTAATGGTTATTATGGATACCACGCTACTTGGAGTACCCACATTAACGATGTGAGCAAGAAGGTTCATTTCTCTTTTCACTCTTTGAGATGCCTCCAGAGCCTTTTGCCCCTGAGGACGAAAATCAATCTTGCACAAACACTTAGACAACCCATTATTGACTACGCTGATGTTTGCTATTTAGACGCCACCCAGGAGCTTCATTTGCAATCTCAGAAAGTATGATCATGTCTCCCATTTTCGCAGAGAACTCAAGTGGCTCCCTATCGTCTTCGCCGGAACACTCGAATTCTTACATTATGAAAATTCACTTGTGCAAGTTCCATCAAGTGCCAACAATCGAAAGTATAACGGATACTCGAATTCTTAATCTACTTTTCAATATCCTTCACAATCCATCTTCACCTTCCTATCTGAGGGAGCGGTTCTCATTTGTTCGCTCTCTTGACGCTCCCTGCAGGTCTAACCTCCGCCTACTTCTCAAACTCCCTCGTCACAAAACTGATTTCTATTCTTATTCCTTCACTGTGCATGCGGTCAGATTGTGGAACTCACTACCGCCCGACATCAGAGACAGCAATACTCTCACAACTTTCAAAAGGAAAGTCCATGAATATTATATGTCTATACTATAAACCTATTTATGAAACCTATTTATGTATTTATTAAGAATACTATGTAAGTAAGTAAATATGTTTATTTCCCTTCTTGCCCGTGATCCACCTACATATCCCTTTATACCGTAGATATTTATTTTTTGACATATTTGTATATTTATACCTACTAATAACTTTATGAGATGTAAGTATACTTATATTCTTTCGTTAATTTTGTAGGTATATTAATTCAGTTCTAACCTATTCCTTTATTTACACACTTTTTAAAGTTCTTTTTCCTTTTTCATGTTCTCCTTTCGCTGGTCTGCTGGGAGATATTTCTTTTAGAAATAAGCAGTACCATTGCACCTATTTTTCTATTTGACATTCTTCTTATATTTCTTGTGTGTAAGTACATAAATAAATAAATAAAATAAATAAAAAAGAAAAACGAACTTTTGAATCACTCAGTTCTTGTAAAGATTACCGTCACTGTTAGAGAGTGGTACCTCTGCCCTGCACGAATTATTCGGGATCGAAAGGAAGGGTATAGATTGAAGAGCTCTTCAATACACTCACCGTGGTAGATTCCGTAGAATGCAGCCCGCAGCCGGAGACGGAATCGTTATACCCTAATAACTCTAATAACTCCTCTTCATAGAGTCCAACAATTAAGTACCTCGCGGCGTCTCAAGGGATCTTGTCTATGACTCCTAGTTTCCGCGAGGCTAGCCCGATACATCCAACTAGTACAGTGGGCCCCGACCGTACTATTAACGTGAAACTTAGTGAAGATGTTTGGATGAAGTGATCTAGTGTGACAAAATTATATAAGTATGACCATGAGTAACAGGTATTATTCGTTCGTCACACTAGTGTGGTAAAATGGTGTGTCCACTAAGACATGGAAGTGGATTGACCATGCCTCGGTAGCGCTTTCGGTAGAGTATCCGACTGTTGAGGGTCTTTTAAAATACATGACTATGCCTATCAGTTGTCTAGATCCTACAGCAAAAGCTTAATTAGCTTAGTTTAGGCTAAATGATTTTGTATGAAAATGTCCAACATTATTATTTTTTTTAATCACGCTCTAAGGCTGAACGGATCTGACAAAAATTCATTAGTAGGAATCTCTCAGAATACGATTACCTTCTGGTAGGGATTGGCAAGGTGATTGCTAGCTGTAAACACATACGCTTGTGTTTTGCAGCCATTAAGGAAATCGACCGGGTTTTCGAATCCCCAGGTACGAACCAGATCCCGGTGAAGATCAGCCACAAGTCGCCATCTCCTCTCCTCAACGTTGGGTCGCCCCGCCGATGCATGAGCAGAGTAACTCATGTGCGGAATGCTGACGTGTGCATAGCAATATGTGCACCCGAGCGATAGCATGTCATTGATATGCAGAAAGAAGAGGATTGGGGACAACACAGATCCCTGTGGTAGCCTGTCTTAATCTGAATAAAACAAGAAGCCGGACCATCACACACAGAGGACCAGTATACGTCGCCCGTGCAGGAAGTTGGCCATCCAGCTGCACAAATGAGGCGGGGAGTCCATATTCCTTTTTTTTTAACGTGAGGGAAATTCCATCAATGCTATGCCGGACTCCTACCGACTAAAAAACCTCACGTGTCCTGCTCACACCCTATGGTTGGGAGCCCCGGGTAAGCCCTCGGAAGGATACCCCAGGACTCCCAACAGACCTACTGCTACCACTGCGGCCTTGCTGTTTATCATAGCAGATTGCACAAAATCAGTAACTCTTTCATGGGTAACTGTATACGCTTTTACAACAGGCTACCAGACGAAATTAAAAGTATGTCCCTGAATAAATTTAAAAAGGTTGTAATAAGTAAATTGTACTGCAGGGGCTACTATACAATTGGTGATTATTTGTTGGATGAAGAAGCCTGGAAATGACCTGCTCAGCTGGATTCTCAAAAAATTGTTAAAATGCATAGTTTTTAGATTCATTTTGTAAATAGAGCACTGAAAAGAATAACTAACTCAGGTGGGTCGCGTTGTGAACTGGTGGTAGAAATTTTGAATTATATTCTGGACGTTTTACAAGAGCATCTGTATATGCCTATGTGAAATAAATTCCTTTTTCTTTCTTTCTTTCACCCAGGAAGGGGTTCGGGTGCTATCCCGCGTCTTTAGGGGGTTTTTCGGGTGTTATGCCGCTTCTTAGGGGGGGGGGGGGCGTGCGTGAATCTCTCCTCTCTCTCCGCTGGGCCTCGATTTCTCGAAACGCAGGCCTGTGGCTCCGCTCCAGCGCCTCCTTGCGCCAATTAAATAGTGACGCAAGGGCTCTCGCTTCCAGGTCCCATGGAGGGGTCCCGGCTAGGAGACATGCCGCCTCACCTGAGATCGTGCGGTATCCCCATATCACCCTGACAGCCAGGCTAGATCCCACAGTTGGCCCCTTTCGAGGTCCGTGTAAGCACAGAGCCTCGGACTTATGAAGGGCCACGTCAAGACCCAGCCGCCGTATCCGACCCACGACTTGAGCAACCCCTGACGTGGCCTTTAGTGCTGCGTCTCGGTACGTTGCTCCTCGCGCCGCGCCGTAATGGTATCGTCAGCGTAACACGTTACGCTGACTCCTCTGAGCAACGGACCACGCAGCATCCAATCGTGATGTTCCACAGGAGCGGTCCTAGGACAGATCCCTGTGGAACACCACACGACACATCTCGCCGACCCGGCCCTAGCCAGCTCCAGTAAGTTATGGCCCTCTCTGAAAGGTATGCCCCGACAATTCGACGGAGATAGGGAGGCACACCATGGTAAATAAGCGCCTCCCTAACGCAGCTCCAGGGCAATGTGTTGAAGGCGTTGGTGATGTCAAGAGACTCCGCCACCACCACCTCGCCCTTTGAGACCGCTTCCTCTATCAGGCGTATGATCGCGTCCACGGTGGAGCGCCCCTGACGGAAACCAAACTGGTTATCCTCCAGATCTGGCCCTATGCGTGTGTAGTGCCCGACGAGGCGCTGTGCAATGATACGTTCAAAGAGCTTGCACACCTCGTCGAGCAACACGATTGGCCGGTACCCTGATGGGGAGTCTGCCAGCCGCCCGCGCCTTTCGGATCAGGACCAGTTTCCCTGTCTTCCAGACCTTGGGAAACTGGCCTTTTTCGAGGCATGCGCTAAAGAGTCGAGGCCCAAGTTCCTCGAGAGCCAGGACCCACGCTCGGCCTGGAATGCCGTTGGGTCCAGGGGCAGTGTTCCTGCGGGACAGCCATCCCTAACTCACCCTTCGTGACTTCGGGCACGTCGTTATCGTGCCTTCCGCGTTGGGCGCCTGAGACGGAGCTATACGCGAAGGAATGTGTTCCTTCACCGTTCGTTGATGGAAACAAGGAACCCAGGACTCCCTCCAGCCGCTCTGGCTGGAGACTCTGGGTCAGTGGAGGCGCCTTGGGGCGTAGTTTGCCCCTCACCATTAGGTACGGGCGGCCCCATGGGTTCCGCTCCAGGGTCTCCAGAAGCTCTTCGCGGCCCATCTCATTGGACCGCTTAACGGATTAATGGCCACCCTTGACTTTTATATTATACAGGCCCCTAATATATGAATTGATATCGGAAGAAATAATAACCAGTACATACTTTTAGATTAAACCGAAGTATTGTACTCATAAAGCAACACGACCCCCATGATAGTATTAAGTATTTGTAAGCCATGTACGGGTGACGTCACAATGCTGAGTCTACTAAAACAGTGGTATCTTTACATTACAGAGCGGCTCACCAGCTGCTGACTAAGGAGAAGAACATAAAGCAAGCTCAGACGCAGCCGGCTCAAGTAGTAAGTATCGCTCGGCCCCGCTCCGCTCGCCGCCACCGCCCGTCGCCGCGGCGTTGCTACCTTGCGTAATGACGAACGTACAGTGTACGATTTGGGTTCTAGGGCGAGCCGCTAGCCCGCCGCTGCCTCCCGCTGCAGCGGTTATAGCACCCGCTGCGGCCGCTGTCCCCGCGACGGCCAGCGCTGCAGCTGCTGAGCGCTCCGCCCCCTCTCGCCGCGCGCACCACAGGAAGAAGAGGAAACGGAAGCCGGTCCTCGTGTAGCGTCCCACACTCTCCCCCTCCCCCTCCCTATCCCCCACCCCCTATACACTACAGCAGTCACTTGCGTGGGTTGATCCGTTGTTCCCTCGGTGGTCTGTGCTGACCGCCGAGGGTGGAGACAGCAGTAGACAGTAGACAGGCACAGACGCACACTGCGAGTTCGCGCAGACCAAGTGAGATACTCCTAGTTATGTAGACAAATGTATAGTGTAATAAATAATTATATTAATTACTAGATATTTAAAAACTCATTTTATATCAGACCAGTCTCTATTGTCGATACTAATGTAATTTGGTCGTTTTAAAGTATTTTTTAAGAAATTAATATTTTAAATTTTGAGTGGGATTTATCTCACAATTAGGTAGTTAAGGACGTTTATTAGGTAGGTATTTAACTCAAGGGAAATATTCCCTAAGATGATAAATTATGTAAAATTGTAAATATGTTTTTTTTTTTAAATTTTTGTTTTCTACGATTACGAAATAACGTCGAATCGTCCCGTGTGTAAGCACAAGTTGCATTTAAGTTACAACACTATTTCAATTAAAATATTATTACATATATGATATCATTTATATTTAATAGGTACTCTCGATTGTCGGCATTTGATGGAACTTGTTGTCATACTTGAAGAAAACACACACTTGTACACTTGTACTTATATATTCCAACATTTACCTTTGATAATGCTTTAAAAAGAAACCGGTCAGGTTGAGTTAAACTAATATTAAATTGTGGAATATATATATATGTGCAAGTGTGTGCTACCATCATGCTCCTGAATTAGATTGAACTAAATATTGGCAAGTGCTTACTTATTTAAAACTTAAGATTGAAAGAATGAAAAAATGATGGATACCTAGGTATTTATATATTAAACATTGCATCAAAACTATAGCTACATTGTGTACCTCTGGTAATAGTTCAGTATTATGTACAATGCTGTTAGCAGCATTTAATAATAAATGGTGCCTAACCTACCCAACCTACGTGGTATAGCTCCGAGTCCAGACAATACTGCACCCGAAGTCACACACGCACACTTCCTCGAACTGGCCCTGCCTCCACAGGACTACTTATACTGTTATTAGAAGTTGAATTTTAGCAGAATTTGTTAAATAATAATAGAGTGGATTAGTCGTCAAGTACATTCATAACTTGGACCTGATTAACGTGGCGTAAGACCCCGAGCCCAGCACAATACTTCCAGCCATGTAAGGTTTGCAAAGACCTCCCTATCAGATTGTACTAAGATGACACCATTCTAATCAGTTTCTAGATAGAACAGACCACGTTACAAAATTCAAGTTTTATAATTACTTAGTATAAGAGTAGCGGGGTTACCCGACTGACTTGCCTTTTGAAATCAAGAATTTTATTTAATTAGTCCCTAAATTCCTACGTACGAGCTTACTATGGGAACATAGTTTGTCCTTTACTACTTTAGAGGAATTTTCGTTTTGTAGGTAAATAATGTTAAGGAGTTTTTGTACCTAATGAAGTAAGGAATCATTTCCGTCTTCACACAGCACAGATGTAGAGAAAAGTTTAAGTGTAACGGAATCTAAACTATTTTGTCTAGTTAAAGTCCATACAAACACATTGTTCATCACTTTGCTCGAATCGAATCTGACCAAAAACACTTACCTATTTATGACTGTCAAAATTTTAAAATTTTATTCTGTTTAGGTCTTGTCGATGACGTAGGTATACATTTTCATTTCATTCGTCTCACTTTATCACAAGTTTTAGTACCCTACCTATTGGTAATTGAACAGAATTAGTTCAGGGCTATCGACACGGTCAAACTGCACTTGTCATGCACGTTAAATATCATGTGCACTTACACGTCGATGCACACACACATGCAAAAAATCACGCACACTGAAGCAACTTCAATACATATTTAACGTGCATGACAAGTGCAGTTTGACCGTGTCGCAAGCCCTTTAAGGTAAGACGACGTATTGCGAACTAGGTATCTACTTATTATTAGGTACCGACTGACGTGAAGGTATTAACTGTGTAAGGTGTCCTTGTCCCTACCCCTTGCCCCGAGAAAGTGCCCTTCTAACATTTTGATAAAAGTACGCGACGCGACGTTGTGTACATTGTAGATAGGTATATTACCTACCATGTTACAAGTGGCGGTAATCATGAACTACATTCCCTTAGAATTAAGAATAATCGATCTAACCTACCGCACTATTAGGGCAGTAGCTTTGTCACATCCTTTTTGTCTAATAGTTTTCTGATGAAATGAAATATGTGTTTAGGCTACAATAATGTATTTATTTCTAATAAACAAACGCACAATAAATTCCACCGTAATTGACTATTATAATTTAGATTTTTACTAAACCTACATAACTTTACGAGACAGACGCGACACTAGGTCCTACCCTTAAAGGACAATGTTAACACATCGCACGCCATCTAGCCCATAACGAGGTGATGCAAACCAATATAAAATTAGTTATGAGAATAATGATTTTACTTGTGTAGTTATTTATGTACCTAATTATTTTATTTGGTTAAAAACTGTGGAATCACCTAGGTATTTATTATACATAGACACAATAATTTATTTGTATGTAACCTATCGATTAGAGTTCATTAGAAACCCGAAAATGAGCATAGGTGTTATGTTGAAGGCTCTCTTTGACTAGTGTTTAAGAACTAGACTAAACATTAGACTTGGGTAGGTACTGTTCGTACTGCCGGACGTGTTATATGGCATAACCGCGTACTGGTTCAGTACCCAGTACGCGACAAAATTTAGCAGGACCCAGGACCTTTCTCGGACGCGATATACCGCTCGGGCGCGTACAGTCGACGTTCGGCCGCGTTCGGCCGGCCCGCGTCCGAGTCCGAGATAGATTACAAATACTCGGCCGCGTCCGAGTCCGAGATAGAATATATTATACTATCTGTGGTCCGAGCGACCGGGTGACCGGAATGATGCACGCTTGGGAACATTTTGCTACGTAGTGTATCTCAACTTAACGTGTACGAGTAGTAACGAATACTGATGAATGTTATATGAATACTTGAGGCACGCCTGCCTGCTTAATGGGCTCAGGAGATGGTCAAGCGACTTGAGTCAATATCAAGTGTACATACACGTCGATGCATACACATGTGCAAAGAAATCATGCACACTGAAGCTACTTTCATTAATATTTTAATCGACTTGTCAAGTGCATATTGACCATGTAATAGCCCATTAGTCGAGGCACGTGTAGTACCTGCCAGATAATATTAGATTAAACGAATAATATTTATTATTAGGATAAATGAAGAAAAAGTGACATATTTTATTTTTTTAATTATCTCGAAAACGGTGCGTGCTATCGTAAAAATAATGGCATTTTTGACCCCCCTTTGAAACCCCCCATCCGCCAAATATACATTACGAATAACGATTTTTTATACCACTAAGGTGGCATAATGTTGCCTGTAGTATAGGTTTATTTGTTAGTTTGATATTAATCGTCAAAAAGGGTCCATGCTGGCGGTGTTGCAGTCATCCTCATCAGCTAGCAGTGTCATAGAAGAGAATGATTACAAGGTAGATTTTTTTTTCTAAATCTTGTATCTCGAAAACCGTGCGTGATATCCTGATCAAATACAACCAAAATTTTCATCCCCCTTTAAGAAAGCCCCAACCATAAGGGGCAAACACATACAAACATAAGTGACCCTCGCCCCCGCGGGAATTAGTACATTAAGGCATTCATAAGAACTGCAGATATATTATGGTCTAAGTTTCTTGTTGCTGTTTTATACGGCATCAGGACTTTTTGGCGCGAAGCAGGCAAGGGCGATTATTATTATTATTATTATTAGATTATTTTCAAATGTTTTGTGTGTATCAACGGTGGATTCCGAAGACTATACTTGACTTTGACTGGGACTTAGAAGAAATGTGAAATGAAGATGAAAAAAGAAACAAGACTTGGCATTCGGTCTAAGTAACCAAAGCGTGTTCAAATTAATAATAAAAAAAAGAACCGGGATCTGTCAGAACACTCAGCAGGACCTTTCCGTTCCGTTTTCATAAACCTAATTTTATGCTTTATTTTGTCTGAATAAAGATAATATTAGTATGATAGCAGTACCAACGCCATCTAGAGCACGTTGACCGCATTTCTTACTCTCACGAAACCATGAAGCTAATGAGCTGCACGAAACGAATGAGTTAGTTCTTTTATAGAAAATATTATAAATTATCTGTGGTTCTATGTTCTATTCGATCGTACCAACATAAGCAACTCAAAGGGACTTTATCAAGAAAAATAGACCTTATTCTATATAATTCAAGGTCTTGTACCTATCTACACTTGTACACATACATTTTATAACAGCGACATCTGCTGCAACTGGGATAATTCAGATACGTCCACCCCATCGTATCTGTTTTGCCTGGGTTGCCCTAGATGGCGCATAATGGCATGCAAATTCAAAAGAACTTTATGCACATTAAAATAAGGTGTATTTTTCTTGATACGATTTATGAGGGTCCGGCACCTGTCAGAACAATCACGACACTGCATGTACTCGTAAGAAAGACCGGGTACTGGTCCGGGTTCAAGAGAACTTTATTTACTTGCTAGTAAGGTCTATTTTTCTTAATACGGTTTATGAAGGTCCGACACCTGTCAGAACAATCAGAACACTGTACTTGTACGAAAGATCGGGTACTGGTCCGGGTACTGTTCGAATGCCATATGGCACGGTTCGGAAAGCTATGCCATATGTCAGGACATCATCGGGTACTGTTTTGCGCAAGTCTACTAAACATATGTATACATAGCTACAATAGATGGCGTCGTCAGCGATCGAGGGCGCGTTCCCATTGTTGTGTCGGAGACGGCACCAGTCACTACAAGATACAGTCTAAGTCGGGTGGGTACTTTAGCATCAGTATATCATGTCTCACGTTCTCAGACAGACTTTATTCATAATTTTTACTACACTATTCGTAACTAAGGCTAAACAAACATGTTTAATTGGTTTGCTGTGAGTGTCAGCTCCATCCACACTCCACCCGCGCCAAAGAAAAAGGCGTAATGCGTCCGGGAGACGATCAATATGACTTGCCAAGTCTCACGTGTATACACACGTGTAATCAAAGCACACACACTTGAAGCTACTTTCATACAATTTGAGATGTTTTGATGTAAAGTTATTTTCTCGCAATCCGTTATGGCGTGCAGTACAGCGTTGTTGTACTATCGAACTAATAACTGCAATAGCACAACAACGCTCAATATGGTGTGGTGTGCGTTCGGGCTGGTTTTCCGTTTACATATATATTGTAATGTTTCAGTGCTACCATACAGCAAAATATGATTAGTTCATGCTTGACAAAGATAACGATAAGTATAATAATATATTCGTTTTCATACTGTATTATTCTTTACAACTGCTGTAAGTCATTAGATACTAATACAGTTATCGATTTAACATCGTATTTAACAACCTAGTAAATTAACTGATAGCTAAGTGGCCGAAGCAAGATACTATTAATACACTGTGATTAGAGATATTCGTGGTTCGATTCCAGACATAACGATTTTTTTTATATTTAAAACAAAAATATAATTTTAAATATTGATAAAGTAATTTTGCATGAAGTTTCTAATAAATAATTCTTCATAAGAAACATATTTTAATCAACCTGGTATTAATTTATAAATGAAACACAAAAAGTGTTTTTGGAAGATCGTAGGAATCGGAACCATCAACCTTTGCATTTCCATTCCATACTAGAACCACTCGGCCACGGGTTGCTTAAGTAGTAACAACGAAATTATTGATAATATTCCTACGGAAGAACAATTTATATATGTTTGTGTGTGAATTGTCTTAAAAGAAAAACGTCACAAGTAGCGCTAGAATGTTGACGCCATAGTTACGTAGGATTGCTACTGCAGTTATGAGCTCGATAGTACACACGGAGTATATTTCTATTTATTATTATAAGAGTTGTATGTACACCACACGCCGGCGCGCCGCTACGCCTATACCTTTTTCGCTTATTATTATGGTACTTAGGTAGGTACACACTTTAACTGGGAACTGAGATCATTGAATCGCCAAAGTAGGATAAGTAGTCGAAGGGACATTTTGGTACAAACTGTATCTACTTCCACGGCACAAATAGGCAACTTGTGTCTTGTCTACGCTACAGTGCCAAGTATCTATGTTCAGATGCAGATTATATTTGAATTAGGTACTAATAACCTGTTTACACTCTTAACTAGATAGTAACTTTTATACTTCATTAATTTTAGTGAAAATGATTCTATAGAAAATCTACATAAGGTAGTCGAAAGACTGAATCTATTAACTAGGTACCTTGTGTAGATTATATTTATGGTTCATAATAACCTTACCATAGAAAAAATATAAAAGAACGTAAACTAAACCACTAGCAGCGGCGTGGCGTAACGATCACTGTCTGATAGAGACCAGCCAGGCACCCCACATCTGCCGCGGCGGCGCGGCGCAGGCGTGGTCTGGCGTGGTGTGGTGGGTATCGCACAGAGCTGCTGGGTACTCACATACCTACTTAATGTTAGAAAAATGTCTTTTCATTATTTGAACAAGTTTTATGATATTTATCAATTTGTAAATATTGTACAAAAATTTAAACTGTCGAAGACGGTTGTTTTTAAATGCGTTTTTATATCTCTAGCGTAAAATTCGCTAGCGATAGTTTAAAGCTCGTTTTTATTGTGTACCCATGTGTACCTATGTACAAAAACAGATGTCTAGGGTAAATAAAAAATGTAAAAGATATATTTATTCCGTCAATCATGGTCACATTGAGCCTGTTTACCTGTTTATGGTTTGAAAGAAATATTGTAAAATTGTTTTCATATGATTAAAAATGGTGAGAAAATTTTTAAAACTTTTTATTACAGATCTGATACAATATAAAATATGTACCTATACTTTATTCACGTCGCGTCACAACGACAATTTTTTATAACTACGACGTCAGCAGATCAAAAGTTGTGGCCATTTAACATTTTGTAATGCAACACCCTTTTTGTCGTGTGAAAAAATCCTACAGAGATGCTTTGCCGGACTTCTACCGACTAAAACGCACGTATCCTCATATCCAACAGCATAAGGTTGCCTCATACATTAGGCCACTCTGTTTATCTATATAAATTCCCTTTTGAACTCTTTCTCATCCGTTGTACTAGCAGTGGTGCAACCACACACTACAACCTAGGGTACACGGGAGAAAACAGACGTAAAGTAAAACACTTTAAAAATTATTATTATTAAAGTGTGAGGATGAACACTGAACATCCTGCTTGCTTGTGGCGAGCGGTGCGATGACAGAAAGTAGCCGTAGTAGTGGATCTGGGTCACAGAGCCATGATCTAAGTGCAACCAAAGGACGGAGAAGGATGGGGTTTCAAGGTAGCGCACACACGGCGAGGCGACGACGAACCACCACAACATTAACTGGTCACAAGGTCACAACTGTCATATTTAGATATAGCTGACCCGCGCAACTTCGTTTGCGGCACAAGAGAGTTAGAAAAAGAGAGGTGTTGTATTAATATTTAAGGTGATATAATGTTTCCCTTCGCACTTACTCCCGTCGCGTCGCTTATATTCATTAGAGCTGACCCGCACAACTTCGTTTGCATCACACGAGATTGAGAAGGAGACAGGTGTGGTATAAATATGTAAAGTGATATAATGTTTCCCGTTGCATTTACTTCCACCCGCCCTTTTTTTGGTACGGATCTCATGTGTGTCCGACTCTCACTTGGCCGGTTTTTATCGTTCAGTTGATTGGCTACCAATGCAGACCATGTTTACCTACTCCCGTCACGTCGCTCATACTTCAAAACTTATTAAAAGGGGTTATTGTAAGTGAACCTTAAAAGATAGGCATATGCTGTTGACGACATTTTTTTGTAACTTTTAAAGGGGAACATTTTTGTAGTACAATTTTTTCACGTAACTTTAACCATTTACGCAACGTAAGCAGTGAATGCTCTCAAAAGAAATAAATTTTTCCCCGTTCTCGAAACTTTATTTATTGCTGCTCCGCTCCTATTCGCATTAGCGTGATTTTATATCGCCATTAGCCATCCTTAATAAATATACTATTAAACTGTAAAATAATTTTCAAAATGCAACCAGTAGTTTTATAATAAATATTATAAAACTCTTCAGTTTTATAATATTGTGAACCAACCTTAAGAAACAGACAAATTAGGTTATTGTGAGCGAACCTTAAGAGATAGACATATGCTGCCGCGGACTTTTTTTTAGAACATTTTATGAGAAACAAAATTGTAGTACACAATTTTTACGTATCTTTAACTATTTACATAGCGTACGCCTCGGAAGCTCTCAGGCGGCAAAACATATTCCCCGTTTTCGAAACATTATTGATTGCTGCTTTGCCCCTATTCATCTTAGCGTGATGTTATATAGCCTATAGCCATCCTCAATAAATGGACTATCAAACTGTGAAAGAATTTTTGAAATCCAACCAGTAGTTTCTGAGATCCTAGCGTTCAACCATACAAACAAACAAACAAACTCTTCAGCTTTATAATATTAGTATTTAGTATAGATAATAAAATAGAGCCTAACCGTAAACAATTATTGTATTGTAAAATGGTGAGAAATAAAGTTGTTTATTATTATCCCAGGAAACATCCGCCTTGCCGACCGCGCACATCCATGTTTTTTCTAGAAATTCCCGAAAAGCCGGCGGGTCGACGCCCGTCAGCCACACTAGACTTCACGTAGCGCCTACTGGTCCCCCCCTGCTGCATCAAACATCGCCCCGGGTCCGGCTGTGCAGTATCTACTGAACCCCGAACGCAACCCAACCGGGGTTGGGTTACCTGGGGTCTTATACAGCTGCACGTTAAATATATATCACACTGTACCACCTGGCACATAGCCACCATGTGGGTACCAACTTTCGCGGAGCCTCGTTCGATATTTGGCAGGTGCACCACGTGCAGGTGAGGTCGCTTGGGCCCCCAAAATTTGTAGTGTGGTGGGGCCCCTTACACCCAGGTACATCCTGGTAATAGTAATACGTGTATGTTTTTAAAAATCCATTTAAATAAAAATGAAACTTAAGTAGGTGTAATCGTATAGTAGCAGAACCAGGTATTTGGTAAAGTCACAGACATATAAGTAACTAGCTGACCCTCGCAACTTCGTTTACGTCACATGAAGTGTACGAAAGGAGGGGTACTTCTTCATGAGTCTCATCAAGCGGCGTGTGAAACGACCCTGTTTGCTTAATCATAAAAGAGCTTAAAGATTATAATTCAATTCAATTCAATTTATTTCATAAACAATTTTCATTGTGTCGAAATTAATACAAACAATAAATAAATAATAAATTACAAATCTCACATAATTATAAAAACATGCATACTTAACTTGATACAATTTACTAAAACTTATATATAAAAAGCCTTTGAATCAAATGGAATGTCAAAACTGGAGAATTAAGTGTCATAAAAATTACATTATGTCAAGTGAATCATATAAAATAGAATTAATAGTGTTATTGTCACTAAACCTCAAAAAACAAAATAATTACACAATGTCCAGTCCATTAAATTACCCAACCAAAAAGAGTTCAGTCAATCCTGTTATAGCTCCTTCAGTGAATAAAGATTTTTGTCTAAAAGAAACGCTTTTAAATTAGTCTTGTATTCCTGTGTATGAGGAGAACAATGAGGACTGAACAGACTACCTCACAATTTAAACAAATCAGAAACCATGATGGCAGTTTTGTGATAGGAGAGGAATGTGTGTTAAAAAGGTGGAAGGAATATTTTGAAAGTTTATTTGAAAAAGAGGATATGCAAAGGGAGACTCATGTCTCGGAAATGAATGAACTTGATAATGAAAGCCACTTAAGTATGGAAGAAATTGTGGAAGCGTTGAATAGTATGAAATTAGGAAAGGCTGCTGGGATTGATAGAATTTCTGTCGAGATGCTGAAAGCGGGTCGTGGCGTGGTAGCTTGCCAGCTGTACCGCCTTTTCAATCTTTGCTGGCGAAATGGCAGAGTACCAGAAGAATGGTGCAAATCGGTCATAGTGCCGCTGTACAAAGGTAAAGGGTCACAGCAAGAGTGCAAAAACTACCGCGGCATAAGCTTGCTCAGTGTCGTAGGCAAATTGTATGCGAAAGTTTTGATTAAAAGAGTGATGAATGAAACTAAAGGAAAAATGTGGGATGTACAAGCAGGATTTATGAAAGGAAGGGGATGCACGGATCAGGTCTTTTCACTAAGATGCCTAGCTGAAAAGTTTTTGGCAAAACGCCAAAAAGTCTATTGCATCTTCGTGGACTTAGAAAAGGCCTATGACAGAGTGGTGAGGAATGAACTGTGGTCAACACTGTTCATGTATGGAGTGAACAGCAACTTGATACGAGCATTGAAATCTCTATATGAGGGCTCCAGTGCTTGTGTCAGGATCAATGGAGCTTGCACAGACTTTTTTCCCATCGAAAAAGGTGTGAGGCAAGGCTGTGTAGCGTCACCATGGCTGTTCAACCTTTATATAGACAGTTGTTTGAAAGATCTACAAGAGTGTGCGTATGGACTAAAAATGAATGAGCTAACCGTCAAATGCCTCCTTTATGCTGATGATCAGGTAATACTGGCATCATCGGCGGAGGAGTTGCAGTTGATGGTTAATGTAATGAACGATGCGCTTAAAAGTAGAGGTCATTCCTCTACTTTTAAGCGCATGTTAATGTAAGCAAGACAAAAGTAATGGTTTTTGAAAGAGAGAAATGTATGACTGATTGCTCGATATTGATCGAAGGAAAGCGCGTGGAACAGGTGAAAGAGTTTGTTTATTTGGGTTCAAAATTTGCAAGAGATGGAAAGTGTGACAATGATATTGAAAGAAGAGTTTTGGCAGGAATTCAAGTGAATGGAGCCATTCACACCTTTATGAACAGTCAGAACGTGTCTAAAAAGGCAAGGATGGCTGTACATAGAGGAGTGCTTGTCCCTACACTTATGCATGGTAGTGAAAGTTGGGTGTGGCAGGAGAAGCATGAAAGTAAAATTAATGCAGTGGAAATGAGAAGTTTGCGAAGTATAGCTGGAGTGACATTGATGGATAAAGTAAATAATAGTGTGATAAGGGAACATTGCGGCATGACAGAAGATGTAGTGACTAAGATAGAAAAAGGGATGCTCAGATGGTTTGGACATGTGGAGAGAATGGATGGAAATAGGCTGACGAAACAGATTTATGAGGCGAGAGTGAATGGGCAAACTGGTAGAGGTCGACCTCGGCATACTCAAGTCGATAAAATCGACAATCTTCTGAGAAAAAGCCAGGTCAAGAGTACCCTTAACCGAAGAGCATGTATGAAGACACTTATGAAAGTTGAAGAAGCGAAAGTTGTTTGCCAGGATCGTAGCAAGTGGAAAGCCATAGTCTCTGCCTACCCCGTTGGGAAACAGGCGTGATGTTATGTTATATTACATAGACCTTTTTAAAGCTATTGGCGGTTTATTAAATAATTTAATAGCATTGAAAAATGAGCTATGTTTAACGATGTTCAGAGTAGGAGCAACCAACGAATGCATATCTAACCTTATTGTTTTTTCCCTACGTTGCCTTTCATTTTCAGTTTCATACTCGTGAATTTTCTTTTTAAGATTAGTTAAGAGGACCATCACATACAAACTGGGTACCGTTAATATTTTAAGGTCTTTAAAATGTTGGCGACATGATACCTGTTGCTGAATTCGTGTCATGGTTCGAATTGCCCTTTTTTGAATAACAAATGCCTTATTGATATTATATTCATTGCTACCCCCCCTCCCCAAAAAAGAATGCTGTATCTTAGTCTGGACTCCACCAAAGCATAATATACAGTCTTAAGCCGGTCGATGCCCACCACATCTCTTAAGGTTCTAAGAACATAGCAAGCACTACTAATTGAACTCTCTATGGCTGTCAGTTCATGTTTCCAGTTTAGTAAAGGGTCAAATTGTACCCCTAAAAACCTCACACCATTCACAGTATTTAGGGGAGTTTTATTAATTGCGCAGCATAGCTTGTCCGTGTTTCTAGAAGTCGTCTTAAATAATATTAGGTTTTGTCTTTTTTGCATTTATACTCAGGTTATTAAATGTAAACCAGTCATGAAATAGATTGAGTGCTTCGTTAACCCTCAACTTGAGACTGTCCATATCATCTTCCGAAACAACTACGTTAGTGTCATCCGCAAAAAATGTCAATTTAATATGGTCTGGAATTTTATAAGTCACATAATTAATCAGGTCATTTATAAATATTAGAAAAAATATTGGACCCAGAAAAGATCCTTGAGGAACTCCTGTTTTGATTGCAGAAAACCTAGATCTACAAGTATTACGTCTATTATGTACTTTGTGCGCAAGTTTGACCTCTGTATTTGCTTTGATTTCCACAAACATTTTTCTATTTCGCAAATAAGAAGTAAACAATTGTCTAGCCATTCCTCTCACTCCATAGTAGTCCAGCTTTTCAATTAATAAGTCATGACTTACACTGTCAAATGCGGTGCTGAGGTCTAAGAATATTCCAGAAACCTTTTTTCCTTTATTGAGTTTGGTTAAAATGTCTGCAACTAAAGTCTCAATTGCATCTAAAGTACCCACCTGCTTGAGATACCCAAATTGGCGTCTATTTATTATGCTGTTAGAATTAAAATGTCTAAGTAATCTGTTTTTAAGGAGTTTTTCAAATATTTTTGCTTTGTTAGGTATTAATGATATTGGTCTGTACATCCCCAGATCCTCCCTGGAACCTTTCTTGTGCACAGGTATAATTTTTGCAATTTTAAATTGGTCAGGGAATATACCTCCATGAATGCAGTTGTTATAAAGATCGCTTAACGGAGCAGCCAATATATCTATATTTTCCCTGATTATTGTTATAGGTACATCATCATACCCGCATGATATCTTGTTTGGCATCCTCCTCACAGCGTCATATACTTCTTTAGGTGTAATTGCCTCAATAATCATACTTTGTTCCACTTTACGTGTACCATTTGTGAGGCATTCTAGAGCCACGCCTTCGGCGTGGACTGAATTATTTTACAATAGCCTTAATCATTAAGCTCTTATACGATTAAGCCAACACGCCCGTTTGGATTTACCCTCACATTCAAAAGAACACTTTAATTCTAGGTTTACTGAAAGTTGAGATGCTCCTAATTTCTGAACTACATAACCCTCAATATCGAAACATGTGTGGAATGATCCTTTATGTAAGTACTTCCTTTCTAAAACTAAAACAATATTTGAAATCGGACCACGCATTGAGAAATTACATTTGAAAAACCATTTTGTCTTTCATCCTCTCTCCCGCAGGAACTACGCAAATTATCGGGATCAAAAGTATCCTAGAACCTTCCTCGGACTATAAGTTCGGAATGTACCAAGTATAATTTAATTCGGTTCAGTAGTTTCGGCGTGATACTTATTCGGGATACAGACAGACAGACAGACAGACAGACATGAAAAATTTAAATTACATTTTCGGCTTCTGTATCGATTAGAGAACACCCTCCAATTAAAATTTTCAAAATATCTTCCATGTACAGACTCTCGACCCTCAACAGTTTTATTATAAGTATAGATAAGCAGACCAAGCATTACCGGAAAAGCGTAACCATTACTTACGCATACATAGACAGTGAGCCTAATCCAGGGCTGCATAAAGCTATTTTTATTTTTATTATTGCAATGTTCGTAGATATTTTTTTTATATTGTTACTAATGGAGAAAGGTCGCTAATATAAGATCGTATGGAATCGATGCGATGGTTTTGACCAATATAGTATTGTAACCAATATCAAACGGACATTTACGTAACCGGATAATTTTGAAAGCTCAATACCACAGACTAAAGACTAGCAGATACAACATTAGGAAAAAAAACGTAACCATTACACAATACATACAATAGACAGTAAGTAGGCACCGAATCCAGTACCTATTCAGTCGAGAGGTGAGAATAGTTAGATGTTTACGCGGTAAAGACCACAAATATATTATTATGTCCAGTATTCCTGTACGTTACTTTTTCATACCCTAACGGTGGCTGAACAGATCTGGATGAAATTTGGTACACGAATTTGATTATAGTCTAAAATAAACCGAATGTGAGTCGTACTCGCGCATGAAGGAATTGAAGCGCTCGTGGCCCCGCGGACTCAGTGTTCTGTAAACGATCACTGCAGTAAGCAACATTTACTATGGCCGGATATGGATGGGTGACCACCACGTGGACCACTTTGTGACATTTTATTTACGAGCGTCTCCGTGCTTCGGAAGGCACGATAAGCCGTTGGTCCCGGTTGTCAGTAAAATGACAGTCGTTAAGCCAAGTTGAAGGCCTTATGGGCGGCTTGAAACATTTCAACTGTGGGTCGTCACAACCTGCGCCCGGGTCGGCAGCGCGTGTGTAGCGCCTCTGGTGTTGCAAACGTCTATAGGCTACGGTTACCAACCTTCCGGTGGGCCGTAAGCTTGTCTGCCACCTAAGTAGTATAAAAAAAATGAAGGATTCCTTAACAAACAACGGCTTATAATCACGTTTATTTCCTCCAGCACCATCCTCCATTCCCAGACGCCGTCGCGTCGGGGTGTTCCCCCCTGTGCCACACTATGGATCCGGCACCCGTACGGAGAATCCATGGAATGCCAAGAATAAGGTCTTTAGGATTCGCCTTTAAATATACCTCTTTTTCTGATTTCAATTTGATCTGATTTGTTATTATAGCGGCAACAGAAATACATTATCTATACATATAATAAAACTGTTGAGGGTCGAGAGTCTGTACGTGGAAGATATTTTGAAAATTTTAATTGTAGGGCATTCTCTAATCGATACTGAAGCCGAATATGTAATTTAAATTTTTCATGTCTGTCTGTCTGTCTGTCTGTCTGTCTGTCTGTCTGTCTGTATCCCGAATAAGTATCACGCCGAAACTACTGAATCGATTTGAATGAAACTTTGTACAATCTGAGCTTATGGTCCGAGGAAGGTTCTAGGATACTTTTGATCCCGATATTTTGTGCGGTTCCTTTGGGAGAGGGGATGAAAGACAAAATGGTTTTTTTAGTTGTAACTTCTCAATGCGTAGTCCGATTTCAAAAATGTTTTCAGTGTCATAAAAGGAATTGGACTGAATCATTTTACAATACCCTTAATCATTAAGCTCTTTTATGATTAAGCCAACACGCCAGTTTAGATTTAGCCTCAAATTCAAAGGAACCCTTGAATTCTAGGTTTTGCGATAGTTGAAATGTCTCTAATTCCTGAACTACAAACCCCTTAACATTGAAACTTGTGTGAAACAATCCTCAAAACATTCCTTTTATGACACTGAAAACATTTTTGAAATCGGACTACGCATTGAGAAGTTACAACTAAAAAAACCATTTTGTCTTTCATCCCCTCTCCCAAAGGAACCGCACAAAATATCGGGATCAAAAGTATCCTAGAACCTTCCTCGGACCATAAGCTCAGATTGTACAAAGTTTCATTCAAATCGATTCAGTAGTTTCGGCGTGATACTTATTCGGGATACAGACAGACAGACAGACAGACAGACAGACAGACAGACAGACATGAAAAATTTAAATTACATATTCGGCTTCAGTATCGATTAGAGAATGCCCTACAATTAAAATTTTCAAAATATCTTCCACGTACAGACTCTCGACCCTCAACAGTTTTATTATATGTATAGACAAGTTTCAATGTTAAGGGGTTTGTAGTTCAGGAATTAGAGACATTTCAACTATCGCAAAACCTAGAATTCAAGGGTTCCTTTGAATTTGAGGCTAAATCTAAACTGGCGTGTTGGCTTAATCATAAAAGAGCTTAATGATTAAGGGTATTGTAAAATGATTCAGTCCACGCCGGAGGTATGAGTCTGTTGAAAATACCCTGACATTTCATACACTTTATATGTGGCGTAAACGAAGTTGCGCGGGACAGCTAGTCTGTAATAAAAATCAGTTATCTAGCCATCACGGTGCCTGAGATACAGCCTCATAACGGACAGACAGATGGACAACGAAGTCCCTGTAAAAGGGTCGCGTTTTAACCCTTTGGGTACGGAACCTAAAAATTCGACCTAGTGCAAGTACCTAAAAACGGCAACTATCGCGTTTGTTGTAGAGACACTTATGGCACCTTCAAATTAGAGGCGCGAGGAAGCGCCGCAGTGGCACAATATACAATTTTAAATAAATCGGCATCGGAACTGAGTTCGTCCCCGTATAGAATAATCCAAGAATCTGGCATGTCATTATCAGTGTAAAGTTGTTAATGACTGTCATCGACATGTTTCCGTATAATGTTTGTTTACACTTTATACGTAAATTAACAAGAATCTTTGTTCTGGATAACGACAGTGACCAAACGATATAATAATATGGAAACAATGTTGATAACAGTCATTAACAACGTGTTTGCAACAAGGAACTTTCACATTTTGAATAAATATTGTAGTAAATAAATATAGTAACTATGTACAACATAAATTACCTGTGAAAGTTTATTTGAGCGTTTCCGTTCTTCGGAAGGCACGTTAAGTCGTCGGTCCCGGTTGCCAGTAAAATAGCAATCGTGAAACCAATTTGAAGACCTTTAAAGGTGACTCCCGAAGCACGGAAACGCTCAAATAAATGTCACATAGATGGTCACCCAACCAAGGACTGGCCATAGTGAAAGTTGCTTACTGCAGTGATCGTTTACAGAAAACTGACTCCGCGGGGCCACGAGCGCTTCTACGATACGATAAAGAGCAAACAATATGTATCTACTCCCCTTTTTTTTTTGACGTGAGGGAAATCCTTCATGGATGCTATGCCGGACTCCTACCGGCTAAAAAACCTCACGTCACGCCCAACAGCCTTCGGTTGGGAGCCCCGGGTAAGCCCTCGGAAGGATGTCCCAGGACACATCTACTCCCCTTGTACTGGTCGTCTCGCGTCCCGGAGACAATCAAGTGACTTGACAAGTCTCATGTGTACACGTGCAAACAATGTCGCGCACACTTGACGCTACCTTCACACGATCTGAGATAGACTGGAGTTTAAACTTCTCAAGCTACTTGATCATCTCTGGGTCGCATTACTTCACATACTCCACAGAAGTATTGCGTTTCCACCAATTAGGTAACTGAGACAGGACTGACAGGACGAGTAGCGAACAATTTTAAATTTATGGACTAGGGTGGTGGTTGCAGTGTCTCTTGACATCGCCAACGCCTTCAACACCTTGCCCTAGAGCTACGTTAAGGAGGCGCTTATTTACCATGGAATGCCTCTCTACCTACGTCGCATTGTTGGGGCCTACCTTTCCGAGAGGGCCATAACTTACCCTAGCTGGCTAGGGCCGGGTCGGCGAGATGATTGTGTCGTTCGTTGTTCCACGGGGATCGGTCTTAGGACCGCTTCTGTGGAATATCGGTTAACATTGGGTACTGCACGGTCCGTTGCTCAGAGGTGTCGGCGTAATGTGTTATAGTCTTAGGCGAAGACAACACTGCGGTGCCCTCACCCCCGACTGTGAAACTCGGGAGTTCCCTCGCGATTCCATCCTGCCACCTCACTCACGGACATGACCTGCTCGTAGAAACAAGCGGCGCAGTCCCATTTACTCCTGCTTAAGATTAAGGTTGGAACTGTGGTCTTCAGCGAGAGAATGTTCGCCTTAAGAGTAGCCACGAGGATCTAGTGCTGATGCCCTCACGCTGAGCACTTTACCAATGAGTCATGCTTTAATATTGTTAGTTATTTTGTCCTTTTTTAGTTATTTGTTGCTATAGCGGCAACAGAAATAATCTGTGAGAATTTTAACTGTCTAACTATAACGGTACATGAGTTACAGCCTGCTGACAGACAGACAGACGACCAACGAAGTCTTACCGACATAGAGCAACGCGAATTGTCGCCCGTTGCTCTGTGCTTACCGACTATATAGGGGTAAGTAGGTTCATATAATTTCCTAGTTCAGCTTTATAGGATTTCGTAACCAAAAATTAAAAACGGAACTATAAAAAAGTGCTCTAAGACACACAGGGGTAACTGTATACTGGGTGTAACAAAATTACCTCTCCTTTCATGAGATGACTTGGCATCGGAAATCAAATACAAATATTTAATAAAAAAGGGGGGTAAATTTTTTCATTTTTTTTTTAATTTTTTTATCGCACATTAAGAATTCATTTTTTACCGCGGCAATTCGAGGTAACATGGTCGCCGTGTCAAAACATTTTTTCGTCTAATCCGCGGTCATTCCTATAACCCCTCACTCCTACAGTATGTCTCAATCAATGTTCCACTACCGGTCAGGCGCACCTTGCGTCCTCGACATCGTCCACTATTTTTAGTGCCCAATACTACTGTATCTCTTGCGACCAGCCCCTTGTACCTTGCATTGACACACATCAACAATATTCTGCTGAGTGAAGAGACTATAGATATCTTTATGTACACTGAACCGAGATTTATGGCAGCGGCTGGTCGTTATTTGGAGAGTGTTGCCACTTCCAGCACTATTATATAATAACAAACAGGTACCTAAACAAAATTATGAGTAAATGTGTAATGTTTTTTTTTTAATGTATTCATTCATTTTCTTAAATTGCCTAATAATCGGTATTTTACATTTGCTATTGTTATCCATAATGATTATTTTATATTTATTTGTCACGTTACATTTCATTTTCGTTACGATATTATTATTTTAGAACATTTTTTGACATAATTTTCCTGTTATTTTACTATTGTTATCTTCTGACTTATTATAATTTTAATTTTTAAGTGACATCTTATTTTTGACAAGCATATTGTTATTTCAGAACCATTTTTACTATATATTGACATTCATTTTATTATTTTACACTTGTTATTATATTTATTTTTAATATTTTTTATAATTCAAATTGCTAATTGTATAACTGACATAAAATTAGACCGATAATTGTGATATGATAAATGAGATACCTATGTGCCAATAATGTATGTGACCTATAACTTATATAAATAGTAAGCTGTAAGTATAAGTTGGTTTATAAATAAATAAATAAATAAATAAAATAAAATAAAATAAAACAAACACAGAGCACCCGTCTGACTGTCGTTGTCGCTTTCTACTGCCGCTCAGTAGCGATAGAAAGGGTGAAAATAGGATAAAATAGGACCTTTAAAACGGCTTTACGGTTAAAGTATTCATGTGATTTTTTTTTCTTAATTTTTGTAATGTTTCTTGACTGATGCCACGTCACGTGACGAAATTTGGATAGGTAATTTTGTTACACCCAATATAGTACTTCTCAATGATTATTATATTATTTGCTTGTGGTTTACTCATATAATATTGTATTTTTGTAACTATTGATTGCACAAGTCATTTGTAAATCTGTAATTCTTAGTTTAGTAACATTATTAAATGGTTGGGCTGACCCCAACCACGTCACAAGCAGAGCCAGACAGTCAAATCTCACGACCACGTGAGTTTCGGCCTGGCCGAAAGTTGCCCATATTGGCCGAAACCGAAACTGCGGCTGAAACTCGATTTTTTGGCCGAAACCGAAACTTCGGGGGGCTGTCTCGTGGCTCCCCTGGTCATAAGTCATAAGTCATAAGTCATTTATTCAGAACAAAATACATTTGTGTAGAATATTATGCGTCCGTGAATACTCGGTCGATCGATCAATAAAAATAATACATCACATTTATAACAAACTTTTGTTCTTTCAACTTGGCGTTATTTTGTGGGTGCCCAGATTATAAAAAAATGTTGCTGTGTCATAAATCACAGAGAAAAACATTCGATGAAAGGCTACAGACAAACTAGAGTTAACATTATCAAACTCCCGGTTTTTCTTCTATTCGCCCGACGATTTCTATTCCTCCCATTTTACTTAAACATAAAAGTTCGACAACGTGCACAAGTGAACGCAACTCTTTTATTTCTCGACAAATTCCAGAGACACTATTAGTAAAGTTCAGTGATGGGCAAAATGTAATTAGATTAACCGTAACGGTTAATCTAATTACAATTACTTTGTAATGCTTAATTCAATTACTCTGTAACAGATTACTTGAGTAATTAATTACAATGAGTACTAGCTGTAACTAATTACTGAGTTATGGAATTACACGTTAATTAATTACATTGTAACTAGTTACTCATTAATTCAATTAACCAACTCTCATAATTAACATCTCTGTCCTAAGGATTCGTCACGGCCCAAGGGGTGGATCGATTTTGATGCGGTTTTTTGATCGTTAGTCAATGTATCCTTGATGGTACTTAGCTATATATTTTGAAGACCATCAGCTTAATTCCTGAGTGATGAAGGAATTTCACTAAAATTTCCATACGCGAATCATGGTAAATGTGGTGATCTTTTACTTTTTAAGTGTTTTCACGACATGGTAACCAGCTACATACATAATGCATTAAAATGTCTACAACTTACATGATAATTTGGCAATCCAACATGGCGGCCGCGCCGTAATCACAAAATTTCATGATGGGTATCGTTTAAGGGGTTTTTTGGTATGCTGAGTACGAATCACGTGATCATTTTGCAATCCAACATGGCCGCCGCGCCGTAATCACAAAATTTCATGATGGGTATCGTTTAAGGGGTTTTTGGTATGCTGAGTACGAATCACGTGATAATTTTGCAATTCAATATGGCCGCCGCGCCGTTATCACAAAATTTCATGACGGGTATCGTTTAAGGGGTTTTTTGGTATACTGAGTACGAATCACGTGGTAATTTTGCAATCCAACATGGCCGCCGCGCCGTAATCACAAAATTTCATGACGGGTATCGTTTAAGAGGTTTTTTGGTATGCTGAGTATGAATCACGTGATAATTTTGCAATCCAACATGCCCGCCGCGCCGTAATTACAAAATTTCATGATGGGTATCGTTTAAGGGGTTTTTTGGTATGCTGAGTAAGAATCACGTACTAATTTTGCAATCCAATATGGCCGCGGCGCCGTAATCACAAAATTTCATGACGGGTATCGTTTAAGGGGTTTTTTGGTATGCTCAGTACGAATCACGTACTAATTTTGCAATCCAATACGGCCGCTGCGCCGTAATCACAAAATTTCATGATGGGTATCGTTTAAGGGGTTTCTTTGGTATGCTAAGTATGAATCACGTGATAATTTTGCAATCCCATATGACCTCCGCCGTGTAATCACAAAATTTCATTACGGATATCGTTTAAGGGGTTTTTTGGTATGCTGAGTAAGAATCACGTACTAATTTTGCAATGTTGAGTACGTGAATCGTACTCAGCATACCAAAAACCCCTTAAACGATACACATCAATCACGTACTAATTTTGCAATCTAATATGGCCAATATGCAATACAATATCCAATATCATTTTGGATTGCAAAATTATAATGTGGTTGTACTCAGCATACCAAAAAACCCCTTAAATGATACCCATCATGAAATTTTGTGATAACGGCACGGCGGCCATATTGGATAGCAAAATTAGTACGTGATTCGTACTCAGCATACCAAAAAACCCCTTAAACGATACCCGTCATGAAATTTTGTGATTACACGGCGGAGGTCATATTGGATTGCAAAATTATCACGTGATTCATACTTAGCATACCAAAGAAACCCCTTAAACGATACCCATCATGAAAGTTTGTGATTACGGCGCAGCGGCCATATTGGATTGCAAAATTAGTACGTGATTCCTACTGAGCATACCAAAAAACCCCTTAAACGATACCCGTCATGAAATTTTGTGATAACGGCGCGGCGGCCATATTGGATCGCAAAATTAGTAAGTATGTAAATCGTACTCAGCATACCAAAAAAAACCCCTTAAACGATACCCGTCATGAAATTTTGTGATTACGGCTCGGCGGCCATGTTGATTTGCAAAATTAGTATGTGATTCGTACTCAGCATACCAAAAACCCCTTAAACGATACCCGTCATGAAATTTTGTGATAACGGCGCGGCGGCCATATTGGATTGCAAAATTATCACGTGATTCGTACTCGGCATACCAAAATACCCCTTATACGATACCCAACATGAACTTTTACAACGGTGGCGCGGCGGCCATATTGGATTGCAAAATTAACCCGAAATTCGTACTCAGCGTACCAAAATACCCCATATACGATACCCAACATGAAATTTTACAACGGTGGTGCGGCGGCCATATTGGAGTGCAAGAGTATTAAATTAGTGTGCACCATTTTAATTAATATTAATAAATTTTGGGTGTAAGGGGCCCCACCACCACCTAATTTTGGGGGCCCAAGCGACCTCACCTGCACGTGGTGCACCTGCCGAAAAACTAACGAGGTTCCGCGATTTTCAGGTACCCCCATGGTGGCCCTTCCGTCCGGCGGGTCGGCCTCAGTCTCACCACACGGTCATAGATGAAGCTAGCCCCTACGCCTTGTCACTCACTGCTGTAGCAAATGTCGCTCCGTCTTCACGTCTTCCCTCCAATTCCCAAATATGGCAGCGCACAAAAGAGAAAGAAGTGTCACAGCGGCCGCTGCAACCAGTCCCGGAAACGTTCCGTTTGAGGTGGAGTTCGCTAACATCCGCGGACTCCATGCCAACCTCAACGTCGTCCATCACCATCTGGAGACGGCACGGCCAGCTGTGATGTTCCTAACGGAGACGCAAATACTCCGCCCTGCCGATCAGTCGTACCTTAGTTACCCCGGCTATATCATCGAGGAACTATTTCGAGAAAAAGCTGGGGTGTGCGCGTTTGTTAGGGCGGATGTTTGCTGTCGCCGGCTGCGCTGCCTTGAGGACCCTTCCCTCTCCGTCCTTTGGCTGCACGTAGATCATGGCTCCATGAGTCAGATCTACGTGTGTGTCTATCGATCCCACTCAGGGACAGCTGGGATAACAAGGCTGTTTCAGCATCTCAGCGAGGGGGCTGACGACGCGCAGGTGCGGTTCCCGAACGCTGAATTGGTTTTTCTGGGGGACTTCAACGGTCACCACACTGAGTGGCTGGGGTCCCGCGTGACCGATCCAGCGGGACGGGCCGCCCACGCGTTTGCTCTCTCACATGGTCTGACCCAAGTGGTGCGCGGGATTACGCGCATACCGGACAGGTCAGACCATGAACCCTCCCTGCTGGACTTACTGCTGACGAGTTACCCAGCACAGTACAGTGTGTCGGTTAGCGCCCCACTGGGTACATCCGACCACTGTGTTGTGCGTGCCAGCCTGCAGGTGTCATCTCCTGCAAGGGCAGTAGAGGTGACGCGGCGACTGTGGCACTACTCGTCAGCAGACTGGGACGGACTACGAGAATACTTTGCAGCCGTCCCGTGGAGTCAGCGCTGCTTTGCAGGGAGGGCTTCATCGGAAAGCGCCTCTGCGGTTGCTGGTGAGATAGCTTTAGGTATGGAATACTATATTCCATACACTGATGTTGCCAGCATCCGCAAAGCCCGCCCCTGGTTCGGGCGTGAGTGCGCCGTAGCTGTTCAACAAAAACAGACGGCTTACCGCGCCTGGATCAGGGCTCGGGCTGTGCGCGACCCGAATGTGGCCCAACTCAAGGCAGCGTACAACAGAGCCACTAGGTCCAGTAAGAGGGCCTTCAAGAGAGCGGACGCCCAGCGCGTCACGCGGCTTGGTCAGGAGCTCACGTCTCATCCGACGGGCAGCCGTGGATACTGGCAACTGGCCAAAGCCGTGCAGGCCAACTTTTGCAAGCCCTCGCTGCCGCCGCTACGCTATCCTGACGGATCACTGGCTCACAAGGTCCAAGAGAAAGCGGAAATGCTGGCCAATCTCTTTGCGGCTAATTCCCGGGTTGATGACTGTGGCAAGCAACCTCCCACTATCGCCAACTGTGGAACCACGATGCCGGATATTAAAATCCGGCAGTGCGATGTGCGAGCGGTGCTACAGTCACTCGACACGCGGAAAGCCAGTGGTCCTGATGGCATTCCGGCAGTGGTGCTGAAGAATTGTGCAGCTGAATTATCTCCAACGCTAACACGCCTGTATCGCCTTTCCTATTCCTCGGGAGAAGTGTCGGAGGCTTGGAAGGAGGCGAACGTCCAGCCGATCCCCAAGAAAGGGGATCGGTCGGATCCGGCCAACTATCGACCCATAGCCGTAATCACCGTCATCTGCAAGGTGTTCGAGCTAATCATCAACAAACAGCTCATGCGCTATCTGGAGGATCACTCGTTAATTAACGATCGCCAATATGGCTTTAGGCCGAAACGATCAACGGGTGACCTCCTAGCGTACGTAACGCACACCTGGGGTGAGGCTATGGAGAGGCACGGCGAATCTCTGGCTATTGGCCTAGACATCGCTAAAGCCTTTGATAGGGTATGGCATGCGTCGCTTCTTTCCAAGCTGCCGGCATATGGTTTATCGCCTCAGTTATGCCGCTGGTTGGCCAGCTTCCTGCACGGGCGACGTATACGGGTCCTCTGTGATGGTCAGGCTTCCTGCTTTTTGCAGGTAAATGCCGGGGTACCACAGGGATCGGTATTGTCCCCAACTCTCTTTCTTCTGCATATCAATGACATGCTGTCCCTTGGGTGCATTCATTGTTATGCGGATGACAGTACTCTGCATGGGAGCTATTCTGGCCGCCCAGCGGAAGGGCGTTGTGACGTGGACGAAAAGAGACGGCAACTCGTGGCGGATCTCGACCGGGACCTGGGTCGCATTGCCCAATGGGGTTCAGACAACCTGGTCGAGTTCAATGCCAGAAAAACGCAGGCGTGTGCATTTACAGCTAAGAAGTCCCCATTCCTACCCCTACCCTCTCTTCAGAACATTACGGTTCCACTAAAGGACAACCTGGAGATTCTCGGTATAGACGTCCGGCGTGAGCTCAATCACAAAAACTACATAGAGAGTTGTATTGGGCTGGCCTCGCGGAAACTCGGAGTCCTATATAAGGTGAGACGGTACTTCACGCCACATCAGAGATGTTTGCTGTACAAGACGCAGATTCGTCCCTGCGTCGAGTACTGTTCTCACCTCTGGGATGACTCCGCGAGGTACTTGTTGGACGCACTTGACACTATGCAGAGACGTGCTGTCTGAATAATTGGTTGTCCTGAGGAGACGGGAGGCCTCGAACCGTTGGCGCAGCGAAGAAGCGTAGCGTCCTTGGCTGTCTTCTACCGAATGTATCACGGCGAATGTTCTGAAGAGCTCTTCAATCTGATCCCACCATCACCTTTCCGATCCCGAACAACGCGTGCCGGGCAGAGATGCCACTCATACACAGTGGAGAGAATTTTCGCCAGAACCGAGCGTTTCAAAAGATCGTTCCTCTGTCGAACTATAAAAACTTGGAACGACCTGCCCGCACACGTGTTTCCCTCATGTTACAACCCCGGGTTCTTTAAGAGGAGCGTGAAGAGGCACATCACAGGGCCGCCAACTTGAGGACCGCTGTAAGAAGTGGCCCCCAATAGCAAGATGCGCCACGGCTATCCATCGTGGCGACGTCAATTTGGCGAGCTGAATATAAAAAAAAAAAAAAAATAGGAAGCTGTCGCAAACGCGGCAGCCCTAAAATGTGTCTCGAATATGTTCGGGACATTCCCTTCCGCGTCTTGTCCCTTGTCCGTCTCACGATTGACCTGACTAGATGGCTTCGTCGGCCGACTGTATGATCTGCCGGCTGTGGTATTGATTTGCTTGAATGTATGATAATTACAAAGTAATGAATTACGAAGTAACTAGTTATAAAGTAATCTAATTACTTTGTTACTAGTTACTTAGTAACTAATTAACCGGAACATCCAAAGTATTTAAATTACAAAGTAATTAATTACTGAGTAATTAGAATACATTGTAACTTAATTACATTGTAATTCAATTATTAATTGAATTACTTTTGTAATTAGTTACGCCCATCACTGGTAAAGTTCCACCACTTTACTAGAGAAGATTGACTTTACTTAGGGTTGTACGGTTGCACCTGTGACTTTTACTAGACTTATAGGACGAGGACTGAGAAAATTTATCTAAATAGCTATTGTAAATCCATACTAATATTATAAAGCTGAAGAGTTTGTTTGTTTGTTTGTTTGAACGCTAGGATCTCAGGAACTACTGGTTCGATTTCAAAACTTCTTTTACAGTTTGATAGTCCATTTATTGAGGATGGCTATAGGCTATGTAACATCACGCTAAGGTGAACAGGAGCGGAGCAGCAACGAAGAATGTTTCGAAAACGGGAAATTATTTTTACGGTCTGAGAGCTTCCGAGGCGTACGCTGCCTAAATGGTTAAAGTTACGTAAAAGTTGTGTATTAAAAAATTATTGCTCTTAAAAAGTTCTATAAAAAACTCTGCGACGGCATATGTCTATTTTTAAAGGTTTGTTCACAATAACCTAATTTATCTTTCTTTTAAGGTTAGCTCACAATATTATCAAACTGAAGAGTTTGTTTGTGCTAGGATCTCAGAAACTACTGGTTGCATTTCAAAAATAATTTCACAGTTTTATAGTCCATTTACTGAGGATGGCTAATGGCTATATAACATCACGCTAAGACAAATAGGAGCGGAGCAGCCATGAATAATGTTTTGAGAACGGGGAAAATTTATTTCTTTTGAGAGCTTCCATTGCGTATGTTGCGTAATAAAAATTGTGTACTACATTTTTTTTTTCTTTTTAAACAGTTACAAAAAAAGTCCTAAACAGTTATGCCTATCTTTTATTGTTCACTTACAATAGCCCTCTAAATATTTTTTTAAATATGAGCGAGGCAACTCGACCATACTCGATTCAGTCAACTGAAAGATTATACCGGCCAAGTGCGAGTTGGACTCGCACACGATGAGTTCCGTACCAATAACCGGGTTCTGCGGGTCAACTCTAATGGTAATGAATATAAGCGACGTGACGCGACGGGAAAAAATATATCACTGTAGATATTAATACCTACCACACCTCCCTAATAAATATAAGACACGCGACGGGAGTAAGCGCGACGGGATTATATTACTTAAAATATTAATACTATACCACTCTCTTTCTCACTCTCATGTGACGCAAACGAAGTTGCGCGGGTCAGCTAGTGAATCTTAAATAGCAGACAGGGTCTTAATCACATTTTAATTGGTTTTGGGCAGAGACGGGCGTAATCGATTACTTTTGTAATCGGATTATTAATCATAATGAAAGTAATTTAAATAACAAGTAATCGAACTACATGTAGTCCGATTACATGTAGGTAATTGAAACTACAAGTAATCGATTAATCGTTATTTAAGTAATCTGTAATTTAGATTAACGATTATTTTTATTTATAACTTTGATGTGAAACATCTATAGCCGAGGAGTAAACTCATTCTTAGCGTGATGATTTTTCTAATTCTCTTCATGTTCATCATCATTAGAGAGCTAGTCCCGGCAGTAACCCCACACACCTAATGCAAGTCCCAGCGCTGTTTCTCCTCACAGCGATATGTGGTCACATCATCATTAGAGAGCTAGTCCCGGCAGTAACCCCACACACCTAATGCAAGTCCCAGCGCTGTTTCTCCTCACAGCGATATGTGGTCACATCATCATTAGAGAGCTAGTCCCGGCAGTAACCCCACACACCTAATGCAAGTCCCAGCGCTGTTTCTCCTCACAGCGATATGTGGTCACATCATCATTAGAGAGCTAGTCCCGGCAGTAACCCCACACACCTAATGCAAGTCCCAGCGCTGTTTCTCCTCACAGCGATATGTGGTCACATCATCATTAGAGAACTAGTCCTGGCAGTAACCCCACACACCTAATGCAAGTCCCAGCGCTGTTTCTACTCACAGCGATATGTGGTCACATCATCATTAGAGAGCTAGTCCCGGCAGTAACCCCACACACCTAATGCAAGTCCCAGCGCTGTTTCTCCTCACAGCGATATAGAAGAAAGAAAGAAAGAAAAAGATTTTTTATTCCACTTAGAAAATACATAATAATGGCAATAAAAAAAAATAAAAGTAATAACATAGAAAGTAGAATAACGGCCACCTCTCAGCGTAATGCTGTCCACCTGCGCTAACAGGCAGACAGCGCTGATTTTCAGAGGTGGCCGGACCCCACTTGACAGGGGCACCCTTAATTTAAATAAATATCCTAATATAATTTTTTTTTTCTCTTTTTGGAACGAAGTTCCTTATCGCGCGTTGTGAAAGGGGGCTAGACGGAAAAAATTCTCACGAAAAGTTGTAACGACACTTTTTTAACCGACTTCAAAAAAGGAGGAGGTTACTCAATTCGGCCGTTTATATGCATTTGCTATAGTATGGAGGGTAGAGGCCTTTAATATGGGGGGGGGACTTAATATGGGGGGAAGAGGGGGACGGGGGTGCGGTGAGGGGGAAAGGGAGGGGGAACGGGAGGGGTGAGGGGGGTGGGGGGGTAATAAAATAGGGGTTAATAAAGTAAAGTAAAGTAAAGTAAAGTAAAGTAAAGTAAAGTAAAGTAAAGTAAAGTAAAGTAAAGTAAAGTAAAGTAAAGTAAAGTAAAGTAAAGTAAAGTAAAGTAAAGTAAAGTAAAGTAAAGTAAAGTAAAGTAAAGTAAAGTAAAGTAAAGTAAAGTAAAGTAAAGTAAAGTAAAGTAAAGTAAAGTAAAGTAAAGTAAAGTAAAGTAAAGTAAAGTAAAGTAAAGTAAAGTAAAGTAAAGTAAAGTAAAGTAAAGTAAAGTAAAGTAAAAATACAATAAAATTTTAAAATGAAAATAAAATTTTATTACAATTCCTGCACTAATTAATTGAAAGGAACTTCGTTCCATTCGGGTGTCCCTTGACACCTCTCAAGTTTTTTTTTTTTTTTTTACTATCACGCGAACATATGACAACCTATTATTTTAAAAACATACAGAAAACACAATGACAAAAACCATAGATTTATATTTAGAGCTGGCGACATTCACTACTTCCGTCTCCGAGAGACACCACACCAGACGCAGCCAACCAAACCAAACCAACGCGCCAGCCATGTTCTTTTTTTTTTTGACACTGACGAGACTGACGTATTCTTCAAAATCTTTTCACAGAAAAGAATAGATTTAAGTTTTCTGTGAGAAATAGTTACTTATTGTTTATTAATTTAATTGTAAAACATGAAAATGACAGAAAATGCATGCTGCTGTGCTATAATGTGTAGCACTACGATTCATAACAACGTGCACACTATCCTTCAAGAAGCGTCGCTTATCTGTTATCTATCAAGAAATAACAAACAACGCTGTTATCAACAAAAATTTGCCGCTGCCAATCGTGAGTAAATCAATAAAGGCATTAAGTAGTGTAACATAATCTTCTGCGCGCACTTAAAAAAGAAAATATGCAACATGTACGCAACAAATGTGACAATGTGATACGTTATGATCCTACTCAGATAAACACTGCAGTTTAATTAAAATACCTACTAAATTATCAATTACTACATATAAAATTAAGAATATTTCACTACTTACATACATTTAACATTCAGAGCAAACAGAAAATATTTATTCCATTTAAAGACTATTAACCTTTACAAAAATTTGTTTCAGTACAACTATTATAACATTTTAGGCAAGTAACGGAGGCCCCACCTTGCTCACCCACATCACCCCGGCACCCCAGCCGCATGTCATGCTTCAAACCCACCCCATAAGCCAGCCAAAGAAAGAAGGTATGTATGTTAAAAAACATTTATCATTTAAACTCCTCCCAGGATAATTTATATAAAAAGATATGGTATTGAACAATTAGGTAGGTACACAAAATATATAAATAAATAAATAGTATTGAATAGTATACATATTATTTGAATAATGTTATTAATATTATAAATAAACTAATAAATTGATATTGATTAATGTTGTAACAAGAAATTATAACATAACAAAGACTGACATTGCTCCATCATATCATATGTGGTCACATCATCATTAGAGAGCTTGTGCCGACACCCCATTATATAAGATAATATTATTCTAATTGTAAGACAGTATTGTAAGGTTCTTAACATTAAACAGACGCATCTAGACATACCATCTTTTATTGCAATACTCTATGCCCATATAGGAACAGTGGTGACCCGACATTCGAGCGAACGCGCGCGCGGCATAGTGCAACGTACAGACAAAGATTATTAACCTGCTAAAGGAAATATACTACAATGTCACGTGAAGACTGCCCGAAATTATCATCAGCATCACTTGATGGAGCGGAAATAGCTGTAGTATCAGTATCTTCAAGAATTCCTGAATTTTGGAAAGACCAGCCAAGGCTATGGTTCGTACAGTGTGAGGCCGTCCTTGGACCGCAAAAGCTTAGCGACGAAGCGAGGTACAACATGATAATTACCAAATTAGGGAAGGATGTTGTACAGCAAGTCAGTGACATACTGCTAAAGCCTCCAGAAGTCAAGAAATTCGACACGTTGAAGGAGCGTCTATTGAAGGTCTATGAGGAGTCAGAAATGAGACAGACAAAAATTACTAAGCGAGATGGAGTTAGGGGATCAGAGACCCTCCCAACTCCTACGAAGAATGCGAGATCTGGCACGCGAGAAAATTCCGGATGAAACGCTTAGAATTATGTGGCAAGGTCATCTACCATCGGAAATACGAGGCGTCCTAGCTGTTACGGAAGTTCGAGATCTAGAAAATTTGGCGACTATAGCAGATAAGATTTTGGAAACCACAAGACCCTTACAGCTTTCGGAAGTTCATGCAATGCCCGGAAATAGCAGCGACAATTCTTTTATCCTTGCAGAATTAGCAAAACTTAGCCTAAAAGTAAGGGAAATGGAGAATCAGAAATCTCGTGCAAGGTATAACAATCGGTATCGCTCTCGGTCAAGGTCACGATCGCGAGGACGTAATATGAGCCATCGTTCGCCGAGTAGCCCGGACTGGCTTTGTTATTATCATTTTAAATACCGACATAGAGCAAGGAAATGTATAGAGCCGTGTGCATGGAAAAAGAATGAAAATCAGGAAAACTAACTGAGGTGCAATCGCGGGCGGAGATTTGTACCATAACACCAGTTCACCGCCTCTGTGTTACGGATAGTAAAAGTAGGTTAACATTTTTAGTGGACACAGGTGCCAATATTTCTGTGCTGCCAGTGAAAAATTCTCGTTATTTTAACACAAAGTGCGATGATTATAAACTGTATGCAGCAAACGGTACAGAAATTAAGACGTTTGGTGAAAAAACTTTGAACTTAGACTTTAAGTTACGTAGACCGTTTCAGTGGACATTTGTGTTAGCCGAGGTAAAGCAACCTATCCTAGGTGCTGACTTTCTGGCCCATCATAAGTTATTAGTAGACTTAAATAGACGAAAACTGGTTGATTCTGTGACAAACTTACAGGCAATCGCATCTGTGTCAGTGCAAGAACAACCCACAGTGAGAACATTTGTGTTGTCGATCTTCATTTGTTTTGACGATCTTTATTTGTTTTGTTGATCTTCATTTGTAAATAAAAATAGAATTTCAAATTTGATTTTTTACCAACGCACCTGTTACATTACAGCAATAGAACAAAAAAAAAGAATGAAAAAATTATTCCCGTTCGTCCCCCCAAAAAAATTAAGGGGACCATCGGGAAAATAAAATATTGAATTCCCGTTCGTCCCCCTAGGGGGACGAAGTCAAGGGGACGAACGGGAATACTCCTTGACTGCTAAAAATTCGTATAGTGACATTTTATTAGAATTTCCCAATGTGACTAAACCCATGAATTTTAAAACTACTCCACGCCATTCTGTAGTGCATTACATAGAGACTACGGGCCCAGCTGTTTACGCGCGCCCGAGACCTCTACCGCCGGACAAATATGCTAAAGCAAAGGCAGAGTTCCAGAGAATGCAAGAAATGGGCATATGCAGACCATCAAAAAGTAATTGGGCAAGTCCATTACATATTGTTGTAAAGAAAAACGGTGAAATAAGGCCGTGCGGTGATTATCGGAGATTAAACGCTATCACGAAACCGGACCGATACCCAATACCGCGTATTCAAGACTGTACATATTTATTGCATGGAAAAGCTATATTTTCACGAATAGACTTGCAGAGAGCTTACCATAATATTGCAATAAATGAAGATGACATACCAAAGACAGCAATTACTACCCCATTTGGTTTATGGGAGTTCAAAAAATTAGGATTTGGCTATAAAAATGCAACACAATCGTTTCAAAGATTTTTGACTACTGAAGTATTAAAAAATTTGGATTTCATATTTATATACACTCGAGAGCAATGAATCCGGGTCACTTAAAGAATCCTAAAAATCTCGGAAACTAAAAATGCTAGGTTAATGCAATAAATTGTATTTAATAGACAATGTAATACTCCTTAAATGAAGGTATTAAAACTTCTTAGTTATTGTAAAGTTATATCATAAAAAAATCAAATTTGAAAAAGGGCCACTTTCGAAGATGGAACTACGAAATTACAGTATTTGGTGTTGCTTTTGTTTGTAATCTGTCATTTATGTGGGTACATAAACCATGTTGATAGTGCTCTATATTCATTAATCAAGCTGAAATTATGTCGCTTACGCCTGAAGAATGTACCAGAATACTTACAATGCTGGAAACCGGCCGGAGTCAGCGCGATACAGCCAGGACTGTCGGTGTGTCGCTGTCAACAGTACAAAGAGTTCTCCGACGTTACGAAGAAACTGGTTCTAACCTACGCAGACCAGGAACGGGCAGAACCAGGTGTACCACAGCACGAGAAGACCGATACTTGGTGAACACCATGCTTCGAAATCGCTTTCTCACAGGAACTGAACTCACCAATCAGTTTCGACGCCTCGGAGGAAGTAACCCAAGTGCATGGACAGTAAGACGTCGGCTTGCTGAATCTAACTTAAAACCCCTTAGACCTGCAAACGGCCCTAAACTGGAGCGTGGGCATCGTATTTCGAGACTAAGGTATGCCCAGAGCCACGTAAATTGGAGTATTGAAGATTGGTCAAAAGTTATGTTCTCCGACGAATCAAAATTTATGCTCTACAAGCACGATGGAAGACACAGAGTGTATCGAAGACCAGGGGAAAGATTCAAGCAAGCATGCATCGAAGAAAAAGTAGCCTACGGTGGTGGGTCTGTACTTGTGTGGGCCGGAATTTCTTCTGAAAGTCGCACAGAGCTGGTGATCATAGAAAACGGCTCTTTAACTAGCGTAAGATATGTGGAAGAAATCCTCAATGATCACGTTGGTCCATTTATGGTCAATTTAGGTGAGGATGCTATATTTATGCATGACAATGCCCGACCTCATACAGGTAGGATTGTGAATGACTACCTTCAAGAGATGAACATTACTCGTATGGAGTGGCCAGCGCGCAGCCCGGATATCAACCCGATCGAGCATGCTTGGGACGAGCTAGGCAGATGCGTAAAACAACGAAACCCTCCCCCAATCACGCTTCGTGAGCTCAAAATTGCTCTCACAGAGGAATGGGAGAATATTCCCCAAAATCGTATAAGGAACTTGGTGTACAGCATGCCAAACCGCGTAAACGCAGTAATGGAAGCACGAGGAGGCAATACGAAGTATTAAAATTCAAGAAAATCGTAATAAAGTTCAAAAATTTCATGTTTCCTATTTTTGTTTTAAGGAGAGATCAGCAGTTTTTTCTTTATGTAATTTTGTGTTAATAAAATGTATGGTGACTCATATTTTTTTTACTTTCATTTAAGGAGTATTACATTGTCTATTAAATACAATTTATTGCATTAACCTATCATTTTTAGTTTCCGAGATTTTTAACATTCTTTAAGTGACCCGGATTCATTGCTCTCGAGTGTATATAGACGATATCATCATAGCATCCTCTTTAGAAGATCATAAGAAACATATACGAGAAGTGCTAAAACGATTAGACGAATATGGAATTACTATTAATTTGGCGAAATGCGAATTTGGTAAAACAGAGTTAAATTTTCTTGGATATCGTGTGTCAACCAATGGTCTAAGTCCAACAGAAGAACAAGTCAAAGTAATTTCAGAATTACCAAGGCCAAATACTGTGGAAGAGTTACGTCGATTTTTGGGGATGGTGAATTTCTACAGGCGACACCTTCCTAAAGCAGCCGAGATACACGCGAAGTTGAATATTTATTTACATAATGCCAAAAAGAAGGATAAAAGTATTATTGCATGGAATGAGGAGTCGATAAAAGCCTTTGAAGATTGTAAAGAAAGTTTGAAAAGCGCTGTTACTCTTTCTTTTCCGTCAGCGGATGCATCAATCGCTCTCATGACGGATTGCTCGAATACCTGTGCAGGTGCCGTACTGCAACAGCGTGAAGGTAACTCATGGAAGCCCTTGGGATTCTTTTCCAACAAACTAAGTGAAGCGCAAGAAAAGTACTCTACCTATGATCGCGAACTACTTGCTATCTATATGGCTATTAAGCATTTTCGGCCATTTATTGAAGGCAGACCGCTTACAGTTTATACAGATCATAAACCGATCGTATATTCATTGCAGCGAAACACTGTCGGAAAAAGTGACACACCAAGGCGCATAAGACATTTGGATTTTATTATGCAGTTTTGTAATGACATAAGGCACGTGTCCGGTAGCGATAATGTGGCTGCCGATTGTTTATCACGCATAGCAACTATAGATACATCACCTTTACCGATCGACTATGAACAATTAGCAGAGTCGCAAGAAAAAGACCCGGAGTTGCAAATTTTTTTGCTAAATAATTCATACCGATTTGAACAAATTTTAATAAAGGATTGCAAGAAACCTATTTACTGCGAAGTGTCATCAAATAGAGCGCGTCCATATTTGCCCAAAGAATTTCGCATATCAGCTTTCAAAGCGTTACACGAGATTAGCCACCCAGGCGTACGGGCTACAAGAAAGATTATGCTAGAGCGCTATATATGGAAAGATTTAAACAAAGACATAGGACTTTGGACGAAGTCATGCATAGGTTGTCAAAAGTCGAAAGTGCATAGGCACACTATATCATCACATGGACATTTTATTCAAACGAACCGATTTGAACATTTACATGCGGACATCGTGGGCCCCCTAAGATATTGTCAAGGGTACAGATATATTGTGACTATGGTGGACAGAAAAACAGGCTGGCCGGAAGCGTATCCGGTTAAGGACATTACATCTGAGACAGTAGCCGATATAATTTACTCTGGCTGGATTGCCAGATTCGGAACACCTTTATTTTTAACAACTGATCAAGGCGCAACATTCTTATCACACTTGTTTACACAACTGGCAAAGAGAATGGGTATCAGAAAGTTTCGCACCACGGCTTACCATCCGCAATCAAATGGACTAGTGGAGAGATGGCATCGTTCACTTAAAGCTGCGCTGATGTGTAGAGGAAACACCGATCAATGGGTTTCCGAATTACCATCAGTTCTTCTGGGATTACGAGCAAGCTTAAGATACGACACAGAGATAAGCGCCGCTGAAATGGTATACGGCGAAGGATTACGCTTACCAGGTGATTTTTTTGAGCCGCTAAGACAAGAAAATTGCGAAAGCAGTACTTTTTTACAAGACTTACGGAACAAGATATCGAACCTAGCGTCAGTACCACGGAGAGAAAATCACCAAAGCAAAATATTTGTTCATCCCGAGTTACAAAACTGCAGTCATGTTTTTGTGCGTGTTGACAAGGTGACAAAACCTTTAACACAGCCCTACGAAGGACCTTTCAAAGTTTTGAACAGGACAGACAAATATTATATGTTAATGCAAGCGGATACACAGAAAGTTGTTAGTATCGATAGATTGAAGCCCGCCTTTACGCTCAATATGGAATGTGCTGACGCGCAAAATCACGCAGCGTCGGACAGCGAGGCATCAAATGCATTGAAAGTATCTCGATCAGGACGTACTATCAAACCTGTCGTACGTTTTATGCAGTAAGCACGATGTGTCGATCCCAAATGAATTCGCCGAAAGAAGAAATAATAATTGCACAAAATGGTGCAGGCAACAGCGCTGCCACTGCAGTCAGCGAACAGTCAGCGAACAGATTCGAAATATATCTGATATGCATAGTCATATGCATTTTGGGTGGAGTTCTATACCTCACTTGGCGCAGATGCAAGAAGAGATATACATCCTTCTTGAGACGAGAGATGCAGCAGAACAACGAGCTCCGCTGTGGTGAGCTTGGCTCCCGCGGCGGCCCTCCACAGCGAATAGTGGTTTAGTGTGTTGTGTATAGTACCCAGTGATTAAAATCTAAAATGCGTAAACAGTGAAGTGATCATGAACAATATACGAACTTGGACTAGTTTATAAAGGTATCTAGCATTTTAAAATATAAGTATACATTATTTGAATTATATACAAAAAAATAGTTATAAACTTTATACACATTTTTTCAACATATACATTTTTTTTTACCTTTTGCAACCATTTTTTTTATTACCAATTGTATTTTTTTTGTTTGTTATTGGCTATGTATTATTTTTTTGTACCATGTATTTGGTCTATTTGATTTGGGATTACTCCAAAAATTAAACAAAGGGGGATGTACTGTGCCGACACCCCATTATATAAGATAATATTATTCTAATTGTAAGACAGTATTGTAAGGTTCTTAACATTAAACAGACGCATCTAGACATACCATCTTTTATTGCAATACTCTATGCCCATATAAGGAACAAGCTAGTCCCGGCAGTAACCCCACACACCTAATGCAAGTCCCAGCGCTGTTTCTCCTCACAGCGATATGTGGTCACATCATCATTAGAGAGCTAGTCCCGGCAGTAACCCCACACACCTAATGCAAGTCCCAGCGCTGTTTCTCCTCACAGCGATATGTGGTCACATCATCATTAGAGTGCTAGTTCCGGCAGTAACCCCACACACCTAATTCGAGTCCCAGCGCTGTTTCTCCTCACGTCGCGTATGTTGGGCCCACAGCGATATGTGGTCACATCAACATTAGAGTGCTAATCCCGGCAGTAGCCCCACACACCTAATGCAAGTCCCAGCGCTGTTTCTCCTCACAGCGATATGTGGTCACATCATCATTAGAGTGCTAGTTCCGGCAGTAAGCCCTCCGCCTCAGGCGTCGAAGTGAATGGACGTGTTTCAAAGAGCTCTTATATTTAAATTTCGTAAACAAAGTTAAAGTGCTGAAGTAGTGATATCAACTAGTATAGTTTCCAGAAAAAGTGTTCGGGCATCTAGCAGTGCCCTGATCTGGGGCCTTACTCTTGACTTTAATTCCGATCGATCGGCATTGGAATTTTGATGTTTCGTACTCTTGAATTCAATACTAGCGCCATATTATGATAGAATTGCGTGGCCGTATTGGGAACTAAATGGGATTGGAATTGCTCAATCGCCCCCCATTTCGCTACTCTTGAGTACATTTGACATCTGTTTATTGCTGTAGAATTGTGTTTATTATTGTTTGTTGATTAGGATTTTCTCAATAACAAAAGTGCTACTTCGTAGATATTGTTTTACGTTTTGAGTGGTATTAATAACAATTGTAGTGGTTAATATGGTGCGTTTAGTACTAATGTACAATATTTTACATACTTACATACATATAATCATGCCCCTATCCCCGATGGGGTAGGCAGAGGCGTAGTATACGGAATTGATCTTTTTACGAACGTGTTTCCTTAGTCGCCTCTTATGACACCCTTGGGATGTATTGGGGTGGCGACCAGTTAAAACTAAGACGAAACGAGGGAAGATTGATGCGATACCTTTAGGGACAAGTCTTTTTGTATGGGAGATAAAGAATTTCATGTCAATTATCGATTTGTAGAAGTTTATAAAAACATAAAGCCCTTTACAACAACTCATAAGAGAAGAAGTGATATAATATCATCATAATATAAGGTACCTACTGCCCGTTCGCTCTAAGTTTGCCGGTCGCCTCCCATACAACGCCTCTACACCAGCCTCTACCCCGCCAGCGGCAAACCAACGAACGGAAGCGAACGGAATATACCTATGTTGTTACAAGTTATTCAATCAATTATTTATTGTGGTAAATGTGGTAACGATAACTCAATATTATCACCAAATTTGTAGATTCTAGTGGCTTTGTCATTTTACGCCACTGGAAGTTACCAAAGACCTTGGACCTTGGTAAAGGACATAGGGTAAACTATAATGTACAATGAGCACGTAATAAGAAAATAAGAAACACATAATTATTATAACATTATAAAACCTTTATTAAGAAGAATAAAAAAACTTGACGAATAGGAACGTAAGGACTTAATGCATCTTTCTGGCTATCTCCCATAAAGCCTCACTAACAGCCAGGACTGCTTCCGCTAGCTTGTTCAGTGCATGCGCTGAACTCAACTCTGCTTCGACCCGTCGCGCTTCTATATTGGCGAACCGTTCTCGGTTCTATACTTGAGTCCATCGGAACGGAAAGGCGATGACGCGCCGCCGGCGAGGTCTCGGCAAGTAGCTTGCAAGCGGGGTGCATGATGCAGGTACTGCAATGAAATAAGACATAAATTTCATTAAAAATTGGTTTTATTATTTGTTTTTTTTTAATGGATTCTTCCTATTGTAACTAAACCTTGAACATAAAATAACAGTGGTGCAGATTTCAAAGGGCTAGTCAGTGACGGTGCCCGCGTTGCAAACTAAATAATGCCTGTAGAGGCTCACTGGGTACTGGAAGTTATTGCGAAAAAAGGCCTGACTCACGATGGTGTGCACCGACGGCAGGACACACCAAAAAAGACAGCTAGATACGCACGCTTATTAGAAAGAGGGAGCGTTTTCATCCCGACATGGGCCCCTTTGAGGCGTAGTTGTTCTTTCTAGGTTTAATGCTATGTAAAACACAGTAAGTATTACCTGCTAAAATAACAAGTCTAATTGAGTATAGTATATTTACTTACCAATATTATTCTTAGGTCCTTGCTTAGGTACTAATATAATATAACTTATAAGTGTTTTTAAATTTAAATCGTTTGACACGGTCACTAACATACAAAAAAGTTTGACACTTCATATTAGACAAAGAGAATACAATACTTGATATTAGACATATTGAATAACACTTATTAATAGGCAACAATAATGCTACATACAGCCAATAGCGTAGTTTATTTCATGATTTAGACCATTTGTTTCCATTAAATTGAATTAAAAAGATTACAAGTAATCTACAGATCAATTATTTTTGTTATATTTATTTATTAGCCTTGTATTTTAATTGATTGATCATTTTACAGTTTTTTACCAGTTTATCGTAATATGTTGAGCAACACTTATGCGGCCGGTGACGTAGCTAACTTCAAGTGGATTAGAACGATGACATTTCAATCGCGCGGCAATAGCGATTCCGATACAATGTTGTTTCAAGAGTACCAAATTAGGCGATATTAAAATTATCATTGGAATTGGATTACGCTTAAATTGAGATTGAAATTAATTTGCAGAGTAAGGCCCCTGGTCTGCTAATAGAATATAACTCTTTAAATTGTGCAAAAATCAATACTAAGTACTGTCCATCAAATTATTTCAAAGTACCTGTCGTGTGTGAAAATAAATGTGCACAGTAAGGACGAGTGGCGACTTTCACTTTCATCCTGAGTAATTCTGAGCTGAGAGTAATAACACCTGTGAAGATACGATACTATTATTTCGCCACCTACGTCACGGTTGGTTTAGCGTTATCGTTAACAGCGCAGTCGAAGTGCCTCTATAGCAGTGATGGGCAAAGTACGGCCCGCGGGCCAGCTCCGGCCCGCGGAGGTATTTAATCCGGCCCGCCGACGGTTCTTCGGCACCTGGTAAATGGCCCGTGATAATTATATTTTGACGGTCCAGAAGTATTATGTAGATTCTACTTTGTAGAGCAATAGGTGAAGTGAACAGACTTTTTCGACCATTAAATTGCTGAACAACTCAATCGCAAACCGACTTACTGTAGAACACCTTTTAGCGCTGCTAAAGTTACTTCGTCACAACACGAACTTGCATTTGAAATATGGCACATAAGAAGCAATTGCCTACGTCCTAGTAGTGGCGGATACAGAAAAATCTCAAGGGGGGGGGGCGCAAGAGATATATTGAGTTTTAAGCTACCTTTAGATACTATAAGCGCAATAAAAAAGTAATCAAGTCTGATGTGAAGTTTATGAAAATTTTATTTGAAATGGTATAATGGTAATACAGTGAAAATACAATGTTCAAGTTTAAGGGACCTAACGAAAAACACGTCTTATGGGGGCATTTCATGGATTCCCCGTGCGGGCACCGCGCTGGGTCCATAGCGTGGTACAGAGGGAAATACTGTGAGGGGGTCTGGGACTTGCGACCCATTTGAGTAGGTTTAGGGTGGCCACCTTTCTGTACGCATAAAGGCCATCACAAACGTAGCTATAATATATATTTACCCTCATAACAGTCCATACACCATGCAAACATCTCCACACATATCTGTCCGTGCACTCTCATTCTGTTGATAATAATGTCTTGGAAGGTCTGCTTTTCAAAGAATATGAATGCGTTACTTCTGGTCCCTCATTGGTACTTTTTCATTGTAGTTTAATTAAAATCAAAAATGGATAACATACAATATATTAACACCGTTTTAGATAATAACTATACTTCGCAATCATTTACCTGTCTGCCAGAAAGCTGCTCAAGTCATCTTGCAAACTATAAACAGGCGCTCAAAATAATCCACATTAACATATGTAGCCTAAACAAAAACTTCGATCAATTCTGCCTAATGTTATCGCAGACTAAAGTTACATTAATTGACATTATAGTGCTCACCGAGTGCTGGCTTAGTAAAGTCAACACCCTACCAATTATGGATGGATATATAGTACACACGTCAAAATCTTTACTTAATAAAAATGATGGTGTAGTAATCTATACTAACAAACAACTTTCATGTAAAGTTAATGAGCCTTACTTCAAAGGAGCAAGCTGCTTGGTCTGCCAGGTTGACAAGAGTACTTCTATTGTTGCAATCTATCGCTCACCATCGCTTAAAACACCTGACGATCGTATGAACTTTATAAATAGTCTAAATTGTGTATATAATAGCCTAACGACGCAGCACTCGATACTTATTGGCGATATAAACATTAATATAGGTTCTATAAACACGGATCCCTTTTGCGATGAATATATTACATTTAATGCATCTCATGGGTTTTTCCCAACGCATACCTTTCCCACAAGGATAAGTCAGAGATGTCTGGACCATATATTTAGTAAATCTCATTGTAATTCTACAACTCTAGTACTAGAATCCTTCATCACTGATCATAGACCGACAGTTTTGTTCTTAGACCAACCCATACCTATTCATACTCAGAATTACACAAAGTCTCTTACCAATTACTCAAATACAAAAATAGAAATAGATAATACAGATTTCTCATTCGTATTAGAAATGGATGATGCAAATGAAGCAACAAATAACTTTATCACTATTTTATCGTCAATCTTACAGGCAAACACAAAAGTACTTAAAATATCAAAAAGAAACCGATTACTCAAACCATGGATGACTCCTGGTCTAATCCGATGCATTAGAAACCGTGACAGATTGCACACTAAGTCAAGAAATGCACCGGATAACATGATACTTAAGGTAACATACACCCGCTATCGAAATTTTTGCAACCGTCTACTACGCAAATTAAAACTAGAATACTATAAAAACATGATAGATAATGCTGGAACTGACCCGAAGTCTCTCTGGAAGGCTATTAAAAATGTCACAAACACCCAAAAAAGTAACGACAGTCCTACAGAGCTACTGAGGACTTCCATCGATCCTCAACAATCAGTCAACAGCATATGTCACTTCTTCACCTCCGTTGGAAAAAATTTAGCTGAGAGAATTGCTCTTTCTACTGTTTCTATTCCTGCCTTGCCATTGCTGCATAAACCCTCTCCAACTCATTTACTAAACTCCATGGCTATACTGGAAGTGACTGAAGCTGAGGTGGAGACTATCATCGTTCAACTGCGCTCAGACTGCACCGCAGGATGGGATGGTGTCGCACCTAACGTTTTAAAATCATCCCGTGAAGCTTTAGTCCCTCCTATAACTCACATTTGCAATTTGGCATTAAATAGCGGCATTTTTCCGGATGCTCTAAAAAAAGCAGTAGTTTACCCTGTCCACAAGAGTGGCGACAGAGACTGTGTCAACAATTATCGACCTATTTCAGTGCTCTCATCTCTATCAAGGGTTCTGGAGAGAGTTCTGAACAATGCACTCAAGAAGTTTGTTAGCAAATATAACATTATAGCTAAAAACCAGTATGGCTTTAGATCAGATGTATCCACCGAAGACGCCGTAATTGATCTTACTAACACTGTAGTTAAAAATTTGGATAGCAACAACAGATGTTTGTGCATATTTTTGGATCTCTCCAAGGCTTTTGACACAGTCTCTGTGCCAATCTTACTGGATAAAATGGAGGGACTGGGAATAAGCGGTTGCATTCACGATCTATTTGGGAGCTACCTTGCGGACAGACGCCAGAGAGTAAGGGTTGGGGAATGGATGAGTGATGAGGTTCTCGTCTCTTGTGGTGTTCCGCAGGGTAGTATTTTGGGCCCAACGCTCTTTCAGTTGTACGTGAATGACCTATGCACTATGTCTCTCCCTCATACTAAAATATTCACCTATGCCGATGACACCTATTACAATAGAATAGATGGTGCTACCTGGGGGGCGGTTAGGGACCATGCAGAGTATTCCCTAAAGCAAATTATGGGCTGGCTGAATGAAAACCTACTTACGCTCAATCTGGACAAAACACTCTACATACCCTTCTCTTTGTACAAAATTAACACACCTGCAAGCGATTTCTCCCTAAGAGTTCACACTTGCCTGGGGAATGGTAGCTGTTCCTGCCAGGAAATAACTCGAGCTACAAGTGCGAAATATCTTGGCGTACATATTGACAGTAGACTTGCCTGGGATGTGCATATTGGGGCCGTAAAGATGAGAACAAGAAGGCTGATACACCTCTTCAGAGCCCTGCGTGATGTGATCAGCCAAACAAGGCTGAGAATGGTTTACCTTGCCCTCTCTCAATCTATTATTCAGTATTGTGTACCGGCCTGGGGAGGGGCCGTGAAGTCGCAGCTATTGGAGCTGGAGAGGGCACAAAGAGCTGTACTTAAGGTAATGAACAAAAAGCCGTTAACATACCCTACTGAACAACTTTACGCAGAAAACAAAGTTCTGACAGTTAGACAGCTATATGTGCTCAGGACGGTTTTGAGGGTGCATCAAAGTGTACCTCTCCCTGGTCCTAATAAACGTAGTAAACAACCTGTTTGTCACAGTTCTCGTTGCAGAACAACCTTTGCCAAGAGCCAGTTTAAAAGTATGGGGACTAAGCTTTATAATCAGTTAAATAAGTATGGAAATATTGTGAGACTTAACAGTCACAAAGTCAAAAATATAGCTACTAACTGGCTCCTTCAACTAAACTATGAAGGCACTGAAGCCTTACTACACACACGCACACAATCACACATACTCTCATACATCAATATAAGAGTACGTTTCTTGTCTTCTTAATTTTGTATTGTAATTCTTACTAAATTGTTATTTTCACTTATTTTTTATTATCACTGTTAAGTATTTCTTTTTTATTTTTTAATTATCAATGTTATATTTTTTGCTATCGATGTTATATTTTTATTATCAATGTTAATTTTTCAAAGAGGCCTACATCATGAATAACATCTATATCATTTAACTTTTTTTTTTGTTTTTTATTATCAATGTTTTTTTTTTTTATTATCAATTCTATATCTTTTTACTACGAATGTTATATTCTTATTTTCCACGTAAATGTTTTAAAGAGGCCTACATCATGAATATGACATAAAATGTATGAAATATCGTCGCTTACTGAGTTATGTGTCATATGATTTGACCGAACACTGTCTCCCAAAATACAGGCGCGAGCCTAGTTTGGGAGTCAGTATCTGGTACGGTTGTAACTCTCACTGTAACATAGTTTAAGCCATAAATTGTAAATCCTATCCTTAACACAATAAAACATATTATTATTAAAAAAAAAAAAAAAAAAAAAAATATTAATATGAAATATAGCTAGGCATATTACGACATATTTTCGATACAAATTTTCGAAGGACCACACACGCAGCTATAATGTATATTTCTATGACGTCATCAAAATATGTCGACAGATATAGCTTGGTATATTTTAGCATATTACTATATATTTTGTATATTAATATATATTTTCGTATATTTTGAAGATAAAGGATGTTCCGTTTGTTTACCGAACATACCGAACGTCATCAAAATATGTCGACAGATATAGCTTGGTATATTTTAGCATTATTACTAGATATATATTTTGTATATTAATATATATTTTCGTATATTTTGAAGATAAAGGATGTTCCGTTTGTTTACCGAACATTCAGGGAGAGTGTCATCATCAGTGGTAGTACTTCTATTGTATGACTAAAGCAAGTAAATGGTAAATTAATCTTAATAAAATTAATCTTGCTACAATCTTCCTGGAATCTTGAAATGAAGATCTTAAAGGTATGAGCTGGAACTCGGCAGCAAGCAGCACTGCTGTCGCTGCAGTGCTGCCGCTGAGGTGCTGCGCAGCAATGCTGTCTGCCGCGTTGATTTTGAGCACAGCAGCAGTATGGCGCTGCACGTGGTGGCACATACATACATATAGTCACGCCTTTGCTACGAAGGGATAGGCAGAGGCATATTATATGCCCACATTTCACCTTTAAGATTTTGTCCCATATAATGTGGCGTGAATTGGGAGAGGCCTACGTCCAGCACTGGACTGCTATAGGCTAGGTTGATGAATACTGCAATGCAGCACTGCTGCCGAGCAGTACTGCTTGCTGCCGAGTTCGGACTCATACCTTAATCTTAATGGAAGAAATTAATAAAGTTCGGTATAACAAACGAAGATCGACAAAACAATTGAAGATCGATGTAAGGTGAAGTTGCAAAGCGTCTATACGTTGACTCCTTTCTTGAAATAGGCCAGCCTTATGCTGGCCTATTTCTCACTCAAAGAATTCCTTTGTTATTAAATGGGATTTTTGCCTTTTTTGTTTTTATTAGGATAGGTAGGTACGCTGAAATTTGTACATCCTGTATATAAAATAAGCATTAAAACCGTGCGCTTGCAAGGACGGCCGCAGATCGAGTGACCACGAGTGAGGGCAAAATATATAATAAAGTATAGCTCCCGTGTGTGATAGCTTGCTATAATATAATATATATGCAAATTTTAAGGCCGCGTGGGTCAGATTTTGAGTTTTTTGAAACAATCCTAGTCAAAAAGTAAAGGGTTCTTAAATCTGAAAAATATATATATAATAGTTAAGGATATAAGCTAAACATATTCCGAGCCCGTTACACGATCCAATAAATTTCACTAGATAGAAAAAAATCCCAAAGTTGACTCTCTCAGAAAAGTTTTTTCAATACTGTGGCTAAACTATTAACATTTTATATATTTTTTTTGCACTCAATTAAAGGTATTAAGTTTTTATACACATTTTCCGAGCGTTTTTCTATAAACAACTATTTACATAGTTATCATGTACGAATATCTACCAAACGCAATAGAATTGCGCCGCTGACGGCCGATCAGTCTCGCCCTGGCGCTTGTGGAGGCAGGACCTGTGTCAGTTTTTTTCGCAACTATTTCGTAATTATTATGCCAAATTACGTTGAAATCGCGCCACAGTATAAAAATATCAGTAATGGGCAAAATGTAATTAGATTAACCGTTACAAATACATACGCGACTCATGGTAAAAATGTGGTGATCTTTTACTTTTTAAGTGTTTTCACTACATGGTAACTAGCTACCTAATGCATTAAAATGTCTACGAATTACATGATAATTTCGCAATCCAACATGGCGGCCACGCCGTAATCACAAAATTTCATGATGGGTATCGTTTAAGGGGTTTTTTGGTATGCTGAGTACGAAGTACGTGATAATTTTGCAATCCAATATGGCCGCCGCGCCGTAATCACAAAATTTCATGATGGGTATCGTTTAAGGGGTTTTTTGGTATGCTGAGTACGAATCACGTGATAATTTTGCAATCGAATATAGCCGCCGCGCCGTAATCACAAAATTTCATGATGGGTATCGTTTAAGGGGTTTTTTGGTATGCTGAGTACGAATCGCATACTAATTTTGCAATACAAAATGGCCGCCGCGCCGTAATCATAAAATTTCATGATGGGTATCGTTTAAGGGGTTTTTTGGTATGCTGAGTACGAATCACGTGATAATTTTGCAATCCAATATGGCCGCCGTGCCATAATCACAAAGTTTCATGATGGGTATCGTTTAAGGGGTTTTTTGGTATGCAGAGTACGAATCACGTGATAATTTTGCAATCCAATATGCCCGCCGCGCCGTAATCACAAAATTTTATGATTGGTATCGTAAATGGTAGTATCGTAGTATGGTAGTATCGTAAATCATACGTAGCAGACTGTAGTGTAAAAGAGATAGAGACACATGTTCCATTCTTCGTTCTAACATTTGTGTGTGGTTGGATTGCATGGAACGACACAGACTAAAAAAACTTGTTCGGTTTACTGTGAGTTAGTTAACCGCGTGCCAATTTGCAACTGTGCAAGACGTGGTCAGAGTTAAGAAGTTATTTATTTAACTCAGAGCTTACTAACTCTATATTTATATATTTAACTCGACTCTCCGCGCAAGTGGGCCTAAATAGCTTAGGCGGCCAAATTGAATTCCAAAATGATCATGTTATTCGTACTCAGCATTCGAAAAAACCCATTAAACGACATTCATTACGAAATTATGTGATTACGGCGCGGTGGCCATTTTGGATTGCAAAATTATCATGTGATTCGTCCTCAGCATACCAAAAAACCCCTTAAACGATAACCATCATGAATTTTTGTGATTACACCGCGGCCGCCATTTTGGATTGCAAAATTATCACGTGATTCGTACTCAGCATACCAAGAAACCCCTTAAACGATACCCATCATGAAATTTTGTGATTACGGCGCGGTGGCCTTATTGGATTGCAAAATTAGTACGTAATTCGTACTCAGCATACCAAAAAACCCTTTAAACGATACCCATCATGAATTTTTGTGATTACACCGCGGCCGCCATTTTGCATTGCAAAATTATCACGTGATTCGTACTCAGCATACCAAGAAACCCCTTAAACGATACCCATCATGACATTTTGTGATTACGGCGAGGCGTCCATATTGGATTGCAAAATTAGTACGTGATTCGTACTCAGCATACCAAAAATCCCTTTAAACGACACCCATCATGAAATTTTGTGATTACACCGTGGCGGCCATTTTGGATTGCACAATGATCCCGTGATTCATACTTAGCATACCAACTTTAGAAAACTTTAGAAATTTTTATGACCAGCTATTATGTAATTTACATTTTTTACGCAACTGTAGCAAACGTACGCAACGGAAACTCTCAAATGAAATGAAATATCCTAGTTGTCGAAAAACGTTTCGTTGCTGCTAAGCTCTTATTCGCCTTAGCGTGATGTTATATATTTTGGTATTTTTCAAAAATGGACATTCTGTTAAGAAACTCTTGAAATTCAACTAGCAGTCTCTTAGACTCTAGAGTTAGAACAACTAAACAAACAAACAAACTCTTTAGCTTAAAAATAATAGTATAATATACATAATTTATTTACGATTAACTCATTTATTTTTATTTACGAAACTAATAAATCACTACACTTAATAAAGTTAGATGCATTTACTACGTCAAACAAAGTTAGCATGCTGTTTCTTTCTACTATACTGTATACTGTGGCATGAGAGTTCACTGCCGCTGCCGGCGCGCGGTGTGTCTTGCGCCCGGGGCGAGGGGAGCGCCAAATGCCTACTTGTGCGGGTTAACCGCCCCTTAAGGGAGGAAATCCGTCAAAGATGCTGTGCCGGACTCTTACAGACAAACCACACGGTGTCCTACTACGGCTACCACTGCCTACGACTGGGAGCCCCGGGAAAGTCCTCAGAAGGATGGCCCAACCGACTCGACAGACTTTGGCTACCACCGCGTCCTCTTCTAGGAGTTCGGGTACTAACCTGCGTCTTTAGGGGTTAGTTGGGGTTTTATCCCGCTTATTGAGGGGTGAGGCGTGCTTCAAACTCTCTCATCAAGCTGCCGTCTTTGGCCTGGTTCTGTTAGGACGTGTAGTGTCTTCAGGCCCCTTCTTCTTCTTCAGGAGTTCTTGAGGCCGATAGTCTTGGGCGAAGACAAGTCTGCGGCGCCTCCGGAACTCGGGTAGGAGAGTACTCTCCCGTTCCCTCCTCGCTGCCTCTTTCACGAGCCTTACCAGCTCGCAGAAAAAGGTAGCGTCGACCGGCCCACTTACTCCCGCTGGAGATCATGGCTCGCACCACGGTTTCCAGCACGAAAATTTCTATGTCCTGACCGGTTGTGCTGTGAAGGACAAGGCGCTGTTGCGCCCACGCTGAGCACTCTACAATTGTGTGGAGCGCTGTGACCTTCCTGCGTTCCTTGCAGTGGTGGCACTCAAGCGTGGTCTCCCGGTGTATTCGCCTCAGATACTTACCGAAGCACCCATGCCCGATACTTATCTCTGTAAACCGGTAGGAGAAAGCGCCGTGATTCTGCTCCAGCCACTCGTCCAAGACGGTCTGATCGCCCCGGTTGTGCCGTTTTCCAATCTTAGTTGCTCAAGTCGCACCTTCCAAATCTCCATGATATCCTGTTTTACTCCATGATTAAAAATAGTATTTTAATGACTGGTACATTTTTAAAACCTCTCCAAGGCACGCATAAATACAAGTCACCTTGTTTTACTATAGCCGAGCATTTAGCAATGTTCTATTTCAGCTTCAGCGCTAAACTCTTTTAGATCTTCAACTCGAACCGTGCAAATATAAAATGAAGAATATATTTTTAACTACATTCGTAATCTAAAGGTACCATCTACAGCAGATTTTATTACATTGTTAATCAAATGACGCAGCGCGCTATGAAACGAGCTATGTTTGGAGTATCTTTGAGGGATAGACTCCGAAATGAGGTTATCCGGCAGAGAACCAAAGCTGCCGACAATAAGCACACCGAAGTGGCAGTGGGCTGGTCACGTCTGCAGGAGACTGACGGCCGATGGAGAACACGGGTTCGAGAATGAAGACCGCGACTCAGCAAACGTAGTGTACAACGCCGACCCGCGATGCCAGATGGACCGACGACTTGGAAAAGGTCGCAGGCTGGGACTGGATCCGGAAGGCGCAGGACCGTGTTTTGTGGCGTTAATTGGGAGAGGTCTGAGTCCAGCAGGAGGCTGCCATAGGCTGATTTGATGATCGAATCAAATGGGCACCACGGTCCCGGGACATCCTTCCGAGGGCGTACCCGGGTCTCCCAATCACAGGCTTTTGGGCGTTACGTGAGGTTTTTTAGTCGGTAAGAGTCGGGCATAACATCTTTTGAGGATTTTCCCTCAAGTAAAAAAAAAAAAAAATTGGCGCCACATCCAATAACGTTCAATGGTTTTTTCAGAGATGATTGTAACTTTGCTAATACATTATAGTTCCTCTCCTCGCCTATCTACCTAAATCCCCAAAACTTAATGCAAATAATCGACAATGATATCTGAGGTTTCACCACAATATTTTTTTTTGTTGTCGCGGGGAATACTGTTGGTCACTGTCAATACAGCCACGAGGGCAGCAGGAACGGCGTGTGGGGCACCCGGTCTCGGATAGGGACCGTCCTACCCACTAAACCCTGCGGTGTTGCTTCCTCCTCATGAATTCTCTTCAAAGATTATTCACGTCGCGCGTCAATTGGGCCGGGGTTGGGGGTGCCCTGCGAGTTCGTGGCTCCTCCGGGAGTCAGGTGGGTGACACCCCCGGAACTCTCTAAGGAGCTGACAAAAAACCAAGCCCGCGTGATACCGCTCTCAAACGCTTCTCTGCTTGAAGAAAGGGCAGAAAGCTATCGAGCGGGTAGGCACTAAAGGTATCTCCAGAACACGGGGATGTGTCTTTCGTCAGATGATCTTATCTTGGAGGTCTAAATTTTTTTTCCTTTATACCTTCTGTCTATGGATTCCCCGACCACGCGTGTCTCACGAACTTCGTTTAAATAAATTCCCGGTGTTTCGGAAAACGGGACTATTTAGCGTCCCGGCGCTATGTTCGGGGACACCGAAACAAGGGGCAGTTCCGTTCAAAACGGGACGTGTGGTCAGTTTATCCATACTACCCGTTCGCTCTAACTTTGCCGTTGGCGTAGAGGCGTATACCCAAATTGTTAATTAGACGAAGTAAATTGACAGTAGCTAATGTCACCTGGTCATAGAAAATAAGCAACATTGTATGAAGAAGTGACATTAGTTGCTGTCAATTTACTTCGTCTAATTAACAATTCGACTTTAGTATGGAGCCGAGCGGCAAAGTTAGAGCGAACGGGCAGTACGTCGAGTGTGTGCCCGCCAACGCTTGTCGCACTACCTATAATGTTTTACCTATCGTGTTGTATCCTACTCTAACTGATGTTAGAGCAGGATACACAGCACACACACGATCGCGTCGTCCGCGCCGTCCGCGATTGATATGCTTTCTCTACATAATGGGCTCCCGACCCGACACATGCCTTGCAATTGTCAAGCACGTTAAATATGAATGGAAGTTGCTTCAGTGTGCGTGATTTCTTTGCATGTGTGTGTGCATCGATGTGAATGTGCACATGATATTGTACGTGCTTGACAATTGCAGTTTGACCGTGTCGGGACCCCTTTACTCGCGAAGTTGAACAAAGTTCGTCGGCGAAGTCGCCCGAGGCGAAAAAAAATTTTGATGAAGTGCCCCTCTACGCTATCGTATTCGTCCAACTTCGCGAGTAATGTAGAGGAAGCTTATAGTTAAAGACCAAAATTTTGGGTGGCCGCGCCGCGCCAGGCGTGCACGAACGATGCGTGCGGCGACGCGGCACCCAAGGGGGGGGCGCGCGCCCCCCGCGCCCCTACCCTGTATCCTACACGCCTACCATGGCATGGCAGGGCCTTGCTAATAACAGTTACATTCAAATTTTTAACGTGCAAGTGTGTAAGTTTACTGTATTTTTTTTATATCTTATGATTAAAAGTTCAGCACAAAATACATTTTTAGGGTTCGGTCGGTACTCGAAGGGTAAAAACGATCCAATTCATAAGACTTCGCCATCCATCTATCTATTCGCGTGTCCGTCACGAGGCTGTTTCTCAAGAACCGTGATAGCTAGAGCTGAAATTTTCACAGTTGATGTATTTTTGTTGCCGCTATAACAAAATATAACAAAATCAGAAAAAGAGAGGAAATTAAGGGGGGTCCCATACAAAAAATGTGGGTATTTCTGGCCCCCCGTTTAAAAAGTTTGCCCACCACTGCTCTATAGAGTGACGATTTCAACGGCGACGGTTCGAAACCCAGCAACTGTCAACTTTTTGGTTTTTTTTTTTTTTTTTTTTTTTTTTCATTTTGAAATTTTGAACTTGTAAACTACGCTAGTATACTGATACCCGTGAGCAACTGTTATTTAAATATTACATTAATAAAATAACAGAGCGATGCCCCTAAAGAGAACACCGCCCGCTTCGCCATCCATGTTGGTCCCACCTGGAACAACTCTGGGACCTGGGAGTAGTCACAGTTGTGATAGGCTCTCGTCTGTTGCCACGAGCTCCACAATCCAACAAAGTGAGTCGGCACCTAATCTACTTGCTGTTGCTTCAAACATCACTGAGAGAAAGAAAAGAAAGTATGACGATGAAGACAACAATATCTCGGGCATGATCCGGGAACTGTTCGCCACCTTCTCCCGGGAACAGGAGAACCGATTCAGTAATCTTCAATACACAATCAACAAACTTGCAGAGCAAAATAGCGAGCTAAAACAGAGTGTCACAATGATGTCAAACAAATATGATGACTTCTTGATAAAAATTGATGTCCTCGAAAAAGAACGAAGAGACGACAAGAAGCTTATCGGCCAGCTAGAGGAGAGACTGGAAACGCTGGAGCGCAAGTCTCGCCTAACTGGAGTGGAGGTCCGCAACGTACCTATAACAGCTGGGGAAACTAAAGAGTCATTGTGTGGCATTGTGACAAGCCTAAGTAAAACTCTGGACCTCAATATTGATGTATCATGTATAAAGGACGTATACAGAATTAATTCTAGGGATGGCACCAAACCTATTATTGTTGATTTTTCTACCACCCTTCTAAAAGAAACTTTTGTCAGAGGATCAAAAAATTTTAACATGTCTAAAAGTAACAAAGATAAATTAAATACATGTCATTTGAACACACTATACGAATATAAACCGATTTATATAACGGAATGTCTTACGCAAAAATCCAACAGGCTCTTCTATTTGGCTAGGACTTTCCAGAAAACTCATGGATATCTGTTCTGCTGGACTACTAATGGAATTATTTACTTAAAAAAAAACATTCGTATTTCGTCTGAACAAGACCTGACTAAATTGAGGAACGCTGCATGACTCTCTCTACCAAAATTTAAGTACTGCTCGTTCGCTCTAACTTTGCCGCTCGGCTCTATACTAAAGTCGACTTTTTGATTAGACGAAGTAAATTGACAGCAATTAATGTCACTTCTTCTTGTAGTGTTGCGTATTTTCTATGACGAAGTGACATTAGCTACTGTCAATTTACTTCATATAATTAACAATTCGGGTATACGCCTCTACGCCAGCGGCAAAGTTAGAGCGAACGGGTAGTACCAACGTTTGTCGACTTGTGCCTTAACTTATAATTTGCATTATTTTGTTACTTGTTATGGTTTGCTACTTAATAATATGATTAACTTATATTGTACTAATATTGTAAAACTTCTCATAACCTACAGTACTAAACTCTTAGCAATATATTGTAATTATTCATACAGAAAACCTAAGTGGTACCAATGTTTGTTAACTCGTGTCTTATGCTATAAATTACTGTACAATTTTGTTATTTATTTTAGTTTGCCGCTTGGTATTGTTAATATTATATATTGCACGAACACTATGAAACTCCTCACAATCTACACAACACACTGCAACATTTTCGTACACATACTACATCTAACACACACAATGTTATGGAGATGTCCACAACAATTAGACTCGCATTCATATAACACCCTCACCACCATTTACACTAACACGGATAACAATAATGCCTTTCAGCTAAAAGGTACATGCATTGCTTATACTCACCATCACCCCAATAGACGTGCATTTATATTGCCTGTTTATTCAAATTCATAGGAATTTGAATTTGAAATTAAATTGTTAATACTATTGTGGACACTCAAATCTAATATCATTTCAGAGCTCTTCTCATCTCAGAAATATTTGCTTGTCATATGTACATACATGATAGCTAAAATTCGATCATAACGCCCAGCATTCAATCAATAACGAACTAGACGACCTCTCGGTTGTTGACTTCGAAACCTGTAATATTGATAACTGTCGTAACTTAATTTATACTAGTAAAACATCATTGAATATAATTGTCCGAAATATTAGAAGCGTGAATCGTAATATGGCAGAGTTCGAAACTACTGTAACTAGATCTGGAATTGACTAGGATATTGTAATTTTGACTGAGTGTTGGCTCTATAATAATCCGTTTATACCTCCTAGAAGTGGCTACCGATCATTTGGCACAAAAATTGTAAGAAATCAAAATGACGGAGTCATCGTGTACTGTAATTCTACGCAACCTTACAAGATATACGAACCGTCGTTAGATGGTGCTAGTTGTTTGGTAATAGTAATCAGTGTCCAAGTGGTGGTGCTTGGAATATATCGTCCCCCAGGTGAAAAAGATATACAGAAATTTCTCGAATCCCTAAACGGTCTTTTGCTATCACTATTGCCCTACAAAACCATTTTTCTCACAGGGGATATAAACATAGATATTTCAAGGTCCACCCTGAGCGAAGATGCTGAAAGTTACCTTAATATTCTAGCATCACATGGTCTGTTACCCGCGTACTACACACCTACACATGACAAGACTTGTCTAGATCATGTAATGGTCAAAACTCAACTACCAACCAGATGTTTAATTGCACATACAACATTAACTGATCACTACAGTCTCCTCATAAGTGTGCCTCACATCTCATCTACTCGTACGCTAACCAAAGTACTCAAGGTGACTGACCATTCGCAGTTAGACTCGAGAATTGCAGCTTTGGATTTCAGCGAAATATGCAAAATTGAAACTGCACCAGAGGCCTTATCTCTGTTTTTGAATACACTCCACTCTACAATAAACAACTGCACACGAAACATAAAAACTGTTCCTAGACGTAAACGTATTATCAAGTCGTGGATTACTCCTGGTCTATTGCGGTGCATGCGCAATCGAGATAAATTACACCTTAAATGTAAAAAAACATCCCAATGACATGACCATTAAACTAACTTATACCCGATACCGTAACTATTGCAATATGATATTAAAAAAAGTAAAACAGGATTATGACAGACACGAATTTACTCAATGCAGGGGAAATACAAAAAAGATGTAAAACAAAATTAAAGACTTGACTTGTACACAAAAATATAACGCTGCATCTGCGGAACTTATAACTATGAGTGACCCCTCTAAATCAGTGAATGATATCAATAAATTCTTTGCTAACATGGGCAGAACAATCATTACTAACAACTCACAAATGACCCCCGTGACGCATACACATCAGCCGACACGGGTGCTGTCTCCTTTGTCTTCATTTGTCCTGTTATCGACCGATGTTGCTGAAATAAAAACTATCGTATCATCTCTGAAATCCAATTGTGCAGTAGGCCGTGACAACATATCAAGTAACCTAATTAAAAAATACGCCAGCTACTTGATTACTCCTATTGCACATATTTGTAACAATATATTATCGACGGGTGTGTTCCCTGCGGATCTAAAAAAATCTCTCATTTATCCTATCCATAAGAGTGGCAGCAGAGATTGTGTCAATAACTATCGACCAATTTCCATCCTACCAACGCTATCAAAAATAGTTGAGAAAGTAATAAACAAGAGACTAACAAAATCCTAGAGTCCAAAAATCTACTTTCAGAAAACCAATTTGGATTTCGAGTAGGCAGGTCTACAAACGATGCAGTGCACATACTAACAGACACTATAGTGACTAAGCTAGACGGGTCAAAAAAAGTCCTAACAATATTTCTTGACCTTGCGAAAGCATTTGACACGGTCTCTGCGCCACTTTTACTGGAGAAGATGGAGAACTTGGGTATTCGCGGCACTCAGTTGGAATTATTCAAAAGTTACCTAGAGGACAGATATCAGCGTGTCAGGGTGGGAGATTGGATGAGTGATGACTGTAAGGTTGATGTCGGCGTACCGCAGGGCAGCATCTTAGGTCCCTCTTTGTTTCTAATATTTATTAATGACCTTTGTGAATTGAAATTGAAAAATGGAAGAATTATAACTTTTGCAGATGATACTGCACTGCTTTTTTATGGGGATACCTGGGACGAGGTCTTTCAACTTGCCCAAGAGGGTTTTTCTATCGTCGTGAACTGGTTGAGTAAAAACTCATTAAAACTTAATACAGGTAAAACGAAATATATTGCATTCTCTCTGAGTAATACTTCAACTGCAAAGAATCTGACACAGACCATCGTTGTGCACTCTTGTAACGATAACCCTTCTAATTCGTGTTTATGTCCTACACTTGAAAGAGTAGATTCGATAAAGTATCTTGGTATCATCATTGATAACAATTTGAATTTCTCTGATCATCTGAATTTACTGGCTACGCGCATTAGAAAACTAATGTTCATTTTCAAAAAGTTGCGTCGGGTGGCGGAGGACGGTGTTCTAAAGACTGTTTACCTTTCACTGTGTCAAACACTAATTACCTACTGCATCACGGTATGGGGAGGAGCTGCAAAATCTTACATGTTAAAAGTAGAACGAGCTCAAAGATCTGTGTTAAAGGTGGCTCATTCCCTGCCATACTTTTACCCAACTTCTTCTCTCTACACAAGTTGCGAAGTGCTCAGAGTCCGTCAACTTTTTATAAGACAAATAGTACTTCACAAGCATGCAAAGTTAACATTTAATGCCGCCCAATCATCACAGACACGGAGAAAAGGCAGGATATGCCCCACTATTCTATTCAGAACTTGCCTTTCACATCACAGTTACTGTTTTCTATGTAGTTACATATGTAATAAGACAAACTCCTTAATTAATTGTTACCCCCCGGAGAGGTAGACAATGAAAAAAAGTACTTACAACGTACCTATGAGGCCTGAACTATGAATTGACGGAAAACTTACTAGTAGTCCCGTAATAATCACACGCACGCACGCACGCACGCACGCACGCACGCACGCACGCACGCACGCACGCACGCACACACACACTCACACACACACACACACACACACACACACACACACACACACACACACACACACACACTCACACACACACTCACACACACACTCACACACACACACACACACACACACACACACACACACACAGACACACACACACACACACACACACAGACACACACACACAGACACACACACACACACACACACACACACAGACACACACACAGACACACACACACACACACACACACACAGACACACACACACACACACACACACACACACACACACACACACACACACACACACACACACACACACACACACAGACCTAGTGCAGTCTCCCACAAAGGATTGTTATTGTGCATTATTTTGTACGCTCAGTTTCTCCTCACGTTGCGCATGTTGGACCAGCAGCAATATGTGGTCACATCATCATCATCATTAGAGAGCTAGTCCCGGTAGTAACTCCCCACACCTAATGCGAGTCCCAGCGCTCAGTTTCTCCTCACGTTGCGTATGTTGGGCCTCCACCAACTCGTTGCTCGGCGTCTACTCGTTGTCGCGTTGAACTATGACAGTGATCCCCGATTGAAGCTTGGCTTAACGACTGCCATTTTACTGGCAACCGGGAACAACGGCTTAACGTGCCTTCCGAAGCACGGAAACGCTCAAAATAAATGTCACAAAGTGATCACATGGATGGTCACCCATCCATGGACCGGCCATAGTGAAAGTTGCTTACTGCAGTGATCGTTTACAGAACACTGAGTCCGCGGGGCCACGAGCGCTTCGAGCCAAAACTGGTACCGATTCCAAAACTGGTATCGAAACCAAAACTGGTTCGTAAACCGAAACTGGTTTCGAAACAAAAACTGGTATTGTAAAATAAAAAATAAAATAAATAAAATAAAATTTATTCCCTTTGAAATTAAAAAAAAAAATATTTAGGTTTGTCAAAATTTTTGTGACTCTACCGGGGGTTCGGAAATGCTACAGACTGAGAAGAACACCCCAAGAAACCCAGTCCGGTTCCTCTTATTCATCTTTTTTTTTTTTTTTTTTTCTTCTTGTTCTTGGACTTTCTCGGTTTGAGAGTATGCCAAAGTCAAGTAAATTTCATTGTTGTGAAAATATAAATCATTTTCATGTTATGATTCTTCTTATGAGCAGCGTATATGTATGTCCAAGTTTGGACTAAGTTCTACTCTAGTAAGGCGGTGGTACCTTACTAGGGCTTGATGTGGGATTCGTCGACAAACCTAAAAACTCGCGTTTCACTGCGCTTTATCACTTTCCAACACTTTTGCACGTTGTCGAACCTTTATGTTTAATAATCCACCATAAATTACACATAAACACTCAAAATTACACTAGTTTTGAAAAATTATTAAAACACAATGTAACGCTTGTCTGAAAGTTTCCCGCCGAATCTCTTATTCATCTTAGTATCTAATACAGTTTTTTTTTTAATGTAGAAAGGAGCTATTCGTGTCACTGCCAGGCAGTCTTGTCTTCTAGAAAGTTTTTAATGCTATAATAAGCTTTCTGGCACAATTTAAGTTTTATTAGTTTTTTTAAATTTATTAACTGACAAACCTGTTATGGCTGTCGGCAATGTATTGTACATTCGAATACAATTGCCCGAAAAAGAATTGCTTATTTTGTTAAGCCTAAATCTAGGTACAGCCATAGATATATTATAAGTCAAGATGGAGGGTCGCTCTACAATCGACATGAACAAAACGGCTTACGATTTCGCAATTGTGTGCGTGCGCCGTCGAGCGGTCAGTGCGTCGGCTTTTCTGTGTGCGTAAATAATGATACCAGCTTCTTCCTAAAATTGTAATTTATGTAATTAATCTATTACATAAAAATAAGTCGGGTTTTCCTTCCTGACGCTATAACTCCAGAACGCACGAACCGATTTCCACGGTTTTACATTCGTTGGATAGGTCTCGGGCTCCGTGAGGTTTATAGCAAAGAAAATTCAGGAAAAATTTCAACAGAAAAGCGGGAAAATCATTTTTCACATACAGCGCCATCGCGGGCGAAGCTGCGGGCATCAGCTAGTTTAATATATAATGAAGGATGTATAATATTTACTTTTATCAATATTGTATACATATTTGTTTATTGGATCACTGGGCATTCTAAAAAATAGTAAGTACTTTTGTTATGTACCAACAATATCAACAAAAATAAAATATTTCTTATCAAAAAGATTTTAGATAAAATGTGTATATAAAATAATCATGATCGAAAAGATATAAAAAAAATGTAAATAATGTGTATAGGTAATTCTTTTTTAAAAAAAAAACAGGATTATAATAAACCGATTCCACAAGTCTGCCGTGTTAATTAAAAAGGGCACAACTAACATTTTTTGCCAAATTGAGTTATATACATATTCGGAATCAGGAAAAAAAAGGCCTATCTGCCTAATTTTTTGTATATTTTTAGCAACAAAATAAACAGAGATAGCAAAAGTCTAAAAGGCACAAATGCAGCATTTTTTAATTAGTTGTAAAGAAAAAGGTCACATTGTGACACATGTCTTCTATTTCATATTTATGGTTTTAAAATACCTAATTGAAAAGGCATAATCAGCGCATTTTAAATAGAAGGGGCTTATGTGGCAGTTGTGCTAACTTTGTTAACCAACACCGTAGCAAGAAACGTAAAGAAAAGGCACAACTGGCAGTTATGCCTTTCCTACTTAACATCTCTGAAGAGAGATGAAGTCAAAGGGGCGAGGTATGCGTAGGATTGCGCCAGTTGTGCCTGACGTGTCAAGACGAGTCCGCGCCTGTTGGCGCGATGCTCTGGTAAGAATATAATTTTGTTACTTATTCTAATTAGTTCGTTCTATTTTACCTACACTATGAAATATTATTAGTCTAAGGTTCTAACTTACTTTAACTTGAAATTTCTTTATTTATTTATTATTAGAAGAGTTAGTAATAGCAATATGTGTTGGTAGGTAATCGGCCACACGCAGCACAGCAGACAAACTAGCGGTCCGTTGGTTGGTTGGTTGGCTGATGATTCAGTAATCGATAAATTTTACAAATTACCTGAGAAATCGCATCCAAAAATTAGTAGCAGTGACTCAGAATCCGACTTTATACCATGTTCTCAGCACAAAACCATCGAAGAAGTGATTCAGACAGTGAACAATCAGACACAGAAACAAACCAAGTACAATTAAGAAAAGAAGGCAATATAAGGAAGCGGAAAAAATATAATTTGGCTTAAAAGATCGAAAGATATTAAAGAAGAAAGAAAACGTAATTACCAAAGATTTGTAAGACCTGGTTGTCAAGAAAACATCTACAAAAAAAGTGCTCAAGTCGTTTTTCCAAAGAGTTTCGCAAGAAAATTAATACAAATTTCTGTATTTTTTTTTTGTGGTTGTGTTTACCTGATTTTTGTTGAAAGCAATTTTATCTTAAGATAAATTTTAAGTTATAAGAATTTAATTTAAACTAGCGGACGTCACGCGGTTTCACCCGCGTAGTTCTCGTTCCCGTGGGAATACAATATTTTTTCTTCCATAAGAACCTTCTCCTGACAATACCTTACATAACAAAAAAAGAATTAGTGAAATCGGTCCACCCGTTCTGAAATTATGCGCTTACCAACACATTTTGCGATTAATTTTTATATTATAGAAGATATGTGATTTTGATTAAAATTAAGATTAATAATTAAGAATTAAGATAAGATATGTTATTTTTGTAAACTGTTTTGATAAACGTTTGATTTTCTTAAAACTACTTTGTTCTTTTTCGTCGAGAAGTTTAGTATTTTCTAATATTTTACTTTTATCACAACTGATAATAATACGATGAAAAGGCACAATTGAATAAAAGTGCCTTATCATTGTAAAATTCAAAAAAATTCCTCAAAATTTTACATTGAAAAGGTATATTTCGTTTCGGCCCCCAATCGCTTGATGCGCCACTGCTTTCTTACCATCAGGCTGGTGGCGACGGCAATTTGGCGAGCTGAATATAAAAAAAAAAAAAAAAAAATGCCCTTTAAACGTAACATGGTTGATTTTATCTTATTTTTTATGTTAAGATGAAACAAATTATGCTAATTATCAATTATATGCATTAAAATAAAAAATAAAAAAAGGCTATGGTCTTATTAGTACCTACTATACAAATGCAAGTATTACCATTCGCAGAATTTTGGAAAATATAGTTTACTGGGGTTTTTTTCAACAAAAACAAAAAATATATTTAATCTCATTTTTCTCAATGTTTACAAAATGTTAGTTGTGTCCTTTTTATTTACGACGGCAGAAGTATCAAGAGTAACATCCAGAAATAACTGTAACTACGAAATAATAAGTACCTACTAGGTATCATTTTATTACATAATTCTTCATTCAAAAACTATGTTAAATTAATAACACATGAACTTTCGAAATTGATTTATTAGATCCAATTCATTATAATAAATAATATATTAGTACAAAGTGTATTAAGAAATCAATATAAGTAATCATTTCCTAGACAAACTAGTTAGGTATACTTACCCCTTTCCCTTTTACTTCCTTTAGTTGGGAGAATAAAACAATAAAGTGACAACACTGATGAATATTGCGAGATTAATAATGAAGAAAAGAAAATTTTAAATAAGCTTTATTTTGGGTTCTTACCGATGATAGCTGACATGTTTAGAAGTTTTTAATCTCCTACTATAATTTCTACAAATTTTAATTGCACAAAACGACATTTTAGCTAGATTTTCGTACACTACTTAGCGCGCGTTTTACGTGGTGACGTCAAGGCGACACGATCGGCACTGAGCGGCGGGTTAGACCAATTCATGTAACAGTTGCATGATTTTTTTTGCGCCGTTTCTGCGCCTTGACCTTCCATCTAGACTTATAATATATCTATGGGTACAGCCAATTTATTCTTTTTGGAACGAAGTTCCTTATCGCGCGTTGTGAAAGGGGGCTAGACGGAAAAAATTCTTACGAAAAATTGTCACGACACTTTTTTAACCGACTTCAAAAAAGGAGGTTACTCAATTCGGCCGTTTATATGTTTTTGCTATAGTATGGAGGGTAGAGGTACCTCTACCCTCCTTTAATATGGGGGTAATATGGGGGGGGGGGGGATTTAATATGGGGGGAGGGAGGGGGGAAGGGGTGGGGAGGGGTGTTGTTTTTGTTGCTGTTTTTGTTTTTGTTTTTTGTTTTTGTTTTTGTTTTTGTAAAATTAAAATAAAGTTTTATTACAATTCCTGCACTAATTAATTGAAAGGAACTTCGTTCCATTCGGGTGTCCCTTGACACCTTTCAAGTTTTTTTCTTAAATTTAGGTTATGGATATCACTATTTTTAATTTACTCTTATTTTTATGAGTATAAGTTTTCATATATGTACTGTGAATACACAGTAAGGATGTTGATATCCTTAAACTTTTCTCTTAATGACTCCCGAAACCCCGTACCATAGATAGCCCGGACAGCCCTTTTCTGCAACACAAAGATACATTCGATGTCGGCAGCGTTACCCCATAATAGTATGCCATAGGTCATGACACTGTGGAAATAGCTAAAGTAGACAAGACGCGCTGTTCTAATGTCTGTCAGTTGTCGGATCTTTTTAACGGCATAGGCTGCAGAGCTCAGTCTGCCCGAGACTTTCTCGATATGAGGCCCCCACTGCAAGTTGGAGTCTAACTTTATGCCAAGAAGACAGTTTCATCGACCAATTGTACTTGATCATCCCTAATCCTAATACTGGTGTTAACGAGCCTAACATTTGGCAAGGTGAATCTAATACATTTTGTTTTAGTTTCATTTAACAATAAATTATTTGCGCTAAACCAGTGGACTACCCTGGAGAGGGCATTGTTTACTTCGTCAAGTTCGCGTTGTCCACGTTCAACTTTAAATATTAAAGATGTGTCATCAGCAAACAAAACTACCTCGTGATCGTCTCTTATAAGGTGAGGGAGATTATTTATGTACACTAAATCATATGTACATAAATGATCTCCCTCACCTTCTAAGAGACGATCACGAGGAATCATATATTATGTACACTAGATCATTTATGTAAACAAAGCTGGCACCTACCGAAATCAAAACTGGTACCATCATCGCTTTCAAAACCAATACCAAAAGCGGGACCTATAACCGGGACCGAAACCGGTACAACAACCAATACTGAAACTGGTGCTGAAATCGATAGGAGTACCGAAAACAAATTCAAAAACAAAAACTGATAACTATAAGCTGAAACCGCAACCGGAACCTTATATTATTAAAAAGTACCTAATCGTAAATGTAATCGCAAAAAGTATTTAGATTGCGATTAAGGATTAATAATCGTTAATCGTTAATCTCTTGCTTTTTAAAATACTTTCGTTAATCTGTAGTTTAGATTAACGATTACAAAAGTAATTGTAATTTGTAACGTTCATTTCGATTACATTTTGCCCATCTCTGGTTTTGGAAAATGAGTAAAAAAGAGTAATTTTTTTTCTGGAAGCAGTTTTAAATGCAAAGTAAACATAAAATTTTGTTATTTGTGTTATTTATTTAGAATATAACAATAATTATACCTAGTAATGTATGAGATCTTAGAAAAAGGTAGTTTTATTAACTGGACTTGTACCCAATGCAATAAATATGGACTTATTGCATTTCTGCATTAAAATTTTATATAAGTGTATATCATAATGGGACTTGTAACTTTTTTGCACAAAAATGCGCAAGTTTATTAAAGACGCTGAAGCGGGGCCAAAGGCCTGCGTCTCGAGAAATCGAGACCCAGTGGTCCCTGCTCCACCAGGAAACCGTGGAGATTTTTAAGGTGCGACTTGAGCAAAGAAAGGGGGGATTCGCCACAATCGCGGCAGTCAGGTCATGGACGAGTGTCTGGAGAGGAGACACGATGCTCTCTCCTGCCGTTTGTCACAGAGCTTCGGTAAGTATCAGGTAACCACGGACGACTGCCAGCACTGCGAGGAGCGCAGCGAGGACACAGCGCTCCACACATTGGTGGAGTGCACAGCGTGGTCAGGTCCTCGTGGCAGGTCTGGACGTGAACACTCTCTCGCTCGAGACCATGATGCAAGCCATGATCTCCCGCGGAGTAAGTCGGACTCCGCTGCCTCTTTCTGAAAGAAACGGCGGTAAGGGAACGGGAGAGAACTTTCCCACCCGAGTTCCACAGTCGGCGGCTGGGGTGGGGCACCGGCGAAATGTCTTCGGCGGGGGCGTGAGGTAGCTGCTCACCTTACTTATAGAAGCAAGCCCTAGACGACAACATGACGTGAGAGATTCACGAAGCCCCCCTTAGAAGCGGAACGACACTCGGGAAACCCCCCAAAGACGCGGGATAGCACCCGAACCCCCCCTAGGCGAGGCTGCAGTGGTAACCGTGGGTCTGTTGGGAGTCCTGGGGTATCCTTCCGAGGGCTTACTCGAGGCTCCTAACCGTAGGCTGTTGGGCAGAATACGTGAGGTTTTTTAATCGCTAGGAGACCGGAGGATTCTGAGAGCACAAAGTTTGCTATGTATAGCTTGCTTTGTATAGTTTGCTAAGTAACTAACACGGACTAATATCGTTTTTGGACAAAACGCTCGATTTACCTTCTATGAGCGTTTCATAGAACAAAGTTTAGTTTATGAGAAATTTGAACTCATGCCTTTCTGAGCTTTTCTGCAATAATATGCGATTCAAATTATAAAGGGTGTTTTTTTTAGAGGTATAGAACTTTGAAATGGAATACAACGAAAGTGATTGTTTTTATTGATATGAAAATGACTTTGTTCGAAAGGAAATCTTCTGGCATTATAATTTAAATATGATTTCTGGCATATAACTGCCACAGCTGGCTCGGACGTAGTCTAATCTAGAGGTCCAATTTTCGATGACTTTCCCAACATTTGTGGCCGTATATCGACAATAACGCGCCGAATGTCGTCCTCCAAGTGGTCAATCGTTTCGGGCTTATCGACGAAGACGAGCGACTTCATATATCTCCACAGAAAATAGTCAAGTGGCGTAAAATCGCACGACCCCGGAGGCCAATCCACGTGTCCAAAACGTGAAACTATGCGTTAACCAAACGTTTCCTTTAATAAATCAATTGTGGCACGAGCTATTTGACATGTTGCACCGTCTTGTTGAAACCACTACTCCTGCACATCATGGTTGTTCAATTGATGAACGAAAAAGTCAGTAATCATCGTTCTATAGCAGTCACGATTGACTGTAACGTTCTGGTCAGCATCGTTTCTAAAGAAGTACGGATCAATTATTCCACCAGCCCATAAAGCACACCACACAGTCAGTTTTTCTGGATGTAACGGTGTCTCAATATACACTTGAGGATCATCATCACCCCAAATATGGCAGTTTTGTTTATTGACGTATCCATTCAGCCAAAAGTGAGCTGCACCGCTAAACAAAATTCGCTTATGAAAATCACGATACGTATTTCTCACAGAACCATGATTTTCAAAATAAATTTGCACAATTTGGAAGCATTGTTCAGGCGTCAGTCTATTCATGTTGAAATGCCAAACCGAACTAAACATAAATCACTTTACAGCTGACAAAAATACCGCCAGTTAAAACAGTTATGCCAACTTAAAGTTCTATACCTCTAAAAAAAACACCCGTTACAAGAGTTGGTAGTATGGTTTTAAATACCTTCGCCTGTCCTTTGGATGAACGTAGCAACAACAACAACAACTACTTTAATGTCAATGTCAAATTATTATACAATGCCATGTGTATGCTTGGCGGGATTTGGAAGGAATCGTATCGCATCGTTTTATTAATTAGCAAAATTAGTGTTTTTTCGAGTGCTTTGTGTGTATTAATGGTGGATTCTTAAACATAAACGTTCGACAACGTGCACTAGTGTTGGGAAGTGATAAAACGCAGTGAATCGCAACTTTGCATTTTCTGACAAAAAAATCCAAAGAAACTTTCAGAAATTTATCCACCGCTTTTCTGAAGGAAGACTGACTTTGACTTAGGGCTGTACTTGACTTTGACTGGACTTAGAGGACGAGGACTGTGACTTATTTAAGCAAAATGAAGATATGACTTGTTTGTGGCCAACTGCAATGCAAGAAGCCAAAAAGAAAAAAAAAAAAAAAAAAAAAAAATGCCAAAATAAAGTCAGTCAACTCAGTCAAGTAAAGTCAGTCAGTCAGTGTACTCAGTGTTTGTTTTGATATTGTTGCACGATTACGTTGCTGTTAACATTTTGTATTTGTAAAATTAGATACTTGGCGATATAAATTATAACACAAAGATGTCGTACGCTGATTTCAAGCCTATTGTTGATTTAGTACTTGATAATTGGACAGCACTACAGTTGGCTGTCGAACATGGAATGGGAACTCCGGGAGGCGCAAAGGTATGTAACCTAAACTGACTTATTAATTTCTTACTGTAGGTGTTTATGCTATCAATGTGGGTTTAGAATGTTCTTGTAGTGTTGACTCTAGAGACTGGGATTTTATCAAATTGTATTGCAAACTACAATCTATGTTGAAGTACTTTTAACACTAAATGAGGAATAAAGTTCTAGGGAATTGCACCAAATTGACAGCAAAATGTGATCGGATTATCTATCGGGCTATGCTATTGTACCCACCCTGATCGAATAAGTTTTCGAGGAACTTCCCTCCTAATTCTTGATAAGAAATTTTGAGGTAAAGCTTACAGAAAATCTAAATAATCTTCATTATACATACGTCTCACAAGACGGACTTTTCTTGACCTATTGACATTTGATAGCTCATGTATTTATGATAATTTTTGAAAAGCAACTAGTATGCAATCATACATTTTAAATATGAGAAAAAGTATCAGTTTTGAGCTGGATTCGAACATGCATCCTTACGTACACCATGTGGACGCTCTTATCACTTGGGAACTGAAATCTACTCACAACTGACCAGTGGAAACAAAAAGTCTTGGGCGATGTAGGCACCATTTACTGGCATTTTTTTAGAAAGTTATACAGCACAAACGTATAGAAATGCACCTACATTCGTTTGAATTATGATAATACCTCATGTGTATAGAATTGCACCTACATTCATTTGAATTATGATAAAACCTCGTGTGTCCTGGGGTATCCTTCCGAAGGCTTACCCAACTGTAGAATGTTAGGTACGATACTTGTGGTTTTTAGTTGGTAGGAGTATGTCCATGTGGGATTTTCCTCACGTTAAAAATAATTAAAACTCATGTGTTCATATTGTTCATGTATTTAGCTTGAGTATAGAGAAAAGTAGAAAACACAACTCAAAAATAACAATTATTTTTTAAAATGACAGCCAAGTTTACAAAAAGTGGCATATTTTTTCTTTATGAAACCCTCAAGTGAACCTGGGTGAAATTATAGCATGTTATAGTTGGGCACCTGTTCTATCACACCTTGACCATTGGACCACTATTAACGCCACACCCTGTGATTCTTTGCCAAAATATTAACATGGTACTATTCTTTTCCTTAAAAAACCCATATCCATTTTTATGTTTCAGAACCAAAAATTTCCATTAATAATTCCATTAATAAAAAATTTAAATTTAAAAATGTGGTAAAGAATTCTTTAAAAATCACACATGTTTTATGTGACCATGCCAGCCTCGTATTTCACGCACATATATTACTACTACTCCACATTCATTTTACACATACTACTTATTTACTCTGCCTCTTTCATTCTTTCTCTCCTCTCGTTCATTCAAGCCTTGACAAATACAGAAACTAGTCTCTAAATTACCTCACTTATGTTATACCTTTTGTGTAACTGTATACTATATCCTGGGGTCTCCTTCCGAGGGCTTACCCGGGGCTCCCAACCGTAGGCTAGTAGCAGGACATTTTAAGGTATTTTAGTCAGTAGGAGTCTGGCATAACCCTTTCGGTCTCTTAGGTCCAGTTCCTACGTACGGCATAACGTCCATGAGGATTGTCCCTCATGTTAAACTAAAAAAAAACTTGAGAGGTGTCAAGGGACACCCGGATGGAACGAAGTTCCTTTCGATTAAAGTGAAGGAATTGTTATAAGATTTTATTTTAATTTTAAAATTTTATTGTAAGCAAAAACAAAAACAGAAACAAAAACAAAAAGAAAACAAATATAATAAAAGTGAGTGCGTGTAACTTTTACGCGCGACTGAAACTGAACAAAGCGAAACTCCTATTTGCTTTGGTGTTGCTCGTAGAGTTCATGTTCATCCCCTGGCTAGCACTAGCACTACCACTATCACTACCACTATCACTACCACTATCATTACTACTATTACTACCACTATCACTACCACTATCACTACCACTATCACTACCACTATCACTACCACTATCACTACCACTATCACTACCACTATCACTACCACTATCACTACCACTATCACTACCACTATCACTACCAATACCACTACCACTATCACTATCACTACCACTATCACTATCACTACCACTACCACTATCATTACTACTATTACCACCACTATCACTACCACTATCACTACCACTATCACTACCACTATTACTACCACTATCACTACCACTATCACTACCACTATCACTACCACTACCACTATCACTACCACTACCACTATCACTACCACTATCACTACCACTATAACTACCACTATCACTACCACTATCACTACCACTTTCACTATCACTATCACTACCACTATCACTACCAAAAGTGTCGTTACAACTTTTCGTGAGAATTTTTTCCGTCTAGCCCCCTTTCACAACGCGCGATAAGGAACTTCGTTCCAAAAACTTTATACAATTGGTAACTGTATAGGTACATATGAGACTGACAACCAAATTATTTATTTTCAGGGACTGCAATCAATGTCTGAGGACTTAACCCGATACTGCGTGCAAAATGTGGTGGAAAGTGACGATCTCGCTGAAATGTTAGAGGACCTTCTAGATGAGGAGTTTGAGACTGTGTGTGAAGACGGCTCTCCCAAAGGTAATGTGTGTATGCAATGCATTATACGAGCACGAGCAGACATACTAGGCACATTGTTTATCATAATTACTCATATCTACACATATTTACATTACACTTGGAACACATAAACATTGTTATGTGTTTTTTTATTAAGTAAATAGCGTTTGAGAATGCCGTAAGGCGAAACCGGTTAGATATTACAATAATTAATGTTGTGGAGCAGTACAAGCTAAGTTTTTCAATATGACCTACTTATTCAGAAAAAAAAATTCAAAGTGGGCCACAAGCTTCAAGGTTGAGATAGCTCATTTGTCGAAAGACTTTAGATCAAAATTGATAATATATTCATTGAAAACAAAACTTCTAGACTGACGTGAAGTCTCGAACTCTATAGGCATGAGTGTAAAAAACCAAGGACCAATTACAACTATTGTATTTTACTTTTCAGAAATAGCGTGGCTGTTGTCGGAGTATATCGGGTTACTGAGAGCAGGTAAACAAGAGGAACTCATGTCCAGGGTTGCCAAACTGCCAAAATGCCAGAAATGGCTCAGCCGACCCATCCACACGCCAGGCACTGCGCCAGTGAGTATGACCAGCTACATCCGCAATTATGTTTGCAGCACCAGTATTACCAACATTCAATTCACTTTTACATACTAGCTGTGCCCCTCGGCTTCGCCCGGGATATACTTCCATAAATTTTTTATTTATTTATTTTATTTATTTATCCCATTAGGGCTAGATATATTCGATTGATGATTGAGTGTTTCCCAATTTTATACCCTTTGGACAGGATTTTCAAAAAATCCTGAAACAAGTGTTCATTTATTTTTATTTAGAAGCAGGTATACGAAATTTTAAGTAGTTGTGTTTGAAAATATAGAAGTTCCCATACAAACTGACATTCCCTGTTTTACCCCTAAATTGCAATTTATTACAAATCCCTGATACACGTGTCTATTGTTTTGAAATAAAAACACGTAGGTAATTTCATGCTGCTAACTTTAAAAATGGCAAAGTTCCAACAACCTTTTATACCTTACTAGCTGACCCGCGCAACTTCGTTTGCGTCACATGAGAGTGAGAAAGAGAGAGGTATGGTATTAATATTTTGAGTATTATAATGTTTCCCGTTGCATTTAACACCGTCGCGAGTCGCGTCGCGTCGCTTGAATTCATTAGAGCTGAACCGCATATCTTCGTTTGCATCACATGAGAGTGAGAAGGAAAGAGGTGTTAAAGTGATATAATGTTTCCCGTCGCTTTTACTTTCACCCATCCGTTTTTCGGTATGGAACTTATTGTGTGCGAGTCCGACTCGCACTTGGCCGGTTTTTATCGTTCAGTTGACTGGCTGCCACTGCAGACCAAGTTTACTCCCGTCGCCTCGCTCATACTTTTAAACTTAATAAGAGGGTTATTGTAAGTGAACCTTAAAAGATAGACATATGCTGTTAAGGACTTATTTTTATAACTTTTTAAGAGAAACAATAAATCGTTTTTTATCGGTAGGGTTACTATATAACTTAGCTTAGGTAGCTTACCCTAGAAATTTCAAGTTTCTAAGTCGTTAGAGTTTGGGCTGGGCGAAGATAGATTTCTAGATTATCTTGTAATTTTTGATTGAAGATTGCGAAATATATCGATTTCAATAGGGTGTTCGAAGCTTAAGAGATAAGTTTAAGAATATCAATAATAATATAATTACTGTGTGTTCACAGTACATTTATGAAAATTTATTATACAGGGTGGAATTTTGTAATGCCACCTGAAGGGGAAGTACTCTTAATACTGTAGATAGAAAATTTTTCTCAAAGAAAACATTCCTTTATTTTTGAAAAGAAAGAAAACTGCATTTAATGTGTTCTAAAAATTCGCTTGCCGCACCCGGTAACCGAACTGACTAAAATCTGTAAAAGTTGCACCCTGTACTTTTATTGCATCGATCGTTAGGGTCAAATTATAAGGATGATATCTCTCTAACAAACTTCATAAATTACATGTTGCAATTACAAAACACAATTGAAAGGAAAACAATGAAATCTTAAATTATTTTAATTATTTACGAAAAAAATGGTAAACTAACTAGGTAATTAATTGCTCGAAATGGGCTCTATTTTCTTGGATACACAAATTTATTCTTCTAACGAATTCATTTCTAGTAACCTTTAATAACGCGTTGTGGTGAATGTTACAAATCGTATTCTGAACTTTAACTCTCAACTCGTTTACATACTCATAGGATTTAATGTAAGTAAATTAGATTTTTTATATCCCCACAGAAAAAAAATCTAAAGGGGTGTGATCTGTTAGTTTACCATTTTTTGTAAATAATGAAAATAATTTAAGATATTATTATTTTCCTTTCATTTAATTTATGAAGTTTGTTAGAGAGATTTCATCCTTATAATTGACCCTAACGATCGATGCAATAAAAGTAGATACAGGGTGCAACTTTTACAGATTTTAGTCGGTTCGATTACCGGGTGCGGCAAGCGAATTTTTAAAAATCAATGAATGCAGTTTACTTTCTTTTCAAAAATTAAGGAATGTTTTCTTTGAGTAAAATTTTCTATCTACAGTATTAAGAGTACTTCCCCTTCAGGTGGCATTACAAAATTCCACCCAAAAAAATGTGATTTCCATAGCCTAAATAAGTATAAATTAGCTATTCCCAGATGTAGGCTTCATAAAATAAGCAATTCTTTTGCGGACAAAATTGTATTCGAATGTACAATAGATTGCCGACACCAATAACAGGTTTGTTTTAAGGTAGTTCAAAAGTTCCTTACCTCTATCGTTGCAGTTTCTCATACCCTATAATGTGTGATGGGCACTTGAGTCCGTGCCGATGAGCAGTTGAAGGCCTTCGTCCTCGCAATGCGACACCAACCGCTGCCTCTGCCTTGCTGCTGCTATTATATATATCTCCTGACTCAGGGGCGTGCTCGGGTCTGCGGTTTGATCCGCGTTCTTCGTGCCCGCTCTTCCTCCTCATGTATATAATGAGGAGGAAGAGTTTTTGGAATTGGGGTTTTATAATTTTCGTTCGATAATTTATAGTTAGAAACTATTCTCCCGTGGCTTCCCACCCTCCATGGAGCCCGCAACTGGGGAGATTTTACAAGCCCCTGGACTACCACAGGAGATTTCGATGGAGTAGGAGGTTCTTACGCGCGACATTGGGTGCTAATGACTGCACAGGCGACCACCTCGCACGGCCCTTACACAGTCAGTAGGCCAGTTCCCTTCCCTACCCCATCTAGCCTAAGTGGCCGTTTGTCCATTACCCCGCATTGGCTCTATCCGGGGCTACCGTTTGGCTGAATATTCGGACCAAACTGTTGCCTTCCGGGGTAACTAACCCGACCCCGTTGCGGCTCAGCGGTCAGCCCTCTAAGATTCCTGCATCCCAGTGGCGATCGACTGCACAGGACCTAAAGTGCAAGTAGGCCTCTATAGACTACCGTGTCGCCTACTAAGTTGTCGCGTCAGTCGGTGTTTGAACGAATAGACGATCCCAGCCCCCCCCCCCCCCCCGCCTCCGATCCCGGGTTTTTGACCGGTTTCGGATAGAGGAGAGTCCGTCCATTCGCCCGCCCCCCCGACTATTGGTTGTTCTCCGACCCGCGCACAGTTCGCGTTCCTAAGGTCTCCCAAGCAGCACAAACTGACCGTGCTGCCCCACGGTCAGTTTGTCTTGGTTAAAACGATCTATGTCTTCAGTCCGTCGGGAGGGGAGTGTGAAAGGAGAGACCTGGCGAAAAGACAACCACAGTCCACCCAATGTTATTCCCAGCCGGGGCGGATCAGGATCAAAAGTATCCTAACCTTCCTCGGATCATACGCTCAGATTGTGCCAAGTATCATTCAAATCCATCAGTAGTTTCGGCGTGATACTTATTTGGGATACAGACAGACAGACAAACAGACATGAATAGTTTAAATTACATTTTCGGCTTCAGTATCGATTAGAGAACGCCCTACAATTAAAATTTTCTAAATGTCTTCCATGTACAGACTCTTGACCCTCTACAGTAGTCTACAGTAATAAAACCAAAAAATAATTTTAAACATTTCAGGGCGTCAGCGACTCGGACGATGATTCAACAGGCAGTTCGGACGACGAGGAGCTGGAGGCGCCGCGTGACGTCACCGCCGCGCCGCCGGCCCGTGACGTCACCGCGCCCGCGCCCACGCCCATGGACGAGGACGAGGCGGAGGAGGAGGAGGAGCCGGGCTGGACGCGCGTGCACCACCGGAGACGGAAATAGTCATCACCTTGAGCTGGGCGCGTGCTAATATTGTTATATTTTACCTATTTTATACAATTATTGTAGATTAATATTGTGTTTTATTATTTAACATACATACATATGATCACGCATTTTATCCCCGAAGGAGGATACAATGCAGAGGCTTAGTATATGCCCACATTTCACTTTTTTAGATTTTGTCAAATGAAATACACTCGAGAGCAATGAATCCGGGTCACTTAAAGAATCCTAAAAATCTCGGAAACTAAAAATGCTAGGTTAATGCAATAAATTGTATTTAATAGACAATGTAATACTCCTTAAATGAAGGTATTAAAACTTCTTAGTTATTGTAAAGTTATATCATAAAAAAATCAAATTTGAAAAAGGGCCACTTTCGAAGATGGAACTACGAAATTACAGCATTTGGTGTTGCTTTTGTTTGTAATCTGTCATTTATGTGGGTACATAAACCATGTTGATAGTGCTCTATATTCATTAATCAAGCTGAAATTATGTCGCTTACGCCTGAAGAATGCACCAGAATACTTACAATGCTGGAAACCGGCCGGAGTCAGCGCGATACAGCCAGGACTGTCGGTGTGTCGCTGTCAACAGTACAAAGAGTTCTCCGACGTTACGAAGAAACTGGTTCTAACCTACGCAGACCAGGAACGGGCAGAACCAGGTGTACCACAGCACGAGAAGACCGATACTTGGTGAACACCATGCTTCGAAATCGCTTTCTCACAGGAACTGAACTCACCAATCAGTTTCGACGCCTCGGAGGAAGTAACCCAAGTGCATGGACAGTAAGACGTCGGCTTGCTGAATCTAACTTAAAACCCCTTAGACCTGCAAACGGCCCTAAACTGGAGCGTGGGCATCGTATTTCGAGACTAAGGTATGCCCAGAGCCACGTAAATTGGAGTATTGAAGATTGGTCAAAAGTTATGTTCTCCGACGAATCAAAATTTATGCTCTACAAGCACGATGGAAGACACAGAGTGTATCGAAGACCAGGGGAAAGATTCAAGCAAGCATGCATCGAAGAAAAAGTAGCCTACGGTGGTGGGTCTGTACTTGTGTGGGCCGGAATTTCTTCTGAAAGTCGCACAGAGCTGGTGATCATAGAAAACGGCTCTTTAACTAGCGTAAGATATGTGGAAGAAATCCTCAATGATCACGTTGGTCCATTTATGGTCAATTTAGGTGAGGATGCTATATTTATGCATGACAATGCCCGACCTCATACAGGTAGGATTGTGAATGACTACCTTCAAGAGATGAACATTACTCGTATGGAGTGGCCAGCGCGCAGCCCGGATATCAACCCGATCGAGCATGCTTGGGACGAGCTAGGCAGATGCGTAAAACAACGAAACCCTCCCCCAATCACGCTTCGTGAGCTCAAAATTGCTCTCACAGAGGAATGGGAGAATATTCCCCAAAATCGTATAAGGAACTTGGTGTACAGCATGCCAAACCGCGTAAACGCAGTAATGGAAGCACGAGGAGGCAATACGAAGTATTAAAATTCAAGAAAATCGTAATAAAGTTCAAAAATTTCATGTTTCCTATTTTTGTTTTAAGGAGAGATCGGCAGTTTTTTCTTTATGTAATTTTGTGTTAATAAAATGTATGGTGACTCATATTTTTTTTACTTTCATTTAAGGAGTATTACATTGTCTATTAAATACAATTTATTGCATTAACCTATCATTTTTAGTTTCCGAGATTTTTAACATTCTTTAAGTGACCCGGATTCATTGCTCTCGAGTGTAGGTGGTAAGCCGTATTGCCGTATTGACACGGACCGACGCAGGTTGTGACTGCCCGCTGTTGAAAATTTTCAAACCGCCATACATGCTTTCAACTTGCCTAACGACCGCCAATTTGTCGTATCGTATATAATACGACAGTATTTAAAGCACAGTTGAAGGCTTTCTTGTTGGACAAATGTCTTTATAGTATAGCCGATTTGAACGCGAACAAAGATTTTTAATTGATAAGTAACTTGTGACAAAAATGTAACTTGTGGTATAATTTTTTTTATTTATTTTATGTTTGGTGGTAGTCAAAGACTTTTTAATATGAATTGGAAATGTAGGTACCTAATTAAGATGCTGCATGTGAATATTTATTATTTTTTATTAATTTAATACCTATTGACTTAAGCATTAATTTCAAACACAATGTAAGTTGTTAATGAAATAAATAAATCAAATCAAAAAAAAATCAAATTTACTGGCAACCGGGACCAACGGCTCAACGTGCCTTCCGATCCGTACCACGGAAACGCTCGCAAATATATGCCTCAAAGTGGTCACGTGATGGTCACCCATCCATAACCGGCCATAGTAAATGTTGCTTACTACAGTGATCGTTTACAGTTGAATCTTGCTATCTGACTCTGAATATTAGGTACAGTCCGCGGGGCCAGAAAAGTAGGTAACAACGTTTTGTTTTGTTTTATTTGGTATCAAATTGTTTCATTTAAACATCCTATAGATATGTAACGTTTTAATTAAAATGGATGTGAAATATTTTTAATAAAATAATCCCTGAAATGTAGCCGATTAAAAACGAATTAGTCCGTTAATCCACATTGTGCCTACTGGTTTTGAAAATGAACTGCGACAGTGAAATGTGCCGACAGCGCCGCCACCTTTGAACTACACGAGCGAAAAAAAGTCCATAAGAACTACGCTTTTACGTACGTGTGTATTCATTGCCGTCTCCATGGACCGGCAGCTGCTCTCCGAATCAGACAGCCGCTGCCAGTCGCGACTTATACCTACTTCGGCATGCACTGGGCGGGGCCGGGGTCGTGTCGCACCGCGATAGCGACACCCGCAACTCTTTCACGCCCGAGATTATGGATTCCGGACCTCGGACCTCGACACTTCCGCGTCGCTTTCTCTACTGTCGTCTTTATTTTTATTAGTATTTATGTTTTCCATTATGTTCCCACGATTATGAGACGAAGGGTTCCCTCCCTGGGTGACGCTCACTCCAGGGAGCGGGCTGAATACTGTAGGGTTCGCCAGGTGCCCGTACAGATTTTAACGACTTCGATGTCGGGTGTTAAAGACTGTCCTTGTCGTGGGCCGGCCAATTAAGGCCTCCGGTTCCTAAGGACACTACGTACCGACTGGAGCCACTAGTCAGATGGTTGCGATGACCTTAGGGGCCACGGAACGCGAGGAGGGTGGCTGGTCCAACCCAAAACCGACGGCCACGCCTGTGTATAATCGTATACAGGGTGAATTTTTCAAAAGGGATTGGATGGCCAAATCCGAAAATATGGAATAGCGATAAATGCTCAAAGGAGTCAGGAGCCCGATTTTGATGAAACTTAAAACCTCATCATCAGATTTTTGAAAAACTAATAATCCTAGCTGGGAATCGAACCCATTTATTTTGAACGACCACCATACGATAGTGTTGCTATTATGGATCTTATTCTGGGAAGTAATAACATACGGCATACTAAAGGAAAGAGCTCATCTTTAACAAAATACATTTTATTTTTCTAACGTTAACTGGATAATTGTTCAAAATGTAGACCAAGAAAGAAAGAAAGAAAGAAAAATAAATTTATTTCACATAGGCATATACAGATGCTCTTGTAAAACGTCCAGAATATAAATCAAAATCTACCACCAGTTCACAACGCGACCCACCTGAGAAGAACTGGCAAGAAACTCAGCGGGTTATTCTTTTTAGAGATCTATTTACAAAATGAATCTAAAAACTATGCATTTTTACAATTTTTTTGAGAATCCAGTAGAGCAGGTCATTTCCAGGCTTCTCCATCCAACAAATAATCACCAATTGTATAGTAGCCCCTGCAGTACAATTTACTTTTTACAACCTTTTTAAATTTATTAAGGGACATACTTTTAATTTCGTCTGGTAGCCTGTTGTAAAAGCGTATACAGTTACCCATGAAAGAATTGCTGATTTTGTGCAATCTGCTATGATAAACAGCAAGGTTACTTTTATTTCTAGTGTTGACATTGTGTCTATCACTTAACTTAGCGAAACTATGTAAATTTCTTTGTACGTACATCAGATTCTCAAAAATATATTGTGATGCTACTGTAAGAATTTTAACCTCTTTGAATTTTTCGCGCAGAGAGACCCTTGGACCTAATCTATATATAGCTCTTATGGCCCGCTTTTGTAAAATAAAAATTTTATCTATATCTGCAGCATTGCCCCACAGTAGAATACCGTAAGACATTATGCTATGAAAGTAACTGAAATAGACTATTCTAGCCGTATCTACATCCGTCAAGTGCCTTATCTTTTGTACAGCAAATGCTGCTGAACTTAATCTATTTGCTAGTTTGACAATATGTGGACCCCATTGTAAACCAGCATCGACCGTTAACCCTAGGAACGTCGTTGATTCCACAAGTTCCAACACCCGACCATTAAGTTGAACATTGGTTTCTGACTGTGTTACATTAGGCAAGGTAAATTTTATGCATTTAGTTTTATTATCATTCAGTCTAAGATTGTTAGTGTTAAACCAATGAACCACTTTCAAGATTGCGTTGTTGACATCGTCATAGTTATCTATTTGTCTTTTAACTTTGAAAATCAAAGAAGTATCATCTGCAAACAAAACAATCCTGTTGTTGTCCCCCACGTAAAAGGGTAGGTCATTAAAATATATAAGGAATAAAAATGGTCCGAGTATTGAACCCTGTGGGACGCCCATAGTAACTACAGAGCCCTCTGAGCGTGTACCATTAACATCAACCCTCTGAATTCTATTGTTCAAATATGAAGTCAGAAGATCGAGAGCCTTGTTTCTTATGCCATAATGGTGTAATTTCCTGATTAATGTTTCATGTTGGACGCAATCAAATGCCTTAGACAAATCGCAAAACACACCAATTGCATCTTGTTTATTCTCCCAGGCCTCGTAAATACATTTCAATAACTCTACACCAGCATCGGTAGTCGAGCGTCCTTTAGTGAAGCCAAATTGTTTCTCATGAAACAATTTGTGACTATTAAAATAGATCAGCATCTGCTCTAGTATTAGTTTTTCAAATATCTTGCTCAAGGTCGGCAACACCGAGATAGGTCTGAAATTACCCGGATCTGAAGCACTGCCAGCCTTGAACAGTGGTATAACTTTACTGTGTTTCATCAAATCAGGAAATACACCACTTGAGACGCAATCGTTAAACACAGTTGCCAAGTGGGGTGCAATGACATCTATAATACTTGATACGGATTTTACTGATAGCCCATTAAGGTCAGCGGTTTTTTTAACATTAATAGATCTAAATGCTTTTAAGATGTCGTTGCAGTTGACAACTGTAAATTCGAACGCGCCCTCACAGGCAGCTACAGATTCTGCTAATAAAAGCTCGGCGGAGGTGGAAGACGACCGGAGAGTGTTAGTAATCTCTATAGGTACATTACTGAAAAATTTTTCGAACTCGGTCGCCACATCCATATCCCCCGAAACGTGGCGATTGTCTATCTTTAAATGAAACTTTCTTTCATTCGCTGTACACCTACCACATTCCGCATTTATAATGTTCCAAGTAGTTTTAATGACATTCGCAGAATCTAAAATTTTATTTCTAATGAAATTAGACTTGGCTAAGGTACAGGCTTGCTTAAATATCTTTGAATATTTTTTAACATATTCCTGAAACTCTGGGTTGAAATTATGCGATTTTTCAGAATACAGTTCATATAGTTTATGGCGACTCTTATAAATTCCGGGTGTTGCCCAGTCACTGAAAGCAGAGCTGCCTCCGATTGATAAAGTCTTAGGGGTAAAGATTTTCCCAAACACAGCATGTATCAAATTAAATAAATCAGAGTAGGATTCTTCTACACTAATGTAATTGGGCAATTCTGTTATTTTCTTGACTAAGTTTCTTCTGAATGTTTCCAAGCGATGTGTGTTAACTGGGACAAAACTAATTATTTTCTTATTTTCCCTACTATTTCTCAGATAAGAAACAAACTGACCGCGATGATCTGATTTTACAGGGTCCACTATACATTTTTTAATGGGATTTATATTAGTATAAATATTATCAATACAAGTAGCACTAGTGGCAGTTATACGAGTAGGTTCCAAAAATATATTATACAAACCAAATGACTTGAACAAATTTAACATTTTCTCTCTCTGTAAAGGTTCCCGTGCAGTTTCTAAAACATCTACATTGAGATCCCCACAAAATAGGACCGTTTTTTTAGTACTTTGGCATTTAAACAATGCTTCTTCAAGTTTTTCTTCGAACTGTACATATGGAGCATCTGGGGGACTGTATATGCTTAGTACAATGAACCGCTCAAACTCTATACTGGCTATCTCAATAACTCGTTCAACAGAGAGGGCTACTATGTCTTTACGTTCTTTACACTTTATTGACTTATTAATAATAATTAAAGAGCCTCCACGTTTATATTTCATTCTACAGAACGAGCTAGCAACCTGGTGATTTTTGAAATTGAACATGACTTGATAAGGCCTTAACCAATGTTCTGTTACACAAAAAATATCAATGCCATTCAAGTTCATGCACAACTCCAACTCCAACTCCTTTCCACCAATCAGGCCTTCAACATTTTGGTGCACCAGGTGTAAAGCATTATTTCCAAGATTAATAGATTCAACGGCCTGAGAGCGATCAGATATAAAATTATGCTGTGGCTGATGTAGAACTAAATGGCTAGATTTAACATTAATTGATTTATACATTGTGTCAAGCTTAGTGCAAGAACGTTGCTCTTTTGTCCTATAATCTAATTTAAATTACTTGGATATAAACAACTATCCAGAGTTCTAATATCAATGTCATTTTTCTGCTCAAAAGGAGCAGGTTTGATAGCCAGATTTTTGGCTAAAGAATCTATAAAATAATGTAGCGAAATTGCTACCTGTCTTTTAAAATAATCCAGAAGCTTATGCTTTCCTTTAGTCATATAGAAATAATAATTTTTCCTAACAATAGTGTTAGTATCAATTATACTTATAAGTTTTTGTTTGGTTATATCAGTCCTGTTTCCTATGAAAATAACCAGATTATCTCTCTGATGAAATTTATAACTACATACGGCCTTCATTAATTGGGTATAGGATGTAGAAGGCATGCAGTGATTTATAAAGGACTGCCCCTGTGAACAAAAGTTTAATTTTGACCCCATGTCTCTCCCAATTTCATCACTGAACATAATCCAACGACTACCTTCACTGTTATCTTTTTTAAAACCTTGATTGATTTGTTTTGGTGTGTTATGCATCTGGTCACCAGATAGGGCAAGTGTACTCCCTGGCTCAGGTTGACTGCAGTCACATTGTGTTTTATCTGCTAAGGAGTTAAAACGGTCAGCATAATTAGATGTTGAATTTAAGAGTTTATCCATGGCCAGAGAATATTCTTTTATAATCAGCTGCGATTTATCATACATTGTCTTAACAAACTCCAGGGAATCTTGAAGCTGTTGTAATTTATAACTGAATTCCTGTGTATCTGCAGCATGCTGTTTTTGACTACTTTCTAACTTTTCAGTGCATAAATTTAGTTCATGTAATATATCCAATCTATTTCGGCAATTCTTAACATTTTTGGTGAAGTTTTTATTATTATTAAGCAAATTTTGATTTTTTCTTATCAACTTATTTATTTTTATATAATGTTTTAACTTTTTGTTGCTACAATGACCTAAACCTACTTTGGCCGATACTGCAGGGTGTTTAGGAGTATCATTTGTAAGGTCTATAATGTCAGTCTGTTTATGTTTTGCAGCTGTAACTAACCTTGGGGACCTATCCAGGAGTTCATCGAACAATGTTTGGTTTTGTTGAGAACTAACTTGCAGAGACGCTTCTTCTAGCTGAGTTATTTGTTGGTGGGAGTCCCTAAGCTCATGTTCTAGATCAGCTATCCGTTTTAAAGCGCGTTCATACTCTGCACTGCACTTATCAAAATTATTTATTATTTTTAGGAGTTCATCCCGTTCCCCAGTCACTTCATCTAACCGCACGCTTAGCAAGGACAACTGTTGTTTTAATTTGCCGTTGTGTTCTACAACAGAGACAAGCTCTGTCTCATTGTCCTCACGTTCATTACTGAGCTGGACAACCTGCTCCTTGGCCGATTTCAGTTCTTCTAAGACCAGTTGAAGTTTTGACTGTTCCTGACGGGCCAGACCTCTTCGAGTCATCATTTTGTAGTATTAGACAAGAATAGCTACTTTATATTAAAAACAAGGAGCAGCCTCTAAAGCTATAGATAGATAGATATATTTATTACAAAAAAGTACCTATTCGTATGAGTGTGATACCTGTGAGTTTTCAACATAGAATATACTATTAGATATTTTACTAGTGAACAACAGGTGGACACACTTACTGTAGGTACCTACCTATTAATTTTAAAGCGAGAGGTGGGATTCGATTGAATTACCTATCAGATTTCAGCATTGAATATATTATGACATATATACAAGTGAACAACAGGTAAACAAACTCACCGGCACACCTATCCACTGGGTATCTTGTAAAACTTTTAACACTCCTTTTGCGAATTTATGTGTTATTTATTAAATTATTTGAAGTGAAATGGTCTGTTACTAGCTACACTAAATACATAGGTACTTACTAGTTTTATAACTTCCAATACCTATGTGATACACGTCGATATTTGCAGTTTTACGAACCTACTTACTAAGTAGACTATAGGTTATGTTACCGGCAATTTAACAGCTGATCGTTGTTATTAAAGTAATAACGCAAGTATATTATCGGTATACAAAGTCGATTTAACACTTTGACTATTAAAATGATGCAGCACCGAGGAAACAGTCAATAAAATTCTGAAAATTTACGTCAATATCACTTTCTTTTAACGGTTAAGATGACTCATTCATTACTAATTTCATAAAATTACGAACAGAACTTTGGAGTTACGTATTTTAACACTTTGAACACTAATTATACACTAGTATATTTATTTTAATGAATTTAACTAATTTTAATTAGAGTTTTTACATTAATTATGATTAATTTAAAATAAAATTTCTCGGAGCTTACAAAATTTTGACAGTTCGCTAATGTTGCCAGTTGTGGATTCCTGATTCAGAGAGTGGCTAAAACACGGAATAGTTACGACCTTTAATGGGATTTCGAACGAAACAAATTATGATACAAAAAGGTAGGTTTTTTTTTAAATTTATTTGTAGTACCTATCATAAATCGTACATTACATACAAAGTAGCACAATTAAACCACTGAGGTTTGTCTTTGCGCTAGAATAGAAATTTAAGAAAAAATACAAAAAATAGTCGAATTAAGTACGTTGAAATCTCCTGTACATTCACCTAGGTACTTCAATACTAGTACACTTTTGGAACAGTGGAAGGTACGGTACAGAAACACCCACCAAGCCCTGTGCTCAGAAAATCACGCCACGTCAAAGAAAAAATCTTAGAGTACCTACATATCATTATTTGGTTCCTTTTAATAAACACTCCAAGGTCGTAATCTATCACACACAATGTGTAAAGGTACTAAGTACATACCTACACACAAAAACAATGAAATCGTGTCGCATTACAATACAGTCAGTCAGTCATGATAGACAAGACAGATAAATTTTAACCAAATATCATGTTAAAACTCTCATTACTCATTTATGAATCATAATACCTGCCATCCGCGACACTATAATTTATTATGGTTTTACGAATTTTACTTGATGAACTAGGTAGGTACATAAATATGAATTTTTATTAAAATTTCTAATTTTTCTTAAATTTACCGCATAACATTACTTCGCCGGATTTGATCCTATCGTATGGTGTAATAATAAAGGATGTATTTTATTTTTCAAAATCAATGGGTTCGATTCCCAGCTAAGACTATTAGTTTTTCAAAAACTAATGATGAGGTTTTAAGTTTCATTAAAATCGGGCTCGTGACTTCTTTGAGCATTTTTCGCTATTCCTTATAGTTTCGGATTTGACCATCCAAGCCCTTTTCAAAAAGTCGAATGGCGACGGGTTCAGTAGGCATGCCCTATGTGTCTGGAGCGATCACTGCTCCTTCGCTCCGGCAGCGCCGTGTCGGAGTGCTCCTGAGGTCTAACGTGCGTGGTGTGATGTCTTCGCCAAGCGGAATTACAGTTTGCTAGTGGATGGCGCTGCGGGGGCAGACTTCTCTAGAATGCGGGCTGTAGTGTGGCACAGCAACGGCTGAATTCCCCCCGACCAAGTTGATTCCGTGATGCTTTTGAGTTGGTGTAGTGAGCTCAATTCTGTATAAAGAATACTAGGTACCTTAGGGCGCGGGACATATAGGTACAAGCAGCGTCGGTCGGACGGGTGTGGAACGGGCGCGGCGCTGCGCCGCCTGTAAAAACGTAGAACGTGCGTCAAACGGGTGCAGAATTGGAGAGGCGCGGGCGAACACAGGGATGCATTTGTCATTGTAGTGTTTAATTTAGATGAAGAGAATACCCAAGACCTGGAGCATTAAGACAACTTACAAAGGATCAGAAGATATGCGGTATATCCTGTATGGCAAGCAGGACAGAAGCATAATTTTTTCACGAAACTGGAAAATCTCATACGGTATACCGTCACAATACCAGAAATTACTTTGTTGTAAATGCCTTTACTCAAAATATAGTAGCCCAAAATACCCGAAATCGAAATATCAATATTCAAAAGGCAAGTATTTATAATATAAATAATTTAAAATGCCTTACTTGAGTTCAAACACAAAATACTTTTTTTTATCATGAGGTAAATCCTACATGGATGCTATATATCTGTGAATGGTTAACACCCCGACTCAGAGTATCCCGACTCGGATAGGTTAGGTTAGAAGACTAACTGAAGAAAGCCTTCGTGGTTTTTTTTTTTATTTTTCGAACGCCCACTGTAGTACTTTTGTAACTCTGAATCAAAGTGTTTCAACATGAGGTAAATCCACCTACACCTACCGACTAAAAACCACACGTATGCTACCTAACAGCCTACAGTTGGGATAAGCCCGAGTAAACCCTCAAAAGGACACCCAAGGACCAACAGACCTACGGCTTCAACTGCGACTTCACTTAGGGGGGGGGGGGGGGTGTCAATAAGTTAACCCTTAAATGCATGATATTTTATTTCGTTATGAAATAAATATATCGGTATATATTTTGAGTCACACATGAAGGGAAAAATAATAAAAAAAATCTTGGTTTGATTTAAAAGTATATTTTTGATAAAATACAGTATGTAGACATTTGGCTACATTATGCGTCTAGGGAAAAACAAATAACAATGCGGTAGGTGAGATCAAATCTAATAACGTATAATCCTAGGGGTTATTTATGTATGTAACGCAGCAAAACAATTTCTGTCTTTCGTATGACAAAGGGCCACCTGACATTTGATATATTCTGTGCGTGAAAACCCCTTATATCATGGTAATTTGCACCTATTTTTTGTATCACATCTTCTCTCAGTGTGATCAACCCCATCAGTTCTAACATCTTTAGGTGGAACAGGCTTCATAGGTCCTCAGTGCGTTTTAGCATCAAATTCTGCATTCTCACGCTGGAGACCATGGTGAGGGCCATGGTCTCCAGCGGGGGAAAGTGGGACGCTGCTGCGTTTTTCTCCGAGCAAGTTATGCTTGAGAAAGAGGCTCTTGATGAGCAGGGAGGGAGTGGGAGAGAAATCTCTTTCTCGAGTTCCGCAGTCGGCGACGGGATCGTGGCCGGTTGCTTTACGCCCAGGACTACCGGCCTCAATGACCGAGGGCCTAAAAACGGCGAGTCGGCTGCTCGTCGTTCTTACAGAAGCAGGCCAAGACGGTGGCATATCGTTCGCCACTAATAGTAGTGGGATAGCACCAAATTATCCCCCCAGACCCCCCCCCCAGACGCGGGATAGTACCCGAACCATCTAGGCGAGGCCGCGGTGGTAGTCTGCCGGGATCCCTGGGACATCCATCCGAGGGCTTACCCGGGACTCCCGGCCATAGACTGTTCTAAGGCATTGTGTGGTTTTAGTCGGTAGGAGTCTTATACAACACCCAAGAATTTATAACCATGTCCATCATGTGATAAAAAAGCAGAAGATACCATTTTCGACTTTTTATTCTGATCATCGAGCAAATATTCTGATCCTATACCTTCCTAAGAAACTGTCAATGAGGTCTACTCCGCCCATATAGTCCTTTATGATTTTTGGGCAGAGATGGTATATTTGAGATGAGGTTCCCGTCACAGGTGCCGCCGGGGATGCACCACCTGACAAGTGCTCCTCTTTATAGAATACTAGCTGACCCGCGCAACTTCGTTTGCGCCACATGAGAGAGAGTATTACTTGTTCCCGTCGCATTTACTCCCGTCGCGTTGCATTTACTCCCGTAGCGTCTCCTCGTTAATATTCAATACATAACTATAAATATTTACGCAGCACACGCAACGAAGCTCTCAAAAAGAATAACTTTTCCCCCGTTTTTGAAACATTTACTATTACTGCTCCGCTCCTATTCGTTGTAGCGTGATGCTGTATAGCCTATGACATTCCACAATAACGTAGCTTTCTATTGGGGAAAGATTTTTTAAAATCGGTTCACTAGATCCCGAGATTACCCCTTACAATTTAACAAACACACAAACTTTACTTCTTCATAATATTAGTATAGATGGGAGGGTCTTTGTTATTGTTCAAGGGTTGATCTTCCAGTTCATGCAATAAGTTCTCTACATTTGAATAATAATCGATATTGTCATCATCGAAATCTACACCATGTTCGGAGACCTCACCATCATGTAAAGCAGCAAGAGCTGTCTCAATTTCCTTTTCTGCCAGCGAGCCATACGTGCTGAAAAGAAAAGCGAAATAACCAAAATACCAGAAATATACCCAAATAGGCAAAATAAAACAAACGCATGATGTAGACATTTGGCAACATACATAAAAATCAAGCTACAGACACATTCAGGATAAATTGTCAAAAAAACCGTTATTATTGTGTTTTCTTACCTTATGTTTAATGTATTTCTTATTTTTTTAAATCGTTTTAGCAATTACTTCTCAGTAAATCTCAATTCAAAAGTCATTAATTATCACACAATCAACTTTTCCCCCTTCGCTTTCGTTATGTCAAATTGCGCGGTAATTTTAATATTTTTTTTTTTTCTTCTTCTTCTTGGACTTTCTCGGTTTGAGAGTATGCCAAAGTCAAGGAAACATTGTGAAAATATAAATCATTTTCATATTATAATTCTTCATATGAGCAGCGTATTCATGTATGTCCAAGTTTGGACTAAGTTCTACTCTAGTAAGGCGGTGGTACCTTACTAGGGCTTGCTGTGGAATTCGTCGACAAACCTAAAAACTCGCGTTTCACTGCGTTTTATCACTTTCCAACACTTTTGCACGTTGTCGAACCTTTATGTTTAATAATCCACCATAAATTACACATAAACACTCAAAATTACACTAGTTTTTAAAAATTATTAATACACAATGTGACGCTTGTCTGAAAGTTTCCCGCCGAATCCGTAATTTTAATTTCTAACGACTCTCTTTCATGTTTTTTTTTGTTTCAAAATGTTATTAGCTATGATATAAACATACATTCAGAAACACTTGTCACATGTGTCACTTTTTAAAATTATAAAAGTAGTTTGTAGGCTTTTGGCAACAATATGCATTTAAGGGTTAAAGCCAAATAAAACAACGTGTGAACGTGGCAATCAATCTTTATTTCTTAAATCATTCATTTATTAACTATGCGCAATGTAATAGTGACACATTGTATTCTATTTTCGGTTTTGTAATTTTAGGATATTTGAAAATTTGTATTATGAATTCTGATATAATAATTATATGTATTTTAAATTTAGACATTTCACGGCAAGGTGTACCTACTGAACACAAGTACAACACATTTTAGTCGTCGGTTATGCGCGTTAAAGTTACCTGTCGTTTTGTTACTTTTTTTATTCTGATGTCCATTATTAAGAAGGTATAGTGGAGTTAGGTTCGTTTTAATAGGTAGGCATTAAGTTAGGCGAAATTTTAGAGTTAGGTTAGGTTAAGTTAGGTTTTTAAGAAAATCGTTTTTTGTGATCGTGCGAGTGACATTCGTGAAAGTACAACACATTTTAGTCGTCGGTTATGCGCGTTAAAGTTACCTGTCGTTTTGTTACTTTTTTTATTCTGATGTCCATTATTAAGAAGGTTTAGTGGGGTTAGGTTCGTTTTAATAGGTATTAAGTTAGGCGAAATTTTAGAGTTAGGTTAGGTTTTTAAGAAAATCGTTTTTTGTGATTTTGCGAGTGACATTCGTGAAAGTACAACACATTTTAGTCGTCGGTTATGCGCGTTAAAGTTACCTGTCGTTTTGTTCCTTTTTTTTATTCTGATGTCCATTATTAAGAAGGTTTAGTGGGGTTAGGTTCGTTTTAATAGGTATTAAGTTAGGCGAAATTTTAGAGTTAGGTTAGGTTAGGTTTTTAAGAAAATCGTTTTTTGTGATTTTGCGAGTGACATTCGTGAAAGTACAACACATTTTAGTCGTCGGTTATGCGCGTTAAAGATACCTGTCGTTTTGTTACTTTTTTTATTCTGATGTCCATTATTAAGGAGGTTTAGTGGGGTTAGGTTCGTAAAATCGTTTTTTGTGATTTTGCGAGTGACATTCGTGAAAGTACAACACATTTTAGTCGTCGGTTATGCGCGTTAAAGTTACATGTCGTTTTGTTACTTTTTTTATTTTGATGTCCATTATTAAGAAGGTTTAGTGGGGTTAGGTTCGTTTTAATAGGTATCAAGTTAGGCGAAATTTTAGAGTTAGGTTAGGTTTTTAAGAAAATCGTTTTATGTGATTTTGCGAGTGATATTCGAGAAAGTACAACACATTTTAGTCGTCGGTTATGCGCGTTAAAGTTACCTGTCGTTTTGTTACTTTTTATATTCTGATGTCCATTATTAAGAAGGTTTAGTGGGGTTAGGTTCGTTTTAATAGGTATTAAGTTAGGCGAAATTTTAGAGTTAGGTTAGGTTTTTAAGAAAATCGTTTTTTGTGATTTTGCGAGTGATATTCGAGAAAGTACAACACATTTTAGTCGTCGGTTATGCGCGTTAAAGTTACCTGTCGTTTTGTTACTTTTTTTATTCTGATGTCCGTTATTAAGAAGGTTTAGTGGGGTTAGGTTCGTTTTAATAGGTATTAAGTTAGGCGAAATTTTAGAGTTAGGTTAGGTTAGGTTTTTAAGAAAATCGTTTTTTGTTATTTTGCGAGTGACATTCGTGAAAGTACAACACATTTTAGTCGTCGGTTATGCGCGTTAAAGTTACCTGTCGTTTTGTTACTTTTTATATTCTGATGTCCATTATTAAGAAGGTTTAGTGGGGTTAGGTTCGTTTTAATAGGTATTAAATTAGGCGAAATTTTAGAGTTAGGTTAGGTTTTTAAGAAAATCGTTTTTTGTGATTTTGCGAGTGATATTCGAGAAAGTACAACACATTTTAGTCGTCGGTTATGCGCGTTAAAGTTACCTGTCGTTTTGTTACTTTTTTTATTCTGATGTCCATTATTAAGAAGGTTTAGTGGGGTTAGGTTCGTTTTAATAGGTATTAAGTTAATCGAAATTTTAGAGTTAGGTTAGGTTTTTAAGAAAATCGTTTTTTGTGATTTTGCGAGTGATATTCGAGAAAGTACAACACATTTTAGTAGTCGGTTATGCGCGTTAAAGTTACCTGTCGTTTTGTTACTTTTTTTATTCTGATGTCCATTATTAAGAAGGTTTAGTGGGGTTAGGTTCGTTTTAATAGATATTAAGTTAGGCGAAATTTTAGAGTTAGGTTAGGTTAGGTTTTTATGAAAATCGTTTTTTGTGATTTTGCGAGTGATATTCGAGAAAGTACAACACATTTTAGTCGTCGGTTATGCGCGTTAAAGTTACCTGTCGTTTTGTTACTTTTTTATTCTGATGTCCATTATTAAGAAGGTTTAGTGGGGTTAGGTTCGTTTTAATAGGTATTAAGTTAGGCGAAATTTTAGAGTTAGGTTAGGTTTTTAAGAAAATCGTTTTTTGTGATTTTGCGAGTGACATTCGTGAAAGTACAACACATTTTAGTCGTCGGTTATGCGCGTTAAAGTTACCTGTCGTTTTGTTACTTTTTATATTCTGATGTCCATTATTAAGAAGGTTTAGTGGGGTAAGGTTCGTTTTAATAGGTATTAAGTTAGGCGAAATTTTAGAGTTAGGTTAGGTTTATAAGAAAATCGTTTTTTGTGATTTTGCGAGTGATATTCGAGAAAGTACAACACATTTTAGTCGTCGGTTATGCGCGTTAAAGTTACCTGTCGTTTTGTTACTTTTTTTATTCTGATGTCCATTATTAAGAAGGTTTAGTGGGGTTAGGTTCGTTTTAATAGGTATTAAGTTAGGCGAAATTTTAGAGTTAGGTTAGGTTTTTTTTTTTTTTGTTGACGCGGGGAATGCGTTTAGGCACCGTCATCCCAGCTACGGGGGTAGCTGGGACGGTGTGTGGGACTCACCGGTCCCGAAAACAGGGACCGTCCTACCCACTAAACCCCGCGGTGTTCCGACTCACCCTATAGCCGGGCCGAGGGATATGAAGAGCAGATTCAACATCGACCCGGCTAGGGATGCCCCGTAGGGTTGGGGCTCTCCTCGGGGGACCAGATGGTCGGCCCCCGGAGCTCCCTAAGGAGCTGAAGAAAACAAGCCCGCATCGCACCACTCTCGAGCGCCCCTCTGAAAGCAGAGGGGGTAGAGAGCGGCCGAGCGGGCGGGCACTAAGGCACCTCCGGAACACGGGGAGGTGCCTTCCGCCAAACGATCATCGGTGGGTGAGGTCCCCCGACCACCACCCACCGGAACAACACTAGTCGGGAGCGCGCATGAACTGAGCCATGCGACGCCCCCGAACCGGACGGCGAGGCGGGAGCGTTTGACCTGCACGCTCCCGCACCCGCAATTCCTCTCTCTTTGCCGCCATCACCTCATTGGCAAAAGAGGTGACGGCGGCCCAACACTCCTGGCTGCCGACCATGGCTCGCACCACAGCCGGCAGCGACAAATCAAAACCAATTTGGCCCGTGAGGGCGACTCGCGGCCCGTCCCACGCCGCGCACTCGGCGAGTGTGTGCTCTGCCGAGTCCACGGCGCCACTTGGGCAGTGACGGCACACGGGGTCCGACTCCACACCCACCACCTCCCACAGGTACTTGGCGAAACAGCCATGTCCTGTGAGGAGCTGAGTGAGGTGGTACGTCGGCGCACCGTGCGCCCTCTCTACCCAAGGCCGAAGAACGGGCCGGACAGCCCCCACGAGCCGCACGCTCGCAGAGGGACACTCAATCCTATTGGCCCACTTCCGGAAGAGATCGTCGCGAGCAGACTGTCTCCAGCGATCGATCTCGTCCGGGAGTGGGCGACCTCCATTTATCCGCACCAGGGCGCTTTCGTCATAAACGCGCTTGAGGACTCCAGCCTCGAGATCCCAAGGGGAGAGTTAGGTTTTTTTTTTTTTTTTTTTGTTGACGCGGGGAATGCATTTAGGCACCGTCATCCCAACTACGGGGGTAGCTGGGACGGTGTGTGGGACTCACCGGTCCCGGAAGAAGGGACCGTCCTACCCACTAAACCCCGCGGTGTTCCGACTCACCCTATAGCCGGGCCGAAGGATATGAAATTAAAGATTCTACGTCGACCCGGCTAGGGATGCCCCGTAGGGTTGGGGCTCTCCTCGGGGGACCAGATGGTCGGCCCCCCGGAGCTGCCTAAGGAGCTGAAGAAAACAAGCCCGCATCGCACCGCCCTCGTACGTCCCTCTGAAAGCAGAGGGGGCAGAGAGCGGCCGAGCGGGCGGGCACTAAGGCACCTCCGGAACACGGGGAGGTGCCTTCCGCCAAACGATCATCGGTGGGTGAGGTCCCCCGACCACCACCCACCGGTACAACACTAGTCGGGAGCGCGCATGAATTGAGCCATGCGACGCCCCCGAACCGGACGACGAGGCGGGAGCGTTTGACCTGCACGCTCCCGCACCCGCAACTCTTCTCTCTTGGCCGCCATCACCTCACAAGCAAACGAGGTGACGGCGGCCCAACACTCCTGGCTGCCGACCATGGCTCTCACCACGGCCGGCAGCGACAAATCGTTTCCAACACGGCCCGTGAGGGCGACTCGCTGCCCGTCCCACGCCGCGCACTCGGCGAGTGTGTGCTCAGCCGAGTCCACGGCGCCACTTGGGCAGTGACGGCACACGGGGTCCGACTCCACACCCACCACCTCCCACAGGTACTTGGCGAAACAGCCATGTCCTGTGAGGAGCTGAGTGAGGTGGTACGTCGGCGCACCGTGCGCCCTCTCCACCCAAGGCCGAAGAACGGGCCGGACAGCCCCCACGAGCCGCGCGCTCGCAGAGGGAACGACCAACCTATTGGCCCACTTCCGGAAGAGATCGTCGCGAGCAGACTGTCTCCAGCGATCGATCTCGTCCGGGAGTGGGCGACCTCCATTAATCCGCACCAGGGCGCTTTCGTTATACACGCGAGTGAGGACTCCAGCCTCGAGATCCCACGGGGGGCTTCCGCCAATTAGACACGCCGCCTCGTAAGAGACGGTGCAGTACGCTCTCGCAGCCCTCTGCGCAATCACCCGCTGCGGTCTCCGCAGCAGGGGGATGGTTTTGGCGCAGAGAGCATCCGCCCAAATGGGGGGGAGAGTTAGGTTAGGTTAGGTTAGGTTAGGTTAGGTTAGGTTAGGTTAGGTTAGGTTTTTTTTTTTTTTTGTTGACGCGGGGAATGCATTTAGGCACCGTCATCCCAGGTACGGGGGTAGCTGGGACGGTGTGTGGGACTCACCGGTCCCGGAAGAAGGGACCGTCCTACCCACTAAACCCCGCGGTGTTCCGACTCACCCTATAGCCGGGCCGAGGGATATGAAAATGTAGATTCAACGTCGACCCGGCTAGGGATGCCCCGTAAGGTTGGGGCTCTCCTCGGGGGACCAGATGGTCGGCCCCCCAGAGCTCCCTAAGGAGCTGAAGAAAACAAGCCCGCATCGCACCACTCTCGAGCGCCCTTCTGCAAGCAGAGGGGGTAGAGAGCGGCCGAGCGGGCGGGCACTAAGGGCACCTCCGGAACACGGGGAGGTGCCTTCCGCCATATGGCCGTCAATGGGCGGGGTCCCCCGACCTTACGCCCACGGCCAACAAGTATTCAGGGGGGGCGCGCAGTGACTCCTTACCGCGGCGTCCCCGAACTGCACGGCGAAGCGGGAGTATTTTTCATTACTCCCGCTCCCCTGCGCAGTGTGCCTCCCGCCGAATCGATTGCGAATCGGCACGCCTGACTGCCGACCATGACTTGCACCACGATCGGCAGTGACAGGCCCCAACTGATGCTGTACGGAGCGGCCGCACAGGCGGAAGGGCCGCACAGTCGGAACAGCCGCACATGTGGCGTAAATCATAGATTTGCTGTAATTAGTTTATTAGGCGCTATTAAGCGTAGGTATAATGGTTATACTTAGGTCGGTATAAGGGGTGTGTCCTTAATAGTGTCATAGTAGGGATATTTGATGGAAGGAGATATGGTGGGATTTAAGCTATATATAAGCGTGCGCATTAGTAGAATAGAAAAAATCAGGAACTAACTAAATTTTTTTAATTTACTTCATACTGTCGAAGAAATTTTACATCAAAGTAAATTATTATATAAAATATATTTCCACTGAAATAATCAGTGAGTGGCTTAATAGCCCAAGTATTTATCTAAATTTTTATATTTGTGAAAACGGAAGCTCTGGTAAGCATCAACTTCATCAATTTTATTAAGTAAATTAATTGTGGGTAATTTTTATGTAAAAAAGTATATTTTAAGTAAATTTATTTTATCAGGCAGGCGTTTGTGAAATTTAGAAAAGGGGGTAATGTTCTTTGTATATTAAATGTTTTAAAATGGGGTTAAAAATAATGTAAGGGAAAGTTTAGGGAAATCTATGGTTGAAGAGGGTGTATATAAAATATAATGTTTGTTCTTTTCAGAATGAGCTTCCAAGTTTTGAGTTAAAAACCCCTGCCTATACCCGTAAGCAATTTTATTAATATATAGGCGTAGAGCCATATTGCTTAAGGTGATATCCCGGAGATAAAGGAAGTCCCATCCCTGAATCCGGATGAGTACCTAGTTATAAGTTAGATTTAAGTTATTACTGTGAAGGTGTAATAAAATTATATATATACTCTAGTTCTTGCATTATTGACTCCAGGACAAGTTACCTTACATAAACTACTGAACCGCCTGGGAACTCCCGGGAACACTACGGACTTCCCAGAAGCGTGTCATGGCGCCCGAACAAATTTAATTGTCCTGGAGTTGATAACTTATTTGGGTATTACTGATTTGCTGGGTCTAGTGACTTCTATATAATTAATATTTTTATTATAAAGTGTTTCCCGCTAGCAGGTAGCCTCCCCCGAAATTCGTGCTACTTCAAGGTTTAGACGCCCTTGGCCTATGCTAGTCTGGATGCCCGAAATTTGATCATTTTATTTTGCATTTTACATAATTTTTTTTGGCTAAACGGGTATTCCGAAATTTGAAAATTCTCTAACATCATTTTTATTAACGTACCTTGTCCCCAAATTTAATTACAGTTATTTTATTTTATTTCAAACTGTAATAGTAGTATATCTTTTATTATATTGTTGGCTTATAATCATATTCATATTTTGTATTGTTCATCGTAAGGAAAAAATTCTACCCTCATTGTTTTTGACAATTCCTTGTAATAAATTTAACGCAAAAAATATACCCACATTAATAAAATTGTTACGAACCTTATAGTAGAAGTAAAATTGTTGTTAATGTTTTAAAGATATTTAATGCAAAACATTCACGGTAGGTTTTGTTTTGTATAATTTGTGTATTGTTTCAGGAAAATCTGAATGTTATTGTAGTTCTGTGTGAATAGAAAAAAGTGATTTGTGTATTAAAAATTGTGAGTGATTCGGTGCTTACCAGAGCCGTTTAATATGGTTATCAATAAAATTAGGTATTTCTTGCTCAATAAAAATAAATTAACTGATAAAGTAGTAATTAGCGGTTATGAGCCGGTTTCTACAAAAATAGTATGGGGTTCTTTAAAAAGGGTCGTAAAAGGGTTTTACAGGGTCGGCAGCATGAGTTTGTCGCCTATGGTGAGGCAAATGTTCAGAGGCTGCGGTGGCCGCCGGTCCTTCTGGTGGGCCGTATGTTTGTCTGCCACCTTCATAAAGTCATATTTTATCTATATCGATAGCCACCTTAGTAATATAAAAAATCTTTGGGGTAGGTTACAAAGTTCATCATTACATCATTTCAAAAATGCTGCATAGTAGTTAGTAATACGAATATTCAAACGTAATAATTACATAGAATAATTAATTTATATCTTCATTAAATAAATCAATAATTTTAACCTCGTAACTAAAAATATTTTCTATGTAGATCGTAGTAACTTTTTTTTTCTCCTAAGTATGGGTAGTTGTGAATATCATGTAAATATCGTTAGGGTTCTTACAGACTGCATTTCATTCATAATTCCATAAGCGTAAGGACAGGATACGGTTTTAATGAATAATGTTGAGATTTAGTGTAAAATAAAGCTAAATTCTCTTGTATATAAGAATTGCGTCATCATGTGATTGTATTGATGACACAAGTGTGCATGGGTGTTTTATGAGCGGGAAATGTATGGGTATGTATGAATGTATGAAAGGGATGAATATGAGAGTATGAAAGGCACATTATTCAAAGGAATGGGTGAGTCTGGTTAATTATGAAAGTTTGAAATAGTCAGTAGGTACTTTGCATATACAAAAAAAAAAAAAAAAAAATCTCTCCCCTATTCTAAAACAAAATTAACGTCATTTTTTTTAGATTTAATCAAGTTAAATTAAAGTAAGTAAGACAAGAATAGCAATGTCAGGTCAGTTATTCAAAAATGAACGTTAAATTACTTTAGGATGTTGTCGCGGACAGTCAAACATACACGAGAAATTTAAGTCAGTGTGTAAGAGACCTTATGAATACTTGTGAAAATTTATGAGGGTACCTCGAAATATTGTTAAGCTTGAGGTCACATTGTGATTTCATTGTCATGTTAAGTGAAAGTTGTGTACGTGCCGTGAGTTTATAAAATTACAAAGTATTAAGAATTACGAAGTTATGAAAGTTTTATGCACATGCATTATGTTAATAGTGATGCATACGTTTTGGAAAACGTTAATAGAATGGATATATATTGGATATTCAGTGAGAGGTTAAGGTTGGTACCTACATATGATATTTTTTTTTCTGGGTTGTTTGTATATTTTTGGTTAGAATTCTGGTAGGATGATTCTGTAGGTGTATTCAGTGCTATATTTCTGTTTCTTGGTTTTTTTGTAGTAAATACTGCCACTCGGAAGCGGTAAGCTTGCCCTAGCAGATTTACGTGGTACTATAGGAAGCTCTTAAAGGCTTGCTTATCATATGCAAATATATTGCATTCAGTTATATAGACATATACAATGTTATTACATCGTTGTATATGTTGTTATATAAATTTTCTTCTCTGAGACGGTTATAGAAATCTCAGTCTTCAATTTAAGCCATATTCTATATTACATTCAGGCGGTTCGTATTACCTGGATTTCTTAATATTAAGCCTTAAATACGTCTTTTCTTCTATCTATCTTGTGAACACCATCAGAGTTACTCTATTGGAATATTTAAATTATTTATTTTGGGAGACATTATCTAAGTAATACAGTTGTTATAGATTGATTGTTATATACTAATTCAATTTTTTTAAATTGAATTAGTATTCTTAAATTTTGTCTATAGGGACAAAATTTTCTCTTGGGGAGGGGATATTGTGGCGTAAATCATAGATTTGCTGTAATTAGTTTATTAGGCGCTATTAAGCGTAGGTATAATGGTTATACTTAGGTCGGTATAAGGGGTGTGTCCTTAATAGTGTCATAGTAGGGATATTTGATGGAAGGAGATATGGTGGGATTTAAGCTATATATAAGCGTGCGCATTAGTAGAATAGAAAAAATCAGGAACTAACTAAATTTTTTTAATTTACTTCATACTGTCGAAGAAATTTTACATCAAAGTAAATTATTATATAAAATATATTTCCACTGAAATAATCAGTGAGTGGCTTAATAGCCCAAGTATTTATCTAAATTTTTATATTTGTGAAAACGGAAGCTCTGGTAAGCATCAACTTCATCAATTTTATTAAGTAAATTAATTGTGGGTAATTTTTATGTAAAAAAGTATATTTTAAGTAAATTTATTTTATCAGGCAGGCGTTTGTGAAATTTAGAAAAGGGGGTAATGTTCTTTGTATATTAAATGTTTTAAAATGGGGTTAAAAATAATGTAAGGGAAAGTTTAGGGAAATCTATGGTTGAAGAGGGTGTATATAAAATATAATGTTTGTTCTTTTCAGAATGAGCTTCCAAGTTTTGAGTTAAAAACCCCTGCCTATACCCGTAAGCAATTTTATTAATATATAGGCGTAGAGCCATATTGCTTAAGGTGATATCCCGGAGATAAAGGAAGTCCCATCCCTGAATCCGGATGAGTACCTAGTTATAAGTTAGATTTAAGTTATTACTGTGAAGGTGTAATAAAATTATATATATACTCTAGTTCTTGCATTATTGACTCCAGGACAAGTTACCTTACATAAACTACTGAACCGCCTGGGAACTCCCGGGAACACTACGGACTTCCCAGAAGCGTGTCACGCCGTACAGGCGGACCAGCCGTACAGGCGGAGCAGAAGCCCACACTCAAGCAGCCGCCCAAGCTGCTGTGTGCCGAGGGGCTTAACTGCCGCACAGACAGGCTGCCGTACAGGCGGAAACAGCCGCACAGGCGGAACAGCCGCATATGCGGCCACTGCCGCACAGCACCTCGCTCAAACCGGCCGCAGCCGGGAGCATACCTCGCGTGTACACCGCAGGCCTTGAAGGCCCGCCATACTACGACCCCCTCGTGCAATGGGGTCAACTCCGTCAAATGACGGCCAGAACCGCCGCAGATGCGCGGTAACACCATGGGCCTAGCAGGCCCACCGAACTTCGACCCCCTCGTGCAATGGGGTCAGCTTGCCAAGATGTGGAAGGATGGCACACCCCTACTTCTGCTGTACGGAGCGGCCGCACAGGCGGAAGGGCCGCACAGGCGGAACGGCCGCACAGACGGACCAGTCGTACAGGCAGGCAGAAGCCCACACGCAGCATCTCAAGCTGCCGCGTGCCGAGGGGCTTAACTGCCGCACATACATACGACTGCCGTACAAGCGAAATCAGCCGCACAGGCGGAACAGCCGCATATGCGGCCGCAGCCGAACAGCAAACTGGCTCCAACCGGCCGCAGCCGGGAGCAAACCTCGCCAACAAAGTTGCGACGCTTCCACCGGGTATCCGGGAGCTGTCGCAACACCGCGGGCCTTGCAGGCCCGCCATACCACGACCCCTTCGTGCAATGGGGTCGGCTTCGGTCGGAAAGACCGACGAACAAAAGCGCTTCTACCGGCCGTAGCCGGGAGCGGACGCCATTTGTTACGGCGGTGAACGCCGCAACCGCAGGCCTAGCAGGCCCACCATACCACGACCCCCTTCGCCATGGGGTCGATTGTCGGGATATTGGTTCATCGACTTACAGGGGCAGCAGACTCCAGCGCTGCGCCTGTTAGCCGACTATCCAGGATGCACCGTCTTGGTCCAGTTGCCACTCCCCCCGGGCATTTAGCCCGAAGGGATAGGAAACCGGTCCAAGCTCACGAGGAGGTTTCCCGACCTAGCACCCCAGGTTAGGTTAGGTTAGGTTAGGTTAGGTTAGGTTTTTTTTTTTTTTTTTTTTTTTTGTTGACGCGGGGAATGCATTTAGGCACCGTCATCCCAGCTACGGGGGTAGCTGGGACGGTGTGTGGGACTCACCGGTCCCGGAAGAAGGGACCGTCCTACCCACTAAACCCCGCGGTGTTCCGTCTCACCCTATAGCCGGGCCGAGGGATATGAAAATTAGATTCTACGTCGACCCGGCTAGGGATGCCCCGTAGAGTTGGGGCTCTCCTCGGGGGACCAGATGGTCGGCCCCCCAGAGCTCCCTAAGGAGCTGAAGAAAACAAGCCCGCATCGCACCACTCTCGAGCGCCCTTCTGCAAGCAGAGGGGGTAGAGAGCGGCCGAGCGGGCGGGCACTAAAGGCACCTCCGGAACACGGGGAGATGCCTTCCGCCATATGGCCGTCAAAGGGCGCGGTCCCCCGACCTTACGCCCACGGCCAAAAACTGATGCTGTGCGGAGCGGTCGCACAGGCGGAAGGGCCGCACAGGCGGAACGGCCGCACAGACGGACCAGCCGTACAGGCAGGCAGAAGCCCACACGCAGCAGCCGCCCAAGCTGCCGCGTGCCGAGGGGCTTAACTGCCGCACATACATACGGCTGCCGTACAGGCGAAATCAGCCGCACAGGCGGAACAGCCGCACATGCGGCCGCTGCCGCACAGCAACTTGCTCCAACCGGCCGCAGCCGGGAGCATACCTCGCGTATTCACAAAACCGCGGGCCTTGAAGGCCCGCCATTCCACGACCCCCTCGTGCAATGGGGTCAACTCCGTCAAATGACGGCCAGAAACGGCGCAGGTGCGCCGTACCACACACCCCTACCAATGCTGCACGCAGCGGCCGCACAGGCGGAAGGGCCGCACAGGCGGAACGGCCGCACAGACGAACCAGCCGTACAGGCAGGCAGAAGCCCACACGCAGCAGCCGCCCAAGCTGCCGCGTGCCGAGGGGCTTAACTGCCGCACATACATACGGCTGCCGTACAGGCGAAATCAGCCGCACAGGCGGAACAGCCGCACATGCGGCCGCTGCCGCACAGCAACTTGCTCCAACCGGCCGCAGCCGGGAGCGAACTTCACAAATATGGTTGCGACGCTTCTACTGGGTATCCAGGAGCTGTCGCAACCCCGCGGACCTTGAAGGCTCGCCATACTACGACCCCCTCGTGCAATGGGGTCGGCTTCGGTCGGAAAGACCGACGAACGACAGCGCTTCTACCGGCCGTAGCCGGGAGCGGACGCCACAATTGTCGCGGCGGTGAACGCCGCAACCGCAGGCCTAGCAGGCCCGCCATACCCACGACCCCCTTCGTCATGGGGTCGGTTGTCGGGATATAGGTTCATCGACTTACAGGGGCAGCAGACTCCAGCGCTGCGCCTGTTAGTTGACTATCCAGGATGCACCGTCTTGGTCCAGTTGCCACTCCCCCCGGGCATATAGCCCGAAGGGATAGGAAACCGGTCCAAGCTCACGAGGAGGTTTCCCGACCTAGCACCCCAGGTTTTTTTTTTTTTTTTTTGTTGACGCGGGGAATGCATTTAGGCACCGTCATCCCAGCTACGGGGGTAGCTGGGACGGTGTGTGGGACTCACCGGTCCCGGAAGAAGGGACCGTCCTACCCACTAAACCCCGCGGTGTTCCTCCTCACCCTATAGCCGGGCCGAGGGATATGAAGATGAAGATTCAACGTCGACCCGGCTAGGGATGCCCCGTAAGGATGGGGCTCTCCTCGGGGGACCAGATGGTCGGCCCCCCGGAGCTCCCTAAGGAGCTGAAGAAGCAGCAAGCCAGCATCGCACCGCCCTCGTACGTCCCTCTGGAAGCAGAGGGGGCAGAGAGCGGCCGAGCGGGCGGGCACTAAGGCACCTCCGGAACACGGGGAGGTGCCTTCCGCCAAACGATCATCGGTGGGCGGGGTCCCCCGACCACCACCCACCGGAACAACACTAGTCGGGAGCGCGCATGAATTGAGCCATGCGACGCCCCCGAACCGGACGGCGAGGCGGGAGCGTTAGACCTGCACGCTCCCGCACCCGCAGCTCCTCTCTCTTTGCCGCCATCACCTCATTGGCAAAAGAGGTGACGGCGGCCCAACACTCCTGGCTGCCGACCATGGCTTGCACCACGGCCGGCAGCGACAAATCAACACCAATACGGCCCGTGAGGGCGACACGCGGCCCGTCCCACGCCGCGCACTCGGCGAGTGTGTGCTCAGCCGAGTCCACGGCGCCACTTGGGCAGTGACGGCACACGGGGTCCGACTCCACACCCACCACCTCCCACAGGTACTTGGCGAAACAGCCATGTCCTGTGAGGAGCTGAGTGAGGTGGTACGTCGGCGCACCGTGCGCCCTCTCTACCCAAGGCCGAAGAACGGGCCGGACAGCCCCCACGAGCCGCGCGCTCGCAGAGGGAACAACCAACCTATTGGCCCACTTCCGGAAGAGATCGTCGCGAGCAGACTGTCTCCAGCGATCGATCTCGTCCGGGAGTGGGCGACCTCCATTAATCCGCACCAGGGCGCTTTCATTATACACGCGAGTGAGGACTCCAGCCTCGAGATCCCACGGGGGGCTTCCGCCAATTAGACACGCCGCCTCGTAAGAGACGGTGCAGTACGCTCGCGCCGCCCTCTGCGCAATCACCCGCTGCGGCCTCCGCAGCAGGGGGATGGTTTTGGCGCAGAGAGCGTCCGACCAAATAGGCGCTCCGTAGAGCGCCTTGGAGCGCACTACACCGTCGTAGAGACGGCGACATGCACTTTCCGGCCCCCCTTTATTGGGGAGCAGCCGCGCCAGCCTTCCGGCGTATGACACCAGTTTGGGTGCCAGGCGCCGGAAGTGCTCGACGAAACCCCACCGACTATCGAGGACCAATCCTAGGTACTTCATGGTCTCCCCGATAGCGATGGGGGTGCCGCTCACCACAATGAAGGAATCTCGAGGTGGCCCCCGCCGAGGCCCTTGGAAAAACACGGCCTCGGACTTTTCGAGAGCCACCTGGAGTCCCAGCGCCCTGATGCGGCTGACCACCTGGGCAACGCCCGCGGTGGCCAGAACCTTTGCGTCCCTGAATTCTGGGCCCCGCGCGGTGACGATGGTGTCGTCGGCGTAGCAGATAATGCCGACCCCCGTAAGAGTTGCACCGCGCAGGACCCAGTCATAGCCGATGTTCCACAGGAGCGGACCAAGCACCGACCCCTGTGGAACACCGCACGACATCTCCCTGCGGACCATTCCCGACCGGGCCGGGTAGATGATGGTCCGGTCCACGAAGTAGTCCGCAAGGACGCGCCTGAGGTACCACGGGACCTTGTGGTACCTCAGCGCCTCGGCGTAGCACCCCAGGTTAGGTTAGGTTAACCCCAGGTTAGGTTAGGTTAGGTTAGGTTGGGGCGGGGCCCCAAGTGTTGTAAGAGTACGTCCTCGTCGTCCGCCCTGGACCCCAGCTTGACCACCGTAACGGAGTGGCAAGCTGGGTGACCGAATCTCTGCAACTGTACTTGTGGCTGTATTTGTAAATATCGGTGTTTACGTGTTAATACCGTGTTTTCCACCTTGCTAAGACCCATTCCACTTGGTGCGCGGTAACGCAGTGGCCAGTGGGTGGTGTCTCGATCATCTGTTTGATTGTCTAGACTATCTTGAATCCTTTTGCTCATAACGACTTTGCTTTGTTTACCGGACTTGAATTGCATTTCTATTTGGTTGTTGTCATTGTCTTGCTGCGGAATCTGAGAACAGATTCCCCACTCCCAAGACAAAAAATTCAGTCTCCATCTGATTCAGTTGTGGGCAGTGCCCTCAACTGGACGATGGATTCTGAATCCGCGGATGGGCTGGTCTCCGATAGAAACGGACGCATGCTGCCGCCTGATGCTTGCTTCCAACTAAGCTTCAAGCGTTCTACCACCTTCGGTAAAAAACGGGAGCGGAGCTCCCGTTTGATCACCTCCGGACTTACCGATCACCCAAGCGAAGAAGATTCCCCGCAAAGGAAATCGGTAAAGCAGTCGGCTCGAGGAAGAGGAACTGTCCACCACGTGGGTAAGTCCCGAGCCTTACGGGAACTCCGTGATGGGGTGTCGGACACCGACTCGGAGTACTATGCAGTGGAAGAGCCGACGAGGCGCTCCCCAAAGAAGACCGAGGGACAGGGTTCTCCGACGCTGCTGGCGGTGGAGGACCTTATAAATCAAGCTGAAGAGGACGCAGGTACCTTGAATCATGTGGCCACCATCTCCAAGAACCTAAAAGGTACCTGCGTAAGGGAGATCAAGCAGCGCACGGCATCGTTGCTCCAGGCCGTCCAGTCGCTGGCTGGACGAAATGAGAGCGACGAAATGAGGCGTCTGAGGGCTGACAATAAACGCCTTAAAGGCCAGTTGACAGCCCTCCAGACAGAGGTAGCTGCCCTAAGGCGTGAGTTCTCCGAGGGCAGGAAACGCCGATCCAGAAGTTCTTCCCCTGTCCTGACGGTTCCCGGTTCCAGGGAACATAACCAAGAATTGGTGCCTTCTGATGAGGTCATTTCCATCAAAACCATGGAGGAAATGATGGGGCGCCTCCAACGTGTCCTGATGGACCACGTGGGAGGCGTTATAAGCGCTCGGCTGGAGGGCCTCGAGGTAGATGGCCGCCTTCTGCCCGCCCAACCCCAGCTTCACCGGCCTCCGCTGTCGGTGCCATCCAAGAAGACGAAGCGTCCAGGAAATCCTGCAGCACCCACAACCCTGACTCCTCCAGCAAATATGCCGAAAGAGGCCAGACCACAGAAGGTGGCCAAGCGAGCCGCGGAGCAAGTGGCGGGGCCATCGCACATGGAACAGCCAGTACTCCAGGAGGAGTCCTGGACAACCGTCCTCAAGAAACCGAGAAAGAAGAAGGCGGCCAAAGCTCCTGAGCCTAAAAAGCCTAGGCTGCCCAAGGCGCCTAAAAAGCTGGCAGTGGTGGTGTCCCTTAAGCCTGAAGCGGTTGCGGAGGGCGTCACATACAGGGATGCCATCGCTAAGGCGAAGTCGTCGGTCAGCCTGGGTGCGCTCGGCATTGTAGCGGCCAGGTTCCGGACCGGCATCACGGGAGCTCGTATCATAGAGCTCCCAAAGGAAACCACGGCATCGCAGGCCGATACTCTGGCGGCCAAGATCGGGGAGGCCCTGGGTAGTGACGCCAAGGTCACCAGGCCAACCAAATCGGCACGCATTCGCCTGTCTGGTTTGGACGATGCAGTGTCCGAGGAGGAACTGCGCCGGGCCTTGGCCGAAAAATCTGGGTGCCCTCCCGATCAATTCAAGGTCGGCACTATCTCGCCGGGCTTCACTGGAGTGGGCTCGGCCATTGTTAATTGTCCCATAGACGCCGTCGCTACCCTGGCAAAAATACAGCGACTGGAAGTGGGTTGGAGCAGCGCCTCGATCCAAATTCTAGAGCAGCGCCCAATGCGGTGCTTTAGATGCATGGGAGTGGGTCACCCGCAGGTGCTGTGCCCCTCAAAAAAGGATCGCAGCTCCCTGTGTTATCGATGTGGTCAGGAGGGGCACACCCTCTCCTCGTGTTCTTCGGCGCCGCGTTGTGCGATATGCTCGGATCGTGGCCTGCCCTCTGGGCACCGCATGGCAGGATTGCACTGCAATCCTCCTCCAGTCAGGGGTCGTCTCATCCCACTCTCGGGATCCGCTCGCTCCGCGGCCGCTCCGGCCGCCCCTGCAGTCGCGCCTATGGACACTAACAATGCCAGTTAGATCCATAGGACGTGTACTGCAGGCGAACGTGGACCGCTCAGCCGGCGCCCAGGACCTTTTGTGCCAGGCGGCGGCTGAGTGGGACATTGATTTGGTGGTCGTCTCGGAGCCAAACCTCGTCCCTCCATCTTCAAGGTGGGTGGGCTCGACGGATGGCCTCGCGGCGATCATGGTGTCCGGAGTGTCGCCTTCCCCTCTTACTGTCGTTGAAAGAGGGGAGGGATATGTTGCAGCGCGTTGGGGGGGAATTTTAGTAGTGTCTTTATACTTTTCCCCCAACCGCAACCGGGTTGATTTTGAACGATTCCTGACCGTTGTGGAGGGCGTAGTTCACCGGGCAGCTCCAAACCCAGTGTTGGTAGCGGGCGACTTAAACGCGCACTCCCGCAGGTGGGGAGACCGTTACACAGACGCGCGGGGTGAGGATTTGGAGTCCTGGGTTCTGTCTTCAGGGCTCCAGATCCTTAATACCGGTAACACGCCAACTTGCGTGCGGTGGCAGGGCACGTCTAGAGTGGATGTTACCTTTGCCTCCGCACCCCTGTCTCCCTACATAAGGGACTGGCGCGTGGTGGAGGGGATGGAGACTCTATCTGACCACAGATACGTCAGATATGAAGTCTCCACCACCCCGGCGGCTTCGGTTTCTCTCCGTCTCTGGACAACGGGTGTCTCTCCTTTTCCCGGATGGGTGCTCGCTAAGCTCCGGCCGGACGTGGCGGAGGAGGCAGCGTTGGTACGAGCGTGGGCCGAGGTGCCCGACTCCATCGCAGAAGATCCCGATGCAATGGTGGAGTTACTCGCGGATGACTTACGCGTCGTGTGTGACTCCGCCATGCCGAAGCGAGGAGCGGGGCCTCGTAACCCGAGGCAAGTATACTGGTGGACGCCGGAACTCTCCGCTATGCGTGCCACCAGCTTGAGAGCCAGACGAGCGTACCAGCGTTGTCGCAGGCGAGCCCGGAGAGAACCCGGTGAGGAGGAGAGGCTCCGTTGTGAGTATCAGGAGGCTCACGGGGCGTTGAGGGTTGCCATCTGCAGGGCAAAATCCGATGCATGGGAGAGATTTCTGGATGTCCTCAATGGTGACCCCTGGGGTCGACCGTACAGGACAATCAGGCGGAAACTCGCGGCTCCAGCTCCGCCCACGTCCTGTATGGAACCGGCGCTCCTGGGCAGAGTTCTCCAGGCTCTATTTCCGGAGACGGGAGACTTTGTGCCCCCCAATATGCCGACCTCCGATTCTGCCTCGGAGGTGTGGGCTGATGGGCCACTGATCACGGATGCGGAGTTCGGCATCGTAAGGGAACGGCTCAATTTGAAAAAGAAGGCACCCGGGCCTGATGGAGTTCCGGCCAAAGTATTGGCCATCGCCCTGGGTCCACTTGAAGCGCGTTTCCGAGCGGTGCTGAATCTCTGCATCAAAAAGACTTGTTTCCCCGGCAGATGGAAGGTGGGACGCCTTTGTCTGCTGCGTAAAGAAGGCCGCCCGGTGGATTCGCCGGCGGGCTACCGACCGATCGTGCTGCTCGGTGAGGCGGGGAAAGCTTTTGAGAAAATTCTCGCCTCCCGCATCATCGAGCACCTCGAAAATGTGGGACCTGACTTAGCCGACTGCCAATACGGCTTCCGAACCAGGCGGTCTACAGCAGACGCAGTGAGCCGTCTTAAAGGGTGGACAGAGGCGGCAACGGCTCGTGGGGAGGTGGTGTTGGTGGTGTCCTTGGACATTGCCAACGCTTTTAACGCCATTCCTCACGAGTGTATTGATCAGGCGCTGCGGTTCCACAGGGTGCCCATCTACCTTCGCCACTTGGTGAAGGACTACCTAAGGAACCGTAGCGTCGTGTATGAAGACGCTCAAGGACAAATTCGACGTTGGAGGGTGGTGGCAGGTGTACCCCAGGGTTCCGTTCTTGGTCCGTTGTTGTGGAACCTGGGGTACAACTGGGTTCTTCGCGGCTCGCTGCTGCCAAGGATGGATGTCGTGTGTTTTGCGGACGACACATTGGTGGCAGCGGCTGCAAAAGAATGGGAGGACGCAGCACATCTTGCGTCGGTCGGCTCGTCTATGGTGGTTCGTCGAATTCGCCTATTGGGGCTGGACGTGGCCCTCACAAAAACGAGGGCCATGGCCTTCCATCCCCCACGTCGCGGGACCCCATCGTCCCTTTCTGTTCGAGTGGAGGGTGTCTATGTTCAAGTCACCACCAATTTGAAATACCTCGGGTTGACATTGGACTCGCGTTGGACGTTTCAGAAGCATATGGAACTCCTCGCTCCACGGCTGTGTTCTGCCGCAGCCGCGCTCGGTCGCCTGCTCCCCAATGTTGGTGGCCCTGGTTCATCCTGTCGTCGGCTATACCACAGCGTCATCCGTTCGATGGCCCTATATGGAGCCCCGGTGTGGGCAGGGTGTCTCTCCCGGCGGACGCGGGCTCTCTTGCGCCAACCGCAGAGGGTGATTGCGACCCGGGCCGTGCGCGCATATCGCACGGTCAGCCACGGAGCTGCCTGTGTCTTAGCAGGCACGCTGCCGTGGGATGTCGATGCACTTGTGCTTGCAGAAGTGTATCGGCATCGGGTCGACGCCAGGACTCGGGGTGAGCGACCTGGTCTCGAGGAGATCGAGGAGGTTCGCTCACAGGCGCGGAGAGAAGCTCTGCGTCGGTGGGGCGAGACACTGTCTCGCCCGGTCGCTGGCCATCGAACGATCGATGCTATTCGCCCGGTACTGGAGAAGTGGGTCCGACGACAATGGGGAGACCTCACTTTCCGCCTGGTGCAGGTACTGACGGGACACGGATGTTTCGGCCACTACCTGCATCGGGTGGCGCGCCGAAAGGAGTCGCCCGGCTGTCATCATTGTGGCGCTCCAGACGACACGGCTGAGCACACGCTTTGGGAGTGCTCCGCATGGCAAGTCCAACGCCAACAATTGAGTGTCGCGATTGACGGACGCGGTCTCACGCTGTCGGGCATGGTACGTGCTATGCTCGACAGCGAGGAGGCCTGGCAGGAGATAGCTAACTTCGCCGAAGATGTCATTTCGGCGAAGGAGGCTGCGGAGAGGGAGCGGGAAGAGGATGCTCTAGCCGCTCCCATCCGGCGTAGGCGGAGGGGAAGGAGAAGGCGAGTGGCTCCGGTCGCAGACCCTCTCTAACCCTTTGGGTGGCCAGCACACGAGAGTGGCACTCTCGTGTGCATTGCACTGGCCACCACGTCTGGTGGATTACCTGGCGCACACCGAGGTAATCCTCCCCCCGGCGCGGTAGCTCAGCAAGGCTGAGCAGCCCTGAGGTGTTTTGGTGAATAAACTGGTCCCAAAACACCTCTGATTGGGCAGATCGGTGCCAAGGAGTTTTAGTGAGTATTCCCAGTGCCACCAACATCAGGTGCTGGGCGACCCTCACACTGTCACACGCCTCGCCAGCGTGTTTCGTCTGTAAGCGGATCACTCCTTGTAAAAAAAAAAAAAAAAAAAAAAAAAAAAAAGGTTAGGTTAGGTTAGGTTAGGTTTTTTTTTTTTTTTTTTTTTTTTGTTGACGCGGGGAATGCGTTTAGGCACCGTCATCCCAGCTACGGGGGTAGCTGGGACGGTGTGTGGGACTCACCGGTCCCGGAAGAAGGGACCGTCCTACCCACTAAACCCCGCGGTGTTCCGACTCACCCTATAGCCGGGCCGAGGGATATGAAGATATAGATTCAACGTCGACCCGGCTAGGGATGCCCCGTAGGGTTGGGGCTCTCCTCGGGGGACCAGATGGTCGGCCCCCGGAGCTCCCTAAGGAGCTGAAGAAACGAGCCCGCATCGCACCACTCTCGAGCGCCCCTCTGAAAGCAGAGGGGGTAGAGAGCGGCCGAGCGGGCGGGCACTAAGGCACCTCCGGAACACGGGGAGGTGCCTTCCGCCAAACGATCATCGGTGGGTGAGGTCCCCCGACCACCACCCACCGGGACAACACTAGTCGGGGGCGCGCACGAAAGCTGCCATGCGGCGCCCCCGAACCGGACGGCGAGGCGGGAGCGTCTGTCCAGCGCTCTCCCGCACCCGCAGCTCTTCTCTCTTGGCCGCCATCACCTCACAAGCAAACAAGGTGACGGCGGCCCAACACTCCTGGCTGCCGACCATGGCTCGCACCACGGCCGGCAGCGACAAATCATTACCGACTTGGCCCGTGAGGGCGACACGCGGCCCGTCCCACGCCGCGCACTCGGCGAGTGTGTGCTCAGCCGAGTCCACGGCGCCACTTGGGCAGTGACGGCACACGGGGTCCGACTCCACACCCACCACCTCCCACAGGTACTTGGCGAAACAGCCATGTCCTGTGAGGAGCTGAGTGAGGTGGTACGCCGGCGCACCGTGCGCCCTCTCTACCCAAGGCCGAAGAACGGGCCGGACAGCCCCCACGAGCCGCGCGCTCGCAGAGGGACACGCCAACCTAATGGCCCACTTCCGGAAGAGATCGTCGCGAGCAGACTGTCTCCAGCGATCGATCTCGTCCGGGAGCGGGCGACCTCCATTACTCCGCACCAGGGCGCTTTCCTCGTACACGCGCGTGAGGACTCCAGCCTCGAGATCCCAAGGGGGGCTCCCGCCAATCAAACACGCCGCCTCGTAAGAGACGGTGCAGTACGCTCGCGCCGCCCTCTGCGCAATCACCCGCTGCGGTCTCCGCAGCAGGGGGATGGTTTTGGCGCAGAGAGCGTCCGACCAAATAGGCGCTCCGTAGAGCGCCTTGGAGCGCACTACACCGTCGTAGAGACGGCGACATGCACTTTCCGGCCCCCCTTTATTGGGGAGCAGCCGCGCCAGCCTTCCGGCGTATGACACCAGTTTGGGTGCCAGACGCCGGAAGTGCTCGACGAAACCCCACCGACTATCGAGGACCAATCCTAGGTACTTCATGGTCTCCCCGATAGCGATGGGGGTGCCACTCACCACAATGGCGGAATCTCGAGGTGGCCCCCGACGAGGCCCGTGGAAAAACACGGCCTCGGACTTATCGAGAGCCACCTGGAGTCCCAGCGCCCTGATGCGGCTGACCACCTGGGCAACGCCCGCGGTGGCCAGAACCTTCGCGTCCCTGAATTCTGGGCCCCGCGCGGTGACGAGGGTGTCGTCGGCGTAGCAGATAACGCCGACCCCCGTAAGAGTTGCACCGCGCAGGACCCAGTCATAGCCGATGCTCCACAGGAGCGGACCCAGAACCGACCCCTGTGGAACACCGCACGACATCTCCTTGCGGACTATTCCCGACCGGGCCGGGTAGATGATGGCCCGGTCCACGAAATAGTCCGCAAGGACGCGCCTGAGGTACCACGGGACCTTGTGGTACCTCAGCGCCTCGGCGATGGTCTGCCAGGGGATGGTGTTGAAGGCGTTCGCGATGTCCAGCGACACCGCCAACAACACCTCCCCCCGACCGACCGCCTCTTGGACGCTGTCCCTGAGTCGGGAGATGGCGTCCAGGGTAGACCGCCCGCGACGGAACCCGTACTGGCCGCCGTCGAGATTGGGCCCCGCCCCCTCAAGGTGCCCGACGAGACGAGCAGCGAGCACCCGCTCGAAAAGCTTGCTCATCTCGCCGAGCAAAACAATAGGGCGGTAGGCCGACGGTGACTCGACGGGGCGCCCGTGCTTTTTGAGCAGCACGAGCTTCCCCGTCTTCCACGTTCGCGGGACCCTACCCGACGCCAAACACTCCGACATCAGGGAGAGCGTCTCTTCTTCGAACGCCGGCATGACCAGGGCGACGACCCGCCCCGGGATGCCGTCCGGTCCGGGGGCGCGGTGTCTCAACTTGAGCTTGAGAACCGCCGCCCCCAACTCGGCATCGGACACGGACGGGATCGCCTCCATGTCAGCCGGCGTTCCATCTGGTGCTGCCATACTCGGCGGGACCCACTCTTCCCGCGCAGGGAAGAGGGAGCTGACGACTTCATTCACGAAGGTGGGCTCGAGAGACCTGGTAAGCGGGGGCGCATAAGGCCGGAGTTTGTCGCTCACGGCCTTATACGGGCGCCCCCACGGATCTCCGTTCAATGTCTCGAGCCACACCTTCCATGACTCATCTTTGGCGGCCTTGATTGCCGAGCGAAGGGCCGCTCGGGCGTCCCGGTATGCGGCGCGCAACTCCTCCATGAGGACAGGGTTTCCGTTCCTTCGACCGCGGTAGCGGGTGTACCGACGCTGGGCTGCGTGACTAGCAGCACGCACCCCCTCCAGGTCGTCGTTCCACCAGTACACCCGCCGCCGCGGGTGAACTGATCCTGCCCTCCGCATCGCCGCATCGCAGACGCGTGTCAGAGCCTCGGACAACCGCTCCGACCTCGCGTCTACGTCCGGGTTTCCGCCAAACGAGGCCCATCGCTCGACGATGGCCGCCTCTTCCGCCAGCTCCCGGTTAAGCGATTTTAGTCGCCACCGTGGGCCCTCACCGGCCAGGGGACGGTCCTGAGCCCTCAGGGCGGGGGAGACGATATCGAACCGGACATACCGGTGGTCCGACATCGTCTCCACCTCCGTTACCACCCTCCAGCCACGTACGTGGTTCGCCAGGCCAGAACTGGCGAAGGACACGTCCACGATGGACGTGTTCCCGTTTTCCCCCACGTACGTGGGGACCGTCCCCTGATTTAGCAGCACCAGATCCATGGACACCGCCCAATCCTCCAACAACTCCCCCCGCAAGTCCGTCGCCGGAGATCCCCACGCCGTAGAGTGGGCGTTGAAGTCCCCGACGACGATGAGCGGGGTGGGGTGTGCTTCCGCCACAAGAGCCCCGAGCTCAACGAGTAACTGCTCAAATTGAGCACGGGTCTTCCTGGGCGGACAGTACACCCCGATCACTGCAGCGTCTCCCAGCAGCGCGAGGACGCACATTCGTCCTTTGGACACCTTATTGAAGGCGCCCCGCTGGGAGACGATAGCCACTCCACCGTCGCGGTCGCTGGCCCAATCATCACGGGCACGAACCGCGTACGGTTCGGCGACTACAGCCACGGTCGTCTGCCACTGCGCTACGGACTGGATCAAAACATCCTGGGCCGCAGCGCAGTGCCTGACGTTGGCCTGCAGGACCGAGAATGTGGACATTTAAGATTGGGTGGTGTCCATAACCTCCTCAGTTTGGGTGGGAGCGGGGTCCGCGACCGGCCCGACCCGCTTCCCACCGACTCCTCCTCGGCGACGACGCCGCTTTTTTGACGCCGCCAGGCAAGCCTTGGCGCCCAGGCGGTGCGCAGCGGTCTCTCCCGCCGCCGCACACACGGGGCAGTGCGGTTCCGCGGCGCAGCCGGCCGCTTTGTGGCCGGGCTGCCCGCAGCGGAAGCACAGGGCGCTGCGGTCAACTCCCGCAACACACCTGGCCCCCACGTGCCCCACATCCAGGCAGCGGAAGCACCGCTGCGGCCTGGACTCCAAAAGGACCGCACGGACGCGGGTCCAACCGATCACTACGGGGCGGCCATCAGTTAAAAGTTTGGCCGCTGCGACGGGGCACTTGACCCACGCCGTACCCTCTCTGCTTGCCTGGCGGACGACAGCCCCGACAACGACGCTGGTGATGGCGCAACCTCCAACGTCCGCCACCACCCGCGCCACAACCTCCTTCGTCGCTGAATCGCCGAGGCCGGAGATGCGCAGCTCCGCGCACTTCTCCGGCCTGGCGACACGAACGTCGTCGCCGAGGGACGCCCTTAGTTTTTCCGCTAATGCGTCCGCTTTGGCGCTCCTCTCCGCACCAGCCACCTCGAGGATACGTCCCCCGGTGGCTGCAGTGCGGAAGCGCAAGCCGTCGATGCCGAGGCTTTTGAGGTCGATTGACCTCTCAGCCTCGGCAAGCTTTTCGGCGTATGTCACGCCCCGAACCTCCGCTTCCCGCTGCAGCGTAATAACCACCGCTGCGGTTCGCGGTGAGCGGAGATTCGGGGCGCTCTTCTTCTTTGCGCCTGGCTTCGCGGGTGCCCTAGCGGGCGCATTAGCGGGTTTCTTCGGCCGCTTGACGACGTTGTTCCACGTCTCAGTTTGCGACTGAGACGTGGAAGCCGGGGCCGGTTGGGTTAAGGCCGACTGGCGCTCTCTGCGTGTCGCCTCCACCTCACGCGCCGCAGCGCTCCTCTTCTTTCTGTTCCCCTTCTTCCCCTGAGTTGGGGGAGAAGAGGAAGAGGCCGACGGAACGGCCGCAACAGAGTCCGTCACCTCCACCACAGATGTGGAGGGGACGGCAGGTAGAGGCGCGGCGGCAGAGGCGCCAGCGGCCTTGCGCTTTGAGCGCGTGGGCGCCGAAGCGCCGACGGAAGGGCCCTGTGAGGGGGCGACAGGTGCACCGCCGGGTGCTGGAGCACTGGCCATGCGGGCAGCATTGCGCGCGTCCGCCGCGAGGGGAGGACGCAACCGAGGCGCCGGGAGCAGCCGATCCTCAAGGTTAGGTTAGGTTAGGTTAGGTTAGGTTAGGTTAGGTATTAAGTTAGGCGAAATTTTAGAGTTAGGTTAGGTTTTTAAGAAAATAGTTTTTTGTGATTTTGCGAGTGACATTCGTGAAAGTACAACACATTTTAGTCGTCGGTTATGCGCGTTAAAGTTACCTGTCGTTTTGTTACTTTTTTTTATTCTGATGTCCATTATTAAGAAGGTTTAGTGGGGTTAGGTTCGTTTTAATAGGTATTAAGTTAGGCGAAATTTTAGAGTTAGGTTAGGTTAGGTTTTTAAGAAAATCGTTTTTTGTGATTTTGCGAGTGACATTCGTGAAAGTACAACACATTTTAGTCGTCGGTTATGCGCGTTAAAGATACCTGTCGTTTGGTTACTTTTTTTATTCTGATGTCCATTATTAAGAAGGTTTAGTGGGGTTAGGTTCGTTTTAATAGGTATTAAGTTAGGCGAAATTTTAGAGTTAGGTTAGGTTAGGTTAGGTTTTTTTTTTTTTTTTTTTGTTTTTTTTTTTTGTTGACGCGGGGAATGCATTTAGGCACCGTCATCCCAGCTACGGGGGTAGCTGGGACGGTGTGTGGGACTCACCGGTCCCGGAAGAAGGGACCGTCCTACCCACTAAACCCCGCGGTGTTCCGTCTCACCCTATAGCCGGGCCGAGGGATATGAAAATTAGATTCTACGTCGACCCGGCTAGGGATGCCCCGTAGAGTTGGGGCTCTCCTCGGGGGACCAGATGGTCGGCCCCCCAGAGCTCCCTAAGGAGCTGAAGAAAACAAGCCCGCATCGCACCACTCTCGAGCGCCCTTCTGCAAGCAGAGGGGGTAGAGAGCGGCCGAGCGGGCGGGCACTAAAGGCACCTCCGGAACACGGGGAGATGCCTTCCGCCATATGGCCGTCAAAGGGCGCGGTCCCCCGACCGCGGCCCACGGCCAAAAACTGATGCTGTGCGGAGCGGTCGCACAGGCGGAAGGGCCGCACAGGCGGAACGGCCGCACAGACGGACCAGCCGTACAGGCAGGCAGAAGCCCACACGCAGCAGCCGCCCAAGCTGCCGCGTGCCGAGGGGCTTAACTGCCGCACATACATACGGCTGCCGTACAGGCGAAATCAGCCGCACAGGCGGAACAGCCGCACATGCGGCCGCTGCCGCACAGCAACTTGCTCCAACCGGCCGCAGCCGGGAGCATACCTCGCGTATTCACAAAACCGCGGGCCTTGAAGGCCCGCCATTCCACGACCCCCTCGTGCAATGGGGTCAACTCCGTCAAATGACGGCCAGAAACGGCGCAGGTGCGCCGTACCACACACCCCTACCAATGCTGCACGCAGCGGCCGCACAGGCGGAAGGGCCGCACAGGCGGAACGGCCGCACAGACGGACCAGCCGTACAGGCAGGCAGAAGCCCACACGCAGCAGCCGCCCAAGCTGCCGCGTGCCGAGGGGCTTAACTGCCGCACATACATACGGCTGCCGTACAGGCGAAATCAGCCGCACAGGCGGAACAGCCGCACATGCGGCCGCTGCCGCACAGCAACTTGCTCCAACCGGCCGCAGCCGGGAGCGAACTTCACAAATATGGTTGCGACGCTTCTACTGGGTATCCAGGAGCTGTCGCAACCCCGCGGACCTTGAAGGCTCGCCATACTACGACCCCCTCGTGCAATGGGGTCGGCTTCGGTCGGAAAGACCGACGAACGACAGCGCTTCTACCGGCCGTAGCCGGGAGCGGACGCCACAATTGTCGCGGCGGTGAACGCCGCAACCGCAGGCCTAGCAGGCCCGCCATACCCACGACCCCCTTCGTCATGGGGTCGGTTGTCGGGATATTGGTTCATCGACTTACAGGGGCAGCAGACTCCAGCGCTGCGCCTGTTAGCCGACTATCCAGGATGCACCGTCTTGGTCCAGTTGCCACTCCCCCCGGGCATATAGCCCGAAGGGATAGGAAACCGGTCCAAGCTCACGAGGAGGTTTCCCGACCTAGCACCCCAGGTTAGGTTAGGTTAGGTTAGGTTAGGTTAGGTTAGGTTAGGTTTTTAAGAAAATCGTTTTTTGTGATCGTGCGAGTGACATTCGTGAAAGTACAACACATTTTAGTCGTCGGTTATGCGCGTTAAAGTTACCTGTCGTTTTGTTACTTTTTTTATTCTGATGTCCATTATTAAGAAGGTTTAGTGGGGTTAGGTTCGTTTTAATAGGTATTAAGTTAGGCGAAATTTTAGAGTTAGGTTAGGTTTTTAAGAAAATAGTTTTTTGTGATTTTGCGAGTGACATTCGTGAAAGTACAACACATTTTAGTCGTCGGTTATGCGCGTTAAAGTTACCTGTCGTTTTGTTCCTTTTTTTTATTCTGATGTCCATTATTAAGAAGGTTTAGTGGGGTTAGGTTCGTTTTAATAGGTATTAAGTTAGGCGAAATTTTAGAGTTAGGTTAGGTTAGGTTTTTAAGAAAATCGTTTTTTGTGATTTTGCGAGTGACATTCGTGAAAGTACAACACATTTTAGTCGTCGGTTATGCGCGTTAAAGATACCTGTCGTTTTGTTACTTTTTTTATTCTGATGTCCATTATTAAGGAGGTTTAGTGGGGTTAGGTTCGTAAAATCGTTTTTTGTGATTTTGCGAGTGACATTCGTGAAAGTACAACACATTTTAGTCGTCGGTTATGCGCGTTAAAGTTACATGTCGTTTTGTTACTTTTTTTATTTTGATGTCCATTATTAAGAAGGTTTAGTGGGGTTAGGTTCGTTTTAATAGGTATCAAGTTAGGCGAAATTTTAGAGTTAGGTTAGGTTTTTAAGAAAATCGTTTTATGTGATTTTGCGACTGATATTCGAGAAAGTACAACACATTTTAGTCGTCGGTTATGCGCGTTAAAGTTACCTGTCGTTTTGTTACTTTTTATATTCTGATGTCCATTATTAAGAAGGTTTAGTGGGGTTAGGTTCGTTTTAATAGGTATTAAGTTAGGCGAAATTTTAGAGTTAGGTTAGGTTTTTAAGAAAATCGTTTTTTGTGATTTTGCGAGTGATATTCGAGAAAGTACAACACATTTTAGTCGTCGGTTATGCGCGTTAAAGTTACCTGTCGTTTTGTTACTTTTTTTATTCTGATGTCCGTTATTAAGAAGGTTTAGTGGGGTTAGGTTCGTTTTAATAGGTATTAAGTTAGGCGAAATTTTAGAGTTAGGTTAGGTTAGGTTTTTAAGAAAATCGTTTTTTGTTATTTTGCGAGTGACATTCGTGAAAGTACAACACATTTTAGTCGTCGGTTATGCGCGTTAAAGTTACCTGTCGTTTTGTTACTTTTTATATTCTGATGTCCATTATTAAGAAGGTTTAGTGGGGTTAGGTTCGTTTTAATAGGTATTAAATTAGGCGAAATTTTAGAGTTAGGTTAGGTTTTTAAGAAAATCGTTTTTTGTGATTTTGCGAGTGATATTCGAGAAAGTACAACACATTTTAGTCGTCGGTTATGCGCGTTAAAGTTACCTGTCGTTTTGTTACTTTTTTTATTCTGATGTCCATTATTAAGAAGGTTTAGTGGGGTTAGGTTCGTTTTAATAGGTATTAAGTTAATCGAAATTTTAGAGTTAGGTTAGGTTTTTAAGAAAATCGTTTTTTGTGATTTTGCGAGTGATATTCGAGAAAGTACAACACATTTTAGTAGTCGGTTATGCGCGTTAAAGTTACCTGTCGTTTTGTTACTTTTTTTATTCTGATGTCCATTATTAAGAAGGTTTAGTGGGGTTAGGTTCGTTTTAATAGATATTAAGTTAGGCGAAATTTTAGAGTTAGGTTAGGTTAGGTTTTTATGAAAATCGTTTTTTGTGATTTTGCGAGTGATATTCGAGAAAGTACAACACATTTTAGTCGTCGGTTATGCGCGTTAAAGTTACCTGTCGTTTTGTTACTTTTTTATTCTGATGTCCATTATTAAGAAGGTTTAGTGGGGTTAGGTTCGTTTTAATAGGTATTAAGTTAGGCGAAATTTTAGAGTTAGGTTAGGTTTTTAAGAAAATCGTTTTTTGTGATTTTGCGAGTGACATTCGTGAAAGTACAACACATTTTAGTCGTCGGTTATGCGCGTTAAAGTTACCTGTCGTTTTGTTACTTTTTATATTCTGATGTCCATTATTAAGAAGGTTTAGTGGGGTAAGGTTCGTTTTAATAGGTATTAAGTTAGGCGAAATTTTAGAGTTAGGTTAGGTTTATAAGAAAATCGTTTTTTGTGATTTTGCGAGTGATATTCGAGAAAGTACAACACATTTTAGTCGTCGGTTATGCGCGTTAAAGTTACCTGTCGTTTTGTTACTTTTTTTATTCTGATGTCCATTATTAAGAAGGTTTAGTGGGGTTAGGTTCGTTTTAATAGGTATTAAGTTAGGCGAAATTTTAGAGTTAGGTTAGGTTTTTTTTTTTTTTTGTTGACGCGGGGAATGCGTTTAGGCACCGTCATCCCAGCTACGGGGGTAGCTGGGACGGTGTGTGGGACTCACCGGTCCCGAAAACAGGGACCGTCCTACCCACTAAACCCCGCGGTGTTCCGACTCACCCTATAGCCGGGCCGAGGGATATGAAGAGCAGATTCAACATCGACCCGGCTAGGGATGCCCCGTAGGGTTGGGGCTCTCCTCGGGGGACCAGATGGTCGGCCCCCGGAACTCCCTAAGGAGCTGAAGAAAACAAGCCCGCATCGCACCACTCTCGAGCGCCCCTCTGAAAGCAGAGGGGGTAGAGAGCGGCCGAGCGGGCGGGCACTAAGGCACCTCCGGAACACGGGGAGGTGCCTTCCGCCAAACGATCATCGGTGGGTGAGGTCCCCCGACCACCACCCACCGGAACAACACTAGTCGGGAGCGCGCATGAACTGAGCCATGCGACGCCCCCGAACCGGACGGCGAGGCGGGAGCGTTTGACCTGCACGCTCCCGCACCCGCAATTCCTCTCTCTTTGCCGCCATCACCTCATTGGCAAAAGAGGTGACGGCGGCCCAACACTCCTGGCTGCCGACCATGGCTCGCACCACAGCCGGCAGCGACAAATCAAAACCAATTTGGCCCGTGAGGGCGACTCGCGGCCCGTCCCACGCCGCGCACTCGGCGAGTGTGTGCTCTGCCGAGTCCACGGCGCCACTTGGGCAGTGACGGCACACGGGGTCCGACTCCACACCCACCACCTCCCACAGGTACTTGGCGAAACAGCCATGTCCTGTGAGGAGCTGAGTGAGGTGGTACGTCGGCGCACCGTGCGCCCTCTCTACCCAAGGCCGAAGAACGGGCCGGACAGCCCCCACGAGCCGCACGCTCGCAGAGGGACACTCAATCCTATTGGCCCACTTCCGGAAGAGATCGTCGCGAGCAGACTGTCTCCAGCGATCGATCTCGTCCGGGAGTGGGCGACCTCCATTTATCCGCACCAGGGCGCTTTCGTCATAAACGCGCTTGAGGACTCCAGCCTCGAGATCCCAAGGGGAGAGTTAGGTTTTTTTTTTTTTTTTTTGTTGACGCGGGGAATGCATTTAGGCACCGTCATCCCAACTACGGGGGTAGCTGGGACGGTGTGTGGGACTCACCGGTCCCGGAAGAAGGGACCGTCCTACCCACTAAACCCCGCGGTGTTCCGACTCACCCTATAGCCGGGCCGAAGGATATGAAATTAAAGATTCTACGTCGACCCGGCTAGGGATGCCCCGTAGGGTTGGGGCTCTCCTCGGGGGACCAGATGGTCGGCCCCCCGGAGCTCCCTAAGGAGCTGAAGAAAACAAGCCCGCATCGCACCGCCCTCGTACGTCCCTCTGAAAGCAGAGGGGGCAGAGAGCGGCCGAGCGGGCGGGCACTAAGGCACCTCCGGAACACGGGGAGGTGCCTTCCGCCAAACGATCATCGGTGGGTGAGGTCCCCCGACCACCACCCACCGGTACAACACTAGTCGGGAGCGCGCATGAATTGAGCCATGCGACGCCCCCGAACCGGACGACGAGGCGGGAGCGTTTGACCTGCACGCTCCCGCACCCGCAACTCTTCTCTCTTGGCCGCCATCACCTCACAAGCAAACGAGGTGACGGCGGCCCAACACTCCTGGCTGCCGACCATGGCTCTCACCACGGCCGGCAGCGACAAATCGTTTCCAACACGGCCCGTGAGGGCGACTCGCTGCCCGTCCCACGCCGCGCACTCGGCGAGTGTGTGCTCAGCCGAGTCCACGGCGCCACTTGGGCAGTGACGGCACACGGGGTCCGACTCCACACCCACCACCTCCCACAGGTACTTGGCGAAACAGCCATGTCCTGTGAGGAGCTGAGTGAGGTGGTACGTCGGCGCACCGTGCGCCCTCTCCACCCAAGGCCGAAGAACGGGCCGGACAGCCCCCACGAGCCGCGCGCTCGCAGAGGGAACGACCAACCTATTGGCCCACTTCCGGAAGAGATCGTCGCGAGCAGACTGTCTCCAGCGATCGATCTCGTCCGGGAGTGGGCGACCTCCATTAATCCGCACCAGGGCGCTTTCGTTATACACGCGAGTGAGGACTCCAGCCTCGAGATCCCACGGGGGGCTTCCGCCAATTAGACACGCCGCCTCGTAAGAGACGGTGCAGTACGCTCTCGCAGCCCTCTGCGCAATCACCCGCTGCGGTCTCCGCAGCAGGGGGATGGTTTTGGCGCAGAGAGCATCCGCCCAAATGGGGGGGAGAGTTAGGTTTTTTTTTTTTTTTGTTGACGCGGGGAATGCATTTAGGCACCGTCATCCCAGCTACGGGGGTAGCTGGGACGGTGTGTGGGACTCACCGGTCCCGGAAGAAGGGACCGTCCTACCCACTAAACCCCGCGGTGTTCCGTCTCACCCTATAGCCGGGCCGAGGGATATGAAAATTAGATTCTACGTCGACCCGGCTAGGGATGCCCCGTAGAGTTGGGGCTCTCCACGGGGGACCAGATGGTCGGCCCCCCAGAGCTCCCTAAGGAGCTGAAGAAAACAAGCCCGCATCGCACCACTCTCGAGCGCCCTTCTGCAAGCAGAGGGGGTAGAGAGCGGCCGAGCGGGCGGGCACTAAAGGCACCTCCGGAACACGGGGAGATGCCTTCCGCCATATGGCCGTCAATGGGCGCGGTCCCCCGACCTTACGCCCACGGCCAAAAACTGATGCTGTGCGGAGCGGTCGCACAGGCGGAAGGGCCACACAGGCGGAACGGCCGCACAGACGGACCAGCCGTACAGGCAGGCAGAAGCCCACACGCAGCAGCTGCCCAAGCTGCCGCGTGCCGAGGGGCTTAACTGCCGCACATACATACAGCTGCCGTACAGGCGAAATCAGCCGCACAGGCGGAACAGCCGCATGTGCGGCCACTGCCACACAGCAAACTCGCTCTAACCGGCCGCAGCCGGGAGCATACCTCACGTAAACGCGGGCCTTGAAGGCCCGCCATTCCACGACCCCCTCGTGCAATGGGGTCAACTCCGTCAAATGACGGCGAGAAACGTCGCAGATGCGCCGTAACGCACACCCCGACCAATGCTGCACGGAGCGGCCGCACGGACGGAAGGGCCGCACAGGCGGAACGGCCGCACAGACGGACCAGTCGTACAGGCAGGCAGAAGCCCACACGCAGCAGCCGCCCAAGCTGCCGCGTGCCGAGGGGCTTAACTGCCGCACATACATACGACTGCCGTACAGGCGAAATCAGCCGCACAGGCGGAACAGCCGCACATGCGGCCGCTGCCGCACAGCAACTTGCTCCAACCGGCCGCAGCCGGGAGCATACCTCGCCAAGAAAGTTGCGACGCTTCCACCGGGTATCCGGGGGCTGTCGCAACACCGCGGGCCTTGCAGGCCCGCCATACCACGACCCCCTCGTGCAATGGGGTCGGCTTCGGTCGGAAAGACCGACGAACAAAGCGCTTCTACCGGCCGTAGCCGGGAGCGGACGCCGTTTGTTACGGCGGTGAACGCCGCAACCGCAGGCCTAGCAGGCCCACCATACCACGACCCCCTTCGCCATGGGGTCGGTTGTCGGGATATTGGTTCATCGACTTACAGGGGCAGCAGACTCCAGCGCTGCGCCTGTTAGCCGACTATCCAGGATGCACCGTCTTGGTCCAGTTGCCACTCCCCCCGGGCATATAGCCCGAAGGGATAGGAAACCGGTCCAAGCTCACGAGGAGGTTTCCCGACCTAGCACCCCGGGGAGAGTTAGGTTAGGTTAGGTTAGGTTAGGTTTTTTTTTTTTTTTTTTTGTTGACGCGGGGAATGCATTTAGGCACCGTCATCCCAGCTACGGGGGTAGCTGGGACGGTGTGTGGGACTCACCGGTCCCGGTAACAGGGACCGTCCTACCCACTAAACCCCGCGGTGTTCCGACTCACCCTATAGCCGGGCCGAGGGATATGAAAAGTAGATTCTACATCGACCCGGCTAGGGATGCCCCGTAGGGTTGGGGCTCTCCTCGGGGGGCAAGATGGTCGGCCCCCCGGAGCTCCCTAAGGAGCTGAAGAAAACAAGCCCGCATCGCACCACTCTCGAGCGCCCCTCTGAAAGCAGAGGGGGTAGAGAGCGGCCGAGCGGGCGGGCACTAAGGCACCTCCGGAACACGGGGAGGTGCCTTCCGCCATACGATCATCGGTGGGTGAGGTCCCCCGACCACCACCCACCGGAACAACACTAGTCGGGGGCGCGCACGAAAGCTGCCATGCGGCGCCCCCGAACTGGACGGCGAGGCGGGAGCGTTTGACCTGCACGCTCCCGCACCCGCAGTTCATCTCTCTTTGCCGCCATCACCTCATTGGCAAAAGAGGTGACGGCGGCCCAACACTCCTGGCTGCCGACCATGGCTCGCACCACGGCCGGCAGCGACAAATCATTTCCAACACGGCCCGTGAGGGCGACACGCGGCCCGTCCCACGCCGCGCACTCGGCGAGTGTGTGCTCAGCCGAGTCCACGGCGCCACCTGGGCAGTGACGACACACGGGGTCCGACTCCACACCCACCACCTCCCACAGGTACTTGGCGAAACAGCCATGTCCTGTGAGGAGCTGAGTGAGGTGGTACGTCGGCGCACCGTGCGCCCTCTCTACCCAAGGCCGAAGAACGGGCCGGACAGCCCCCACGAGCCGCGCGCTCGCGGAGGGACTTACCAACCGATTGGCCCACTTCCGGAAGAGATCGTCGCGAGCAGACTGTCTCCAGCGATCGATCTCGTCCGGGAGCGGGCGACCTCCATTTATCCGCACCAGGGCGCTTTCCTCGTAGACACGCTTTAGGACTCCAGCCTCGAGATCCCACGGGGGGCTTCCTCCAATTAGACACGCCGCCTCGTAAGAGACGGTGCAGTACGCTCGCGCCGCCCTCTGCGCAATCACCCGCTGCGGTCTCCGCAGCAGGGGGATGGTTTTGGCGCAGAGAGCGTCCGACCAAATAGGCGCTCCGTAGAGCGCCTTGGAGCGCACTACACCGTCGTAGAGACGGCGACATGCACTTTCCGGCCCCCCTTTATTGGGGAGCAGCCGCGCCAGCCTTCCGGCGTATGACACCAGTTTGGGTGCCAGGCGCCGGAAGTGCTCGACGAAACCCCATCGACTATCGAGGACCAATCCTAGGTACTTCATGGTCTCCCCGATAGCGATGGGGGTGCCGCTCACCACAATGAAGGAATCTCGAGGTGGCCCCCGCCGAGGCCCGTGGAAAAACACGGCCTCGGACTTTTCGAGAGCCACCTGGAGTCCCAGCGCCCTGATGCGGCTGACCACCTGGGCAACGCCCGCGGTGGCCAGAACCTTCGCGTCCCTGAATTCTGGGCCCCGCGCGGTGACGAGGGTGTCGTCGGCGTAGCATATAATGCCGACCCCCGTTAGAGTTGCACCGCGCAGGACCCAGTCATAGCCGATGTTCCACAGGAGCGGACCAAGCACCGACCCCTGTGGAACACCGCACGACATCTCCCTGCGGACTATTCCCGACCGGGCCGGGTAGATAATGGCCCGGTCCACGAAATAGTCCGCAAGGACGCGCCTGAGGTACCACGGGACCTTGTGGTACCTCAGCGCCTCGGCGATGGTCTGCCAGGGGATGGTGTTGAAGGCGTTCGCGATGTCCAGCGACACCGCCAACAACACCTCCCCCCGACCGACCGCCTCTTCGACGCTGTCCCTGAGTCGGGAGATGGCGTCTAGGGTAGACCGCCCGCGACGGAACCCGTACTGGCCGCCGTCGAGGTTGGGCCCCGCCCCCTCAAGGTGCCCGACGAGACGAGCAGCGAGCACCCGCTCGAAAAGCTTGCTCATCTCGCCGAGCAAAACAATGGGGCGGTAGGCCGACGGCGACTCGACGGGGCGCCCGTGCTTCTTAAGCAGCACGAGCTTCCCCGTCTTCCACGTTCGCGGGACCCTACCCGACGCCAAACACTCCGACATCAGGGAGAGCGTCTCTTCTTCGAACGCCGGCATGACCAGGGCGACGACCCGCCCTGGGATGCCGTCCGGTCCGGGGGCGCGGTGTCTCAACTTGAGCTTGAGAACCGCCGCCCCTAACTCGGCATCGGACACGGGCGGGATCGCCTCCGTGTCAGCCGGCGTTCCGTCTGGTGCCGCCATGCTCGGCGGGACCCACTCTTCCCGCGCAGGGAAGAGGGAGCTGACAACATCATTCACGAAGGTGGGCTCGAGAGACCTGGTGAGCGGGGGCGCATAAGGCCGGAGTTTGTCGCTCACGACCTTATACGGGCGCCCCCACGGATCTCCATTTAAAGTCTCGAGCCACACCTTCCACGACTCGTCTTTGGCGGCCTTGATTGCCGAGCGAAGGGCCGCTCGGGCGTCCCGGTATGCGGCGCGCAACTCCTCCACGAGGACAGGGTTTCCGGCCCTACGACCGCGGTAGCGGGTGTATCTTCGTTGGGCTGCGTGACTAGCAGCACGCAGCCCTTCAAGGTTGTCGTTCCACCAGTACACCCGCCGCCGCGGCTGGACAGACCCTGCCCTTCGCATCGCCGCATCGCAGACGCGAGTCAGAGCCTCAGATAACCGCTCCGACCTCGCGTCCACGCTCGGGTTTCCGCCAAACGCGGCCCATCGCTCGACGATGGCCGCCTCTTCTGCCAGCTCCCGGTTCAGCGTTTTTAAGCGCCACCGTGGGCCCTCACCGGCCAGGGGACGATCGTGGGTCCTCAGGGCGGGGGAGACGATATCAAATCGGACATACCGGTGGTCCGACATCGTCTCCACCTCCGTGACCACCCTCCAGCCACGTACGTGGTTCGCCAGGCCAGAACTGGCAAAGGACAGGTCCACGATGGACCTGTTCCCAGTCTCCCCCACGTACGTGGGGACCGTCCCCTGGTTCAGCAGCACCAGATCCATGGACACCGCCCAATCGTCCAACAACTCCCCCCGCAAGTCCGTCGCCGGAGATCCCCACGCCGTAGAGTGGGCGTTGAAATCCCCGACGACGATGAGCGGGGTGGGGTGTGCTTCCGCCACAAGAGCCCCGAGCTCAACGAGTAACTGCTCAAATTGAGCACGGGTCTTCCTGGGCGGACAGTACACCCCGATCACTGCAGCGTCTCCCAGCAGAGCGAGGACGCACATTCGTCCTTTGGACACCTTATCGAAGGCGCCCCGCTGGGAGACGATAGCCACTCCACCGTCGCGGTCGCTGGCCCAAACATCACGGGCACGAACCGCGTACGGTTCGGCGACTACAGCCACGGTCGTCTGCCACTGCGCTACGGACTGGATCAAAACATCCTGGGCCGCAGCGCAGTGCCTGACGTTGGCCTGCAGGACCGAGAATATGGACATCTAGGATTGAGCGGTGTCCATAACCTCCTCAGCTTGGGTGGGAGCGGGGTCCGCAACCGGCCCGACCCGCCTCCCACCGACTCCTCCTCGGCGACGACGCCGCTTCTTTGACGCCGCCAGGCAAGCCTTGGCGCCCAGGCGGTGCGCAGCGGTCTCTCCCGCCGCCGCACACACGGGGCAGTGCGGATCCGCGGCGCAGCCGGCCGCTTTGTGGCCGGGCTGCCCGCAGCGGAAGCACAGGGCGCTGCGGTCAACTCCCGCAGCACACCTGGCCCCCACGTGCCCCACATCCAGGCAGCGGAAGCACCGCTGCGGCCTGGACTCCAAAAGGACCGCACGGACGCGGGTCCAACCGATGACTAGGGCGCGGCCATCCGTAACTAGTTTGGCAGCCGCGACGGGGCACTTCACCCACGCCGTGCCCTCTCTGCTTGCCTGGCGGACAATAGAACCAACAACGACGCTGGTGATGGCGCAACCTCCAATGTCCGCCACCACCCGCGCCACAACCTCCTTGGTTGCTGAATCACCCAGACCGGAGATGCGCAGCTCCGCGCACTTCTCCGGCCTGGCGACACGAACGTCGTCGCCGAGGGACGCCCTTAATTTTTCCGCCAATGCGTCCGCCTTGGCACTCCTCTCCGCACCAGCCACCTCGAGGATACGTCCCCCGGTGGCTGCAGTGCGGAAGCGCAGGCCGTCGATGCCGAGGCTTTTGAGGTCGATTGACCTCTCAGCCTCGGCAAGTTTTTCGGCGTAAGTCACGCCCCGAACCTCCGCTTCCCGCTGCAGCGTTATAACCACTGCTGCGGTTCGCGGTGCGCGGAGATTCGGGGCGCTCTTCTTTGCGCCTGTCTTCGCGGGTGCCCTAGCGGGCGCATTAGCGGGTTTCTTCTTCTGCTTGACAACGTTGTTCCACGTCTCAGTTTGAGACTGAGACGTGGAAGCCGGGGCCGGTTGAGTCAAGGCCGACTGACGCTCTCGGCGCGTCGCCTCCACCTCACGCGCCGCAGCGCTCTTCTTCTTCCTCCTGTTCTTCTTCTCTCCCTGAGCTGGGAGAGAAGAAGAAGAGGCCGACGGAACGGCCACGACAGTTTCCGTCACCTCCACCTCAGATGTGGAGGGGACGGCAGGTAGAGGCGCGGCGGCAGGGGCGCCAGCGGCCTTGCGCTTTGAGCGCGTGGGCGCCGAAGCGCCGACAGAAGGGCCCTTTGAGGGGGCGACAGGTGCACCGCCGGGTGCCGGAGCACTGGCCATGCGGGCAGCATTGCGTGCGTCCGCCGCGAGGGGAGGACGCAACCGAGGCGCCGGGAGCAGCCGATCCTCGAAGCCGGCGCGGCGTGCGTCGATGAGGTACAGCACCTCATCACGCGACAGCCCCGCCGACGGTGTTGGAGCGGCGCTCAACTGGCGCCTCAATTCCTCCATCTGGCCACGCACGGCCGAGGTTAGGTTAGGTTAGGTTAGGTTAGGTTAGGTTAGGTTAGGTTAGGTTAGGTTAGGTTTTTTTTTTTTTTTTTTTTTTTTTTTTTTGTTGACGCGGGGAATGCATTTAGGCACCGTCATCCCAGGTACGGGGGTAGCTGGGACGGTGTGTGGGACTCACCGGTCCCGGAAGAAGGGACCGTCCTACCCACTAAACCCCGCGGTGTTCCGACTCACCCTATAGCCGGGCCGAGGGATATGAAAATGTAGATTCAACGTCGACCCGGCTAGGGATGCCCCGTAAGGTTGGGGCTCTCCTCGGGGGACCAGATGGTCGGCCCCCCAGAGCTCCCTAAGGAGCTGAAGAAAACAAGCCCGCATCGCACCACTCTCGAGCGCCCTTCTGCAAGCAGAGGGGGTAGAGAGCGGCCGAGCGGGCGGGCACTAAGGGCACCTCCGGAACACGGGGAGGTGCCTTCCGCCATATGGCCGTCAATGGGCGGGGTCCCCCGACCTTACGCCCACGGCCAACAAGTATTCAGGGGGGGCGCGCAGTGACTCCTTACCGCGGCGTCCCCGAACTGCACGGCGAAGCGGGAGTATTTTTCATTACTCCCGCTCCCCTGCGCAGTGTGCCTCCCGCCGAATCGATTGCGAATCGGCACGCCTGACTGCCGACCATGACTTGCACCACGATCGGCAGTGACAGGCCCCAACTGATGCTGTACGGAGCGGCCGCACAGGCGGAAGGGCCGCACAGTCGGAACAGCCGCACATGTGGCGTAAATCATAGATTTGCTGTAATTAGTTTATTAGGCGCTATTAAGCGTAGGTATAATGGTTATACTTAGGTCGGTATAAGGGGTGTGTCCTTAATAGTGTCATAGTAGGGATATTTGATGGAAGGAGATATGGTGGGATTTAAGCTATATATAAGCGTGCGCATTAGTAGAATAGAAAAAATCAGGAACTAACTAAATTTTTTTAATTTACTTCATACTGTCGAAGAAATTTTACATCAAAGTAAATTATTATATAAAATATATTTCCACTGAAATAATCAGTGAGTGGCTTAATAGCCCAAGTATTTATCTAAATTTTTATATTTGTGAAAACGGAAGCTCTGGTAAGCATCAACTTCATCAATTTTATTAAGTAAATTAATTGTGGGTAATTTTTATGTAAAAAAGTATATTTTAAGTAAATTTATTTTATCAGGCAGGCGTTTGTGAAATTTAGAAAAGGGGGTAATGTTCTTTGTATATTAAATGTTTTAAAATGGGGTTAAAAATAATGTAAGGGAAAGTTTAGGGAAATCTATGGTTGAAGAGGGTGTATATAAAATATAATGTTTGTTCTTTTCAGAATGAGCTTCCAAGTTTTGAGTTAAAAACCCCTGCCTATACCCGTAAGCAATTTTATTAATATATAGGCGTAGAGCCATATTGCTTAAGGTGATATCCCGGAGATAAAGGAAGTCCCATCCCTGAATCCGGATGAGTACCTAGTTATAAGTTAGATTTAAGTTATTACTGTGAAGGTGTAATAAAATTATATATATACTCTAGTTCTTGCATTATTGACTCCAGGACAAGTTACCTTACATAAACTACTGAACCGCCTGGGAACTCCCGGGAACACTACGGACTTCCCAGAAGCGTGTCATGGCGCCCGAACAAATTTAATTGTCCTGGAGTTGATAACTTATTTGGGTATTACTGATTTGCTGGGTCTAGTGACTTCTATATAATTAATATTTTTATTATAAAGTGTTTCCCGCTAGCAGGTAGCCTCCCCCGAAATTCGTGCTACTTCAAGGTTTAGACGCCCTTGGCCTATGCTAGTCTGGATGCCCGAAATTTGATCATTTTATTTTGCATTTTACATAATTTTTTTTGGCTAAACGGGTATTCCGAAATTTGAAAATTCTCTAACATCATTTTTATTAACGTACCTTGTCCCCAAATTTAATTACAGTTATTTTATTTTATTTCAAACTGTAATAGTAGTATATCTTTTATTATATTGTTGGCTTATAATCATATTCATATTTTGTATTGTTCATCGTAAGGAAAAAATTCTACCCTCATTGTTTTTGACAATTCCTTGTAATAAATTTAACGCAAAAAATATACCCACATTAATAAAATTGTTACGAACCTTATAGTAGAAGTAAAATTGTTGTTAATGTTTTAAAGATATTTAATGCAAAACATTCACGGTAGGTTTTGTTTTGTATAATTTGTGTATTGTTTCAGGAAAATCTGAATGTTATTGTAGTTCTGTGTGAATAGAAAAAAGTGATTTGTGTATTAAAAATTGTGAGTGATTCGGTGCTTACCAGAGCCGTTTAATATGGTTATCAATAAAATTAGGTATTTCTTGCTCAATAAAAATAAATTAACTGATAAAGTAGTAATTAGCGGTTATGAGCCGGTTTCTACAAAAATAGTATGGGGTTCTTTAAAAAGGGTCGTAAAAGGGTTTTACAGGGTCGGCAGCATGAGTTTGTCGCCTATGGTGAGGCAAATGTTCAGAGGCTGCGGTGGCCGCCGGTCCTTCTGGTGGGCCGTATGTTTGTCTGCCACCTTCATAAAGTCATATTTTATCTATATCGATAGCCACCTTAGTAATATAAAAAATCTTTGGGGTAGGTTACAAAGTTCATCATTACATCATTTCAAAAATGCTGCATAGTAGTTAGTAATACGAATATTCAAACGTAATAATTACATAGAATAATTAATTTATATCTTCATTAAATAAATCAATAATTTTAACCTCGTAACTAAAAATATTTTCTATGTAGATCGTAGTAACTTTTTTTTTCTCCTAAGTATGGGTAGTTGTGAATATCATGTAAATATCGTTAGGGTTCTTACAGACTGCATTTCATTCATAATTCCATAAGCGTAAGGACAGGATACGGTTTTAATGAATAATGTTGAGATTTAGTGTAAAATAAAGCTAAATTCTCTTGTATATAAGAATTGCGTCATCATGTGATTGTATTGATGACACAAGTGTGCATGGGTGTTTTATGAGCGGGAAATGTATGGGTATGTATGAATGTATGAAAGGGATGAATATGAGAGTATGAAAGGCACATTATTCAAAGGAATGGGTGAGTCTGGTTAATTATGAAAGTTTGAAATAGTCAGTAGGTACTTTGCATATACAAAAAAAAAAAAAAAAAAATCTCTCCCCTATTCTAAAACAAAATTAACGTCATTTTTTTTAGATTTAATCAAGTTAAATTAAAGTAAGTAAGACAAGAATAGCAATGTCAGGTCAGTTATTCAAAAATGAACGTTAAATTACTTTAGGATGTTGTCGCGGACAGTCAAACATACACGAGAAATTTAAGTCAGTGTGTAAGAGACCTTATGAATAATTGTGAAAATTTATGAGGGTACCTCGAAATATTGTTAAGCTTGAGGTCACATTGTGATTTCATTGTCATGTTAAGTGAAAGTTGTGTACGTGCCGTGAGTTTATAAAATTACAAAGTATTAAGAATTACGAAGTTATGAAAGTTTTATGCACATGCATTATGTTAATAGTGATGCATACGTTTTGGAAAACGTTAATAGAATGGATATATATTGGATATTCAGTGAGAGGTTAAGGTTGGTACCTACATATGATATTTTTTTTTCTGGGTTGTTTGTATATTTTTGGTTAGAATTCTGGTAGGATGATTCTGTAGGTGTATTCAGTGCTATATTTCTGTTTCTTGGTTTTTTTGTAGTAAATACTGCCACTCGGAAGCGGTAAGCTTGCCCTAGCAGATTTACGTGGTACTATAGGAAGCTCTTAAAGGCTTGCTTATCATATGCAAATATATTGCATTCAGTTATATAGACATATACAATGTTATTACATCGTTGTATATGTTGTTATATAAATTTTCTTCTCTGAGACGGTTATAGAAATCTCAGTCTTCAATTTAAGCCATATTCTATATTACATTCAGGCGGTTCGTATTACCTGGATTTCTTAATATTAAGCCTTAAATACGTCTTTTCTTCTATCTATCTTGTGAACACCATCAGAGTTACTCTATTGGAATATTTAAATTATTTATTTTGGGAGACATTATCTAAGTAATACAGTTGTTATAGATTGATTGTTATATACTAATTCAATTTTTTTAAATTGAATTAGTATTCTTAAATTTTGTCTATAGGGACAAAATTTTCTCTTGGGGAGGGGATATTGTGGCGTAAATCATAGATTTGCTGTAATTAGTTTATTAGGCGCTATTAAGCGTAGGTATAATGGTTATACTTAGGTCGGTATAAGGGGTGTGTCCTTAATAGTGTCATAGTAGGGATATTTGATGGAAGGAGATATGGTGGGATTTAAGCTATATATAAGCGTGCGCATTAGTAGAATAGAAAAAATCAGGAACTAACTAAATTTTTTTAATTTACTTCATACTGTCGAAGAAATTTTACATCAAAGTAAATTATTATATAAAATATATTTCCACTGAAATAATCAGTGAGTGGCTTAATAGCCCAAGTATTTATCTAAATTTTTATATTTGTGAAAACGGAAGCTCTGGTAAGCATCAACTTCATCAATTTTATTAAGTAAATTAATTGTGGGTAATTTTTATGTAAAAAAGTATATTTTAAGTAAATTTATTTTATCAGGCAGGCGTTTGTGAAATTTAGAAAAGGGGGTAATGTTCTTTGTATATTAAATGTTTTAAAATGGGGTTAAAAATAATGTAAGGGAAAGTTTAGGGAAATCTATGGTTGAAGAGGGTGTATATAAAATATAATGTTTGTTCTTTTCAGAATGAGCTTCCAAGTTTTGAGTTAAAAACCCCTGCCTATACCCGTAAGCAATTTTATTAATATATAGGCGTAGAGCCATATTGCTTAAGGTGATATCCCGGAGATAAAGGAAGTCCCATCCCTGAATCCGGATGAGTACCTAGTTATAAGTTAGATTTAAGTTATTACTGTGAAGGTGTAATAAAATTATATATATACTCTAGTTCTTGCATTATTGACTCCAGGACAAGTTACCTTACATAAACTACTGAACCGCCTGGGAACTCCCGGGAACACTACGGACTTCCCAGAAGCGTGTCACGCCGTACAGGCGGACCAGCCGTACAGGCGGAGCAGAAGCCCACACTCAAGCAGCCGCCCAAGCTGCTGTGTGCCGAGGGGCTTAACTGCCGCACAGACAGGCTGCCGTACAGGCGGAAACAGCCGCACAGGCGGAACAGCCGCATATGCGGCCACTGCCGCACAGCACCTCGCTCAAACCGGCCGCAGCCGGGAGCATACCTCGCGTGTACACCGCAGGCCTTGAAGGCCCGCCATACTACGACCCCCTCGTGCAATGGGGTCAACTCCGTCAAATGACGGCCAGAACCGCCGCAGATGCGCGGTAACACCATGGGCCTAGCAGGCCCACCGAACTTCGACCCCCTCGTGCAATGGGGTCAGCTTGCCAAGATGTGGAAGGATGGCACACCCCTACTTCTGCTGTACGGAGCGGCCGCACAGGCGGAAGGGCCGCACAGGCGGAACGGCCGCACAGACGGACCAGTCGTACAGGCAGGCAGAAGCCCACACGCAGCATCTCAAGCTGCCGCGTGCCGAGGGGCTTAACTGCCGCACATACATACGACTGCCGTACAAGCGAAATCAGCCGCACAGGCGGAACAGCCGCATATGCGGCCGCAGCCGAACAGCAAACTGGCTCCAACCGGCCGCAGCCGGGAGCAAACCTCGCCAACAAAGTTGCGACGCTTCCACCGGGTATCCGGGAGCTGTCGCAACACCGCGGGCCTTGCAGGCCCGCCATACCACGACCCCTTCGTGCAATGGGGTCGGCTTCGGTCGGAAAGACCGACGAACAAAAGCGCTTCTACCGGCCGTAGCCGGGAGCGGACGCCATTTGTTACGGCGGTGAACGCCGCAACCGCAGGCCTAGCAGGCCCACCATACCACGACCCCCTTCGCCATGGGGTCGATTGTCGGGATATTGGTTCATCGACTTACAGGGGCAGCAGACTCCAGCGCTGCGCCTGTTAGCCGACTATCCAGGATGCACCGTCTTGGTCCAGTTGCCACTCCCCCCGGGCATTTAGCCCGAAGGGATAGGAAACCGGTCCAAGCTCACGAGGAGGTTTCCCGACCTAGCACCCCAGGTTAGGTTAGGTTAGGTTAGGTTAGGTTAGGTTTTTTTTTTTTTTTTTTTTTTTTTGTTGACGCGGGGAATGCATTTAGGCACCGTCATCCCAGCTACGGGGGTAGCTGGGACGGTGTGTGGGACTCACCGGTCCCGGAAGAAGGGACCGTCCTACCCACTAAACCCCGCGGTGTTCCGTCTCACCCTATAGCCGGGCCGAGGGATATGAAAATTAGATTCTACGTCGACCCGGCTAGGGATGCCCCGTAGAGTTGGGGCTCTCCTCGGGGGACCAGATGGTCGGCCCCCCAGAGCTCCCTAAGGAGCTGAAGAAAACAAGCCCGCATCGCACCACTCTCGAGCGCCCTTCTGCAAGCAGAGGGGGTAGAGAGCGGCCGAGCGGGCGGGCACTAAAGGCACCTCCGGAACACGGGGAGATGCCTTCCGCCATATGGCCGTCAAAGGGCGCGGTCCCCCGACCTTACGCCCACGGCCAAAAACTGATGCTGTGCGGAGCGGTCGCACAGGCGGAAGGGCCGCACAGGCGGAACGGCCGCACAGACGGACCAGCCGTACAGGCAGGCAGAAGCCCACACGCAGCAGCCGCCCAAGCTGCCGCGTGCCGAGGGGCTTAACTGCCGCACATACATACGGCTGCCGTACAGGCGAAATCAGCCGCACAGGCGGAACAGCCGCACATGCGGCCGCTGCCGCACAGCAACTTGCTCCAACCGGCCGCAGCCGGGAGCATACCTCGCGTATTCACAAAACCGCGGGCCTTGAAGGCCCGCCATTCCACGACCCCCTCGTGCAATGGGGTCAACTCCGTCAAATGACGGCCAGAAACGGCGCAGGTGCGCCGTACCACACACCCCTACCAATGCTGCACGCAGCGGCCGCACAGGCGGAAGGGCCGCACAGGCGGAACGGCCGCACAGACGAACCAGCCGTACAGGCAGGCAGAAGCCCACACGCAGCAGCCGCCCAAGCTGCCGCGTGCCGAGGGGCTTAACTGCCGCACATACATACGGCTGCCGTACAGGCGAAATCAGCCGCACAGGCGGAACAGCCGCACATGCGGCCGCTGCCGCACAGCAACTTGCTCCAACCGGCCGCAGCCGGGAGCGAACTTCACAAATATGGTTGCGACGCTTCTACTGGGTATCCAGGAGCTGTCGCAACCCCGCGGACCTTGAAGGCTCGCCATACTACGACCCCCTCGTGCAATGGGGTCGGCTTCGGTCGGAAAGACCGACGAACGACAGCGCTTCTACCGGCCGTAGCCGGGAGCGGACGCCACAATTGTCGCGGCGGTGAACGCCGCAACCGCAGGCCTAGCAGGCCCGCCATACCCACGACCCCCTTCGTCATGGGGTCGGTTGTCGGGATATAGGTTCATCGACTTACAGGGGCAGCAGACTCCAGCGCTGCGCCTGTTAGTTGACTATCCAGGATGCACCGTCTTGGTCCAGTTGCCACTCCCCCCGGGCATATAGCCCGAAGGGATAGGAAACCGGTCCAAGCTCACGAGGAGGTTTCCCGACCTAGCACCCCAGGTTTTTTTTTTTTTTTTTTGTTGACGCGGGGAATGCATTTAGGCACCGTCATTCCAGCTACGGGGGTAGCTGGGACGGTGTGTGGGACTCACCGGTCCCGGAAGAAGGGACCGTCCTACCCACTAAACCCCGCGGTGTTCCTCCTCACCCTATAGCCGGGCCGAGGGATATGAAGATGAAGATTCAACGTCGACCCGGCTAGGGATGCCCCGTAAGGATGGGGCTCTCCTCGGGGGACCAGATGGTCGGCCCCCCGGAGCTCCCTAAGGAGCTGAAGAAGCAGCAAGCCAGCATCGCACCGCCCTCGTACGTCCCTCTGGAAGCAGAGGGGGCAGAGAGCGGCCGAGCGGGCGGGCACTAAGGCACCTCCGGAACACGGGGAGGTGCCTTCCGCCAAACGATCATCGGTGGGCGGGGTCCCCCGACCACCACCCACCGGAACAACACTAGTCGGGAGCGCGCATGAATTGAGCCATGCGACGCCCCCGAACCGGACGGCGAGGCGGGAGCGTTAGACCTGCACGCTCCCGCACCCGCAGCTCCTCTCTCTTTGCCGCCATCACCTCATTGGCAAAAGAGGTGACGGCGGCCCAACACTCCTGGCTGCCGACCATGGCTTGCACCACGGCCGGCAGCGACAAATCAACACCAATACGGCCCGTGAGGGCGACACGCGGCCCGTCCCACGCCGCGCACTCGGCGAGTGTGTGCTCAGCCGAGTCCACGGCGCCACTTGGGCAGTGACGGCACACGGGGTCCGACTCCACACCCACCACCTCCCACAGGTACTTGGCGAAACAGCCATGTCCTGTGAGGAGCTGAGTGAGGTGGTACGTCGGCGCACCGTGCGCCCTCTCTACCCAAGGCCGAAGAACGGGCCGGACAGCCCCCACGAGCCGCGCGCTCGCAGAGGGAACAACCAACCTATTGGCCCACTTCCGGAAGAGATCGTCGCGAGCAGACTGTCTCCAGCGATCGATCTCGTCCGGGAGTGGGCGACCTCCATTAATCCGCACCAGGGCGCTTTCATTATACACGCGAGTGAGGACTCCAGCCTCGAGATCCCACGGGGGGCTTCCGCCAATTAGACACGCCGCCTCGTAAGAGACGGTGCAGTACGCTCGCGCCGCCCTCTGCGCAATCACCCGCTGCGGCCTCCGCAGCAGGGGGATGGTTTTGGCGCAGAGAGCGTCCGACCAAATAGGCGCTCCGTAGAGCGCCTTGGAGCGCACTACACCGTCGTAGAGACGGCGACATGCACTTTCCGGCCCCCCTTTATTGGGGAGCAGCCGCGCCAGCCTTCCGGCGTATGACACCAGTTTGGGTGCCAGGCGCCGGAAGTGCTCGACGAAACCCCACCGACTATCGAGGACCAATCCTAGGTACTTCATGGTCTCCCCGATAGCGATGGGGGTGCCGCTCACCACAATGAAGGAATCTCGAGGTGGCCCCCGCCGAGGCCCTTGGAAAAACACGGCCTCGGACTTTTCGAGAGCCACCTGGAGTCCCAGCGCCCTGATGCGGCTGACCACCTGGGCAACGCCCGCGGTGGCCAGAACCTTTGCGTCCCTGAATTCTGGGCCCCGCGCGGTGACGATGGTGTCGTCGGCGTAGCAGATAATGCCGACCCCCGTAAGAGTTGCACCGCGCAGGACCCAGTCATAGCCGATGTTCCACAGGAGCGGACCAAGCACCGACCCCTGTGGAACACCGCACGACATCTCCCTGCGGACCATTCCCGACCGGGCCGGGTAGATGATGGTCCGGTCCACGAAGTAGTCCGCAAGGACGCGCCTGAGGTACCACGGGACCTTGTGGTACCTCAGCGCCTCGGCGTAGCACCCCAGGTTAGGTTAGGTTAACCCCAGGTTAGGTTAGGTTAGGTTAGGTTGGGGCGGGGCCCCAAGTGTTGTAAGAGTACGTCCTCGTCGTCCGCCCTGGACCCCAGCTTGACCACCGTAACGGAGTGGCAAGCTGGGTGACCGAATCTCTGCAACTGTACTTGTGGCTGTATTTGTAAATATCGGTGTTTACGTGTTAATACCGTGTTTTCCACCTTGCTAAGACCCATTCCACTTGGTGCGCGGTAACGCAGTGGCCAGTGGGTGGTGTCTCGATCATCTGTTTGATTGTCTAGACTATCTTGAATCCTTTTGCTCATAACGACTTTGCTTTGTTTACCGGACTTGAATTGCATTTCTATGTGGTTGTTGTCATTGTCTTGCTGCGGAATCTGAGAACAGATTCCCCACTCCCAAGACAAAAAATTCAGTCTCCATCTGATTCAGTTGTGGGCAGTGCCCTCAACTGGACGATGGATTCTGAATCCGCGGATGGGCTGGTCTCCGATAGAAACGGACGCATGCTGCCGCCTGATGCTTGCTTCCAACTAAGCTTCAAGCGTTCTACCACCTTCGGTAAAAAACGGGAGCGGAGCTCCCGTTTGATCACCTCCGGACTTACCGATCACCCAAGCGAAGAAGATTCCCCGCAAAGGAAATCGGTAAAGCAGTCGGCTCGAGGAAGAGGAACTGTCCACCACGTGGGTAAGTCCCGAGCCTTACGGGAACTCCGTGATGGGGTGTCGGACACCGACTCGGAGTACTATGCAGTGGAAGAGCCGACGAGGCGCTCCCCAAAGAAGACCGAGGGACAGGGTTCTCCGACGCTGCTGGCGGTGGAGGACCTTATAAATCAAGCTGAAGAGGACGCAGGTACCTTGAATCATGTGGCCACCATCTCCAAGAACCTAAAAGGTACCTGCGTAAGGGAGATCAAGCAGCGCACGGCATCGTTGCTCCAGGCCGTCCAGTCGCTGGCTGGACGAAATGAGAGCGACGAAATGAGGCGTCTGAGGGCTGACAATAAACGCCTTAAAGGCCAGTTGACAGCCCTCCAGACAGAGGTAGCTGCCCTAAGGCGTGAGTTCTCCGAGGGCAGGAAACGCCGATCCAGAAGTTCTTCCCCTGTCCTGACGGTTCCCGGTTCCAGGGAACATAACCAAGAATTGGTGCCTTCTGATGAGGTCATTTCCATCAAAACCATGGAGGAAATGATGGGGCGCCTCCAACGTGTCCTGATGGACCACGTGGGAGGCGTTATAAGCGCTCGGCTGGAGGGCCTCGAGGTAGATGGCCGCCTTCTGCCCGCCCAACCCCAGCTTCACCGGCCTCCGCTGTCGGTGCCATCCAAGAAGACGAAGCGTCCAGGAAATCCTGCAGCACCCACAACCCTGACTCCTCCAGCAAATATGCCGAAAGAGGCCAGACCACAGAAGGTGGCCAAGCGAGCCGCGGAGCAAGTGGCGGGGCCATCGCACATGGAACAGCCAGTACTCCAGGAGGAGTCCTGGACAACCGTCCTCAAGAAACCGAGAAAGAAGAAGGCGGCCAAAGCTCCTGAGCCTAAAAAGCCCAGGCTGCCCAAGGCGCCTAAAAAGCTGGCAGTGGTGGTGTCCCTTAAGCCTGAAGCGGTTGCGGAGGGCGTCACATACAGGGATGCCATCGCTAAGGCGAAGTCGTCGGTCAGCCTGGGTGCGCTCGGCATTGGAGCGGCCAGGTTCCGGACCGGCATCACGGGAGCTCGTATCATAGAGCTCCCAAAGGAAACCACGGCATCGCAGGCCGATACTCTGGCGGCCAAGATCGGGGAGGCCCTGGGTAGTGACGCCAAGGTCACCAGGCCAACCAAATCGGCACGCATTCGCCTGTCTGGTTTGGACGATGCAGTGTCCGAGGAGGAACTGCGCCGGGCCTTGGCCGAAAAATCTGGGTGCCCTCCCGATCAATTCAAGGTCGGCACTATCTCGCCGGGCTTCACTGGAGTGGGCTCGGCCATTGTTAATTGTCCCATAGACGCCGTCGCTACCCTGGCAAAAATACAGCGACTGGAAGTGGGTTGGAGCAGCGCCTCGATCCAAATTCTAGAGCAGCGCCCAATGCGGTGCTTTAGATGCATGGGAGTGGGTCACCCGCAGGTGCTGTGCCCCTCAAAAAAGGATCGCAGCTCCCTGTGTTATCGATGTGGTCAGGAGGGGCACACCCTCTCCTCGTGTTCTTCGGCGCCGCGTTGTGCGATATGCTCGGATCGTGGCCTGCCCTCTGGGCACCGCATGGCAGGATTGCACTGCAATCCTCCTCCAGTCAGGGGTCGTCTCATCCCACTCTCGGGATCCGCTCGCTCCGCGGCCGCTCCGGCCGCCCCTGCAGTCGCGCCTATGGACACTAACAATGCCAGTTAGATCCATAGGACGTGTACTGCAGGCGAACGTGGACCGCTCAGCCGGCGCCCAGGACCTTTTGTGCCAGGCGGCGGCTGAGTGGGACATTGATTTGGTGGTCGTCTCGGAGCCAAACCTCGTCCCTCCATCTTCAAGGTGGGTGGGCTCGACGGATGGCCTCGCGGCGATCATGGTGTCCGGAGTGTCGCCTTCCCCTCTTACTGTCGTTGAAAGAGGGGAGGGATATGTTGCAGCGCGTTGGGGGGGAATTTTAGTAGTGTCTTTATACTTTTCCCCCAACCGCAACCGGGTTGATTTTGAACGATTCCTGACCGTTGTGGAGGGCGTAGTTCACCGGGCAGCTCCAAACCCAGTGTTGGTAGCGGGCGACTTAAACGCGCACTCCCGCAGGTGGGGAGACCGTTACACAGACGCGCGGGGTGAGGATTTGGAGTCCTGGGTTCTGTCTTCAGGGCTCCAGATCCTTAATACCGGTAACACGCCAACTTGCGTGCGGTGGCAGGGCACGTCTAGAGTGGATGTTACCTTTGCCTCCGCACCCCTGTCTCCCTACATAAGGGACTGGCGCGTGGTGGAGGGGATGGAGACTCTATCTGACCACAGATACGTCAGATATGAAGTCTCCACCACCCCGGCGGCTTCGGTTTCTCTCCGTCTCTGGACAACGGGTGTCTCTCCTTTTCCCGGATGGGTGCTCGCTAAGCTCCGGCCGGACGTGGCGGAGGAGGCAGCGTTGGTACGAGCGTGGGCCGAGGTGCCCGACTCCATCGCAGAAGATCCCGATGCAATGGTGGAGTTACTCGCGGATGACTTACGCGTCGTGTGTGACTCCGCCATGCCGAAGCGAGGAGCGGGGCCTCGTAACCCGAGGCAAGTATACTGGTGGACGCCGGAACTCTCCGCTATGCGTGCCACCAGCTTGAGAGCCAGACGAGCGTACCAGCGTTGTCGCAGGCGAGCCCGGAGAGAACCCGGTGAGGAGGAGAGGCTCCGTTGTGAGTATCAGGAGGCTCACGGGGCGTTGAGGGTTGCCATCTGCAGGGCAAAATCCGATGCATGGGAGAGATTTCTGGATGTCCTCAATGGTGACCCCTGGGGTCGACCGTACAGGACAATCAGGCGGAAACTCGCGGCTCCAGCTCCGCCCACGTCCTGTATGGAACCGGCGCTCCTGGGCAGAGTTCTCCAGGCTCTATTTCCGGAGACGGGAGACTTTGTGCCCCCCAATATGCCGACCTCCGATTCTGCCTCGGAGGTGTGGGCTGATGGGCCACTGATCACGGATGCGGAGTTCGGCATCGTAAGGGAACGGCTCAATTTGAAAAAGAAGGCACCCGGGCCTGATGGAGTTCCGGCCAAAGTATTGGCCATCGCCCTGGGTCCACTTGAAGCGCGTTTCCGAGCGGTGCTGAATCTCTGCATCAAAAAGACTTGTTTCCCCGGCAGATGGAAGGTGGGACGCCTTTGTCTGCTGCGTAAAGAAGGCCGCCCGGTGGATTCGCCGGCGGGCTACCGACCGATCGTGCTGCTCGGTGAGGCGGGGAAAGCTTTTGAGAAAATTCTCGCCTCCCGCATCATCGAGCACCTCGAAAATGTGGGACCTGACTTAGCCGACTGCCAATACGGCTTCCGAACCAGGCGGTCTACAGCAGACGCAGTGAGCCGTCTTAAAGGGTGGACAGAGGCGGCAACGGCTCGTGGGGAGGTGGTGTTGGTGGTGTCCTTGGACATTGCCAACGCTTTTAACGCCATTCCTCACGAGTGTATTGATCAGGCGCTGCGGTTCCACAGGGTGCCCATCTACCTTCGCCACTTGGTGAAGGACTACCTAAGGAACCGTAGCGTCGTGTATGAAGACGCTCAAGGACAAATTCGACGTTGGAGGGTGGTGGCAGGTGTACCCCAGGGTTCCGTTCTTGGTCCGTTGTTGTGGAACCTGGGGTACAACTGGGTTCTTCGCGGCTCGCTGCTGCCAAGGATGGATGTCGTGTGTTTTGCGGACGACACATTGGTGGCAGCGGCTGCAAAAGAATGGGAGGACGCAGCACATCTTGCGTCGGTCGGCTCGTCTATGGTGGTTCGTCGAATTCGCCTATTGGGGCTGGACGTGGCCCTCACAAAAACGAGGGCCATGGCCTTCCATCCCCCACGTCGCGGGACCCCATCGTCCCTTTCTGTTCGAGTGGAGGGTGTCTATGTTCAAGTCACCACCAATTTGAAATACCTCGGGTTGACATTGGACTCGCGTTGGACGTTTCAGAAGCATATGGAACTCCTCGCTCCACGGCTGTGTTCTGCCGCAGCCGCGCTCGGTCGCCTGCTCCCCAATGTTGGTGGCCCTGGTTCATCCTGTCGTCGGCTATACCACAGCGTCATCCGTTCGATGGCCCTATATGGAGCCCCGGTGTGGGCAGGGTGTCTCTCCCGGCGGACGCGGGCTCTCTTGCGCCAACCGCAGAGGGTGATTGCGACCCGGGCCGTGCGCGCATATCGCACGGTCAGCCACGGAGCTGCCTGTGTCTTAGCAGGCACGCTGCCGTGGGATGTCGATGCACTTGTGCTTGCAGAAGTGTATCGGCATCGGGTCGACGCCAGGACTCGGGGTGAGCGACCTGGTCTCGAGGAGATCGAGGAGGTTCGCTCACAGGCGCGGAGAGAAGCTCTGCGTCGGTGGGGCGAGACACTGTCTCGCCCGGTCGCTGGCCATCGAACGATCGATGCTATTCGCCCGGTACTGGAGAAGTGGGTCCGACGACAATGGGGAGACCTCACTTTCCGCCTGGTGCAGGTACTGACGGGACACGGATGTTTCGGCCACTACCTGCATCGGGTGGCGCGCCGAAAGGAGTCGCCCGGCTGTCATCATTGTGGCGCTCCAGACGACACGGCTGAGCACACGCTTTGGGAGTGCTCCGCATGGCAAGTCCAACGCCAACAATTGAGTGTCGCGATTGACGGACGCGGTCTCACGCTGTCGGGCATGGTACGTGCTATGCTCGACAGCGAGGAGGCCTGGCAGGAGATAGCTAACTTCGCCGAAGATGTCATTTCGGCGAAGGAGGCTGCGGAGAGGGAGCGGGAAGAGGATGCTCTAGCCGCTCCCATCCGGCGTAGGCGGAGGGGAAGGAGAAGGCGAGTGGCTCCGGTCGCAGACCCTCTCTAACCCTTTGGGTGGCCAGCACACGAGAGTGGCACTCTCGTGTGCATTGCACTGGCCACCACGTCTGGTGGATTACCTGGCGCACACCGAGGTAATCCTCCCCCCGGCGCGGTAGCTCAGCAAGGCTGAGCAGCCGCCAGCAGTGTTTTGGTGAATAAACTGGTCCCAAAACACCTCTGATTGGGCAGATCGGTGCCAAGGAGTTTTAGTGAGTATTCCCAGTGCCACCAACATCAGGTGCTGGGCGACCCTCACACTGTCACACGCCTCGCCAGCGTGTTTCGTCTGTAAGCGGATCACTCCTTGTAAAAAAAAAAAAAAAAAAAAAAAAAAAAAAAAAAAAAAAAAAAAAAAAAAAAAAAAAGGTTAGGTTAGGTTAGGTTAGGTTAGGTTAGGTTAGGTATTAAGTTAGGCGAAATTTTAGAGTTAGGTTAGGTTTTTAAGAAAATAGTTTTTTGTGATTTTGCGAGTGACATTCGTGAAAGTACAACACATTTTAGTCGTCGGTTATGCGCGTTAAAGTTACCTGTCGTTTTGTTACTTTTTTTTATTCTGATGTCCATTATTAAGAAGGTTTAGTGGGGTTAGGTTCGTTTTAATAGGTATTAAGTTAGGCGAAATTTTAGAGTTAGGTTAGGTTAGGTTTTTAAGAAAATCGTTTTTTGTGATTTTGCGAGTGACATTCGTGAAAGTACAACACATTTTAGTCGTCGGTTATGCGCGTTAAAGATACCTGTCGTTTGGTTACTTTTTTTATTCTGATGTCCATTATTAAGGAGGTTTAGTGGGGTTAGGTTCGTAAAATCGTTTTTTGTGATTTTGCGAGTGACATTCGTGAAAGTACAACACATTTTAGTCGTCGGTTATGCGCGTTAAAGTTACATGTCGTTTTGTTACTTTTTTTATTTTGATGTCCATTATTAAGAAGGTTTAGTGGGGTTAGGTTCGTTTTAATAGGTATCAAGTTAGGCGAAATTTTAGAGTTAGGTTAGGTTTTTAAGAAAATCGTTTTATGTGATTTTGCGAGTGACATTCGTGAAAGTACAACACATTTTAGTCGTCGGTTATGCGCGTTAAAGTTACCTGTCGTTTTGTTACTTTTTATATTCTGATGTCCATTATTAAGAAGGTTTAGTGGGGTAAGGTTCGTTTTAATAGGTATTAAGTTAGGCGAAATTTTAGAGTTAGGTTAGGTTTATAAGAAAATCGTTTTTTGTGATTTTGCGAGTGATATTCGAGAAAGTACAACACATTTTAGTCGTCGGTTATGCGCGTTAAAGTTACCTGTCGTTTTGTTACTTTTTTTATTCTGATGTCCGTTATTAAGAAGGTTTAGTGGGGTTAGGTTCGTTTTAATAGGTATTAAGTTAGGCGAAATTTTAGAGTTAGGTTAGGTTAGGTTTTTAAGAAAATCGTTTTTTGTGATTTTGCGAGTGACATTCGTGAAAGTACAACACATTTTAGTCGTCGGTTATGCGCGTTAAAGTTACCTGTCGTTTTGTTACTTTTTATATTCTGATGTCCATTATTAAGAAGGTTTAGTGGGGTTAGGTTCGTTTTAATAGGTATTAAATTAGGCGAAATTTTAGAGTTAGGTTAGGTTTTTAAGAAAATCGTTTTTTGTGATTTTGCGAGTGATATTCGAGAAAGTACAACACATTTTAGTCGTCGGTTATGCGCGTTAAAGTTACCTGTCGTTTTGTTACTTTTTTTATTGTGATGTCCATTATTAAGAAGGTTTAGTGGGGTTAGGTTCGTTTTAATAGGTATTAAGTTAGGCGAAATTTCAGAGTTAGGTTAGGTTTTTAAGAAAATCGTTTTTTGTGATTTTGCGAGTGATATTCGAGAAAGTACAACACATTTTAGTCGTCGGTTATGCGCGTTAAAGTTACCTGTCGTTTTGTTACTTTTTTTATTCTGATGTCCATTATTAAGAAGGTTTAGTGGGGTTAGGTTCGTTTTAATAGGTATTAAGTTAATCGAAATTTTAGAGTTAGGTTAGGTTTTTAAGAAAATCGTTTTTTGTGATTTTGCGAGTGATATTCGAGAAAGTACAACACATTTTAGTCGTCGGTTATGCGCGTTAAAGTTACCTGTCGTTTTGTTACTTTTTTTATTCTGATGTCCGTTATTAAGAAGGTTTAGTGGGGTTAGGTTCGTTTTAATAGGTATTAAGTTAGGCGAAATTTTAGAGTTAGGTTAGGTTAGGTTTTTAAGAAAATCGTTTTTTGTGATTTTGCGAGTGACATTCGTGAAAGTACAACACATTTTAGTCGTCGGTTATGCGCGTTAAAGTTACCTGTCGTTTTGTTACTTTTTATATTCTGATGTCCATTATTAAGAAGGTTTAGTGGGGTTAGGTTCGTTTTAATAGGTATTAAATTAGGCGAAATTTTAGAGTTAGGTTAGGTTTTTAAGAAAATCGTTTTTTGTGATTTTGCGAGTGATATTCGAGAAAGTACAACACATTTTAGTCGTCGGTTATGCGCGTTAAAGTTACCTGTCGTTTTGTTACTTTTTTTATTGTGATGTCCATTATTAAGAAGGTTTAGTGGGGTTAGGTTCGTTTTAATAGGTATTAAGTTAGGCGAAATTTCAGAGTTAGGTTAGGTTTTTAAGAAAATCGTTTTTTGTGATTTTGCGAGTGATATTCGAGAAAGTACAACACATTTTAGTCGTCGGTTATGCGCGTTAAAGTTACCTGTCGTTTTGTTACTTTTTTTATTCTGATGTCCATTATTAAGAAGGTTTAGTGGGGTTAGGTTCGTTTTAATAGGTATTAAGTTAATCGAAATTTTAGAGTTAGGTTAGGTTTTTAAGAAAATCGTTTTTTGTGATTTTGCGAGTGATATTCGAGAAAGTACAACACATTTTAGTCGTCGGTTATGCGCGTTAAAGTTACCTGTCGTTTTGTTACTTTTTTTATTCTGATGTCCATTATTAAGAAGGTTTAGTGGGGTTAGGTTCGTTTTAATAGATATTAAGTTTGAGCGAAATTTTAGAGTTAGGTTAGGTTAGGTTTTTATGAAAATCGTTTTTTGTGATTTTGCGAGTGATACTCGAGAAAGTACAACACATTTTAGTCGTCGGTTATGCGCGTTAAAGTTACCTGTCGTTTTGTTACTTTTTTATTCTGATGTCCATTATTAAGAAGGTTTAGTGGGGTTAGGTTCGTTTTAATAGGTATCAAGTTAGGCGAAATTTTAGAGTTAGGTTAGGTTTTTAAGAAAATCGTTTTTTGTGATTTTGCGAGTGACATTCGTGAAAGTACAACACATTTTAGTCGTCGGTTATGCGCGTTAAAGTTACCTGTCGTTTTGTTACTTTTTATATTCTGATGTCCATTATTAAGAAGGTTTAGTGGGGTAAGGTTCGTTTTAATAGGTATTAAGTTAGGCGAAATTTTAGAGTTAGGTTAGGTTTATAAGAAAATCGTTTTTTGTGATTTTGCGAGTGATATTCGAGAAAGTACAACACATTTTAGTCGTCGGTTATGCGCGTTAAAGTTACCTGTCGTTTTGTTACTTTTTTTATTCTGATGTCCATTATTAAGAAGGTTTAGTGGGGTTAGGTTCGTTTTAATAGGTATTAAGTTAGGCGAAATTTTAGAGTTAGGTTAGGTTTTTAATAAAATCGTTTTTTTGTGATTTTGCGAGTGATATTCGAGAAAGTACAACACATTTTAGTCGTCGGTTTTTTTTTTTTTTTTTTTTTTTTATACCACTAAGGTGGCAGACAAGCATACGGCCCACCAGAAGGACCGGTGGTCACCGCAGCCTATGAACGTTTGCAACACCAGAGGTGCCACACTCGCGCTGCCGACCCTGTAAAAACCTTCTAAGACCCCTTTTGAAGAACCCCATACTGTAGGCGTTTGGGAAAACCGAGGCAGGGAGGTCATTCCACAACCTAAGCGTGCGTGGAAGAAAACACCTATCGGATCTAACCGTGCTGGAACGCACCGGACGCAGAGTGTGAGGATGAACTCCCTGTCTGTGGCGAGCGGTGCGATGATAGAACGTAGCCGTGGGCATCATATCAAACAATTCCTCAGAGCACATACCATTGTACAGGCGGTAGAACACGCATAAGGAGGCAAAGTCTCTCCTGTCGCGAAGAGGTTCCACACCAGCTGTAAGTACAGGATCGTTGACAATTCTTACAGCTCGTCTTTGCACCGAGCCAAATGGACGAAGCTGATATTCAGGTGCTCCCGCCCAGAGGTGACAGCAGTACTCCATATGCGGCCGCACTTGCGATTTATAGAGAAGCAGTGTTTGCGCCGCAGTGAAGTACCGCCGCGCCCTGTTGAGCACACCTAGCTTCTTGGACGCCAGCTTAGCCTTGTCCTCCAAATGACTACGGAACTGAACGTCACTGGAGATGTCAACGCCAAGGATCCCTATACTTTTGGCGATGGAAAGAGATGTGCCCTGAAATTGCGGCGCTACAGTAATTGGGGTTTGCTTAGCGGTGAAAAAACACGCTTGTGTCTTGGAAGGGTTGAACTGGACAAGATTTTGTCCACCCCAATCGGACACTCTAGTAAGAGTAGCCTCGATTTCAGACACAAGCTGTTCACGATTTTCCTCTACTGTGTCCCGAGAGATACCGGGGCGGCCCGTGTAACAAGTGTCCCCCGTACTGTCGTCCGCATAACAATGAATGCCATCAATAGACAACATGTCATTGATATGCAGCAGAAACAGAGTAGGGGACAACACTGAGCCTTGCGGGACTCCAGCGTTTATGGCCATGCAGTCTGAACAGCTGCCGTCAACGACGGCCCTGATGCTTCTACCGGCCAAGAAGCTGGAGACCCATCCGCATAATCTCTCAGGTAGTCCATATGAGGGCAATTTCGTAAGAAGACCACGGTGCCAGACCCGGTCAAAGGCTTTAGAGATGTCGAGGCTCACTGCTAGAGCCTCACCCTTACTCTCGATAGCCGCCGCCCATCGGTGTGTTAGGTACACAAGAAGATCGCCCGTCGAGCGACCGTGACGGAAACCGTACTGCCGGTCGCTGAGCAGGTCGTGTTCCTCAAGGTACCCCAGGAGCTGTGTATTAATTACACGCTCCATCACCTTGGATAAAAGGGAGGTGACGGCTATAGGCCTGTAATTGGCCGGGTCGGTCCTGTCACCCTTCTTGGGTACAGGATGTACATACGCGATCTTCCACGACGCCGGGACTTGTCGCATGGAATAGGAAAGTGCGAAAAGACGTGTAAGTACCGGACACAACTCTGGACCACAATGCTTTAGTACCACCGCGGGAATGCCGTCTGGCCCACTCGACTTATGAACGTCCAGGGATTGAAGCTCCCGCCGGACATTCCGCTGTGTAAATTTAACTTCCGGCATGGAAGTGCCACAACTCGGAATGCACGGCGGTATTGCACCCCCGTCGCTCATGGTCGAGTTAGAGGCAAAGAGATTACCCAAAAGGTCGGCTTTCTCCTTGGCACTCTGGGCCAAACTACCGTCGGGTTTAAGCAAGGGTGGTAATCCTGACCGACAGAAGTTTCCCTCGGCAGCTTTGGCAAGCGACCAAAATTCACGACTTCCTGAAGGGTAGCCTGCTAGCCGTTCGCCAATTCTGCCGACGAAATCGAACTTGGCCTTGGTTATGCGCGTTAAAGTTACCTGTCGTTTTGTTACTTTTTATATTCTGATGTCCATTATTAAGAAGGTTTAGTGGGGTTAGGTTCGTTTTAATAGGTATTAAATTAGGCGAAATTTTAGAGTTAGGTTAGGTTTTTAAGAAAATAGTTTTTTGTGATTTTGCGAGTGATATTCGAGAAAGTACAACACATTTTAGTCGTCGGTTATGCGCGTTAAAGTTACCTGTCGTTTTGTTACTTTTTTTATTGTGATGTCCATTATTAAGAAGGTTTAGTGGGGTTAGGTTCGTTTTAATAGGTATTAAATTAGGCGAAATTTTAGAGTTAGGTTAGGTTTTTAAGAAAATCGTTTTTTGTGATTTTGCGAGTGATATTCGAGAAAGTACAACACATTTTAGTCGTCGGTTATGCGCGTTAAAGTTACCTGTCGTTTTGTTACTTTTTTTATTGTGATGTCCATTATTAAGAAGGTTTAGTGGGGTTAGGTTCGTTTTAATAGGTATTAAGTTAGGCGAAATTTTAGAGTTAGGTTAGGTTTTTAAGAAAATCGTTTTTTGTGATTTTGCGAGTGATATTCGAGAAAGTACAACACATTTTAGTCGTCGGTTATGCGCGTTAAAGTTACCTGTCGTTTTGTTACTTTTTTTATTCTGATGTCCATTATTAAGAAGGTTTAGTGGGGTTAGGTTCGTTTTAATAGGTATTAAGTTAATCGAAATTTTAGAGTTAGGTTAGGTTTTTAAGAAAATCGTTTTTTGTGATTTTGCGAGTGATATTCGAGAGAGTACAACACATTTTAGTCGTCGGTTATGCGCGTTAAAGTTACCTGTCGTTTTGTTACTTTTTTTATTCTGATGTCCATTATTAAGAAGGTTTAGTGGGGTTAGGTTCGTTTTAATAGGTATTAAGTTAATCGAAATTTTAGAGTTAGGTTAGGTTTTTAAGAAAATCGTTTTTTGTGATTTTGCGAGTGATATTCGAGAAAGTACAACACATTTTAGTCGTCGGTTATGCGCGTTAAAGATACCTGTCGTTTTGTTACTTTTTTTATTCTGAAGTCCATTATTAAGGAGGTTTAGTGGAGTTAGGTTCGTAAAATCGTTTTTTGTGATTTTGCGAGTGACATTCGTGAAAGAACAACACATTTTAGTCGTCGGTTATGCGCGTTAAAGTTACCTGTCGTTTTGTTACTTTTTTTATTCTGATGTCCATTATTAAGGAGGTTTAGTGGAGTTAGGTTCGTAAAATCGTTTTTTGTGATTTTGCGAGTGACATTCGTGAAAGAACAACACATTTTAGTCGTCGGTTATGCGCGTTAAAGTTACCTGTCGTTTTGTTACTTTTTTTATTCTGATGTCCATTATTAAGAAGGTTTAGTGGGGTTAGGTTCGTTTTAATAGGTATTAAATTAGGCGAAATTTTAGAGTTAGGTTAGGTTTTTAAGAAAATCGTTTTTTGTGATTTTGCGAGTGATATTCGAGAAAGTACAACACATTTTAGGCGAAATTTTAGAGTTAGGTTAGGTTTTTAAGCACTGGGTCATTTCACACTGCACTACTCAAGAAAAGCGTTTTTGGCATGGCTCCTGTAATTTATAATAAAATTCCAGGAAGGTGGAGGGAACAGCCTCTTGTGGCTTTCAAAGGGAATCTCACTAAATTCCTATTGCATAAATGTTATTACTCCATAACAGAGTTTCTGGATGATACTACACTCTAGCCAGCTTTTCTTTAGCCTTCATTTGTGTTTTTGTTATGTAATACTTGATTATAGGCGATTAGATAACCAAAATGTTAACTAAATATTTGTATGCCTAATTGGCAGAATGTACAAGGAAACTTTAAGAATTGTATAAACACCAAATTGTAACAACCGACATTCTTTACAAATAAATAAATATTATTATTATTATTATTATTATTATTAGTCGTCGGTTATGCGCGTTAAAGTTACCTGTCGTTTTGTTACTTTTTTTATTCTGATGTCCATTATTAAGAAGGTATAGTGGGGTTAGGTTCGTTTTAATAGGTATTAAGTTAATCGAAATTTTAGAGTTAGGTTAGGTTTTTAAGAAAATCGTTTTTTGTGATTTTGCGAGTGATATTCGAGAGAGTACAACACATTTTAGTCGTCGGTTATGCGCGTTAAAGTTACCTGTCGTTTTGTTACTTTTTTTATTCTGATGTCCATTATTAAGAAGGTTTAGTGGGGTTAGGTTCGTTTTAATAGGTATTAAGTTAATCGAAATTTTAGAGTTAGGTTAGGTTTTTAAGAAAATCGTTTTTTGTGATTTTGCGAGTGATATTCGAGAAAGTACAACACATTTTAGTCGTCGGTTATGCGCGTTAAAGATACCTGTCGTTTTGTTACTTTTTTTATTCTGATGTCCATTATTAAGGAGGTTTAGTGGAGTTAGGTTCGTAAAATCGTTTTTTGTGATTTTGCGAGTGACATTCGTGATAGAACAACACATTTTAGTCGTCGGTTATGCGCGTTAAAGTTACCTGTCGTTTTGTTACTTTTTTTATTCTGATGTCCATTATTAAGAAGGTTTAGTGGGGTTAGGTTCGTTTTAATAGGTATTAAGTTAGGCGAAATTTTAGAGTTAGGTTAGGTTTTTAAGAAAATCGTTTTTTGTGATTTTGCGAGTGATATTCGAGAAAGTACAACACATTTTAGTCGTCGGTTATGCGCGTTAAAGTTACCTGTCGTTTTGTTACTTTTTTTATTCTGATGTCCATTATTAAGAAGGTTTAGTGGGGTTAGGTTCGTTTTAATAGGTATTAAGTTAATCGAAATTTTAGAGTTAGGTTAGGTTTTTAAGAAAATCGTTTTTTGTGATTTTGCGAGTGATATTCGAGAAAGTACAACACATTTTAGTCGTCGGTTATGCGCGTTAAAGTTACCTGTCGTTTTGTTACTTTTTTATTCTGATGTCCATTATTAAGAAGGTTTAGTGGGGTTAGGTTCGTTTTAATAGGTATTAAGTTAATCGAAATTTTAGAGTTAGGTTAGGTTTTTAAGAAAATCGTTTTTTGTGATTTTGCGAGTGATATTCGAGAGAGTACAACACATTTTAGTCGTCGGTTATGCGCGTTAAAGTTACCTGTCGTTTTGTTACTTTTTTTATTCTGATGTCCATTATTAAGAAGGTTTAGTGGGGTTAGGTTCGTTTTAATAGGTATTAAGTTAGGCGAAATTTTAGAGTTAGGTTAGGTTTTTAAGAAAATCGTTTTTTGTGATTTTGCGAGTGATATTCGAGAAAGTACAACACATTTTAGTCGTCGGTTATGCGCGTTAAAGTTACCTGTCGTTTTGTTACTTTTTTTATTCTGATGTCCATTATTAAGAAGGTTTAGTGGGGTTAGGTTCGTTTTAATAGGTATTAAGTTAATCGAAATTTTAGAGTTAGGTTAGGTTTTTAAGAAAATCGTTTTTTGTGATTTTGCGAGTGATATTCGAGAGAGTACAACACATTTTAGTCGTCGGTTATGCGCGTTAAAGTTACCTGTCGTTTTGTTACTTTTTTTATTCTGATGTCCATTATTAAGAAGGTTTAGTGGGGTTAGGTTCGTTTTAATAGGTATTAAGTTAATCGAAATTTTAGAGTTAGGTTAGGTTTTTAAGAAAATCGTTTTTTGTGATTTTGCGAGTGATATTCGAGAAAGTACAACACATTTTAGTCGTCGGTTATGCGCGTTAAAGATACCTGTCGTTTTGTTACTTTTTTTATTCTGATGTCCATTATTAAGGAGGTTTAGTGGAGTTAGGTTCGTAAAATCGTTTTTTGTGATTTTGCGAGTGACATTCGTGATAGAACAACACATTTTAGTCGTCGGTTATGCGCGTTAAAGTTACCTGTCGTTTTGTTACTTTTTTTATTCTGATGTCCATTATTAAGAAGGTTTAGTGGGGTTAGGTTCGTTTTAATAGGTATTAAGTTAGGCGAAATTTTAGAGTTAGGTTAGGTTTTTAAGAAAATCGTTTTTTGTGATTTTGCGAGTGATATTCGAGAAAGTACAACACATTTTAGTCGTCGGTTATGCGCGTTAAAGTTACCTGTCGTTTTGTTACTTTTTTTATTCTGATGTCCATTATTAAGAAGGTTTAGTGGGGTTAGGTTCGTTTTAATAGGTATTAAGTTAATCGAAATTTTAGAGTTAGGTTAGGTTTTTAAGAAAATCGTTTTTTGTGATTTTGCGAGTGATATTCGAGAAAGTACAACACATTTTAGTCGTCGGTTATGCGCGTTAAAGTTACCTGTCGTTTTGTTACTTTTTTTATTCTGATGTCCATTATTAAGAAGGTTTAGTGGGGTTAGGTTCGTTTTAATAGGTATTAAGTTAATCGAAATTTTAGAGTTAGGTTAGGTTTTTAAGAAAATCGTTTTTTGTGATTTTGCGAGTGATATTCGAGAAAGTACAACACATTTTAGTCGTCGGTTATGCGCGTTAAAGATACCTGTCGTTTTGTTACTTTTTTTATTCTGAAGTCCATTATTAAGGAGGTTTAGTGGAGTTAGGTTCGTAAAATCGTTTTTTGTGATTTTGCGAGTGACATTCGTGAAAGAACAACACATTTTAGTCGTCGGTTATGCGCGTTAAAGTTACCTGTCGTTTTGTTACTTTTTTTATTCTGATGTCCATTATTAAGGAGGTTTAGTGGAGTTAGGTTCGTAAAATCGTTTTTTGTGATTTTGCGAGTGACATTCGTGAAAGAACAACACATTTTAGTCGTCGGTTATGCGCGTTAAAGTTACCTGTCGTTTTGTTACTTTTTTTATTCTGATGTCCATTATTAAGAAGGTTTAGTGGGGTTAGGTTCGTTTTAATAGGTATTAAGTTAGGCGAAATTTTAGAGTTAGGTTAGGTTTTTAAGAAAATCGTTTTTTGTGATTTTGCGAGTGATATTCGAGAAAGTACAACACATTTTAGTCGTCGGTTATGCGCGTTAAAGTTACCTGTCGTTTTGTTACTTTTTTTATTCTGATGTCCATTATTAAGAAGGTTTAGTGGGGTTAGGTTCGTTTTAATAGGTATTAAGTTAATCGAAATTTTAGAGTTAGGTTAGGTTTTTAAGAAAATCGTTTTTTGTGATTTTGCGAGTGATATTCGAGAGAGTACAACACATTTTAGTCGTCGGTTATGCGCGTTAAAGTTACCTGTCGTTTTGTTACTTTTTTTATTCTGATGTCCATTATTAAGAAGGTTTAGTGGGGTTAGGTTCGTTTTAATAGGTATTAAGTTAATCGAAATTTTAGAGTTAGGTTAGGTTTTTAAGAAAATCGTTTTTTGTGATTTTGCGAGTGATATTCGAGAAAGTACAACACATTTTAGTCGTCGGTTATGCGCGTTAAAGATACCTGTCGTTTTGTTACTTTTTTTATTCTGAAGTCCATTATTAAGGAGGTTTAGTGGAGTTAGGTTCGTAAAATCGTTTTTTGTGATTTTGCGAGTGACATTCGTGAAAGAACAACACATTTTAGTCGTCGGTTATGCGCGTTAAAGTTACCTGTCGTTTTGTTACTTTTTTTATTCTGATGTCCATTATTAAGGAGGTTTAGTGGAGTTAGGTTCGTAAAATCGTTTTTTGTGATTTTGCGAGTGACATTCGTGAAAGAACAACACATTTTAGTCGTCGGTTATGCGCGTTAAAGTTACCTGTCGTTTTGTTACTTTTTTTATTCTGATGTCCATTATTAAGAAGGTTTAGTGGGGTTAGGTTCGTTTTAATAGGTATTAAATTAGGCGAAATTTTAGAGTTAGGTTAGGTTTTTAAGAAAATCGTTTTTTGTGATTTTGCGAGTGATATTCGAGAAAGTACAACACATTTTAGTCGTCGGTTATGCGCGTTAAAGTTACCTGTCGTTTTGTTACTTTTTTTATTCTGATGTCCATTATTAAGAAGGTATAGTGGGGTTAGGTTCGTTTTAATAGGTATTAAGTTAATCGAAATTTTAGAGTTAGGTTAGGTTTTTAAGAAAATCGTTTTTTGTGATTTTGCGAGTGATATTCGAGAGAGTACAACACATTTTAGTCGTCGGTTATGCGCGTTAAAGTTACCTGTCGTTTTGTTACTTTTTTTATTCTGATGTCCATTATTAAGAAGGTTTAGTGGGGTTAGGTTCGTTTTAATAGGTATTAAGTTAATCGAAATTTTAGAGTTAGGTTAGGTTTTTAAGAAAATCGTTTTTTGTGATTTTGCGAGTGATATTCGAGAAAGTACAACACATTTTAGTCGTCGGTTATGCGCGTTAAAGATACCTGTCGTTTTGTTACTTTTTTTATTCTGATGTCCATTATTAAGGAGGTTTAGTGGAGTTAGGTTCGTAAAATCGTTTTTTGTGATTTTGCGAGTGACATTCGTGATAGAACAACACATTTTAGTCGTCGGTTATGCGCGTTAAAGTTACCTGTCGTTTTGTTACTTTTTTTATTCTGATGTCCATTATTAAGAAGGTTTAGTGGGGTTAGGTTCGTTTTAATAGGTATTAAGTTAGGCGAAATTTTAGAGTTAGGTTAGGTTTTTAAGAAAATCGTTTTTTGTGATTTTGCGAGTGATATTCGAGAAAGTACAACACATTTTAGTCGTCGGTTATGCGCGTTAAAGTTACCTGTCGTTTTGTTACTTTTTTTATTCTGATGTCCATTATTAAGAAGGTTTAGTGGGGTTAGGTTCGTTTTAATAGGTATTAAGTTAATCGAAATTTTAGAGTTAGGTTAGGTTTTTAAGAAAATCGTTTTTTGTGATTTTGCGAGTGATATTCGAGAAAGTACAACACATTTTAGTCGTCGGTTATGCGCGTTAAAGTTACCTGTCGTTTTGTTACTTTTTTATTCTGATGTCCATTATTAAGAAGGTTTAGTGGGGTTAGGTTCGTTTTAATAGGTATTAAGTTAATCGAAATTTTAGAGTTAGGTTAGGTTTTTAAGAAAATCGTTTTTTGTGATTTTGCGAGTGATATTCGAGAGAGTACAACACATTTTAGTCGTCGGTTATGCGCGTTAAAGTTACCTGTCGTTTTGTTACTTTTTTTATTCTGATGTCCATTATTAAGAAGGTTTAGTGGGGTTAGGTTCGTTTTAATAGGTATTAAGTTAATCGAAATTTTAGAGTTAGGTTAGGTTTTTAAGAAAATCGTTTTTTGTGATTTTGCGAGTGATATTCGAGAGAGTACAACACATTTTAGTCGTCGGTTATGCGCGTTAAAGTTACCTGTCGTTTTGTTACTTTTTTTATTCTGATGTCCATTATTAAGAAGGTTTAGTGGGGTTAGGTTCGTTTTAATAGGTATTAAGTTAATCGAAATTTTAGAGTTAGGTTAGGTTTTTAAGAAAATCGTTTTTTGTGATTTTGCGAGTGATATTCGAGAAAGTACAACACATTTTAGTCGTCGGTTATGCGCGTTAAAGATACCTGTCGTTTTGTTACTTTTTTTATTCTGATGTCCATTATTAAGGAGGTTTAGTGGAGTTAGGTTCGTAAAATCGTTTTTTGTGATTTTGCGAGTGACATTCGTGATAGAACAACACATTTTAGTCGTCGGTTATGCGCGTTAAAGTTACCTGTCGTTTTGTTACTTTTTTTATTCTGATGTCCATTATTAAGAAGGTTTAGTGGGGTTAGGTTCGTTTTAATAGGTATTAAGTTAGGCGAAATTTTAGAGTTAGGTTAGGTTTTTAAGAAAATCGTTTTTTGTGATTTTGCGAGTGATATTCGAGAAAGTACAACACATTTTAGTCGTCGGTTATGCGCGTTAAAGTTACCTGTCGTTTTGTTACTTTTTTTATTCTGATGTCCATTATTAAGAAGGTTTAGTGGGGTTAGGTTCGTTTTAATAGGTATTAAGTTAATCGAAATTTTAGAGTTAGGTTAGGTTTTTAAGAAAATCGTTTTTTGTGATTTTGCGAGTGATATTCGAGAAAGTACAACACATTTTAGTCGTCGGTTATGCGCGTTAAAGTTACCTGTCGTTTTGTTACTTTTTTTTATTCTGATGTCCATTATTAAGAAGGTTTAGTGGGGTTAGGTTCGTTTTAATAGATATTAAGTTAGGCGAAATTTTAGAGTAAGGTTAGGTTAGGTTTTTATGAAAATCGTTTTTTGTGATTTTGCGAGTGATACTCGAGAAAGTACAACACATTTTAGTCGTCGGTTATGCGCGTTAAAGTTACCTGTCGTTTTGTTACTTTTTTATTCTGATGTCCATTATTAAGAAGGTTTAGTGGGGTTAGGTTCGTTTTAATAGGTATTAAGTTAATCGAAATTTTAGAGTTAGGTTAGGTTTTTAAGAAAATCGTTTTTTGTGATTTTGCGAGTGATATTCGAGAGAGTACAACACATTTTAGTCGTCGGTTATGCGCGTTAAAGTTACCTGTCGTTTTGTTACTTTTTTTATTCTGATGTCCATTATTAAGAAGGTTTAGTGGGGTTAGGTTCGTTTTAATAGGTATTAAGTTAGGCGAAATTTTAGAGTTAGGTTAGGTTTTTAAGAAAATCGTTTTTTGTGATTTTGCGAGTGATATTCGAGAAAGTACAACACATTTTAGTCGTCGGTTATGCGCGTTAAAGTTACCTGTCGTTTTGTTACTTTTTTTATTCTGATGTCCATTATTAAGAAGGTATAGTGGGGTTAGGTTCGTTTTAATAGGTATTAAGTTAATCGAAATTTTAGAGTTAGGTTAGGTTTTTAAGAAAATCGTTTTTTGTGATTTTGCGAGTGATATTCGAGAGAGTACAACACATTTTAGTCGTCGGTTATGCGCGTTAAAGTTACCTGTCGTTTTGTTACTTTTTTTATTCTGATGTCCATTATTAAGAAGGTTTAGTGGGGTTAGGTTCGTTTTAATAGGTATTAAGTTAATCGAAATTTTAGAGTTAGGTTAGGTTTTTAAGAAAATCGTTTTTTGTGATTTTGCGAGTGATATTCGAGAAAGTACAACACATTTTAGTCGTCGGTTATGCGCGTTAAAGATACCTGTCGTTTTGTTACTTTTTTTATTCTGATGTCCATTATTAAGGAGGTTTAGTGGAGTTAGGTTCGTAAAATAGTTTTTTGTGATTTTGCGAGTGACATTCGTGAAAGAACAACACATTTTAGTCGTCGGTTATGCGCGTTAAAGTTACCTGTCGTTTTGTTACTTTTTTTATTCTGATGTCCATTATTAAGAAGGTTTAGTGGGGTTAGGTTCGTTTTAATAGGTATTAAATTAGGCGAAATTTTAGAGTTAGGTTAGGTTTTTAAGAAAATCGTTTTTTGTGATTTTGCGAGTGATATTCGAGAGAGTACAACACATTTTAGTCGTCGGTTATGCGCGTTAAAGTTACCTGTCGTTTTGTTACTTTTTTTATTCTGATGTCCATTATTAAGAAGGTTTAGTGGGGTTAGGTTCGTTTTAATAGGTATTAAGTTAATCGAAATTTTAGAGTTAGGTTAGGTTTTTAAGAAAATCGTTTTTTGTGATTTTGCGAGTGATATTCGAGAAAGTACAACACATTTTAGTCGTCGGTTATGCGCGTTAAAGATACCTGTCGTTTTGTTACTTTTTTTATTCTGATGTCCATTATTAAGGAGGTTTAGTGGAGTTAGGTTCGTAAAATCGTTTTTTGTGATTTTGCGAGTGACATTCGTGATAGAACAACAAATTTTAGTCGTCGGTTATGCGCGTTAAAGTTACCTGTCGTTTTGTTACTTTTTTTATTCTGATGTCCATTATTAAGAAGGTTTAGTGGGGTTAGGTTCGTTTTAATAGGTATTAAGTTAGGCGAAATTTTAGAGTTAGGTTAGGTTTTTAAGAAAATCGTTTTTTGTGATTTTGCGAGTGATATTCGAGAAAGTACAACACATTTTAGTCGTCGGTTATGCGCGTTAAAGTTACCTGTCGTTTTGTTACTTTTTTTATTCTGATGTCCATTATTAAGAAGGTTTAGTGGGGTTAGGTTCGTTTTAATAGGTATTAAGTTAATCGAAATTTTAGAGTTAGGTTAGGTTTTTAAGAAAATCGTTTTTTGTGATTTTGCGAGTGATATTCGAGAAAGTACAACACATTTTAGTCGTCGGTTATGCGCGTTAAAGTTACCTGTCGTTTTGTTACTTTTTTTATTCTGATGTCCATTATTAAGAAGGTTTAGTGGGGTTAGGTTCGTTTTAATAGATATTAAGTTAGGCGAAATTTTAGAGTAAGGTTAGGTTAGGTTTTTATGAAAATCGTTTTTTGTGATTTTGCGAGTGATACTCGAGAAAGTACAACACATTTTAGTCGTCGGTTATGCGCGTTAAAGTTACCTGTCGTTTTGTTACTTTTTTATTCTGATGTCCATTATTAAGAAGGTTTAGTGGGGTTAGGTTCGTTTTAATAGGTATTAAGTTAGGCGAAATTTTAGAGTTAGGTTAGGTTTTTAAGAAAATCGTTTTTTGTGATTTTGCGAGTGACATTCGTGAAAGTACAACACATTTTAGTCGTCGGTTATGCGCGTTAAAGTTACCTGTCGTTTTGTTACTTTTTATATTCTGATGTCCATTATTAAGAAGGTTTAGTGGGGTAAGGTTCGTTTTAATAGGTATTAAGTTAGGCGAAATTTTAGAGTTAGGTTAGGTTTATAAGAAAATCGTTTTTTGTGATTTTGCGAGTGATATTCGAGAAAGTACAACACATTTTAGTCGTCGGTTATGCGCGTTAAAGTTACCTGTCGTTTTGTTACTTTTTTTATTCTGATGTCCATTATTAAGAAGGTTTAGTGGGGTTAGGTTCGTTTTAATAGGTATTAAGTTAGGCGAAATTTTAGATTTAGGTTAGGTTTTTAAGAAAATCGTTTTTTGTGATTTTGCGAGTGATATTCGAGAAAGTACAACACATTTTAGTCGTCGGTTATGCGCGTTAAAGATACCTGTCGTTTTGTTACTTTTTTTATTCTGATGTCCATTATTAAGGAGGTTTAGTGGAGTTAGGTTCGTAAAATCGTTTTTTGTGATTTTGCGAGTGACATTCGTGATAGAACAACACATTTTAGTCGTCGGTTATGCGCGTTAAAGTTACCTGTCGTTTTGTTACTTTTTTTATTCTGATGTCCATTATTAAGAAGGTTTAGTGGGGTTAGGTTCGTTTTAATAGGTATTAAGTTAGGCGAAATTTTAGAGTTAGGTTAGGTTTTTAAGAAAATCGTTTTTTGTGATTTTGCGAGTGATATTCGAGAAAGTACAACACATTTTAGTCGTCGGTTATGCGCGTTAAAGTTACCTGTCGTTTTATTACTTTTTTTATTGTGATGTCCATTATTAAGAAGGTTTAGTGGGGTTAGGTTCGTTTTAATAGGTATTAAGTTAATCGAAATTTTAGAGTTAGGTTAGGTTTTTAAGAAAATCGTTTTTTGTGATTTTGCGAGTGATATTCGAGAAAGTACAACACATTTTAGTCGTCGGTTATGCGCGTTAAAGATACCTGTCGTTTTGTTACTTTTTTTATTCTGATGTCCATTATTAAGGAGGTTTAGTGGAGTTAGGTTCGTAAAATCGTTTTTTGTGATTTTGCGAGTGACATTCGTGATAGAACAACACATTTTAGTCGTCGGTTATGCGCGTTAAAGTTACCTGTCGTTTTGTTACTTTTTTTATTCTGATGTCCATTATTAAGAAGGTTTAGTGGGGTTAGGTTCGTTTTAATAGGTATTAAGTTAATCGAAATTTTAGAGTTAGGTTCGGTTTTTAAGAAAATCGTTTTTTGTGATTTTGCGAGTGATATTCGAGAGAGTACAACACATTTTAGTCGTCGGTTATGCGCGTTAAAGTTACCTGTCGTTTTGTTACTTTTTTTATTCTGATGTCCATTATTAAGAAGGTTTAGTGGGGTTAGGTTCGTTTTAATAGGTATTAAGTTAATCGAAATTTTAGAGTTAGGTTAGGTTTTTAAGAAAATCGTTTTTTGTGATTTTGCGAGTGATATTCGAGAAAGTACAACACATTTTAGTCGTCGGTTATGCGCGTTAAAGATACCTGTCGTTTTGTTACTTTTTTTATTCTGATGTCCATTATTAAGGAGGTTTAGTGGAGTTAGGTTCGTAAAATCGTTTTTTGTGATTTTGCGAGTGACATTCGTGATAGAACAACACATTTTAGTCGTCGGTTATGCGCGTTAAAGTTACCTGTCGTTTTGTTACTTTTTTTATTCTGATGTCCATTATTAAGAAGGTATAGTGGGGTTAGGTTCGTTTTAATAGGTATTAAGTTAATCGAAATTTTAGAGTTAGGTTAGGTTTTTAAGAAAATCGTTTTTTGTGATTTTGCGAGTGATATTCGAGAGAGTACAACACATTTTAGTCTTTGGTTATGCGCGTTAAAGTTACCTGTCGTTTTGTTACTTTTTTTATTCTGATGTCCATTATTAAGAAGGTTTAGTGGGGTTAGGTTCGTTTTAATAGGTATTAAGTTAATCGAAATTTTAGAGTTAGGTTAGGTTTTTAAGAAAATCGTTTTTTGTGATTTTGCGAGTGACATTCGTGAAAGAACAACACATTTTAGTCGTCGGTTATGCGCGTTAAAGTTACCTGTCGTTTTGTTACTTTTTTTATTCTGATGTCCATTATTAAGAAGGTTTAGTGGGGTTAGGTTCGTTTTAATAGGTATTAAATTAGGCGAAATTTTAGAGTTAGGTTAGGTTTTTAAGAAAATCGTTTTTTGTGATTTTGCGAGTGATATTCGAGAAAGTACAACACATTTTAGTCGTCGGTTATGCGCGTTAAAGTTACCTGTCGTTTTATTACTTTTTTTATTGTGATGTCCATTATTAAGAAGGTTTAGTGGGGTTAGGTTCGTTTTAATAGGTATTAAGTTAGGCGAAATTTTAGAGTTAGGTTAGGTTTTTAAGAAAATCGTTTTTTGTGATTTTGCGAGTGATATTCGAGAAAGTACAACACATTTTAGTCGTCGGTTATGCGCGTTAAAGTTACCTGTCGTTTTGTTACTTTTTTATTCTGATGTCCATTATTAAGAAGGTTTAGTGGGGTTAGGTTCGTTTTAATAGGTATTAAGTTAATCGAAATTTTAGAGTTAGGTTAGGTTTTTAAGAAAATCGTTTTTTGTGATTTTGCGAGTGATATTCGAGAGAGTACAACACATTTTAGTCGTCGGTTATGCGCGTTAAAGTTACCTGTCGTTTTGTTACTTTTTTTATTCTGATGTCCATTATTAAGAAGGTTTAGTGGGGTTAGGTTCGTTTTAATAGGTATTAAGTTAATCGAAATTTTAGAGTTAGGTTAGGTTTTTAAGAAAATCGTTTTTTGTGATTTTGCGAGTGATATTCGAGAAAGTACAACACATTTTAGTCGTCGGTTATGCGCGTTAAAGATACCTGTCGTTTTGTTACTTTTTTTATTCTGATGTCCATTATTAAGGAGGTTTAGTGGAGTTAGGTTCGTAAAATCGTTTTTTGTGATTTTGCGAGTGATATTCGAGAAAGTACAACACATTTTAGTCGTCGGTTATGCGCGTTAAAGTTACCTGTCGTTTTGTTACTTTTTTTATTCTGATGTCCATTATTAAGAAGGTTTAGTGGGGTTAGGTTCGTTTTAATAGATATTAAGTTAGGCGAAATTTTAGAGTAAGGTTAGGTTAGGTTTTTATGAAAATCGTTTTTTGTGATTTTGCGAGTGATACTCGAGAAAGTACAACACATTTTAGTCGTCGGTTATGCGCGTTAAAGTTACCTGTCGTTTTGTTACTTTTTTATTCTGATGTCCATTATTAAGAAGGTTTAGTGGGGTTAGGTTCGTTTTAATAGGTATTAAGTTAGGCGAAATTTTAGAGTTAGGTTAGGTTTTTAAGAAAATCGTTTTTTGTGATTTTGCGAGTGACATTCGTGAAAGTACAACACATTTTAGTCGTCGGTTATGCGCGTTAAAGTTACCTGTCGTTTTGTTACTTTTTATATTCTGATGTCCATTATTAAGAAGGTTTAGTGGGGTAAGGTTCGTTTTAATAGGTATTAAGTTAGGCGAAATTTTAGAGTTAGGTTAGGTTTATAAGAAAATCGTTTTTTGTGATTTTGCGAGTGATATTCGAGAAAGTACAACACATTTTAGTCGTCGGTTATGCGCGTTAAAGTTACCTGTCGTTTTGTTACTTTTTTTATTCTGATGTCCATTATTAAGAAGGTTTAGTGGGGTTAGGTTCGTTTTAATAGGTATTAAGTTAGGCGAAATTTTAGATTTAGGTTAGGTTTTTAAGAAAATCGTTTTTTGTGATTTTGCGAGTGATATTCGAGAAAGTACAACACATTTTAGTCGTCGGTTATGCGCGTTAAAGATACCTGTCGTTTTGTTACTTTTTTTATTCTGATGTCCATTATTAAGGAGGTTTAGTGGAGTTAGGTTCGTAAAATCGTTTTTTGTGATTTTGCGAGTGACATTCGTGATAGAACAACACATTTTAGTCGTCGGTTATGCGCGTTAAAGTTACCTGTCGTTTTGTTACTTTTTTTATTCTGATGTCCATTATTAAGAAGGTTTAGTGGGGTTAGGTTCGTTTTAATAGGTATTAAGTTAGGCGAAATTTTAGAGTTAGGTTAGGTTTTTAAGAAAATCGTTTTTTGTGATTTTGCGAGTGATATTCGAGAAAGTACAACACATTTTAGTCGTCGGTTATGCGCGTTAAAGTTACCTGTCGTTTTATTACTTTTTTTATTGTGATGTCCATTATTAAGAAGGTTTAGTGGGGTTAGGTTCGTTTTAATAGGTATTAAGTTAGGCGAAATTTTAGAGTTAGGTTAGGTTTTTAAGAAAATCGTTTTTTGTGATTTTGCGAGTGATATTCGAGAAAGTACAACACATTTTAGTCGTCGGTTATGCGCGTTAAAGTTACCTGTCGTTTTGTTACTTTTTTTATTCTGATGTCCATTATTAAGAAGGTTTAGTGGGGTTAGGTTCGTTTTAATAGGTATTAAGTTAATCGAAATTTTAGAGTTAGGTTAGGTTTTTAAGAAAATCGTTTTTTGTGATTTTGCGAGTGATATTCGAGAAAGTACAACACATTTTAGTCGTCGGTTATGCGCGTTAAAGATACCTGTCGTTTTGTTACTTTTTTTATTCTGATGTCCATTATTAAGGAGGTTTAGTGGAGTTAGGTTCGTAAAATCGTTTTTTGTGATTTTGCGAGTGACATTCGTGATAGAACAACACATTTTAGTCGTCGGTTATGCGCGTTAAAGTTACCTGTCGTTTTGTTACTTTTTTTATTCTGATGTCCATTATTAAGAAGGTATAGTGGGGTTAGGTTCGTTTTAATAGGTATTAAGTTAATCGAAATTTTAGAGTTAGGTTAGGTTTTTAAGAAAATCGTTTTTTGTGATTTTGCGAGTGATATTCGAGAGAGTACAACACATTTTAGTCGTCGGTTATGCGCGTTAAAGTTACCTGTCGTTTTGTTACTTTTTTTATTCTGATGTCCATTATTAAGAAGGTTTAGTGGGGTTAGGTTCGTTTTAATAGGTATTAAGTTAATCGAAATTTTAGAGTTAGGTTAGGTTTTTAAGAAAATCGTTTTTTGTGATTTTGCGAGTGATATTCGAGAAAGTACAACACATTTTAGTCGTCGGTTATGCGCGTTAAAGATACCTGTCGTTTTGTTACTTTTTTTATTCTGATGTCCATTATTAAGGAGGTTTAGTGGAGTTAGGTTCGTAAAATAGTTTTTTGTGATTTTGCGAGTGACATTCGTGAAAGAACAACACATTTTAGTCGTCGGTTATGCGCGTTAAAGTTACCTGTCGTTTTGTTACTTTTTTTATTCTGATGTCCATTATTAAGAAGGTTTAGTGGGGTTAGGTTCGTTTTAATAGGTATTAAATTAGGCGAAATTTTAGAGTTAGGTTAGGTTTTTAAGAAAATCGTTTTTTGTGATTTTGCGAGTGATATTCGAGAAAGTACAACACATTTTAGTCGTCGGTTATGCGCGTTAAAGTTACCTGTCGTTTTATTACTTTTTTTATTGTGATGTCCATTATTAAGAAGGTTTAGTGGGGTTAGGTTCGTTTTAATAGGTATTAAGTTAGGCGAAATTTTAGAGTTAGGTTAGGTTTTTAAGAAAATCGTTTTTTGTGATTTTGCGAGTGATATTCGAGAAAGTACAACACATTTTAGTCGTCGGTTATGCGCGTTAAAGTTACCTGTCGTTTTGTTACTTTTTTTATTCTGATGTCCATTATTAAGAAGGTTTAGTGGGGTTAGGTTCGTTTTAATAGGTATTAAGTTAGGCGAAATTTTAGAGTTAGGTTAGGTTTTTAAGAAAATCGTTTTTTGTGATTTTGCGAGTGATATTCGAGAAAGTACAACACATTTTAGTCGTCGGTTATGCGCGTTAAAGTTACCTGTCGTTTTGTTACTTTTTTTATTCTGATGTCCATTATTAAGAAGGTATAGTGGGGTTAGGTTCGTTTTAATAGGTATTAAGTTAATCGAAATTTTAGAGTTAGGTTAGGTTTTTAAGAAAATCGTTTTTTGTGATTTTGCGAGTGATATTCGAGAGAGTACAACACATTTTAGTCGTCGGTTATGCGCGTTAAAGTTACCTGTCGTTTTGTTACTTTTTTTATTCTGATGTCCATTATTAAGAAGGTTTAGTGGGGTTAGGTTCGTTTTAATAGGTATTAAGTTAATCGAAATTTTAGAGTTAGGTTAGGTTTTTAAGAAAATCGTTTTTTGTGATTTTGCGAGTGATATTCGAGAAAGTACAACACATTTTAGTCGTCGGTTATGCGCGTTAAAGATACCTGTCGTTTTGTTACTTTTTTTATTCTGATGTCCATTATTAAGGAGGTTTAGTGGAGTTAGGTTCGTAAAATAGTTTTTTGTGATTTTGCGAGTGACATTCGTGAAAGAACAACACATTTTAGTCGTCGGTTATGCGCGTTAAAGTTACCTGTCGTTTTGTTACTTTTTTTATTCTGATGTCCATTATTAAGAAGGTTTAGTGGGGTTAGGTTCGTTTTAATAGGTATTAAATTAGGCGAAATTTTAGAGTTAGGTTAGGTTTTTAAGAAAATCGTTTTTTGTGATTTTGCGAGTGATATTCGAGAAAGTACAACACATTTTAGTCGTCGGTTATGCGCGTTAAAGTTACCTGTCGTTTTATTACTTTTTTTATTGTGATGTCCATTATTAAGAAGGTTTAGTGGGGTTAGGTTCGTTTTAATAGGTATTAAGTTAGGCGAAATTTTAGAGTTAGGTTAGGTTTTTAAAAAAATCGTTTTTTGTGATTTTGCGAGTGATATTCGAGAAAGTACAACACATTTTAGTCGTCGGTTATGCGCGTTAAAGTTACCTGTCGTTTTGTTACTTTTTTTATTCTGATGTCCATTATTAAGAAGGTTTAGTGGGGTTAGGTTCGTTTTAATAGGTATTAAGTTAATCGAAATTTTAGAGTTAGGTTAGGTTTTTAAGAAAATCGTTTTTTGTGATTTTGCGAGTGATATTCGAGAGAGTACAACACATTTTAGTCGTCGGTTATGCGCGTTAAAGTTACCTTTCGTTTTGTTACTTTTTTTATTCTGATGTCCATTATTAAGAAGGTTTAGTGGGGTTAGGTTCGTTTTAATAGGTATTAAGTTAATCGAAATTTTAGAGTTAGGTTAGGTTTTTAAGAAAATCGTTTTTTGTGATTTTGCGAGTGATATTCGAGAAAGTACAACACATTTTAGTCGTCGGTTATGCGCGTTAAAGATACCTGTCGTTTTGTTACTTTTTTTATTCTGATGTCCATTATTAAGGAGGTTTAGTGGAGTTAGGTTCGTAAAATCGTTTTTTGTGATTTTGCGAGTGATATTCGAGAAAGTACAACACATTTTAGTCGTCGGTTATGCGCGTTAAAGTTACCTGTCGTTTTGTTACTTTTTTTATTCTGATGTCCATTATTAAGAAGGTTTAGTGGGGTTAGGTTCGTTTTAATAGATATTAAGTTAGGCGAAATTTTAGAGTAAGGTTAGGTTAGGTTTTTATGAAAATCGTTTTTTGTGATTTTGCGAGTGATACTCGAGAAAGTACAACACATTTTAGTCGTCGGTTATGCGCGTTAAAGTTACCTGTCGTTTTGTTACTTTTTTATTCTGATGTCCATTATTAAGAAGGTTTAGTGGGGTTAGGTTCGTTTTAATAGGTATTAAGTTAGGCGAAATTTTAGAGTTAGGTTAGGTTTTTAAGAAAATCGTTTTTTGTGATTTTGCGAGTGACATTCGTGAAAGTACAACACATTTTAGTCGTCGGTTATGCGCGTTAAAGTTACCTGTCGTTTTGTTACTTTTTATATTCTGATGTCCATTATTAAGAAGGTTTAGTGGGGTAAGGTTCGTTTTAATAGGTATTAAGTTAGGCGAAATTTTAGAGTTAGGTTAGGTTTATAAGAAAATCGTTTTTTGTGATTTTGCGAGTGATATTCGAGAAAGTACAACACATTTTAGTCGTCGGTTATGCGCGTTAAAGTTACCTGTCGTTTTGTTACTTTTTTTATTCTGATGTCCATTATTAAGAAGGTTTAGTGGGGTTAGGTTCGTTTTAATAGGTATTAATTTAGGCGAAATTTTAGATTTAGGTTAGGTTTTTAAGAAAATCGTTTTTTGTGATTTTGCGAGTGATATTCGAGAAAGTACAACACATTTTAGTCGTCGGTTATGCGCGTTAAAGATACCTGTCGTTTTGTTACTTTTTTTATTCTGATGTCCATTATTAAGGAGGTTTAGTGGAGTTAGGTTCGTAAAATCGTTTTTTGTGATTTTGCGAGTGACATTCGTGATAGAACAACACATTTTAGTCGTCGGTTATGCGCGTTAAAGTTACCTGTCGTTTTGTTACTTTTTTTATTCTGATGTCCATTATTAAGAAGGTTTAGTGGGGTTAGGTTCGTTTTAATAGGTATTAAGTTAGGCGAAATTTTAGAGTTAGGTTAGGTTTTTAAGAAAATCGTTTTTTGTGATTTTGCGAGTGATATTCGAGAAAGTACAACACATTTTAGTCGTCGGTTATGCGCGTTAAAGTTACCTGTCGTTTTGTTACTTTTTTTATTCTGATGTCCATTATTAAGAAGGTATAGTGGGGTTAGGTTCGTTTTAATAGGTATTAAGTTAATCGAAATTTTAGAGTTAGGTTAGGTTTTTAAGAAAATCGTTTTTTGTGATTTTGCGAGTGATATTCGAGAGAGTACAACACATTTTAGTCGTCGGTTATGCGCGTTAAAGATACCTGTCGTTTTGTTACTTTTTTTATTCTGATGTCCATTATTAAGGAGGTTTAGTGGAGTTAGGTTCGTAAAATCGTTTTTTGTGATTTTGCGAGTGACATTCGTGATAGAACAACACATTTTAGTCGTCGGTTATGCGCGTTAAAGTTACCTGTCGTTTTGTTACTTTTTTTATTCTGATGTCCATTATTAAGAAGGTTTAGTGGGGTTAGGTTCGTTTTAATAGGTATTAAGTTAGGCGAAATTTTAGATTTAGGTTAGGTTTTTAAGAAAATCGTTTTTTGTGATTTTGCGAGTGATATTCGAGAAAGTACAACACATTTTAGTCGTCGGTTATGCGCGTTAAAGATACCTGTCGTTTTGTTACTTTTTTTATTCTGATGTCCATTATTAAGGAGGTTTAGTGGAGTTAGGTTCGTAAAATAGTTTTTTGTGATTTTGCGAGTGACATTCGTGAAAGAACAACACATTTTAGTCGTCGGTTATGCGCGTTAAAGTTACCTGTCGTTTTGTTACTTTTTTTATTCTGATGTCCATTATTAAGAAGGTTTAGTGGGGTTAGGTTCGTTTTAATAGGTATTAAATTAGGCGAAATTTTAGAGTTAGGTTAGGTTTTTAAGAAAATCGTTTTTTGTGATTTTGCGAGTGATATTCGAGAAAGTACAACACATTTTAGTCGTCGGTTATGCGCGTTAAAGTTACCTGTCGTTTTATTACTTTTTTTATTGTGATGTCCATTATTAAGAAGGTTTAGTGGGGTTAGGTTCGTTTTAATAGGTATTAAGTTAGGCGAAATTTTAGAGTTAGGTTAGGTTTTTAAAAAAATCGTTTTTTGTGATTTTGCGAGTGATATTCGAGAAAGTACAACACATTTTAGTCGTCGGTTATGCGCGTTAAAGTTACCTGTCGTTTTGTTACTTTTTTTATTCTGATGTCCATTATTAAGAAGGTTTAGTGGGGTTAGGTTCGTTTTAATAGGTATTAAGTTAATCGAAATTTTAGAGTTAGGTTAGGTTTTTAAGAAAATCGTTTTTTGTGATTTTGCGAGTGATATTCGAGAGAGTACAACACATTTTAGTCGTCGGTTATGCGCGTTAAAGTTACCTGTCGTTTTGTTACTTTTTTTATTCTGATGTCCATTATTAAGAAGGTTTAGTGGGGTTAGGTTCGTTTTAATAGGTATTAAGTTAATCGAAATTTTAGAGTTAGGTTAGGTTTTTAAGAAAATCGTTTTTTGTGATTTTGCGAGTGATATTCGAGAAAGTACAACACATTTTAGTCGTCGGTTATGCGCGTTAAAGATACCTGTCGTTTTGTTACTTTTTTTATTCTGATGTCCATTATTAAGGAGGTTTAGTGGAGTTAGGTTCGTAAAATCGTTTTTTGTGATTTTGCGAGTGATATTCGAGAAAGTACAACACATTTTAGTCGTCGGTTATGCGCGTTAAAGTTACCTGTCGTTTTGTTACTTTTTTTATTCTGATGTCCATTATTAAGAAGGTTTAGTGGGGTTAGGTTCGTTTTAATAGATATTAAGTTAGGCGAAATTTTAGAGTAAGGTTAGGTTAGGTTTTTATGAAAATCGTTTTTTGTGATTTTGCGAGTGATACTCGAGAAAGTACAACACATTTTAGTCGTCGGTTATGCGCGTTAAAGTTACCTGTCGTTTTGTTACTTTTTTATTCTGATGTCCATTATTAAGAAGGTTTAGTGGGGTTAGGTTCGTTTTAATAGGTATTAAGTTAGGCGAAATTTTAGAGTTAGGTTAGGTTTTTAAGAAAATCGTTTTTTGTGATTTTGCGAGTGACATTCGTGAAAGTACAACACATTTTAGTCGTCGGTTATGCGCGTTAAAGTTACCTGTCGTTTTGTTACTTTTTATATTCTGATGTCCATTATTAAGAAGGTTTAGTGGGGTAAGGTTCGTTTTAATAGGTATTAAGTTAGGCGAAATTTTAGAGTTAGGTTAGGTTTATAAGAAAATCGTTTTTTGTGATTTTGCGAGTGATATTCGAGAAAGTACAACACATTTTAGTCGTCGGTTATGCGCGTTAAAGTTACCTGTCGTTTTGTTACTTTTTTTATTCTGATGTCCATTATTAAGAAGGTTTAGTGGGGTTAGGTTCGTTTTAATAGGTATTAATTTAGGCGAAATTTTAGATTTAGGTTAGGTTTTTAAGAAAATCGTTTTTTGTGATTTTGCGAGTGATATTCGAGAAAGTACAACACATTTTAGTCGTCGGTTATGCGCGTTAAAGATACCTGTCGTTTTGTTACTTTTTTTATTCTGATGTCCATTATTAAGGAGGTTTAGTGGAGTTAGGTTCGTAAAATCGTTTTTTGTGATTTTGCGAGTGACATTCGTGATAGAACAACACATTTTAGTCGTCGGTTATGCGCGTTAAAGTTACCTGTCGTTTTGTTACTTTTTTTATTCTGATGTCCATTATTAAGAAGGTTTAGTGGGGTTAGGTTCGTTTTAATAGGTATTAAGTTAGGCGAAATTTTAGAGTTAGGTTAGGTTTTTAAGAAAATCGTTTTTTGTGATTTTGCGAGTGATATTCGAGAAAGTACAACACATTTTAGTCGTCGGTTATGCGCGTTAAAGTTACCTGTCGTTTTATTACTTTTTTTATTGTGATGTCCATTATTAAGAAGGTTTAGTGGGGTTAGGTTCGTTTTAATAGGTATTAAGTTAGGCGAAATTTTAGAGTTAGGTTAGGTTTTTAAGAAAATCGTTTTTTGTGATTTGGCGAGTGATATTCGAGAAAGTACAACACATTTTAGTCGTCGGTTATGCGCGTTAAAGTTACCTGTCGTTTTGTTACTTTTTTTATTCTGATGTCCATTATTAAGAAGGTTTAGTGGGGTTAGGTTCGTTTTAATAGGTATTAAGTTAATCGAAATTTTAGAGTTAGGTTCGGTTTTTAAGAAAATCGTTTTTTGTGATTTTGCGAGTGATATTCGAGAGAGTACAACACATTTTAGTCGTCGGTTATGCGCGTTAAAGTTACCTGTCGTTTTGTTACTTTTTTTATTCTGATGTCCATTATTAAGAAGGTTTAGTGGGGTTAGGTTCGTTTTAATAGGTATTAAGTTAATCGAAATTTTAGAGTTAGGTTAGGTTTTTAAGAAAATCGTTTTTTGTGATTTTGCGAGTGATATTCGAGAAAGTACAACACATTTTAGTCGTCGGTTATGCGCGTTAAAGATACCTGTCGTTTTGTTACTTTTTTTATTCTGATGTCCATTATTAAGGAGGTTTAGTGGAGTTAGGTTCGTAAAATCGTTTTTTGTGATTTTGCGAGTGACATTCGTGATAGAACAACACATTTTAGTCGTCGGTTATGCGCGTTAAAGTTACCTGTCGTTTTGTTACTTTTTTTATTCTGATGTCCATTATTAAGAAGGTATAGTGGGGTTAGGTTCGTTTTAATAGGTATTAAGTTAATCGAAATTTTAGAGTTAGGTTAGGTTTTTAAGAAAATCGTTTTTTGTGATTTTGCGAGTGATATTCGAGAGAGTACAACACATTTTAGTCGTCGGTTATGCGCGTTAAAGTTACCTGTCGTTTTGTTACTTTTTTTATTCTGATGTCCATTATTAAGAAGGTTTAGTGGGGTTAGGTTCGTTTTAATAGGTATTAAGTTAATCGAAATTTTAGAGTTAGGTTAGGTTTTTAAGAAAATCGTTTTTTGTGATTTTGCGAGTGATATTCGAGAAAGTACAACACATTTTAGTCGTCGGTTATGCGCGTTAAAGTTACCTGTCGTTTTGTTACTTTTTTTATTCTGATGTCCATTATTAAGAAGGTTTAGTGGGGTTAGGTTCGTTTTAATAGGTATTAAGTTAATCGAAATTTTAGAGTTAGGTTCGGTTTTTAAGAAAATCGTTTTTTGTGATTTTGCGAGTGATATTCGAGAGAGTACAACACATTTTAGTCGTCGGTTATGCGCGTTAAAGATACCTGTCGTTTTGTTACTTTTTTTATTCTGATGTCCATTATTAAGGAGGTTTAGTGGAGTTAGGTTCGTAAAATCGTTTTTTGTGATTTTGCGAGTGACATTCGTGATAGAACAACACATTTTAGTCGTCGGTTATGCGCGTTAAAGTTACCTGTCGTTTTGTTACTTTTTTTATTCTGATGTCCATTATTAAGAAGGTTTAGTGGGGTTAGGTTCGTTTTAATAGGTATTAAGTTAGGCGAAATTTTAGATTTAGGTTAGGTTTTTAAGAAAATCGTTTTTTGTGATTTTGCGAGTGATATTCGAGAAAGTACAACACATTTTAGTCGTCGGTTATGCGCGTTAAAGATACCTGTCGTTTTGTTACTTTTTTTATTCTGATGTCCATTATTAAGGAGGTTTAGTGGAGTTAGGTTCGTAAAATAGTTTTTTGTGATTTTGCGAGTGACATTCGTGAAAGAACAACACATTTTAGTCGTCGGTTATGCGCGTTAAAGTTACCTGTCGTTTTGTTACTTTTTTTATTCTGATGTCCATTATTAAGAAGGTTTAGTGGGGTTAGGTTCGTTTTAATAGGTATTAAATTAGGCGAAATTTTAGAGTTAGGTTAGGTTTTTAAGAAAATCGTTTTTTGTGATTTTGCGAGTGATATTCGAGAAAGTACAACACATTTTAGTCGTCGGTTATGCGCGTTAAAGTTACCTGTCGTTTTATTACTTTTTTTATTGTGATGTCCATTATTAAGAAGGTTTAGTGGGGTTAGGTTCGTTTTAATAGGTATTAAGTTAGGCGAAATTTTAGAGTTAGGTTAGGTTTTTAAAAAAATCGTTTTTTGTGATTTTGCGAGTGATATTCGAGAAAGTACAACACATTTTAGTCGTCGGTTATGCGCGTTAAAGTTACCTGTCGTTTTGTTACTTTTTTTATTCTGATGTCCATTATTAAGAAGGTTTAGTGGGGTTAGGTTCGTTTTAATAGGTATTAAGTTAATCGAAATTTTAGAGTTAGGTTAGGTTTTTAAGAAAATCGTTTTTTGTGATTTTGCGAGTGATATTCGAGAGAGTACAACACATTTTAGTCGTCGGTTATGCGCGTTAAAGTTACCTGTCGTTTTGTTACTTTTTTTATTCTGATGTCCATTATTAAGAAGGTTTAGTGGGGTTAGGTTCGTTTTAATAGGTATTAAGTTAATCGAAATTTTAGAGTTAGGTTAGGTTTTTAAGAAAATCGTTTTTTGTGATTTTGCGAGTGATATTCGAGAAAGTACAACACATTTTAGTCGTCGGTTATGCGCGTTAAAGATACCTGTCGTTTTGTTACTTTTTTTATTCTGATGTCCATTATTAAGGAGGTTTAGTGGAGTTAGGTTCGTAAAATCGTTTTTTGTGATTTTGCGAGTGATATTCGAGAAAGTACAACACATTTTAGTCGTCGGTTATGCGCGTTAAAGTTACCTGTCGTTTTGTTACTTTTTTTATTCTGATGTCCATTATTAAGAAGGTTTAGTGGGGTTAGGTTCGTTTTAATAGATATTAAGTTAGGCGAAATTTTAGAGTAAGGTTAGGTTAGGTTTTTATGAAAATCGTTTTTTGTGATTTTGCGAGTGATACTCGAGAAAGTACAACACATTTTAGTCGTCGGTTATGCGCGTTAAAGTTACCTGTCGTTTTGTTACTTTTTTATTCTGATGTCCATTATTAAGAAGGTTTAGTGGGGTTAGGTTCGTTTTAATAGGTATTAAGTTAGGCGAAATTTTAGAGTTAGGTTAGGTTTTTAAGAAAATCGTTTTTTGTGATTTTGCGAGTGACATTCGTGAAAGTACAACACATTTTAGTCGTCGGTTATGCGCGTTAAAGTTACCTGTCGTTTTGTTACTTTTTATATTCTGATGTCCATTATTAAGAAGGTTTAGTGGGGTAAGGTTCGTTTTAATAGGTATTAAGTTAGGCGAAATTTTAGAGTTAGGTTAGGTTTTTAAGAAAATCGTTTTTTGTGATTTTGCGAGTGATATTCGAGAAAGTACAACACATTTTAGTCGTCGGTTATGCGCGTTAAAGTTACCTGTCGTTTTGTTACTTTTTTTATTCTGATGTCCATTATTAAGAAGGTTTAGTGGGGTTAGGTTCGTTTTAATAGGTATTAATTTAGGCGAAATTTTAGATTTAGGTTAGGTTTTTAAGAAAATCGTTTTTTGTGATTTTGCGAGTGATATTCGAGAAAGTACAACACATTTTAGTCGTCGGTTATGCGCGTTAAAGATACCTGTCGTTTTGTTACTTTTTTTATTCTGATGTCCATTATTAAGGAGGTTTAGTGGAGTTAGGTTCGTAAAATCGTTTTTTGTGATTTTGCGAGTGACATTCGTGATAGAACAACACATTTTAGTCGTCGGTTATGCGCGTTAAAGTTACCTGTCGTTTTGTTACTTTTTTTATTCTGATGTCCATTATTAAGAAGGTTTAGTGGGGTTAGGTTCGTTTTAATAGGTATTAAGTTAGGCGAAATTTTAGAGTTAGGTTAGGTTTTTAAGAAAATCGTTTTTTGTGATTTTGCGAGTGATATTCGAGAAAGTACAACACATTTTAGTCGTCGGTTATGCGCGTTAAAGTTACCTGTCGTTTTATTACTTTTTTTATTGTGATGTCCATTATTAAGAAGGTTTAGTGGGGTTAGGTTCGTTTTAATAGGTATTAAGTTAGGCGAAATTTTAGAGTTAGGTTAGGTTTTTAAGAAAATCGTTTTTTGTGATTTGGCGAGTGATATTCGAGAAAGTACAACACATTTTAGTCGTCGGTTATGCGCGTTAAAGTTACCTGTCGTTTTGTTACTTTTTTTATTCTGATGTCCATTATTAAGAAGGTTTAGTGGGGTTAGGTTCGTTTTAATAGGTATTAAGTTAATCGAAATTTTAGAGTTAGGTTCGGTTTTTAAGAAAATCGTTTTTTGTGATTTTGCGAGTGATATTCGAGAGAGTACAACACATTTTAGTCGTCGGTTATGCGCGTTAAAGTTACCTGTCGTTTTGTTACTTTTTTTATTCTGATGTCCATTATTAAGAAGGTTTAGTGGGGTTAGGTTCGTTTTAATAGGTATTAAGTTAATCGAAATTTTAGAGTTAGGTTAGGTTTTTAAGAAAATCGTTTTTTGTGATTTTGCGAGTGATATTCGAGAAAGTACAACACATTTTAGTCGTCGGTTATGCGCGTTAAAGATACCTGTCGTTTTGTTACTTTTTTTATTCTGATGTCCATTATTAAGGAGGTTTAGTGGAGTTAGGTTCGTAAAATCGTTTTTTGTGATTTTGCGAGTGACATTCGTGATAGAACAACACATTTTAGTCGTCGGTTATGCGCGTTAAAGTTACCTGTCGTTTTGTTACTTTTTTTATTCTGATGTCCATTATTAAGAAGGTATAGTGGGGTTAGGTTCGTTTTAATAGGTATTAAGTTAATCGAAATTTTAGAGTTAGGTTAGGTTTTTAAGAAAATCGTTTTTTGTGATTTTGCGAGTGATATTCGAGAGAGTACAACACATTTTAGTCGTCGGTTATGCGCGTTAAAGTTACCTGTCGTTTTGTTACTTTTTTTATTCTGATGTCCATTATTAAGAAGGTTTAGTGGGGTTAGGTTCGTTTTAATAGGTATTAAGTTAATCGAAATTTTAGAGTTAGGTTAGGTTTTTAAGAAAATCGTTTTTTGTGATTTTGCGAGTGATATTCGAGAAAGTACAACACATTTTAGTCGTCGGTTATGCGCGTTAAAGTTACCTGTCGTTTTGTTACTTTTTTTATTCTGATGTCCATTATTAAGAAGGTTTAGTGGGGTTAGGTTCGTTTTAATAGGTATTAAGTTAATCGAAATTTTAGAGTTAGGTTCGGTTTTTAAGAAAATCGTTTTTTGTGATTTTGCGAGTGATATTCGAGAGAGTACAACACATTTTAGTCGTCGGTTATGCGCGTTAAAGTTACCTGTCGTTTTGTTACTTTTTTTATTCTGATGTCCATTATTAAGAAGGTTTAGTGGGGTTAGGTTCGTTTTAATAGGTATTAAGTTAATCGAAATTTTAGAGTTAGGTTAGGTTTTTAAGAAAATCGTTTTTTGTGATTTTGCGAGTGATATTCGAGAAAGTACAACACATTTTAGTCGTCGGTTATGCGCGTTAAAGATACCTGTCGTTTTGTTACTTTTTTTATTCTGATGTCCATTATTAAGAAGGTTTAGTGGGGTTAGGTTCGTTTTAATAGGTATTAAGTTAATCGAAATTTTAGAGTTAGGTTAGGTTTTTAAGAAAATCGTTTTTTGTGATTTTGCGAGTGATATTCGAGAGAGTACAACACATTTTAGTCGTCGGTTATGCGCGTTAAAGTTACCTGTCGTTTTGTTACTTTTTTTATTCTGATGTCCATTATTAAGAAGGTTTAGTGGGGTTAGGTTCGTTTTAATAGGTATTAAGTTAATCGAAATTTTAGAGTTAGGTTAGGTTTTTAAGAAAATCGTTTTTTGTGATTTTGCGAGTGATATTCGAGAAAGTACAACACATTTTAGTCGTCGGTTATGCGCGTTAAAGATACCTGTCGTTTTGTTACTTTTTTTATTCTGATGTCCATTATTAAGGAGGTTTAGTGGAGTTAGGTTCGTAAAATAGTTTTTTGTGATTTTGCGAGTGACATTCGTGAAAGAACAACACATTTTAGTCGTCGGTTATGCGCGTTAAAGTTACCTGTCGTTTTGTTACTTTTTTTATTCTGATGTCCATTATTAAGAAGGTTTAGTGGGGTTAGGTTCGTTTTAATAGGTATTAAATTAGGCGAAATTTTAGAGTTAGGTTAGGTTTTTAAGAAAATCGTTTTTTGTGATTTTGCGAGTGATATTCGAGAAAGTACAACACATTTTAGTCGTCGGTTATGCGCGTTAAAGTTACCTGTCGTTTTATTACTTTTTTTATTGTGATGTCCATTATTAAGAAGGTTTAGTGGGGTTAGGTTCGTTTTAATAGGTATTAAGTTAATCGAAATTTTAGAGTTAGGTTAGGTTTTTAAGAAAATCGTTTTTTGTGATTTTGCGAGTGATATTCGAGAGAGTACAACACATTTTAGTCGTCGGTTATGCGCGTTAAAGTTACCTGTCGTTTTGTTACTTTTTTTATTCTGATGTCCATTATTAAGAAGGTTTAGTGGGGTTAGGTTCGTTTTAATAGGTATTAAGTTAATCGAAATTTTAGAGTTAGGTTAGGTTTTTAAGAAAATCGTTTTTTGTGATTTTGCGAGTGATATTCGAGAAAGTACAACACATTTTAGTCGTCGGTTATGCGCGTTAAAGATACCTGTCGTTTTGTTACTTTTTTTATTCTGATGTCCATTATTAAGGAGGTTTAGTGGAGTTAGGTTCGTAAAATAGTTTTTTGTGATTTTGCGAGTGACATTCGTGAAAGAACAACACATTTTAGTCGTCGATTATGCGCGTTAAAGTTACCTGTCGTTTTGTTACTTTTTTTATTCTGATGTCCATTATTAAGAAGGTTTAGTGGGGTTAGGTTCGTTTTAATAGGTATTAAATTAGGCGAAATTTTAGAGTTAGGTTAGGTTTTTAAGAAAATCGTTTTTTGTGATTTTGCGAGTGATATTCGAGAAAGTACAACACATTTTAGTCGTCGGTTATGCGCGTTAAAGTTACCTGTCGTTTTATTACTTTTTTTATTGTGATGTCCATTATTAAGAAGGTTTAGTGGGGTTAGGTTCGTTTTAATAGGTATTAAGTTAGGCGAAATTTTAGAGTTAGGTTAGGTTTTAAAAAAATCGTTTTTTGTGATTTTGCGAGTGATATTCGAGAAAGTACAACACATTTTAGTCGTCGGTTATGCGCGTTAAAGTTACCTGTCGTTTTGTTACTTTTTTTATTCTGATGTCCATTATTAAGAAGGTTTAGTGGGGTTAGGTTCGTTTTAATAGGTATTAAGTTAATCGAAATTTTAGAGTTAGGTTAGGTTTTTAAGAAAATCGTTTTTTGTGATTTTGCGAGTGATATTCGAGAGAGTACAACACATTTTAGTCGTCGGTTATGCGCGTTAAAGTTACCTGTCGTTTTGTTACTTTTTTTATTCTGATGTCCATTATTAAGAAGGTTTAGTGGGGTTAGGTTCGTTTTAATAGGTATTAAGTTAATCGAAATTTTAGAGTTAGGTTAGGTTTTTAAGAAAATCGTTTTTTGTGATTTTGCGAGTGATATTCGAGAAAGTACAACACATTTTAGTCGTCGGTTATGCGCGTTAAAGATACCTGTCGTTTTGTTACTTTTTTTATTCTGATGTCCATTATTAAGGAGGTTTAGTGGAGTTAGGTTCGTAAAATCGTTTTTTGTGATTTTGCGAGTGACATTCGTGATAGAACAACACATTTTAGTCGTCGGTTATGCGCGTTAAAGTTACCTGTCGTTTTGTTACTTTTTTTATTCTGATGTCCATTATTAAGAAGGTTTAGTGGGGTTAGGTTCGTTTTAATAGGTATTAAGTTAGGCGAAATTTTAGAGTTAGGTTAGGTTTTTAAGAAAATCGTTTTTTGTGATTTTGCGAGTGATATTCGAGAAAGTACAACACATTTTAGTCGTCGGTTATGCGCGTTAAAGTTACCTGTCGTTTTGTTACTTTTTTTATTCTGATGTCCATTATTAAGAAGGTTTAGTGGGGTTAGGTTCGTTTTAATAGGTATTAAGTTAATCGAAATTTTAGAGTTAGGTTAGGTTTTTAAGAAAATCGTTTTTTGTGATTTTGCGAGTGATATTCGAGAAAGTACAACACATTTTAGTCGTCGGTTATGCGCGTTAAAGTTACCTGTCGTTTTGTTACTTTTTTTATTCTGATGTCCATTATTAAGAAGGTTTAGTGGGGTTAGGTTCGTTTTAATAGATATTAAGTTAGGCGAAATTTTAGAGTAAGGTTAGGTTAGGTTTTTATGAAAATCGTTTTTTGTGATTTTGCGAGTGATACTCGAGAAAGTACAACACATTTTAGTCGTCGGTTATGCGCGTTAAAGTTACCTGTCGTTTTGTTACTTTTTTTATTCTGATGTCCATTATTAAGAAGGTTTAGTGGGGTTAGGTTCGTTTTAATAGGTATTAAGTTAGGCGAAATTTTAGAGTTAGGTTAGGTTTTTAAGAAAATCGTTTTTTGTGATTTTGCGAGTGATATTCGAGAGAGTACAACACATTTTAGTCGTCGGTTATGCGCGTTAAAGTTACCTGTCGTTTTGTTACTTTTTTTATTCTGATGTCCATTATTAAGAAGGTTTAGTGGGGTTAGGTTCGTTTTAATAGGTATTAAGTTAATCGAAATTTTAGAGTTAGGTTAGGTTTTTAAGAAAATCGTTTTTTGTGATTTTGCGAGTGACATTCGTGAAAGAACAACACATTTTAGTCGTCGGTTATGCGCGTTAAAGTTACCTGTCGTTTTGTTACTTTTTTTATTCTGATGTCCATTATTAAGAAGGTTTAGTGGGGTTAGGTTCGTTTTAATAGGTATTAAATTAGGCGAAATTTTAGAGTTAGGTTAGGTTTTTAAGAAAATCGTTTTTTGTGATTTTGCGAGTGATATTCGAGAAAGTACAACACATTTTAGTCGTCGGTTATGCGCGTTAAAGTTACCTGTCGTTTTATTACTTTTTTTATTGTGATGTCCATTATTAAGAAGGTTTAGTGGGGTTAGGTTCGTTTTAATAGGTATTAAGTTAGGCGAAATTTTAGAGTTAGGTTAGGTTTTTAAGAAAATCGTTTTTTGTGATTTTGCGAGTGATATTCGAGAAAGTACAACACATTTTAGTCGTCGGTTATGCGCGTTAAAGTTACCTGTCGTTTTGTTACTTTTTTATTCTGATGTCCATTATTAAGAAGGTTTAGTGGGGTTAGGTTCGTTTTAATAGGTATTAAGTTAATCGAAATTTTAGAGTTAGGTTAGGTTTTTAAGAAAATCGTTTTTTGTGATTTTGCGAGTGATATTCGAGAGAGTACAACACATTTTAGTCGTCGGTTATGCGCGTTAAAGTTACCTGTCGTTTTGTTACTTTTTTTATTCTGATGTCCATTATTAAGAAGGTTTAGTGGGGTTAGGTTCGTTTTAATAGGTATTAAGTTAATCGAAATTTTAGAGTTAGGTTAGGTTTTTAAGAAAATCGTTTTTTGTGATTTTGCGAGTGATATTCGAGAAAGTACAACACATTTTAGTCGTCGGTTATGCGCGTTAAAGATACCTGTCGTTTTGTTACTTTTTTTATTCTGATGTCCATTATTAAGGAGGTTTAGTGGAGTTAGGTTCGTAAAATCGTTTTTTGTGATTTTGCGAGTGATATTCGAGAAAGTACAACACATTTTAGTCGTCGGTTATGCGCGTTAAAGTTACCTGTCGTTTTGTTACTTTTTTTATTCTGATGTCCATTATTAAGAAGGTTTAGTGGGGTTAGGTTCGTTTTAATAGATATTAAGTTAGGCGAAATTTTAGAGTAAGGTTAGGTTAGGTTTTTATGAAAATCGTTTTTTGTGATTTTGCGAGTGATACTCGAGAAAGTACAACACATTTTAGTCGTCGGTTATGCGCGTTAAAGTTACCTGTCGTTTTGTTACTTTTTTATTCTGATGTCCATTATTAAGAAGGTTTAGTGGGGTTAGGTTCGTTTTAATAGGTATTAAGTTAGGCGAAATTTTAGAGTTAGGTTAGGTTTTTAAGAAAATCGTTTTTTGTGATTTTGCGAGTGACATTCGTGAAAGTACAACACATTTTAGTCGTCGGTTATGCGCGTTAAAGTTACCTGTCGTTTTGTTACTTTTTATATTCTGATGTCCATTATTAAGAAGGTTTAGTGGGGTAAGGTTCGTTTTAATAGGTATTAAGTTAGGCGAAATTTTAGAGTTAGGTTAGGTTTATAAGAAAATCGTTTTTTGTGATTTTGCGAGTGATATTCGAGAAAGTACAACACATTTTAGTCGTCGGTTATGCGCGTTAAAGTTACCTGTCGTTTTGTTACTTTTTTTATTCTGATGTCCATTATTAAGAAGGTTTAGTGGGGTTAGGTTCGTTTTAATAGGTATTAAGTTAGGCGAAATTTTAGATTTAGGTTAGGTTTTTAAGAAAATCGTTTTTTGTGATTTTGCGAGTGATATTCGAGAAAGTACAACACATTTTAGTCGTCGGTTATGCGCGTTAAAGATACCTGTCGTTTTGTTACTTTTTTTATTCTGATGTCCATTATTAAGGAGGTTTAGTGGAGTTAGGTTCGTAAAATCGTTTTTTGTGATTTTGCGAGTGACATTCGTGATAGAACAACACATTTTAGTCGTCGGTTATGCGCGTTAAAGTTACCTGTCGTTTTGTTACTTTTTTTATTCTGATGTCCATTATTAAGAAGGTTTAGTGGGGTTAGGTTCGTTTTAATAGGTATTAAGTTAGGCGAAATTTTAGAGTTAGGTTAGGTTTTTAAGAAAATCGTTTTTTGTGATTTTGCGAGTGATATTCGAGAAAGTACAACACATTTTAGTCGTCGGTTATGCGCGTTAAAGTTACCTGTCGTTTTATTACTTTTTTTATTGTGATGTCCATTATTAAGAAGGTTTAGTGGGGTTAGGTTCGTTTTAATAGGTATTAAGTTAGGCGAAATTTTAGAGTTAGGTTAGGTTTTTAAGAAAATCGTTTTTTGTGATTTTGCGAGTGATATTCGAGAAAGTACAACACATTTTAGTCGTCGGTTATGCGCGTTAAAGTTACCTGTCGTTTTGTTACTTTTTTTATTCTGATGTCCATTATTAAGAAGGTTTAGTGGGGTTAGGTTCGTTTTAATAGGTATTAAGTTAATCGAAATTTTAGAGTTAGGTTCGGTTTTTAAGAAAATCGTTTTTTGTAATTTTGCGAGTGAAATTCGAGAGAGTACAACACATTTTAGTCGTCGGTTATGCGCGTTAAAGTTACCTGTCGTTTTGTTACTTTTTTTATTCTGATGTCCATTATTAAGAAGGTTTAGTGGGGTTAGGTTCGTTTTAATAGGTATTAAGTTAATCGAAATTTTAGAGTTAGGTTAGGTTTTTAAGAAAATCGTTTTTTGTGATTTTGCGAGTGATATTCGAGAAAGTACAACACATTTTAGTCGTCGGTTATGCGCGTTAAAGATACCTGTCGTTTTGTTACTTTTTTTATTCTGATGTCCATTATTAAGGAGGTTTAGTGGAGTTAGGTTCGTAAAATCGTTTTTTGTGATTTTGCGAGTGACATTCGTGATAGAACAACACATTTTAGTCGTCGGTTATGCGCGTTAAAGTTACCTGTCGTTTTGTTACTTTTTTTATTCTGATGTCCATTATTAAGAAGGTATAGTGGGGTTAGGTTCGTTTTAATAGGTATTAAGTTAATCGAAATTTTAGAGTTAGGTTAGGTTTTTAAGAAAATCGTTTTTTGTGATTTTGCGAGTGATATTCGAGAGAGTACAACACATTTTAGTCGTCGGTTATGCGCGTTAAAGTTACCTGTCGTTTTGTTACTTTTTTTATTCTGATGTCCATTATTAAGAAGGTTTAGTGGGGTTAGGTTCGTTTTAATAGGTATTAAGTTAATCGAAATTTTAGAGTTAGGTTAGGTTTTTAAGAAAATCGTTTTTTGTGATTTTGCGAGTGATATTCGAGAAAGTACAACACATTTTAGTCGTCGGTTATGCGCGTTAAAGATACCTGTCGTTTTGTTACTTTTTTTATTCTGATGTCCATTATTAAGGAGGTTTAGTGGAGTTAGGTTCGTAAAATAGTTTTTTGTGATTTTGCGAGTGACATTCGTGAAAGAACAACACATTTTAGTCGTCGGTTATGCGCGTTAAAGTTACCTGTCGTTTTGTTACTTTTTTTATTCTGATGTCCATTATTAAGAAGGTTTAGTTGGGTTAGGTTCGTTTTAATAGGTATTAAATTAGGCGAAATTTTAGAGTTAGGTTAGGTTTTTAAGAAAATCGTTTTTTGTGATTTTGCGAGTGATATTCGAGAAAGTACAACACATTTTAGTCGTCGGTTATGCGCGTTAAAGTTACCTGTCGTTTTATTACTTTTTTTATTGTGATGTCCATTATTAAGAAGGTTTAGTGGGGTTAGGTTCGTTTTAATAGGTATTAAGTTAGGCGAAATTTTAGAGTTAGGTTAGGTTTTTAAGAAAATCGTTTTTTGTGATTTTGCGAGTGATATTCGAGAAAGTACAACACATTTTAGTCGTCGGTTATGCGCGTTAAAGTTACCTGTCGTTTTGTTACTTTTTTTATTCTGATGTCCATTATTAAGAAGGTTTAGTGGGGTTAGGTTCGTTTTAATAGGTATTAAGTTAGGCGAAATTTTAGAGTTAGGTTAGGTTTTTAAGAAAATCGTTTTTTGTGATTTTGCGAGTGATATTCGAGAAAGTACAACACATTTTAGTCGTCGGTTATGCGCGTTAAAGTTACCTGTCGTTTTGTTACTTTTTTTATTCTGATGTCCATTATTAAGAAGGTATAGTGGGGTTAGGTTCGTTTTAATAGGTATTAAGTTAATCGAAATTTTAGAGTTAGGTTAGGTTTTTAAGAAAATCGTTTTTTGTGATTTTGCGAGTGATATTCGAGAGAGTACAACACATTTTAGTCGTCGGTTATGCGCGTTAAAGTTACCTGTCGTTTTGTTACTTTTTTTATTCTGATGTCCATTATTAAGAAGGTTTAGTGGGGTTAGGTTCGTTTTAATAGGTATTAAGTTAATCGAAATTTTAGAGTTAGGTTAGGTTTTTAAGAAAATCGTTTTTTGTGATTTTGCGAGTGATATTCGAGAAAGTACAACACATTTTAGTCGTCGGTTATGCGCGTTAAAGATACCTGTCGTTTTGTTACTTTTTTTATTCTGATGTCCATTATTAAGGAGGTTTAGTGGAGTTAGGTTCGTAAAATAGTTTTTTGTGATTTTGCGAGTGACATTCGTGAAAGAACAACACATTTTAGTCGTCGGTTATGCGCGTTAAAGTTACCTGTCGTTTTGTTACTTTTTTTATTCTGATGTCCATTATTAAGAAGGTTTAGTGGGGTTAGGTTCGTTTTAATAGGTATTAAATTAGGCGAAATTTTAGAGTTAGGTTAGGTTTTTAAGAAAATCGTTTTTTGTGATTTTGCGAGTGATATTCGAGAAAGTACAACACATTTTAGTCGTCGGTTATGCGCGTTAAAGTTACCTGTCGTTTTATTACTTTTTTTATTGTGATGTCCATTATTAAGAAGGTTTAGTGGGGTTAGGTTCGTTTTAATAGGTATTAAGTTAGGCGAAATTTTAGAGTTAGGTTAGGTTTTTAAAAAAATCGTTTTTTGTGATTTTGCGAGTGATATTCGAGAAAGTACAACACATTTTAGTCGTCGGTTATGCGCGTTAAAGTTACCTGTCGTTTTGTTACTTTTTTTATTCTGATGTCCATTATTAAGAAGGTTTAGTGGGGTTAGGTTCGTTTTAATAGGTATTAAGTTAATTGAAATTTTAGAGTTAGGTTAGGTTTTTAAGAAAATCGTTTTTTGTGATTTTGCGAGTGATATTCGAGAGAGTACAACACATTTTAGTCGTCGGTTATGCGCGTTAAAGTTACCTGTCGTTTTGTTACTTTTTTTATTCTGATGTCCATTATTAAGAAGGTTTAGTGGGGTTAGGTTCGTTTTAATAGGTATTAAGTTAATCGAAATTTTAGAGTTAGGTTAGGTTTTTAAGAAAATCGTTTTTTGTGATTTTGCGAGTGATATTCGAGAAAGTACAACACATTTTAGTCGTCGGTTATGCGCGTTAAAGATACCTGTCGTTTTGTTACTTTTTTTATTCTGATGTCCATTATTAAGGAGGTTTAGTGGAGTTAGGTTCGTAAAATCGTTTTTTGTGATTTTGCGAGTGATATTCGAGAAAGTACAACACATTTTAGTCGTCGGTTATGCGCGTTAAAGTTACCTGTCGTTTTGTTACTTTTTTTATTCTGATGTCCATTATTAAGAAGGTTTAGTGGGGTTAGGTTCGTTTTAATAGATATTAAGTTAGGCGAAATTTTAGAGTAAGGTTAGGTTAGGTTTTTATGAAAATCGTTTTTTGTGATTTTGCGAGTGATACTCGAGAAAGTACAACACATTTTAGTCGTCGGTTATGCGCGTTAAAGTTACCTGTCGTTTTGTTACTTTTTTATTCTGATGTCCATTATTAAGAAGGTTTAGTGGGGTTAGGTTCGTTTTAATAGGTATTAAGTTAGGCGAAATTTTAGAGTTAGGTTAGGTTTTTAAGAAAATCGTTTTTTGTGATTTTGCGAGTGACATTCGTGAAAGTACAACACATTTTAGTCGTCGGTTATGCGCGTTAAAGTTACCTGTCGTTTTGTTACTTTTTATATTCTGATGTCCATTATTAAGAAGGTTTAGTGGGGTAAGGTTCGTTTTAATAGGTATTAAGTTAGGCGAAATTTTAGAGTTAGGTTAGGTTTATAAGAAAATCGTTTTTTGTGATTTTGCGAGTGATATTCGAGAAAGTACAACACATTTTAGTCGTCGGTTATGCGCGTTAAAGTTACCTGTCGTTTTGTTACTTTTTTTATTCTGATGTCCATTATTAAGAAGGTTTAGTGGGGTTAGGTTCGTTTTAATAGGTATTAATTTAGGCGAAATTTTAGATTTAGGTTAGGTTTTTAAGAAAATCGTTTTTTGTGATTTTGCGAGTGATATTCGAGAAAGTACAACACATTTTAGTCGTCGGTTATGCGCGTTAAAGATACCTGTCGTTTTGTTACTTTTTTTATTCTGATGTCCATTATTAAGGAGGTTTAGTGGAGTTAGGTTCGTAAAATCGTTTTTTGTGATTTTGCGAGTGACATTCGTGATAGAACAACACATTTTAGTCGTCGGTTATGCGCGTTAAAGTTACCTGTCGTTTTGTTACTTTTTTTATTCTGATGTCCATTATTAAGAAGGTTTAGTGGGGTTAGGTTCGTTTTAATAGGTATTAAGTTAGGCGAAATTTTAGAGTTAGGTTAGGTTTTTAAGAAAATCGTTTTTTGTGATTTTGCGAGTGATATTCGAGAAAGTACAACACATTTTAGTCGTCGGTTATGCGCGTTAAAGTTACCTGTCGTTTTATTACTTTTTTTATTGTGATGTCCATTATTAAGAAGGTTTAGTGGGGTTAGGTTCGTTTTAATAGGTATTAAGTTAGGCGAAATTTTAGAGTTAGGTTAGGTTTTTAAGAAAATCGTTTTTTGTGATTTGGCGAGTGATATTCGAGAAAGTACAACACATTTTAGTCGTCGGTTATGCGCGTTAAAGTTACCTGTCGTTTTGTTACTTTTTTTATTCTGATGTCCATTATTAAGAAGGTTTAGTGGGGTTAGGTTCGTTTTAATAGGTATTAAGTTAATCGAAATTTTAGAGTTAGGTTCGGTTTTTAAGAAAATCGTTTTTTGTGATTTTGCGAGTGATATTCGAGAGAGTACAACACATTTTAGTCGTCGGTTATGCGCGTTAAAGTTACCTGTCGTTTTGTTACTTTTTTTATTCTGATGTCCATTATTAAGAAGGTTTAGTGGGGTTAGGTTCGTTTTAATAGGTATTAAGTTAATCGAAATTTTAGAGTTAGGTTAGGTTTTTAAGAAAATCGTTTTTTGTGATTTTGCGAGTGATATTCGAGAAAGTACAACACATTTTAGTCGTCGGTTATGCGCGTTAAAGATACCTGTCGTTTTGTTACTTTTTTTATTCTGATGTCCATTATTAAGGAGGTTTAGTGGAGTTAGGTTCGTAAAATCGTTTTTTGTGATTTTGCGAGTGACATTCGTGATAGAACAACACATTTTAGTCGTCGGTTATGCGCGTTAAAGTTACCTGTCGTTTTGTTACTTTTTTTATTCTGATGTCCATTATTAAGAAGGTATAGTGGGGTTAGGTTCGTTTTAATAGGTATTAAGTTAATCGAAATTTTAGAGTTAGGTTAGGTTTTTAAGAAAATCGTTTTTTGTGATTTTGCGAGTGATATTCGAGAGAGTACAACACATTTTAGTCGTCGGTTATGCGCGTTAAAGTTACCTGTCGTTTTGTTACTTTTTTTATTCTGATGTCCATTATTAAGAAGGTTTAGTGGGGTTAGGTTCGTTTTAATAGGTATTAAGTTAATCGAAATTTTAGAGTTAGGTTAGGTTTTTAAGAAAATCGTTTTTTGTGATTTTGCGAGTGATATTCGAGAAAGTACAACACATTTTAGTCGTCGGTTATGCGCGTTAAAGTTACCTGTCGTTTTGTTACTTTTTTTATTCTGATGTCCATTATTAAGAAGGTTTAGTGGGGTTAGGTTCGTTTTAATAGGTATTAAGTTAATCGAAATTTTAGAGTTAGGTTCGGTTTTTAAGAAAATCGTTTTTTGTGATTTTGCGAGTGATATTCGAGAGAGTACAACACATTTTAGTCGTCGGTTATGCGCGTTAAAGTTACCTGTCGTTTTGTTACTTTTTTTATTCTGATGTCCATTATTAAGAAGGTTTAGTGGGGTTAGGTTCGTTTTAATAGGTATTAAGTTAATCGAAATTTTAGAGTTAGGTTAGGTTTTTAAGAAAATCGTTTTTTGTGATTTTGCGAGTGATATTCGAGAAAGTACAACACATTTTAGTCGTCGGTTATGCGCGTTAAAGATACCTGTCGTTTTGTTACTTTTTTTATTCTGATGTCCATTATTAAGAAGGTTTAGTGGGGTTAGGTTCGTTTTAATAGGTATTAAGTTAATCGAAATTTTAGAGTTAGGTTAGGTTTTTAAGAAAATCGTTTTTTGTGATTTTGCGAGTGATATTCGAGAGAGTACAACACATTTTAGTCGTCGGTTATGCGCGTTAAAGTTACCTGTCGTTTTGTTACTTTTTTTATTCTGATGTCCATTATTAAGAAGGTTTAGTGGGGTTAGGTTCGTTTTAATAGGTATTAAGTTAATCGAAATTTTAGAGTTAGGTTAGGTTTTTAAGAAAATCGTTTTTTGTGATTTTGCGAGTGATATTCGAGAAAGTACAACACATTTTAGTCGTCGGTTATGCGCGTTAAAGATACCTGTCGTTTTGTTACTTTTTTTATTCTGATGTCCATTATTAAGGAGGTTTAGTGGAGTTAGGTTCGTAAAATAGTTTTTTGTGATTTTGCGAGTGACATTCGTGAAAGAACAACACATTTTAGTCGTCGGTTATGCGCGTTAAAGTTACCTGTCGTTTTGTTACTTTTTTTATTCTGATGTCCATTATTAAGAAGGTTTAGTGGGGTTAGGTTCGTTTTAATAGGTATTAAATTAGGCGAAATTTTAGAGTTAGGTTAGGTTTTTAAGAAAATCGTTTTTTGTGATTTTGCGAGTGATATTCGAGAAAGTACAACACATTTTAGTCGTCGGTTATGCGCGTTAAAGTTACCTGTCGTTTTATTACTTTTTTTATTGTGATGTCCATTATTAAGAAGGTTTAGTGGGGTTAGGTTCGTTTTAATAGGTATTAAGTTAATCGAAATTTTAGAGTTAGGTTAGGTTTTTAAGAAAATCGTTTTTTGTGATTTTGCGAGTGATATTCGAGAGAGTACAACACATTTTAGTCGTCGGTTATGCGCGTTAAAGTTACCTGTCGTTTTGTTACTTTTTTTATTCTGATGTCCATTATTAAGAAGGTTTAGTGGGGTTAGGTTCGTTTTAATAGGTATTAAGTTAATCGAAATTTTAGAGTTAGGTTAGGTTTTTAAGAAAATCGTTTTTTGTGATTTTGCGAGTGATATTCGAGAAAGTACAACACATTTTAGTCGTCGGTTATGCGCGTTAAAGATACCTGTCGTTTTGTTACTTTTTTTATTCTGATGTCCATTATTAAGGAGGTTTAGTGGAGTTAGGTTCGTAAAATAGTTTTTTGTGATTTTGCGAGTGACATTCGTGAAAGAACAACACATTTTAGTCGTCGGTTATGCGCGTTAAAGTTACCTGTCGTTTTGTTACTTTTTTTATTCTGATGTCCATTATTAAGAAGGTTTAGTGGGGTTAGGTTCGTTTTAATAGGTATTAAATTAGGCGAAATTTTAGAGTTAGGTTAGGTTTTTAAGAAAATCGTTTTTTGTGATTTTGCGAGTGATATTCGAGAAAGTACAACACATTTTAGTCGTCGGTTATGCGCGTTAAAGTTACCTGTCGTTTTATTACTTTTTTTATTGTGATGTCCATTATTAAGAAGGTTTAGTGGGGTTAGGTTCGTTTTAATAGGTATTAAGTTAGGCGAAATTTTAGAGTTAGGTTAGGTTTTAAAAAAATCGTTTTTTGTGATTTTGCGAGTGATATTCGAGAAAGTACAACACATTTTAGTCGTCGGTTATGCGCGTTAAAGTTACCTGTCGTTTTGTTACTTTTTTTATTCTGATGTCCATTATTAAGAAGGTTTAGTGGGGTTAGGTTCGTTTTAATAGGTATTAAGTTAATCGAAATTTTAGAGTTAGGTTAGGTTTTTAAGAAAATCGTTTTTTGTGATTTTGCGAGTGATATTCGAGAGAGTACAACACATTTTAGTCGTCGGTTATGCGCGTTAAAGTTACCTGTCGTTTTGTTACTTTTTTATTCTGATGTCCATTATTAAGAAGGTTTAGTGGGGTTAGGTTCGTTTTAATAGGTATTAAGTTAATCGAAATTTTAGAGTTAGGTTAGGTTTTTAAGAAAATCGTTTTTTGTGATTTTGCGAGTGATATTCGAGAAAGTACAACACATTTTAGTCGTCGGTTATGCGCGTTAAAGATACCTGTCGTTTTGTTACTTTTTTTATTCTGATGTCCATTATTAAGGAGGTTTAGTGGAGTTAGGTTCGTAAAATCGTTTTTTGTGATTTTGCGAGTGACATTCGTGATAGAACAACACATTTTAGTCGTCGGTTATGCGCGTTAAAGTTACCTGTCGTTTTGTTACTTTTTTTATTCTGATGTCCATTATTAAGAAGGTTTAGTGGGGTTAGGTTCGTTTTAATAGGTATTAAGTTAGGCGAAATTTTAGAGTTAGGTTAGGTTTTTAAGAAAATCGTTTTTTGTGATTTTGCGAGTGATATTCGAGAAAGTACAACACATTTTAGTCGTCGGTTATGCGCGTTAAAGTTACCTGTCGTTTTGTTACTTTTTTTATTCTGATGTCCATTATTAAGAAGGTTTAGTGGGGTTAGGTTCGTTTTAATAGGTATCAAGTTAGGCGAAATTTTAGAGTTAGGTTAGGTTTTTAAGAAAATCGTTTTTTGTGATTTTGCGAGTGACATTCGTGAAAGTACAACACATTTTAGTCGTCGGTTATGCGCGTTAAAGTTACCTGTCGTTTTGTTACTTTTTATATTCTGATGTCCATTATTAAGAAGGTTTAGTGGGGTAAGGTTCGTTTTAATAGGTATTAAGTTAGGCGAAATTTTAGAGTTAGGTTAGGTTTATAAGAAAATCGTTTTTTGTGATTTTGCGAGTGATATTCGAGAAAGTACAACACATTTTAGTCGTCGGTTATGCGCGTTAAAGTTACCTGTCGTTTTGTTACTTTTTTTATTCTGATGTCCATTATTAAGAAGGTTTAGTGGGGTTAGGTTCGTTTTAATAGGTATTAAGTTAGGCGAAATTTTAGAGTTAGGTTAGGTTTTTAATAAAATCGTTTTTTTGTGATTTTGCGAGTGATATTCGAGAAAGTACAACACATTAGTCGTCGGTTTTTTTTTTTTTTTTTTTTTTTTATACCACTAAGGTGGCAGACAAGCATACGGCCCACCAGAAGGACCGGTGGTCACCGCAGCCTATGAACGTTTGCAACACCAGAGGTGCCACACTCGCGCTGCCGACCCTGTAAAAACCTTCTAAGACCCCTTTTGAAGAACCCCATACTGTAGGCGTTTGGGAAAACCGAGGCAGGGAGGTCATTCCACAACCTAAGCGTGCGTGGAAGAAAACACCTATCGGATCTAACCGTGCTGGAACGCACCGGACGCAGAGTGTGAGGATGAACTCCCTGTCTGTGGCGAGCGGTGCGATGATAGAACGTAGCCGTGGGCATCATATCAAACAATTCCTCAGAGCACATACCATTGTACAGGCGGTAGAACACGCATAAGGAGGCAAAGTCTCTCCTGTCGCGAAGAGGTTCCACACCAGCTGTAAGTACAGGATCGTTGACAATTCTTACAGCTCGTCTTTGCACCGAGCCAAATGGACGAAGCTGATATTCAGGTGCTCCCGCCCAGAGGTGACAGCAGTACTCCATATGCGGCCGCACTTGCGATTTATAGAGAAGCAGTGTTTGCGCCGCAGTGAAGTACCGCCGCGCCCTGTTGAGCACACCTAGCTTCTTGGACGCCAGCTTAGCCTTGTCCTCCAAATGACTACGGAACTGAACGTCACTGGAGATGTCAACGCCAAGGATCCCTATACTTTTGGCGATGGAAAGAGATGTGCCCTGAAATTGCGGCGCTACAGTAATTGGGGTTTGCTTAGCGGTGAAAAAACACGCTTGTGTCTTGGAAGGGTTGAACTGGACAAGATTTTGTCCACCCCAATCGGACACTCTAGTAAGAGTAGCCTCGATTTCAGACACAAGCTGTTCACGATTTTCCTCTACTGTGTCCCGAGAGATACCGGGGCGGCCCGTGTAACAAGTGTCCCCCGTACTGTCGTCCGCATAACAATGAATGCCATCAATAGACAACATGTCATTGATATGCAGCAGAAACAGAGTAGGGGACAACACTGAGCCTTGCGGGACTCCAGCGTTTATGGCCATGCAGTCTGAACAGCTGCCGTCAACGACGGCCCTGATGCTTCTACCGGCCAAGAAGCTGGAGACCCATCCGCATAATCTCTCAGGTAGTCCATATGAGGGCAATTTCGTAAGAAGACCACGGTGCCAGACCCGGTCAAAGGCTTTAGAGATGTCGAGGCTCACTGCTAGAGCCTCACCCTTACTCTCGATAGCCGCCGCCCATCGGTGTGTTAGGTACACAAGAAGATCGCCCGTCGAGCGACCGTGACGGAAACCGTACTGCCGGTCGCTGAGCAGGTCGTGTTCCTCAAGGTACCCCAGGAGCTGTGTATTAATTACACGCTCCATCACCTTGGATAAAAGGGAGGTGACGGCTATAGGCCTGTAATTGGCCGGGTCGGTCCTGTCACCCTTCTTGGGTACAGGATGTACATACGCGATCTTCCACGACGCCGGGACTTGTCGCATGGAATAGGAAAGTGCGAAAAGACGTGTAAGTACCGGACACAACTCTGGACCACAATGCTTTAGTACCACCGCGGGAATGCCGTCTGGCCCACTCGACTTATGAACGTCCAGGGATTGAAGCTCCCGCCGGACATTCCGCTGTGTAAATTTAACTTCCGGCATGGAAGTGCCACAACTCGGAATGCACGGCGGTATTGCACCCCCGTCGCTCATGGTCGAGTTAGAGGCAAAGAGATTACCCAAAAGGTCGGCTTTCTCCTTGGCACTCTGGGCCAAACTACCGTCGGGTTTAAGCAAGGGTGGTAATCCTGACCGACAGAAGTTTCCCTCGGCAGCTTTGGCAAGCGACCAAAATTCACGACTTCCTGAAGGGTAGCCTGCTAGCCGTTCGCCAATTCTGCCGACGAAATCGAACTTGGCCTTGGTTATGCGCGTTAAAGTTACCTGTCGTTTTGTTACTTTTTATATTCTGATGTCCATTATTAAGAAGGTTTAGTGGGGTTAGGTTCGTTTTAATAGGTATTAAATTAGGCGAAATTTTAGAGTTAGGTTAGGTTTTTAAGAAAATAGTTTTTTGTGATTTTGCGAGTGATATTCGAGAAAGTACAACACATTTTAGTCGTCGGTTATGCGCGTTAAAGTTACCTGTCGTTTTGTTACTTTTTTTATTGTGATGTCCATTATTAAGAAGGTTTAGTGGGGTTAGGTTCGTTTTAATAGGTATTAAATTAGGCGAAATTTTAGAGTTAGGTTAGGTTTTTAAGAAAATCGTTTTTTGTGATTTTGCGAGTGATATTCGAGAAAGTACAACACATTTTAGTCGTCGGTTATGCGCGTTAAAGTTACCTGTCGTTTTGTTACTTTTTTTATTGTGATGTCCATTATTAAGAAGGTTTAGTGGGGTTAGGTTCGTTTTAATAGGTATTAAGTTAGGCGAAATTTTAGAGTTAGGTTAGGTTTTTAAGAAAATCGTTTTTTGTGATTTTGCGAGTGATATTCGAGAAAGTACAACACATTTTAGTCGTCGGTTATGCGCGTTAAAGTTACCTGTCGTTTTGTTACTTTTTTTATTCTGATGTCCATTATTAAGAAGGTTTAGTGGGGTTAGGTTCGTTTTAATAGGTATTAAGTTAATCGAAATTTTAGAGTTAGGTTAGGTTTTTAAGAAAATCGTTTTTTGTGATTTTGCGAGTGATATTCGAGAGAGTACAACACATTTTAGTCGTCGGTTATGCGCGTTAAAGTTACCTGTCGTTTTGTTACTTTTTTTATTCTGATGTCCATTATTAAGAAGGTTTAGTGGGGTTAGGTTCGTTTTAATAGGTATTAAGTTAATCGAAATTTTAGAGTTAGGTTAGGTTTTTAAGAAAATCGTTTTTTGTGATTTTGCGAGTGATATTCGAGAAAGTACAACACATTTTAGTCGTCGGTTATGCGCGTTAAAGATACCTGTCGTTTTGTTACTTTTTTTATTCTGAAGTCCATTATTAAGGAGGTTTAGTGGAGTTAGGTTCGTAAAATCGTTTTTTGTGATTTTGCGAGTGACATTCGTGAAAGAACAACACATTTTAGTCGTCGGTTATGCGCGTTAAAGTTACCTGTCGTTTTGTTACTTTTTTTATTCTGATGTCCATTATTAAGGAGGTTTAGTGGAGTTAGGTTCGTAAAATCGTTTTTTGTGATTTTGCGAGTGACATTCGTGAAAGAACAACACATTTTAGTCGTCGGTTATGCGCGTTAAAGTTACCTGTCGTTTTGTTACTTTTTTTATTCTGATGTCCATTATTAAGAAGGTTTAGTGGGGTTAGGTTCGTTTTAATAGGTATTAAATTAGGCGAAATTTTAGAGTTAGGTTAGGTTTTTAAGAAAATCGTTTTTTGTGATTTTGCGAGTGATATTCGAGAAAGTACAACACATTTTAGGCGAAATTTTAGAGTTAGGTTAGGTTTTTAAGCACTGGGTCATTTCACACTGCACTACTCAAGAAAAGCGTTTTTGGCATGGCTCCTGTAATTTATAATAAAATTCCAGGAAGGTGGAGGGAACAGCCTCTTGTGGCTTTCAAAGGGAATCTCACTAAATTCCTATTGCATAAATGTTATTACTCCATAACAGAGTTTCTGGATGATACTACACTCTAGCCAGCTTTTCTTTAGCCTTCATTTGTGTTTTTGTTATGTAATACTTGATTATAGGCGATTAGATAACCAAAATGTTAACTAAATATTTGTATGCCTAATTGGCAGAATGTACAAGGAAACTTTAAGAATTGTATAAACACCAAATTGTAACAACCGACATTCTTTACAAATAAATAAATATTATTATTATTATTATTATTATTATTAGTCGTCGGTTATGCGCGTTAAAGTTACCTGTCGTTTTGTTACTTTTTTTATTCTGATGTCCATTATTAAGAAGGTATAGTGGGGTTAGGTTCGTTTTAATAGGTATTAAGTTAATCGAAATTTTAGAGTTAGGTTAGGTTTTTAAGAAAATCGTTTTTTGTGATTTTGCGAGTGATATTCGAGAGAGTACAACACATTTTAGTCGTCGGTTATGCGCGTTAAAGTTACCTGTCGTTTTGTTACTTTTTTTATTCTGATGTCCATTATTAAGAAGGTTTAGTGGGGTTAGGTTCGTTTTAATAGGTATTAAGTTAATCGAAATTTTAGAGTTAGGTTAGGTTTTTAAGAAAATCGTTTTTTGTGATTTTGCGAGTGATATTCGAGAAAGTACAACACATTTTAGTCGTCGGTTATGCGCGTTAAAGATACCTGTCGTTTTGTTACTTTTTTTATTCTGATGTCCATTATTAAGGAGGTTTAGTGGAGTTAGGTTCGTAAAATCGTTTTTTGTGATTTTGCGAGTGACATTCGTGATAGAACAACACATTTTAGTCGTCGGTTATGCGCGTTAAAGTTACCTGTCGTTTTGTTACTTTTTTTATTCTGATGTCCATTATTAAGAAGGTTTAGTGGGGTTAGGTTCGTTTTAATAGGTATTAAGTTAGGCGAAATTTTAGAGTTAGGTTAGGTTTTTAAGAAAATCGTTTTTTGTGATTTTGCGAGTGATATTCGAGAAAGTACAACACATTTTAGTCGTCGGTTATGCGCGTTAAAGTTACCTGTCGTTTTGTTACTTTTTTTATTCTGATGTCCATTATTAAGAAGGTTTAGTGGGGTTAGGTTCGTTTTAATAGGTATTAAGTTAATCGAAATTTTAGAGTTAGGTTAGGTTTTTAAGAAAATCGTTTTTTGTGATTTTGCGAGTGATATTCGAGAAAGTACAACACATTTTAGTCGTCGGTTATGCGCGTTAAAGTTACCTGTCGTTTTGTTACTTTTTTATTCTGATGTCCATTATTAAGAAGGTTTAGTGGGGTTAGGTTCGTTTTAATAGGTATTAAGTTAATCGAAATTTTAGAGTTAGGTTAGGTTTTTAAGAAAATCGTTTTTTGTGATTTTGCGAGTGATATTCGAGAGAGTACAACACATTTTAGTCGTCGGTTATGCGCGTTAAAGTTACCTGTCGTTTTGTTACTTTTTTTATTCTGATGTCCATTATTAAGAAGGTTTAGTGGGGTTAGGTTCGTTTTAATAGGTATTAAGTTAGGCGAAATTTTAGAGTTAGGTTAGGTTTTTAAGAAAATCGTTTTTTGTGATTTTGCGAGTGATATTCGAGAAAGTACAACACATTTTAGTCGTCGGTTATGCGCGTTAAAGTTACCTGTCGTTTTGTTACTTTTTTTATTCTGATGTCCATTATTAAGAAGGTTTAGTGGGGTTAGGTTCGTTTTAATAGGTATTAAGTTAATCGAAATTTTAGAGTTAGGTTAGGTTTTTAAGAAAATCGTTTTTTGTGATTTTGCGAGTGATATTCGAGAGAGTACAACACATTTTAGTCGTCGGTTATGCGCGTTAAAGTTACCTGTCGTTTTGTTACTTTTTTTATTCTGATGTCCATTATTAAGAAGGTTTAGTGGGGTTAGGTTCGTTTTAATAGGTATTAAGTTAATCGAAATTTTAGAGTTAGGTTAGGTTTTTAAGAAAATCGTTTTTTGTGATTTTGCGAGTGATATTCGAGAAAGTACAACACATTTTAGTCGTCGGTTATGCGCGTTAAAGATACCTGTCGTTTTGTTACTTTTTTTATTCTGATGTCCATTATTAAGGAGGTTTAGTGGAGTTAGGTTCGTAAAATCGTTTTTTGTGATTTTGCGAGTGACATTCGTGATAGAACAACACATTTTAGTCGTCGGTTATGCGCGTTAAAGTTACCTGTCGTTTTGTTACTTTTTTTATTCTGATGTCCATTATTAAGAAGGTTTAGTGGGGTTAGGTTCGTTTTAATAGGTATTAAGTTAGGCGAAATTTTAGAGTTAGGTTAGGTTTTTAAGAAAATCGTTTTTTGTGATTTTGCGAGTGATATTCGAGAAAGTACAACACATTTTAGTCGTCGGTTATGCGCGTTAAAGTTACCTGTCGTTTTGTTACTTTTTTTATTCTGATGTCCATTATTAAGAAGGTTTAGTGGGGTTAGGTTCGTTTTAATAGGTATTAAGTTAATCGAAATTTTAGAGTTAGGTTAGGTTTTTAAGAAAATCGTTTTTTGTGATTTTGCGAGTGATATTCGAGAAAGTACAACACATTTTAGTCGTCGGTTATGCGCGTTAAAGTTACCTGTCGTTTTGTTACTTTTTTTATTCTGATGTCCATTATTAAGAAGGTTTAGTGGGGTTAGGTTCGTTTTAATAGGTATTAAGTTAATCGAAATTTTAGAGTTAGGTTAGGTTTTTAAGAAAATCGTTTTTTGTGATTTTGCGAGTGATATTCGAGAAAGTACAACACATTTTAGTCGTCGGTTATGCGCGTTAAAGATACCTGTCGTTTTGTTACTTTTTTTATTCTGAAGTCCATTATTAAGGAGGTTTAGTGGAGTTAGGTTCGTAAAATCGTTTTTTGTGATTTTGCGAGTGACATTCGTGAAAGAACAACACATTTTAGTCGTCGGTTATGCGCGTTAAAGTTACCTGTCGTTTTGTTACTTTTTTTATTCTGATGTCCATTATTAAGGAGGTTTAGTGGAGTTAGGTTCGTAAAATCGTTTTTTGTGATTTTGCGAGTGACATTCGTGAAAGAACAACACATTTTAGTCGTCGGTTATGCGCGTTAAAGTTACCTGTCGTTTTGTTACTTTTTTTATTCTGATGTCCATTATTAAGAAGGTTTAGTGGGGTTAGGTTCGTTTTAATAGGTATTAAGTTAGGCGAAATTTTAGAGTTAGGTTAGGTTTTTAAGAAAATCGTTTTTTGTGATTTTGCGAGTGATATTCGAGAAAGTACAACACATTTTAGTCGTCGGTTATGCGCGTTAAAGTTACCTGTCGTTTTGTTACTTTTTTTATTCTGATGTCCATTATTAAGAAGGTTTAGTGGGGTTAGGTTCGTTTTAATAGGTATTAAGTTAATCGAAATTTTAGAGTTAGGTTAGGTTTTTAAGAAAATCGTTTTTTGTGATTTTGCGAGTGATATTCGAGAGAGTACAACACATTTTAGTCGTCGGTTATGCGCGTTAAAGTTACCTGTCGTTTTGTTACTTTTTTTATTCTGATGTCCATTATTAAGAAGGTTTAGTGGGGTTAGGTTCGTTTTAATAGGTATTAAGTTAATCGAAATTTTAGAGTTAGGTTAGGTTTTTAAGAAAATCGTTTTTTGTGATTTTGCGAGTGATATTCGAGAAAGTACAACACATTTTAGTCGTCGGTTATGCGCGTTAAAGATACCTGTCGTTTTGTTACTTTTTTTATTCTGAAGTCCATTATTAAGGAGGTTTAGTGGAGTTAGGTTCGTAAAATCGTTTTTTGTGATTTTGCGAGTGACATTCGTGAAAGAACAACACATTTTAGTCGTCGGTTATGCGCGTTAAAGTTACCTGTCGTTTTGTTACTTTTTTTATTCTGATGTCCATTATTAAGGAGGTTTAGTGGAGTTAGGTTCGTAAAATCGTTTTTTGTGATTTTGCGAGTGACATTCGTGAAAGAACAACACATTTTAGTCGTCGGTTATGCGCGTTAAAGTTACCTGTCGTTTTGTTACTTTTTTTATTCTGATGTCCATTATTAAGAAGGTTTAGTGGGGTTAGGTTCGTTTTAATAGGTATTAAATTAGGCGAAATTTTAGAGTTAGGTTAGGTTTTTAAGAAAATCGTTTTTTGTGATTTTGCGAGTGATATTCGAGAAAGTACAACACATTTTAGTCGTCGGTTATGCGCGTTAAAGTTACCTGTCGTTTTGTTACTTTTTTTATTCTGATGTCCATTATTAAGAAGGTATAGTGGGGTTAGGTTCGTTTTAATAGGTATTAAGTTAATCGAAATTTTAGAGTTAGGTTAGGTTTTTAAGAAAATCGTTTTTTGTGATTTTGCGAGTGATATTCGAGAGAGTACAACACATTTTAGTCGTCGGTTATGCGCGTTAAAGTTACCTGTCGTTTTGTTACTTTTTTTATTCTGATGTCCATTATTAAGAAGGTTTAGTGGGGTTAGGTTCGTTTTAATAGGTATTAAGTTAATCGAAATTTTAGAGTTAGGTTAGGTTTTTAAGAAAATCGTTTTTTGTGATTTTGCGAGTGATATTCGAGAAAGTACAACACATTTTAGTCGTCGGTTATGCGCGTTAAAGATACCTGTCGTTTTGTTACTTTTTTTATTCTGATGTCCATTATTAAGGAGGTTTAGTGGAGTTAGGTTCGTAAAATCGTTTTTTGTGATTTTGCGAGTGACATTCGTGATAGAACAACACATTTTAGTCGTCGGTTATGCGCGTTAAAGTTACCTGTCGTTTTGTTACTTTTTTTATTCTGATGTCCATTATTAAGAAGGTTTAGTGGGGTTAGGTTCGTTTTAATAGGTATTAAGTTAGGCGAAATTTTAGAGTTAGGTTAGGTTTTTAAGAAAATCGTTTTTTGTGATTTTGCGAGTGATATTCGAGAAAGTACAACACATTTTAGTCGTCGGTTATGCGCGTTAAAGTTACCTGTCGTTTTGTTACTTTTTTTATTCTGATGTCCATTATTAAGAAGGTTTAGTGGGGTTAGGTTCGTTTTAATAGGTATTAAGTTAATCGAAATTTTAGAGTTAGGTTAGGTTTTTAAGAAAATCGTTTTTTGTGATTTTGCGAGTGATATTCGAGAAAGTACAACACATTTTAGTCGTCGGTTATGCGCGTTAAAGTTACCTGTCGTTTTGTTACTTTTTTATTCTGATGTCCATTATTAAGAAGGTTTAGTGGGGTTAGGTTCGTTTTAATAGGTATTAAGTTAATCGAAATTTTAGAGTTAGGTTAGGTTTTTAAGAAAATCGTTTTTTGTGATTTTGCGAGTGATATTCGAGAGAGTACAACACATTTTAGTCGTCGGTTATGCGCGTTAAAGTTACCTGTCGTTTTGTTACTTTTTTTATTCTGATGTCCATTATTAAGAAGGTTTAGTGGGGTTAGGTTCGTTTTAATAGGTATTAAGTTAATCGAAATTTTAGAGTTAGGTTAGGTTTTTAAGAAAATCGTTTTTTGTGATTTTGCGAGTGATATTCGAGAGAGTACAACACATTTTAGTCGTCGGTTATGCGCGTTAAAGTTACCTGTCGTTTTGTTACTTTTTTTATTCTGATGTCCATTATTAAGAAGGTTTAGTGGGGTTAGGTTCGTTTTAATAGGTATTAAGTTAATCGAAATTTTAGAGTTAGGTTAGGTTTTTAAGAAAATCGTTTTTTGTGATTTTGCGAGTGATATTCGAGAAAGTACAACACATTTTAGTCGTCGGTTATGCGCGTTAAAGATACCTGTCGTTTTGTTACTTTTTTTATTCTGATGTCCATTATTAAGGAGGTTTAGTGGAGTTAGGTTCGTAAAATCGTTTTTTGTGATTTTGCGAGTGACATTCGTGATAGAACAACACATTTTAGTCGTCGGTTATGCGCGTTAAAGTTACCTGTCGTTTTGTTACTTTTTTTATTCTGATGTCCATTATTAAGAAGGTTTAGTGGGGTTAGGTTCGTTTTAATAGGTATTAAGTTAGGCGAAATTTTAGAGTTAGGTTAGGTTTTTAAGAAAATCGTTTTTTGTGATTTTGCGAGTGATATTCGAGAAAGTACAACACATTTTAGTCGTCGGTTATGCGCGTTAAAGTTACCTGTCGTTTTGTTACTTTTTTTATTCTGATGTCCATTATTAAGAAGGTTTAGTGGGGTTAGGTTCGTTTTAATAGGTATTAAGTTAATCGAAATTTTAGAGTTAGGTTAGGTTTTTAAGAAAATCGTTTTTTGTGATTTTGCGAGTGATATTCGAGAAAGTACAACACATTTTAGTCGTCGGTTATGCGCGTTAAAGTTACCTGTCGTTTTGTTACTTTTTTTTATTCTGATGTCCATTATTAAGAAGGTTTAGTGGGGTTAGGTTCGTTTTAATAGATATTAAGTTAGGCGAAATTTTAGAGTAAGGTTAGGTTAGGTTTTTATGAAAATCGTTTTTTGTGATTTTGCGAGTGATACTCGAGAAAGTACAACACATTTTAGTCGTCGGTTATGCGCGTTAAAGTTACCTGTCGTTTTGTTACTTTTTTATTCTGATGTCCATTATTAAGAAGGTTTAGTGGGGTTAGGTTCGTTTTAATAGGTATTAAGTTAATCGAAATTTTAGAGTTAGGTTAGGTTTTTAAGAAAATCGTTTTTTGTGATTTTGCGAGTGATATTCGAGAGAGTACAACACATTTTAGTCGTCGGTTATGCGCGTTAAAGTTACCTGTCGTTTTGTTACTTTTTTTATTCTGATGTCCATTATTAAGAAGGTTTAGTGGGGTTAGGTTCGTTTTAATAGGTATTAAGTTAGGCGAAATTTTAGAGTTAGGTTAGGTTTTTAAGAAAATCGTTTTTTGTGATTTTGCGAGTGATATTCGAGAAAGTACAACACATTTTAGTCGTCGGTTATGCGCGTTAAAGTTACCTGTCGTTTTGTTACTTTTTTTATTCTGATGTCCATTATTAAGAAGGTATAGTGGGGTTAGGTTCGTTTTAATAGGTATTAAGTTAATCGAAATTTTAGAGTTAGGTTAGGTTTTTAAGAAAATCGTTTTTTGTGATTTTGCGAGTGATATTCGAGAGAGTACAACACATTTTAGTCGTCGGTTATGCGCGTTAAAGTTACCTGTCGTTTTGTTACTTTTTTTATTCTGATGTCCATTATTAAGAAGGTTTAGTGGGGTTAGGTTCGTTTTAATAGGTATTAAGTTAATCGAAATTTTAGAGTTAGGTTAGGTTTTTAAGAAAATCGTTTTTTGTGATTTTGCGAGTGATATTCGAGAAAGTACAACACATTTTAGTCGTCGGTTATGCGCGTTAAAGATACCTGTCGTTTTGTTACTTTTTTTATTCTGATGTCCATTATTAAGGAGGTTTAGTGGAGTTAGGTTCGTAAAATAGTTTTTTGTGATTTTGCGAGTGACATTCGTGAAAGAACAACACATTTTAGTCGTCGGTTATGCGCGTTAAAGTTACCTGTCGTTTTGTTACTTTTTTTATTCTGATGTCCATTATTAAGAAGGTTTAGTGGGGTTAGGTTCGTTTTAATAGGTATTAAATTAGGCGAAATTTTAGAGTTAGGTTAGGTTTTTAAGAAAATCGTTTTTTGTGATTTTGCGAGTGATATTCGAGAGAGTACAACACATTTTAGTCGTCGGTTATGCGCGTTAAAGTTACCTGTCGTTTTGTTACTTTTTTTATTCTGATGTCCATTATTAAGAAGGTTTAGTGGGGTTAGGTTCGTTTTAATAGGTATTAAGTTAATCGAAATTTTAGAGTTAGGTTAGGTTTTTAAGAAAATCGTTTTTTGTGATTTTGCGAGTGATATTCGAGAAAGTACAACACATTTTAGTCGTCGGTTATGCGCGTTAAAGATACCTGTCGTTTTGTTACTTTTTTTATTCTGATGTCCATTATTAAGGAGGTTTAGTGGAGTTAGGTTCGTAAAATCGTTTTTTGTGATTTTGCGAGTGACATTCGTGATAGAACAACAAATTTTAGTCGTCGGTTATGCGCGTTAAAGTTACCTGTCGTTTTGTTACTTTTTTTATTCTGATGTCCATTATTAAGAAGGTTTAGTGGGGTTAGGTTCGTTTTAATAGGTATTAAGTTAGGCGAAATTTTAGAGTTAGGTTAGGTTTTTAAGAAAATCGTTTTTTGTGATTTTGCGAGTGATATTCGAGAAAGTACAACACATTTTAGTCGTCGGTTATGCGCGTTAAAGTTACCTGTCGTTTTGTTACTTTTTTTATTCTGATGTCCATTATTAAGAAGGTTTAGTGGGGTTAGGTTCGTTTTAATAGGTATTAAGTTAATCGAAATTTTAGAGTTAGGTTAGGTTTTTAAGAAAATCGTTTTTTGTGATTTTGCGAGTGATATTCGAGAAAGTACAACACATTTTAGTCGTCGGTTATGCGCGTTAAAGTTACCTGTCGTTTTGTTACTTTTTTTATTCTGATGTCCATTATTAAGAAGGTTTAGTGGGGTTAGGTTCGTTTTAATAGATATTAAGTTAGGCGAAATTTTAGAGTAAGGTTAGGTTAGGTTTTTATGAAAATCGTTTTTTGTGATTTTGCGAGTGATACTCGAGAAAGTACAACACATTTTAGTCGTCGGTTATGCGCGTTAAAGTTACCTGTCGTTTTGTTACTTTTTTATTCTGATGTCCATTATTAAGAAGGTTTAGTGGGGTTAGGTTCGTTTTAATAGGTATTAAGTTAGGCGAAATTTTAGAGTTAGGTTAGGTTTTTAAGAAAATCGTTTTTTGTGATTTTGCGAGTGACATTCGTGAAAGTACAACACATTTTAGTCGTCGGTTATGCGCGTTAAAGTTACCTGTCGTTTTGTTACTTTTTATATTCTGATGTCCATTATTAAGAAGGTTTAGTGGGGTAAGGTTCGTTTTAATAGGTATTAAGTTAGGCGAAATTTTAGAGTTAGGTTAGGTTTATAAGAAAATCGTTTTTTGTGATTTTGCGAGTGATATTCGAGAAAGTACAACACATTTTAGTCGTCGGTTATGCGCGTTAAAGTTACCTGTCGTTTTGTTACTTTTTTTATTCTGATGTCCATTATTAAGAAGGTTTAGTGGGGTTAGGTTCGTTTTAATAGGTATTAAGTTAGGCGAAATTTTAGATTTAGGTTAGGTTTTTAAGAAAATCGTTTTTTGTGATTTTGCGAGTGATATTCGAGAAAGTACAACACATTTTAGTCGTCGGTTATGCGCGTTAAAGATACCTGTCGTTTTGTTACTTTTTTTATTCTGATGTCCATTATTAAGGAGGTTTAGTGGAGTTAGGTTCGTAAAATCGTTTTTTGTGATTTTGCGAGTGACATTCGTGATAGAACAACACATTTTAGTCGTCGGTTATGCGCGTTAAAGTTACCTGTCGTTTTGTTACTTTTTTTATTCTGATGTCCATTATTAAGAAGGTTTAGTGGGGTTAGGTTCGTTTTAATAGGTATTAAGTTAGGCGAAATTTTAGAGTTAGGTTAGGTTTTTAAGAAAATCGTTTTTTGTGATTTTGCGAGTGATATTCGAGAAAGTACAACACATTTTAGTCGTCGGTTATGCGCGTTAAAGTTACCTGTCGTTTTATTACTTTTTTTATTGTGATGTCCATTATTAAGAAGGTTTAGTGGGGTTAGGTTCGTTTTAATAGGTATTAAGTTAATCGAAATTTTAGAGTTAGGTTAGGTTTTTAAGAAAATCGTTTTTTGTGATTTTGCGAGTGATATTCGAGAAAGTACAACACATTTTAGTCGTCGGTTATGCGCGTTAAAGATACCTGTCGTTTTGTTACTTTTTTTATTCTGATGTCCATTATTAAGGAGGTTTAGTGGAGTTAGGTTCGTAAAATCGTTTTTTGTGATTTTGCGAGTGACATTCGTGATAGAACAACACATTTTAGTCGTCGGTTATGCGCGTTAAAGTTACCTGTCGTTTTGTTACTTTTTTTATTCTGATGTCCATTATTAAGAAGGTTTAGTGGGGTTAGGTTCGTTTTAATAGGTATTAAGTTAATCGAAATTTTAGAGTTAGGTTCGGTTTTTAAGAAAATCGTTTTTTGTGATTTTGCGAGTGATATTCGAGAGAGTACAACACATTTTAGTCGTCGGTTATGCGCGTTAAAGTTACCTGTCGTTTTGTTACTTTTTTTATTCTGATGTCCATTATTAAGAAGGTTTAGTGGGGTTAGGTTCGTTTTAATAGGTATTAAGTTAATCGAAATTTTAGAGTTAGGTTAGGTTTTTAAGAAAATCGTTTTTTGTGATTTTGCGAGTGATATTCGAGAAAGTACAACACATTTTAGTCGTCGGTTATGCGCGTTAAAGATACCTGTCGTTTTGTTACTTTTTTTATTCTGATGTCCATTATTAAGGAGGTTTAGTGGAGTTAGGTTCGTAAAATCGTTTTTTGTGATTTTGCGAGTGACATTCGTGATAGAACAACACATTTTAGTCGTCGGTTATGCGCGTTAAAGTTACCTGTCGTTTTGTTACTTTTTTTATTCTGATGTCCATTATTAAGAAGGTATAGTGGGGTTAGGTTCGTTTTAATAGGTATTAAGTTAATCGAAATTTTAGAGTTAGGTTAGGTTTTTAAGAAAATCGTTTTTTGTGATTTTGCGAGTGATATTCGAGAGAGTACAACACATTTTAGTCGTCGGTTATGCGCGTTAAAGTTACCTGTCGTTTTGTTACTTTTTTTATTCTGATGTCCATTATTAAGAAGGTTTAGTGGGGTTAGGTTCGTTTTAATAGGTATTAAGTTAATCGAAATTTTAGAGTTAGGTTAGGTTTTTAAGAAAATCGTTTTTTGTGATTTTGCGAGTGACATTCGTGAAAGAACAACACATTTTAGTCGTCGGTTATGCGCGTTAAAGTTACCTGTCGTTTTGTTACTTTTTTTATTCTGATGTCCATTATTAAGAAGGTTTAGTGGGGTTAGGTTCGTTTTAATAGGTATTAAATTAGGCGAAATTTTAGAGTTAGGTTAGGTTTTTAAGAAAATCGTTTTTTGTGATTTTGCGAGTGATATTCGAGAAAGTACAACACATTTTAGTCGTCGGTTATGCGCGTTAAAGTTACCTGTCGTTTTATTACTTTTTTTATTGTGATGTCCATTATTAAGAAGGTTTAGTGGGGTTAGGTTCGTTTTAATAGGTATTAAGTTAGGCGAAATTTTAGAGTTAGGTTAGGTTTTTAAGAAAATCGTTTTTTGTGATTTTGCGAGTGATATTCGAGAAAGTACAACACATTTTAGTCGTCGGTTATGCGCGTTAAAGTTACCTGTCGTTTTGTTACTTTTTTATTCTGATGTCCATTATTAAGAAGGTTTAGTGGGGTTAGGTTCGTTTTAATAGGTATTAAGTTAATCGAAATTTTAGAGTTAGGTTAGGTTTTTAAGAAAATCGTTTTTTGTGATTTTGCGAGTGATATTCGAGAGAGTACAACACATTTTAGTCGTCGGTTATGCGCGTTAAAGTTACCTGTCGTTTTGTTACTTTTTTTATTCTGATGTCCATTATTAAGAAGGTTTAGTGGGGTTAGGTTCGTTTTAATAGGTATTAAGTTAATCGAAATTTTAGAGTTAGGTTAGGTTTTTAAGAAAATCGTTTTTTGTGATTTTGCGAGTGATATTCGAGAAAGTACAACACATTTTAGTCGTCGGTTATGCGCGTTAAAGATACCTGTCGTTTTGTTACTTTTTTTATTCTGATGTCCATTATTAAGGAGGTTTAGTGGAGTTAGGTTCGTAAAATCGTTTTTTGTGATTTTGCGAGTGATATTCGAGAAAGTACAACACATTTTAGTCGTCGGTTATGCGCGTTAAAGTTACCTGTCGTTTTGTTACTTTTTTTATTCTGATGTCCATTATTAAGAAGGTTTAGTGGGGTTAGGTTCGTTTTAATAGATATTAAGTTAGGCGAAATTTTAGAGTAAGGTTAGGTTAGGTTTTTATGAAAATCGTTTTTTGTGATTTTGCGAGTGATACTCGAGAAAGTACAACACATTTTAGTCGTCGGTTATGCGCGTTAAAGTTACCTGTCGTTTTGTTACTTTTTTATTCTGATGTCCATTATTAAGAAGGTTTAGTGGGGTTAGGTTCGTTTTAATAGGTATTAAGTTAGGCGAAATTTTAGAGTTAGGTTAGGTTTTTAAGAAAATCGTTTTTTGTGATTTTGCGAGTGACATTCGTGAAAGTACAACACATTTTAGTCGTCGGTTATGCGCGTTAAAGTTACCTGTCGTTTTGTTACTTTTTATATTCTGATGTCCATTATTAAGAAGGTTTAGTGGGGTAAGGTTCGTTTTAATAGGTATTAAGTTAGGCGAAATTTTAGAGTTAGGTTAGGTTTATAAGAAAATCGTTTTTTGTGATTTTGCGAGTGATATTCGAGAAAGTACAACACATTTTAGTCGTCGGTTATGCGCGTTAAAGTTACCTGTCGTTTTGTTACTTTTTTTATTCTGATGTCCATTATTAAGAAGGTTTAGTGGGGTTAGGTTCGTTTTAATAGGTATTAAGTTAGGCGAAATTTTAGATTTAGGTTAGGTTTTTAAGAAAATCGTTTTTTGTGATTTTGCGAGTGATATTCGAGAAAGTACAACACATTTTAGTCGTCGGTTATGCGCGTTAAAGATACCTGTCGTTTTGTTACTTTTTTTATTCTGATGTCCATTATTAAGGAGGTTTAGTGGAGTTAGGTTCGTAAAATCGTTTTTTGTGATTTTGCGAGTGACATTCGTGATAGAACAACACATTTTAGTCGTCGGTTATGCGCGTTAAAGTTACCTGTCGTTTTGTTACTTTTTTTATTCTGATGTCCATTATTAAGAAGGTTTAGTGGGGTTAGGTTCGTTTTAATAGGTATTAAGTTAGGCGAAATTTTAGAGTTAGGTTAGGTTTTTAAGAAAATCGTTTTTTGTGATTTTGCGAGTGATATTCGAGAAAGTACAACACATTTTAGTCGTCGGTTATGCGCGTTAAAGTTACCTGTCGTTTTATTACTTTTTTTATTGTGATGTCCATTATTAAGAAGGTTTAGTGGGGTTAGGTTCGTTTTAATAGGTATTAAGTTAGGCGAAATTTTAGAGTTAGGTTAGGTTTTTAAGAAAATCGTTTTTTGTGATTTTGCGAGTGATATTCGAGAAAGTACAACACATTTTAGTCGTCGGTTATGCGCGTTAAAGTTACCTGTCGTTTTGTTACTTTTTTTATTCTGATGTCCATTATTAAGAAGGTTTAGTGGGGTTAGGTTCGTTTTAATAGGTATTAAGTTAATCGAAATTTTAGAGTTAGGTTCGGTTTTTAAGAAAATCGTTTTTTGTGATTTTGCGAGTGATATTCGAGAGAGTACAACACATTTTAGTCGTCGGTTATGCGCGTTAAAGTTACCTGTCGTTTTGTTACTTTTTTTATTCTGATGTCCATTATTAAGAAGGTTTAGTGGGGTTAGGTTCGTTTTAATAGGTATTAAGTTAATCGAAATTTTAGAGTTAGGTTAGGTTTTTAAGAAAATCGTTTTTTGTGATTTTGCGAGTGATATTCGAGAAAGTACAACACATTTTAGTCGTCGGTTATGCGCGTTAAAGATACCTGTCGTTTTGTTACTTTTTTTATTCTGATGTCCATTATTAAGGAGGTTTAGTGGAGTTAGGTTCGTAAAATCGTTTTTTGTGATTTTGCGAGTGACATTCGTGATAGAACAACACATTTTAGTCGTCGGTTATGCGCGTTAAAGTTACCTGTCGTTTTGTTACTTTTTTTATTCTGATGTCCATTATTAAGAAGGTATAGTGGGGTTAGGTTCGTTTTAATAGGTATTAAGTTAATCGAAATTTTAGAGTTAGGTTAGGTTTTTAAGAAAATCGTTTTTTGTGATTTTGCGAGTGATATTCGAGAGAGTACAACACATTTTAGTCGTCGGTTATGCGCGTTAAAGTTACCTGTCGTTTTGTTACTTTTTTTATTCTGATGTCCATTATTAAGAAGGTTTAGTGGGGTTAGGTTCGTTTTAATAGGTATTAAGTTAATCGAAATTTTAGAGTTAGGTTAGGTTTTTAAGAAAATCGTTTTTTGTGATTTTGCGAGTGATATTCGAGAAAGTACAACACATTTTAGTCGTCGGTTATGCGCGTTAAAGATACCTGTCGTTTTGTTACTTTTTTTATTCTGATGTCCATTATTAAGGAGGTTTAGTGGAGTTAGGTTCGTAAAATAGTTTTTTGTGATTTTGCGAGTGACATTCGTGAAAGAACAACACATTTTAGTCGTCGGTTATGCGCGTTAAAGTTACCTGTCGTTTTGTTACTTTTTTTATTCTGATGTCCATTATTAAGAAGGTTTAGTGGGGTTAGGTTCGTTTTAATAGGTATTAAATTAGGCGAAATTTTAGAGTTAGGTTAGGTTTTTAAGAAAATCGTTTTTTGTGATTTTGCGAGTGATATTCGAGAAAGTACAACACATTTTAGTCGTCGGTTATGCGCGTTAAAGTTACCTGTCGTTTTATTACTTTTTTTATTGTGATGTCCATTATTAAGAAGGTTTAGTGGGGTTAGGTTCGTTTTAATAGGTATTAAGTTAGGCGAAATTTTAGAGTTAGGTTAGGTTTTTAAGAAAATCGTTTTTTGTGATTTTGCGAGTGATATTCGAGAAAGTACAACACATTTTAGTCGTCGGTTATGCGCGTTAAAGTTACCTGTCGTTTTGTTACTTTTTTTATTCTGATGTCCATTATTAAGAAGGTTTAGTGGGGTTAGGTTCGTTTTAATAGGTATTAAGTTAGGCGAAATTTTAGAGTTAGGTTAGGTTTTTAAGAAAATCGTTTTTTGTGATTTTGCGAGTGATATTCGAGAAAGTACAACACATTTTAGTCGTCGGTTATGCGCGTTAAAGTTACCTGTCGTTTTGTTACTTTTTTTATTCTGATGTCCATTATTAAGAAGGTATAGTGGGGTTAGGTTCGTTTTAATAGGTATTAAGTTAATCGAAATTTTAGAGTTAGGTTAGGTTTTTAAGAAAATCGTTTTTTGTGATTTTGCGAGTGATATTCGAGAGAGTACAACACATTTTAGTCGTCGGTTATGCGCGTTAAAGTTACCTGTCGTTTTGTTACTTTTTTTATTCTGATGTCCATTATTAAGAAGGTTTAGTGGGGTTAGGTTCGTTTTAATAGGTATTAAGTTAATCGAAATTTTAGAGTTAGGTTAGGTTTTTAAGAAAATCGTTTTTTGTGATTTTGCGAGTGATATTCGAGAAAGTACAACACATTTTAGTCGTCGGTTATGCGCGTTAAAGATACCTGTCGTTTTGTTACTTTTTTTATTCTGATGTCCATTATTAAGGAGGTTTAGTGGAGTTAGGTTCGTAAAATAGTTTTTTGTGATTTTGCGAGTGACATTCGTGAAAGAACAACACATTTTAGTCGTCGGTTATGCGCGTTAAAGTTACCTGTCGTTTTGTTACTTTTTTTATTCTGATGTCCATTATTAAGAAGGTTTAGTGGGGTTAGGTTCGTTTTAATAGGTATTAAATTAGGCGAAATTTTAGAGTTAGGTTAGGTTTTTAAGAAAATCGTTTTTTGTGATTTTGCGAGTGATATTCGAGAAAGTACAACACATTTTAGTCGTCGGTTATGCGCGTTAAAGTTACCTGTCGTTTTATTACTTTTTTTATTGTGATGTCCATTATTAAGAAGGTTTAGTGGGGTTAGGTTCGTTTTAATAGGTATTAAGTTAGGCGAAATTTTAGAGTTAGGTTAGGTTTTTAAAAAAATCGTTTTTTGTGATTTTGCGAGTGATATTCGAGAAAGTACAACACATTTTAGTCGTCGGTTATGCGCGTTAAAGTTACCTGTCGTTTTGTTACTTTTTTTATTCTGATGTCCATTATTAAGAAGGTTTAGTGGGGTTAGGTTCGTTTTAATAGGTATTAAGTTAATCGAAATTTTAGAGTTAGGTTAGGTTTTTAAGAAAATCGTTTTTTGTGATTTTGCGAGTGATATTCGAGAGAGTACAACACATTTTAGTCGTCGGTTATGCGCGTTAAAGTTACCTGTCGTTTTGTTACTTTTTTTATTCTGATGTCCATTATTAAGAAGGTTTAGTGGGGTTAGGTTCGTTTTAATAGGTATTAAGTTAATCGAAATTTTAGAGTTAGGTTAGGTTTTTAAGAAAATCGTTTTTTGTGATTTTGCGAGTGATATTCGAGAAAGTACAACACATTTTAGTCGTCGGTTATGCGCGTTAAAGATACCTGTCGTTTTGTTACTTTTTTTATTCTGATGTCCATTATTAAGGAGGTTTAGTGGAGTTAGGTTCGTAAAATCGTTTTTTGTGATTTTGCGAGTGATATTCGAGAAAGTACAACACATTTTAGTCGTCGGTTATGCGCGTTAAAGTTACCTGTCGTTTTGTTACTTTTTTTATTCTGATGTCCATTATTAAGAAGGTTTAGTGGGGTTAGGTTCGTTTTAATAGATATTAAGTTAGGCGAAATTTTAGAGTAAGGTTAGGTTAGGTTTTTATGAAAATCGTTTTTTGTGATTTTGCGAGTGATACTCGAGAAAGTACAACACATTTTAGTCGTCGGTTATGCGCGTTAAAGTTACCTGTCGTTTTGTTACTTTTTTATTCTGATGTCCATTATTAAGAAGGTTTAGTGGGGTTAGGTTCGTTTTAATAGGTATTAAGTTAGGCGAAATTTTAGAGTTAGGTTAGGTTTTTAAGAAAATCGTTTTTTGTGATTTTGCGAGTGACATTCGTGAAAGTACAACACATTTTAGTCGTCGGTTATGCGCGTTAAAGTTACCTGTCGTTTTGTTACTTTTTATATTCTGATGTCCATTATTAAGAAGGTTTAGTGGGGTAAGGTTCGTTTTAATAGGTATTAAGTTAGGCGAAATTTTAGAGTTAGGTTAGGTTTATAAGAAAATCGTTTTTTGTGATTTTGCGAGTGATATTCGAGAAAGTACAACACATTTTAGTCGTCGGTTATGCGCGTTAAAGTTACCTGTCGTTTTGTTACTTTTTTTATTCTGATGTCCATTATTAAGAAGGTTTAGTGGGGTTAGGTTCGTTTTAATAGGTATTAATTTAGGCGAAATTTTAGATTTAGGTTAGGTTTTTAAGAAAATCGTTTTTTGTGATTTTGCGAGTGATATTCGAGAAAGTACAACACATTTTAGTCGTCGGTTATGCGCGTTAAAGATACCTGTCGTTTTGTTACTTTTTTTATTCTGATGTCCATTATTAAGGAGGTTTAGTGGAGTTAGGTTCGTAAAATCGTTTTTTGTGATTTTGCGAGTGACATTCGTGATAGAACAACACATTTTAGTCGTCGGTTATGCGCGTTAAAGTTACCTGTCGTTTTGTTACTTTTTTTATTCTGATGTCCATTATTAAGAAGGTTTAGTGGGGTTAGGTTCGTTTTAATAGGTATTAAGTTAGGCGAAATTTTAGAGTTAGGTTAGGTTTTTAAGAAAATCGTTTTTTGTGATTTTGCGAGTGATATTCGAGAAAGTACAACACATTTTAGTCGTCGGTTATGCGCGTTAAAGTTACCTGTCGTTTTGTTACTTTTTTTATTCTGATGTCCATTATTAAGAAGGTTTAGTGGGGTTAGGTTCGTTTTAATAGGTATTAAGTTAATCGAAATTTTAGAGTTAGGTTAGGTTTTTAAGAAAATCGTTTTTTGTGATTTTGCGAGTGATATTCGAGAGAGTACAACACATTTTAGTCGTCGGTTATGCGCGTTAAAGTTACCTGTCGTTTTGTTACTTTTTTTATTCTGATGTCCATTATTAAGAAGGTTTAGTGGGGTTAGGTTCGTTTTAATAGGTATTAAGTTAATCGAAATTTTAGAGTTAGGTTAGGTTTTTAAGAAAATCGTTTTTTGTGATTTTGCGAGTGATATTCGAGAAAGTACAACACATTTTAGTCGTCGGTTATGCGCGTTAAAGATACCTGTCGTTTTGTTACTTTTTTTATTCTGAAGTCCATTATTAAGGAGGTTTAGTGGAGTTAGGTTCGTAAAATCGTTTTTTGTGATTTTGCGAGTGACATTCGTGAAAGAACAACACATTTTAGTCGTCGGTTATGCGCGTTAAAGTTACCTGTCGTTTTGTTACTTTTTTTATTCTGATGTCCATTATTAAGGAGGTTTAGTGGAGTTAGGTTCGTAAAATCGTTTTTTGTGATTTTGCGAGTGACATTCGTGAAAGAACAACACATTTTAGTCGTCGGTTATGCGCGTTAAAGTTACCTGTCGTTTTGTTACTTTTTTTAATCTGATGTCCATTATTAAGAAGGTTTAGTGGGGTTAGGTTCGTTTTAATAGGTATTAAATTAGGCGAAATTTTAGAGTTAGGTTAGGTTTTTAAGAAAATCGTTTTTTGTGATTTTGCGAGTGATATTCGAGAAAGTACAACACATTTTAGGCGAAATTTTAGAGTTAGGTTAGGTTTTTAAGCACTGGGTCATTTCACACTGCACTACTCAAGAAAAGCGTTTTTGGCATGGCTCCTGTAATTTATAATAAAATTCCAGGAAGGTGGAGGGAACAGCCTCTTGTGGCTTTCAAAGGGAATCTCACTAAATTCCTATTGCATAAATGTTATTACTCCATAACAGAGTTTCTGGATGATACTACACTCTAGCCAGCTTTTCTTTAGCCTTCATTTGTGTTTTTGTTATGTAATACTTGATTATAGGCGATTAGATAACCAAAATGTTAACTAAATATTTGTATGCCTAATTGGCAGAATGTACAAGGAAACTTTAAGAATTGTATAAACACCAAATTGTAACAACCGACATTCTTTACAAATAAATAAATATTATTATTATTATTATTATTATTATTAGTCGTCGGTTATGCGCGTTAAAGTTACCTGTCGTTTTGTTACTTTTTTTATTCTGATGTCCATTATTAAGAAGGTATAGTGGGGTTAGGTTCGTTTTAATAGGTATTAAGTTAATCGAAATTTTAGAGTTAGGTTAGGTTTTTAAGAAAATCGTTTTTTGTGATTTTGCGAGTGATATTCGAGAGAGTACAACACATTTTAGTCGTCGGTTATGCGCGTTAAAGTTACCTGTCGTTTTGTTACTTTTTTTATTCTGATGTCCATTATTAAGAAGGTTTAGTGGGGTTAGGTTCGTTTTAATAGGTATTAAGTTAATCGAAATTTTAGAGTTAGGTTAGGTTTTTAAGAAAATCGTTTTTTGTGATTTTGCGAGTGATATTCGAGAAAGTACAACACATTTTAGTCGTCGGTTATGCGCGTTAAAGATACCTGTCGTTTTGTTACTTTTTTTATTCTGATGTCCATTATTAAGGAGGTTTAGTGGAGTTAGGTTCGTAAAATCGTTTTTTGTGATTTTGCGAGTGACATTCGTGATAGAACAACACATTTTAGTCGTCGGTTATGCGCGTTAAAGTTACCTGTCGTTTTGTTACTTTTTTTATTCTGATGTCCATTATTAAGAAGGTTTAGTGGGGTTAGGTTCGTTTTAATAGGTATTAAGTTAGGCGAAATTTTAGAGTTAGGTTAGGTTTTTAAGAAAATCGTTTTTTGTGATTTTGCGAGTGATATTCGAGAAAGTACAACACATTTTAGTCGTCGGTTATGCGCGTTAAAGTTACCTGTCGTTTTGTTACTTTTTTTATTCTGATGTCCATTATTAAGAAGGTTTAGTGGGGTTAGGTTCGTTTTAATAGGTATTAAGTTAATCGAAATTTTAGAGTTAGGTTAGGTTTTTAAGAAAATCGTTTTTTGTGATTTTGCGAGTGATATTCGAGAAAGTACAACACATTTTAGTCGTCGGTTATGCGCGTTAAAGTTACCTGTCGTTTTGTTACTTTTTTATTCTGATGTCCATTATTAAGAAGGTTTAGTGGGGTTAGGTTCGTTTTAATAGGTATTAAGTTAATCGAAATTTTAGAGTTAGGTTAGGTTTTTAAGAAAATCGTTTTTTGTGATTTTGCGAGTGATATTCGAGAGAGTACAACACATTTTAGTCGTCGGTTATGCGCGTTAAAGTTACCTGTCGTTTTGTTACTTTTTTTATTCTGATGTCCATTATTAAGAAGGTTTAGTGGGGTTAGGTTCGTTTTAATAGGTATTAAGTTAGGCGAAATTTTAGAGTTAGGTTAGGTTTTTAAGAAAATCGTTTTTTGTGATTTTGCGAGTGATATTCGAGAAAGTACAACACATTTTAGTCGTCGGTTATGCGCGTTAAAGTTACCTGTCGTTTTGTTACTTTTTTTATTCTGATGTCCATTATTAAGAAGGTTTAGTGGGGTTAGGTTCGTTTTAATAGGTATTAAGTTAATCGAAATTTTAGAGTTAGGTTAGGTTTTTAAGAAAATCGTTTTTTGTGATTTTGCGAGTGATATTCGAGAGAGTACAACACATTTTAGTCGTCGGTTATGCGCGTTAAAGTTACCTGTCGTTTTGTTACTTTTTTTATTCTGATGTCCATTATTAAGAAGGTTTAGTGGGGTTAGGTTCGTTTTAATAGGTATTAAGTTAATCGAAATTTTAGAGTTAGGTTAGGTTTTTAAGAAAATCGTTTTTTGTGATTTTGCGAGTGATATTCGAGAAAGTACAACACATTTTAGTCGTCGGTTATGCGCGTTAAAGATACCTGTCGTTTTGTTACTTTTTTTATTCTGATGTCCATTATTAAGGAGGTTTAGTGGAGTTAGGTTCGTAAAATCGTTTTTTGTGATTTTGCGAGTGACATTCGTGATAGAACAACACATTTTAGTCGTCGGTTATGCGCGTTAAAGTTACCTGTCGTTTTGTTACTTTTTTTATTCTGATGTCCATTATTAAGAAGGTTTAGTGGGGTTAGGTTCGTTTTAATAGGTATTAAGTTAGGCGAAATTTTAGAGTTAGGTTAGGTTTTTAAGAAAATCGTTTTTTGTGATTTTGCGAGTGATATTCGAGAAAGTACAACACATTTTAGTCGTCGGTTATGCGCGTTAAAGTTACCTGTCGTTTTGTTACTTTTTTTATTCTGATGTCCATTATTAAGAAGGTTTAGTGGGGTTAGGTTCGTTTTAATAGGTATTAAGTTAATCGAAATTTTAGAGTTAGGTTAGGTTTTTAAGAAAATCGTTTTTTGTGATTTTGCGAGTGATATTCGAGAAAGTACAACACATTTTAGTCGTCGGTTATGCGCGTTAAAGTTACCTGTCGTTTTGTTACTTTTTTTATTCTGATGTCCATTATTAAGAAGGTTTAGTGGGGTTAGGTTCGTTTTAATAGGTATTAAGTTAATCGAAATTTTAGAGTTAGGTTAGGTTTTTAAGAAAATCGTTTTTTGTGATTTTGCGAGTGATATTCGAGAAAGTACAACACATTTTAGTCGTCGGTTATGCGCGTTAAAGATACCTGTCGTTTTGTTACTTTTTTTATTCTGAAGTCCATTATTAAGGAGGTTTAGTGGAGTTAGGTTCGTAAAATCGTTTTTTGTGATTTTGCGAGTGACATTCGTGAAAGAACAACACATTTTAGTCGTCGGTTATGCGCGTTAAAGTTACCTGTCGTTTTGTTACTTTTTTTATTCTGATGTCCATTATTAAGGAGGTTTAGTGGAGTTAGGTTCGTAAAATCGTTTTTTGTGATTTTGCGAGTGACATTCGTGAAAGAACAACACATTTTAGTCGTCGGTTATGCGCGTTAAAGTTACCTGTCGTTTTGTTACTTTTTTTATTCTGATGTCCATTATTAAGAAGGTTTAGTGGGGTTAGGTTCGTTTTAATAGGTATTAAGTTAGGCGAAATTTTAGAGTTAGGTTAGGTTTTTAAGAAAATCGTTTTTTGTGATTTTGCGAGTGATATTCGAGAAAGTACAACACATTTTAGTCGTCGGTTATGCGCGTTAAAGTTACCTGTCGTTTTGTTACTTTTTTTATTCTGATGTCCATTATTAAGAAGGTTTAGTGGGGTTAGGTTCGTTTTAATAGGTATTAAGTTAATCGAAATTTTAGAGTTAGGTTAGGTTTTTAAGAAAATCGTTTTTTGTGATTTTGCGAGTGATATTCGAGAGAGTACAACACATTTTAGTCGTCGGTTATGCGCGTTAAAGTTACCTGTCGTTTTGTTACTTTTTTTATTCTGATGTCCATTATTAAGAAGGTTTAGTGGGGTTAGGTTCGTTTTAATAGGTATTAAGTTAATCGAAATTTTAGAGTTAGGTTAGGTTTTTAAGAAAATCGTTTTTTGTGATTTTGCGAGTGATATTCGAGAAAGTACAACACATTTTAGTCGTCGGTTATGCGCGTTAAAGATACCTGTCGTTTTGTTACTTTTTTTATTCTGAAGTCCATTATTAAGGAGGTTTAGTGGAGTTAGGTTCGTAAAATCGTTTTTTGTGATTTTGCGAGTGACATTCGTGAAAGAACAACACATTTTAGTCGTCGGTTATGCGCGTTAAAGTTACCTGTCGTTTTGTTACTTTTTTTATTCTGATGTCCATTATTAAGGAGGTTTAGTGGAGTTAGGTTCGTAAAATCGTTTTTTGTGATTTTGCGAGTGACATTCGTGAAAGAACAACACATTTTAGTCGTCGGTTATGCGCGTTAAAGTTACCTGTCGTTTTGTTACTTTTTTTATTCTGATGTCCATTATTAAGAAGGTTTAGTGGGGTTAGGTTCGTTTTAATAGGTATTAAATTAGGCGAAATTTTAGAGTTAGGTTAGGTTTTTAAGAAAATCGTTTTTTGTGATTTTGCGAGTGATATTCGAGAAAGTACAACACATTTTAGTCGTCGGTTATGCGCGTTAAAGTTACCTGTCGTTTTGTTACTTTTTTTATTCTGATGTCCATTATTAAGAAGGTATAGTGGGGTTAGGTTCGTTTTAATAGGTATTAAGTTAATCGAAATTTTAGAGTTAGGTTAGGTTTTTAAGAAAATCGTTTTTTGTGATTTTGCGAGTGATATTCGAGAGAGTACAACACATTTTAGTCGTCGGTTATGCGCGTTAAAGTTACCTGTCGTTTTGTTACTTTTTTTATTCTGATGTCCATTATTAAGAAGGTTTAGTGGGGTTAGGTTCGTTTTAATAGGTATTAAGTTAATCGAAATTTTAGAGTTAGGTTAGGTTTTTAAGAAAATCGTTTTTTGTGATTTTGCGAGTGATATTCGAGAAAGTACAACACATTTTAGTCGTCGGTTATGCGCGTTAAAGATACCTGTCGTTTTGTTACTTTTTTTATTCTGATGTCCATTATTAAGGAGGTTTAGTGGAGTTAGGTTCGTAAAATCGTTTTTTGTGATTTTGCGAGTGACATTCGTGATAGAACAACACATTTTAGTCGTCGGTTATGCGCGTTAAAGTTACCTGTCGTTTTGTTACTTTTTTTATTCTGATGTCCATTATTAAGAAGGTTTAGTGGGGTTAGGTTCGTTTTAATAGGTATTAAGTTAGGCGAAATTTTAGAGTTAGGTTAGGTTTTTAAGAAAATCGTTTTTTGTGATTTTGCGAGTGATATTCGAGAAAGTACAACACATTTTAGTCGTCGGTTATGCGCGTTAAAGTTACCTGTCGTTTTGTTACTTTTTTTATTCTGATGTCCATTATTAAGAAGGTTTAGTGGGGTTAGGTTCGTTTTAATAGGTATTAAGTTAATCGAAATTTTAGAGTTAGGTTAGGTTTTTAAGAAAATCGTTTTTTGTGATTTTGCGAGTGATATTCGAGAAAGTACAACACATTTTAGTCGTCGGTTATGCGCGTTAAAGTTACCTGTCGTTTTGTTACTTTTTTATTCTGATGTCCATTATTAAGAAGGTTTAGTGGGGTTAGGTTCGTTTTAATAGGTATTAAGTTAATCGAAATTTTAGAGTTAGGTTAGGTTTTTAAGAAAATCGTTTTTTGTGATTTTGCGAGTGATATTCGAGAGAGTACAACACATTTTAGTCGTCGGTTATGCGCGTTAAAGTTACCTGTCGTTTTGTTACTTTTTTTATTCTGATGTCCATTATTAAGAAGGTTTAGTGGGGTTAGGTTCGTTTTAATAGGTATTAAGTTAATCGAAATTTTAGAGTTAGGTTAGGTTTTTAAGAAAATCGTTTTTTGTGATTTTGCGAGTGATATTCGAGAGAGTACAACACATTTTAGTCGTCGGTTATGCGCGTTAAAGTTACCTGTCGTTTTGTTACTTTTTTTATTCTGATGTCCATTATTAAGAAGGTTTAGTGGGGTTAGGTTCGTTTTAATAGGTATTAAGTTAATCGAAATTTTAGAGTTAGGTTAGGTTTTTAAGAAAATCGTTTTTTGTGATTTTGCGAGTGATATTCGAGAAAGTACAACACATTTTAGTCGTCGGTTATGCGCGTTAAAGATACCTGTCGTTTTGTTACTTTTTTTATTCTGATGTCCATTATTAAGGAGGTTTAGTGGAGTTAGGTTCGTAAAATCGTTTTTTGTGATTTTGCGAGTGACATTCGTGATAGAACAACACATTTTAGTCGTCGGTTATGCGCGTTAAAGTTACCTGTCGTTTTGTTACTTTTTTTATTCTGATGTCCATTATTAAGAAGGTTTAGTGGGGTTAGGTTCGTTTTAATAGGTATTAAGTTAGGCGAAATTTTAGAGTTAGGTTAGGTTTTTAAGAAAATCGTTTTTTGTGATTTTGCGAGTGATATTCGAGAAAGTACAACACATTTTAGTCGTCGGTTATGCGCGTTAAAGTTACCTGTCGTTTTGTTACTTTTTTTATTCTGATGTCCATTATTAAGAAGGTTTAGTGGGGTTAGGTTCGTTTTAATAGGTATTAAGTTAATCGAAATTTTAGAGTTAGGTTAGGTTTTTAAGAAAATCGTTTTTTGTGATTTTGCGAGTGATATTCGAGAAAGTACAACACATTTTAGTCGTCGGTTATGCGCGTTAAAGTTACCTGTCGTTTTGTTACTTTTTTTTATTCTGATGTCCATTATTAAGAAGGTTTAGTGGGGTTAGGTTCGTTTTAATAGATATTAAGTTAGGCGAAATTTTAGAGTAAGGTTAGGTTAGGTTTTTATGAAAATCGTTTTTTGTGATTTTGCGAGTGATACTCGAGAAAGTACAACACATTTTAGTCGTCGGTTATGCGCGTTAAAGTTACCTGTCGTTTTGTTACTTTTTTATTCTGATGTCCATTATTAAGAAGGTTTAGTGGGGTTAGGTTCGTTTTAATAGGTATTAAGTTAATCGAAATTTTAGAGTTAGGTTAGGTTTTTAAGAAAATCGTTTTTTGTGATTTTGCGAGTGATATTCGAGAGAGTACAACACATTTTAGTCGTCGGTTATGCGCGTTAAAGTTACCTGTCGTTTTGTTACTTTTTTTATTCTGATGTCCATTATTAAGAAGGTTTAGTGGGGTTAGGTTCGTTTTAATAGGTATTAAGTTAGGCGAAATTTTAGAGTTAGGTTAGGTTTTTAAGAAAATCGTTTTTTGTGATTTTGCGAGTGATATTCGAGAAAGTACAACACATTTTAGTCGTCGGTTATGCGCGTTAAAGTTACCTGTCGTTTTGTTACTTTTTTTATTCTGATGTCCATTATTAAGAAGGTATAGTGGGGTTAGGTTCGTTTTAATAGGTATTAAGTTAATCGAAATTTTAGAGTTAGGTTAGGTTTTTAAGAAAATCGTTTTTTGTGATTTTGCGAGTGATATTCGAGAGAGTACAACACATTTTAGTCGTCGGTTATGCGCGTTAAAGTTACCTGTCGTTTTGTTACTTTTTTTATTCTGATGTCCATTATTAAGAAGGTTTAGTGGGGTTAGGTTCGTTTTAATAGGTATTAAGTTAATCGAAATTTTAGAGTTAGGTTAGGTTTTTAAGAAAATCGTTTTTTGTGATTTTGCGAGTGATATTCGAGAAAGTACAACACATTTTAGTCGTCGGTTATGCGCGTTAAAGATACCTGTCGTTTTGTTACTTTTTTTATTCTGATGTCCATTATTAAGGAGGTTTAGTGGAGTTAGGTTCGTAAAATAGTTTTTTGTGATTTTGCGAGTGACATTCGTGAAAGAACAACACATTTTAGTCGTCGGTTATGCGCGTTAAAGTTACCTGTCGTTTTGTTACTTTTTTTATTCTGATGTCCATTATTAAGAAGGTTTAGTGGGGTTAGGTTCGTTTTAATAGGTATTAAATTAGGCGAAATTTTAGAGTTAGGTTAGGTTTTTAAGAAAATCGTTTTTTGTGATTTTGCGAGTGATATTCGAGAGAGTACAACACATTTTAGTCGTCGGTTATGCGCGTTAAAGTTACCTGTCGTTTTGTTACTTTTTTTATTCTGATGTCCATTATTAAGAAGGTTTAGTGGGGTTAGGTTCGTTTTAATAGGTATTAAGTTAATCGAAATTTTAGAGTTAGGTTAGGTTTTTAAGAAAATCGTTTTTTGTGATTTTGCGAGTGATATTCGAGAAAGTACAACACATTTTAGTCGTCGGTTATGCGCGTTAAAGATACCTGTCGTTTTGTTACTTTTTTTATTCTGATGTCCATTATTAAGGAGGTTTAGTGGAGTTAGGTTCGTAAAATCGTTTTTTGTGATTTTGCGAGTGACATTCGTGATAGAACAACAAATTTTAGTCGTCGGTTATGCGCGTTAAAGTTACCTGTCGTTTTGTTACTTTTTTTATTCTGATGTCCATTATTAAGAAGGTTTAGTGGGGTTAGGTTCGTTTTAATAGGTATTAAGTTAGGCGAAATTTTAGAGTTAGGTTAGGTTTTTAAGAAAATCGTTTTTTGTGATTTTGCGAGTGATATTCGAGAAAGTACAACACATTTTAGTCGTCGGTTATGCGCGTTAAAGTTACCTGTCGTTTTGTTACTTTTTTTATTCTGATGTCCATTATTAAGAAGGTTTAGTGGGGTTAGGTTCGTTTTAATAGGTATTAAGTTAATCGAAATTTTAGAGTTAGGTTAGGTTTTTAAGAAAATCGTTTTTTGTGATTTTGCGAGTGATATTCGAGAAAGTACAACACATTTTAGTCGTCGGTTATGCGCGTTAAAGTTACCTGTCGTTTTGTTACTTTTTTTATTCTGATGTCCATTATTAAGAAGGTTTAGTGGGGTTAGGTTCGTTTTAATAGATATTAAGTTAGGCGAAATTTTAGAGTAAGGTTAGGTTAGGTTTTTATGAAAATCGTTTTTTGTGATTTTGCGAGTGATACTCGAGAAAGTACAACACATTTTAGTCGTCGGTTATGCGCGTTAAAGTTACCTGTCGTTTTGTTACTTTTTTATTCTGATGTCCATTATTAAGAAGGTTTAGTGGGGTTAGGTTCGTTTTAATAGGTATTAAGTTAGGCGAAATTTTAGAGTTAGGTTAGGTTTTTAAGAAAATCGTTTTTTGTGATTTTGCGAGTGACATTCGTGAAAGTACAACACATTTTAGTCGTCGGTTATGCGCGTTAAAGTTACCTGTCGTTTTGTTACTTTTTATATTCTGATGTCCATTATTAAGAAGGTTTAGTGGGGTAAGGTTCGTTTTAATAGGTATTAAGTTAGGCGAAATTTTAGAGTTAGGTTAGGTTTATAAGAAAATCGTTTTTTGTGATTTTGCGAGTGATATTCGAGAAAGTACAACACATTTTAGTCGTCGGTTATGCGCGTTAAAGTTACCTGTCGTTTTGTTACTTTTTTTATTCTGATGTCCATTATTAAGAAGGTTTAGTGGGGTTAGGTTCGTTTTAATAGGTATTAAGTTAGGCGAAATTTTAGATTTAGGTTAGGTTTTTAAGAAAATCGTTTTTTGTGATTTTGCGAGTGATATTCGAGAAAGTACAACACATTTTAGTCGTCGGTTATGCGCGTTAAAGATACCTGTCGTTTTGTTACTTTTTTTATTCTGATGTCCATTATTAAGGAGGTTTAGTGGAGTTAGGTTCGTAAAATCGTTTTTTGTGATTTTGCGAGTGACATTCGTGATAGAACAACACATTTTAGTCGTCGGTTATGCGCGTTAAAGTTACCTGTCGTTTTGTTACTTTTTTTATTCTGATGTCCATTATTAAGAAGGTTTAGTGGGGTTAGGTTCGTTTTAATAGGTATTAAGTTAGGCGAAATTTTAGAGTTAGGTTAGGTTTTTAAGAAAATCGTTTTTTGTGATTTTGCGAGTGATATTCGAGAAAGTACAACACATTTTAGTCGTCGGTTATGCGCGTTAAAGTTACCTGTCGTTTTATTACTTTTTTTATTGTGATGTCCATTATTAAGAAGGTTTAGTGGGGTTAGGTTCGTTTTAATAGGTATTAAGTTAATCGAAATTTTAGAGTTAGGTTAGGTTTTTAAGAAAATCGTTTTTTGTGATTTTGCGAGTGATATTCGAGAAAGTACAACACATTTTAGTCGTCGGTTATGCGCGTTAAAGATACCTGTCGTTTTGTTACTTTTTTTATTCTGATGTCCATTATTAAGGAGGTTTAGTGGAGTTAGGTTCGTAAAATCGTTTTTTGTGATTTTGCGAGTGACATTCGTGATAGAACAACACATTTTAGTCGTCGGTTATGCGCGTTAAAGTTACCTGTCGTTTTGTTACTTTTTTTATTCTGATGTCCATTATTAAGAAGGTTTAGTGGGGTTAGGTTCGTTTTAATAGGTATTAAGTTAATCGAAATTTTAGAGTTAGGTTCGGTTTTTAAGAAAATCGTTTTTTGTGATTTTGCGAGTGATATTCGAGAGAGTACAACACATTTTAGTCGTCGGTTATGCGCGTTAAAGTTACCTGTCGTTTTGTTACTTTTTTTATTCTGATGTCCATTATTAAGAAGGTTTAGTGGGGTTAGGTTCGTTTTAATAGGTATTAAGTTAATCGAAATTTTAGAGTTAGGTTAGGTTTTTAAGAAAATCGTTTTTTGTGATTTTGCGAGTGATATTCGAGAAAGTACAACACATTTTAGTCGTCGGTTATGCGCGTTAAAGATACCTGTCGTTTTGTTACTTTTTTTATTCTGATGTCCATTATTAAGGAGGTTTAGTGGAGTTAGGTTCGTAAAATCGTTTTTTGTGATTTTGCGAGTGACATTCGTGATAGAACAACACATTTTAGTCGTCGGTTATGCGCGTTAAAGTTACCTGTCGTTTTGTTACTTTTTTTATTCTGATGTCCATTATTAAGAAGGTATAGTGGGGTTAGGTTCGTTTTAATAGGTATTAAGTTAATCGAAATTTTAGAGTTAGGTTAGGTTTTTAAGAAAATCGTTTTTTGTGATTTTGCGAGTGATATTCGAGAGAGTACAACACATTTTAGTCGTCGGTTATGCGCGTTAAAGTTACCTGTCGTTTTGTTACTTTTTTTATTCTGATGTCCATTATTAAGAAGGTTTAGTGGGGTTAGGTTCGTTTTAATAGGTATTAAGTTAATCGAAATTTTAGAGTTAGGTTAGGTTTTTAAGAAAATCGTTTTTTGTGATTTTGCGAGTGACATTCGTGAAAGAACAACACATTTTAGTCGTCGGTTATGCGCGTTAAAGTTACCTGTCGTTTTGTTACTTTTTTTATTCTGATGTCCATTATTAAGAAGGTTTAGTGGGGTTAGGTTCGTTTTAATAGGTATTAAATTAGGCGAAATTTTAGAGTTAGGTTAGGTTTTTAAGAAAATCGTTTTTTGTGATTTTGCGAGTGATATTCGAGAAAGTACAACACATTTTAGTCGTCGGTTATGCGCGTTAAAGTTACCTGTCGTTTTATTACTTTTTTTATTGTGATGTCCATTATTAAGAAGGTTTAGTGGGGTTAGGTTCGTTTTAATAGGTATTAAGTTAGGCGAAATTTTAGAGTTAGGTTAGGTTTTTAAGAAAATCGTTTTTTGTGATTTTGCGAGTGATATTCGAGAAAGTACAACACATTTTAGTCGTCGGTTATGCGCGTTAAAGTTACCTGTCGTTTTGTTACTTTTTTATTCTGATGTCCATTATTAAGAAGGTTTAGTGGGGTTAGGTTCGTTTTAATAGGTATTAAGTTAATCGAAATTTTAGAGTTAGGTTAGGTTTTTAAGAAAATCGTTTTTTGTGATTTTGCGAGTGATATTCGAGAGAGTACAACACATTTTAGTCGTCGGTTATGCGCGTTAAAGTTACCTGTCGTTTTGTTACTTTTTTTATTCTGATGTCCATTATTAAGAAGGTTTAGTGGGGTTAGGTTCGTTTTAATAGGTATTAAGTTAATCGAAATTTTAGAGTTAGGTTAGGTTTTTAAGAAAATCGTTTTTTGTGATTTTGCGAGTGATATTCGAGAAAGTACAACACATTTTAGTCGTCGGTTATGCGCGTTAAAGATACCTGTCGTTTTGTTACTTTTTTTATTCTGATGTCCATTATTAAGGAGGTTTAGTGGAGTTAGGTTCGTAAAATCGTTTTTTGTGATTTTGCGAGTGATATTCGAGAAAGTACAACACATTTTAGTCGTCGGTTATGCGCGTTAAAGTTACCTGTCGTTTTGTTACTTTTTTTATTCTGATGTCCATTATTAAGAAGGTTTAGTGGGGTTAGGTTCGTTTTAATAGATATTAAGTTAGGCGAAATTTTAGAGTAAGGTTAGGTTAGGTTTTTATGAAAATCGTTTTTTGTGATTTTGCGAGTGATACTCGAGAAAGTACAACACATTTTAGTCGTCGGTTATGCGCGTTAAAGTTACCTGTCGTTTTGTTACTTTTTTATTCTGATGTCCATTATTAAGAAGGTTTAGTGGGGTTAGGTTCGTTTTAATAGGTATTAAGTTAGGCGAAATTTTAGAGTTAGGTTAGGTTTTTAAGAAAATCGTTTTTTGTGATTTTGCGAGTGACATTCGTGAAAGTACAACACATTTTAGTCGTCGGTTATGCGCGTTAAAGTTACCTGTCGTTTTGTTACTTTTTATATTCTGATGTCCATTATTAAGAAGGTTTAGTGGGGTAAGGTTCGTTTTAATAGGTATTAAGTTAGGCGAAATTTTAGAGTTAGGTTAGGTTTATAAGAAAATCGTTTTTTGTGATTTTGCGAGTGATATTCGAGAAAGTACAACACATTTTAGTCGTCGGTTATGCGCGTTAAAGTTACCTGTCGTTTTGTTACTTTTTTTATTCTGATGTCCATTATTAAGAAGGTTTAGTGGGGTTAGGTTCGTTTTAATAGGTATTAAGTTAGGCGAAATTTTAGATTTAGGTTAGGTTTTTAAGAAAATCGTTTTTTGTGATTTTGCGAGTGATATTCGAGAAAGTACAACACATTTTAGTCGTCGGTTATGCGCGTTAAAGATACCTGTCGTTTTGTTACTTTTTTTATTCTGATGTCCATTATTAAGGAGGTTTAGTGGAGTTAGGTTCGTAAAATCGTTTTTTGTGATTTTGCGAGTGACATTCGTGATAGAACAACACATTTTAGTCGTCGGTTATGCGCGTTAAAGTTACCTGTCGTTTTGTTACTTTTTTTATTCTGATGTCCATTATTAAGAAGGTTTAGTGGGGTTAGGTTCGTTTTAATAGGTATTAAGTTAGGCGAAATTTTAGAGTTAGGTTAGGTTTTTAAGAAAATCGTTTTTTGTGATTTTGCGAGTGATATTCGAGAAAGTACAACACATTTTAGTCGTCGGTTATGCGCGTTAAAGTTACCTGTCGTTTTATTACTTTTTTTATTGTGATGTCCATTATTAAGAAGGTTTAGTGGGGTTAGGTTCGTTTTAATAGGTATTAAGTTAGGCGAAATTTTAGAGTTAGGTTAGGTTTTTAAGAAAATCGTTTTTTGTGATTTTGCGAGTGATATTCGAGAAAGTACAACACATTTTAGTCGTCGGTTATGCGCGTTAAAGTTACCTGTCGTTTTGTTACTTTTTTTATTCTGATGTCCATTATTAAGAAGGTTTAGTGGGGTTAGGTTCGTTTTAATAGGTATTAAGTTAATCGAAATTTTAGAGTTAGGTTCGGTTTTTAAGAAAATCGTTTTTTGTGATTTTGCGAGTGATATTCGAGAGAGTACAACACATTTTAGTCGTCGGTTATGCGCGTTAAAGTTACCTGTCGTTTTGTTACTTTTTTTATTCTGATGTCCATTATTAAGAAGGTTTAGTGGGGTTAGGTTCGTTTTAATAGGTATTAAGTTAATCGAAATTTTAGAGTTAGGTTAGGTTTTTAAGAAAATCGTTTTTTGTGATTTTGCGAGTGATATTCGAGAAAGTACAACACATTTTAGTCGTCGGTTATGCGCGTTAAAGATACCTGTCGTTTTGTTACTTTTTTTATTCTGATGTCCATTATTAAGGAGGTTTAGTGGAGTTAGGTTCGTAAAATCGTTTTTTGTGATTTTGCGAGTGACATTCGTGATAGAACAACACATTTTAGTCGTCGGTTATGCGCGTTAAAGTTACCTGTCGTTTTGTTACTTTTTTTATTCTGATGTCCATTATTAAGAAGGTATAGTGGGGTTAGGTTCGTTTTAATAGGTATTAAGTTAATCGAAATTTTAGAGTTAGGTTAGGTTTTTAAGAAAATCGTTTTTTGTGATTTTGCGAGTGATATTCGAGAGAGTACAACACATTTTAGTCGTCGGTTATGCGCGTTAAAGTTACCTGTCGTTTTGTTACTTTTTTTATTCTGATGTCCATTATTAAGAAGGTTTAGTGGGGTTAGGTTCGTTTTAATAGGTATTAAGTTAATCGAAATTTTAGAGTTAGGTTAGGTTTTTAAGAAAATCGTTTTTTGTGATTTTGCGAGTGATATTCGAGAAAGTACAACACATTTTAGTCGTCGGTTATGCGCGTTAAAGATACCTGTCGTTTTGTTACTTTTTTTATTCTGATGTCCATTATTAAGGAGGTTTAGTGGAGTTAGGTTCGTAAAATAGTTTTTTGTGATTTTGCGAGTGACATTCGTGAAAGAACAACACATTTTAGTCGTCGGTTATGCGCGTTAAAGTTACCTGTCGTTTTGTTACTTTTTTTATTCTGATGTCCATTATTAAGAAGGTTTAGTGGGGTTAGGTTCGTTTTAATAGGTATTAAATTAGGCGAAATTTTAGAGTTAGGTTAGGTTTTTAAGAAAATCGTTTTTTGTGATTTTGCGAGTGATATTCGAGAAAGTACAACACATTTTAGTCGTCGGTTATGCGCGTTAAAGTTACCTGTCGTTTTATTACTTTTTTTATTGTGATGTCCATTATTAAGAAGGTTTAGTGGGGTTAGGTTCGTTTTAATAGGTATTAAGTTAGGCGAAATTTTAGAGTTAGGTTAGGTTTTTAAGAAAATCGTTTTTTGTGATTTTGCGAGTGATATTCGAGAAAGTACAACACATTTTAGTCGTCGGTTATGCGCGTTAAAGTTACCTGTCGTTTTGTTACTTTTTTTATTCTGATGTCCATTATTAAGAAGGTTTAGTGGGGTTAGGTTCGTTTTAATAGGTATTAAGTTAGGCGAAATTTTAGAGTTAGGTTAGGTTTTTAAGAAAATCGTTTTTTGTGATTTTGCGAGTGATATTCGAGAAAGTACAACACATTTTAGTCGTCGGTTATGCGCGTTAAAGTTACCTGTCGTTTTGTTACTTTTTTTATTCTGATGTCCATTATTAAGAAGGTATAGTGGGGTTAGGTTCGTTTTAATAGGTATTAAGTTAATCGAAATTTTAGAGTTAGGTTAGGTTTTTAAGAAAATCGTTTTTTGTGATTTTGCGAGTGATATTCGAGAGAGTACAACACATTTTAGTCGTCGGTTATGCGCGTTAAAGTTACCTGTCGTTTTGTTACTTTTTTTATTCTGATGTCCATTATTAAGAAGGTTTAGTGGGGTTAGGTTCGTTTTAATAGGTATTAAGTTAATCGAAATTTTAGAGTTAGGTTAGGTTTTTAAGAAAATCGTTTTTTGTGATTTTGCGAGTGATATTCGAGAAAGTACAACACATTTTAGTCGTCGGTTATGCGCGTTAAAGATACCTGTCGTTTTGTTACTTTTTTTATTCTGATGTCCATTATTAAGGAGGTTTAGTGGAGTTAGGTTCGTAAAATAGTTTTTTGTGATTTTGCGAGTGACATTCGTGAAAGAACAACACATTTTAGTCGTCGGTTATGCGCGTTAAAGTTACCTGTCGTTTTGTTACTTTTTTTATTCTGATGTCCATTATTAAGAAGGTTTAGTGGGGTTAGGTTCGTTTTAATAGGTATTAAATTAGGCGAAATTTTAGAGTTAGGTTAGGTTTTTAAGAAAATCGTTTTTTGTGATTTTGCGAGTGATATTCGAGAAAGTACAACACATTTTAGTCGTCGGTTATGCGCGTTAAAGTTACCTGTCGTTTTATTACTTTTTTTATTGTGATGTCCATTATTAAGAAGGTTTAGTGGGGTTAGGTTCGTTTTAATAGGTATTAAGTTAGGCGAAATTTTAGAGTTAGGTTAGGTTTTTAAAAAAATCGTTTTTTGTGATTTTGCGAGTGATATTCGAGAAAGTACAACACATTTTAGTCGTCGGTTATGCGCGTTAAAGTTACCTGTCGTTTTGTTACTTTTTTTATTCTGATGTCCATTATTAAGAAGGTTTAGTGGGGTTAGGTTCGTTTTAATAGGTATTAAGTTAATCGAAATTTTAGAGTTAGGTTAGGTTTTTAAGAAAATCGTTTTTTGTGATTTTGCGAGTGATATTCGAGAGAGTACAACACATTTTAGTCGTCGGTTATGCGCGTTAAAGTTACCTGTCGTTTTGTTACTTTTTTTATTCTGATGTCCATTATTAAGAAGGTTTAGTGGGGTTAGGTTCGTTTTAATAGGTATTAAGTTAATCGAAATTTTAGAGTTAGGTTAGGTTTTTAAGAAAATCGTTTTTTGTGATTTTGCGAGTGATATTCGAGAAAGTACAACACATTTTAGTCGTCGGTTATGCGCGTTAAAGATACCTGTCGTTTTGTTACTTTTTTTATTCTGATGTCCATTATTAAGGAGGTTTAGTGGAGTTAGGTTCGTAAAATCGTTTTTTGTGATTTTGCGAGTGATATTCGAGAAAGTACAACACATTTTAGTCGTCGGTTATGCGCGTTAAAGTTACCTGTCGTTTTGTTACTTTTTTTATTCTGATGTCCATTATTAAGAAGGTTTAGTGGGGTTAGGTTCGTTTTAATAGATATTAAGTTAGGCGAAATTTTAGAGTAAGGTTAGGTTAGGTTTTTATGAAAATCGTTTTTTGTGATTTTGCGAGTGATACTCGAGAAAGTACAACACATTTTAGTCGTCGGTTATGCGCGTTAAAGTTACCTGTCGTTTTGTTACTTTTTTATTCTGATGTCCATTATTAAGAAGGTTTAGTGGGGTTAGGTTCGTTTTAATAGGTATTAAGTTAGGCGAAATTTTAGAGTTAGGTTAGGTTTTTAAGAAAATCGTTTTTTGTGATTTTGCGAGTGACATTCGTGAAAGTACAACACATTTTAGTCGTCGGTTATGCGCGTTAAAGTTACCTGTCGTTTTGTTACTTTTTATATTCTGATGTCCATTATTAAGAAGGTTTAGTGGGGTAAGGTTCGTTTTAATAGGTATTAAGTTAGGCGAAATTTTAGAGTTAGGTTAGGTTTATAAGAAAATCGTTTTTTGTGATTTTGCGAGTGATATTCGAGAAAGTACAACACATTTTAGTCGTCGGTTATGCGCGTTAAAGTTACCTGTCGTTTTGTTACTTTTTTTATTCTGATGTCCATTATTAAGAAGGTTTAGTGGGGTTAGGTTCGTTTTAATAGGTATTAATTTAGGCGAAATTTTAGATTTAGGTTAGGTTTTTAAGAAAATCGTTTTTTGTGATTTTGCGAGTGATATTCGAGAAAGTACAACACATTTTAGTCGTCGGTTATGCGCGTTAAAGATACCTGTCGTTTTGTTACTTTTTTTATTCTGATGTCCATTATTAAGGAGGTTTAGTGGAGTTAGGTTCGTAAAATCGTTTTTTGTGATTTTGCGAGTGACATTCGTGATAGAACAACACATTTTAGTCGTCGGTTATGCGCGTTAAAGTTACCTGTCGTTTTGTTACTTTTTTTATTCTGATGTCCATTATTAAGAAGGTTTAGTGGGGTTAGGTTCGTTTTAATAGGTATTAAGTTAGGCGAAATTTTAGAGTTAGGTTAGGTTTTTAAGAAAATCGTTTTTTGTGATTTTGCGAGTGATATTCGAGAAAGTACAACACATTTTAGTCGTCGGTTATGCGCGTTAAAGTTACCTGTCGTTTTATTACTTTTTTTATTGTGATGTCCATTATTAAGAAGGTTTAGTGGGGTTAGGTTCGTTTTAATAGGTATTAAGTTAGGCGAAATTTTAGAGTTAGGTTAGGTTTTTAAGAAAATCGTTTTTTGTGATTTGGCGAGTGATATTCGAGAAAGTACAACACATTTTAGTCGTCGGTTATGCGCGTTAAAGTTACCTGTCGTTTTGTTACTTTTTTTATTCTGATGTCCATTATTAAGAAGGTTTAGTGGGGTTAGGTTCGTTTTAATAGGTATTAAGTTAATCGAAATTTTAGAGTTAGGTTCGGTTTTTAAGAAAATCGTTTTTTGTGATTTTGCGAGTGATATTCGAGAGAGTACAACACATTTTAGTCGTCGGTTATGCGCGTTAAAGTTACCTGTCGTTTTGTTACTTTTTTTATTCTGATGTCCATTATTAAGAAGGTTTAGTGGGGTTAGGTTCGTTTTAATAGGTATTAAGTTAATCGAAATTTTAGAGTTAGGTTAGGTTTTTAAGAAAATCGTTTTTTGTGATTTTGCGAGTGATATTCGAGAAAGTACAACACATTTTAGTCGTCGGTTATGCGCGTTAAAGATACCTGTCGTTTTGTTACTTTTTTTATTCTGATGTCCATTATTAAGGAGGTTTAGTGGAGTTAGGTTCGTAAAATCGTTTTTTGTGATTTTGCGAGTGACATTCGTGATAGAACAACACATTTTAGTCGTCGGTTATGCGCGTTAAAGTTACCTGTCGTTTTGTTACTTTTTTTATTCTGATGTCCATTATTAAGAAGGTATAGTGGGGTTAGGTTCGTTTTAATAGGTATTAAGTTAATCGAAATTTTAGAGTTAGGTTAGGTTTTTAAGAAAATCGTTTTTTGTGATTTTGCGAGTGATATTCGAGAGAGTACAACACATTTTAGTCGTCGGTTATGCGCGTTAAAGTTACCTGTCGTTTTGTTACTTTTTTTATTCTGATGTCCATTATTAAGAAGGTTTAGTGGGGTTAGGTTCGTTTTAATAGGTATTAAGTTAATCGAAATTTTAGAGTTAGGTTAGGTTTTTAAGAAAATCGTTTTTTGTGATTTTGCGAGTGATATTCGAGAAAGTACAACACATTTTAGTCGTCGGTTATGCGCGTTAAAGTTACCTGTCGTTTTGTTACTTTTTTTATTCTGATGTCCATTATTAAGAAGGTTTAGTGGGGTTAGGTTCGTTTTAATAGGTATTAAGTTAATCGAAATTTTAGAGTTAGGTTCGGTTTTTAAGAAAATCGTTTTTTGTGATTTTGCGAGTGATATTCGAGAGAGTACAACACATTTTAGTCGTCGGTTATGCGCGTTAAAGTTACCTGTCGTTTTGTTACTTTTTTTATTCTGATGTCCATTATTAAGAAGGTTTAGTGGGGTTAGGTTCGTTTTAATAGGTATTAAGTTAATCGAAATTTTAGAGTTAGGTTAGGTTTTTAAGAAAATCGTTTTTTGTGATTTTGCGAGTGATATTCGAGAAAGTACAACACATTTTAGTCGTCGGTTATGCGCGTTAAAGATACCTGTCGTTTTGTTACTTTTTTTATTCTGATGTCCATTATTAAGAAGGTTTAGTGGGGTTAGGTTCGTTTTAATAGGTATTAAGTTAATCGAAATTTTAGAGTTAGGTTAGGTTTTTAAGAAAATCGTTTTTTGTGATTTTGCGAGTGATATTCGAGAGAGTACAACACATTTTAGTCGTCGGTTATGCGCGTTAAAGTTACCTGTCGTTTTGTTACTTTTTTTATTCTGATGTCCATTATTAAGAAGGTTTAGTGGGGTTAGGTTCGTTTTAATAGGTATTAAGTTAATCGAAATTTTAGAGTTAGGTTAGGTTTTTAAGAAAATCGTTTTTTGTGATTTTGCGAGTGATATTCGAGAAAGTACAACACATTTTAGTCGTCGGTTATGCGCGTTAAAGATACCTGTCGTTTTGTTACTTTTTTTATTCTGATGTCCATTATTAAGGAGGTTTAGTGGAGTTAGGTTCGTAAAATAGTTTTTTGTGATTTTGCGAGTGACATTCGTGAAAGAACAACACATTTTAGTCGTCGGTTATGCGCGTTAAAGTTACCTGTCGTTTTGTTACTTTTTTTATTCTGATGTCCATTATTAAGAAGGTTTAGTGGGGTTAGGTTCGTTTTAATAGGTATTAAATTAGGCGAAATTTTAGAGTTAGGTTAGGTTTTTAAGAAAATCGTTTTTTGTGATTTTGCGAGTGATATTCGAGAAAGTACAACACATTTTAGTCGTCGGTTATGCGCGTTAAAGTTACCTGTCGTTTTATTACTTTTTTTATTGTGATGTCCATTATTAAGAAGGTTTAGTGGGGTTAGGTTCGTTTTAATAGGTATTAAGTTAATCGAAATTTTAGAGTTAGGTTAGGTTTTTAAGAAAATCGTTTTTTGTGATTTTGCGAGTGATATTCGAGAGAGTACAACACATTTTAGTCGTCGGTTATGCGCGTTAAAGTTACCTGTCGTTTTGTTACTTTTTTTATTCTGATGTCCATTATTAAGAAGGTTTAGTGGGGTTAGGTTCGTTTTAATAGGTATTAAGTTAATCGAAATTTTAGAGTTAGGTTAGGTTTTTAAGAAAATCGTTTTTTGTGATTTTGCGAGTGATATTCGAGAAAGTACAACACATTTTAGTCGTCGGTTATGCGCGTTAAAGATACCTGTCGTTTTGTTACTTTTTTTATTCTGATGTCCATTATTAAGGAGGTTTAGTGGAGTTAGGTTCGTAAAATAGTTTTTTGTGATTTTGCGAGTGACATTCGTGAAAGAACAACACATTTTAGTCGTCGGTTATGCGCGTTAAAGTTACCTGTCGTTTTGTTACTTTTTTTATTCTGATGTCCATTATTAAGAAGGTTTAGTGGGGTTAGGTTCGTTTTAATAGGTATTAAATTAGGCGAAATTTTAGAGTTAGGTTAGGTTTTTAAGAAAATCGTTTTTTGTGATTTTGCGAGTGATATTCGAGAAAGTACAACACATTTTAGTCGTCGGTTATGCGCGTTAAAGTTACCTGTCGTTTTATTACTTTTTTTATTGTGATGTCCATTATTAAGAAGGTTTAGTGGGGTTAGGTTCGTTTTAATAGGTATTAAGTTAGGCGAAATTTTAGAGTTAGGTTAGGTTTTAAAAAAATCGTTTTTTGTGATTTTGCGAGTGATATTCGAGAAAGTACAACACATTTTAGTCGTCGGTTATGCGCGTTAAAGTTACCTGTCGTTTTGTTACTTTTTTTATTCTGATGTCCATTATTAAGAAGGTTTAGTGGGGTTAGGTTCGTTTTAATAGGTATTAAGTTAATCGAAATTTTAGAGTTAGGTTAGGTTTTTAAGAAAATCGTTTTTTGTGATTTTGCGAGTGATATTCGAGAGAGTACAACACATTTTAGTCGTCGGTTATGCGCGTTAAAGTTACCTGTCGTTTTGTTACTTTTTTTATTCTGATGTCCATTATTAAGAAGGTTTAGTGGGGTTAGGTTCGTTTTAATAGGTATTAAGTTAATCGAAATTTTAGAGTTAGGTTAGGTTTTTAAGAAAATCGTTTTTTGTGATTTTGCGAGTGATATTCGAGAAAGTACAACACATTTTAGTCGTCGGTTATGCGCGTTAAAGATACCTGTCGTTTTGTTACTTTTTTTATTCTGATGTCCATTATTAAGGAGGTTTAGTGGAGTTAGGTTCGTAAAATCGTTTTTTGTGATTTTGCGAGTGACATTCGTGATAGAACAACACATTTTAGTCGTCGGTTATGCGCGTTAAAGTTACCTGTCGTTTTGTTACTTTTTTTATTCTGATGTCCATTATTAAGAAGGTTTAGTGGGGTTAGGTTCGTTTTAATAGGTATTAAGTTAGGCGAAATTTTAGAGTTAGGTTAGGTTTTTAAGAAAATCGTTTTTTGTGATTTTGCGAGTGATATTCGAGAAAGTACAACACATTTTAGTCGTCGGTTATGCGCGTTAAAGTTACCTGTCGTTTTGTTACTTTTTTTATTCTGATGTCCATTATTAAGAAGGTTTAGTGGGGTTAGGTTCGTTTTAATAGGTATTAAGTTAATCGAAATTTTAGAGTTAGGTTAGGTTTTTAAGAAAATCGTTTTTTGTGATTTTGCGAGTGATATTCGAGAAAGTACAACACATTTTAGTCGTCGGTTATGCGCGTTAAAGTTACCTGTCGTTTTGTTACTTTTTTTATTCTGATGTCCATTATTAAGAAGGTTTAGTGGGGTTAGGTTCGTTTTAATAGATATTAAGTTAGGCGAAATTTTAGAGTAAGGTTAGGTTAGGTTTTTATGAAAATCGTTTTTTGTGATTTTGCGAGTGATACTCGAGAAAGTACAACACATTTTAGTCGTCGGTTATGCGCGTTAAAGTTACCTGTCGTTTTGTTACTTTTTTTATTCTGATGTCCATTATTAAGAAGGTTTAGTGGGGTTAGGTTCGTTTTAATAGGTATTAAGTTAGGCGAAATTTTAGAGTTAGGTTAGGTTTTTAAGAAAATCGTTTTTTGTGATTTTGCGAGTGATATTCGAGAGAGTACAACACATTTTAGTCGTCGGTTATGCGCGTTAAAGTTACCTGTCGTTTTGTTACTTTTTTTATTCTGATGTCCATTATTAAGAAGGTTTAGTGGGGTTAGGTTCGTTTTAATAGGTATTAAGTTAATCGAAATTTTAGAGTTAGGTTAGGTTTTTAAGAAAATCGTTTTTTGTGATTTTGCGAGTGACATTCGTGAAAGAACAACACATTTTAGTCGTCGGTTATGCGCGTTAAAGTTACCTGTCGTTTTGTTACTTTTTTTATTCTGATGTCCATTATTAAGAAGGTTTAGTGGGGTTAGGTTCGTTTTAATAGGTATTAAATTAGGCGAAATTTTAGAGTTAGGTTAGGTTTTTAAGAAAATCGTTTTTTGTGATTTTGCGAGTGATATTCGAGAAAGTACAACACATTTTAGTCGTCGGTTATGCGCGTTAAAGTTACCTGTCGTTTTATTACTTTTTTTATTGTGATGTCCATTATTAAGAAGGTTTAGTGGGGTTAGGTTCGTTTTAATAGGTATTAAGTTAGGCGAAATTTTAGAGTTAGGTTAGGTTTTTAAGAAAATCGTTTTTTGTGATTTTGCGAGTGATATTCGAGAAAGTACAACACATTTTAGTCGTCGGTTATGCGCGTTAAAGTTACCTGTCGTTTTGTTACTTTTTTATTCTGATGTCCATTATTAAGAAGGTTTAGTGGGGTTAGGTTCGTTTTAATAGGTATTAAGTTAATCGAAATTTTAGAGTTAGGTTAGGTTTTTAAGAAAATCGTTTTTTGTGATTTTGCGAGTGATATTCGAGAGAGTACAACACATTTTAGTCGTCGGTTATGCGCGTTAAAGTTACCTGTCGTTTTGTTACTTTTTTTATTCTGATGTCCATTATTAAGAAGGTTTAGTGGGGTTAGGTTCGTTTTAATAGGTATTAAGTTAATCGAAATTTTAGAGTTAGGTTAGGTTTTTAAGAAAATCGTTTTTTGTGATTTTGCGAGTGATATTCGAGAAAGTACAACACATTTTAGTCGTCGGTTATGCGCGTTAAAGATACCTGTCGTTTTGTTACTTTTTTTATTCTGATGTCCATTATTAAGGAGGTTTAGTGGAGTTAGGTTCGTAAAATCGTTTTTTGTGATTTTGCGAGTGATATTCGAGAAAGTACAACACATTTTAGTCGTCGGTTATGCGCGTTAAAGTTACCTGTCGTTTTGTTACTTTTTTTATTCTGATGTCCATTATTAAGAAGGTTTAGTGGGGTTAGGTTCGTTTTAATAGATATTAAGTTAGGCGAAATTTTAGAGTAAGGTTAGGTTAGGTTTTTATGAAAATCGTTTTTTGTGATTTTGCGAGTGATACTCGAGAAAGTACAACACATTTTAGTCGTCGGTTATGCGCGTTAAAGTTACCTGTCGTTTTGTTACTTTTTTATTCTGATGTCCATTATTAAGAAGGTTTAGTGGGGTTAGGTTCGTTTTAATAGGTATTAAGTTAGGCGAAATTTTAGAGTTAGGTTAGGTTTTTAAGAAAATCGTTTTTTGTGATTTTGCGAGTGACATTCGTGAAAGTACAACACATTTTAGTCGTCGGTTATGCGCGTTAAAGTTACCTGTCGTTTTGTTACTTTTTATATTCTGATGTCCATTATTAAGAAGGTTTAGTGGGGTAAGGTTCGTTTTAATAGGTATTAAGTTAGGCGAAATTTTAGAGTTAGGTTAGGTTTATAAGAAAATCGTTTTTTGTGATTTTGCGAGTGATATTCGAGAAAGTACAACACATTTTAGTCGTCGGTTATGCGCGTTAAAGTTACCTGTCGTTTTGTTACTTTTTTTATTCTGATGTCCATTATTAAGAAGGTTTAGTGGGGTTAGGTTCGTTTTAATAGGTATTAAGTTAGGCGAAATTTTAGATTTAGGTTAGGTTTTTAAGAAAATCGTTTTTTGTGATTTTGCGAGTGATATTCGAGAAAGTACAACACATTTTAGTCGTCGGTTATGCGCGTTAAAGATACCTGTCGTTTTGTTACTTTTTTTATTCTGATGTCCATTATTAAGGAGGTTTAGTGGAGTTAGGTTCGTAAAATCGTTTTTTGTGATTTTGCGAGTGACATTCGTGATAGAACAACACATTTTAGTCGTCGGTTATGCGCGTTAAAGTTACCTGTCGTTTTGTTACTTTTTTTATTCTGATGTCCATTATTAAGAAGGTTTAGTGGGGTTAGGTTCGTTTTAATAGGTATTAAGTTAGGCGAAATTTTAGAGTTAGGTTAGGTTTTTAAGAAAATCGTTTTTTGTGATTTTGCGAGTGATATTCGAGAAAGTACAACACATTTTAGTCGTCGGTTATGCGCGTTAAAGTTACCTGTCGTTTTATTACTTTTTTTATTGTGATGTCCATTATTAAGAAGGTTTAGTGGGGTTAGGTTCGTTTTAATAGGTATTAAGTTAGGCGAAATTTTAGAGTTAGGTTAGGTTTTTAAGAAAATCGTTTTTTGTGATTTTGCGAGTGATATTCGAGAAAGTACAACACATTTTAGTCGTCGGTTATGCGCGTTAAAGTTACCTGTCGTTTTGTTACTTTTTTTATTCTGATGTCCATTATTAAGAAGGTTTAGTGGGGTTAGGTTCGTTTTAATAGGTATTAAGTTAATCGAAATTTTAGAGTTAGGTTCGGTTTTTAAGAAAATCGTTTTTTGTGATTTTGCGAGTGATATTCGAGAGAGTACAACACATTTTAGTCGTCGGTTATGCGCGTTAAAGTTACCTGTCGTTTTGTTACTTTTTTTATTCTGATGTCCATTATTAAGAAGGTTTAGTGGGGTTAGGTTCGTTTTAATAGGTATTAAGTTAATCGAAATTTTAGAGTTAGGTTAGGTTTTTAAGAAAATCGTTTTTTGTGATTTTGCGAGTGATATTCGAGAAAGTACAACACATTTTAGTCGTCGGTTATGCGCGTTAAAGATACCTGTCGTTTTGTTACTTTTTTTATTCTGATGTCCATTATTAAGGAGGTTTAGTGGAGTTAGGTTCGTAAAATCGTTTTTTGTGATTTTGCGAGTGACATTCGTGATAGAACAACACATTTTAGTCGTCGGTTATGCGCGTTAAAGTTACCTGTCGTTTTGTTACTTTTTTTATTCTGATGTCCATTATTAAGAAGGTATAGTGGGGTTAGGTTCGTTTTAATAGGTATTAAGTTAATCGAAATTTTAGAGTTAGGTTAGGTTTTTAAGAAAATCGTTTTTTGTGATTTTGCGAGTGATATTCGAGAGAGTACAACACATTTTAGTCGTCGGTTATGCGCGTTAAAGTTACCTGTCGTTTTGTTACTTTTTTTATTCTGATGTCCATTATTAAGAAGGTTTAGTGGGGTTAGGTTCGTTTTAATAGGTATTAAGTTAATCGAAATTTTAGAGTTAGGTTAGGTTTTTAAGAAAATCGTTTTTTGTGATTTTGCGAGTGATATTCGAGAAAGTACAACACATTTTAGTCGTCGGTTATGCGCGTTAAAGATACCTGTCGTTTTGTTACTTTTTTTATTCTGATGTCCATTATTAAGGAGGTTTAGTGGAGTTAGGTTCGTAAAATAGTTTTTTGTGATTTTGCGAGTGACATTCGTGAAAGAACAACACATTTTAGTCGTCGGTTATGCGCGTTAAAGTTACCTGTCGTTTTGTTACTTTTTTTATTCTGATGTCCATTATTAAGAAGGTTTAGTTGGGTTAGGTTCGTTTTAATAGGTATTAAATTAGGCGAAATTTTAGAGTTAGGTTAGGTTTTTAAGAAAATCGTTTTTTGTGATTTTGCGAGTGATATTCGAGAAAGTACAACACATTTTAGTCGTCGGTTATGCGCGTTAAAGTTACCTGTCGTTTTATTACTTTTTTTATTGTGATGTCCATTATTAAGAAGGTTTAGTGGGGTTAGGTTCGTTTTAATAGGTATTAAGTTAGGCGAAATTTTAGAGTTAGGTTAGGTTTTTAAGAAAATCGTTTTTTGTGATTTTGCGAGTGATATTCGAGAAAGTACAACACATTTTAGTCGTCGGTTATGCGCGTTAAAGTTACCTGTCGTTTTGTTACTTTTTTTATTCTGATGTCCATTATTAAGAAGGTTTAGTGGGGTTAGGTTCGTTTTAATAGGTATTAAGTTAGGCGAAATTTTAGAGTTAGGTTAGGTTTTTAAGAAAATCGTTTTTTGTGATTTTGCGAGTGATATTCGAGAAAGTACAACACATTTTAGTCGTCGGTTATGCGCGTTAAAGTTACCTGTCGTTTTGTTACTTTTTTTATTCTGATGTCCATTATTAAGAAGGTATAGTGGGGTTAGGTTCGTTTTAATAGGTATTAAGTTAATCGAAATTTTAGAGTTAGGTTAGGTTTTTAAGAAAATCGTTTTTTGTGATTTTGCGAGTGATATTCGAGAGAGTACAACACATTTTAGTCGTCGGTTATGCGCGTTAAAGTTACCTGTCGTTTTGTTACTTTTTTTATTCTGATGTCCATTATTAAGAAGGTTTAGTGGGGTTAGGTTCGTTTTAATAGGTATTAAGTTAATCGAAATTTTAGAGTTAGGTTAGGTTTTTAAGAAAATCGTTTTTTGTGATTTTGCGAGTGATATTCGAGAAAGTACAACACATTTTAGTCGTCGGTTATGCGCGTTAAAGATACCTGTCGATTTGTTACTTTTTTTATTCTGATGTCCATTATTAAGGAGGTTTAGTGGAGTTAGGTTCGTAAAATAGTTTTTTGTGATTTTGCGAGTGACATTCGTGAAAGAACAACACATTTTAGTCGTCGGTTATGCGCGTTAAAGTTACCTGTCGTTTTGTTACTTTTTTTATTCTGATGTCCATTATTAAGAAGGTTTAGTGGGGTTAGGTTCGTTTTAATAGGTATTAAATTAGGCGAAATTTTAGAGTTAGGTTAGGTTTTTAAGAAAATCGTTTTTTGTGATTTTGCGAGTGATATTCGAGAAAGTACAACACATTTTAGTCGTCGGTTATGCGCGTTAAAGTTACCTGTCGTTTTATTACTTTTTTTATTGTGATGTCCATTATTAAGAAGGTTTAGTGGGGTTAGGTTCGTTTTAATAGGTATTAAGTTAGGCGAAATTTTAGAGTTAGGTTAGGTTTTTAAAAAAATCGTTTTTTGTGATTTTGCGAGTGATATTCGAGAAAGTACAACACATTTTAGTCGTCGGTTATGCGCGTTAAAGTTACCTGTCGTTTTGTTACTTTTTTTATTCTGATGTCCATTATTAAGAAGGTTTAGTGGGGTTAGGTTCGTTTTAATAGGTATTAAGTTAATCGAAATTTTAGAGTTAGGTTAGGTTTTTAAGAAAATCGTTTTTTGTGATTTTGCGAGTGATATTCGAGAGAGCACAACACATTTTAGTCGTCGGTTATGCGCGTTAAAGTTACCTGTCGTTTTGTTACTTTTTTTATTCTGATGTCCATTATTAAGAAGGTTTAGTGGGGTTAGGTTCGTTTTAATAGGTATTAAGTTAATCGAAATTTTAGAGTTAGGTTAGGTTTTTAAGAAAATCGTTTTTTGTGATTTTGCGAGTGATATTCGAGAAAGTACAACACATTTTAGTCGTCGGTTATGCGCGTTAAAGATACCTGTCGTTTTGTTACTTTTTTTATTCTGATGTCCATTATTAAGGAGGTTTAGTGGAGTTAGGTTCGTAAAATCGTTTTTTGTGATTTTGCGAGTGATATTCGAGAAAGTACAACACATTTTAGTCGTCGGTTATGCGCGTTAAAGTTACCTGTCGTTTTGTTACTTTTTTTATTCTGATGTCCATTATTAAGAAGGTTTAGTGGGGTTAGGTTCGTTTTAATAGATATTAAGTTAGGCGAAATTTTAGAGTAAGGTTAGGTTAGGTTTTTATGAAAATCGTTTTTTGTGATTTTGCGAGTGATACTCGAGAAAGTACAACACATTTTAGTCGTCGGTTATGCGCGTTAAAGTTACCTGTCGTTTTGTTACTTTTTTATTCTGATGTCCATTATTAAGAAGGTTTAGTGGGGTTAGGTTCGTTTTAATAGGTATTAAGTTAGGCGAAATTTTAGAGTTAGGTTAGGTTTTTAAGAAAATCGTTTTTTGTGATTTTGCGAGTGACATTCGTGAAAGTACAACACATTTTAGTCGTCGGTTATGCGCGTTAAAGTTACCTGTCGTTTTGTTACTTTTTATATTCTGATGTCCATTATTAAGAAGGTTTAGTGGGGTAAGGTTCGTTTTAATAGGTATTAAGTTAGGCGAAATTTTAGAGTTAGGTTAGGTTTATAAGAAAATCGTTTTTTGTGATTTTGCGAGTGATATTCGAGAAAGTACAACACATTTTAGTCGTCGGTTATGCGCGTTAAAGTTACCTGTCGTTTTGTTACTTTTTTTATTCTGATGTCCATTATTAAGAAGGTTTAGTGGGGTTAGGTTCGTTTTAATAGGTATTAATTTAGGCGAAATTTTAGATTTAGGTTAGGTTTTTAAGAAAATCGTTTTTTGTGATTTTGCGAGTGATATTCGAGAAAGTACAACACATTTTAGTCGTCGGTTATGCGCGTTAAAGATACCTGTCGTTTTGTTACTTTTTTTATTCTGATGTCCATTATTAAGGAGGTTTAGTGGAGTTAGGTTCGTAAAATCGTTTTTTGTGATTTTGCGAGTGACATTCGTGATAGAACAACACATTTTAGTCGTCGGTTATGCGCGTTAAAGTTACCTGTCGTTTTGTTACTTTTTTTATTCTGATGTCCATTATTAAGAAGGTTTAGTGGGGTTAGGTTCGTTTTAATAGGTATTAAGTTAGGCGAAATTTTAGAGTTAGGTTAGGTTTTTAAGAAAATCGTTTTTTGTGATTTTGCGAGTGATATTCGAGAAAGTACAACACATTTTAGTCGTCGGTTATGCGCGTTAAAGTTACCTGTCGTTTTATTACTTTTTTTATTGTGATGTCCATTATTAAGAAGGTTTAGTGGGGTTAGGTTCGTTTTAATAGGTATTAAGTTAGGCGAAATTTTAGAGTTAGGTTAGGTTTTTAAGAAAATCGTTTTTTGTGATTTGGCGAGTGATATTCGAGAAAGTACAACACATTTTAGTCGTCGGTTATGCGCGTTAAAGTTACCTGTCGTTTTGTTACTTTTTTTATTCTGATGTCCATTATTAAGAAGGTTTAGTGGGGTTAGGTTCGTTTTAATAGGTATTAAGTTAATCGAAATTTTAGAGTTAGGTTCGGTTTTTAAGAAAATCGTTTTTTGTGATTTTGCGAGTGATATTCGAGAGAGTACAACACATTTTAGTCGTCGGTTATGCGCGTTAAAGTTACCTGTCGTTTTGTTACTTTTTTTATTCTGATGTCCATTATTAAGAAGGTTTAGTGGGGTTAGGTTCGTTTTAATAGGTATTAAGTTAATCGAAATTTTAGAGTTAGGTTAGGTTTTTAAGAAAATCGTTTTTTGTGATTTTGCGAGTGATATTCGAGAAAGTACAACACATTTTAGTCGTCGGTTATGCGCGTTAAAGATACCTGTCGTTTTGTTACTTTTTTTATTCTGATGTCCATTATTAAGGAGGTTTAGTGGAGTTAGGTTCGTAAAATTGTTTTTTGTGATTTTGCGAGTGACATTCGTGATAGAACAACACATTTTAGTCGTCGGTTATGCGCGTTAAAGTTACCTGTCGTTTTGTTACTTTTTTTATTCTGATGTCCATTATTAAGAAGGTATAGTGGGGTTAGGTTCGTTTTAATAGGTATTAAGTTAATCGAAATTTTAGAGTTAGGTTAGGTTTTTAAGAAAATCGTTTTTTGTGATTTTGCGAGTGATATTCGAGAGAGTACAACACATTTTAGTCGTCGGTTATGCGCGTTAAAGTTACCTGTCGTTTTGTTACTTTTTATATTCTGATGTCCATTATTAAGAAGGTTTAGTGGGGTAAGGTTCGTTTTAATAGGTATTAAGTTAGGCGAAATTTTAGAGTTAGGTTAGGTTTATAAGAAAATCGTTTTTTGTGATTTTGCGAGTGATATTCGAGAAAGTACAACACATTTTAGTCGTCGGTTATGCGCGTTAAAGTTACCTGTCGTTTTGTTACTTTTTTTATTCTGATGTCCATTATTAAGAAGGTTTAGTGGGGTTAGGTTCGTTTTAATAGGTATTAATTTAGGCGAAATTTTAGATTTAGGTTAGGTTTTTAAGAAAATCGTTTTTTGTGATTTTGCGAGTGATATTCGAGAAAGTACAACACATTTTAGTCGTCGGTTATGCGCGTTAAAGATACCTGTCGTTTTGTTACTTTTTTTATTCTGATGTCCATTATTAAGGAGGTTTAGTGGAGTTAGGTTCGTAAAATCGTTTTTTGTGATTTTGCGAGTGACATTCGTGATAGAACAACACATTTTAGTCGTCGGTTATGCGCGTTAAAGTTACCTGTCGTTTTGTTACTTTTTTTATTCTGATGTCCATTATTAAGAAGGTTTAGTGGGGTTAGGTTCGTTTTAATAGGTATTAAGTTAGGCGAAATTTTAGAGTTAGGTTAGGTTTTTAAGAAAATCGTTTTTTGTGATTTTGCGAGTGATATTCGAGAAAGTACAACACATTTTAGTCGTCGGTTATGCGCGTTAAAGTTACCTGTCGTTTTATTACTTTTTTTATTGTGATGTCCATTATTAAGAAGGTTTAGTGGGGTTAGGTTCGTTTTAATAGGTATTAAGTTAGGCGAAATTTTAGAGTTAGGTTAGGTTTTTAAGAAAATCGTTTTTTGTGATTTGGCGAGTGATATTCGAGAAAGTACAACACATTTTAGTCGTCGGTTATGCGCGTTAAAGTTACCTGTCGTTTTGTTACTTTTTTTATTCTGATGTCCATTATTAAGAAGGTTTAGTGGGGTTAGGTTCGTTTTAATAGGTATTAAGTTAATCGAAATTTTAGAGTTAGGTTCGGTTTTTAAGAAAATCGTTTTTTGTGATTTTGCGAGTGATATTCGAGAGAGTACAACACATTTTAGTCGTCGGTTATGCGCGTTAAAGTTACCTGTCGTTTTGTTACTTTTTTTATTCTGATGTCCATTATTAAGAAGGTTTAGTGGGGTTAGGTTCGTTTTAATAGGTATTAAGTTAATCGAAATTTTAGAGTTAGGTTAGGTTTTTAAGAAAATCGTTTTTTGTGATTTTGCGAGTGATATTCGAGAAAGTACAACACATTTTAGTCGTCGGTTATGCGCGTTAAAGATACCTGTCGTTTTGTTACTTTTTTTATTCTGATGTCCATTATTAAGGAGGTTTAGTGGAGTTAGGTTCGTAAAATTGTTTTTTGTGATTTTGCGAGTGACATTCGTGATAGAACAACACATTTTAGTCGTCGGTTATGCGCGTTAAAGTTACCTGTCGTTTTGTTACTTTTTTTATTCTGATGTCCATTATTAAGAAGGTATAGTGGGGTTAGGTTCGTTTTAATAGGTATTAAGTTAATCGAAATTTTAGAGTTAGGTTAGGTTTTTAAGAAAATCGTTTTTTGTGATTTTGCGAGTGATATTCGAGAGAGTACAACACATTTTAGTCGTCGGTTATGCGCGTTAAAGTTACCTGTCGTTTTGTTACTTTTTTTATTCTGATGTCCATTATTAAGAAGGTTTAGTGGGGTTAGGTTCGTTTTAATAGGTATTAAGTTAATCGAAATTTTAGAGTTAGGTTAGGTTTTTAAGAAAATCGTTTTTTGTGATTTTGCGAGTGATATTCGAGAAAGTACAACACATTTTAGTCGTCGGTTATGCGCGTTAAAGTTACCTGTCCTTTTGTTACTTTTTTTATTCTGATGTCCATTATTAAGAAGGTTTAGTGGGGTTAGGTTCGTTTTAATAGGTATTAAGTTAATCGAAATTTTAGAGTTAGGTTCGGTTTTTAAGAAAATCGTTTTTTGTGATTTTGCGAGTGATATTCGAGAGAGTACAACACATTTTAGTCGTCGGTTATGCGCGTTAAAGTTACCTGTCGTTTTGTTACTTTTTTTATTCTGATGTCCATTATTAAGAAGGTTTAGTGGGGTTAGGTTCGTTTTAATAGGTATTAAGTTAATCGAAATTTTAGAGTTAGGTTAGGTTTTTAAGAAAATCGTTTTTTGTGATTTTGCGAGTGATATTCGAGAAAGTACAACACATTTTAGTCGTCGGTTATGCGCGTTAAAGATACCTGTCGTTTTGTTACTTTTTTTATTCTGATGTCCATTATTAAGAAGGTTTAGTGGGGTTAGGTTCGTTTTAATAGGTATTAAGTTAATCGAAATTTTAGAGTTAGGTTAGGTTTTTAAGAAAATCGTTTTTTGTGATTTTGCGAGTGATATTCGAGAGAGTACAACACATTTTAGTCGTCGGTTATGCGCGTTAAAGTTACCTGTCGTTTTGTTACTTTTTTTATTCTGATGTCCATTATTAAGAAGGTTTAGTGGGGTTAGGTTCGTTTTAATAGGTATTAAGTTAATCGAAATTTTAGAGTTAGGTTAGGTTTTTAAGAAAATCGTTTTTTGTGATTTTGCGAGTGATATTCGAGAAAGTACAACACATTTTAGTCGTCGGTTATGCGCGTTAAAGATACCTGTCGTTTTGTTACTTTTTTTATTCTGATGTCCATTATTAAGGAGGTTTAGTGGAGTTAGGTTCGTAAAATAGTTTTTTGTGATTTTGCGAGTGACATTCGTGAAAGAACAACACATTTTAGTCGTCGGTTATGCGCGTTAAAGTTACCTGTCGTTTTGTTACTTTTTTTATTCTGATGTCCATTATTAAGAAGGTTTAGTGGGGTTAGGTTCGTTTTAATAGGTATTAAATTAGGCGAAATTTTAGAGTTAGGTTAGGTTTTTAAGAAAATCGTTTTTTGTGATTTTGCGAGTGATATTCGAGAAAGTACAACACATTTTAGTCGTCGGTTATGCGCGTTAAAGTTACCTGTCGTTTTATTACTTTTTTTATTGTGATGTCCATTATTAAGAAGGTTTAGTGGGGTTAGGTTCGTTTTAATAGGTATTAAGTTAATCGAAATTTTAGAGTTAGGTTAGGTTTTTAAGAAAATCGTTTTTTGTGATTTTGCGAGTGATATTCGAGAGAGTACAACACATTTTAGTCGTCGGTTATGCGCGTTAAAGTTACCTGTCGTTTTGTTACTTTTTTTATTCTGATGTCCATTATTAAGAAGGTTTAGTGGGGTTAGGTTCGTTTTAATAGGTATTAAGTTAATCGAAATTTTAGAGTTAGGTTAGGTTTTTAAGAAAATCGTTTTTTGTGATTTTGCGAGTGATATTCGAGAAAGTACAACACATTTTAGTCGTCGGTTATGCGCGTTAAAGATACCTGTCGTTTTGTTACTTTTTTTATTCTGATGTCCATTATTAAGGAGGTTTAGTGGAGTTAGGTTCGTAAAATAGTTTTTTGTGATTTTGCGAGTGACATTCGTGAAAGAACAACACATTTTAGTCGTCGGTTATGCGCGTTAAAGTTACCTGTCGTTTTGTTACTTTTTTTATTCTGATGTCCATTATTAAGAAGGTTTAGTGGGGTTAGGTTCGTTTTAATAGGTATTAAATTAGGCGAAATTTTAGAGTTAGGTTAGGTTTTTAAGAAAATCGTTTTTTGTGATTTTGCGAGTGATATTCGAGAAAGTACAACACATTTTAGTCGTCGGTTATGCGCGTTAAAGTTACCTGTCGTTTTATTACTTTTTTTATTGTGATGTCCATTATTAAGAAGGTTTAGTGGGGTTAGGTTCGTTTTAATAGGTATTAAGTTAGGCGAAATTTTAGAGTTAGGTTAGGTTTTAAAAAAATCGTTTTTTGTGATTTTGCGAGTGATATTCGAGAAAGTACAACACATTTTAGTCGTCGGTTATGCGCGTTAAAGTTACCTGTCGTTTTGTTACTTTTTTTATTCTGATGTCCATTATTAAGAAGGTTTAGTGGGGTTAGGTTCGTTTTAATAGGTATTAAGTTAATCGAAATTTTAGAGTTAGGTTAGGTTTTTAAGAAAATCGTTTTTTGTGATTTTGCGAGTGATATTCGAGAGAGTACAACACATTTTAGTCGTCGGTTATGCGCGTTAAAGTTACCTGTCGTTTTGTTACTTTTTTTATTCTGATGTCCATTATTAAGAAGGTTTAGTGGGGTTAGGTTCGTTTTAATAGGTATTAAGTTAATCGAAATTTTAGAGTTAGGTTAGGTTTTTAAGAAAATCGTTTTTTGTGATTTTGCGAGTGATATTCGAGAAAGTACAACACATTTTAGTCGTCGGTTATGCGCGTTAAAGATACCTGTCGTTTTGTTACTTTTTTTATTCTGATGTCCATTATTAAGGAGGTTTAGTGGAGTTAGGTTCGTAAAATCGTTTTTTGTGATTTTGCGAGTGACATTCGTGATAGAACAACACATTTTAGTCGTCGGTTATGCGCGTTAAAGTTACCTGTCGTTTTGTTACTTTTTTTATTCTGATGTCCATTATTAAGAAGGTTTAGTGGGGTTAGGTTCGTTTTAATAGGTATTAAGTTAGGCGAAATTTTAGAGTTAGGTTAGGTTTTTAAGAAAATCGTTTTTTGTGATTTTGCGAGTGATATTCGAGAAAGTACAACACATTTTAGTCGTCGGTTATGCGCGTTAAAGTTACCTGTCGTTTTGTTACTTTTTTTATTCTGATGTCCATTATTAAGAAGGTTTAGTGGGGTTAGGTTCGTTTTAATAGGTATTAAGTTAATCGAAATTTTAGAGTTAGGTTAGGTTTTTAAGAAAATCGTTTTTTGTGATTTTGCGAGTGATATTCGAGAAAGTACAACACATTTTAGTCGTCGGTTATGCGCGTTAAAGTTACCTGTCGTTTTGTTACTTTTTTTATTCTGATGTCCATTATTAAGAAGGTTTAGTGGGGTTAGGTTCGTTTTAATAGATATTAAGTTAGGCGAAATTTTAGAGTAAGGTTAGGTTAGGTTTTTATGAAAATCGTTTTTTGTGATTTTGCGAGTGATACTCGAGAAAGTACAACACATTTTAGTCGTCGGTTATGCGCGTTAAAGTTACCTGTCGTTTTGTTACTTTTTTATTCTGATGTCCATTATTAAGAAGGTTTAGTGGGGTTAGGTTCGTTTTAATAGGTATTAAGTTAGGCGAAATTTTAGAGTTAGGTTAGGTTTTTAAGAAAATCGTTTTTTGTGATTTTGCGAGTGACATTCGTGAAAGTACAACACATTTTAGTCGTCGGTTATGCGCGTTAAAGTTACCTGTCGTTTTGTTACTTTTTATATTCTGATGTCCATTATTAAGAAGGTTTAGTGGGGTAAGGTTCGTTTTAATAGGTATTAAGTTAGGCGAAATTTTAGAGTTAGGTTAGGTTTATAAGAAAATCGTTTTTTGTGATTTTGCGAGTGATATTCGAGAAAGTACAACACATTTTAGTCGTCGGTTATGCGCGTTAAAGT